>OY728137.1:1235741869-1238241869 GCA_963277665.1 Viscum album | reverse complement strand
ATATCCATAAAAACTAGATATGGTGTTGGTGTGTGATCTCCCTCTAGGTTTTGAAGTGTTACTTTTGTAAATTTTCATTTAGAACGTTATTCAATATTTATCGATTGAAAAATTTCATACCTAACCCAAAATTATCTCAGAAGTGAATCTTTTTGTAGCTCAAACTTGACAATATCCCACTAAAATATGATTCTCATTCTGACACTATGTTCTTATTAGACTTACTTTCATCTTTATTTCATTATGGTTCATTTCCTACATGGTTCTCCACCACATGATCCATTTTATCACCGATGCTCACACTAAAGAAATTACTCCTTTGTTTATCGAGAATCATGTTTTATCATTATTTTGAAATCATAATGCTCCTCTGAAATTCACTTTAAATATCATTCAAATAAAATAAAAACCAAGTGGGCAAAATTCTGAATCTTAAGAATTCCCTTCTACAAAACTAAACCATGCACTGTATTCATGGTCTTTTCAAACATATTCTATTGTGATCGAAGACTATATTACCGTGTTTTTTCATGACTCAGTAACACATTTTGTTATAATGGATGACTATGAAATCATTAGACTAACCTTCCCCTAGAACATTTCATTCTAGAAACATCTAATGTCATCGTCTTGGAAAATTCCGCCTGAAAACTTCCATCTAGTGTAACCATGTATTCCATGTTCCTTTTCTATGATATATTTTAGACTAGTTATAACTCATTAGAGTCCATCTCACTCAAACATTCCTTCAAAATGCACTTCCTATCCTAAAAAATAAAATTTACATAAATAACAGAAACATTGAAAAGGAAAACATTCCCCAGACTCAGCGGTTTACTTCTCCGTATTTAGTGTAACCCAAAGTCATTCTGATGACTTTGGAGATGATTTTTACAAAATTCATCCAAATATTGAACTTCCTAGAATTCTACACTATGATACATTAGACTAACATCCATTACACTTGTAACATGATTGTTCTTCTTTCATCTAAGGTAATTCTGAAGTATAATGGATTTCAATAATAGAATCCAACAGAACATGAACTTCCACCAAGATCACTAAAAATTGAAATCTCTATCATTAAGTTATATTAATAATTCTCATGATGTATAATCTTCATCCTTAGTTTTTCCTCACTTTAGTGCACTATTGATAACCATTCCTCAAATTATATTATATTAGTCATCCAATCCCAAGAATTCCATCACTCATTCTGGAACATTGATCCTTCTCCACACTTTTTACAACCATTAATCCCCATCAGTATGAAATCTGTAACCTTACACAAATAAACCATAATCATATGATGTTTGATCAATGAAACTAGACCCATGAAAATCCACCATTTGGTGTAAGGTCAAACAAATCCATCACATCCAATTGATTATTTGGAACAATTCAGCTGCTCCCACTCACGGGATGTAGATCAATGCTCACCAGAATCACTACTCCTTACTTGTCCTGAGATGAAAATCACATTCGATACATATGAATAACCTATATTATCTATAAGTCATGGGAAATAGGCCACTGAATCACTGGTCAAACATTTGATTCTTTAGAACTTTCAAACCCACCATCCATGTGGGATTTTTTGTTGTGATCTACAGTTTTCTTCTGACTGATTTCCCATATAGGGGATTTCAAAAGATCTCCATGAGCAACATAGTCACCATTCTCTAAATTTTTCATCCTCCATTATCGAAACATCAAGCTTGTACCTCACCAATATAATTCTTTAAATTTGATAATAGAAATTCTACTAAAAACTAGAACAACCTAATGTTTCTTAGGGAATCCATTTTGAACACCTAGTTGTATCCCAAATCTCAAATTGTCACCATGTTGTATAGAACATGACACATGACATATGAGAATAAGAATAATTTAGATGTCATAGAAAACCCATAGGTGCTTCCACCATCTTCCAGGTTGACATTGTCTAAAAACTCAGAAAAAAATCACTCATTACATAACCCATCGGTATGAGAACCATTACATAAAACCACTAGGAACAACCCTACAATTCCAATTTTTAGGGATCCTAAATAGTCCATCCACCCAACTGACCTCTAATCGATGACATCATTAGATATGCTTCAATCTGATTAGACCATCAGACTCACCTACTTAATTAATAAACATTAGAAGAACTCTACTATAATAAAAAAATGTTTAAAATCCATTCCAAACACTAGTTATGGGAAGATCCCATTTGACTTTAGCTTCAAGAGTTTGTTAAACCAAGCACCCAATCCACTATACCAAGTCTTTTAAAAAAACATCACATTTTGATCATCCTCTAATTTTCCTTACCATGTAAACAAACAATCCACACAACCAATAAATAAATATTTGAGAACAGTCATATTAAACAACTCGGATAAAGTTTTTTATAAATGAATCCTAAATCAATTGGATAATCGAAAACTTATTCTATTTTATCGAAACAACATACAATAAGGATAATCGTACATATCCTTCAAATCTTATTAGAATGAGCTCCACCAATATCTGCACCCATTTTTTATTCTATATGATCATTGTTTGTTAGATCAAAGTCTATCTAGACATGGTATATCCATACAATGAATGAATTCTTCCTAGGTATCCCTCTTCAAAGAGGTACACCTTTTGTTTTTTCATTCTTCATCAGTTATAGTAAATCACTATTCATAGAATTAATGCGCAAGTGGTCCATTTTCCTTCTTAAAGAGGTCCTCATCCAGTCATCTAGTAAACATTGACTTTCAAATTTTACAGGCATTATTTAGTTGAATAATTCCCCATTGGATCAATAATAGCTTCAATTACCTCATTTTTTGACTCATGCTGAACATGTCACATCACCTTTTGATTCACACAAATTCTTTAACCATTAATTCCTTCTACACATCTAAGACGAATGATTCACAGTTTCATCTTAAATGATTCCTCTTCATAGTGAATTCTATAAAACATCACCAAAATCTGAATCTTCATTCATATATTATATTCATCTTCATCCATTAGACTCTATATTTTCAATATAAGGAAATCTACAAATTATTTCGTATAAAATACCCCCTTTTGATCACCTAGACACCACTCTACTAAGTTTAATAATCATGAAAGACGATTCTTTCTGGTGAATAGAGCAATAATATACATAAATTGAAATGAATTTTGAAACATCATCTTCTATATTCCATTAGATAGAATCCATCTGTTGGATCTGTCCAACTAGATCTGATCCACTATACTTCTCTCGCTGGACCTATGCAGCTGGAATCCATTCACAACATCATGTTAGTTGGACTCTTCATCCACAGGATCATATCTGTTGAAATAATTCGACTATACTCCATATTCTTTGAATCCATTTCATGATCCTTGTTTGGCCATCACCATTGGAATTTATACCACATGATGTTCTCATTCCGATCATCTTCACCAAACATTATATTTTTATCTTGGTGCATTGAAGGATCATCATACAACCAGAAAACATAGACATGGTGTTGGTACAAGATCTCCAGCTAAGATATAAAGTGTTACTTTCGAAAAATTTCCTTATAAAATATTCCAACACAAAAATAAGTATATATTTCTCATAAGAAACCCAAAACAATAACATAAAATGAAACACTAAAAATCACTAACAAGTGGGGATTCATTATATAACATATTAAAGGTGTAGTACGTATGCCTTATTAAATATTATATGAGCATAACATAACATATGTGTCAAATAAGAATATTTCAGAGGATAATCGCTTTTGTTTTGGTAATATTTGATTCAAAAACTCATGAAGGAGAGTCTCAGATAGATTTTTAAATTCCTATAATATTCTTTCCCTGATCCATGATGGGGTTCTTTCCAACACTACATGTAGCCCAGTCAATGGAATGGCCCATAGGGCCTTCCCAAACCCCAAAAGATGAAAACTAGTGCCAGAGTATCAAAAAAATTCTTTTGGAATGATTTCAACCTTTTATATAATCATAAACAACCAACTGTAATGAGAATTACAATAACTGATAACCATAACCAAAAGAAGTTCGTCAATTTTCAAATTCAATGTTTTACAACATTAACCAAAACCAAAAGCAATACAATGAAAATGGAAGAACAAAACTATTCAAAAAACCCCACTAATAATCAAGAGTAAAATTACCCTAAATCCAAAACCATCACACCTACAAGAAGTGGAACACTAGAAACTAGATCCACCATCACCACCATGAAACATATTTGTTTTACCTGGGTTATATGTAACAAAGTCTCTATACTCCTAATGGTGTTTTCAGGGTGTGATCAAAACCCTAGTAGGATGACACCCAAAATAAATATTGAAATATATAACATTAGAATAAAAATCAACATTCATATTTCCAAAATAAATTTTGAAACCTTTTGAAGACAACATTTTAAGGAAGATTTTCAAAAGAAACAGATTTAATGGAAAAAGTTTTTCAAAAAAAAGCTTCCTTTAAAAAATGTACACAAGTTCTATCATATGTCAACGGCTAGAACCACATCACATGATTATCATGTCATAAAAGAGAACCATGGGAAACCCTTATAGGTAACTATAAAAAGTGGGACCTGTGAACCTCGTACCTCAGTGATCAAAATCTTGTAGCTAAACTACCAACAACATTCCCATGCATAAGACAATAGAGGGGAATACATCCCAAAGTCCAATTGTCTCCAAATCACAATACAATATCAATAGAGTTCCCAGGAAAAAGCCACTATAGGAGACCCTCTCCGAATTTCTAGTGGTCTCTAATCATATCACATGTTTACCAAGTGTTGTAAACATCAATCCTACTAGATGAATCTGTCCTCGGTCACTTCTATATCAACTATCTTACTAGTTCTAGTTCAATCACCAAGATACCTAATATTCCCATTATATAAAAATTCTATTTCACATTTCACATAAATAATCACTTCCACATACACATGTGAAGCATCATGGAAACATTAGGAAATCATTGTTTTCACGTTTGATATAATGATCAAGATCACATGAAAATCATCATTTTTCACAAACTAATCCACTTCCCATTTAAAATGTACACCAAAACCATTTATAAATACAATTTTGAAATAATTTCACAATTCATGTAACAAATTTGGAAACAAAACAGGAATATTATCCATGAAATACAACCATTTTAATGTGTAAATACTCTTTAAAAATCATACTCACATACAATGCATTTTACAACACACTTAAAATTACATGCACAATTCAAAAACACATTTAAGGTGAACAAAAAAGTATCCAACATTCAATAAAATCCATTTTGTTTGGAAAAACCCAACATTAAACATATTCTCACCTCAACCAGCTTTTGAAAACACGATTCTCATCATTCACATAAGGAATAAATCACATTAAAGAAGTACTTCGAATAAAAACATAAGAAATATAACCAATTTCATTTCAAAAACAAACTTCCCTCACATATGAATCACTAAAATATTTTAAAACATATATTTACCTATAAAAAAGGAACATATTGCACATTTATAAAGTCAATTAATAAATCCAAAACCATCTAATTATGTAAATTCATGGAACTACCTACCTCACACATGGAAACATTTGAAATCTGGTATGAAACCACAACACCGCCACCAAAAGACCTTATAAAATAAATATCAGGGAAAAATAATGAATATTTTTTCCGAGATCACAAGATTTACCCCTAATAAGGTCAAATACATATTGTAAAAAGGAAAACCCAAGAAGGATGTAATAAAACCCTAGAAAAATAGAGAAACCGAAGGGATATGAAAAACATTTTGATTTCATGAAGAACTAAGGTTAAAAACACCCAAAGATTCATTCTCAAAGGCTCAAGGAAGTATTTAAAGGATCCAACAAGGTTGATAATACTTAATATGGTGCATTTTATGTGTTTAAGTATTAAATATAAAGAGGTAAAATGGAAATTTTCCTCTTTTTAATGAATTTGATAGGTCTCACACATAGTCTGATTTGTTTTCCCTACCATGTGGCTACCGTTTTTCGTTCATTGTTTAAGAGGAACATGAAACATGGTTATCCTGCTCTATTTTCCAAACCATGATGCAACCGTGCTATCACCACTATCCAATATGAACATTTACCACATGGTTTCTTGGTAGAGGTTGCACAGTTTTATTAAACCTTGTGCCACTTCCTATCAAGACCAAAATCTCCCTTTTAAACTATAAATCAGGTGGAAACCTGAGGATAAATGAATGACCAAAAAAATAATAGCTTAAAATAGAATCATATATGTGACAATTCTCTCCACTATGAAAAATTTGTACCTTTGGAATGTTAACATGAAGCCTAATCATAGAACAGAAATGGGAACCCCTCCTCAACCAAGGACTTCCACTCTCATGTCTCATGGTCATCACTACCATTCATCCAAATAACTCAAAACAAAAAAATATAATTCCCACAAAGGACATTTTCCTTAGAATCCCAAATCCATACAGATCATTCAAACGTTAAAAAAATCATGATCCAATTCCAACTCTTCCCAATTAAATACATGAGACTGGTATGGGTTGTACTATTTTCTGATGAGAATCATGGAACACAACATCAATTAAAATCAACTGAGATGGAGAATCTATCTTTTATTCCACATTACCAACTCTCTCAGTAATCTTAAATGGTCTGATATACCATGGTGTTAGGTTTCTTTTCTTACCCAAATGATAGTGACCTAATGAGGTCTCTCTTTTAGGAACACTGAGTCACCCACATAAAACTCCAAATCTCAAAACCTCTAATAGTTATAAGAATTATAGAAACAATCCACAACTAAACCTATTACATGTTTATGTAGACATTATTAGACATTTCTTATATGAGGTTCGGTCCTAACAATGAGGTCTCACCACCTCATCCCAATGCAAAGGCGACTGACACGAATGACCATAAAGCACCTCAAAAGAAGCCATTCAAATTCAAGATTGGTAACTATTTTTATATAAATACTCAACAAATTGAAAATGGATAGCCCAAAAATATCCAAAATCTAACACACATTAATGAATCCCATCATCCAAAATCGGGTTCCCTCACTCTATTTGACCCTCTATTTGTGGTTGATATGTCATAATCAATATAACATGGGACCCTATCACATTTTTATGGTCTTCCAAAAAATGAGAGGTAAAATGAGGGTCCCTGTCCAATATAATTACTGAAGGAACACCATGATGACTGACAACATTTTGAACATATCACTAACACAACTACTCCTCCTTGGATGAATCCCTGATTGGAATGAAATTATATGATTTTGTCAGACAGTTAATCACTACCCAAATGGAATTAATCCCCCATGTTGTACGAGGTAATTCAATAATGAAATCCATGGTGATCCCACCCCACTTCTAGGTAGAAATAGTTAGTGGATGAAGAAAACATGAGGTCGTTTGGTTCTATGCCATAACCTTCTGACATGTATAACACTGCGATATGAGGTCTGAAATGTCTCAACCCATACATGGGAACTTGAAATTATGACAGACATCAAAAAAAAAATCTTATTAAAACTAGGGTGAACGACCCACAGTGACTAGTGGCTACCAAGTATCACAACCTTCCTCAATGAAAACTACACCATGAAGCAACCCTTGTAGAACCGGACTCCCTTGGGAGATAGTGACCAATAATAAGGTGTCACCCCAATATTTATAAATTGAAAAGAGTGATGGAATAACTCATCACTCAAATTATCTTTTTTAATCAACTCCATAAAGGATTTTTTAGGTAATCACTATCCAAGAACCCATCTCTACTATGTTCCTTGGTATCCATGTGAATCTGAGAAAAATACCCATTAAAGTCCACTCATCACGAGACTCCTTTAGTTCCTGCACTAGAATTATCTTTATTAGAGAATATGAAACAACATTAACCTTACCTGGGGTATAGAATATATAAAAATTTAACACCTGAAGATTCTCAATTCAATAGAGCTTCCCTAAATTTGAATACTTATGGGATAAATATATGCTAAAATATTGTGATCTGATTAAAACAAAAATATCCCCCTAAAAATATATGGGTGTAACATCTTGAGGGAATTAATCGTTCCTACGAACTCTAGATCATGGGATGGTTAATTATTTTCATGTGATTAATGTTAGCCTGAACCATATGCTAGCACATGGTTATCATGCATCTATACACAACCAAGACCCATACCTAAGGAACAACAATAGGCCATTTATCCCTGTCTAGATTTCATAAATATAAACAATTGGGTGGTGTTAAACCACCTGTATAGATCCTCAAAGGACACCTGACACACTAGGATCCATTCAAACAATACCCCTTTTTATGTAAGCGATATCATGGATGAAGAAACTCAAGATACATCTTGAACAAAACTCCTGTAATATAGTACATGGAAAAAAAATATCATGATCTCAAAAATATTCTTTGCATTTTCCATTGACATCACTGCACTAATCTTCTTAGGGCCCATTGAATCCCCTTTTTTTGAGATCACATGACCCAGAAAGTTCACCTCCAAAGTCATGAAGGCTCACTTTGTAAATTATGATAGAGACTATTATCCTGAAGGGTTCCCAAATCAATTCTCAAATTCCACTCATGCTCTTCCTTGATCCCAGATTATACCATGATTCCTTTCAATAATTACATGAAAACCAAATTGAGATACTCGTGGAACACCCTGTTCAAGAGAACTAAAAGGATAGCTAGAGAATTTTTCAACCCAAAAGGCATGGCCATGTAATCAAAAGGCTTGTACCTATGTTGGAATTATGTTTTTAGACCATCCACCAATCAAACTCTTACTAGGTGATAATCAAAACATAAGTCAGTCTTTAAAAAACACATTTCCCACTTAAGAAGATAAAAAGGTCATCAATATGGGGTAATGGGTACTTTTTATTGATTTTTACCTTATTCATATTCCAGTAATTTATTCAAAACTGGAGAGATCTATCCCCCTTTTTTGAAAAAAAATATGGTGGCCCATGGTGAGATGCTCAGCTAAATTAATCCCTCAGATTCCAATTTTTTCCAGTTGTACATTTAATTTCTTTAAATTGGTGGAGTATATAAAATATGAGGGTAGATATTTGGGATGTGTTCCCCATTCCAAATCAATGGAGAACCCCACATCCCAATCTAGAGGAAAACATGAGAAATCCTCTAGAATACTCTCTAGGAACTCATCCACTACAGGAAGTAATCCACCCTTAGGAGCACCTTAATTGTCCTCCAATGTGATTGATGAGTTCTTATAAACATAGTTTCCCAATTCTTGAACTTTAGGTCCAACACATCTTGATTGAGTATCCAACTCACCTAGAAAAACATGGGTACTTCCATCAAGTTCCATGAAACTTACTTGTTTCCAATAGTAGTCAATATGTGACAGGATATGAACTATTCACTATACACCAAAGATCACATCAAAGAGGTCCATTTACAATACTATAAAATCTTATTCCATATCGACCCTTACATGGTGAGTGCACAATACGGAAACTGAAATCCTTACTCTTGATCCTTAAAAATTATTGTTACTAACACTACAACATAGAACAAATGCTCGATTGGAAACATTAACACATCTACAAGATGGGTAGAAATAAAATAAATTGAAGCAATAGTTTTGAATAGAACTATAACTAATGACAATTAAATAAAAATAGTACCTCAAACTATCATAAGCCCTACATCTAATTCCATTGGCGATCGATCCACTGTATTCAATTACATCATCTTATCCTAGACCTAAGAGAGACCACTACACTATGGCTCCACCCTAAAATGACTCTTCTGAGAAGAAGACCCAACCCAACCACCATGACCTCTGAACTAAGAACACGTAGTATGTGATGGTTTTGACCCGAATGACATCCCATTAAAATTTATAGACCCTTCACCACATTGATATGGGCATGCCACCTCACATAATCATTGAAAGAGCCCTATATATCCTCACCAGTGACAAGGTCTGGGTGGATATGAACACACATATTGTATTTTCACCTACTTTTGACCTAATGGAACATGACTCACCTAGCATCATAATCCACATTTTAAGATAGCTATGAATGATGGACTAAGCTACCACATCCTTTCATCCCATGCTTATCTTTCTTACTCTTCTTCTCAGAGGAACTGTCACTTCCCACTATTGACACTACACCAGAGAAACCAAACATCCCCTTATGATCAATTTCTACCACCATGGAATGATCAACCACCTCACTATAAGTTTTTAAAGTCAACAATAATACATGAAATCATCTCTCTAATCGCAACCCCATCTCAAACATTTGATCCATTAGCTACTCATTGGAAACGATCTTGGGTTGGTACCAAACTAACTCTATAAAGTTGTAAATTTACTCATTCACGGTCCAAACTCCCGGGCTAGCCTCCAAAAACCCCAGGGACCTGGTGAAGGCCATAATCTCATGAAAATAATTCTCATCCTGGATAACCATAAAATACTTCCAACCCATATGTTCATGCTTCTCAGCTTGCACCATCGCGTCCCACCACTTTCGAGCAGGACCTTCCAACAAGAATGCATCAAACTTCACCCATACCACCTTAAGTGTATCAAGAAAATTAAATATCCTTTCTATTTTATCAAGTTACTCCTATACTTACTAGGATTGCAAACTACCCTAGAAATAATGAGTCTTATTCTTTAGTAACTCTTAAGCTTATTTCCTTTCCAGGAAATCATTCGGATTCTCTAACCTATTCATGACCAGAGCCCGCTCCTTGAACCAATTCATAGAGATAGAATACTATTATTTACACTAATCTTCGAAGAATTGGTGAAGGATAAATCTACTTGGACTCTTCCTATGAGTGAACAGGAAGTCTCAGGGGATGCATATTTCTATAAAAAGAAATATTTAAAAGGGAATTAATCAATACAACCATTATGAAAATTTACTACAAAAACAGTAGATGCCACATTTTATATAAATAAAAAAATAACCAAATACATAAAAATAAAAATACAATACAAATCACTCCTCCCAACACAATGTTCATATATAGTCTATAATATGTATATCTCACATAGAAGATAATTCAATAAAAAATACTAACATCCCATGGAGACTCAAGTACTATCATGAGGTGTGTTTTCTAGACGTCCCCCTCACAAACAGAATATAAATCCTGGAAAATCCTATCTCTAGTCTATCCAGACACTTTCCCCAAATAACATGACCCAAAAAGAGTGTAACCTTCTCTATTACAATTTTTCATAAACAAGGCTGGGGTTTCATTAAACCTGACACACAATAATATTCAGGGCATAGATCGAAGGGAGTTCCTGGCCCCACTGAATGTAATGTAGAGCTTGGGTATCAACAAAACACTTTTGGTACAATTTCAACCTTTTATATAATCATAAAAAACAAACAATAATTAGCATCACAATAACTGAAAACCAAAACCAAAAAAGTAAAACAATTTTCAGATTCAATGTTTTAAAACATTAACCAAAACCAAAAGTTCTACAACAGAATGGGAATAAGAAAACTATCCCAAAACCATAATGAAACATGAGTGACATGACTCTCAAGACACCACCATCAACACCAGTAAGAAGTGGAATACTTGAAACCAAATCCACCATCACCACCATGATACATCATTCCATTATCTAGTTTATACATAACAAAGTCTACATACACCAAATGGTGTAAGTAGGGTGTGTTCTAAAGCCCAATATCATTCCACCGAAAAAATATTCCACAATTTAATTAGAAGAAAAATCAACATACACACTTCCATAAGAACATTTAAAACATCTATAAGAAAAAGGTTTAAGGAATAATTTCTCAAGAAACACCTTTTAAGGAAAAGAATTTTCCCAAATAAGTTTTCTTGAAATAAAAATGTACACAAGTTCTACCATAAGCTGACAGATAGCACCACCTCACATGAGAATTATTTCATAATAGAGCACCAAGCTAGATCCCTATAGTTTACTAGAACAAGTGGGTTCCTTTAATCCTTTTACACTAGTGATCAAAATCCTCCCAATAAACAACCAATAATGTTCCCATTTTTGATCTAATAGAGGGGAACAAATAAGAAGGTCTAATGGTCCCTAAATAATAAGACATTACCTATAGTTTTTATGGGCATGAGCCACTGGCGGGGAACCCATCCCAAGGCCCAGTGGAATTCCATCATATCCCATGTTTAGTTGGTTTTGTAACAACCAATCATGCTAAATGAAATTGGGAAATATCCACTTCCAAATGAACTAGCATACAAGTTCTAGTTCTCCCAAGAAGATACCTAGGATTACCTTGGTTCTAAAATTCCATTTCACATTTTACATAAATCATAAAATTCAAATACAGACTCCAATCATCATGACCACTCAAGGAAATAACCATTTTCACATTTCACCTTCATCTAATGATCAAGATCACATGGAAACCACCATTTTCCATAAACCAAATCACTACCCATTTCCCATGCACCCCATTAAAATTTGGAAAAGCATTTTTTAACCACTTTCACAATTCTTGAAAGCCAATTAGAAATACAAGAATAATAGAACATATAAAATCCAACCAATTCTATGAATAAATCCTCTTGAAAATTCACTCACACATGAAATCTATTTTAAATCATCGTCACATTACATTCACAATTTAAAAAAAAAATTTAAGGTGTTTAAAAAGTATCTATCATGAAAAATATACATTTATTTTGAAAAAACTCATCATTCATCACATTCCCTCCTATAGTACCTTTTTGAACAGTTTTATTTACCTTTTACAGAATGAATAAAATACCATCATTTAGTTCCATAGTGAATAACATAATAAATACAACCAATTTATTTTAAAAAACAACTTATATAAAATATAAATCTCAAAAACCTTTTTAAAACATATATTGAACCACCAAAAATCACATATAACACATTTATAAAACCATGTAAGCAATCCAAAATCATATAATAATGTAGACTCATGGAACCACCTATGTCACACTTGTTAACGTCTAGAATTTAGTGAAAACCCACAACTTCACCACCATAAGACCCTATAATGGTAAGATAATGATAAAATCATCATTTTGTACTCTAAAAACCCAAGATCGACCCCTCAATAGGTCAATAACCCACTGTAAAAAGGATAACCCAAAAAATAGGGAATAGAAACCCTATAAAAGGGGGAAAACTAAAGGAGAATTGATTTACTTGATGATTTCTTAAATAATGAAGGCTAAAACTATAGAGACCCTGCCTTTTCATAAATTACTATTACACCATTACAAAGATAAAAAACATAATAGTATTACACATGGAGGATCCAAATGGTTAGTGTCTTGGGAAAACTAGGACCACACATAACAAATACAACATCAACCATAAACATTTATTTAATTTCTTTATCACTAGATTCTTAGTGGAACTTGTCCTCTCCTTAGTACATGTAGACACCTTAGGATATACATCAAAAGGGGTCAGCTAAAAGCCCAGTAAGAGGATAGATAAGAACAATATAGCATGGGGTGAGCATAATCATGACATAGGAAGAAGATCATGGACATGATAGGAGCATAAATAATAAACTAGGAATGTGACAATGTATAAAAATGAAACATCATGTCTTAGTGGTTAACTACCACACATACTTGTGAACAAAGCTAGCATCATGTTCACACATCATTTAACATTTACTCAAGAGATTCATTACTTTACCCAATGCATTGGAGCACTATATAATTCCGGGCGCACCTGTCACATTTAAACATTCATATTGCGCTATATAATTTCGGGCGCACCCGTCACATCATAACATTATCATTATCATGCTTGAAACATAGAACACATATCAAACATGTACATAAATAACCCATGGAATGGAATGGGTTTCATCTCATAATAACACATTCATAATCATTTGGTTTCCAAAAGAATGAGGTAACAACATACTTGATACAAGAACCATCAACCTTGAATGAGAGGTAAAAGGTGAAATCTTGAAAGAAGAGTTCTTTTGGAAAACATTTTGATGGACATAAAAACTAGTGACAAACATGTATATACCAGAAAAGAAAATGAAATGATGAACAAATGATCTTGGAGGAGTAAACATATCAAAAATGGAGTGAAAGAGGGAGAACCCGAAGGAAGAAATTGGGTTCGAGATTTCCCCTTACCTTGTACTCGAATGCATCCTTCTCTTTAATGTCCTGTATAATGACATTATATTCATTAATTAGAAATTAAAGAACCTTTTATACATTAATAAGGTTAATTCTGTTTTCATTATTTCATATTATGTTGCATTGTATGACTTATAGAGTTTAAAAACATTGATCGGGGATGTTCGTTTTCATGGTTTTCTTGAACGGTCCACTTGTATTCTTAATTTGATGTTTGGGTAGATCATGGGTAAACATCCAAAACTGATATTACATGTTATTAATGATATTATTGAAGCTTTAATGACTTTATAATGAGTTATATTAGATCCATGTGGATGAATCATTAGATAAGAATTAAATGAAGATTATTTGGGTTAATTTGAGCGGTTTTTGGATCACAACCAACTCGTTTTAACTTTTCACTTAGTAATCTGGACATAGGTTATTTTCAGAACATAAAATAGAACATAATACATATAAAATATTCTGGTTCAACCCTAAAAATGGTTTCATGGCCAGATTGAAGGTAGAAATGGAAGAAGAGAGCATGTTGTTTTTTAAGGTGATAAATTATCACGACATGAACAACATTCTCTTTAATTAAATAAAAGGAAGAGGGAAAGGGTGTGGGGTGATATAGTATACCATTAGAATCATAATATTACAGTATATGTATAATAATGGAGTTACAAAACCGTTTGGATGAAGATAGGTAGGGAGAGGTGAAGAAATGAACTTGAACTGGAAAGGAAATTAAAGGAGAAGAGGGAGAGAAATTACCTTAAAATCCGTCTCTTAAGAATCTCTATAAAGGCCTATGATTGGTATTTTGATGAGACCAGGAGCTCTTGGACGTGGGGGAGAGGCTACGGAAGGTGTTTGGACAGAGTATAGAGAAGGCATGGAGCTTGAGAGGTGTGAGGAAAAGGGGGAGTGAAGGGTGGCTTTTATAGTGGAGGGGAGAGGGGTTTCCTTAATATAAAAGTGATTAGTTTATTAATTTCACCAAATACAAGGAATAGTGAGTCTTGGATGACCAATAATAGTAATTTTATAATGTAATCCCGAACCAAGTGGGCATACATCAGTAGAACATCATTGATGACTCAATTAATACATTATTTAGCTTTTATTGTGAATTATCGGATTCCACTATTCATTAAAAATTCGAGTATCTCAGAAAATTCTCAAAAATTTACCCCAGCCATTTTTCGACGTGTAGAATCAAACAATGAAGTCCATTTTTCAAAAATAATTTTCTATATATTATTAATTTAATAGTTAATTAAAATCATAATTTACATAAAAAAACAGTTTTAAGATTAAAACTTATTTTATAGTTCTTTCAAAAATTACGTAGGGTGTTATAAAATTATCTAAAAACTATTAGTAATTGATTAAATAATGTATAAATACATTTTAGGGAATAAATATTCTTTTAAATTAATTAATTAATTATTTATGACTTATAAAACACCAAAAATGCTTTCTAAGGTCAAATTTTCACTTTCTAAGATGTCTAAATTTTATTTTATTATTCATAGGTAATGTTCCACTTATTTACTATTCATAAGGGTCATGTTACTATTCATAAGGGTAGGTTACTATTCACCAAAAATTAATTTTGTTTCATTAGACTCCAAAAACCATCTTGAAGACAACTGTGTATGTCGGATTTTTAAAATTCCAACCATAGGGGTGACAAAATTATGTTTAAAGGTCACTTATCACTTAGTAGTTCATTATTTTGTGTTTTTATGACATAAATATAAGAAGGGAATTTTCCATTGAAAAACTTTGGGTCGTTACATTCTTCCCCCCTTAAGAAATTTCGCCCCAGAAATTTCACTTTACACAAACAGGTGAGGGTACTTATCTTTCATTTCCTCTTCTGGTTCCCAAGTTGCTTCCTCAAACTTATGGTTCCTCCACAACACTTTGATAAGGTGGGTTGTCTTGTTGCGTAGAACCTTATCACTTCGGTCCAGAATTTTTACCGGCTGATCCTCATCGGAGAGATCATATTCCAGTTGTACCACCTCTTAGTTTAGTACATCTGAGGGGTCTGGTATGTACTTCCTCAGTAGTGATACATGAAACACATCATGAACATGAGCAATATTCGGTGGGAGTAACAGACGATAGGCCACGGCTCTTATACGGTCAAGGATCTCAAAAGGGCCAATGTACCTTGGGCTTAGCTTCCCTTTCTTCCCGAATCGCATGACTCTCTTCCATGGATATATTCAAAGGAAGACTTTATCTCCACCTTCGAACTCCAAGTCCCTTCGACGGTTGTCAGCAGAGCTCTTTTTCCGACTTTGAGCAGCTTTGATGTGTTTCTGGATGACTTGATCCTTCTCTGTCATCTCCTACACAAGATCGGGTCCAAGTAGCTTTCTTTCTCCAACTTCATCACAACAGGTTGGAGTTCTACATCGCTTCCCATAAAGAGCATCATAAGGAGCAATCTGAATACTCGAGTGGAAGCTATTGTTGTATGAGAACTCAACCAATGGGAGGTGCTGATCCCATCCACCTTTTAATTCTAGATAGCATGCTCTTAGAATATCTTCGAGCATCTGAATAGTCCTTTCAGACTGGCCATCGGTTTGGGGGTGATAGGTTGTGCTGAAATTTTATTCAGTACTCAAAGCATGTTGAAGGCTCCTCCAGAACCTAGATGTGAACCTTGGATCACGGTCAGAGACAATTGAGAGTGGAACATCGTGCAGTCTCACCACTTCCTTCACATATATCTTTTCAAGTTGTTCAAGCGATAGGTCTTCTCGAATTGCGATAAAATGGGCAGTCTTGGTGGGTCAGTCAACCACAACCCATATCGCATTATGACCCTTCAACGTCTTCAGGAGACCCGTGACAATGTCCATAGTAACATTTTCCCATTTCCACATGGGTATAGGCAATGGCTGCATCATACCTTTGGACTTTTGTCGCTCAGCTTTAACTTGCTGACATACCAAGCACCTTGATATATATTCCACAGTCTCCTTCTTCATGTTATCCCACCAGAAGTGTTCTGAGAGATCCCGATACATCTTGGTACTTCCAGGATGGATAGACAAAGTTGAGCTATGTGCATTATCCAATAGCTCCTTCTTTATCTCGGGTGATGAAGGCACACAAAGCCGTGTTCCAAACCGAATCACACCATCATCATCGATATGGAACTCTTGCAGCTTCCCTTCCATTACTGCATTCACCCTCTTTTGTATCTCCACATAATCCCTTTCTGCTTCCTTATTCTTCTGTTGGATGGATGGTTGCGCAATCATTTGGGCAAGGTAGGATATATCCCCTGCCCTTACGATTCCCAAATCCATCCTTTGCATATCCAAGAAGATATGGTCTTTATCAATCCTCAACATGGATAGAGTAGCAGGTTCTTTTCTACTTAGAGCATTAGCTACCTTGTTCTCCTTTCTAGGTTGATAGTGAATAGAGCAATCGTAATCCTTGAATAGCTCTAACCATCTCCTTTGACGCATGTTGATCTCCTTTTGTGTGAATATATATTTTAGGATATTGTGGTTGGTGTATATGTCACACTTCTCACCATAAAGGTAGTGTTGCCATATTTTCACGGTAAAAATCACGGCTTCCAGCTCTAGATCATGCGTCAGGTAGTTCTACTCATGGATCTTCAACTGTGGTGAGGCGTAGGCTATCACATTGTCATTTTGCATGAGTACACAACCAAAGCCTTTCTTTGAAGCATCAATGTATATCACAAAACGTTCTCCACTTTTCGGTAATGTGAGTACAGGTGCAGTGATCAGCCTTCCCTTTAGCTCCTTGAATCTTCCCTCACATTCTTCCATACATACATACTTTACCCCTTTCCTTGTTAACTTAGTTAGCAGGCTTGACAATCGTGAAAAGTTTCTCACAAAACGTCGATAGTACCCAGCTAATCTAAGAAAACTACGGATTTCTGTGACACTAGAGGGCCTGGGTCATTCCTCAATTGCCTTTTTCTTTGAAGGGTCCACAGAAATTCCCTCGCTTGTGATCATATGTCCCAAGAACGTGACTTGATTCATCCAAAAGTCACACTTTCTGAACTTGGAGTACAACTTCTCCTTTCTCAATGTCGCCAACATAAGTCTTAGATGTTCTTCAGGTTCCTCCTTGCTCTTGGAGTAGATGAGAATATCATCGATAAACACTACCACAAATTTTTTGTGGTAATGTCTAATGACTCTATTCATCAAATCCATGAAGATTGTAGGGGCATTAGTAAGCCCGAAGGGCATCACCAAAAACTCATAGTGCCAATACCATGTACGGAAGGCAGTCTTTTGAATATCTTCCTTCTTCACCTTTACTTTATGATATCCAGAACGAAGATCCATGTTTGAGAAGTATTGAGCTCCTCTTAACTGGTCGAACATTTCATCAATCGTTGGGAGAGGATACTTGTTCTTTATGGTGATCTTGTTGAGTTCCCGATAATCGATACAAAGCCGCATGGTTCCATCCTTCTTCTTTACAAAGAGCACTGGCGCACCCCAAGGTGATCCACTAGGGCATATGAACCCTTTGTCCAGATCCTCTTGTAGCTGCTTCTTTAACTCCTCCAGTTCGATAGGAGCCATCCTATAGGGGCACTTCAAGATAGGAGTAGCTCCGGGTATGAGTTAAATTGAGAACTCTACCTCACGATCCGGGGGAATTCCGGGTAACTCTTCGGGAAATACATCAATGTATTCCCTCATGATGGGAATTTCCTCAAGGTTGGCACTTTCCTTCGACTCAATCATTTGGGAGAGGTATGCTTCTTCATAGGGAATCAACACCCGCACCATTGAAGGATTTTTCAAAGGATATTCTTGATCTTCCTTGCATTTGTAGAAGAGCATGGGATGGTTCGGAATATGAAAATATATTTCCTATTCCCGACAGTTGATATGCGCTCTATATAAAGAGAGCCAATCAATTCCCATTATAGCATCGAATTCCACCAAGGGAAGTATTACGAGATTTACCGGAAGAATCTTCCCACATACGTCAATTGGAGAAGAATCAAAAACTTGGGTTGAAATGATTTCACCACTTTGTGTTTTTACAGATATCTCTACTTCATGGTTTCGGGGCTTCAATTCTATAGTTCTAGCAAACGTGCAAGATATAAAGGAATGCGTAGAACCAGAATCAAATAAGACTTTTTCCATTCTTGAGTGAATAGTAAGTGTACCTTGTACGACTTTATTATCATGTTCCACCTCTGCAGTAGTGATGGAATAAGCCTTCCCTTGTTCCTTTGGCTTTGGGGATTGTTGGTGCTGATTACCCTCGAGATCTCGAGGTTTAGTGCACTGGTTTGAATAGTGCCCTAGCTCCCTACAGTTGTAGCATTTTACCACGAGTGGTTCTCTTCTTTCATCAGCTACATTATCCTTCCTTTTCATGTCTTTTCGACACTCGTGTTCTTGGTGTCCTTCCTTCCCACACTTAATGCATTTCACCATACCTTTGAGGCAGTTCCCAGGGTGCAACTTCCCACATTTATGGCATGTGGGTCGATTTTTCTTTCCACCATTGTCACTAGATGCACCAGCTTGAAACTCCATCTTTATTTTCTTATCACCATAGCCATGAGGCCATTCTCCAAACTCCATCTCCACATTGACATCACACCGAACAACTTCTTCATAACTCCCAATGTCTCGAAATGCAAGAGCCTTTCGAAGATGTGTTTTTAATCCAGTAAAGAATCTATCAATTTTGCTATCATTGTTGTTAACAAAACCCGAAGCATACCTCGCGAGCCTTGTGAAATTTGCTTCATAGGTTGTGATAGATTCTTCTTCTTTTTTCTTGAGCTCTATGAATTATCTCTCCATCTTCGTGCGAAGAGTTCATGGGAAGTACTTATTAAGAAACATTATCTTAAAGTCTTCCCATTCCATCTCTTCAATTTCCTCCCTTGGCTTGGTGTTCTTAATCAAATCCCACCATTGATAAGATTCTCCATCTAGAAGATAAATGGCTAGAGTCACCTTCTCTGTCTTGGAACAGTGAAGAATAGAAAATATCTTCTCCATGGAGTTGACCCATTGTTCTGCAACTAGTAGACCAGAAGATCCACAAAACATCGGTGGTCGTTGCAGCATAAAACATTAGATAGATAGTTACTCCCTCTTTGGTGAAGGAGACGTTCCCAATTATTATGTTTATTATTCATAACCCGAGATATTTGGGTAAGCATCGCCATGAAGTTTTGAACTCCACCTCCCAAATCATTGGGGATGTTGTTCGGGCAATCGTTGCATTGGTCCTTGCAAGAGTTTTTGGCCTGATTTCTCCTGGTTCCCACCATTTTCTAAAATAGAAAAGGTTAGAACAAAAAATAAGTAAAAAGTTCAGGAATAACTTATCCATTTAAACAATTATACCAAAAACATATCATATGGGATCCCAAGGTAAATATCCTTGTGTGCATATTTGTAATTAGTCTCATGTTGTAGGTTTTCTCTAGGGTTCACTAATCCTAATCCTCAAATTAACTAAACCTTTCCTCTGATACCAAATATAGAGACCCGGACTTTTCTTACATTACTATTAAATCATTAAAAAGATAAACAACATAATAGTATTACACATGGAGGATCCAATGGTTTAGTGTCTTGGGAAAACTAGGACCACACATAACAAATACAACATCAACCATAAACATTTATTTAATTTCTTCTTCACGAGCTTCTTAGTGGAACTTGTCCTATCCTTAGTACATGTAGAAACTTAAGGATATACATCAAAATGGGTGAGCTAAAATCCCAGTAAAAGGATAGATAAGAACAATATAGCAAGGGGTGAGCATAATCATGACATAGGAAGAAGATCATGAACATGAGAGGAGCATAAATAATAAACTTGGAATGTGGCAATGCATAAAAATGAAATATCATGTCTTAGTGGTTAACTACCACATATACTTGTGAACAAATCTAGCATCATGTTGACACATCACTTAACATTTACTCATGAGATTCATCACTTTACCCAATGCATTGGAGCTCTATATAATTTCGGGCGCACCCGTCACATTTAAACATTCATATTGCGTTATATAGTTCCGGGTGCACTCATC
The DNA here is from genome assembly GCA_963277665.1 of Viscum album. Classification (NCBI taxonomy): domain Eukaryota; kingdom Viridiplantae; phylum Streptophyta; class Magnoliopsida; order Santalales; family Viscaceae; genus Viscum; species Viscum album. The sequence goes on along the minus strand of OY728137.1, from coordinate 1,238,220,557 downwards.
ACATCATAACATTATCATTATCATTCTTTCCACATAGAACACATATCAAACATGTACATAAATAACCCATGTAATGTAATGGGTTTCATCTCATAATAACAAATTCATAAGCTTTGGGTTTCCAAAAGAATGAGGGAATAACATACTTGATACAAGAACCATCAACCTTGAATGAGAGGTAAAAGGTGATATCTTGAAAGAAGAGTTCTTTTGGAAAACATTTTTATGGACATAAAAACCAGTGAAAAACATTTATATACTAGAAAATTAAAGGAAATGATGAAAAAAATGATCTTTGAGGAGTAACCATATCAAAAATGGAGTGAAATAGGGAGAACCCGAAGGAAGAAAATTGGGTTTGAGATTTCCCCTTACCTTGTACTCGAATGCCTCCTTCTCTTTAATGTCCTGTATAATGACATTATATTAATTAATTAGAAATTCCAGAACCTTTTATACATTAATAGGGTTCATTATGGTTTCATTATTTCATATTATGTTCCTTTGGATGACTTATAGAGTTTAAAAACATTGATCGGGGATGTTCGTTTTCATGGTTTTCTTTAGCGGTCCACTTGTATTCTTAATTTGATGTTTGGGTAGATCATGGGTAAACATCCAGAACTGATATTACATGTTATTAATGATATTATAGAAGCTTTAATGAATTTATAATGAGTTATATTAGATCCATGTGGACGAATCATTAGATAAGAATTAGATGAAGATTATCTGGGTTAATTTGAGCAGTTTTTGGATCAAAACGAACTCGTTTTAACTTTTCACTTAGTAATATGGCCATAGGTTATTTCCAGAACTTAAATTAGAACATAATACATATAAAATATTCTGGTTCAACCATAAAAATGGTTTCATGAACAGATTGAAGGTAGAAATGGAAGAAGAGAGCATGTTGTTTTTGAAGGTGATAAATTATCACCACATGAACAACGTTCTCTTTAATAAAATAAAAGGAAGAGGAAAAGGGTGTTGGGTTATATAATATACCATTAGAATCATAAGATTAAAGTATATGTATAATAATGGAGTTAAAAAACAGTTTGGATGAATATAGGTAGGGAGAGGTCAATAAAGGAACTTGAACTTGAAATGAAATTAAAGGAGAAGAGGGAGAGAAATTACCTTTAGAATCCTCCTCATAAGAATCTCCTTAAAGGCCTATGCTTGGTCTTTTGATGAGACCAGGAGCTCTTGGACGTGGGGGAGAGGCTAGGGAAGGTGTTTGGGCAGAGTTTATAGAAGTCTTGGAGCTTGAGAGGTGTGAGGAAAAGAGGGGGTGAAGGGTGGCTTTTATAGTGGAGGGGAGAGGGGTTTCCTTAATATAAAATTGATTAGTTTATTAATTTCACCAAAGACAAGGAATAGTGAGTCTTGGATGACCAATAATAGTAATTTTATAATGTAATCCCGGACCAATAGGGCTTACATCAGTAGAACATCATTGATGACTCAATTAATACATTATTTAGCTTTTATTGTGAATTATCGGATTCCACTATTTATCAAAAAATCGAGTAGCTCAGAAAAATCTCAAAAATTTACCCCAACCATTTTTCGACATGTAGAATCCAAAAATGAAGTCCATTTTTCAAAACTAATTTTCTAAATATTATTAATTTAATATTTAATTAAAATCATAATTTACATACAAAAAACTGTTTTAAGATTAAAATTGATTTTATAGTTCTTTCAAAAATTACGTAGGGTCTTATAAAATTATCTAAAAACTATTAGTCATTGATTCAATAATTTATGAATAAATTTTAGGGAATAAATATTCTTTTACATTAATTAATTAATTGTTTTTGACTTATAAAACACCAAAAACGCTTACTACGGTCAAATTGTCACTTTCTAAGATGTCTAAATTTTATTTTATTATTCATAGGTAATGTTCCTCTTATTAACTATTCATAAGGGTCATGTTACTATTCATAAGGGTAGGTTACTATTCATAAGGGTAGGTTACTATTCGCCAAAAATTATTTTTCTTTCTTTAGACTCCAAAAACCATCTTGAACACAACCGTGTATGTCGTATTTTTAAAATTCCACCATAGGGGTGACAAAATTATGTTTAAAGGTCACTTATCACTTAGTAGTTCATTATTTTGTGTTTTTATGACATAAATATAAGAAGGGAATTTTCCATTGAAAAACTTTGGGTCATTACAAAAACCACCCAATGATTGATGATAAAGGGTAAAAGAAGGCATAGAGGAATCACCCATAGCTGAGAATCCAAAATCTGCATTTTAAAGGTGTATTGGGGTTAAATTCCAAAAGGTTATAAGGTAATATTTCAATTTTTAATGACCTGGATATGTCCAATGGTTAGACCGCGCTGTTTTCCACACAATGATGTGACCGTGCATCCCCCATATTCTAAGAGTAACATGATGCATGATTACCCACTCGATTTTACAAATAGTATTGTCAATAATTTATAAAATGAATATTTTCTGCATTGTATTTTTGATGAGGGAACATTGTTTCCCCAAACCATGTTCCACCTTCTATCATGCCCAAAAATCAATATTTCACAAAAACCCCTAGGGGAAACACATTGATAAATTCAAGAAAAAAAAATAATACATAAAACTAGAATCATGGATGTGAAAATGCATTATAGGTAACATAAAATACATTCATGGATAGTATATACAACAGACTGAGTAAATAAGTTATGAATATGATATATTTCTATGGGAAATAAAATCTATATTAGAAACACTTACCTCATGTTCGACTTGATTTAAATGTAATATAAACTCCTATATAATAAATTTAAATTTATTATAATTTTAAAAAATAATAATATAAAAACATTCCATATCATATATTTTTGACTTATAACATTTCAAAACCCATTTATTAATAGTTACATATTCAAATCACCATTTTAGGGTGTTAATTGTATCCTTTTTCATTGATTTTTGGATCAGTAGTTCAAGTCCTTGTACATTAATTGAGGTTACATCATATAAAAAATTATTCATGATAAATATTATTTTGTCATTCTAAATATATAATTATATTATAAATAAAATAAATATACATTAAATGTATCGTTATTACCACCCATGTAAAGATGAAATGATAAACGAATCACATTGCCCCATTAAGGTGGTAGTCCGCACATATGCATGAGGGGCATTATAAATTTCCAATAGGTGAGAAAGTAAGAGGGTGGATATGATATTATAATTATATAGTCATAATTATTTCATAAATATTATATATAATCATTAAACCCAACATAACAACCATATATGAAATACAGTTATAGAAGCTGAATAGCATCTCTACGTGGAGGTTATAATCCAGACATATGCATGAGAAATACATTCACTTTCTGTTTGATGTAAATGAGAGAGAATAGTAACTGTTACATAATCATAATAATATTTCAATATATTTAGGATACTTAATTTATTAGATTCAGATGAATACCACTAATGTTTAGGGGTAGAAGATGAAATAATTTGATAGTGCCTAGGTAGGATGATTAACTCATTTTTAGTTGGACTCCTTTATATCCCTTCGTAAGAACCATTATAATAGTATTTTAAGAAGACTGACACCTCTATATAAGGGATATGACTTTTTATGATATAATTCGGTAGGATTTGATCTATCAAGGTGGCTCAATGTGGCTTAAATAGTAGAAATGAGTGGTGACATTTTACAAGGGAGGCAAGGGGAACTCTTTTTGATTTTCAAAACTATAAAATATTATAAAGTTATATTCAAGTAAAATTGGTTCCAAACATATATATTTTTTGAATATAGAGATTAGATGGTAATAAAACAATTACCTGATTAGATTTATATAGGTTTAGGTATCATTTTAAACCATATCTTTTGGATCAACCCCTTAGTTGACCAATTTGAATCATAACAACGATAATAAATTTTTCAAACAGAAAGGGCTACTAATTTACTTCTAATTTAAAATTTCCTTCACAAATGGTCAATATATGTCATTGTAGACCATATCTTATCCTCATTTCGGCTTTAAATATTTTTAGGATTTTTAACTTTTCACCAAACAGCCTAGGTAAACCCTGAATTGCACACCCGATCCAGCCTATACTAAGGCCAGGAGGCATTGTCGTTCCTCTCAGGCTACAAAATATTTATTCGAGTCAGAAATTAATAAATTGTTAAATATTGATCCCATTCAAATATAATTGATGAAAATAAGAATATAATAAATTATGTAAATACAATATTTTAAAATAATTAAATAATTAATCATACCTATATGTGATCTCATGGTTCTCCACCACCCATAGAATCATGCTTGATTCATGGGTGACCCAATGTAAAAATGAACCTAAACCATAAATAATAAATTAGGAATGAGAACCCATATTTTCAGTAGGGTTTCCAAGATTGAAACCACACCCTATGATTTCTATTAAAGATAAAACCATTTCATGATAGTTTTAAAATATAAATATATGAAAATATGGTTTACCTTTCTTTTGAAAACAAAAAACAGATAGATACATAATTAGAAAATTTTTTTATCTTAAAAAATGTTTTTGAATATGGAGAGTCTTTAAAATAAATAATTTATAAGAAGAAACTTGTGATAATATGAGTATTCAGTTGGAATGAATAACCACATAATATATTCTACATAGTACAGCAAAATATTGGAAAATAGAATACATGTAAAATAGTTAACATGGGATCGAATGTTCTTATAAATATTTTAAAGGATAATTCTATAAATATCAATATAAGAACCATGAGTGACAGATACCATGAATCCACCCACTGTCACTATCGATGTCACCCCCACTAGTTCAAACAAATGGTATATTCAATAAAGAGTCACATGATCTATCATAGGGACCCTAGTCAAATAATAATATCATAATATTGCATGATGTGTACCAAGATATATTTCCAAACAAACCATGTATTAAAAAAATATAAAAATAGAGTCAATTTCATTAAACTAACATATACACAAACATATTTTACACATTTCCCTAAAATAACCAATTCAATTTCTCACCTAGGAACTCCATTTTAGGAATATCCCCTCTTTACATTTCACAAACATAATCATTACCCTATCCCATTACTAGGAATACAACACATGTCACTAATTCAATGCATATACAAGTTCTATACAAAAGGAATTATTTAAGATGGGTTTTCATTTCCCATGGAATATATCAAAGTTCCAACAGGGCCACCTCAATTATATGGAACCACTAATCAATTGAAAACACTTCTAATCCAAATATTTTATGTTTCAAAGAATCCATTTACTATTTAAAACATATAATAATTAATATATATATACATATATACCCCTTGACATTAAGTATTTTTCAAAAAAACCGTGTGTCAATATTCACAAAAAGGGTACAAATATATATATATATCAATATATATATATGTACATGTGTAAAAGTCATAATTTGTAGATTTAATGATCATAAATCTATTTGAGGATTTTTAAAATACCAAACATACCATTAGGAAATTATGGAAAATTGGCCAAAAGAAAAAAACATACTTGAGAGTTCTCAACTGTTATAATATAAATCATTTAGAAAACCAGTCAAGTACTTAGGATATTTTACACTTAAAAGTAAGCTTGAAAAAAAAAATTTATAAGAAAAAACCTTGAGATAAACTTCAAAAAAAGATAGAAAAATTCCTAAAAAAACCCATTAAAATTTTCATATGTTTTATTGATGATATATTTTTGTCATTACATATTGAAAAAAACTATTAAAAAATCTGGAAACTATAGTTTTCAATTTATTGGCACAAACATGGGGTAACCTTCCTTGAATAGAGTGGAATCCATTTCCTTTAAAGAATGTCATATGAATGTGCCTCAAATAGATCATTTGAACCCCTAGGGATGAATAATTGACCAAAAAAACCCAAATTGGGATTCTGTTTACCTTGGTTCCAAAAATAACAAGGGAAGAAAAGAATCCAAAAGCAGATGAGAGAAAGGATGAAGAGATGAAAAAATGAAAACCAATGATGTTCGCCCCAATAACCGGAGAATAAATTAGCTAAAATGGCCATAGAGAGAGAAGGTAAAGCACAATAATGGGATTACATCCTGGTAATTGAGTTTTAGTGGGTTAGGGTGAGGGACAAAACCTATATTATGGGTTAAATTTATTAAGGGGAAACCAATTATTTCAAATCTTTTAAAGCCATAGATGATGAACCTAGTATGGATTCACAGTTCGCGAAATCGTACGCCATCCATGCATCCCACAAAGAAACTTTTGGAGCACAAGAAATGGCTAGGGGGAATAGAATGGGAAAATGCATGGAAACTATGCTGTTAGTTCTAAGAATTTATAGAGGTGGTCACATGGTTTCAACATAGTTTGGAAGATATTTTTCTTTAATCATATTTCATGATCTGTCTGCCTCAAACCTCCAAATTTCAAGGTTAAACCACCTTGAGTGAGAGAGAAATAAATATAACTCAAAAAATGATATATTAGAACTATACATGATCATGGAGTGACTATTTTTCCCTCCATTTGGCTTTATTCCCATTGAAAGAACAACTGTTTTTAGTTGATCAAGACAAATATAAAAAAAACCTACTCAATACAATACCCTAAACCTGAAGAATGAATTACAAAAAAAAATTTAATTTAAAAACCAAATACCCCAAAATAAAATAAATGTATATAGGGATCATACTCAATAATTTAAAAAAACATCATAGGAGAAAACTAGTGGATCTAAGGAACTCAAACAATAAAATGAAAGAATAAAACAAGGAGAGAGATAGGGAATCACAACACTAAACAAACACTCAAATCAAGGAACACCTGGACCCTAACATAGAAATATTGAATGAAATTTATTATAGTTTATTTAGGATATCCATCAAAATAAATAACATGATTCATGTTTCAAGCTAACCAAACTATTATTACTATTGTCGTGTGGGGTGGGGATAAATAATTACCCCATAAAAATCTTTGAAGATAAGATAACCATAATATCCTTCTATGGTGGTCTTCAAAAGATTTTATAATGGATCATACACTTAAACTATGAAGACACAAAAAATATTAGACTTTTTGAAATGTAATGAACCTAAAAGAAGAATGTGAAGAAGGATTCCTAAAAACCAAAAACCAGTCTTAGATAATGGAGAAACCCACATTTGTTAATGATCCACATATTTTTCCTCTATCAATAACAAAATGAAACAACCTAAAATAAAAAAATAAAAAAAATTACAATAAGGGACACATTAAAAAATTATAACACCAAGACCATGTTCACCAAACTGAGCTAGACTATTCTTCAAAGGAGTGAAACTGGCTCCGCATCTATTTATTGAATCACCCCTATATAATCCTTATAGGTTCCCTAAAAAAACACATGTATGACTGGTCTTTAGTGCTTCTGGTAATATGATTTTTTATTTATTGAATTTATACAGCGATAACACACTAATAAAATTATTTTGGATGAATCTGGTGTGATAAATAAATGGAATTTACATCATAATCCATCTCAGTATATATCCATTTTTCATCCCTTCAATTTTACAAGAAATACTACCACAACACTGAGGGATTGGAAAATCATCAACCACCTTTATATATCCACCCAATCTCTATTCATATCAAATAAACTACCTCACTAGGTCTTTAACGATTCAATTTTGAGATAATACATAGTTAGAATCATTTTCAATCAATGCCCTCTTGTAGTGTATTGAGCCTATAAGGATTAATCTCTGAAAAGATATAAAAGATACAATTGAAACTTCTAGAATCACTTAGAGTATTATAACACTATTGAATCACCTTATAGGGGACTGTAAAATTCCATAACCATAAGTATTTTTACACAATTGGATAAGTCTTGTAGGATATGCAATTCATTTATTCTTTCCCGTGAGAAGTATTTTTATGGGTTATCATAACCAATGGACTTCCAACACATTCATATTAAGACATGAAATATATTGGTAAAGAAATAGATCTTATGAGGATTAGGAATATATATCCAAATAAATATCTCCTCAATAATTATTATCCATTCCTCATCCATTACGGGATTTGGTAGTTCAAATAAATAAAGAGGACTCAACTCTAAGAACATATACATGAATTCCTCATATAGATATACTAAATGTTAACCACTGGGACAAATATTTGGAACTGATGAACCGAGAAAATGGGAATTAAAATGAAAATCCCAAATTCATGTGGTGGAAGAGCCACTCGTATATTCAATTAAAGATCCATTAGATTTTAATGGTGATGTAATCTAAAAATAAGAAGCCAAAAAATTGAATCAAAACATATCATAAATTGAATGTCTAAATCCCCTTCACAAATCAATAACCCAAACTCAACACCATTTAAAAAACACTCCCAAAATATAAAATAATTACAAATTTGAAAACTCAAAAACATAAAAAAGATAAACATCAAACAATACTTACTCATTAAAACATTGGAAATACATTTTTGAAAAAAAAACATTGCAAAGTAGAAGAAAAAAATAAATTATATAGTTAACAATGATTTCTTAATAATATATATATATACATTCTAGTACACACTTACTTTTACACCTATGAATATACCAAATTGTGTGAAAATTCATATAAAATTTTCTATTAGTCCACAATTCACTTTCTATCCCACATTTTACATTCTTTCAAAATTACAAATAGTTTCCATTATATATTTTTCAAAAAAATTTAATGTTTTTTAGAAATCAAAATTCTATACGCTCATAAATTATTTTAAACTAAAATAAAAACGCACAAAAATCAAATTAAAACAATTATAAAAATGATCTAAAATAACCCAACATTAACATTAAAAAATGTATATAAATCTAATCATAAGGGATTTTACACATGGTTTGTCCACAAATCCTGGAAGAACATACACTAACGATGCATATCCCATTGGAGGTCAACAGATTTGGATGCAATGTCTAAAAATTATTTTCTAGATCATGCACAGTATCTATACACCCTCTTAATCCATCCAAAAATCCAGTCCAAACATTGGAACTTTTCAAAATAACCCATAAATAATCAATTATAATTCAAAACACTCAAATAAAGGAAAAAATTTCTAAAAAAATACATGACCCAAACCGGAATTTAAGACACAAAATCATTAAACACACTTGTATGTTAAGTGTCCTCCTCAATAGGTGGTGATCAAGAACCTACTAGTGAATGACCACTAGATTTCTATGAATTTTTCCTCCAAACCACTTAACATCCCAAAATAATAAGGTCATATTTTCTTTGACACTATTTTTTTAATGAAGCAACCTCAGTCAACCATGAACCCAGAAACTGAGAAGACCCGTGAAATGGACTTAGAGGAATTCCCAATCATCCAGGGATGGAAACTATTGCCAATCATTAAGCATTACTATATTGAGAATGGAGTATCCTATGAAAAAAAATTAAAAACAGTTAATATTAGAATAAATAAAGTAAAAACAATCATTAAAAAATAAAATCCAACTAAAAATACCTCTATGTGACCTTACGAGTCATCACTATCCACAAAATCACACATTCTCTATAAGAAATCCAAATTGTAACTAAACATGAAGATGAAATTATAAAGTAGGCATGATCCCTGAGATACTCAGTATGAATTCCAAGAGTGAATCCATTCAATATGATTTATCTTTTATGATAAAAACATTTCATACTATATTGAGATCAAATATATATAAAAATACGGTTTTCATTTCCTTTTAAAATTAAGAGCAAGAATATACATCATAAGAACAATTTTACTTTTTATATTCAAAATAATTTTAAATTAAGGGGAAAATTTAAAATAAAGCATTTATAAGAAGAAACATGTGATAAGGTGAGAGTTTAATAGGAAAGCATTATGGTAGAAATTATTATATAAAGTTCCAAAAAATATAAGAAAATAGAATACATGTAAAATGGTTATCATAGGAACCTAATATCTAGTCAAGATGATATAAGACAAAGTTATCAACAATAAAATAATAACCAATAGTGTTATATAACTTCAATCAACCATCCCTATTACTCGGTGTCACCCTTACAAGTTCAACAAAAGTGAATATCCAATAAGATGATCCATGATCTATCTTAGAGATACTCGTTAATGCGTGACAAAAAATAGTGTAGTTTGTGTTCCAAGAGATCCTTTATAACTACAAAAGTCTTCTTGTGACATAAAACTGAACATGAGTTCATCATTTTGACATATATACATACATATTATACAATTTTCACTAAAAACCAAATTCAATTTCCAACCTTTGTACACCCTCTTAAGTGAAACCCCGCAATCGATTTCACAAACATTAAAATTATTAAACCCCTTTATCGGTCAGGCGACACACATCCAATTTCTATAAAAATGGTATGTCTTAAGAGGGGTATTCATTTCCAATTTAATAAGTTGAATTATCAACTGAGCCTCATCAATCTATAGGAAACATCATTCAATTTGAGAAACCACATTTATTTCAAATCTTTATGTTCCAAAGCGTCGTTTTACATTTACACACATATGAAACATAATGTATATATATTAATACCCTTATTTTAATGAATATGTTCACATAGCGATTCATGGATATGAATAAAAATGTTACCAATATATATATATATATTAGTATATGTCTCTAAGTCATACTTATTACATTTAAATATTAGAAATATCTTTTATGATATTTAGAAAACCAAGCATATTCTATTAGGCCTTTATGGAGAACTTATCGAAAGACCCAAACATCATTGGGAATTTACAAATCTCATGGAATAAATCATTTAGAAACCGATAAATAACTTAGGAATCATGAAACTTCAAAGAAGTCTGGAAAACCCATTTTAATAAGAGAAACCCATCATAAACACTTTTGAAAAATATAGAAAACACATTAAAGAAAATCATTCCACTCGACACAACCATTTTTGATTATATATTTCTTTCCTAATAAAATTTAGACAATAAATCAATTATAGTTTTTAATTTAAAGGTCATACATTGGGTAACCTATATTAAATAGTGTGGAATCCATTACTTTCAATGAATCTCATGAGAAAATGACTCAAATTGATCCCTGTGAACCCTATGGTCTAAGAATTGACCTTAAGAACACCTAATTCATGTTAAGTTTAACCTTGGTGAAGAAAAAAATGAGCGAAGAAATGAAAACAAAGGGGAAGGAGATAAATGAGGAGGAGGAGAAAAAATGGAAACTTGAGATGATCACAACATGAATCAGGGAAGAAATTGGCTAAAATAAGGGTATAGGGAGGAGGAACGGTGTGTAGCTAAGAGGACCTCCCTTGAATTAGTTGTGTGTGGGTGAGGATGATAGTGAGAACCCCGATTAGGTTTGAAATTCAAATTGGAAAAAAATTTAGATTTCAATGTTTCCCAACCCCTGGACACTACACACGGTTTGGCTGCATAGTTGATCAAACAATGCACCAATGGTGGATTCCAAGTTTGGGGTTATAGAGATCCTTACATGATCAGGGAGATCATTTAGGGAAACCATGTGGTTGGATCTGAGAAATTTCATAGGTTATAAAAAGTTTGGTACACAGGTTAAAAAATCGTGTGCCTTATGAGACATGATCTACATGTCCCAAATATCTATATTTCAAGGTAAAACCACCCAAAAGTATAGATAAATAAATAGTAATATAAAATAAATGAAAAAATAAACATATAATAGGTTAGGTTAACTTCCAAATATTTTTTTAAATAAATTATTTAAAATTTACTTAAATAATTTAATAACTTTTGTTATATGTATGACTGAGTTATACCTAATAATAATATACTTGTAATATTATTATTTAACATGGCAGTTTTACCACCTTCTAATGGTGCACCTATTTTAAATACAATTTTTCACACATTTATAATTTTTATATGAAAAATAATCTTCAATATTGAAATTGGGGTATCATAATTTACTAAGTTTAATTGTAGGTGTTTTTATGAGAAGTTTCATTTTTTGATGAATATTGAAAATACACCATTTTTGTTGGAAACGGCCTTTTTGTTTAAATAATTATCAATGTTAAATTATATTTTAAATTTTTTTTAAATCCAAAATAGATAAATTATATATATATATATATTAATTCAAATTAGGTCCTTGGAATCATTTTTTATATTAAATATAGATATAAATACTTAATGAACATTTTAACTTTACCACTTTATAAACCCGTTTTATCACCAAGTCTGTGGGATTAACATTATACTTAATTTTTCAACTAAAGTGTATATAAATTTGGAAAAATGAAAATAAAAAATTTTAATATGTATAATATTTATAGGATATTAAGATCAGCCTAGTTTTTCACTGGAAATATTAGTGAAAGTAATTAAAATTAATTAGAGAGATGAAGGTAATAATAATCTTAACAAGGGGATACACTATGAACATAAGGGCCAAAATGGACTAGACAATTGTCCAAAATAGATTTTCTAAAAATAGATCAACTATTTCCCTACTTGGTTCGAATTTGATGTGTTATTGGGATAATTTTCCAGGGAAGTGACCTATATAACACGTTAATTAAACAATACAAAAAAAGTAACCTTCCTAACCTTTACAATTTATTAATCCTTGATAGATGGAAAACATCATAATTTGGGTTATACATATCCTTTTGAATAATAAATGGGTTATTTTTATCATAATTAAATATCCTTAATTTTTAGGCCTGATTTATTAACTAAAAATTCTTAAGAAATGCAAACATAGTTATTATTTAGTTAACAATTAACTAAAATAAATTATACAGTAAATATTAAAAGTGATGTAAATAGATTTAATATCTATAATTAATTATTTTTTAGATGAATATTTCATGTTACACCTATTTTAACCTAATATATTTTAATTAGAATAATGATTTTATATTTTTAGTTAATATTAAATTATAATGCCATCATTTTCATTAATGTTATTTTAAAATAAATGATATTTTATTAAACAAATTAAAATTAATAAAAATATAAAATTATGAAAAGTGATTACTATGTTTTAATAAATATAAACTCTGTTCTATTAATATACCAATTTAAATTTTATAATTAACATATGTACCCATATATAGTAAAAACATTATTTATCAGGTCCCGGTTAAAGCAATGATTTTGCGTGTTACATGTGCTTATTTAAAAATTATTTTCAAAAACACAAAGGACTTATATTTTCTATTTATATTTCATTATTTATATATTTTTTATCAAATCACACTTTAATTTATCCTTAATGGGTTAACTACTTTGGATAGAAATATAGTTACCTTAATAAAAACCAAAATGATAATATTCTAGAAACTCAGAAGTTGGGGAAAAAATTATAAAACTAAAAATATTTTATTGTTTTTTAGAGGTTTCAATGAACTATAAACCCCATTTAATCCATTATTTGTCAGTTTTAATGTCATAAAAGGTATTGGATACAACCCAATGATGTATTTATTTCAGTATTTATAATAATGTCACTCTCCCTCCACTATAAAAAGGCACTCACTACTACCCCTTCCTCACACCATTCAAGATGTTGTCGCTTGAACAATTTCTAACCAAATATTTCATCATCATATATCCCCTAAAACTAGAAGCCTTATATTGGGCTAAAATCCATCAAATCCCTTTTTTTCAAACCAAATGATTTACCTGAATAAGAACTAACATCCTTCCTCGTGATTTTTTATTTATTTATTTTTCCTCTCCATTAAATATTATTATTCCATGATTATATAATAACACAAGTATCCTAAATATACTAATATTTTGTTATTTTAAGGTTTTGATGTCCACTTATACACACTTCCTTATAATGGGTTACAAACATAGTGTTTATATGTATGGAAAACTACCGCCTCACAAAACAACGTCATTAGTTTTTTCCATTACCACCTATCATTGTGGGGAATTATGATGGAAAAAAACATAATATATGATAAATATGATATTTAGTATGTTTTTATGCGTATTTAATACTTTTTTAACACATAACTCTATACTTTCCATTTTTTGTATAAACGATAACATCGTTTTTGGAAGTGTGGACTACCACCTCACCAATGTGGTGTGATTTGTTACACTATACATGGAAAGTATAAAGGATGGTTTTAATTAAACATATGTAACATAAATGAAATATCTATGATATTAATGACATAATTACCTTTTTGGAAACATAATAAATCATTTTATTTATTACCTTTTTCACACACTAAAAAAGGATAATGTCGATCGTGGATGTGAGTACTACCACCACCCCAACATGATGTGATTACTTTTACATCAAAATAATTATACATAAAAGAATATCAGATTTAATAAAAATTTTATTGTGATATAATAATTATTCTGGATATATATAGTGTTACATACCTTCTTTCCATAATAATCACTAAAAAATGGGAATGTTACTCATTCGTACGTATGGCATATCGCCTGCTTGATTGTAACATTGGTTCATTTTTCATAAATATAATTCATAATTGGTTTTAAAAGTATAATTTATTTGTAAATATTATAATAAATTCCTGATAATTATTCTTAATATGTTCATATAATGACCCCTTTGACCATTATTAACCTACCAAAGTCAATTTTTGACACATAAACAGAATATGGTCAAAACACCCAACGAAAACATAATTATTTAATTATTTGTATACAATAATGTAACATGGGAAGTAATGTATTAATAATTTTTAAAAGGGAAACTAATAAATTAAATAATTATCTTATTATTATTATTCTAGATGATAAAAAAACATGTAAAAATTCGGACTCAAGGTAAGGGATTTTATGTGACTTTTTACAAATATGAGATAAATGTAAAAATCATCACTTAGTTATTTTATGTGGTGTATATACTTCCCATATGATATAAAATATAAAAAATTATTTTATCTCATTGGTATTTTAATGTTACATTTAATTAATATTACATTTGGGGTTTCCAATTCAATTATGACCATAGTTGTAAAGGACTATTGTCTCATATTTACTTTTGTGAGACATATGTAATAATAACTAATTATTTCTTTTGTGTGGTGTATAGAATACCCTTTTTGATATATTATATCATGAATTAATTTATATTCATGTAATTTAAAATTTTTATTTAATGACTATGCTTTCATGGGGTTTATGGTTTTGGACTTTACTAAAGTAGTAATGGACTTTTGCCACAATTTTACTTCTTTAAGACATTTGATATGTTATACACCTATATTATTTTAATAGATTTATATACTTATAAAGTGATATATTAAATAATGATTTTACTTATTCTTAGAATATTATAAATGTTATTTATTATTATTCGATTCATGGGGTTAATGTTAAAATTGTTTAAAAGTTGTATGGGATTCTTTGGAGTGCTTAATGATTCGTTTAATTGAGAATGTTTTAATGAAATTTTAATGGTAATTAAATTCATCATATTCATCAACCATTATTTTCAAATATCCCTTAATGGGGATATTTTTTATTTATAATTTCCTCATTAATTATTTGGATGTATTATTTTTGTTTTAAAGATATTGTAATTTAACCCATTTCTATTATAGGGGTTAACCATATATCAATGATATTGTAATTTAACCCATTTATTTTCTATGGGTTTATCATGTTTCAAAGATATATTTATTTAACCCATTTAGTTTCAAAGGGTTAATCATGTTTCAATAATATCATAATTTAACCCAATTCTTTTACATGGGTTAAAAATGATTCAAAGATATTGTTATTTAACCAAATTATGCTCCATGGGATAATCATGTTTCAATGATATTGCAATTTAACTTATTTATTTTCCTTGGACTAATCATGTTTAAGTGATATTGTTATTTTACCCATATATTTTCCATGGCTTAATCTTGTCTCAATGATATTATAATTTTTCCATTTCTTTTCCATGGGATAATAATGTTTCAAATATGTTTTTATTATCACATTTATTTTATATTGGTTAATAATGTTTCATAGATATTGTAATTTAACCATTTTTTCCATTGTTTAATCATATTTCATAGATATTTTTATTTAACCCATTTATTTTTCACGGGCTAATCATTTTTCTATGATATTGTAATTTAACCCATTTAGTTTTTTTGGTTAATCCTAATTCAAAGATATTGTCATTTAACCCATTTATTTTACATGGGTTAATCATGTTTCAATGAAATTTTAATTTAATGCATTTATTTTTGCATATATTAATCATGTTTCATATATTTTGTTATTTAACCCATTTGTTTCCATGGGACAATCATGTCTTAATGATATTGTAATTTAACCCATTTATTTTCTATGGTTTAATCAAGTTTAAATGATAGTTTTATTTAAACCATTTCTTTTCCATGGGTTTATCATCTTTCAATGATATTTTTATTTATGCCATTTATTTTTTATGGGATAATAATTATTTAAATATATTTTAATTTCACCCTTTTCTTTTCCAAGGGATAATCAGGTTTCAACAATATTACTAATTAACTCATTTCTTTTACATGGGTTAATCATGTTTCCAATATATTAAAATTTAACCAATTTCTTATCCATTGTTTAATAATGTTTCAAAGAGATTTTTCTTTAATCTCTTTTCTTTCATGGGTTGATAATGTTTCAATGATATTTTTATTTGACCCATTTCATTTCCATGTGTTATTTATGCTTCATTGATATTTTTATGGAACGAGGTTCATTTACACTGGTTAAAAGTGTTTTAAAGAAATTTTTGTGGAACTCATTTCCTTTCCTTGGGATAATTATATTCTAAAAATAAGAAAGGTGGTTTTAATGAGTTTTAATGAGTTCTCTATTTATTATGTTGCTAGATATTTCCATGATGGGTACACCCAGATAGCCTCTGGTGAGACCATTATAACTTATATGATGGGTACAACCAGATAGCACTATGATGCATTGGTATTCTAGATAATAAAGTTGGATGTATTGGCTAATATATTTGTAAGGTTTTTGTAAGGGATTTATAAGGGATTACTGAGATAATTTTCCTAGATAAAAAATGGTTTGATCTTTTTTTATTATGATTTTATAATGTTTCTTAATGATCAATATTGATATCACATGCCTCATGATTATTTATTCTGATGACTCCTTCATTTTCTATGTTTCCATATTTCATATTCTAGGTATTGATGGGTTTGAGTTATTTTATGATTCACTCATTCACTTAAATTATTTCATTATACCCTTATGCACTATTATGCTCATTGATGACATTTGATTCTTAATTATCATTCCTACCCTTACTGAGAATTTAAGATAACCATTCTTATGTTCCATTTTATTTAGTTTTTAAATAATGATTTTTAATTATTTTGGTCAATAATTGATTTACCAAGGATGATGTTGCCGACCTATTGTGAAATAATAAAATCTTGGTTAAATGGGTGAATTTCCCTTTTGATGTCTTTTGAGTCGAGGTTGATAGGATTTATTTATGTAAGATTTTGTCAAAATTCTCTAAAAATATAAACATACATGGTCTTCTAGTATGTAATTGATTCATGTTTTCCTATTGATGTTGTTATGTTTTGAGGGAAAATATTTTTCATCATAGTTATTGATTTCAATATAGGATCTAGGAGTGCAAGTTTTAGGATGTTATAGTTGGTATCGAAGGTCAGTTTAAATAACTTTAGAGAATATGACGTTTTCATATGAGGTAATCTTAATAGTTATGGATACCATCATAGTTATATTAGCTTAAATTTTACCATATTTTTAATTAATTAGACACCCCATCGAGTTTTTAAGTAATGAGATATTAAATTGAATTTTGGAGTCTTTTTTCGATGAGGTATTTTAAACCCCAAGGATCATCCTAAAGTGTTTTTTTGGGATGATTTATTTTTTAGGATAAATGAAAAAGGAAAATATTAAGACTAGTTGTCAACCTGTCACATCTAGCAAGCCCACGTGGTTAAATCCAAAACAAAAAAGAAAACAAGGGTGAATCACTTACCACTTTCCTACATGATGTCCTACTTAGAAATATAATTTTATTTAGGTAATGTTTTTTTTGTTTGAAAAACATATGATATTTTATTTGAGGAATAATAGTTTATTTATCTAGAAAAAATATATGATCAAATCCTTCAAATATTTGGGTCTCATAAATCATCAATAAATTTTTAAATAATCTTAATGATGATTATTTATGGAATAATTTAGTTTGAAATTTGGGTATTATAATTGAAATTTTATTATTAGTGTATCAATTGATGGTTTACTCATTTTTTAAACTATATTACCATGTGCTAATAATTTTGGTTTTGGATAATACCTAATGGTAGGTGCACTAGCTTGACTATCCCTTTTATGTTTATGTGATCTTTAAATGATTGTTTTAATTCTACATGAATTTATAATTCCTTGTCAATACTCATCATTTAGAAAAAAGAGGTTGCTTTTGGGGAAAATTTCTAAAGGATGAAATTATTCCCATGTAAGGATATTTATATTTTTCTTTTTCTATTGAATTATAAGGCATGAGAATTATTAAAAAATATGGAAAGGGTCTTGAAATAAAATCTTATATTAGTACTACCTTTTCTGATGATATCAATGACCATATACACTTTTCTTTGGCTTCTGGTTTTGTCATCATTGACTTCCTCTTGATCATGTTCTCTATCACCCTCTATTAGTTAATGAGAATTAGTGTTACCTTTCAAATACATATTTTAATTTCCCTCATATATTCTCCATATGTGGAATCATAATAATGCATAACATCAGGTGAACTTTATGTTTTCCACTATCTCTTTTAAAGATTATTATTTTTAACTATTTTTATGATGATTGATTCAAATAGGGAATTCTAGAAGTGATAATCATTTGATAACCGATATGAATTTCGATGGAGAAATTAATTTTAAGGGGTATATGACGTAACATCCTAATATTTTATGAAATTAATAATTTGAAAATAATTTTAATTATTTTGTAACTTTTGTCTCATGAATGACTGAGTTATATAGAACAGTAATATAATTTTAATATTTTTATTTAACATGACAGTTTTTCCACATTTTAATGGAGCTCCTATTTTAAATATAAATTTTTTCAGATTTTGTAATTTTTATATCAAAAAATGTATTGAATTTTTGAAATTGGAATATCAAAGTTTACTTTATGTGATGTCTTGGTATTTTTATGAGAAGTAACATTTTTTGATGAAAAGTGAAAAATACAGTAATTTAGTTGGAAATGACCTTTTTGTTTAAATAATTATTAATGTTAGATTTAATTTTAAATTTTTATTAAAGTCATTATAGAAAAATTATATATATATTAATCCAATTTATGTCATTTTAATAATTATTTATATTAAATTTATATATAAAGACTTAATGAACAATGGGAACATTTCCACTTTAAAAATACCCTTCTTGCAACAACTCTAGGAGTAGCGTTAAACTGAATTTTTTTCCTACTATGAGTATAATTCTGAAAAACTAACATTGAATGATGTAATCAATATAGCCTTTTTAGTCTAATAATATCAACTTAGTTTTGTCCAAAAATATTAGTGAAATTAATTAAAATTAATTATAGCTAATGAGATAAATTTAAGCTTAACAAGGGTCTAAACCTTAAAATTAATGTCCCAAATGACCTAGAGACTTGTTCAAAATCCATTGGATTAAATTAGTGATATGATATAACTTATATTTATGAAGTTTATGAGTTAGTGGGATAATATTCCTTGCAATTTACCTATATAACAATTTGGTGAGGAAAAAGTAAAAAAAGGATCCTTCCTTAACTTTAACATTTATAAAAACTTGATTTGAGGAAAAAACATATTTTCAGTTATATACATCATTTTGAAAATAAATGGGTTTTTTGTATCATAATAATTTATCCTCAAAATTTTAAGATGATTTAGTTCCCTAAAATTCTTATGAATCGCTAATGTAGTGATTATTTAATTACCAATTAACTAAAATAAATGATAGTATTAATGTTAAAAGTGATGTGAATTGATTGAATTATTGAAATTAATTTTTTTATTATGATATATCATTATCAACAGGTTTAAATATAATAAATTTTACTTCCACTATTGTTTTTATATTTTTAAAATAAAATTAAAAAAATAATGTCACAATTTACATTAATGTTATTGTATAATAAAAGTTATTTTATTAAATAAATTCAATTAATAAAAATACTATATTCTTTGAATTGATTTCTAATTTTCAATATATATCCAATATTTTATATTAATTTACCAATTCATCTTTTATAATTAACATATTGACCCATATATTTTAAAAACAATTTTTGCAGGGTTCAAGTTAAAATAGTGTTTTTTCGTTTTACATGAACATATTTTAAAATTAATTTTAAAATCACATCATATTTATATTATAAAAATCCTTAATAATTTTTTTATCTCATGTTTTATTTATTTTATAATAATTATCACTTTAATTTATTCTTAATGGTTAAACTTCATAGTTTATAAATATAGATCCTTTAATAAAAAACAATATGACAAAATTGGGGAAACATAAAAGTTAAAGGAATCATTATAAAAATGCACATATTTTATTGTGTGGTAGAGGTTTTTAATTACCATATATCCTTATTAATCAATTATTTAACCATTTTTCAATATTATTCGTATGAGACCTCCCATAAATTTATACCTTTTGGTATTTACAATAATATAACTCACATTCCACTATAAAAAGAAACTCACTCCTCCCCCTTCATCACACCTTTAAAGCCACTTTGGATCGAAAACTATCTACATAAATATCTCATAAACATCCCTAAACAAAACCATGAAGCCTCACCTTGGGCCTAATTCCATATAAGGATGCCCTTTGGTGTAAACCAAAGGACTTACCTGAGTAATAAGTAACATCATTCTTCAAGATCATTAATTTATCTCTTTTTCCACTACCACTACTATTCTTATTAAATGTTTATGAATTAACACTAATATCATAAATATACTGAAATGTTTTTATTATAAGGTTTCTAACTTCACTTACACAAACATCTATCTAATGTGTATCGAACTTACTATTTATATGTATGGTAGACAACTCCCACACAAAACGATGTCGTTCATCTTTCCTCTACTACCACCCATGGTTAGAAATTATAATAGACACACTGTAAATATATTATATATATATATATGATATTGATTATGTTATTATCCTATTTTAATTATTTTTTCACACATACCATTATACATTTAATTTAGTGTAAATACGATAACCTCGTTTATGGATGTGTGGACTACCACCTTCTCAATGAGTTGTGATTTGATAACACTCTAAATTAAATGTATATATTTTTTTTAATTAAACATATGTTACATAAATTAAAAATATAATATTTTCATTAAATAATTACCTTTCTATAATCTTACTATATCAATTTTTTATTTCCCTCTTCACACACTAAAAATTGAAAATCTTTATTGTGGACGTGGGGGCTACTGCCTCCCCAACACGATTGAAAAATTTTACATAAAAATAACTATATATATATGTATATATATGTAAATAAAATTTTATTTATGATATAATTATCATTATTGAAATATCTAGTGTAACTTACCTTCTTTCCTTAACGATCACTGAAAAATTGGCACGTAGCTTATGCGTACGTACGACATATCATCTCCATAATTGTAACATCCATTCATTTTTCATTACCAAATTTCATGATTTGTTTTGAAATTATAACTGATCTATAGATATGAATATCAGGTCGTGATTATTATTCATGATATGTTTAAATAATGACCCCAATGACCATAGTTGACCTTCTATAGTAATTTTTGAAACATAAATTGAATATTTTCCAAACACTTAACGTAAAAATAATTGTGTAAGTAATTGTATACAATAATGTAATAATTGATGTAAAAGAAATAATAAAATTTAAAAATTTTAGGAATAAAGTAAATAATTAACCTATGATTATTATTTCAGAAGATAAAGACACACATGACAAGTGCGATTGAAGGTATATGATTTTCATTTCGCTTTTTAAATTTGTGGGATAAAGGTCATAATCACCACATACATCCTTTGTGTGGTGTATATAATACCCATTTTGATATATAATATCATTAATTATTTTACCTCATTGGTATTTGAAAGTTAAATTTTATTATTATTATTTTGGGTTTCTAATTCAGTTATTACAACTATTGTAAGGATTTGTGTCTCGCTTTACTTTTGTGAGGAATACATCATAATCACTACTTATTTATATTGTTTGATGTATATACATCCATTATTGATATGTTATATCATGAATTATATTATAATAATTGTATTTAAATATTTAATTTAATTATTATTATTTCATGTGGTTTTGTTTTGAATTTACCAAAGCGGTAATGGAAATTTTCACAATTTTCCTTCTTTAAGACATTTGATATATTGTACATACATCTTATTTTTTAAGGTGTATATACTTATCCTTTTACATGTTATGTAATGAATCTCCTTATTCTCATTATATTTTATGTTTCATTTATTTTTATTGCATTCATGGTGTTAAGAGTACAAATGCATCAAAGTGGTATGGGTCTATTTGGAATGTTTTAAGATTGTATTCCTCAAGAATGTTTTAATGGTATTTTAATGGTAATTACATTAATAAAATATGAAAACCCTTGTTTTCACTTATAATAAACTAGGGACTTTTTTTATTGTTCCTATACTCATTAATTCTTTGGATTAATTATGTTTCTTTTAAAGATATTTTCATTTAACCCATTACATTTCCATTAGTTAATCACGTTTCAATGATATTTTAATTTAACACGTTTTTTTCAATGGGTTAATCATGTTTCAAATATATTATTATTTAACCCATTTCTTTTATCAAGGTTAATGATGTTTCAACGATATCATAATTTAACTCATTTATTTTCTATTGGTTAATCATGTTTCAATGATATTTCTATTTAACCCCTTTCATTTCTATGTGTTAATCATGTTTCCTTAATATTGTAATATTACCAATTTATTTTCCATAGATTAATAATGTTTCAAATATATTATCATTTGAACCCATATCTTTTCCATGGGTTAATCATGTTTCAATGATATTTTAATTTAATTTATTTTTTTCATTGGATAATCATACATTAAAGATATTTTTATTTAAACCATTTCATTTCCACGGGTTAATCATGATTAAATGATATTGTAATTTAACCCATTTTTTCCATTGTTTATTCATGTTTCAATGATATTGTTATTTAACCCATTTATTTTATATGGGTTAATAATTTTTCAATGATATTTTAATTTCACCAATTTATTTTTGTTGGTTTATTCATGTTTCAAATATATTGTTATTTAACCTATTCCCATTCCATGGGTTAACCATGTTTCAAATATATTTTAATTTAACCCATTTCTTCTCCATGGGATAATAGGGTTTCAAGGGTATTGTTTTTTGTCCCATTTCATATCTATGGGTTAATAATGTTTCAATGATATTTTTATTTATCCCATTTTTTTCCATTGGTTAATCATGATTCAAATATATTTTAATTTAACCCGTTTTTGTCATGGGATAATCATGTTTCAATGATATTGTTATTAATCCAATTTCTTTTACAAGGGTAAATTATGTTTCAATCATGCTCTCTCGTTTTAATGCTCATAAATCATGTCAATTCTTGTTTAATCATTTCTTATGTTTTACATTCAATATTCTTAATTATGATTATCTATGTTCAACTATAATCATATCATATTCTGTTAATGTTTATAATATAATACAGAAAAACAAAAACATGTCCATGTATGAGTCACTGAGAGAAGTATGATCTACCAACAGATGAGTCACTAATAGTAATGACTCACCGACCCATCAACCTACCAATATGTTGAGACACCAATACAAGTTTTAGTCACCGTTAGTCTAACATTACGATAGAGAAACTCACTGATAAGAATGAATCACCAACACATCAACCTACTAAAATGATGAGTCACCGATACAAGTTTGAGTCACTGATAGTCTTACTTATGGACAGAGAAACTCACTGACCATAATGACCCACCAAAACATCAACATACCAACAAAAGGACATACCAATATAAGGACTTATCGAGAGATGAACATACTGATAAAAGTACCTACCAACAAAAGGAACTAACGAACAAAGAAAATACCAACATAATGACCTACAGACAGAATGACCTACTGAAAGAAGAAAATATAGACAAAAGGATCTACCAAAAAAAGGACCTACAAAAAAAGGACTTATCGACATAATGACCTACTAATAAACACTTAGAAAATTTTCTCTACTCTCAAATTCAAACTTTTAACCAACAATAATATTTGGTTATTTATTGCTACTAATTACTTCTATGACTTTTTACAGACATCATTAACATCAATTTCAGAGGTATGAGGTACAAAAAATATTCAAAACAATCCAATTGTCGACATCTAAAGTATAAAATAACATAAACTATGAAAATAGTGTAGCAACCATAGAGATAACTTACGAGGTAAAGAAAATCACATTTTGGAAGAACAAACATTCTTGCTAGTAGTGAAGAAGGGAGGATTTTTTGTAAACTAATAATCCCAACATCCTTTCAGCAACAAACCCTAGGGTAGGGTACATTCATAGAGCATCTTACATCACTTGAAATCAAAACAAAAATATTCCATGACACTCTGTTTCAGTGTCTATTTCGTGAAGTGGACCCGAGATTCATATCTGCTACACCTATGATGTCCAAAAGCTTCAAGAACATCACACATAGCATTCTCAATATTTTCTCATTATTTATTGTATATTATGAACATTCTTATTAATTTTCATGTATTGTGTTTGTCTATATCACAAACAATCATTTTCTCATGAGCTAAGTTGTAAGATACAATATATCTTCACTCTATCACCCATTTACAGCATTTTCTACCATATATAACAATCGAAGAGGTCCTTTCTGTGGCCTACTTGTAATTTTTTTCCCACTAATAATTGTGGTAGAGGTCTAGTTAACTAGGAAAAACGTGTGTACTTTTGGGAACCCCATTCCATGGTTTGGATCTAGTTTATTAATATAAAAGTTTTGGTTGAAGGTGATCACAAATTAGTGAGGACTAGGTCACTGCTAGAGATTGAACATATTTTTTTTTCAATGTTGTGTTTTTTAATTTTAGTTTTCTCTATTTTCAAACATATTTCAGAAAACTAAATATTACTTTCATACTTAATCTTATTTAGTGTTTTTATCTATTTTTGATTTAGTAAATTACTTTCAAGATTTATATCAATATTTCAAATAACTAAAACTGATAATTAATCAATCTTTTCAGAAATTAATTGATCATTAAAAACTCTTATTAATCTTCTACTTTGGTTAACTAGGATGTTTTGATTTTAAATTGGGAGAATTTTTAAATAAGGTTTTTAAAAGAAATTTTTAATGGAACTGAATTCACCCCTATTTAGTGTCTTATGCCGACAAATATTTGGTATGAAAGGATTTTTTTTAATTTTCTATTATCAATATTTTCAATGTTTTTTCAAATAATTTAAGCTGTTACTTTTGTTTTTTTAAAGATATCATAATTTCAATTAATTATAAATATTTATCTATTTAAAAACATATTTTTTTAATAATTATTATGGATAATAGATTGGAAGGTGTTTCTACCAACTAAACTCTATTTTTCAATGGAACTAATTATGCTCAATAGAAAACTTAAGATGAAAATACATTTAGAAGGTATGGGTTTTAAAATCTGGTCTTTAATTATAAATCAATATAAGATTCCTACTACTGCCCAAAATTTATTGGATGACCCAACTAAGGAAGCTTATAATAATAACTAAAAATCAATTAATGTCTTGTATTATGCATTAGAAGATGAATAATTCAATATGATTTCTATGTGTAATATAGCCCCAGAAATTTGGGATACTCTAGATGATTCGCATGAAGGAAACACTAGTGTTAAAGAAATAAGCCTCAATACATATACTATTAAATATTATAACTTCAAAATTAAAAATGATGAACAAATCTCTGACAAGTATCCCATGTTTAATGAAATTGTAAATACTATGCTCTCTATATAAAAGGATTTTATAGATAAGGAAAAAATCATGATAATTCTTAAATGTATACCAGAAAGATGGATTTGAACTTTATTGTCAACAAAGGAATTTTGTGACATCAAAACTTTTCCACTAAAAGAGATGATAGGTATGATCATAATGTACGAAGAAGAATTAATAGTCAATAAATAATAGGATAATGACCCGAAGATAAAGTTAGTGGATTTCAAGGCTAATTTTTCTAATCATAAAAAATAGGAGAATGACCAAACTCTTTATAATAGTTCATGTAACAAAGAATCACCATATTATTATGATGATTAAGTATCTTAATTAGATAAATGGTTTAAAAAAATTACATGAAGAAGCCGTTATTTAGGAATCCCAGCTACAGAAGAATGTATGTCAACATGGGTAATTGAAAAAAGGACTAGAAGGGAGGAAATAATGCTAATAAGATATTCTATTATGAATGTAAGTGAAGAGGAAATGTGAAGGATGACTATCATGAGTAATTTTTACAAAGTAATATGAGGACAAATATAAAAGGTATAAGAAGGCAATAAATATCACCTAGTGTGCTTCTAAGGATTTCTTCTGTGAGTTAGAGCCTTCACATGATAAGAATGGTGAAAAATCTAACATGTGATTTAGGAAAAACACTTCAGAGATAACCCTTGAATATCCTATAAAAAATTCCTACTATTATGGAGACGAATCTGATTCTGAAGACATGAATAATGAGGAATCTATTGATTACTAAAAAACTATTAAATACACATGAAATTAATTAAAAGATAAATATAATGTTTTGAAGAAACAACATGATCTAACCTTTACTATTAAATCTAATCTTACTGCAGAGAATGAGAAAAAATGCTAAATTCCTTAATGAAAATAATGATCTTAAATTATCAAATGAGAAGTTTAAAAAAGCCATAAAAAATTTACAATGATAAAAACCTCTCACACAAATACATGGTAAACAAGTTGCCCCAAAATATGATACTGATATGGGTTATCTACCAGGACAAAGAAACCATGTTACAAATAATTTTTTTAATCAAAATATGGAAATTTAGGCTTTGTACTCAGATTTAAAAGATCCGCTACAAGTTCTAGCAGTGTAAAATATTTTACCCCTTCTAGTGTTTCCAACCCAAATAATTTTTATTTTCCCAATACTTTAGAAACTATTTATAGGAAACACGTGAAGTAATTATGGGTTCCCAAAGCATTAATTACTAATATTACTAGACCCTAGCAAGTTTGGGTACCAAAATCATTTCTGGTTTTAATTATATTTGTATCAAGAATTCTTGAGGAGCTCAAGTAAAATATTATGGTGCTTGGACTATGGGTTTTAAATATGCCTGATAGGGAATTCTTGAGCTTCATGGATCATGTAATGATTGATGGTGGTCATGTAACTTTTGCTGACAATGATAAATGAAAAATAATTTTCCTTGTCCAAATCGATAACACTAATTGATTTTTTATTAAAAAAGTACTTTTTATTGATGGATTAAAGTTGAATTTGCTCAGTATCTCTCAGTTATGTAATGATGGTTTCAATGTTAACTTTGAAAATGATGCATGTTAGGTGTTTAATTATAAAAACGAGTTATTAATTACTTATTTTTGAAATGAGAATATTTATGTTGTGAACCTGGATTATTTAGATTCTCAACATGTCTATTAATTAAGTGTATTTAATAAAGAATCCTATCTTTTTTATTGTATATTAGGCCACTATAACACTCACTCACATATAAATATTGCAAGAAAAGGGTTAGTTAAGGATCTACCAAAACTAGAATTTCTAGAAAATAAATTATAAAATCTTTGTCAAAATGGAAAACAACACAAAATATTTTTCAAACCAACTAATGAAGTTTCAAACTCTCAACCACTTTAGTTGGTTCACATGGATTTTTTTGGACCATATAGTATATTATGTCTTAATGGGAATCACTACTTCTATGTTCTTGTAGATGACTTCTCTAGGTATATTTGGTCCTTTTTAGATCACAAGAGTGTAGCTAGTTCTTACTTCACTAAGGATGTTTTCTCTTTAGAGAACCTAAGTGTTATTATGATAGGAACCATAATGAGTGACCATGAACATGAGTTTCAAAACCCAGAGTTTGAATATTTTTTCTCAGAAAATGGATATAGTTATAAATTCTCTACTTCTAGGACACCCAAGTAGAATGGAGTTGTAGAAAGAAGAAAAACAACCTTATAAGAATTAGCTTAGAAAATTCTTAATGAGTTTGTCTTTCCTATTTAATATTTTCTTGATGCTATCAATACAACATGGTATATCATTAATAGAGTCTTAATCATACCAATTAGTACGAAAACTCCCTATGAGCTATGGAAAAATAGAAAATCCAAACTTAGATACTTTAAAGTTGTTGGCTGAAAGGTTTATATTTTCAATACTATGGACAATATTGAATTTTTTTTCTTCCGGAAGCGATTAAGGAATTTTCCTAACCTACTCAACCTCTGGTAAATCTTATAATGTTATTAAAAAAAGAACCAAATGTGTGGAAGAATATGTACATGTTAAATTTGATGAAAGAGATCCACATGAACTTAAACCCCCTGTTGAAAATATTGAGGATGATAGGTGCAATCTAGACATAAATGCTAGACTCTCAGATTCTACAAATAATAATGGTGAAAAATCCAATAGTTTTGGAAAATATATAGACTCTAATCATATTGATACTCATCCTACAGATGAAATTGAAATAACTAGTCCTCCATTTTCTATATCTATTAAAACCCTTAAAACTCATCCCTTAGATGTTGTAGTTGGAGACTTAGATAAAATGCCACTGACTGGAGCTTCATTTAGGAACCAGGTTGAGCATCAATCCTTGTAGTCACAATTGAACCTAAAAATATTAATGATGAAATCAATGAAGAATTTTGGGTATTAGCTATGAAATAAGAGTTGAATCAGTTTGAAATAAATATAGTTTAAAAACTTATGGACATACCTAATGACACCATGACCATGGTCACTAAGTGGGTCTTAAGAAAAAAAGTAGATGGAGTATGAACGATAATGAGGAATAAGGGAAGATTAGTTACATAAGGATATATTCAATAGGATTTCATTGACTATGACTAAACCTTTTCATAAAATTCTAGACATGATTCCATTATAATCCTATTAGCATATGCAGCTCATATTATTTTCACACTATATCAAATGGAGGTTAAATGTGCATACATGAATGGGTATATAGTTGAGGATTTTGTGTTGACCAATCCCCATGTTTTACACACATATGTTTTCTAAATCATGTTATTATGTTAAAAATGGATTTATATGGTTTAAACTTGGATCCAAGAGCTTGGTATGATAGACTAAGTACTTTTCATATTTCTAAAGGTTTTACAAAAGGTGTAGCCGAGCCTACTATCTTTATAAATAGAATTTCTAAAGATGTTTTAGTTGTTCAAATCTATAGTGATGAAATTATTTTTTCATCTTAAAAGAATTATTTATGTATTGTTTTTTGAAAAATGATTCAAAGTGGATTTTAAAGGTTTTTAATGGGTGAACCCAAATTCATTCCTTGATTTCCAATATTCCAGAATAAAGAAAGTATTATTTAAATCAATGTAAATATACTAAAGATCTTTTAAAAAGGTTTGTCATTGATATTAGAAATAGTAGTGATACTCCAATGAGTACCACTTATAATTTGTACATTTATGACAATGGTAAATCTGTTGATCACAACAATTATAGAGGGATTATTGGATGTCAACATTACATGACTGTCAACCACCCAGATATTATTTTTAGTGTATGTATGTGTGCCCATTTTCAATAAAACCGCAAATAATTTCATTTAAATGTTGTTAAAAATAATTTTCAAATACATCATGTATTATACTATTATAGGATTATTCTACCTTAGTGGAAAAATTTTTTTTTAGTTATTTATTAATAAGTTGATCTTGGTGGTTTTAAATTATAAAATGCACCTCGGGAACATGTCAGTTTTTGTGTAAGTCTCTTGAATCATGGTGTAGTAAAAAACAAAATTCTATTTCAATATATACTGTTGAGGCTGAACACATAGCTACAAGTAGTTTTTGTGCTCAGATTTTAGGGAAGAGACACACTTTCCTAGAATATGGATATCAGTTTAGACATGTCTTGATAAATTGTGTCAATACAAGTGCTATTATAATATCAATGAATCCAATTTCTCACTCGATAACAAAAAATATTGCGGTAAGGTATCCATTTTTGACCGATCATTACAAAAATGGTGATATAATTCTTGAATTAATTGGAATAGAATAGCATATTACTGATATATTTACTAATCCATAAAAAATTAAGAAAATAGTTACATCAGACATTAATTAGGGATGAATAATTTTTTAGGACCTGCTATTAAAAACTCACCATTAAAACATAGAGTGGATGAATCACTGATAAGACATTGGTGATGTCTTTCCGACACTAACAATGTCTTGAGGACAATGTCATGCCGACACTGATAGTGTCATGCAGACTGTTTCAAGCTAATAGTGTCATGTAAACAGTTTCATGTTGAAAAGTGTCATGCTGAAACTGTCATGCCGATAGTTTCATGATGATAGTGTCATGCCAAAAGTTTCATGCCGATATTTTCTTACCGACACTAATAATGCCTGATTATTGGCTAATCAATTATATAACTCACTGAGTAATTGTTTTAAAACAATGATGTCATACTTATTTCTCTTTATTTAAAATATATTACTCAAATTAGGGTTAATAAAACCATAAATGATAAAACTAATTTGATATTACTTACTTTTTAATCTCAGTCTTCCACTATCTCACTCTTATCCTTAAGCTCTCATTTCATTCCACTCATGAAACTTTTTACCTTCAACTGAACCCTTGATATTGTTAGAGTAAAATTAATCTTGGATGGATATAGAGATGTGTCATAACCCATGAAGATATAGAAAGAAGAATCGATCAAGTATAAACCTATTCATCTAGGAATTGAAAACCATGTGGTAATTCTTGAGATAGAAGAAAAATCATAATGGTTATTAACGAGTAAGAATCTCTGGTTAAATGTGATATAGATGCAAGGATGTATAGAATAGCTCTAAAATAATGAAATACCTTATTACCCTATATTTGTACATGACTTTTATCTTCATGATGAGTTTATTATAGAAGGCAGGGATACATACTGGATTAAATTAATGGTGGATGGAAGAAGATTTTCATTTTCTTCAAGTCATTTGGATGAATGTATAATGTTACCTCAAAAGGGATTTATGATTAATATTAGGTGATTGATCCTCAAAAAAGTGATTTCTTTTACTATGATACAACATTAGCTGAGGTAATTGGTAAAGATGATCATCGAATAACAACTGATAATGAGTTAGATGGTGAAAAAATGTTGTTATTCAAGTTCATCCAACACCAATTATGTCCAAGAAAAGGGTAATTTTCTTCACTGAAGTATCATGATATAGATCTTCTATACTTACTGAAGAAATAAAAAAAGGTAAATTTATGTTTATATTTGATAGTCCATATAGGTGAAATGATAAAGCCTTATTATAAGTCAAATTCTATTTTTTACCATAGAATTATTTCTTCTATGCTTAATGATATAGGATGTGTATGTGATGAAAAAAACCATATATATTGGTTGTGGTATCTACCTAATTATGGATATTTTGAAGAGAATGAGGATAAATTGGAATCTCTGGAAGATGGAGTGGGTTGGAGTGGAAGGGAAATTATATGATAATTTCAACCCTATTGCCCATCCATCTAGGCCAAGAGATGTAGTTAATCTTGGTCTACCACTAGATACTGAAGTTTTCTTTTCTGATAAAGAAGATGAATCTAAAACTGGTAGAGAAGGTGAGTCTCCTTTAGATGATAGGAGTGACTTTGATATTGGTGAAAGTCCTATGGAGAAGACGTTTGGACAAGCTAGTCCAACTTTATCAATGCCTTACAAGGAAACTATTCTAGACCAAGATAATGATGATTATACTGAGGAATCGAACAATGTGTAGTATAAAATCCAATATAATGGATAAGATTAGGAAACTAGAGATGAAAAAGAAGTCAATGTGGAAGAGAAAAGTGGTTGTGATGATAAATGTAGTTGTATTGAGGAAAAAGATGAAGAATCTCGTGATAAAAGTGTATATCATGGAGGAGATGAAGATGAGAAGGAAATTGGTGCAAGTAATAGTAGTTTGGGTCATCCTAGTGATGATCAAGGTGCTAATACAAATTCTATTGGAACTGTGGATTAGGACTGGATTTTAGAACCTCCTGAAGATGGTGTTGAAGAAGGGGAAGCAGTTGATGTTCATAGTGAAGTAGAATCAGATGTATCCCCTCTAACAAGGTTATTTTATAATAGAAGGTGATGTGAAATTGAGCGGGATAAACAAGGTATAAAATTTAGATTTGATAAACTCACTCATTTTGATTCTAGTGTGTAACATGAATGGGAAAATCAACCTAGTTATATTGCCCTCGGTTTTGATTATTCTGATTTAGATGTTGAGTATAGTGTAGCTATTCCGAGGAGACCAATAGTTGAGGAACCTATTCATTCCGAGACACCTCTAGCAGTTGAATCTACTTAATCTCTTCTAACATTAGTGACTTCAATACTAGGTGAATATATCACAAAATATAATTTTGAATTTTTTAATTTAGATATGATATTTCTTATTTAAACTTCATCTCACCATCAAAATTATCTTGTTCCTACTCTATGTGAAAGAGATATTTCTTTTCTGACCGAAAGAGTTGACTATAATTTATAATAAAGGATAACCTCAATTGTTGAAACTAATAAAGGATAACCAAAGCATGAGGCATGAGTTTACTGAAATGGTTTTGGCTATAAATAGATTTAATGTTGATTATGAGACATCCTTGGATAAAGTGATAAATACTTTTGAGGATGCAATTTCTAGAAATCTTTCAAATCAACCTCAGACCCATGATATTGATATGATTTAGTTGATATAGGGACTCAATGATTTATTGTAATGTGAATCTAGCTCAAAATATCTAGTTTCACACACTCTAGACATTGAGATTTTTAGTAATGTGATCAGAGAATAACATCAAACAAGGATGTGTGTAACTGAACATGATAGTATCTCCATGATTTGGAATAATAGTGATCACATCCATGACCAGGTGAGATTCTATAAAAAAGGTGTTATAAATTCACAAGAAGAAATAACCACTAAAGCAGACTTTTATTTCAAGAGTACATACACAAAGGTCCATCTCACCAGCCACTTCAAGTATTTAAATGTGAACATAAGACTTCCTCTAGTGACACAGTCTTTTAGATTTCAAGTGAAGCTACATAAGGAGTTTACTCAAACCCTTGATAAGTTTTTGAAAAACATGGTAGATTTCACCAAGGCTATGGAATATTGTGGGTGTATTATCATGGATTTCATCAACCTTATAAATCGTTATGTACAAGTATAGTGTATAGATTTATTGTATCAGCTTCCACACCTCTCATACCAGCTCTCCAATCTGCTGCCTCTCCATCTACTCCTTGACTTCTCAGGAACTCCATCTTGCTAAAGATTTCAAAAAACTTTTTTGTAATTTTTAGGGAGCTTATTTGCCCTACTTCCTCCTCTAGGACAAGATCATCTGCTTTAGTATTTTCTGCAGTCCCTCATTCTCCTCTCAAAATTCACACTAAACCTCTATCCACTACATCTAAAACTACTACTCCAACACCTATATCTTATGATAAATTAAAGGTAGTAATGTACTCATCTTCGACGAATTTGAATTTTGGACCACTTTTTTATAGGTCTTCATTATTGTACTTTTTTTTATGTTTTTCTCCAACGTAATTTCACTTGATTAGGAAATTCAGTATCACATCATTTATTTATTTGTGCTTTGGTTATTTATATTCTTATTTATAGTTTATTCTTTGATTCAATTTACTCCTTTTGATAATCCTAAAAGGGGGAGAAAGAATTATGAATTATTTTAACTTTGTATAATATGGAAACATGAAAGTGGGATCAAGATATTTAATTTTTTATGAAAAACAATAATGGGGAGATAATAAGAAGAATTACAACTTTGATCATTATGAATAAAATTATTGTACTTTATAATTCCATGATTTCTGATCCTAAAAAATGGGGGCATTTTTGTAACTCTCCAATTTTAATGGTTATAAATCATGTAAAATTAAGTTCAATAATTTATAAGGATTTAAGTCCAAATATTCGTAATTACGATCATCTATGTTCAATTATAAGTTTAGCATATTCTGTTAATGATTATAATATAAGGCATGAAAATATAAAAACATGGCCATGTATGAGTCATTGATATCATGACTCACCGACACAAGTATGAGCTACTAATAGTAATTACTCATCCAAAAAAAAAACCTATGAACATGTTGATTCACTAATACAAGTTTGAGTCATTGGTAGTCTAACTTACCAATAGAGAATCTCACTGCCAACAATGAATCCCGGACACATAAACCAAACGATAGGTTGAGTCACTGATATAAGTTTGATCTACCGATAGTCTGACTTACTCACAAAACAAATCCACTACAACAATGACTCACTAACACAACAACCAACTGATAGAAGAACATACCAATCGATGGACCTACCGATAGAAGAACATACTGATAAAATGACCTACTTCTAGAAGAAAATACTGAAAGAAGGGCCTACCGACAGAAGGGCCTACTAACAGAAGAATGTAAAGACCCAAAATTTTGTTAATGATAATTTCTCTTGATCTAATTGAATTTCTTATTATGTAAAATTATTATACAAAATATGCACATCCTTAGTTTTATGTATTTTTATTTCAAAAAACCGTTAAGAATTGTTATCATTTCTAATATAGTCATTAAAAAGTGATCACATGATAAATATAAGTATAGGGATTTAACAAAACCAATTTACTCAGACCAGGGAAGTGATAAACTCATCCGATAGAATTTATATATATGAGGCCCATTTATGATATCTTGGAAAAGAGGTGGTATGACTGGTCTTTTCTCTTGACCAAGCCCAATCTGATAATCAACACATTATGATCGAGTGGAACTGCCTACTGGAGAAGTGGGAGTTAGTAGAGATTACCACCCGAGCGATATTATCCGAGACACCCCAAGAGTCTGTCGCCATCACACAACTTACCCTTAAATCATATACAGTTGTTATAAGGGGTTATGCAACATGACCCTAGCACTATGATAATGTGCATTATTTTTGTATAGAGAATAATGATGCATTTTATTATTGTTACTTTGTAAATAGTTTCTAAAGGACAAATATTATTTTTAGTTAATATTCAATAAATAAATCTACTTTGAAGAATTAATTTATTTTTGAATTAAATAATATTTTAATGAAATATTATTAATAAATTAATTTTTATAAAATATAAAAGATCGTATAATTATTATGTATGAAATTGTAATTTTTATAAAGGCTTGAAATTGTTTTTCTCAAAACCCATGAATTTTCAATAAATGAGGGTTTTTATTTCAAAAGTAAAATTTAACATATTTATAAAATTATTTAGATAAAATGAATATTATTTATGGAATTTAAGATGTCAAAATTATCTACTAGTAAATTTTTTACAATTATCTAAGACAGTCGAATTGTTTGGTAAAAATTAAATACCATTTAAATATATAATGGGTTTATGACATCATAATGATCCAATAGTGATGTAATAAAATAATATAAATGGGTATTTCTTACAATATATGTTTTACCATTAATATAATGTAATTTTAGGTTTATTTTATTTATTTTACAAAGCCTTAGTGGACCCTCCAAGAATTATAAATTTTCATTCCTCTTTTAAAATGATTTCCTTGAGAGTGTGACTCACCTACACATAAGCAAGCCTAATATTTTAAGATTTTAGGCCATTGTCCATATAAAATAATTTTTTCCACTCTCCTTTTCAAAAAACATATTTGCAAAAAATGAGGTATGGTTTGTGGTTTTCATTAGTTTTTTTTGTATGGTCCAAAACCTAAATAAAAAAGAATTCCCTCCCTTTTCCTATATAAGCGCAACCAAGATACCACTTCCTCTTCACTAACAGACATTGGAGGTTGACCAAACTCTTACCCTATCTCTATATAATTCTACCAAGGTTCCCCAATCTCATAAGAAGCATCTATCAAGCCCCTCCCAATCCATTGGGATCGCACTTCAAGTAAGGGATTTCTTCCTTTCTCATTTTTGTCCAAATTTATTTACGTTGTAATACCCTTTTATTTTATATTAAAAAAATTTGGGTATGATTCTAAAACTCCCCCACACTTTCATATTTATGTTTTAATGATTATATAACCCTTTATATATAATTAATTCCTCCCATGTACACCCATTACCATTCCAAAATTTAGTAAAGATTTTCTCTCTTCTCATTTAAATTCAAGGAATTATTTTGTATTATGAATCTAAATTCCATTACTTATGTTGGGACATGTTTCTATATAACCCCTTACCATCCATTTAATTTATAAATAATTAGATGCCCCATTCTCTCTCATCAACCATTTTTATGAATTCCTATGTCACACAATTATGCTGTAGAAATTGCACCGCAATTTTCCAAGCCAACGTCTTTATGTTATTAATACCATACTGATTTCTCTATCAAGGATATTAACATTTATGCACATTTACATAATGATTATAGAGTTTAAATTATGAATTACATATTCCTTTACAATGTCAGAAATGATTATGTTTAATGAATCAATGTGTTATGATCTATGTGGCACACTTATGCATGAAATGAAATTATTAAGATGGGTGTGCCCTAATAAAACACCAAGGCATTGGGTAAAGATTAGTATCATGATAAATCAAGTGAAATGGGGGTTTACTCAGGAAACTTCAAGTGAAATAATGGTTTACTCATGCTTCATGTGGAATGGGCCTTGTTTCATGCTAATATCATGTTAAATGTTGTTTCCACATTTCCATGTTTTATAATCATGTTATTTCATGCCTTTATGTTCATATTTATCTTATACTCTTTTGATATGATTATTTTCCAACATGTAATGTTTTATTCATGGTATACCTTTTTTACTCCCTTACTGGGAATTATAGCTCACCTTTTTCTTATGCACGTTCTCAAGCTATCGAATGAAATGCTATGTATAATTTAATGTGTGTTGAAGTTTTCAATAAAGATGTGTATTTCCTATAATAAGTTGTTATGTAATCCTCCTAATTTCCCAAGACACTATACCTCTCATTCCTCACAGTTGTCTTAAGTGCACGCTTATGTAATAAATCATGAATAAGTGTTTAATAAAGAGCATGGTTGTTATTGTTGGTAATAGATGATAGTTTAAGTTATTTTTGGGATTAGGATTCGAAAACCCTAGTGAAATCCTTAGAGATAATACTAATTATAATAAATTCATCACTAAATTTTGGTGAGTATTTATTTAGTGGATTATCAAGAAAATAAATTTCTTTCTGGAGACATGTATGTAAAGGCGGCTCTGGAATAGATGTATGTAGGGGTAAAACCCAAAAACGCCACTTTGAGCTAGACTCGACTAGAACTGGGGCACGATAAGGGGCCTTGATGCACCCTTTGTTATGAAACCCCCAGGGGATTTTCTTTGGTAAATTCATAATCTTAGTATGATCCATTATTAATTAAATAAAAAATGCCCCTAAGAATATATTTTGGGAGGTAGATCATGGATATCATAGATTGAAGCCTATAAATTATATGATAAGGAAATAAATGTTATTCATAAGACATCTATTTTTTTGGATTACCCTTTATTTGTTACCTCTATATTTCCTTTTATTCCAACCAATGGATAGTAATAGTAGGACTTGGGAAAAAAACTGATGCGAGGATCAATGCGACGACTATTCTAA
This sequence comes from Viscum album, assembly GCA_963277665.1. Lineage (NCBI taxonomy): Eukaryota > Viridiplantae > Streptophyta > Magnoliopsida > Santalales > Viscaceae > Viscum > Viscum album. The sequence goes on along the minus strand of OY728137.1, from coordinate 1,238,182,392 downwards.
TGTGATTCCCAATCTGATGGGAGTTGGAATCACGGACATTGTTGCAATACTCTCTCAGTTAACTCCTGTTTTGAATAGAATCATGGGTCTAGAGGAAAATTCAACCCCCCCAAAAAATAACAAGTTGCAATCGATAGATTCATGAGACAAATTCCTTCTATTTTTAATGGACCATCCGATCCCTCAATCATAGAAAAATGGATCAACACCAATGGTAAGATATTCCCCATCCTACAATGCTCTGAACTGGAGAAGGTTCTTCTAGATTCTTATTGTATGTAGGGTGACATAGTTAAATGGAGGAAATTGATCAAAAATATGAATCCAAATGTGGATATTGATGATTTTGAATTGAAGGAATTCCAAAATATGTTTTTGGAAAAATATTTTCTTGGCACCCTCCAACATAAGATGGAAAGTGACTTTATTGTCATCAAACAAAAAGACAATGAATCTATCAGAGCGAATGTGAAAAACATCCCAAGGCCTACACGATATGCCTCTGGCTTTGTCATTACCCCGGAATTCATGTTTTACTGCTTCATTGGTGGGCTAAAATGTATCCTATAGAAATCCCTAGTGATCCGTGACTTTGATAGTGATGAAAAAATTGTCTGATGTTCCCTCAAAGTCTAAATGGGGATTAGAGAATATCAAGGGTATCATGGGGATATAAAGAATAAGGTTGAATTTAATTTAGGTGGTATAATGGATAAATCCAATGGTACTAACAAAATACAACACCCCACTTGCCAAAGGTTTGGAAAGAAACCCCCTAGAAATTGGTTGAAGGGGATGAGGAAATCATTTGGGTGTGGAATATAAGTGAACCTGGCTATTAATTACCGACAAGAGAAACCTGTTGCTACAACAGAGGTGAGGAACACTCTATTCGACCCTCAACACATTGTTCATTTCTTCAACAACAAAGAACCAAGGAACGTTGAAAACCAGTTCCTAAAGAAAAGGGTTTACGGAGGCAACCAAAAACCTCCAAGGTAGCAAGGAAGAGCTTTTTCCACCACTACCACCGAAGTGAACCCCAATAACAAAATGGTGACAGGTACGATATTTTTTCATTTAATAATGGTGAACATATAATTTGATTCTAGTTCTAGGCATTTTTTATAACCAGAAAGTATATTAGAAGAATCCCACTACCACCACAAATCATGGATGTAAAGATGTCATTGAGTACGTAAAATGGGGAAATAATTGCACCCCATGAATATAACTCCTCCCCTGTAATAATATGTGTATTGAACTTCCCAACATACATTTTCATACTCCCTTTGGTGGAATTTTTTGCAATTCTTGAAATATATTGGATTTTATTATATAGATCCAACATAAATTACCGTGATAGGGAAATCACTCTCCATGTGGTGAATCGACCCCCGATTCTATCCAAGTTCAAGGAGGAGGATTAATCTTATTTAGAACCATCATATCAAGCATGAATATTACTACCATATGATCACACATATCTAGCTCACATGATTGAGTCTAAGGAAGAAACCATCCTTGAAGACATTCTTATTGTGAGATAAATCGCAGAAGTGTTTCCCAAGTAATTTAATGTTCTTCCACTGTGAAGAGATATTGAATTCTCAATTGATTATATACCTTGAAATTCCCAATATCCAAAACTCCACATAGAATGGCTGTTTTGAAACTTGAGGAACTAAAGAAATAACTACAGGAGAATCTTGATAAAGGGTTTATATGCCCAAGTGCTTCACCATGGGGTGCACTAGTCTTCTTCTTCAGAAAGAAGTATGATCCAATGCACCTTTGCATTGATTATCGTGAGTTCAAAAAAATCGTGATAAAGAACAAGTGTCCTCTACCATGAATTGATGACTTGTTTGATCAGCTATGTAGAGCATAATACATCTCCAAGGTGGATTTGAATTCAGGATATTACCAAGTAAGGGTGAAGAAGGAGGATATCTCCATAACTGCTTTTTGTACAAGGTACATGCACTATGAATTCATAGTAATGCATTTAGGACTCACTAATTCTCCCAAAATATTCATGGAATTGATGAATAATTACTTTCAATATTACCTCGGTTTTTTTATTTTTATAGATGATATTCTAATATACTCTAAAATTAAGGAGGTGGAGCATATAAGAAGTGTACTAGAAACCTTGCGAAAGGAGTAGCTATATGAAAAGTATAACAAGTGAGAGTTACGGTTGAAGGAGGTATCATTATAGGGTAATATCACCACAATCAATGGGATATCTGTGGATCCCTCCATGATAGATGAAATTGAAGGATGGTTGAGGCCTACATTTATAAAGGATATCTGTAGATTCCAAGGATTAGCTGGATATTATGTATGAGTTGTTAGAAATTTATAACAATTGTCCAACCCTCTTACCAAGATAACATGGAAGGGAGTCATGATTTCTTGGAGTGATGAATGCGAAGATATCTCTAAGGATTCCAAAAGGTGTCTTATCACTACACCTATTCTAACACTACCCACAATTGGAGAACTATTGTGTATTCAGTGATGTTTCGAAGAAGGGCCTGGGCTGTGTGTTGATGAAAAGTGACAAATTCATTCCTTATGCTTAAGGCAGTTGAAATTTCATGAGAAAAACAATCAAACACATGATCTGGTGTTGGATACAGTAATCTACGCTTTAAAATTTTGGCAACATAACCTTTTTAGAGAGAAGTGTGAAATATATACAGATCACAAAATCCTTAAGTATATATTCACATAGAAAGAGTAGAATTTTCACCAATGAAGATGGTTAGAGATGACCAGAGACTATGAATTCTCAATCCATTACCTCCCTCGGAAAGCGAAAAAGGTGGAAGATGCTCTAAGTTGAATGGACCCATAAATTCTATCATTGATATTAATTTTGAAGAATCCAATATTCTTAGATTTGATGAAGATTTACATGGGAAACATAAAGAAGAGAACATCATCAATACATTTACAAGTGATTTTTCAACCATATATTTTTAAAATGTTAAAGAATGCTCAAAAAGATTATTAGGGAATTCAAAAGGAAGTGGAAACTATCAGAAAAATAAAATTCTTAGTGTTCAATGTTAATTGAGAAGGAATTGTGAGATTTGGGTCAAGGATATGTGTTATATAAAATCCTATGTTAAAGAAAGAACTTTTCGATGATGCACATAGTTCAAATTTCTCCATTCACCCTGGCATCACAATGATTTATTGAGATCTCTGAGAGCATTATTAGTGGGATAACATGAAGTAGTTGATCATTGAATAAACATCAATGTTCCTAGTATGTCTGCATGTGAATGCTAAGAGACATATGTATAAGGGGATGATGAAACCATTACCCATACAAGTATAGAAATGGGTGAACATCACCATGGACTTTGTCATAATACATCCAAAGACATCTAAAGGAACCTATGCTATTTGGGTTGTTGTGGATCATCATAAAAAGACTTCACACTTCCTTGAAATTTGAGAGGATTTTCCATTGGATCAATTGGCATAAATATATATCTGATAAGTGGTAAGAATGTATGGAGTACCACAATTTATTGTACATGATCGAAATCCATGATTCACCTCTATGTTTTGAAAGACACTTCAACATGCTCTGAATACTGAGATGAACTTCAGTATGGCATATCATCCTCAATCAAATGGTTAATTAGAGTGGACTATCCAAATACATGAGGAAATTTTGAGAGCATGATCAATGGACATCAAAGGAGGATGGGATCAACATATTCCTTTGGTTGAGTTCTCCTACAACAAAAACTTCCAATCAAGCATCCAAATGGATCCCTATGAAGCCTTGTACAGTAAGAGGAGCAGAACACTTACATGTTTGGAAGATTCTGGGGAGCGAAAACTCTTAGGTCCATAAATGGTTGAGGAAAAGTTTGAGAAGTTTAGGACCATCTAGCATCATATTAAACAAAATCAGATTCAAAAAAAGATTCATGCTGATAATACTCTATGAGACCTAGAATTTGATGTTAGGGACATGGTATTCCTACTCATATCACCATGGAAGAGATTGATGAGATTTGGGAAGAAGGGACATATTAGTCCATGGTACATCATCCCTTTTGAGATCCTTGATCACATTAGAGTGGCAGCCTATTGACTAGAATTCACAACGAACATATCCTTAATACATGATGTATTCTAGGTATCACTCTTGTGGAAGTAAATACCTGACCCATCTATTGTACTCAATCTAGAGTTGGTACCATTGTAGAATGACATCTCCTATGAAGAGAAGCTGGTGAAGATATTAGATCATAGGAAAAAAGTTCTAAGAAATAAAAAAATTCCCATTGTGAGGGTGTTTTTCTGAAACCAAATGTTTGAAGAAGCAAAGTGGGAATCATAGGATGTGATGAAGCAAAGTTACCTGCATCTATTTTTGTGTGGGAAAGAGAAATTTTGAGGTTGAAATTTTTTATGGGGAGAAGATTGTAATGACCCAAAAATTTATTAAAAAAAATCCTCTTGATCTAATTAAATGTCTTATTATGTATTATGGTTATATAAAATATGATTTTTTTGGTTTTATATTTTTGGATTTTAGAAAATCGTTAAGAATTTTTACCATTGCTAATATAGTCGTCGAACAGTGATCACATGATTATTATAAATATAGGGCTTCAACAAATCCAATTCACTAATAAAAAGGAAGTGATGTCCTCATCCAATAGAATTTCTCAGTACAAGACCCATTTGTCAGAGCCCTGAAAGGAGGTGATATCACTAGGCTTCGCTCTTGACCAAGCCCAAGCTTAGCTTCAACATGTTAAGCTCGAGAAGAACTACCTATAGGAGAAGTGGAAGTTAGTAGAGATTACCACCCGAGCGATGTTATCCGAGCCACCTCAAGGGTCTGTCAACATCACACACCTTAGCCTTAGGTCTTATGTGGGTGTAATATGGGGTTATGAAAAAAGACCTTAGAACTATGATTATGTGCATTATTTTTTATAGAGAATACACATTCATTTTATTATTAATAATTTGTCAATAAATTTTAAAGTACATATATTATTTTTAGATAATATTCAATTAAGAAATCTATTTCAATTTATTAATGTAATTTCGAATTAAATAACATTTTAATAAAATATAATTACTAAATTACTTTTTATTGAATATAAATTATAATATTACTTTTATATATAAAATTGAAGTTTTTATTATGGCTTGAAAGCTGTTTTTGTCAAAACCCATGAATTTTGGAGAAATGTCGGTTTTTATTTTAAAATTAAAAATTAACATATTTATAAAATTATTTAGATAAAATTAATATTATTTTTGGAATCGGGATGTCGAAGTTATCCAATGGTGAAATTTTCATAATTTTCTGAGACAGTCAACGTTTTGGGTAAAAATTAAATACAGTTTAAATATATAATGTGCTAATAACAACATAATGACCTAAAATTATATAAATGGGTTTTTTGGGAAATATATTTTTTACCATTAAAATAATGTGTTTTTTTTTTTTTATTTTACAAAACCTTTGCGGACCCTCCAAGACTTAGAAATTTTTTTCCTTTTTTTAATATGATTTCTTAGATATTGTGGCTCACACCCACATAAGAAAGACTAGTATTTTATGAAATTAGGCCATTGTCCTTATAAAGTAATGTTTTCCACTCCAGTTTTGTTAAAAAACATGGGCAAAACCCAAGAGATTGTATGTGTTTTTTATTAGTTTAATGTGTAGTTTTGAAAACCTAAATAATAAATAATTCCATCCCTTTTCTTATATAAACCCACCCAAGATCCCACATAATCATCACTAAAATCCTTTTGAGAACAACCAAACTCATCACTTCTCTCTCTAGAATCCTCCAAAGGCACCCCAAGCTCCCAATAATCCTTTCTCAAGCCACTCTCAAGCCTTTGTGATCACACTTTCAAGTATGGGATTTCTTCCTTTCTCATTTATGTCCAAATTTCTTTATGTTGGTATATATTTTTATTTTCAATTGAAAATGTTCGGTTATTATTTACCACCTCCCCCCTACATACCGATTTATGTTTGAATGATGAGATACCCTTTTATCTCTGATTAATGCCTCCCATATACACATATTACCATGTCAAAATTTCATAAGGATTTTCTCTCTTCTCATTTACATTCAAGAAAGTTTTTGTAATATGAATCTAAATATTCATTAAATATATTGGGACATGTATATATATAATCCCCATACATTCCATTTATTTGAAATTTTATGATACACCCTTTTGTCGCCCATCAACCATTTTTATGAATTCTTAAGTCACACTATTTTGCAGCCTAAATTACACTGCCATATTCAAATCGAAAGTCATTGTGTAGTGAATAACAAGCCCATTTCTCTATCAAATTTATTCACCTTTATGAACATTAACTTATTTATTATAGATTCATGTAATAACTATAAATTCCATTATCTTGAAATAAATAATGGTGTTTAACGAATCAATGTTGTATGATCTATGTGGAACACTTATGCATGAAATTAAATGATTAAGAAGGGTGCGACCTAATATAGCTCCATTGAATTGGCTAAAGATTAGTATCATGGTATGTCAAGTGAAATGAGGGTTTACTCATGAAACATCAAGTGAAATGATGGTTTACTCATGATCCCTGTGCAATGGGCGTTAACTCATGCTAATATCATGTTAAATGTTGTCTCAACATTTCCATGTTATGATAATCATGTTATATCATGCCTTTATGTTCATGTTTCTCTAGCACTCCATTGATATTACTATTTCCCAACATGTATAGTGTTATTCATGTTATGCCTTTTTTACTCCCTTATGGGGCTATATAGCTCACCATTTTCTTATGAATGTCTTCTTGTTATCCCATGCAATGCTAAGTACGATAGAATGTGTGTGGAAGTATTCAATAAAGATTTGTATTTCATGTATTATGTTGTTATAAAATCTTTCAAATTTCACAAAACCCTAGACCTCTCGATCTACAGAGTTTTATTAAGTGAAATTTTATGTAATAAATTATATTTAAGTGTGTAAAAATGAGTTGGGTTATTATAAAGTACATACCAACAAAATGACCTACCGACAGAATAACCTACATACAGAAAGACTTACCGATATAATGACATACCGCTAAACACATAGAAACGTTTATATACACTTTAATTAAATCATTTAAAAAATAGTTATATTGGGTTATTTAATGCTACTGATTACATCTATGAATTTGCATACATTATTAATTTTAATGTTAGAGTTACATGGTACACCACTTATTTGGAACATGCCTATTGTTGACCTCTATAGTCTATAAAGAAATCACGAAAAAAAAATAGTAGCACCCATATACAGAGAGAATATGAGGTGGAGAAAATAATATACGATAAGAACAATCATTCTTTCTAGATATGAACAAGGAAGTATTTTTTATAAACCAAAAATCCAAACATCGTTGCAGCAAAAAACCCTAGTGAAGAACAACTTTGTGGATAATCTCTCCTCAATTGAAACTAGAAAACATAGAATCCATGACTCTATATTTCAGTGTTTGTTTATATAAGTTGAATCGAGTTTCAAATATGATACACCTAAGATGTACAAAAGATTCAAGAACCCCACACAGAGAATTCTAAACATTTTCTCATTATTTCTGCCATGTTGTGCACAATTTTTCTATTTTCTAAGGAGTGTGTGTGTCTGTATCATAATCACATACTATCTTCTAATCTAAGCTAGAAGACACAATTTAACATCACCCTCTCACACATTTACACCATTTTTATCCCATGTAAAAATGAAGAAGAGGTCCCTATGTGGCCTGGTTTTATTTTTTCCCACGAATAACTATGGTAGAGGTCTAGTAGACCTGGAAAGCCTTGTGTGTTGTTGTTAACACTGATCTAGGGAGTATATAATGTTTATTAATATAAACTAATTAGTGGTAGGTGATCACCAAGTAGTGAGGAATAGGTCTATTCTTGATTCTGAACCTCTGGTTTTTGTTTTAATGTGTCTTTCAAATTTAGTTTTCTCAATTATCACACACATTTCAAAAAACATAATATTACATTTATAGTTAATCTTATTCACCATTTATAACTATTTTTGATTTAGTAAATCACTTTCAAAGGTAATATCAATATTTAAAAATGTTGCAACTAAGAATTAATCAATATTATTAGAAAATAATTGAACTATTGAAAATCTTAGAAATTAGCTACTTTGGTTAACATGGCTATTTATATTTTAAATTAGGGGAATATTAAATATGTCTTTAGGAAAAAATTTTGATAGGAACTAAATTCAACACTCTCTTGAGTGTCCTAATCTTACCAAAAACCCATTTATTTTTCATGGGTTAATCTTGTTTCAAATATATTATTATTTAACATATTTCTTTTCTATGGGTTAATCATGTTTCAAATATATTTTAATTTAACCCATTTCGTTCCCATTTAATAATCATGTTTCATACAGATTGTTATTTATCTCATTTTTTCCAGGGGTTTCTCATGGTTCAAAGAGTTTTTTTTTATCCCATTTCCTTTACATGGTATATTCATGTTTAAAATTGATTTTTATTTATCTTATTTCCTTTCAACGGGTTATTCATAAATTGATGAGATTGTTATGGAACCCAGTTCATTTCCATGGTTTAACCAAATTTTAATGGGATTTTTATGGAACCCATTTTATTTCAATGGTTTATTCACGTTTCAATGGGATTATTATGGAACCCATCTCATTTACATGGTTTAACTATGCTTCTAAGAGATTGTTGTGGAACAAATTTACTTTCGGAGGGTTCACTATATTCATAAAATAATTTATGTTATCTCAATGAGTTCTAATGAGTTCTCTATGTATTTGGTTATTTTACATTATAAATGATGGGTGATCCTAGATATCACCAGGTGAGCCCATTATATATTATATGATCGGTACTCCCATACATGGCTCTAATGTATTGGGTACATCACAGATGGAAGTATTCCATATTGGTTATTCCATTTGTAAGTGATTTATAAAGGGTTCTCTAAGGGTTCAAAAAAAAATTCTAAGATACCAAAATGTTTTATATTTCCTTTTTATAAGATTATAATGTTTCAAATGATCAATATTTATATCTAATGGCTTATGATCAATGATTCCAATGTCTCTTACCTCTTTCATTTTTTCATATTTCATATTCGAAGTATTTTTGGGCCTGAGTTATTTTATTGTTGACTCATGCACTATTATTATTTCATCATACCCTTATGAACTATTATTCTAATTGATGACATTTGATTATTAATTCTCGTGCTTACCCATACTGAGAATTTGACCTCACCCATCTTATGTTTTCTTTTCCCTAGGTTTTAAATAATGATGTTTAATGATTTATGTCTGTAATGGATTTTACAAGGATGATGTTAATAACCATTTTTGAAATAAGAAAATGTGGTTTAATTGGTAGAAAATTTATTTTGAAAACTTATGTGTCCAAGAGGATATGAGTTTTTTATGTAAGAGTTTATCCAAATTCTCTAAAACTCTAAAACTAAAGGGTCAAACAATATTTATGTGATATAAGTTTTCCTTTTTATGTTGTAAGGATTTTTATTGAAAAATTTGGGCCACAATTATTAGAATCATAGCTAGAAGTATAATTTTATGAATTTTATCACAGGATCCAGGAATATAGGTTGAAGGAAATTATAGTTGGGGTGTGACATAAATAATTTAATAAAATACTGTTTTCATAAAATATCATTATTTTCAATTTTAACCCTATTTTCATGACCCATCTCCCAGGGCCCCTACCGTGACTACCCGATGCCATCCTTTCAAAGGCCAGAGGCTGGAGACTAGAACCCAGTAGGAATATTCCAAAAAAGGAAGGCATTTACTTTAAACCTGTACACATGCACAAAGCACAAACTTTGTAAAGTAAACACAAAGTAAACCCCAAATATCACTGATTCAAATAAATAGAGTATAGTACAAAGTGATAGTACAAATGGGACAAAATACAAGACTAAAACCACAAATGAAAGTACAATTACCATGGTCTATCCACCGGTGACCCTACCTGAACGGCATATTCAGGGTAGCTACATGTAGCCATAGAAGTACACTCATCTACCCCATCTCACATAGAACCACCTGGTCACGGACCACCAAGGTCTCTGCTGAGGCATCGATCATCTGTATGAGACACCACACGTGTAGACGAACCCCGTGTAGGACTGAGTAACACAATACTCAGTAGGGACCCCAAAATATAAAATAAATGCCACAAAGAATGACAAAAATGAAAAGATAGCTCACAATAGGTATAAGTAAATTCATATAAAGTAATATTATTAGTTATAGAGCTGAATCATCTTGTATTACTGATGGAATCGTCCATGATGAGTCACTAAGGTTCCCTCAGCAACTAAAAAACTGTCATTTACATAGATACTAGACCACTGAGGTCCTCTGAGCTATAGGACCACTTTGGTCTGCTCTGCTACAAGACCACTGAGGTCCACTTGGCTACTAGACCATTGAGTTCTGATTAGATAATGGACTACAAAGGTCTTCTACGCTACTAGATGACTGAGGTCCAATCTGCTATTGGACCGTAGAGGTCTGCTCGACTACTGGACCACTGAAGTATGCTCAGCTACTGGACAATTGAGGTCCCGCTCATCATATCCTTCTTTCCATAGCCAGTTGTAGGATTCCTGCTCCCTAGTGTGTTTGATTCCAATAGAATATAATCCTCAATCTATTAGTTGTATCTCTAATACCACAAAATCTCACATAACGTATACTCAAAGGACCATCTCCTCACAACGGTCCCAACACCATAGACGGTGTGTCAATCAGACGCCCAGTCTAAAAGATACTGGCATTTTAGTAAATATGGGTTTTTTGCATAGCGGTCTGGACTGACTTGGTTGGACCGTCCTGACCAAACTAGAATGGGGGTACCACATGACATGAATCGGTTCAGCCGACCCGACCCAACCAGATGTGTCTGGGCCGACCTAGTTCGGTCTTCCCAAGGGGCCAAGCCTAGTAGACTGGCCCAATGGGCCTTGCTAGACCACACCTGGTTCGGCCATGAGTCATGCCCACTGGTTCACCCAGCGAATTGGTTCTCAATTGGTCTGATCCAACTTTGTTGGATCCTTTCCGATCAGTCGGGCCGCCAAGCTACTCGGTTTTCCATCAAGCCAAGCCTAAAACATTGAGGGACGATTATCCTCCTGCACAGGCTGCCCAGAGGCCCATTTCACTCTATCGGCCTAGCCTACCTCAGCAGGCTAGCTTGTGTCCAGCCCAGACACATGTTGGCATCCTGATTTCTCTACAACATGGTTGGCTCAGGTCGAACGCGTCCCTCTGCACGTTTCCCAACATCGACTGCATGCCTGCGCACGTCGTGGCCTGCCCTGTAGTCCCCTATAGTTGATGTTGCACCGCCCCACTACAACACTGTAGCCCACATGGCCTCAGTTGGTCGTCTCTACCCACAACTGTCACTACAGGCCACTACCACTGACTTTCGAGCTGGCATCCCAAGACGTCATCATCAGCCACTGCCACCGGCTTGGGAACCGGTGGCCCCACCCATGGTCTTCTGTTATTGTTGCATCCTGCTTGGCCGTGACTCTCCCTGTTCCACAACCGACTCCAATGCCTATAGACATTCCCCCAGCACCATCGTCTCCCTTGAACTCCTTCCTGATTTGATCTGTTGTTTTGGTCCTTCATGGGTTGTCGTTGCTGTCGTGTCATGAAAAATAGATAAAACGACGGAGTATAAGAATGAAAATAATAACACACAAAGGATGGACCACATCCTTTATTCATGTCGGTGTGGTATGTCCTTGTTAAGTGGATTAGGAAATTATAATCAGGATGTGAAACAAACAACCCATTATTCCCTGTATGTAAATTCCCATTTCCCGCATAGATAACCAATCCATGGGTAAATCTATTAGTTGATTGACATGCATTCTTCATTTAGTAAAAAGAATGGGGGAATGATATCACATTGAAAAATAAACCCCTACCTGGAGAACATGTTATATCAGTGGATGGAATCTTCATTGAATGTGATCCATCTATGAAATTCCTCGATCTATAATTAAGGGTGAGATCTCTAAAAGTGGAGGGGGACATATAGATGTTGTTGGCGATGGAGATTCTTCATTCATCAACGGTGATCCTACAGAGGTTTAGAGTGATTTTCAAGATCTTGATCTGATTTCTAATTCCTATTATACAATTAATTTGGGAAAACACGTCTCAAAAATTTCTATTACACTAAGTCACCATCATTTCTTTTTTTCATTTATGAAATAGTGTTTTTGTTACTTTTCGTTGAAGCATCATTACAAGTTTTCATTTTTGGAATGAATCTTTCAGATTGTCACTACATTGTAGTGAAACAATTTCAAATAAAATAAACTTTTTAGGATTGTTTTATTTTTCCTTAAAACATCCAGAAATTAGCTTATACCCTCCACCTGTGTGAGTCGAGGTTATGTCCATCTTAAGGAGAACATCTCATTAAGAACTCAACAGTGGTCAGATTTATTTTAATTCGAGTTACCGTATGTTAGTTATGAGGATTCAAAAATGAAATAATTTATTTTATTTAAATCATTTTTTACGATTACATCCCAAAATTCAACTTTCACAGCAATCTCGTGCCGACCGATGTTAGGCTCTGCTAAATAAAATTACACCCACAATATCTCAATAGTAGTCTCAGATTTTCAATCTGAGTTACCGTTCATGAGTTATAAGGACTTGAAAAATAAAACAATCATAATTATTATATTTACAGTTATGAAATTTTTGAATTTCTCACTAGATACCTGCACCGAATAAACATAATTTACACCTAAGTTAAACCCAATACTCTAAATGTAACGGTGCTATCAAATTTCTGATTCCAGCACGCATTTGGTAATTATTCTAGTTTTTCAGGGAAACTGCTCACATGCACTATTTAAAACTTAACATTTTCAATGGATCAATACAAGCACTCTGTGCCTCGTAATCTCATGTTGTCTTATATCATGATCTCAAATAATCACATATAATTAAAAAAGTAACATAGAATTCCCAGACATTAAAAATATTCATTTAATTTGACATTAAAGTTTAGAAGAAAATGATTTATTTTCAATCCTAACCTTTTAACCATTAATTAGACATGATAATCTATTATAAATTTCTTTGAACATAAAAAATCATCCAAAAAATATTAATTTTTATGTTTTTAAAATAATTTAAATTGATTTCACCACTACATGAAAAACTAATGTGTAAACATTGTGAAACTATTTAAGGTAAGTATACCATCACTAATAATTAAAAAAATAAAAAATTAGAAAAATAAATTAATCATGTTCTAAATAAACTTTCAATTTCTTCAATAACATAATATTTTTGTAATGTGAAAATATTATAGAAATTAAAATCAAGAGAGTGACATTTTTGAATTTCCATTCTATAAAACAGTATAAATTTAATTATCAAAGGTAAATGAACCCAAAATGCCATATATTCAAAGTTAGGTAGGATATGGTGAAAATAATTATAATCCAATGAACTAAATTCAAGTATTAGGTTTATTTTGTGAACATATCTCATAGATGTAACATTTTTTTACCTATTTTACACTTACTGAGATTACAAATATTTACCTTCGTTAATATTCATACTAACCAAATATAAAAGATAAATATTTACCAAATTTGAACCTCATAATTCCAAATATGATATATATTTTTCAATATTTAGTCTCGAAATGGGTATAATTCAATTATATCATATATTCATAAAAGGTAATGAAAAACAGTTTTTAAATAAATTCATTTTTAAGCATAAAAAATACCGCATATACAAAAATTAAATGTACAGATTTTAATGAAATTAATTAAATAATTTTAAATGAAATTGACTCTGTTTAAATTTTTGAAAAAAAAAATATAATTGAACTTCAAAATTATATTATTTAACTAAAAAATTGTAGTATTTGGAAAAAATTTATTTTTCACTATTAAATGAAAAATCAATCATTTTTGATAAATCCCAAAAGTTCACTTGAATTTAATTTTGATATATTTATTTAAATAATAATGTTTATTTTATAAAATAAAATTTCTAAAATTTGAATAAATTAATTTAATTTCTCTGGAAAAAAAATAAAAATCAATTTTTTATGGAGATTAATTTTTGAAGTGTAAAATGACTTTACTAAGAACAAGATCAAATTTTATAATAATTTTTAAATAATTTTTTATTGAGAAGGATAATTATACATTTATTTCTTAATGATTTTATAAATATTCATACCCTCATATTAAATGGATAGGTTGTAATATTTTTTATAATATGTCATTATTTACTTAAATCATGGGGTTGTGTGTTAAAAGGCTATTAATACATTTATTTATTAAAAATAAATTTCCATTGTTTTAAATTGTCCCCCCTATAAATAAATTATCCCTCGAAATTTTATGTCATTCATTAAAGGTTTAATATTTGAATACACTTTTTTTAAAAGCCACAGTATACTAGGAGATAATAAAACTTCCTTTGAAAATGGGATGTATGAAATGAAAAAGAAGAGTTAAAATAACACATAACTAGATTCCCACATAAGGATAGCATTGTTATTAATTTAAAATATAGAGATGGTGGAGAAAAATAACATCCAATTATTAATAGAGTGTGATAGATAAAATGGTTCTGAGAAAGTGATTGAGTGCAAAACCTTAAATCAAATAGGGGTAAAAACACCATCAATATTGATGATGAATTTTTCATGCCCAAAAATTTATATTAACATTTAATAGTTTTTATGATCCAAAAAAGATACTTTTTTATCTCTGAATATTTTCCAAAACCAAAATGTATAGCACAAGGTATCCAACATGTATAAATATAATCCATTAATCTCTAAAACATCAACAATATCACCCAAATTTCATCTTAATCCATTCTATAAATAGTTAACCTTTTGAATCCCCTAAAATATATATAACCAAATTGAAAACTCAAAAATAAAATATATTTGAGCCCAAAATTTTTAAGATCAAATATAACATTTATACATAGTTAATATTAAGTAGCTCATAATGTCAAACGCCAATCATTAGAATACCGTGATCATATATTCTCTTAAAACATGCTAATCCTATCACAAAATAAATTGAATCACCATGAAATCTTAATGAAAACAATAATTATTACAAAAATTAATTAAATTATTATTCTTTAACTAAAATAATATATTATCAAATCTATTCCATAAATAAAAAAAATTATACCTCTCCAAGATAATATAAATCACTTTCCATAAAATCACTGATCAATTCCAAGGTCATAAGTGATAACCAATTATTTTTATTTATATAAATAATCAGTTTGTCCTAAACGATAACTAATATCTCAAAATTAGGCACAAATAAATGGTTATCTAACACATAATAATGTGTTTTCAAAAAAATATTCCCTTACCATGAAATCACATTTATAGTATGTTGATACCATTCAACATATGGTTGGAAATCCTTATATATAAAAATCCCCAATAAAATCCATATATGTTTCATGACTCATAAAAACAGAATATCCTTCATAAAATAATTATATTATATAAATATAGAAACCCAATTCTGAAACACTTTAATAATTCCAAATAAAAAATCCACATAATATATGACATTCCATTCTCTAGGAGTTAAACCATGGATTAGTTAATTGACTCATATAATGTAAATTTTCGACAAAAATAATGCATTGAATTCCTTAGTAGTTAATTTATCAATGAACTTTATTTAAAAATAGATAAAATCTAACCATTCACCTGAGATATTATCTATTGTTTTCATTCAATCGTTCTTGATGTAAATAAAATTGAAATTTATTTCCTCAATTTTTTTAACGCATGAACTGTCAAAAGTTTTTACCATATAGTTCTGATTTTATTGAGTTTATAATGAGGAAAATCATTCAATTTTCCATCACATTTATAATTAACAATAATATTTGAGGTTACATCAATTGTCTATAAAAAATAGTGTGAGAAACAATAATATTATAGAGTAATCATGAAAAATCATTTATATAATGTCCAAATTTTGACACATTTTTTAAATCTATGATACCTTAAGTATATCCTAGGCCTCAATTTGTTATAATTAGTAAAAATAACTCAGAATGGTTCATAATGAAAATTTGAATTCACCCATACATACACCCTAATAGTATCAAACATGGTGCATAGGTAAGGAACATTCACCAAGTATCAAAATAGTGGTTGAGATATACTTGAGCAACTCCTTTTGGGATTATTAGCTCTATAAGAATCTACTCCAAAACCACAACCACTTATAGTGTCTAGAAAATAATGTATTCCTAAGAAAAAGAAACAATCATTACTTTACCAATAGTTTAAGATGTTTTAATATAAATAGGCTTATCCGTAGGGTTATCAATAAAGTTTAATCAAACTATTTTACAAATATAAAAAACCCCATCTCTAATAACAACAACAACAACATCCCATACTTTTCATATAAAAATATTACATCTTATTTCATGAATATTCATTACATTATATTATGATTTGTTCTAGAACTATAAAGGATTACCATTATTAAAAACATGGATTCAAAAATAACCGGTACATAAAATATATACATGATCTCCCACTTAGTTCATCATAAAAATAACCCTTCTAAGATTTATCATACTTAAACCTTTCCTCATATCTTTGGGTAAATGTAAATATAAAAAAGCCTGAGATTAAATTCTCAGATAGGTAATCAAGGTATAAATCAATGATATTATAAATATAACATGATAATAAGGTCATGAGGATAAGATAATAACCTTTTAAAAACATACCTATAAATTATTAGGTCATAAAAATGATTCATGACATAAATCATGATAGTTTATAAGACATGAATCATAATGGAATCAAATAAAATAATCCATGATAGAATAAAATTAGTATACCATTATGCCATAAATTAATGTAATATAGTGTGTCATGATAATAATCATATAAAAAATATTTCAAGGATACTAAGAATTATATTAATAACATGTTAGTCTTGGTATAACTGCCCATGTACATACCTCATGCTTGGGATAAATTCTTTTATACCCTTGTTCGGGCTTCGTATAACCTCTCCTATACCAACTTTTAGGCTTGGGGTAACCTTATGTGTACCATTTGATCTCATATAACATTAATAATTACCTAATTAATTGGTTTTAAATATTATTGTGGTCCCATCCATTGCATAATCATAATCCATTCTTATGTATTCCAAAAGTTCATAACACATTTATCATATTACTATATAGATTAAACTATGGAAAATAAATGATATTTATAAAAATACAATCTTCATAATCATAAAACCTTTATATAAATAATTATTATCAAATAACTGGATCATATCCATAGAAAATATTAAGTGACATCAATTTTTGTTATCATAGATGAAAAATGTCTTTAATGGATCTCTGGAACATTTCATGAGAAAAAAACCATTTTAATCTAGAGATAAATTATTTAAAGTATAAAACATCCAAAATAGTTATAAATAAATTTTATTTTAAAATAAACATGGAAAGTATTAATTTGAGCTTCAAAGTATTGAACAATCATGATGGGGGGAAATTCCATTTATTCTGTGTATGTTAAAACAATGTTTTCTTTCAGAATTTCAGTAAAAATTTAAAAGTTACTCATTTAGAAAAGTACTTGATGATGCCTTTGATATTTTTTATATAATTTCAAAATTGGGAAATAATTAATTTAAATAATCTTATTATATTAAAAATACGTTTCTGAAAATATTTTAAATACAACATGGGCATGTAAGAAAAAGATTCCTGACTAAATATTAAAACCTTTTTTATTTTCCATAAAATAATTATTTTAGTATCTTGAGTACATAAATTCAGTAAATTGAAAGTGAAAGATATATTATACACAAATAATTGTAATATAATAAAATTAAATTGATTTATAAGATAAATAACCCAAAATCTTCCCTTAAGTAAATTTATGTAAATACAATCCGGAATAAAATTAGATTGAAACATTAATGTATTACTACTTCGAGGCCATTTGAATTTTAATCCCCATGAATGAATAACTCAAAAAAACATTAATTATAATTAAAAATAGGATATTGATGATATAAAATTTCAAATGGGTAGTTAATATTCTTTATAAATGAATATTGATTCATAACTTAACATGTGTCTTCAAAAAGAAAATTTGAGATGAAAAACCCCCACTATTTTAGTAATCTTTCAATCAAAACCTCATGAAAGTGAGATCCTTATATAGTTTTTTATATACCAATATTTTCCATTATAATAGTCTTAAAATACATTCGTGTGATGTACATACTCTACATATAATAAATAATTTGGGAATATGGAAGTTGTCTCAACGAAATTAAAGTGATACAAGAAGCCCTTACCTAAACTTTAACTTTCCTCAAAAGCAATATAAACTCTTGTGTAATGTTTTTAAATTTATTAAAATTCGACAAAAAATAATTTACCTAATTATAATATCATATTTTATCCACTTATATCATTTCAACACCCATTTATTAATAATTCTTTATTAATAAATTATACATTATAATTACTAAAACAATTCTTGTAACAACAAAAATCATAAAAAAAATTTACTTCTAAATTTTTTAATATAATTTATTTTCATTTTTATAATCTATTAAAAATAATTGTGTCAGGGTTTTGAAAGTTATTAGTTGATTTTTATAACTTATCTCATAGTTTTAATGTTGTTTTCTCCATTTTACCATTATTGAGGTAATAGATAATTACCATGGTTACAATTTATAACAAACAGAAAATAAAATGGACCTATTAACATAATTTTAACCTCTTAATTCATTATATGTTATCCAATTTTCACGATTCTCCTACTCAGATTGGAAGATATTTATTTTAATATCATTTCGATTAACACAATGAATTTATTTTGAAATTTTTTTTAAGAAAAAAAATAATATTATATAAAAATCATGAAAATTTTAAATTCAAAAGGAATTAATTTTATTATTTTAAGTAAATTAGATAATTTATCACTTTAATACCACATATCTAATATAATGAGGTATTATACTATTTTATTCTAGGAGAAAAAATTATAGTATTCAAAAAAATGATAATATTCACCTTTCAATCATTTCAAAAAAGCCCAAAAATTTCACCCAATGTCAATTTTATTTAATAATTTCTAAAACATGGTTAATTTTTTAAAAATAAAATATATAAAAGTGGTTGAATTTAATTATATTGTATTTATAAAAAATTAAACAAAAAACACTTTTGAATAAAAATATTTTCTAAAGCATAAAATATATTCACTAAAAAGAGTGCTTATTTCATAAACATTAATGAAGAATATTTTTTGAATAAGAAAATCATAAATTAATTGAAAAATGAATTTTTGTATTTAAAGCCACTAATTCAATATTTAAGTTATAATATTATTTTTATAATATATCACAATACACAAAAATCTCGATATTACGTGGTAAGAACTCAATCATACATTTTCTTCTTCTAAACTAAATTTTTTATGGTGTTAAATTTATAATAATTGATATATGTTTTATTATTTATTATTTACATATATTATGATTATTTAACTTGATGTTTTTCTCATGCCATCATTTTAATATTATTATCACTTGTGATATTCAATTATTATCTATTATATTTACCCTTACTCAACATATGAGGTCACTCTTTTCTTATGTTTCTATTCCCCTATTAATTGAGATGATTATTATATATTATTTTTCTAGAAGGATTTCATGTGTATAGATTTTTTTTGGAAATGAAGAAGTATTATTGAAAAATTAGAAGATCATATAATATATCTATAAATACACTAAAACTATAGTTTCAATGTCGTGGTTTCATATTATTTGTGGAGAATAATCATGAAAAATGAAGTAATATTTATATATGTTACACTCAAGTCACATAAAAAACTATTAAAGTTATTGATCAAGGAGCATTACATGGAAAATTAATGCTAAATAGGTGAATATCATACTAATATATGGGTAGGATCGAGCTAAAAATGTTCATCACCATATGAATATAACACTTTACGGATCAGAGAACCTCAATAGGTGGAAGATTTATTTTAAAAGTCTATTAATCTATTTGAATTCGTATATATTTCGAAATTATTCATTGTGAAGTGTTCCAAATTTATTCCCAATGGCCCCAAACAAAAATGGTGTTTTTTTATATTAATAATAAGTATCTTGATAACCTAGTGTGGAAATACATTAATGATTTGTTCACTCAACAGCTCTATCATGAAACTATGGTGCTGGAAAATTCATATTATTTTTCCTCAAATAATTAAAACATGTGGTCAGGGAGGATGAAATCATGTCTTATGAGATTTTTCACTCTTGTGTCAATATTTTTTCAAATGATAATTTAAAAAATCATTGTTTTCTAATGGTCCTTAAACTAGTCATTCGATTCTAGGTTTCTACATTAAATCACCCTTAGCTATGAAGAAGTGTGGGAATGAACTCTAATGTTATAAATAGATCAGGATGAGGTATTTGTTATGACTGATAATCTTCCCTTTC
This sequence comes from Viscum album, assembly GCA_963277665.1. Classification (NCBI taxonomy): domain Eukaryota; kingdom Viridiplantae; phylum Streptophyta; class Magnoliopsida; order Santalales; family Viscaceae; genus Viscum; species Viscum album. The sequence continues at coordinate 1,238,161,714 of OY728137.1, read as the reverse complement.
TATGTAATTGACAGGGGTTCCCCAATATTAATAAGAGAAATCATACCAATTCTTTAAGCGGTAGTGGTGGTGTCTCAAAGAATTTATTGTAGTCGGCTACCTCCACCTATTTAGGGAGAATGCCAATTTTTTCCAACAATATGGTATGGTTAGGAATATAAAACCATCTTTTATAGAGGATCCCAAGAAATGTTATGCTTATAGTTAAAAAGGTCATATCCATAGGTTTTATAAAACTAATCCCCCCCCCCCTCAAGAAATGGTGTAGGTTAATCAACCCCACTAGGTTTCTTAGTGAAACTATATACTACAAAAGAAATTGAGTCCCAAAAATATGGGTTTAGGGGTATGAGTGGTTCATCCCATGGGATGAGTTAGTTGAGGTCCAAGCCATAAAATGGTAGAAGGCATCAATCCCATTATAAAACTAGGAAACTGAATACAGTGGGAAAAGTTCCTACAAAATCAAACATAATACCAATAACTATGTATGGTACCATTATTATTATATAATATATAGATAGTAATTTATTTAATATTGGGGATTCTCATTTATTAATATCTACATAAATATTTTATCTTTTAATCCATCTATCTAAGACTATTATATATGTTATGGAAATATATACAACAACTGGGTAGAAGAAATAATAATACTAATGAGCTCTTATATGCTAATATCCATGTATGAGGTGGGGATACCATGGGAAATTGTTTTTATTGAGATTGAATTCAATATTTATTATTCATAGTATGTATTAGATTATCACATCTAAATCCCTCAATGGTTGTTATCATCATTGGGTAACCTCCACCTATACTGATGGAGGCTCTCATTTATTACAAGGAGAATAAGCCTAACTACCAAGCAAAAAAAGACCTCAAGTGCGAAGGAATAAAGGTTAATATGACCGATTCTATCTCTTTTAATGGATTCTGATGAATAGAAATGTGGGACTGATTTTCCTCCCACGTTTATATAATTTTATGATATTTTCCTAGAAAACATCTCAAGGATTCCTCAAAAGTGATAAAATGTGTTTTTTATTGTTCTAGTACACAAGAAATGTCTTATTTCATCTAACTCATTTTTTATGTAGTATATTTAGTTAGTAGAGTTAAATATTTTTTGTAATTATTAGAAATTAATGAGATTTATTCGGTCTTATACCTCTCCATAGGTCAATCCTGTACAAGTTTTTATGAAAGTGGTTTTGACACTTTTCTTGTGTATCAATTACATGTAGTTGAATCATGTGACCATAAAACATAAATAAAATATTCGTTATAATGATTATATTATTCATTGAAAGAGAAAATTTTGTTTTTAATACTGAACTCCCGTCAAGGTATAACCAGATCATGGTGAATGAGTCTAATATTCTCAAGATTTCTTTTTAAAGAATATGTACATACTACAAGTTTTTTATTTTTACTTTTAAGTGTACAAAATATTCTATGATACTCATGGATCTAAAGAACATGATATTCTATTGATATCTTGACTCCCTCATCGAGGTATTCATTGATGATATGTTGGCTTATTACAAAACCATGTAAGAGCATGATCATCCCTTGAGGATTGTTTTGGAAACACTCTAAAATCATTGACTCTATGAAATGTTATTAATGTTTAGATTATGGATCTAGGAATTTGATTTTTTGGGAAATGTGGGGTTGGATTTATGAATTTAATTTTATCTGAAAAGAGTGACATCAATAGTGTATTTAATAACCAAATAATGTATTCATCATTCTTATAGTTATAAGTCTAATGGTTTATTTTGAGTGGTTTGTTATGGGATTATTTAGGTTTGAATAATCTATGATTTATATTACATGAAATGTGGTGAAAAATATTATAAACATAAATGAGATGGGTGTTTTAGAAAGTCTAATAGGATGTTGACATTATCCTGCATTGTGGATTTACATAATGTTTCCCAAGGATGTGTTGTGTATTGGGATTCATCAAGCAGGTGTATGGATTGTGTTCTTATATAGGGTGATAATGTTGTAGTGTATGGTTCTTTTAAACATCCTATGAATATAATATTTTACATAACCACTGAGATTATGTTATTGGACGTTTTTTAATATCCCGAATGAAGTTAGAATTATCTCTTTGATCATAAGATTATGTTGTACACCAATCATCATGATTTATATCATTTCTCAAAAGGTATTGATAATATGGTAATGGTTTGGGTGGAATACATTAAATAATTTTATTTTGACATATTCTACGCATCAGTAAAGTGAAATGGGATTTCTAATTCTCTTATTAGTAATTTTTCATCACAATTATTAAAATAATATGGGGAAGAGTAGAAAGTGAAGTGCCTCTTTGATAAAAAGGAATCATAGGTTCTGGAAGAGAATGAGAATGTGTATATTTCAAATTCCTTATTCACACATTCTCTTTGTGAAATTATTTTTCTGGTGTAACTATGATATTATGAGTTCCAATATATCTGGGGGATTATATATGGTTGGAAGACTTCCATAAATTGGAATCAATCTCTTTAGGGAACTCTCAATTTTAGAATCCCTTATGTGGTTTCAAATTCCATGAATAAATTAGGGATAAAATATTTCCATTATTCCAAATGGTTAATTTATCCAAGATCCACGAATATATATTATAATAAAAAAATATTTGTGGCCATGTAAATGGAATTATACGGAAATTTCATTTATTTATTTTTCACTTATTAGTAGGTAAATATAGTTCATCATAAACCCTATAGTTTCTTTTGTACTATTCATATACCCATATGTAAATAAGACTAGGTGTCCACTCAATTCATCATTAAGTTACCTCTACACATGAATTAAAGGGAGCTATTTTGGTTGCAATTGATTGATTGTGCAAGAATTCTCATTTCATCCTAATCAAGGATAACAGTAAGGAAGTGGATTTGGCGAAATTTTATATGTAGATGGGGAAATTACATTAAGTGCATTCTGACCTAATTTCTCATAAATATCCCCAATATAATTATTGATTTTTAAGGGATTTCAAGAGTCCATTAGATCCCACATGAAGCTACGAATGACTTATCATATAAAAATAGAAGGGAAGACATAGTAGAATATCCTAATTCTGAATTTCATACTTAGTTCTTATGTCATGGAGTATAGAGTATCATGTGAAATCAATATAGAGTTTGATGAGATTATATATAATATTTTATCACAATAATCTATGTTTTTGTATCCTATTGAGGTATTATATATATGACCATTCAGTTTCACTGGTATTAGAACAAGTTGTGTTATATTTTTATTGAGGTACTAATCATCACACGGGAGAAAGCAGAAAAGTTTCAATTTTTTTTGTGATTAATGATGGACCACATCAGTCATAAGTATTATTTCAACCATAATGATCATCCATTAGAGATATTAGTTGAGTAATTATTGTTCTTAAGTGCATCACTAAATTTGGGTCTTTGAGAGATCAGTATGAAAGGGAATATCACAAAGAGCTATGTGTGACCCATTAAGATCATTTAAGGTATTGATAATGTTTCATATGGGGGTAAGCATCTTTCTTGGGTGACATAAATTAATAACAAATTATATGCCTCTCAATAAAATATGTCACATCTTGATCCATCCCTTGTGTTGATAACAAAAGGTTTTGGAATAGTGTTGGATGTTTTAGAAACAAGTAAACCTATTAGGATTTTTGATTCCTAGAAAAAGTCGTAGAAAGGTAAATATATTCAACTTATTCGGGTGTTGTAGTATAAGAAGTGGAAACTCCTGAGACATGGTTGTAATAATATTTTGTGAGGGGGTAAATGAACTCATATATTTCTTGATTATTAATTATAATGTTGAATTTCATGGGGGAATGTGATATTGTTGTGCGAATTATAGTACCCATGATTCCATTCTCAGATAAAGAAAATATTTTTATTGATTTCTATCTTTATATAATTATTTAGGTCAAATACTTGATTTAATGTGTCTATTTAGACTCTATTTATATTTTTAATATGTTGGTATTGGTTGAGAATAATTTTTAGAAGATAACCCACAATCAATTCATGAAATATAAACTAAGAATAAATTACACCTTGATGCAAGGAATCACATTATGGTGAGGGGATTATCTAGTCTCACACCATATCTATGGGGAACCATGGTGAGATGGGTGTTCAAGTTATATTAATGAAACCCTCTTAATTCTTGAAAAACATCCTCTTGAAAATATAATATTGAAAAAAGAACCATAATAAAACCATTCTATAAATTCATTAGAACTTAGGAGGAATGTCTCACCAATGTCACTACACTACACTACACACCTTGGAACATATCAAACAAAAATATTTGAAAGACCACATTGATGATAAATAAAACAAAAAGGAAAACATAGGGTTTTACATTGTTCATACTAAATCCTACTAAATAGGGGGATTATTCAATAACTTTATTCAATAAATAGAAGATGATAACAGTGTAAAAAATTCATACTAAACAAATGACTCCACCATAACAATATTTTAATGACCACTCAGTGAAACAATGTTCACCATCTTCTTTTCTCTATAGAGAACATGCCCTCTAGGATATGATCTTCATGTCCATCCCTTCCCTTTTTCAAATACTTCCACTATCTTAACTACCCCTTATAATAAATAGTTCATGATTCTAGAAACTACTAGAGATTACTCTTTCATATCTCAAAGTTTTCCCTTACACATGTCCTTTTCTTCTCCACACTACCACCGTCATAATTGTCACGGTAGATTCTAATTTCTTACTTATGACCACAAATTATCATTTTCCTTACAATGTTCTTCTATACTATGTCACTACTAACTCACTATCTCTATTAAGGCCCTCTGAAATTATAATTCAAGAATAAAACATTTTTCCATTTACCTAGCTAAAAATTGTTCTTGCATGGGGGAACCTAAAAATATCCCACCTGATAATATTTTCAAACATCTGTGGAAATATTTTACTCTCAATATTCCATTATAGTTTCATACCCACCCCCATGATTCTCATCATTCTAAGATGATTAACGAGGAATACTACCTCATAACATCTCAGAATTGAACCTTTTTTATCATATGTACCATATTATAAACCTTATTCACATTCCATAGATTCTTCACTTTTCCCTCTAGAAACTTCCATATGATGTGATATTTTAATTGAATATTATTCATCCTTGAATACAACATAGGATTATTGTATTAGTGATAAATAACTCCCTAATATACTTATTTCTTTTTATATCATCCATAAGTCCCTACAACCAGAAAAAATCATTCTTATATTCAATTAATAAAAAATTATCGACTTATGGTGTTGAATGCATGACAACTAATTGAAACATCTATATCCAACTCACAACAACTCCTCCATAAGTAAAAACATAGCCTATAGTGATCCTATAAGAATACACATATTATATAAAGTTGGAATATAAAAACACATATAATGATTCACCTTTCATGAAAAATAAATATAATAATTTAAAATATTTTACATTCCAAAGGATCCACCTTATCTCTTCATAGTGTTCTCTTTCGATATTATCCATGAACCTTCTAAATGCTCCTACAACATAATTAATTTCTAAAAATGTTAAAATGATGTCATACATCTATCTTTTGACTAATAATGTAAAAGAAACATTTTCCATGAAGTCAACCTATACTTCTATTCTAGGATCCTTCTATTTACTCAACATAATGTGTTTTTCTAGCGGGTTAGTAACAAACATTTTCTATCTCAATATGAAATATTCTAATACTATTCCTATATAGTCATGCTTTTCTAGAAAAAATGTTATAGACTTTAATTTCCTTAACATCCCAACCCCATGATCTATTATTCTAGACCTAGATTATTTATCTCAAAAAAATATAGAAAATTCATCATTCCACTCGATGATCATTTCCCTCAAATGAAAATAAATAACCCTAATATAAACATATAGTAGTTGGATAATGAATTTATCTTCATAATATAACTTTTAGTAATAGGAATTATCATCATTACTCTGGATTAAATCATGTTCCTCCAAAAATGTGTTGAACATCTGGTTCATATTCCATGTTTTTTTCATTTACCATAAAGGATCCAATTTAGATTTCACGTAAAATTTTGGTTCTATTTATCCATTAAATATTCTAGATTCTCCGTGTAAATATCTTCATCTATGTACATGTGAATAAATGTGGGATTTAAATATATCTATTCTTGATGAAAACATTTAATGGAAAATATAATTAATATTATCTAAATTGTTCTATGTTTAACAAATATGAAGAAAACTAAACAAATAAATACCTTTTAATTAATGAAATCCATTCATGAAAATACTTTATTTGTAACTCTATTTACTATCCACTTTTCCCATCTGAACATTAACTGATTTAATTTTATATACCCATCTACGAGATATTCATTCCATTATTTTCAATATTTTGGAGACATGTAGGGAATAAATTTCACCCCTCATAGATCCATAAAAATGATTTTATTCTTTAAGAATTGTATCCTATTTTTGGATTTCATGATCTATATCATCCATGAGAGGATGATTCATGTTGCTTTTGTATATTTATACTCTATACTAAATCCAAGTTGACCAATGAAGCGTACTCTATTACATATGTCATTTTGAAAGAACTACCTTTGAAAAACAAAATTTTGAATCAATTCCCTGAGCTTTTACATTCGACAATAATTTTGTTAATTAAAACCACTTAAGAAAAGGAATCTATTACTTAATCTTGATGGTTTTGGGGTTTCTAGAACTATAAAACTCCCTAAATTTTTAGAACATCTATAAAATTCATAATTTTCATAGTAAAACCCTAGATTATGATGAATCTTTGATCTCATCAGCAACTTATGTTCGGTTTTTATCTTTACGCGTGATCTCTTAATTGAAATAACATTATAATATCTTATAATATTCTTATATTTTTATACTAGATCCAAAATTCAATGTATTTTTTTAATATCATAGAATGAAAAATTATTTCTACCTAAAATAATAATATTCTATTTAATTGGAATCATTGTAGATATTGATGAGTGAGCCATGGAAATTGAAATAGGAAATTGAATTATTCCTTTCAGAACAACATGCTTCCAAAAGATACTACCCAAATGAAGAAGAATGGATTTTTTTCATTAATTAGGAAACCCAATTTTCAACCTCCACCTAAAAATCCTTTAGAAACTATCATGAATAAAAAATATTCTTACCTTATTAGAAAATGTTTTATCTATCCTATCTAGAAATACATATTCCTATAATGAACCTTGTATGGTCTTCTCAAACCAATTCATTTTAAAAAGTAAAAAACTCTATAACCCCTTATTTATTTTCCATAATTTTCATAAAAACAAAATTTTTAGATTTATTTCATATTAATTTTCTACCATGGACCTTTAACAAATTAAATATTACAATACTTTAGACTTTTTATTTAGAATGAACAACCACACATTCCATGAAACAACATCAATGGAGGAAACAATTTACAAAGAAAATCTATGATAAGAAACTAGATATATTCTATATATGTTCATATGAACCACCTCTAACTTTTTGTCTGTGGGTGTCTTAACTTCTTTTTGGAATGACACCATCTGCTGCTTACTATGTCTGCATTCCTCACATGTTTTGTACTCTTTGATTCTAATATTTAACAATCCTTCAGTATCTAATATTTTTATATTTTTACCACTTAACTTACTTATAAATTCATCCTATAAATTTGAGGATGTTATCTTTTCATCATACATTGCATATTATAAAACTCCCATTTTGTACAATGTTCCACATTTCACTTCTTTTTCCACCACCATAAAACTATGTGCAACTCTCAATTCCATTTTTATAAATTTCGTATAGAAATCCACAATATATAACCATCCAACTAATATTATATTCATACATAACCCTAATATGTGCAACACTCCATGGAATCCCTCAAGCTCCCATTCCTTGTACAAACATAAATATCAACCTTTCACATGATCTTTAGAGGCCCACCATCTATAAGATGTACCTTTCCATATCTTCCATAGGTATAATTCCTCATAATTATTCACATGGAAATATAATTAAATAAAACTATACACTAAATAATTTAAGACTATAGGAGTTGGAAATAATTTGTAAAATACCCCTTTTATATTCTAATTTATAATTTATGGATGCACATACAGAATAATATCCTCTATAATTTAGTATTCATTCACAAAAAATCCTTATTTAGAAGTTATTTTTTCTCATAATTCCAACACATGGGTTCAACATCCACTAAGCTACTATGGCTTGAATCCTTATTTATTTAATTTTCTTCTAAATTTTACATCTTAACAAATTTCTCTTACCTTCTTCACTATATGCATTTTTAATATATGATTAGACCTCTACTTGATGAATCTCCTCTTGTAAAATTAGAACAAAAATCTATTTAGAATCTATTTCTATATTACATCTTGAGTTTCTAACCATTATAACTATTATATCCCATGACTAATGAAGTTATGAAACAACAGTAACATACACTTTGGATCCTAGAAGATCACATTCACAAATTCCAACTAAGTCCATGTAATGTCAAAGTTATTGATGTGATCATCCACTAAATTTACTTATTACATTATAATATTAAATAACTAATTCAATAGAAAATATTTATTCATTATTGTTGGGTTATGTTACATATCAACGTGATCCTTTATATGTTATGAAAACATCTTCCCCTCGAAGATTATATAGACCACGTTATAGACTAGTGAAATTTAGACCTTCTTGAGTACATCTGTATCTAAGCATTAACATTCTTACTTATTTGTCAATTCTGACTTTGTAGTATTTAATAAAAGATAAATATCCATTAATAGGATAAAAACCTTTATCTTTATCTTCAAGAATCTCAAATCCTTCCATCCAAACTTCTTTACCGTAATCATACCCTCATCCAATTCCATTATTTCTAGAATAAATGAACTCACGATAAATTCTATAATATATAAGTGGGATTTGGAACTATTTACCAAACTTACCCTATAATGATAAGGGAATAATGAAAATACTAAACTAATATATCAAAAATATTATCTAAAGTTTTTTAATCTAAAACATTCCAACTAAGATTTTATAACACATGTTGGGCCTGTAAACCCTTTAAAAACACTTATAAGTTATCTATTGGAACTAACAAGGTTGAAAAAATCTATAATAATCCCAAACTAATTATATACCGGAACATGGAATAAAATCCACACATAATTAACCATTCTATAATGTACAATGTGAAAATAAAAATAAGATAACATCCAAAATAAAATGATTGAAAGGGAAAAAATAACACAAAAACAAAATCTTTTATGTGGTTCTAACTAAGTCTAACTCAATAGGGGGTGAGCGAGACACTAAAATACATTTATTTATGATTTAAAAGATGATGAGAATGTGACAAATTATTATGAAAAAAATTAATAAATCATATAAAAATAGAAGTGTGTAGTCATATCAACTGGTTCTCCCCATCTTATGATCTTCATAAAATTAATTTCTTGTATGTTCCGATCTTCATGGGAATCCCTTTACTTCTATTTAACTCCCTATTCTAGTGAATAGTGAAATCATATGAAAACTAGATGATTTTAATTGTTCATAACATATATGTGATCCTTGTGGAATAACTTTTTTATCTCAACATTTCCACCTTCATACTTTTCAAGGTAGCTTATTTTTCTTACTTATGACTACCTACTTCCATTTTCCTTCTTCAAAAATCCAATCATTGTCACTGTTTCTTCACTATCTCCACCCCTGAATTTGAAAATTACATTTCAAGAATCACTTCTTCCATTAGTTACAATTATTTTCTAGACATTATATTTCATAAATTTGAACCTAGTAGTGCTATAATATTTCTAATGTTTCATAGTAAAAAAATTTATTCTTCAATAATCATATGTTTTTATTCAATACCTTAAATACTTAAATTTTAGAAATGGAAAAATATATTATGGATGAAAAAATATATGATGCACTGGTGTAATGGATAAGAGAATAATCTTATATTTAAAAAATATATATTCATGATAAAATTTATTTTTTATTGATTATCAAGATATGGTAAAAAACATAACAATAAAAAATAAGTAATGTTTGCGAAAATATATTGAGTATTCATTTTATGGATAATTAAAAAACCATTTTCATGAAAAAAAATATTTTTTATATATGAGAAATTCTATTTCTTATTTGTTTTCTATATATATAAAAAACCTTATGTTTGGATGATATATATTAAAAATTATGATATTTAAATATTTTACTTATGATATGTAAGAGTTACCCTAATACATAACTATTTTCCCATATGAATAGGGGATATGAAATGGTAAAATATGGGGTATATATAGTTTATATGGGTGATATATAACAATTCCATTCTTGTAAAAATCAAGAGTTTCATTGTGATGTGGCTTTGATAGTATGGGTGAGGAATAACATCATGAGGAAATAGGACATTCCATGATTCCGTATGTCTCTATTTTATTTATATAATTATCTAATTGTCTAAATTATGTATTGAAATAGAGTTTCACTATTTCTTCCAACTGTAATGTGGGTAATCCTAACTATCCTCTCTCTCCCTCTCCATTCATTCCTTTCACACTTCACCAAAGAAAAGTTTAGATATCACCACTCTTTGACTTTAGTTTTTGTATATTTTCTAACAAGAAACATCAATTAAAATTCAAGGATTAGAAGTGATGTATTATTGTTCTTCCACCACCCATATAGTGGATTCAACCAAATAAACAATGGTTTTTTCAGCCTGATGTAGGTTGTTTGATGAGTTACTTTTGTTTGAAGAATAGTACATGCTTGTCTTTATAAAAATTGTGTTTTAAATTGGTTAAAATATTGTTATGTAATTTTTGATAACTACTATATATGATATATTTGATTCTATTTTTCTAAATTCAACATTAATAATTAATGTAATTTAAAATGAAAATATTATATATGTTTTTTAATGATTCATGCCATATGTTTATAAAATTTTTCATTTAGTAAGGACGAGTCATTATAAATGGTAAACTTCTAATGTTAAGGCTTCATGGGAACCCTGATTGCTTGGAATGATATTTTAGGACAAGTACCTCACTAGGTATAGATGCCACTCTACTTATTAAATTATAGATTATATCACTAGAGAAAGATTCTTATCTTACAAGTGATTCTTCCCTCTAAATTTGGATTCTACCCTCGCTAGTGTATAATTGAAAATATAAATGAAATTCTATGAGGAACATAGAATTTATTAACATTAGTTACCTAAAGGAATCTACTATGATGTTTGGTTAGGACTGAGTGACAAATTTTTCTTCATGACACTTGTTTCCTCAAGGTTACAAAATTATTATTCATTTTTTATTCCATAATAATCATTCATGGATTATTTAAATGTAGTTTCTATTAGAACACATAGTGGGAATATATTTGTATAGTTATAATCACACCCTATATTCAGCCATTGGATGTATAAATACTTTTTTAGTTGATACATATATTGTAAATTCACTTCTTTAAGGTTGTGGATAACAATGTTATTGGGGATTTGGTTTGGAAGTGGAAACATAGAGGGAGTTTTACATTATCTCACATAAATATGAGTAACATTTCATTTGGTCTATTGTTTTTTTAATTTTAGTAATTTGAAGATCTTATATCACCTCATTGTCTTTCGTTTTCCCCGGCTTACTATATTTTTAGTTCTTCATTTTTATAAATACTTATTTACATGTTTATGACTCCTAGGTTGTGGGTGTGTTTTCCTTGTATTTACAAGTCATGGTTTATTTTATGATTAATCTTATAATATTCATTGCATAGAAATTTTTATGCTTTTAATATCATTTTATATGTTTCATGACTCAAAAACCACTATCGGGGTTAATTAAAGTTCCCAATAAGGACCTTATTGTATTTTTTTAGTAGAAACTATTCCCTAGAGAATATACCTAAAACCCAAGAACTAGTTTCTATCCTCTACGGATTATGACTTACATATGGGGCCAATTTTTGGGATGGGTAGACTATATAGTCTTTGGTATCCTCTTCCGGTTCATTACATTGATGAATATAGTCAAGAGAAGGTATTATGAATCAAAGAATGCAATTTTAGATAAGAAAAACACTTTTTTTGAATCACTACATTGTAATGAATGCTCTAACATGATGACTAATAAATTTAGGTTTATTATTCATCCATATAAAAACATTATATATATTTATTTTACATGATACTAATGATCTAAATGGATTTTGGTTGTATTATTTATCGACATGAATTATAAAATGTGTGTTAGTTGATCAGGGAAGATCCCAATAAAGATGAGTGAAAGTGCTAACCATAAAATTGGAAATATATTAATATTTATAATGTTCCTTGTGTAAAAAATATTTATGTCTTTACCCTTACATTTTTTTATTAGAGACCTACTCTTAATTAGAGTCATTATAAGTGTTGAGGGAGCTATCTACAATAGTATAATTTTGAGGATAAGTGATGATGGCTACAAAACAACATATGAAGTTGTTAATAAATAATTGAAAGATGGGTGATATATTAAGAGACCATCACATGATTATTTAGCATAAATTAAAAAACATTTAATGATAAATATATAAATATCTTCAATTTCAAAAGAAGATAAAGATAAATATGAGTTTAACGATGTAATTGATAGAGTAGTAAATCGACATAGAAATAATCAATGAACTTTTAATATACAACAATAAACATTGTATTTAAAGTTGAAGGGTTTTGAAATATTATTATATTTTCCAAATTAATTTATTTTTTTTGATATTATTGGATTAATTTTAAAATTTTTAATGAGATTTGAATAGGATCATAACTTATTTAAGGAATTCTGGATTTCATTAGTGGAATGTGAAAATTTCGTAAGGTAGTGCATGCATATTGTTTATTTAAGAGCATAAGAAAATGGAAATGGAAAGGAATTATCCTATATATATATTGAAATTTATAGAGGATAATAATGGATAATGAAGTGATGCATAGGATTTAAAATTTAATATTGAAGTGAATAAAATATATTTTGTTGTACAATACTATGAAAATTAATATTTTTTGTGGAGCATGTAAGAAATTATCTAGAACCACTAGAAATTGGTCCAGCTAGGAGCTCACAATGCATATGTAACATCTATGATGATACATTTTATATTTATCTATAGTTTTAGGTAGGAAAATGGATAATTTAGTTGATTCAAAATTATTTTTAGTATTATTCTAGATATTTATATAAGAATAGTTATTAATTAAAAAGGGAAGAATAATTTTTAAATAAATAATATATTTATTATATCTTCCAATACAAAAATTTGGTTATGTCTAAAACCTAACATTGGTGTGTAATATTTACTAAATAATACATTATATATTTTTCTCATGAATAATAGATACATATAATTAAGAACACTACAAACATACATGAGAAGTTTTTACTCACACTCTAGGAGGTATTTTTTTAATCATAATTCATGTTTTTACATAATTAAAAATTTGAGACATTTTAGTTGGGAAAAGTCTATAATAAATATTTTTATAGATAAAATCTAGAAATGACTGGAATCAAATATATTTTATCATAAAAAATACTGGAACCTCCTTTTTTTAGTGCTCACAAATAATTTTAATTATGTATTTAATGTTTTTAATAGTTTATGAAAGAATTTTATAATATAAAGAAATATGGAGAAAATTTGGATAAGTATATAAAAGACTAACTTTTGAAGCTGAGTCACCACCAATAATGTCTCACCATTAGAAAATAGTTACAATTATAAAAGCCTCACTGTTAAAGATGAATCAACACTAGGAATGTCTCACCATTGGAAAAGAGTCACCATCGAGATTGATTCACTTCAATGATTTACCAACCGCTAGAAATGAGTCGCCATTAATATGAGTAACTATTGAGATGAGTCACCATTAAGATGAGTCTCCATAGAGATGATTCAACATTTAACATGAGTCATCACCAGACCTGGCCAACCATTAGATGACTTATCACCAGTCTGGCTCACTATTTTTCTGAATCACCACAAGACATGAGTCGCTTCTATAATCACTCACCATCTCTATTTTGAGATATTTAAATTTAAAAATTATAATTTCTATATTATCAAATTTAAGGATGAATATTATTTTAATATATAATCTCAAACTATTTTAGGGAACATTAAATGATATGAAAACATAGTATGAGGATGCAGGATACTTGGATGATTATTCCTGTAATACTGTCTCCATCCTATAACACCATATATCATGGAATTAATTCTCTTGTGGTTGAAATTAATGTTGTGAAAGTGGGATCATATTACCGAGTATTCCATTTAATAATGATATTTACATGTAGAATTCTTAACTATAATAGAATGTCGAATATTGGAGAACATTGAACTTATGATTCCCTTCAAACATTAAGAATAAATATTGTTTATGACACTCTATTTTCTGGTAATTTTCATAGAATCATCTCGAAAATCTCTCCAATATACATCAAAGGAATTCTTATACTCATTGAATATAGGACTAAGAAACTCTAAATTTTCTACACATTTATAATTTCTATTTCTATATGTTTCATTACCTTTAAAGAAGTGAGTGGTTTATCCTTTTATTGAATGCAAAATATCTCATGTACTATAACTGGAATATACAGGATATATTCTTATATATATTTACTTTTTTTTCACCTATAGTGTTGTGTAATAATATCTTATACGTATTGTGATCGTTTTATTCCTATAGTTATTATGGAAGAGGTCCCTATATGGCTTGGAAATCTTGTAGATTTTATCTATTTACCTAGTCCGGGTTGTTCATCAAGATTATATTTACATAATCATGTTTTCTTTTTTTGATGATTTCAAAATATTGGGTATTAGGTCTTCCTTTGAGACTAAACCACTTATTTTTAATTATGCATTCTTTTCTGCTTTGTTACTTTTCTAAGCTTTATACTATTTTTTTAACTATAAACAAAACCAATACTTTGATTTTTAGTATTAACAAGTGTTTATATAATTTTTTTTGAGTAAATTTATTTTAAAAGTTATAATATTATCCATATACTATTTTAACCTAGACATAATAAATCTTTTAGAAATATTTTAAAAGAAAAAAATTTATATCTTTTTGTTGGTAAGATTGACATAAAAATTTTATTTTTATTGGGGGATTTTAGTTATATAATTTTTTAATAGAAATTATTATTGAGTACTAAATTCACCACCCCTCTTTATAAACTAACTCTAACCAACATTTAGTATTAGAGGGTTTCAAAATCTTTTCAAGTTCTATTTCATTTGTGTTTTAAAGATGTTAAATTTCTATCAGTTTAAAATTAAGATCTTTAAATTTATAATAGACAAGAATGTTTCAATGCCTATATAACTACTTTATTTAATGAAAGTAACTATGAATATTGTCAAATAAAGATGAAAATGAACATTTAAAGCATGGGTTTTGAAATATGGTCAGCTATAGAAGATAAATAAAAATTACCAAAGTCTTTAAGGAATACGCGGGATGATGATATTAAAATTAATTATAACAAAAACTAAAAAGCCATTCATTCTCTTTACTGTTCTTTAGGTGATGAAATGTTTAATTGGACAAATACTACAAAAACTACTAATGAAATATGGGACACATTAACTACCTCTTGTGAAGGAATAACAAATGTAACCTAAATGGGATTAAATACTTATACAATAAAATATGATACATTCAATATGGGAGATGATGATATGATTTCTTATATGTATCTCACATTTAATGAGATAGTTAATTCAATGAGATCCTTAGGAAATCCATTGACTAATAAAGAAAAGCCATGTGATTACTCATATGTCTTCTTGATAGATGGATAGAAACCTCAATTTCAAAAAAGAAATAATGTGATATTAGAAAACATCTTATCAAGGAATCGATTGGGAAACGTGTGATTTGTGAGAAATATAGTAATGTCTACTGTGAATAGGATGATGAACATAATAAGAAATATTTATCCTTTACGACTACTTCATCGATATAGAAAGAAAAGAAATAAGTTTAAGTTGATAGCTACAGTGATGAAGCATTACCAGCTGACAGTGAAATAAAAATGGACCAAATAGATAAAAGGTTTTATAAGTTCTATAAGAAAAATAAATTATTTAGGAAACCATGTTATAGGTAAAAAAAGATAAAAGATGTAATTTAAAGAAGGACTGGAAAAGATATGATAATTCGAATGAAATTTGCTATTATAAGTGAAAAAGTAAAGGTTAAGTCAAGGCTGAATTCCCAATGTTAAAATAAACAAAATAAGTATGATGATGATAATATAGAATATAATAAAGACATTAAAGCCACCTGGAGTGCCACTAATGAATGATCCAGTGACTCAGACCCAACTCAAAATGAAAATCATAACAAAACAAACATGTTTTCTTAAAAAATATATTTGATGTATCTATTGTATCTCCAGTACATACTTCTGATAATTCTAGAGAGTAAAATGATGATGGTATGTCAAAATATGAAATACTTTAATACTATTATATTATTGAATATACCATTATTGAGTTAAAGATAAATATAAAATTCTAAAGAAACAACATGCTTTATCTGCTAATTACAAATCTTACCCTGCCGTAGAAAAAGGAAAATAATGCTCAATTATTGAAAGAAAATACTAAAATGAAGTTGTATAATGAAAAATTAAAAAGGGTCTTAGAGAGTTTTAATAATTGTAGAGAAACTCTCACTCAAATAATAAAAAAACATATCACACAAATGTATATTACCATCTAAGGTTACTATCCTGGAAAGAGGTGAATTGTAAAGAAAAGTTTTATTACTAAATCAAATTTTGGAAATTATACTATTTGTTATTATTCAAGTGGAAATAATAAAGTCTTTATTTAAAATATTTTACTATATACTTATACAAAACCTATAAATAAAATTTGGGTTCCTAAATCTATATTGACAAATATTTACAGAAACAAGAAATTTTGGTTACCAAAATCATTTTTTTATAAAATTGTTTTATAGGGAAATAACATGAAGTGATTCTATAAATGTATATGGAATCAGGACAATGATTATTCGAGACATATGATAGGATATTAATCATGCTCCAAAAATCTGAGGTAGGTTGATAAAAATCATGACCCCTTTAGTGAAAATTCTAAAGGTATAATCCTTATCATTTTCCAAATTGATAGCTCTATCTCTATTAAAATTTTAATGTAAATTTAGTGGATTGTTTATTATAAAATTTTCATAAAATGTTACAACTATGTGATGATCATTTTGAGGTAAATTCTGAAAACAATACTTATAGGGTTTTTAATTCTAAAAATCAATTTTTGTTTACTAATTTGAGAAATGAAAACTGTTAATCTTGATTCTCTAATTTCACAAAATGTGTATTTACTATATTCCTTTCATAAGGAATATTTGTTTTGTCCTAAGATATGGGTCCACTATAATATTCACTCACATAGAAAGAATACAAGGAAAGGGTTATTCAGGGATATACCTAATCTTGAATTACCAAATGATAATGTTTGTAAACCTGGACAAAAAGGTAAATGGAATAATATATCTTTCAACCCATTTAAATAATTTTGAACCTCTCAAAAGTTGGAGTTGGTTTACCTAGAATGTATTGGACTATATAGTTTTTTTGTATAAATGGTAAGCACTATGTTTATGTCCTTGTAAAAGAATTTTCTAGGTATACTTGGGTATCTGTTTTATCTCAAAAATTTATAGCATTCTCTCAATTTACCAAGTATGAAAAAATAATAGAAACTCCAAGTGGACTAAAAATTAAGACCATAAGAAGTGACCATATTTGTGAGTTCAAAAATGAATACATTGAGACATTTTTCTCACAAAATGGCTATAAGCAGATCTTCCCTAATCCTAGGACCCCTCAAAAGAATAATGTTGTAAAAGGAATAAATATTCTATTTCAAGAGATAGTTAGGAAATTTAATATTGAATATGACTTTCCTTTCTAATTTTTGGGTATAGGCTATGAATACAACCTACTATATATTTAACGGAGTATTAATTAGACCTATTTTAAAGCAAACCCTTATTATATTTGGAATAATATGAAACCTAAGGTAAATGAGTTTTTTATTGCTATCTATTTTTTCTTAAAACTATGGATAATACTGATATGTATTCCTCAAGGTGTGATGAGGTAATATTACTTGGTTATTCAACATCTAGTAAATACTATATATTGTCCATTAAAACAACCAAGACTATGGAAGAATCTATCCATGTGAATCTTTATGAGATAGATCCACATGATCATAAAACACCTTTATCGAAAGTTAAGGATTATTTATCCACATTGAACCTAAATTAAATACATTCTGACACTACAGTAAAATAAGTAAAAAATCATCTTCTTTAAAAGAACTTCCATAACCTGAACCATAATCTATAGAATATCATGAGGTGACTAACCCTTATTTTTTTGTAACTGTTAGGACTATTAAATACGACACCTTAGTTGATGTAGTTATATACTTATATAGAGGTACATAGACTATATATTCTCTAAAAAACAAGTTTAACATCAAATATTCATGTCACATCTTGAACCATTGAACATCATTGATGCAATAACTGATGAATTATGGGTAATGACTATGTAAGAATAATATATCCAATTTGAAATAAATGTTTGGGAAAATGGTGATATACTTAAATACACCTTAAATATAGGAACTAAATATGTTTTTAGAAACATGTTTGATTAATATAGCACAATAATAAGAAACAAGGACTGACTAGTTGCACAAGGGTGTAGTGAAGAAGAGGGAATAGACTATGAGGAACTATTTTCATCTCTATCAAGTCATAAAGCCATAATAATGTCTGTAGTTGTTGTATCAAATCTAGATTTAAAATGATATCAAATTAATGTTAAAATTTAATTCTTTAATTGTTATATAATTGTATACTTTTTTTGAAGAACAACCCCCCAATTTTAAAAATTATCATTTCCCAAATTATGTTTTCAAACTAACAAAAGCTTTATATGATTTAAAAAATGTTCATAAATCTTTGAATGATAGTCTTAGATCATTTGATATTTATAAATTATATTCAAAATGTATAGTTGATCCTATATTTTAATAAAAAATAGAAATATTTTGTAGTTAAAATTTATGCAGATGATATTATTTTTAGATCATGTGAAATTTTCTTGTATACCGATTCATCAAATATTGTGTAAAATGAGTTTGAAATAACTTTAATGGGGGAAATAAAATTAATTATTGGATTAAAATTTTTTCAAAATAATGAAGGAATTATTTTAAATCAGATTAAATATAATAAAGACATTTTAAAATGTTTTGGTTTGGATATCACTTAGAGTAGCGAAAATCATATGTTTACCTACCGTAGGTTGGATATTGGTGAAGCTGAGGAACCAATGGATCAATCAAATTATATGGCTATGATTTAAATTATTCCCTACATAACTGTTATCCTACCTGAAATTGTGTTTACTATGTGTATGTGATATCATTTTCAAGAAAACCTAAAAGTTTCACACTTACTTTAATTTAAAATCATTTTCAAATACCTCAAATATACAACCAATTTAGGAATGTTCAACCCTATAGGACAAGAATTTTATTATAGTTAGTTATTCAGATTTATATTTTTTGGGTTTTAAGACAGATATAAAATCACCTTCGGAACATGTCATATTTTGGGAAGGTCTCTAGTTTCTTGGTATAGTCTGAAGAAATATTTAGTTACACTATCTATTGTTGAAGTTGAATAAAATTTTCAAGGTGGCTACTATGATCAAATATTTTGGATTAAACAAAAATTAATATAGAATGGATATCAATTATGATATTTCCCTAAAAATTGTGGTAGAACGTGTTCTATAAAAGTTTTACACAATCCTATGTCTCACTCTAGGAAAAAACAAATTGATGTAATACAACACTTTTTGAGAGATCATTTTCAAAATGGTGATATAAATCTTGAATAAATTTGAACATAACATTTGATAGATGAAATTTTACTAAGACATAAAATTAGGATATATTAAACTACATTAATCATGAATTAGAAATGACTAATTTTCTTTGAACATAATTTTCTGGGATCCACCATTGTATTTTACCCACCGTTGGAGTTTACCCAACATTGGTACTTAAAAACCATTGGTGTTGACCCAGCATTGGTGTTTACCCACCCTTGTATTTTACCTACAATTGAGGTTTACCCATTATTATAGTTTACACAGCATTAGTGTTTATCCTCCATTCGAATAACCCACCCATGGGACAACCCTCCATTTAAACAACTGAAATTTGATAATGACCCACCATTTGTTTTAATTTTTTATTGATAATTTTTATTTATAGGTTAAATCATTAATGTATTTTAAATTTATATATCATATTTATTTATTTTTATTTTCAAATCCCTAATGTTATAAAATGGGGACTCATTATGATTTTTATTCTAACACTTCCTCATGCCCAAACCTTCTTTAGGACCCATCCCCTCCTTACTATTAGCCTTCCCTTGACATCATCTGAACCTTCCACCTTTTTCATAATGGTTAGAGTGAAGTGAGTAGTAGTGTCATCCCCAAAAACATTGTATCATTAAATTAAAGAAAAAGTATTATCAATCAAATCTATATTCAATCTTCAAAAAACAAATCTTAGGAAGAATACATTAGTTCCACATAAAGAAGTGAATGTTGAGTGGTTAATGTTGAGAAGTTCATTGGTGCTGAAAGTAATCAATGTCCGTAGACGGTTAGAATAGATCTCGAATAATGAGAGGCCTTTTTATGCTTGTTTATTGCAAAAGTTTTGTCATAATTATGAGTTTTTCATTGAAAAAGATAATTACTAGGATCTATGTATGATATATGGGTATAAAGTTGAGTTTTATTAAATTTGATGGGAAATATGTGTTAAAGTTTCTTATTAAGTTTTCTTATATGATTATCCGGTATTGATTCCATTTGATAGTGATACATTTAAAAATGAGGATGACTTAGTTGGGCTAACTATAGATGGTACCTTCATAATTCTAACTTCAGCTGATCTTGATGGTGGCCATTGTCTTTTTTCAATGTTCATACCACACATTTGTTGCCTGGGGAAAAGTCATTTTTCCATAATATGATACCAAGAAGTATAACTACTATAAATTATGAAAATGGGATACAAAATAAACCAGTTAAAGTATATGAATGTTCATATTATAGAAATTTGTAAGACATCAACAAGGTCAAATTCTATAATTTACTATATGTCTTTTTCAGTCATTCTGGAGTCCAAAGGATTAATTTTTCATGATGAAGAGTCAGTGGGGAACTATGGTGGTTTTTTTCAAGCATGTTAATTTGTAAATGATTGAAGATTAATAGGAACCCTTGGAAAAATAAATGGTTTGATGATGATGACAAGATTTATGTGGATTACAATTCAATTGATAACTATATAAGGCCAAAAAAAATTATGCATCTGAGTTGGGGATGGATGAAGTGGTAGAGTATTCTGATAAGGAACAAAAATAAGTATATGAGGATTCTACCTTTGAAGCTGAAAAATAATTTTTAGTTGATGAAGGTAGTGATACTAACATGCATAAAATCCCTCCTTCTATTACTTTTTTTCTATCCAATCATCCTACATATCTCCTATTAGAGATATTATTTTGTGTAAAGGAAGTGAAGAGGAAGAAACTGATATTTCTGAAGAAGAATAGTTCAATAGTTCTTCTCAATCTTGTGATGATGTAAATGAAAAAAATGGAAGAAATAAAAAAATGGCGAGAATGGAGTTGAATAATAATAAATATATTATGGACAAATTAGAGATGAAAATGAACATAAATGATAAGGAATATGGAGATAACAATTACGAAAGAGATGGTTCAAATTATGATGGTATTGATGGTCATATTAGTGCTAAAGATATTGAGATTACTCATTAATATGGTTCATCACTCTATGTATATGATTCTTCTAGGTTGGAGGAAATACCTATATTAGTTCAAGATATAGACAAAGCTACTAGAGATGAATTGAGAACGTCTATTAACAGAGAGGAATCGCCAGTCCTTGTTAATCACCATGTTGGTCATATTGATAGAGACCATGTTGAGACTACATCTGTTGATTTTGATATAGTGTATTCATCCATGTTTTATTTCAAAAATATTTATGAATAGAAGTACTCTGGCACTGTCAAACTTGGTTTGGGGTATTCAGACTCTTGTGATGAAGTGATTCCACCAAATAATGGTTGACATGTTATCCTAGTTCGAATAGAGATTGATCCTAAGGGATCAATGCTCGAATAGATTTATGATGATGGAGAACTATAGAGATTTGAGTCAAATTTTCCTTCTAGATTTAATCTTGTAGATGCTTCGATCATTGAGAGATCACATTCGCCCTTCGATGATGTAGTTGGTTCTCTAGATCTGGAATATAATGTAACCAGAGATGATCTTGAGTCTTTCAGAGAGTGTTTTCTATTTCACATTGATGATATTCTGATGAATCAACATACATTGGTCACAAATCTAAATTAAAGTTATGATATTTATTAGTTTGACCTTGTGATACATCACATCTTTCCTAAGAATATGCATCACATTTTGGATGTTTAAATAGAAAAAAAACATACTAAAGAGTCGGCGTATTTGAGATCAATGATGGAAGGGATGAAAACTTCTTTTATAGATATTATGGATTATTTATTAGAAATTATGGAGAATATTCATTCTTTTTTATTCTAATTCATGTTCTCCACCTCCATCCTTAGATATTGAGTTGAATAAATTAGTTATTAGAGTGGATCTCCTAGAACATCTAAGAGATATTCCTGATATTCCTTAAGAAATTATGATATAGATTAGACATAAAATGGATCAATTGTATAATATGGTAAGAGAATATATGAATGATATTAGAAATGATATATAATATATCCAAAAGTTATACAATTATTACCTTTAGGGTATTTATATTATTCATGAGCTCAACACTCACATTAAGATCCTTACTCCGATCCTTTGATTGCCACTTTTTACCAAAGCCATTAAGCAGTCAGTCTCTCATTTGAATGAAGTGAAACCTGTGCTTCAATTGTTCATAAAGGAGACGTATGATTTCTTCTATTTCATGAAACAAGGAGACCAAATCATTATGGACTTCATAAATCTGATGTAGACTTTTCAGCATGTGTTTTGGAATACAGTGGTAGCACATGAGTTCATTATAGAGACTTTTCATATAACTCATCTCGCTACTTCCCCTAATTATTTAAATCCTTCTATTACTCATTATTGAAATGTCTCTCTTCCTACTCAATTTCACCCTTTGAGTTTATCTCTATTGGAATTCGTTTGGTAGCTTCAACCAATGATCATCATAGAGATTCCACCTTCTACCACTATCCCTACAACCACTATTTCAGTTCCTATATCATCCACCATATTTACCTTAACCCAGGCCTCTACTTATTTTCCATATTCCTATGATAAGGGAAAGGAACATATTTTTCTCAATACCCAAGCTGAGAAGTTTCAATATTTGACTTCAAGACTTTGATAGGGACTTTTGTGTGAAATTTTATTGTATATATTTTTGGATTTAATTCTATTACATTGGTCCTTAAATATAAATTCTATTTTTATTCATATTTTTCTTGTTTTCAATTATTCTTTTTATTTTCATTTTATGATAATCATAAAATTTGGAGTATGAATATTAAATTTATTTACTATTTTTACAGTGATTTTATCCTTTGATAGAATAATTAATTATATTTCTTGATACCATGCCTTTGGGACATATATTTTTAAAAAGTTTGTTTGATAACTTATTTTTTAAATACATTTGATACTATTTGTTACATAATATCTCTTATAATTTTTTTAAAATATCTAAGTTAAAACCCTTATATTATCTTTTAAAATTATTTAAGTAGATGTATTCAAAGACAAAGTTTATTGTACACAAGATGTTTAAAATCCCATAGTTTTTTATCATCAAAAAGGGAGATATTATTAGTACCTTATTGTTTTATTTATCACAACACGTGTTAATTATGTTTTTAATGGTTTTTTGTTTTATGATATCATTCAACAATATAAGTAAGTTTTATCAAAACTTATGGCTATGTAAAAAAAATAAATCACTGTTGAAGCATTACCACCACCCCGAATGTATCACCATTAGAAAAGATTAGATTCTATAAAAGACTCATTGTTGAAGAGGAATCACTTCCAAAAATGTATCACTATTTGAAAAGAGTCACCGTCAATATTTATTCAGCACCATACTTTTCCTACCATTATAAATGAGTCACCATTGAGGCGGGTCACCATTAAGATGATTCACTCTTGAGACGAGTCACTGTTGAACATGAGTTAGAACCATACGCAACCTACTGTCAGATCACCTACCACCAACATGACTTACTGTTGGCCTAACACACCACCAAAAATGATTCAAGACTAGAATGACTCACAATTTCTATTCTGGGATATTTAAATTAAATACACCTAAAGGCTATATTATTGAATTTACTGCTCAAGATTATTTTAATGGTTATTCAAAAAATATTATACGTAACATTAAATGATGTCATAACTTAGTACAAGGATTCATTATACATGGATAATTTTTCCTATAACCATCTTCTTATCCTACAATGTTATATAATCAAAGAAGCCACTCTATTGCGGATTGTGATGCATTTTGTGAAATTGTGAACATATGACTAAGTGTGCCATTTACTGAAGAGCTTCACATGTATAATTATTACCTACAACTGACTATGGAAGATTGGAGCACATCAAACAATCAATTTCCTTCAAAAAGTTTGGACAAAGACAACATACAATGCTATGTTTTAATGCACTTTTCATAGAACAATATTGACCTTGTCCCCAAGCTAAATCGGAGGAGTCTTAAGCTTCAGATCAAATCATACCGAGAAACTCTAACTTTAATACACTTTTATATTTTATCTTTCTATTTTTTACATTAAAATTCAATTTATGTATGTTTTAAAATATTTATCAAATGTGGACTACCTCTTACACTTTAACTGGAACATGAAAGATATCTTTTTAACACTTTTTACATTTTTTTCCAATTTTTTATGGGTAATGATAATTGTATAATTTCAACGACCATCATTTTCTAATGAAAATATAAACAATCATGGATGAATTAATAACTATATTTTTTTAACTATTGTGGATAGTGTTTAATGAGGGTTTATTGGAAATATTTTTTTAATTAGAATCTAGAGCTATTTAGAATAATTGAATGGAAGATTTATTTGGATATGATAAAATTATTCTAAATGAGAAAAATAGTATTCTTAAAATTCCATTTAAGAAATGTAGTTATGAGAATAATGTAATATTATGTGATCATGGGAGCACACCAACATCATAATGTTCTTGAAATATTTAAAGTATCACTATAGTGAGTATGATGGATATTTCCTATGTTAATTATATATGAAATATATTTATATTATTCTAAAAAATAAAAGGGAGAAGAAGAAGGTCGTAATGATTTAGAACCCATTAATGCATTTCTAAATAAGATAACATTGGTTATCCAATAAGAAAGAGAAACATATTGCAGTTAAAAATGGTATATCCAATATATCATAGAAAATTTTATAATAATAAGGAGAAGAATGTAAAAATATTAGATCATATGATACCCACTATTGAAACATTCATAGAAATGATAAGTTTATTTAGGATTGAATGCATATAGTTCTACATATCACTATTTCGATTCAATGATCTTGAAGATTCTATTGGTAGAAGTCATTGAATAAATTATATGAAATATGTTGATTTTGGATGATATATGAGAGAGACATGCACAGAGGAAGTATAATTTTCCTAGATAGTCAAAGATTCTACTAGAGGAGGAAGTATGATTATTTGGGGTAATATCATTAAGAGACTATTTTGAATCATTATAGCGATGTTTGGAGGATAGTTTGTAAATTGGGTTGATCAGGTATTATATTGAAATTCATATCCTATGAAAAAGGGATTGTTGTGAGATATCCATTGGTCTAGGAAGAAACTAGACCCACTGTAAATTAAAGGTAAAACACATGGGTATAATATGTTACCTTCCCACTCCATTTGTAATTGAAAATTGGTTCTAGTGGAAACTATAGTTCTTAGATGATCCTAAACACATAAACGATAAATTCATCCACATCCAGGGTGAACAAAGTAAAAATTACTTGTGTTATTATTTAAATTTCATTTTATATTAAATGTGGTATATATGTGGTGGATAAAATATTATTAACCTAATTTTCCTAAAAAAATGATTAGGAATATTAGGAGAGGTTACTATTTAATATATAAAAAGTGTTTGGTAAAATTAAAGACAAATATTTACCAAAAATCTTATGTTACTATATAGTCTATTGGGCATCTCAAGTGGTATTAGATTTTACTAGGTTCCAACTTGGTGCACTTAATTTTTCAACAAACTGTTTCTCTAATGACTCAAATTCAAGCAGTGGTGAGGATAGTCGTATTAAATATTTTCAAGACCATTCCTATGAGGTTTGGAAATTCATAAATATATTTCCAATAAATATTTTAATTAGGTATTTTATTTGATTAATTTGATACCTTCTGGGTTACTGTTATGTTTTATTTTGATTTTTTTATTAGTGTTTCTAGTAGTTGGGGGTCCTTGATTTTTATGGAAATATGCCATAGTGTATAGTCTATTCAAAATTTGTCTAATTATGTGGGTAACCATGAAAGGGTGATGATTGGGGGTCAATGAGATTTTTAATAGTTTCCTAATATTTTTTATAATCAAGTAGAATTATTTAAAAAATATGGGGCTTTTTTTGGGAGATAATGGCTTCGTCACATTTGGTGAACAATTTATATAACCATGCCAGTTGTACACATATTAAAAAAAGAGTGTTTTGACTATTTCCCTTTTTTATTGTTAATTTATTGTACCTCATTTATCTTCCCGCACATTTATACACCACTCTACATACCTTATAGATTATACCCTCTCCATTTTTTGGAATTCTTCTTGGATCGATGGAGTTCTATCTTGATGTAAGCTTGTTTTCTTCATTATTTCTCCTTTCTTCCACCTGATATTACCTGGTTCTTATATTTTCTTAGAAAATGGAAACCCTATATTGTATTTTGACCAAATATAGGGTTCATAATTGGGGTATTTCATTTATTTTCCATTTTTTTTATATGTTCGGAGACCAATCATGCATAATTCATGAGTTATTTTTTCATAGGTGAAATGTTTTGCTTCGGTTTCTGGTAGCGGTCTCTGCTTATGTTTTCTTCTCCTTGGATTTCCTTTGATTCATTATTTTATTTAGTATTCTATAATGTATAATTTAATTTTGGTAAATAATTATTATTTCTCATTTCATATTTGAATCATTGTGTGAGTTGGGAATTTGGTTTTTAAAATTATCATTTCCAAGGGAGTTGAATTTCATGCACTCAATGTGTTTGATAAAAGGAACAATGATATTTCATAAATTCTATTATGGTTTTAATGGGTATTTAGAGAAGTCATGCATCGTTCTTGAGGCATTATTTTCATTGTTCATGATGGATTATTAAATTATAATTAAAAATAGCTTATGTGATAAACATGAGTTGATGTTTTTTATGTTCAGCATTATGTAACACCTGGGAGAACTTGTGTGTGTGTGTGAATGAATTAGAAAAGAGATTATTATCCATGGAATTGAGGAATATTTTGTAAAATGATTGAGGGAGATTCCAAAATTTATCTATGTGGACTAAGAGTTCCCATGTAAGATCGAGATAGCTTCCAATATTTGGATACCTGGTTAGTTTGATAACAAAACTTATTCTTGAATTAGACACATGAGACCCAATTTTTTGATCCCATAATGCATATTACTTATGCCTGATTGATTTATTTAATTTATTCTTGAAAATATTTCCTTGGATTATTGTGATATTGTATGAAAATGACAATGTTGCATTATTTGGTTAAATTATGGTGGATGTGCTTATACTCATGTTGATTCCTTGTGTGGGTGTTTTGATCATGTCATAATGGTTGGATTTGTTTCTAAATTTGATCCTTGTTTTCCTTGTTCAAGAAAATGGTTTATTTCAGAAAACCAAAGGGATTTATAAGGGGTTGGGTTTAAGTGAAATTGTTTTAAAATAATGTACATGGATTTGAAAAATGAGTTTTCAAACTAGAATCATTGGTTTACATGGATAATTTCCATACATATATTCATCATGGGATACTAATAGGATATATGTCTCAACCCCTGAATATTCCTTAGGTTTTATGAAATAATTATTTTTTTGGATATATGTTAATGATATGGTACCATGTAGTTTACTGGTTTCTCTTTATTATCAATATCTATGGTGGTTTATGTATGGTAGAGATTTGGTCTCATGGATATAGGGTATTCTGATGAAATTTTGGGATTTTTTATTATTGGGATGTTACGTATTGGACCCTATGATATTTTTCCTATTTTAAGCATTAAATATGGACATCACAAATATATATTATTATTATATTTGGTTATTTAAGTATGTAAATGATAACTATTTTTTTCATTGTTTCATTTACTATAATATATATATTTATCAATTATATATGTTGATCAAATTTATTAGTTTTCTTGGAAGTCTAATTCATGAATGGGTCATGGAAAATTTTCATTGGTGAAGCCATTCAAAAATGGTTAATTTTGATTCCCTAGTGCCTATTGAAGAAACATGGTGACTAAGAATTCTCTATTGGCATTGGGGTGTGCCAGATCAGGTGTTGGTTTACGTCAACCTAAGCTGGTTTATTACAAAATGGTATCATAGGATCTTGTTATTTGGGGTTTACTAGTATAAACAAGATAAATTCATCGTTTCTCAATTGGTTTTCATAATGATGTGACTAGAAAGATCTTCCTCCTTCCAAGACTCCAGTTCACAGGGCTGGATAAAAATTTTATTTTAAAATATGAACC
Source organism: Viscum album (assembly GCA_963277665.1). Taxonomy (NCBI): domain Eukaryota; kingdom Viridiplantae; phylum Streptophyta; class Magnoliopsida; order Santalales; family Viscaceae; genus Viscum; species Viscum album. The sequence goes on along the minus strand of OY728137.1, from coordinate 1,238,132,511 downwards.
TAGTTTTAGGTTTCTTTGATGATATATAATGTTTTTCATCACTCCTTATGGGTTTTGGGATTAGCCTATGAGAGTGTTTTGGAAAAAATTTATTTTTAGGGTGAAATAGGTCATAGAATCATATGTGGACATTTTAGGCATCTCGTTAGAAGTATCTTTTCAGAGCCTATTTGACAAGGTCTGTAATCTACTAGATAGGTTCCACACGGTCAATTCCTAGTTTTCCAAACTCTGTGATGATATTGTACACTATAGAAAATTGAATTAAATTTTTATGTTTTTGCCCATTATATATTTTAATGTTTTTTATTTCTATTGTCTTTTTTGAGACATATTATAATGTTTTAATATGGTTTAATTGAAATATTTCAATATTCAATAATGTTTTTATTAAATTGGTGTCCTATTATTTAGAGATGGTGTTGAAGATAATATTACATAGTTTACAACTCTAGTTAACACCGAGTTAGTGGATTTAGTGTTCTCTACCATCTGATATCTTAAAAACGATTGTTTTAGAGGTCATAAAAAAACAATGGAACATTCTTAGGAGTTTACTAGGTAGAATCTTTAATTCATTCATGGTGAGATAAGTAAAAATTTTCCCAAGGAATTTGTTAATAAGATCAAGTATGTCCTTCATTTTTTTAATATCCTTTATAACTTGAAAGTAGGATTTACCATTACATGTTGGAAGGATTGGGTACGAAATGGTAGTGCAACTTTGTGAAAATAAGGAATAATGAGGATATCACACGGGATTCCATAAAGTAATTCATTCAATCTGAAATTTTATATCAAGAAAATAAAGGTTCTGAAGGCCCATAAATTTTTGATATTGGAGTAAATAGACCTTTTAGTTGTGGAATATGCTACTTAGTTTTTAAATTTATTTACATTGTCTCATGAGCTCCGCATTAATGAATACCCCGAAGAGAGAAATTTTGAAATGGGTTTGAATACTGATATTAAATCTATAATTAACTTCATTTTCCTAAAAAAATATATTTTGGAAGTGGATAATGTGTCTAGGGATAATGAAAACATAACAGGAATGACAAGACTCCTTGTAGTTTCTTCTATAGTGGGTGGTATCTAGAGTTCTTCCAGTTGATTGATGTGGAACTAAGATGATCCGTATCGAGGTAGTGGAAATGGTGTTTAGATGTCATCATGTTCAATGTAGGTGGTTTCTTCTTAAAATATGCTAGTAACCTTCTATCAGTGTAAAAATTTTGTCCATACTAGAAATAATTTTCCAGAGTAACTGATGACGTTCCACCGATGTGGGAATCCAGGACATCTCCAATTCTTATATAAGAGCTCTATTTAGGGTAGTATATTTAGTTGGGGATTATGTGTTATAATATGATTTTAATGTTTTGGGATATCACCCAAAATCTAGAGGTGATTCTCATCTAACTAATAAGGGCCAAGTGGTCTTGAGTTAGACATCATGATGAACTTGATGTGGCACATGAGGACTCTGAATCCGGCTCGACCACCCTGAAAGGTATGGTGTTTATTATTTATTCTATTGATTTATAATTTTTTAATGTTTTATTAACATTCATATATATCATTATAGTTACTTGATGCTTCAAGTATGAAAGGATGTGATTCGATTTGTGATGGATTGTAACACCCCAATATTTTATGAAAAATATTCTTTTTAATTTCATTAATGTCTTGTGTTGTACGATACACCAAAAGGAGATTTCACAACATGCATTCCTGACTTGGCTTGAATTACATGCAACCGCAGCCTTCCTCAATAGCTTTCATCGTATTCAATTCTGAGTTTCACTAAATAACGATATGCTATTAAAATAATATTAAAACTTGCCGGTTTGAATAGTAATAACCACTTTTTGAAATTTTGTAAATTTTATTTTTCAAAATGTACTTCATTTTTGGATTCTGAATATCGAAATTATATTAGGGTGAAATTTTGGTACTTTCCGGATAAATTTCATATTCTGATTAATAGTGAAAATTATTAAATTTTAATTAAAAACTACTTTTTTAATCGAAATAATTAATAGTGATAAATTATTAATTTGAGTGGTTTTAAAGTATATTTAGAATATATTTTTACAATTTAATACAATGTTGTTCATTGGATGTAATTTAACATTTAAACGAGACATAAACAAGTGTCAATCCTTTGATAGTTATTATCTCTTAAAAACATGCTATTTGTCTTGACGACGAGAATTAATTTTTAAATTAGTTAATGTAACTGATATGTTTTGAATTTGTTAAAATAAACATCATTTTTGAATTCATAATATCAAATATAGCTTAGGCCAAATTTTTTGGTAATTTTTTGGAAACTTTCATTTTTTGATGAATAGTGAAACCACTAAGTGGTAGTTAAAAAAATGAATTTTTCATAAAACTTAATTTTACCACTTTTGTGAGTGGAATTTAAAAAATCCAAGAGACATGGTTAATATAAAGAACTCAAATGTGGTTCAATGAGATGAAAATAATTTTTGGTGAATAGTAACTTTTTACTTTTTTTTCACTGTTAAAAGTAAATAGGGTAATTAAGGGTAAAAGTGTTATTATTATCACCCTAACACATGTCCAAATTCCATTGTATAAGTGTAACTCGACCAAAAACAACCTTCGGAATAAAATATGACCATTTAGGCCCACTTCGATTAGATTAGGACATTTATTATCAATTTATTTAAAGAATGGTTAAAATAGTTAAAATCAAAGTTTAATAAGTAAATTATTTTTAATATAGGGTTATACATAAGATAAATTAGACTAAAAATATTTATTATAAATCTAAAAAGATTTCATACATAATGATATTTAATTTGTAATTTTTAAACGTTAAATTATTTAATTTATTTATGACACAATGATGATGCAGTAATTATTTTATTAATGAAATATTGACATAATTGATGTTATAAATTCCCAAATAAATGTAATTTGAGACTTTTTATAAATTACAATAATTTTCTATGTTAATATGACATGTTAGTATTGATTTAATACACTTTTTCCGAACTAATCTTTCTGTTATGATTTTCAAAAAAATCAATTACCAAATAGTATCAAAATTGACATAAAATAGTTTTTTAAAAAAATATTATATTATTAATTGTAATTTTATTCCTAAAAATATAAGGTTCGTCCAAATGACTTAGATAAGGTTATATATATTAATAATAAACAACTTGGGGTTCTTTTTGCTTGTTATAGTAAGTTTATTAAACTTATAGTGTAAGAAAACAAGAAGACACGGTAAAAGTAAAATTATTTAACTTAAAGTTAAATCTAAATGATAAGGTTAAAATAGGAACCTAAACTTGTCTAAATTATATTGGATGAGATTATTTTGACCCATCCCCACCTTAGATTCGAAATAAATAAATTTGGGGCTATTAAAAACCAAATATGACTTTATAATAAAATAATATTTTTAGTTATTCCAAAGGTGCCCCTCTCCTCCCTTATAAAGGGGAACCTCCTCCCTCTCTTCATCACACCACTTTGAGCCTTCAGTCTCGGCCAAACCCTGCCAAATTCTCTTATACACTATTATAGAAACATACTAGAGGTTCTGGTCTTCTTCAAGGACCAATTTTAGTGCCCTAAGAGGAGGTCTCAAAGAGGCGCATCAAAGAAGAGGTAATGCCCGTTACCGATTCTTTCATCTTTATTTATTCTTCCACTTATTCATATTTAGTTGTTTCATTATGAAGTAATAACATCATTATAAATCATATAATGACATGTTATTATATGTATGAAACAACCTTATTTCACCATCTATCAATCCTATGAAAAACGAAATCACCACGCGTGCGTACGTATGGAATACCGTCTCCACGCCGTGCTGTAATCAGTTTTCCACCACCACCTTACTTGGATGGGTATAATGGTGTAAAGAATTACTATATATGATTATTGTAAAATGATATTGATTCTATAATATTATACATACACTTTAATACAATTCCACGATCTGGGGAATGATATCATCCCTCGTGCGTACGTATGGACTACCGTCTCCACGACGCGATGAGATTCACTCTCCATGTTATCCATTCATGAATGATTATAATGTATATATAATGAATAATTTTGAAATATATGACATAATGAAGCTACTGTATTTATGTATACACACACACACACACACACATATATATATATATATTTCATCTACTTAATTCTATTCAATTCAATAAGGAAACGAAAACAGCATTCATGCGTACGTACGGACAACCGTCTCCATGAACAGTGTATTTAATTCCTTTTATCGACCTATAATATATATGTATATGATGAATATATATTATATATAAATCATGTTTTACATTCTGGAATTATATAAATCAGGATATAAGTAATAATATCAACAACGACAAGTCGAAACACATATGATAAATGAAATGATTTTACCCAAAACGCTACTTTAACATGGAATTTACAAAATAACGGGTAATATAAATCCATAAGTGAAACATATATGATATCATAACAATGAATATGATTATTTAATAATTCAATTACATTATTTATATCATTATACAGGAGGTTCGGATCCATACGAAGCATATCAGACCTAAGGTAAGGGATAATTTTGCAAATCTCATTTTTATCCGAGATTGCTTATTCGTACGTTTTTGCTGGGGGTTATTGATATCGTCCATTTCCATGTTTTATAAAAGTGTATTAATGTATTTTTATATCCCTTTTTACCCATTTTGAATTTTACCCCATGGTATGGAAGGAATATTTCTTTTATTTACCCTACATGGTACTTTTTTACTTTTCCGATAAAAGAATGAGAAGAATGTTTTTTTAACTTACATGGCATGAAAGGGTTTTTAGGGTTTTATAAAGCCTTATTTTCATGAAGATTCCTCCAAAATATTTCATGACTATTTTCAAAAAAATATCCTTCTTTTGAAATTGCATGACGTTTTGTGAAAAGAAATTGATTTTGAAGAAGAAAGGATATTTTCCCCAAGAATTCATTTCAAATGTTTTATCAAAACCAATTTTCCATCTAAGATGACATTATTAAATATGTGTATGTTTTATGTTTAATGTCTCTATGATTTAAATGGTTTCACTTTTCTTATGATGAAATGTGCATTTGTTTTATATGTATTATGAGATGATGGGATGATGTTTATGAAACCCATTTTATTCTTTGGGTTATGGTGAATGTTTTAAGTTTATTTTGTGGCACAAGTAAGAATGATTTCATTATGAGATTGTGGGACCTATATCTCCCTCCAATGCATTGGGTAAGGATTTTATATCTCATGAGATAGACATGGCCGGAACGGTAAGTTAATCTGGTTCAGTGTTACAGGATTGAAATGAGGACTGAACTCGATTCAGAAAGGGACTTTGTCCACTAAGATGGTCTTGGCAGCAATGCCTTGGCTACTATGGAAATCATTACATGTGCTTAATGGATGCCAAAATTACATGTTTTATTCCCATGCTATGTTATCATGATTTATGTTCCATTATGATCTATGCCTTATGTACTTCAATGATTTATTTCATTTCTCAAGATTTTGATGTTTAAACATTATGTTCATGTTTTTAAGTTCAAATGTATATGGTATGTTTTATTTTATCCCTTCTTACCCTTACTGAGAATTTGATCTCACTCTTTTTATGTTTTATTTTCCCCCAGGATTAAAATAAAGGTTTTAGTTAAGGAAACAAAAAGTGGAATATCTTTATGGGATATTTTGAAGATCATTCACCATGATTTGAAGATTACGTTCCAAGTTTCCAAAGACACTAAACAATTATGGTCCTTGTGTGTCTGTTTTTGTCATGTATTAAGTATTCCGAAAAAGTAATGTAATATCCATGTACATCAAGCATCGGGTATTTACAGTTGGTATCAGAGGAAAGATTTAGTCAACCTTTGGAAACTAGGATGCGAAAACTTTAGTGAGATCCCTAGAGATATTTCTAAGGTATGTCTTGGGATGTCCCTAAGCATAAGTATACGTATAGGATATAGTCCTAGAACTACGGTAACAATCTTAGAATTTAACGTAAGATGTTAGATATTGAGGGAACTCCCCCTTTACTATGTTGTTTTCCCTAGCATGATTTTTCCCTCTCACACTATTCTTTTTGAGTTTTAGAAAGTGGCTGGAAACAGGAATATTCACGATAATGGAGGATATGACAGACAATAGAATGATATTCTTCATGAGAAACCAAATGAAACGGGATCTGGAAGTCCAAACATCATTATTATTCCTAATCATCAATATCATAATATGACCAATAATCTCAACTTTGGTGAGTTTCCCGTCTCAGATAATAAGAGAAACATGGAGTTTCAGGATGATCATAGAGGAAAGAAAGTTCAATTTAACTCATTTTAATCATGTGGGAAGAGGAATCAAGGAGATTGGTTCAAAGGAAGTGAAAGATGATTTGGGTGTGTAAAAGGACACAAATCCAGTATGTGAAAAGGAAAATGTTTAGTTAACACTATAGACAAGGATAATGGTATTGCTACGACATCAAAAATGATTAGATGTTTTAAATGTGGAATGTACGGGCATTATGAAAACCAATTCCCTAATGGAAAATCTCATGAAGAGAATCAGCATGGTCATATGGGTAGTATTTATATGGATGATGATGAGGAGACTACAAATGATATATGAGCTAAAAGAAGTGTTGATTCTCAGTCAGTTGTTTTAGAGGGTAGTGGAATTATTGTATGTTTATCGAGTGTTTTGTTGTATAGTTAATGGTACTATGGAATAAAGAATCATCTAAGGATTGTTACACTATTTTTTTTCCTAAAAGTATTTGAATGTATATGTTGAATTGTACCAGTATCAATGGACGTTTATTCAGATATTTTTGTAAAGTAGATGATATTGGCATAATGAAGGAATAAGAAGATAATGAGATGTTTGATTGTATTCATGAGCACATGATTGATATAAGGACTAAGTGATATCATGGTTTGAGTATATAGAATTTTGAGGATTTTGGTATGTGGAAAGTGTTAACTTTTAACTGTATTCATGTTTTCACTAAGGTTCAATGGGTATTCATTTTTCAAGATAATACATGACTAAGGCCTTCGAATGTTTGGAATGTGACCAACAAGACATATCTTATGTTATATGGGGATCAACGATGGTATTAAATCTCCGGTAATCGTTTTCACTATATTATGAGAGTGTATTGCAGTATTATGGATAAGCCTAAAGATTGGATTGGATTATGCTGGACATAAGTTAGTATTGGTTAATGATAGAAGTTTTTTCGATATTATTGATTGGATGTTATAGTAATATAGTTTTAGAATAAGAACAACCTGCAGGACGGGCGACAGCCCATCGCGTCAGACAAGGCTGTGGGAATCGATCCCAGAACCGAAGTGCGACTGGCCTTTATCGCCTACCAATGGCCTACAGAATGTCCCTGGTTAGTAGAAACTAGTTTTATTTTATTTTGCGGTATGATATATGAAGTATAAGTTCATTTTTGGAATCGTATACGATTAACCTCACCATAGATGGACTTATGTATATTTGATAATTTTTTCTAACCATTTGTTTGAAACAGATGGAATAACCCATCATTCTATGACATGATCTGTTAACACTTCATGAATAACAAATTCAACTTCATTTATTTAAGAGATTAAGTGGAAATTGTTCAAAGAACGAACAACAGTGAGATTGTTCCAAAATAATGTAAGTATATATTCTAATTCAAATTCTTTAACTTTAGGGAAATGATCTTGAAAACCAAAAATGTTTTCCTCGTGCCCTTATATCTGATGAATCAGATGGTACCCTAGATCATCACAAATTTATGGCTTTGTGATTTCTGGATTTTTCATAGCCATGTTCTCTACCACTCTCCATTAGAACATGACAGTTAGATTTCTCTTCCATATCCATATTTTCACCTATGTTCTCCTATGTGGAAACCCAGTGATTAGTTAATTTGGGTAACCGTTACGTTTCATACTTTAGTTTTTAAAGACATGTTTTGGTATTACTTTTTGAGATGTGGGTATCTATTAAAGAAACTTTCAAGTAGTAACCCATTTATTACTCCGACGAATTTCGAGGGAGAAATTCATTTTAAGTGCGGTAGAATGTAAAACCCCAAGATTGTACGAAAAGTATTTTTTTTAATTTCATTAATGTCTTGTGTTGTACGCTACACAAAAAGTAGCTTTCACAACATGCATCCTTGACTTGGATTGATTTACACGCAACTGCGGCCTTCCTCGATATCTTGCGTCGTACGCAATACCGAGTTTCACTATACAACGATATGCTATTAAAATATTATTAAAACTAGCAGTTATGAATAGTAATCACCACTTTTTGAAATTTTGTAAATTTTATTTTTCAAAATGGAATTCATTTTTGGATTCTGAATATCGAAATTAGATTAGGGTGAAATTTTGGTACTTTTTGGATAACTTTCATATTCTGATGAATAGTGATAATTATTAAATTTTAATTAAAAACTCCTTTTTTAATCGAAATAATTAATAGTGATAAATGATTAATTTGAGTGGTTTTAAAGTTTATTTAGAATATATTTTTACAATTTAATACAATGTTGTTCATTGGATGTAATTTCATATTTAAACCAGACATAAACAAGTATCAATCTTTTGATAGTTATTATCTCTTAAAAACATGCTATTTGTCTTGACGATGGGAATTAATTTTTAAATTATTTAATGTAACTGATATGTTTTGAATTTGGTAAAATAAACGTCATTTTTGAATTCATAATATCAAATATAGCTTAGGCCTAATTTTTGGTATTTTTCTAGAAACATTCATTTTTTGATGAATAGTGAAACCACTAAGTGGTAGTTAAAAAACTGAATTTTTCATAAAACTTAATTTTACCACATCTGTGAGTGGAATTTCGAAAATACGAAAGACATGGTTAATATCAAGAACTAAAATGTGGTTCAATGAGATGAAAATATTTTTGGTGAATAGTATCTTTTAAATTTTTTTCCCACGGTTAAAAGTAAATAGGGTAATTAAAGGAAAAAGTGTTATTATTATTACCCTAAAAAATTTCCTATTTCTATTGGATAAGTTTAATTCGACCAAAAACAGACTTAGGAATAAAATATGACAATTTAGGCCCACTTGGATTAGATTAGGACATTTATTATAAATTTATTTAAAAAAGGGTTAAAATAGTTAAAATCAAAGTTTAATAAGTAAACCATTTTTAATATAGGGTTATAAATAAGATAAATTAGACTATAAATATTCATTAGAAATATAAAATTTTTTCCTACATAATTATATTTAATTTGTAATTTTTAGACATTAAATGATTTAATTTATTTATGACACAATGATGATGCAATAATTATTTTATTAATGAAATATGGACATAATTGATGTTATAAATACCCAAATAAATGTAATATGAGACTTTTTATGAATTCCAATAATTTTATATGTTAATATGACATGTTAATATTGATTTAATTCACTTCTTTCGAACTAATGTTTCTTTTATGATTTTCAAAAAAATCAATTACAAAAATAGTATCAAAATTGAAATAAAATAGTTTATAAAACAAATATTATATTATTAATTGTTATTTTATTTCTAAAAATATAAGGATCGTCCAAATGACTTAGATAAGGTTATATATATTAATAATAAACAACTTGAGGTTCGTTTGGCTTGTTATAGTATGTTTATTAACCTTATAGTGTAAGAAAACAAGAAGACACGGTAAAAGAAAAATTATTTAACTTAAAGTTAAATCTAAATGAGAATGTTAAAATAGGAACCTAAACTTGACTAAATTCTATTGGAAGAAAGGATTTCGACCCATTCCCCCATTAGCTTATAAATAAATCAATTTGGAGCTATTAAAAACCGAATATGACTTTATAATAAAATAATATTTTTTGTTATTCCAATGGTGCCCCTATCCTCCCTTATAAAAGGGCACCTCCTCCCTCTCTTCCTCACACCACATTTAGCCTTAAATATCGGCCAAACCCTGACAAATTCTCTTCTAAACTTCCATAGAAACATCTTATAGGTTCTGGTATTCTTCACAGACCAATTTTAGTTCCCTAAGAGGAGGTATCAAAGAGGCGCTTCAAAGAAGAGGTAATGCCCGTAACCGATTCTTTCATCTTTATTTCTTCTTCCACTTCTTATTCATTAGTTGTTTCATTATGAAGTAATAAAATCCATATCAATCATATACTGATATGTTATTATAATTATGAAAACCCCCTATTTCACCATCTATCCATCCAACGGAAAACGAAATCACCACGCGTGCGTACGTACGGAATACCGTCTCCACGTCGTGGTGTAATCTGTTTTCCACCACCACCTTACTTGGATGGGTATAATGGTGTAAACAATAACTATATATGATTATTGTAAAGTTATATTGATTCTATAATATTATACATACACTTTAATACAATTCCACGATCATAGGAATGATATCATCGCTCGTGCGTACGTACGGACTACCGTCTCCACGACGCGATGAGATTCACTCTCCATGTTAACCATTCATGAATGATTATAAAGTATATATAATGAATAATAATGAAATATATGACATAATGAAGCTACTGGATTTATGTATATATATATATATTTCATCTACTTAATTCCATTCAATTCAATAAGGAAACGAAAACAGCGTTCATGCGTACGTACAGACTACCGTCTCCATGAACAATGTATTTCATTCCATTTATCGACCTATAATATATATGTATATGATGAATATATATTATATATAAATCATTTTTTACATTTTGGAATTATTTAAATCAGGATATAAGTAATAATATCAACAACTAAAAGTCGAAACACATACGATAAATGAAATGATTTTACCCAAAACTCTACTTTAACATGGAATTTACAAAAGAACGGGTAAGATAAAGTAATAAGTGAAACATATATGATATCATAACAATGAATATGATTATGTAATAAGCCAATTACATTATTTAAATCATTATACAGGAGGTTTGGATCCATAAGAAGCATATCAGACCTAAGGTAAGGGATAATTTTGCAAATCTCATTTTTATCCGAGATTGCTTATTCGTAAGTATTTGCTGGGAGTTATTGCTATCATCCATGTCCATGTTTTATAAAAGTTTATTCATGTATTTTTAATGTCCTTTTTACCCATTTTGATTTTTACCCCATGGTATGGAAGGAATCTTTCTTTTATTTACCCTACAAGGTTCTTTTTGACTTTTCCGAAAAAAGTACGAGAAGAATGTTTTTTTAACTTATACGGCATGAAAGGGTTTTTACGGTTTTATAAAGCCTTATTTTCATGAAGGTTCCTCCAAAATATTTAATGACTATTTTGAACAAAATATACTTCTTTTAAAATTTCATGATGTTTTGTGAAAATAAATTGATTTTGAAGAAGAAAATATATTTTTCTGAAGAATTCATTTCAAATGTTTTATCAAAACCATTTTTCCATCTAAGATGACATTATTTAATATGCGTATGTTTTAAGTTTAATATCTATATGATTTAAATGGTTTCACTTTTCTTATGATTAAATTTCCATTTGTTTTATATGGATTATAAGATGATGGGATGATGTTTATGAAACCCATTTTATTCTTTGGGTTATGGTGAATGTTTTTAAGTTTATTTTGTGACACAACTAAGAGTGATTTCATTATGAGATGGGTGGGACCTATATCTCCCTCCAATACATTGGGTAAAGATTTTATATCTCATGAGATAGACTTGGCTGGAATGGTAAGTTAATCTAATTCAGTGTTACAGGACTGAAACGAGGAGTGAACTCGATTCAGAAAGGGACTTTGTCCCCTAAGATGGTCTTGGCAGCAATGCCTTGGCAACTATGGAAATCATTACATGTGCTTAATGGAATCCAAAATTACATGTTTTATTCCAATGCTATGTTATCATGATTTATGTTCCATTATGATCTATGCCTTATGTACTTCCACTATTTATGTCTTTGCTCAAGATTTTGATGTCTAAACATTATGTTCATGTTTTTAAGTTCAAATGTATATGGTATGTTTTATTTTATCCATGCTTACCCTTAATGAGAATTTGAGATCACCCTTTTTATGTTTTATTTTCCCCCAGGATTAAAAGAACGGTTTTAGGTAAGAAAACAAAAAGGGGAAGATCTTTATGAGAGATGTTGAAGATCTTTTACCACGATTAGAAGATTACATTCCAAGTATCCAAAGACACTAAACTATTATGGTCCTTGTGTGTCTGTTTTTGTCATGTATTATGTATTCTGCAAAAGTAATGTATTTTTCATGTACATCAATCTTCGGGTCTTTACAGTTGGTATCAGAGGAAAGGATAAGTCAACCTTTGGAAACTAGGATGCAAAAACGTTAGTGAGATCCCGAGAGATATTTCTAAGGTACTTCTAGGGATGTCCCTAAGGATAAGTATACTTATAGGATATAGTCCTAGAACTACGGTAACAATCTTAGAATTTAACCTAAGATGTTAGATATTGAAGGAAATCCCCCTTTACTATGTTGTATTCCCTAGCATGATTTTTTCCTCTCTCACTATTCTTTTTGGGTTTTAGAAAATGGATGGAAACAGGATGATTCATGAAAATGGAGGATATGAAAGACAATGGAATGATATTCTTCATGAGAAACCAAATGAAAAGGGATCTGGAAGTCCAAATATCGTTATTATGCCTAATCAGAAATCTCATAATATGATCAATAATCTCAACTTTGGTAAGTTTCATAACTCAGATAATAAGAGAAAGATGGAGTTTCATGATGATCATGGAGGAACGAAAGTTCAATTTCCCTCATGTAAATCATGTGGGAAGAGGCATCAGGGAGATTGTTTCAAAGGAACTGGAAGATGCTTTGGGTGTGTAAAAGAAGGACACAAATCCAGTAAGTGCAAAGGAAAAGGTTCAATTAACACCATGGACAAGGATAATGGTATTGCTACGACATCAATAATGATTAGATGTTTTAAATGTGGAATGTACGGGCATTATGCAAACCAATGCCCTAATGGAAAATCTCATGAAGAGAATCAGCATGGTCATATGGGTAGTATTTATGTGGATGATGATGAGGAGACTACAAATGATATATGAGCTGAATGAAGTGTTGAAGCTCAGACAGTTGTTTTAGAAGGTAGTGGAATGATTTTATGTTTATCGAGAGTTTTGTTGTATTGTTAATGGTACTATGGAATAAAGAATCATCTAAGGATTGTTACACTATTGTTTTTCCTAAAAGTATTTGAAAGTATATGTTGAATGGTACCAGTAACCATGGAAGGTTATTCAGGTATTTTTGTAAAGTAGATGATATGCGCATAATGAAGGAATAAGAAGATAATGAGATGTTTGATTGTATTCATGAGCTCATGATTGATATAAGGACTAAGTGATATCATGGTTTGAGTATATAGAATATTGAGGATTTTGGTATGTGGAAAGTGTTAACATTTAACTGCATTCATGTTTTAACTAAGGTTCAATGGGTATTCATTTTTCAAGAGAATACATGATTAAGGACTTCGAATGTTTGGAATGTGACCAACAAGACATATATTATGATATATGGGGATCAAAGATGGTATTAAATCTATGGTAATAGTTCTCACTATATTATGAGAGTGGACTGCAGTATTATGGATAAGCCTAAAGATTGGAATGGATTATGTTGGACATAAGTTAGTATTGTTTAAGGATAGAATTTTTTTTCGATATTATTGATGGGATGTTATAGTAATATTGTTTTAGAAAAAGGACAACCTGCAGGACGGGCGACAACCCATCGCGTTGGACAAGGCTGTGGGAATCGAACCCACAACCGTAGTGTGACTGGCTTTTATCACCTACCACTGGCCAACAGAAAGTCCCTGGTTAGTAGAAACTAGTTTTATTTTATTATGAGGTATGATATATGTAGTATAGATTCATTTTTTGGAATCGTATACGATTAACCTCACCACAGATGGACGTATATATATTTGTTAACTTTTGATAACCATTTGTTTGAAACAGATGGAATGACCCATCATTCTATCACATGATCTGTTAAAACATCATGAATAACAAATTCAACTTCATTTCTTTAAGAGATGAAGTGGAAATTGTTCAAAGCACGAACAACAGTTAGATTGTACCAAAATAAAGTAAGTATATATTCTAATTCAAATTCTTCAACTTTAGGGAAATGATCTTGAAAACCAAAAATGCTGTCCTAGTGCCCTTATATCCGATGAATCAGATGGTACCCTAGATCATCACAAATTTATGACTTTGTTATTGTTGGATTTTTCATAGCCATGTTCTCTACCACTCTCCATCAGAACATGATGATTAGATTTCTCTTCCATATCCATATTTTCACCTATGTTCTCCTATGTGGAAACCCCGTGATTAGTTAATTTGGGTAACCATTACGTTTCATACTTTAGTTTTTAAAGCCAAGTTTTGGTATTACTTTTTACGATGTGGGTTTCTATTAAAGAAACTTTCGAGTAGTAAACCATTTATAACCCCGACGAATTTCGAGGGAGAAATTCATTTTAAGTGGGGTAGAATGTAACACCTCAAGATTTTACGAAAAATATTCTTTTTAATTTCATTAATTTCTGGTGTTGTATGATACACCAAAAGGAGCTTGCACAACATGCATCCCTGACTTGGCTTGCTTTACACGAAACTGCGGCCTTCTTCGATAGCTTGTGTTGTACGCAAAACAGAGTTTCACTAAACAACGATATGGTATTAAAATATTATTAAAACTAGCCGTTATGAATAGTAATAACCACGTTTTGAAATTTTGTAAATTTTATTTTTCAAAATGGACTTCATTTTTGGATTCTGAATATCTAAATTATCACAGGGTGAAATTTTGGTATTTTTCAGATAACTTTCATATTCTGATGAATAGTGAAAATTATTAAATTTTATTTAAAAACTACTTTTTTAATCGAAATAATTAATAGTGACAAATTATTAATTTGAGTGGTTTTAAAGTATATTTAGAATATATTTTTACAATTTAATATAATGTTGTTCATTGGATGTAATTTCATATTTAAACCAGACATAAACTAGTGTCAATATTTTAATAGTTATTATCTCTTAAAAACACTCTATTTGTCTTGACGACGAGAATTAATTTTTAAATTAGTTAATGTAACTAATATGTTTTGAATTTTTTAAAATAAACACCATTTTTGAATTCATAATATCAAATATAGATTAGGCATAATTTTTCGTATTTTTCTAGGAAACTTTCATTTTTTGATGAATAATGAAACCACTAAGTGGTAGTTAAAAAACTGATTTTTTCATAGAACTTAATTTAACCGCTTCTGTGAGTGGAATTTCAAAAATCCGAGAGACACGGTTAATATCAAGAACTAAAATGTGGTTAAATAAGGTGAAAATATTTTTTGGTGAATAGTAACTTTTTAATTTTTTTACCACGGTTAAAAGTAAATAGGATAATTAAGGGTAAAAGTGTTATTATTATTACCCTAACACATGTCCTAATTCTATTGGATAAGAGTAATTCGACCAAAAACAAAATTAGGAATAAAATATGACCATTTTGGCCCACTTGGATTAGATTAGGACATTTATTATCAATTTATTTAAAGAAGGGTTAAAATAGTTAAAATGAAAGTTTAATAAGTAAATCAATTTCAATATAGGGTTATACATAAGATAAATTCGACTATAAATATTCATTAGAAATATGAAACGATTTCCAAAATAATGATATTTAATTTATAATTTTTAGACATTAAATGATTTAATTTATTTATGACACAATGATGATGCAGTAATTATTTTATTAATGAAATATTGACGTAATTGATGTTATAAATACCCAAATAAATGTAATTTGATACTTTTTACGAATTAAAATAATTTTATATGTTAATATGACATGTTAGTATTGCTTTAATTCACTTTATTCGAACTAATCTTTCTGTTATGATTTTCAAAAAAATCAATTACCAAATAGTATCAAAATTGACATAAAATAGTTTTTTAAAAAAATATTATATTATCAATTGTTATTTTATTCCTAAAAATATATGGTTCTGTCAAATGAATTAGATAAGTATATATATATTAATAAAAAACAATTTGTGGTTCGTTTGGCTTGTTATAGTACGTTTATTAACCTTATAGTTTAAGAAAACAAGAAGACACGGTAAAAGAAAAATTATTTAACTTAAAGTTAAATCTAAATGATAAGGTTAAAATGGAAACATAAACTTACCTAAATTCTATTGAATTATCTGATTTCGACCCATACCCACCTTAGCTTCGAAATAAATCAAATTTGAGCTATTAAAAACCGAATATGACTTTATAATAAAATAATATTTTTAGTTATTCCAAAGGTGCCCCTCTCCTCCCTTATAAAAGGGCATCTCCTCCCTCTTTCCTCACACCACTTTGAGCCTTCAATATCGGCCAACCCCTTCCAGATTCTCTTCTACACTTACATAGAAACATCCTAGAGGTTCTGGTCTTCTTCAAAGACCAATTTTAGTGCCCTAAGAGGAGGTCTCAAAGAGGTGCTTCAAAGAAGAGGTAATGCCCATTACCGATTCTTTCATCTTTATTTTTCTTCCACTTCTTCTTCTTTAGTTGTTTCATTATTAATTAATAACATCAGTATCACTCATGTACTGATATGTTATTATAAGTATTAAACAACCCTATTTCACCATCTATCCATCCTACGGAAAAAGAAATCATCACGCGTGCGTACGTACGGAATACCGTCTCCATGCCGTGGTGTAATCTGTTTTCCACCACCACCTTACTTGGATGGATATAATGGTGTAAAGAATAACTATATATGATTATTTTAAAGTGATATTTATTCTATAATATTATACATACACTTTAATACAATTCCATGATCTTGGGAATGATATCATCGCTCGTGCGTACATACAGACTACCGTCTCCACGACGCGATGAGATTCACTCTCCATGTTAACCATTAATGAATGATTATAAAGTATATATAATGAATAATAATGAAATATATGAAATAATGAAGATACTGTATTTATGTATACATATATATATATATATATATTTCATCTACTTAATTCCATTCAATTCAATAAGGAAACGAAAACAGCGTTCATGCGTACGTACGGACTACCGTCTCCATGAACGGTGTATTTCATTCCTTTTATCTACCTATAATATATATGTATATGATGAATATATATTATATATAAATCATGTTTTACATTCTGTAATTATGTAAATCAGGATTTAAGTAACAATATCAACAACGACAAGTCGAAACACATACGATAAATGAAATGATTTTACCCAAAATGCTACTTTAACATGAAATTTACAAAAGAACGGGTAATATAAAGTCATAAGTGAAACATATATGATATCATAACAATGAATATGATTATTTAATAATTCAATTACATTATTTAAATCATTATACAGGAGGTTCGGATCCATACGAAGCATATCGGACCTAAGGTAAGGGATAATTTTGCACATCTCATTTTTATCTGAGATTGGTTTTTCGTAAGTATTTGCTGGGGGTTATTGATATCATCCATGTCCATGTTTTATAAAAGCGTGTTAATGTATTTTTAAATTCCTTTTTACCCATTTTTAGTTTTACCCCATTGTATGTAAGGAATCTTTCTTTTATTTACCCTACAAGGTATTTTTTGACTTTTTCGATAAAAGTACGAGAAGAATGTTTTTTTAACTTATAAGGCATGAAAGGGTTTTTATGGTTTTATAAATCCTCATTTGTATGAAGCTTCCTCAAAAAGATTTCTTGACTATTTTCAACAAAATATCCTTCTTTTAAAATTGCATGTTGTTTTGTGAAAAGAAATTGATTTTGAAGAAGAAAGGATATTTTCCTCAAGAATTCATTTCAAATGTTTTATCAAAACCATTTTTCCATCTAAGATGACATTATTTAATATGTGTATGTTTTATGTTTAATGTCTCTTTGATTTAAATGGTTTTAATTTTCTTATGATGAAATGTCCATTTGTTTTATATGTATTTTTAGATGATGGGATGATGTTTATGAATCTGATTTTATTCTTTGGGTTATGGTGAATGTTTTAAGTTTATTTTGTGGTACAAGTAAGAATGATTTCATTATGAGATGGGTGGGACCTATATCTCCCTCCAATGCATTGGGTAATGATTTTATATCTAATGATATAGACATGGCTGGAATGTTAACTTAATCCGGTTCAGTGTTACAGGACTGAAACAAGGAGTGAACTCGATTCAGAAAGGGACTTTGTCCACTAAGATGGTCTTGGCAGCAATGTCTTGGCTACTATGGAAATCATTACATGTGATTAATGGATGCCATAATTACATGTTTTATTCCCATTCTATGTTATCATGATTTGTGTTCCATTATGATCTATGCCTTATGTACTTCCACGATTTATGACTTTGCTCAAGATTTTGATGTTTAAACATTATGTTAATGTTTGTAAGTTCAAATGTATATGGTATGTTTTATTTTACCCATGCTTACCCATACTGATCATTTGAGCTCAACATTTTTATGTTTTATTTTCCCCTAGGATTAAAAGAAAGGTTTTAGGTAAGGAAACAAAAAGTGGAAGATCTTTATGGGAGATATTGAAGATCTTTCACCACGATTAGAAGATTACGTTCCAAGTTTTCAAAGACAGTAAACTATTACGGTCCTTGTGTGTCTGTTTTTGTCATGTATTAAGTATTCAGAAAAAGTAATGTAATGTCCATGTAGGTCAAGCTTCGGGTCTTTACATGGATCCACTTACCCCATTGGGATGGATGAAGGGGAATAGTTTGTGTTCCCAGAGTTTCATGTTTGGGTTGCTAACATGAATGTTGTATGAGACAAAATTATGTGGGATTTGGAGGTTTTTGATGTCATCATTTATATAGATTGAATTATTGGATTAAAATCTCATAATAATTGATATTTTCACATGGTCCAATTTCAATCTCTATATGCGAGCACCCACATCTTCTAGTTGAGTGGGATCTAAGGTCCAAAGAGGGAATGATCAGTTGGTCTAAAGTGGGATTCATATCAGGATTGTTTTCTAGGATTTTCTTGATGTTTTTGGGGCATGGTTTATATGGTCAACTTTCAATGGTTGGGTATTAATACCCTAATGAGTTTTCAGATGATTTTTCTAGGTTTACACCCCGTTAAGAGGTTGAGTTCTGTTAGGTCTGAGGGGGATTATGTACCCTGATTATGGGGGATCAAGGAATGAGAACTTTTAAAATATCTACATACCCCAGTGCATCTTGAACAATTAATTATTAGGTTCACCTTGATTTTCCCTCGTTTATCTGATTTCCTTTTACATGAACAAACCTTCTATATTATTTCTACACTATATTATATTTATCAATTTTATATAATGATGATTCATGGGAAGTAAAGAAAACAAGCACTAGGGTTTATTGTAAATTACTTGGATCACTACAAAGGGAAAGTACAAGGAGCATGCTATAAATCTTATTCTGGTGCACAAAACTTCTAATCTTATTACTTTTTATCTTAACCTATGTAACTATTTCCAAGTATACCTACTTATTGGTTTAGAATACGTCACTCCTACCAAGGCTCACTACCTTATAATGGTTTGGGTAGGTGAACTATCTCCAAAAGATAACTTCCCTCACAATTTATATTTTATACGCAAGTCATTAAAACCAAAATAGGATTGGATTGTAGGATTAAAAAAATTTCACCTTATCGCTATAGATTCACCAAATATAAGATAAGTTACTTTGAGTATATAATTGCCCCTTAATAATAATTTTATGAATATCACATTGTGCATATTCATTCCATGAGAGGTCATTAAGTCTACGTTATTAATATCTAGAAGAATTATGTAATCCCATTACTCACTTGAAAAAATCAACTCTTCTTCTTGTTTTATGGAAAATGAATCAACAGATTCCCATGATTCTTCTTTTGAGAATAATTTTACAAAAAATCATTCAAAAGTAATACAAGAATGGATTTACTTTTATGGATATAGTAACTCCGCCCTTTCAATTCACTTTGTTGTTTTATAATAAAACTTAGTCATCATTATTTTATATAATTCAATGGAATACCATCCCACCCTCCTTCTTTTATAGACATTTCAAATTGTAAAAAGTATAACTTTTCAATTGGGAGATGCTTGATATGATTAAGATATTTTCCCATCATACATACATTATCACTTGTGTTGTATATTCCATTTTTTAAGAGTCATAATTGAATATTAAATTCTCTATGTGTCTCAAGTTGGATATAATCATATGGGAAGACTATGAATACCCATGATAAATACCCTCGAGAATAGCTCCATCTACCAGCAAGATCATCCATATCTGTAAATATAGAAACCCATAAATGTATAACAGCATGATCACGACCTTCATGCTTTAAATCTTCATTAAAACCAAGATTTAAACCTTCAAAAATGGTGGTTGACCCTCTATTTAAGAATAACCACACACGATCATGAATTTTATAACAGTTAAGAATTCCCATGATTCTCTCCATTAATTATGCTTGGTTACTCTGGTGTAGCCAATACCTCCACGGTTTAGCCATTAAATTTTTTGTGTAAGATTGAGTTTGACAATAATATTTCTCATCGTGAATAATGAAAAACCCTCCATCTCTCCATAACCACATACTTATTATTTTTTGACCTAATTTTCTAAATCATTGAAATCCCTTAAATGAGAGAAACAAAAAAAACAACTCTTAAATGTGCTACAATTACATTGGATCCATGGTAAACACTCCAAACTCCTATTATGTGGATAATTATTTGTGGTGTAACTATCACCATAAAACCATTTAAACCATATTCCATGGAGTTAGATGTGTCTCTATAGCATGTGAAACACCTTTTAATTTCATCGTTATAGTGTCTGAAACATGGTATATTCTTTAACTCCACAACGATAATGTAGTAGTCCATACACCATTACATAAACTCAGTTACAACCTTACACAAGGCATACTACCCATATGAAGGCATGTGTATACCTTTACAAAACTTTCACTTTACCCATAAATGAGTTTATAACCCTTACATAATCGTTGGAGACCATTATTGAAGCCTCCATCTACTATTATAAAGCATTTTAAACTCTTCATGTACCTTTGCGAGAAACTCCTTGTACCCATAAGTTAGTTATTGTACCCTTATGTGAGATAATTATTTCTAAATATACCCTCTCATATCTTTATAGTTAACTTTATTAAAGCTTCCACTAATTTACTTTAGGTTATGTACCCTCATGTAGTGCATAACTATACCTTCACACAAGTATAAATCTAAAAGAATATTCCCTTATTCTTTTTCAGTTACATTTTTTCATGGTGTGAAAAATGTAAAATACTTCTTGGGGTTATCTGCTTCACGTAATGATATTCCATCCATCTATTTCAAAACAACATCATTCTTCTAAATCAACCACATGTTAATTATAAAAAACCATTGAAACCATAAGATACACAAGACAATATCTCTTACTATTTTATTTTCTCAATATATTCACTAAGTGAGATTACCACTTGGAACATGGTCTTTAAAAAAATATTATAATCCTACTAAGAAAATAGTAGTTTTATAAAATGATTTTTTTATAAACAACAAAAATATTTCACATGCCACTCATGAATATTAGGAAACACACATAACATCTTTGGATTTTCCATTTCCAAAAAACTCTATAATCATCATCAATTAACAAAAAACCATTGTATAAAAAAATATACTAATTTTTTTGAGAAACAGACCATGCGATGAAGAGTTCTATAATACTAGATA
This sequence comes from Viscum album, assembly GCA_963277665.1. Classification (NCBI taxonomy): domain Eukaryota; kingdom Viridiplantae; phylum Streptophyta; class Magnoliopsida; order Santalales; family Viscaceae; genus Viscum; species Viscum album. The sequence goes on along the minus strand of OY728137.1, from coordinate 1,238,110,578 downwards.
ATAATTTGAAACCACTTGTTGCAAGAAGAGTTCAAATTGAACCAATTATATGATTTAAGCTCTATGCCATTCATATTTTCACAGGCTTCAAAAATAATGATAATTCTAAATATATTTTTATGTTTTATAGGATATCCCAAATTATTTTTCTTCTGAAAACAAATTATTATATAACTTGATGACATAAAAAATGTTGATTCCACTTATTGGATAAAATCGTCTAATTCAATAGCCTTTAAATATTCTGAAAACATCAGATGATTCTAAACTCCTAACAACATGTTATAAAAACCAATATATGAATATAAAATAATTTTTTTGGTTTTTACTATTTATCGTCCAATCCTATTCAACCTTAATTAAACCACTTGGATTGTTTCCTTATAAAATTTGATTTTTTGCTCTCATCTCAAGTTCTTTTCTAGAACAATTAATCATGTACTTTTCAAGTACAATTACCCATGGATCATTTCACCTCATTTATAATGTACCTCTTAACATACAATTAGTTGCAATAATGCATATTGGGAGAGGTTTACCTTGATCTCACTTATGTTGAGAATGATAGTGAGTCCTTATGGGTCCATATTTTTCCATTTTCTTTCATTTAAAATCCATTTTAGAAGTGAACATGATTTAATGGATTCCAACAACCTTTCATAAGATTTTGGTTTTTTCTCTTTCACACAATTTGTTCTTTCTTTGGAATATTTTCAACATCTATATTTTTTTAACAAAATAGAAATATTTTTATTTCTCCAGTTATTAATGATACATTGACTACCCATTAAATAAATATCATGATTTTCAAAGATGGACCATATTTGGGATGTCCATTTTTTAACCATACTTCTTGATTAAATCATTAGGTGATCTCTTTTCTTACCTCCAATACATTTTCTTAAATATCTAGGATATATGATACTTACAGATAGTTCAATAGTTCTTCCCTACCATAGTTTTAGAAAATAATTATTCTTTATATAATCATTGTAATCTATTAGTCAAGGAATTGATTTTTTCCTTCAATGCATTCTAAAATATTTCACTCTGGACATTGTTAAAAAGGTAATTATTATTGGGATAAGAACCATACCTCATTTTTTAAGAATGTTAACAGATACTTTCATGTTTTATTCCAACTTCACAGAAATTGATATATATTTATGCCTCAACACAAAAACTAAAGTTGTGTCCATTATTCTAATAAAAGTTACACATGTTACAATGTCTTCCGTGAGTCCCCATATGGTTGTTTTTACCTGATTATGGGTCCACATTAAATACACTACAATAATATTAACAAAATTCCATTTTCAGTGGAATATTCATAGCTTTTTTTATCTTGTCTTGGTGGTGTTTCTTCATAGAGAAAACTATATTTATCCCAAAAGGGTGATCATCGTGACGTGATAATGTTTTCCTGTTTCTCCTATAATATGGAATATTTCTTATTTCTTACATCATAATGTACTTATGGGTTATCACATAACATATGTAAATAAATACTGAGATTAGGATTACCCATTTAATTTTACTAGTTTTTAACTGAAACTAACTCTTCTTCCCACTACTTGACATTCTTTCTATTTGATTCAATTTGATCGCAAATTCATTCCTTATGATTCCTACTACTAGACATATCATCTTCTATGTCTTGGTAAAGATTATCCATATTGATGACCTAATACACCACTTTATATATAATTAGAGCAATAAAATATGTAAATTATACCTTTTCTTATTGTAACCCACTATTATCAATAACCACTTCAGCTATATGAAAAACCATTTCATCCTTCTTTGTATTTAGATTCTAATTTTTTTTTCGAGTTTAGACTCTTTTCGTTTGAATTTTATTTGAGTTGTTCATAATTTTTGGATATCATATTTATGTCTCTATTTTGAAAATAATTATTTTCCCTAAGGCCAGTAACAACTTCAATAATCCTTTTGTTTTGGCCTCTAATTTTTTCATCCCTCATTACCTGCACTTAAATTTGGATATCTTCAAAACATTCACCTCCTTAAACATTATTTTATCTATTCTTGATTGATGATCCATATCATTTGGACAAGTGTAAATATCAATGTTTATCACTCTTGGGATGTCCTCGTCATCAGTAGTTCTAAGATAACTTATCATATCAGGCTCATAATATATTCCTGAAATATTGTTATAAAGAGATACACAATATGACTAATCCATTCCATTATTCTAGACGTAATTCGGATCATAAAAGAGAATCTCACTCTTTCTAAAAATATTTCCACATTGATATATTCCACTTGAATTTTATAACTTCTTTGAGGTTTTTCTGTTTTCTATTTTATACCAAAATATAGGGTCAATTTGAAATTTCAACATAAAAAAATAGATGAACATAATCAAAGAAAATGAATTCAATAAATATACCTACTTTTTCATAGTAATTTATAGACTCTAAATGGACTTATGTACCTTGAGAGGGTGGTGGGGGTTAATCAGGGTATGGATATGTCACGAACCATGCCATGTCTCCATCCGACTCAGTGCCTTACCCGGTCTGTGGTAAGGCCCGAAGGGTGTTCCCAATCCCCACGGGCTAGAACAAGTGCCCAGGTAAAAAAAATAAAACAAGGGAATGGTTTACCCAAATAGATGAATGTAAAACAAATAGAAAGATGAATAAATTATAACTAATATCAGAAAACCAAACAGACCCTTATACCAGATTCATATTTAAAGTTAACAACTTGAACTAAAAACCCAAAAGAGACTACCTCAAGTCAAAATCGAAACTCCAACACAAACCTCTGTGCGACACAAGGAGTCAAATCCCCAAGACACCTCCACCAACCTGCATGGGGGAACCAAAATAACTCGATCCATCATCGCTAAGACCGATGCATCAACCTGGAATGAAAGGGAAACAGAAACTACATACACCCAAAGGTGTATATAGGGTGTGAGATAAAGCTAAGTAGGATGCCACTGAGAAAAGGATCCACACACAGTTATTAAATGACAAATACATTTGAAATTTTAATTAAAGAAAAGAAATAAAAGCTTGATCAACATTAGAGAAAATAGGTTTAAAGAAAGAAGTTTTAAAAAAGAACAACTTAAATTAAAACACACACACCCTTACTTTTTAAAATAACCCATGTGTCATACTGATGAGCGTAAAGTAACCGATGAGCACTAATATGAGAGAGGCAGATTGGGTGTTATCTAGCTTGGGCCCCTAGATCTTCGTGTCATAGTGAAACGTGGCTTAGAAGGCCACAACCCTCAGAAAATATGGCATAGAAGGCCAGGACCCTCATAACACATGGCATAGAAGTCCACAACCCTCATAAAAGCATATGTTTAGTTAGTGTTGCAATCGTCAGTCCTGCTAGTGAAACTGGGTCGAGTCACCTCCGGAACGATAGCCCACTAGTCATGTCCACCCTCCTAGCTACCCCGGTTTCCTGCTTATGCTCAAGTAGTTCAATGTTCATGTCTTATGTGATAATCACATAATCAAACCAAACACGATCTTATGCACACCAAAATCATTATTTTCACACAAAAAAACCATTTGAAACAACCCACACTGAAAATATCCCAAAACCAAACCCGCAATAGTTACACAACCAATTAAAATGACTGCACAATCAAAGAAAACACATTCTCTGTGAGACACACCATTAAAATGATTAGTTGATCAAATTTCATACATGTCACATTAATTTAAGCATAAAGAACTTTACACAATTTTACCAAAACAATTCTTCACCTTTTAATAATTTTTTAATAAAACAAATCAAACTTTCACAAATAAATTCTAAAAAACACTAATTCACACACTAGACCAACCCAAACCCTCTTACATGACGATACGAACACCTTACCATCTTAGTAACACAATCTGCATTACCCACAGAACAAAAAAAACCACTCGGACAGTTAAAAATACCATTTCTATGACTAAAAGAACTAGTGGAAAAAAATTTCAAATGATTTCGAAATACGCTGCATGACATTAAATGCCGCAAACTCATTAAATGTTCATCTATGAAAAAACACATATAGAAGCTACGACCAAAACACCATTCACACCCTTTGAACATTCTAACAAAATAAACTGCACAACTTATGAAACTCTAGCAATCAGTTCGACATGGGTTTTCACTACAACATACTCATTTCATATTAACGTGCTAATAAACACATCAAAACATGCTGAACCTAAAGTAAAAATTCAATGCACTCCAAACTAACATATTAGTTAACATGATAAATTAATTAATTAAGAAAATTATCATAGAAATTAATAATCATACGCGGAACCACCTACCTCGGTGATGGGAAACACCAAATATCAATGCAATGCTCCAATTGCGCACAGAATTCACCGCAATCAACTCAAATAAGCTATAACATCAAAACAAGAAACCAATTACACTGAAATTGAACAAATTGATAACTAAAACCCTAACCTATAAACCTTTAAAAAATAAGAAACATCCAATTGAAGGGGAAAAACTATGGCGAGGGCAGGGAATGATTGTCCGAGTTTACGGGGGCTACCGAGGATGCGGTAAACCAAAAGAAATTTAGTTGGAAGGGAGGTGCGGCAGTGGTCCAGTGTGTCAGAGGAGGTCGCGCCAGAGGGAAGATGTGAGGGTGGTCCGGCTGAGAAATTGGAGGCACATGTGGGGGTTTTGATGTATTGATGAAGTATGGCACTGGGTGGTTCAACCGAGAGAGAGGCAGCACGAGGGAGGAGACCAGCGAGTCATCTACGACATGGAGAGACGTGCAGGAAGGGATGCACGACCGTGGTCGATATAGCCACTAGAGGTGTGCCGGTGCGCTACGGAAGGGAGTGATGCATATGGCTGGAATGGTGAGATGGTGCGCCAAAAACCAGGGATGGTAATGCGTAGCCCGACAGACCAAAAGGGGGGGAAAGGAGGGTGAGAAAAAGAGAGGGAGAGAATAAAATAAAAAAAAGGAAAAATAAATTATTTGGGAAAAATAGAGATAAAATAAAAGACAATAAAAATAAAATAGAACCCAAGATGAAAAGTGGGTCTTAAGCCATAAAAAACTAATAAAAGTGAAAATCAATTGGTAATTTTATAATAATGTTAATGGTTTAATAACAATAATAACCTAATTACATATATTAACAAAGGTCATAATAATACTTATAATAAAATTAAAATAACAAAACAATCCAAAATTAAACTATCATAATTAACTACGGTTGGACACCATGAACCGTCGCATGCGTGGTGGCATGTGCGATCACGTGCAAGATCGCTCACCCAATCATGAACCCATGTAATAATAAAAATAATAGTAAAATATTATCTTATTAAAGTGGGGTACCACGCACGGTTTCACGTACGGTCGTGCTCCCATATAAGGTCCCAAATTATTTCAAAACAAAACATGGTCAAACCATATCAAAAAACCGAGACCCAAAATAATAAAAAATATAATAAGTTCCAGGTTGGGGAATGATTATTCTCCCCACCATGAAACTTTATTCCCCTAGAATGTCCAAGAACACTTAGTCAACCCCAGATTCCAGGACAGAATGTGAAGATAGCTAATGAAAAACACAATCACTCGAAGATCAGGCATTCAAAACACCCATGACAAAGAAACTCAAAATATCTCAAAAATAGAATCACCATGAAAAACAACCAACAACAAATAATTCACCTTCGAACACAACTACAACAAGGAACACCTCGACTCCTAACATTGGGATCACTAGGGTCGCTTGAGATCCCCAAGAACGCTTGTCAAGAGAACTATTACCCAATCTAACTAGATTATTTGGTCAAGGATGGGAGGAGAAGAAGTAAGGGGTTGCCTTGCCAAGTGCACTTTCAAAACATAGCATCCCCCAAGTTCGTCCTATGGTGGTATCCCCACCATATTATAATTTTTTTTCAAACACTATTTCTCCAAACCAAGATGAATCACAAACCCAGAAAATCCTCTGACACTGGATTGACTATCCACGATCTCTAAGTTTAAACAACCAACACAATAGGGGACATCAGCAAGACCCACAATAGGTATCCCCACTATTTTTAAATTTCCTAAATCCACGAAACCCACACGGGCATTTTCAGTTTACTTTGAGAGATACAGACTCGATGCTTCATCACAAACCCACCGACATAGTTTGACATGCATGAAAGATTCCTACAATGGAAAAAAAATTTCCCCATGATTTGGCTTTGATAGTGGAAACCCTTAACCAGGAGGCGAACCAGACAGGTGCGCATCAATTCAACAAGACTTGAGAATCTCTGAAATGAGTACAATTTCGATCCATAACCGACCACAAGAAGGTTCACGGGGCACGCCCGCCAGCTTTACAAGAATACAGGGTTTCCAAACCTCTTTAAGGCCCAAGAGGAACTCCTATAAAATAAGACCATGATAAGTAGACAAGGGCTCCATGCCACTCACAATAAGAATGACACCTTCAGAGAGGGTACCAAAATTGGGAAATTTAATCTTTCCCCATCCTGTCCCTATGAACTAATTTCGGATCAAATCCATCCCACATCCGATGAGTTTTGACTGCGTACAATCTTCACCCCGAGACCTATGGTTGAGGCCCTGATGTCTGAAGCATCTACCGCCTCACTGTAACAAGCTGACAACCTCGATCGTGAACATCTTTAGCAAAAATAGCAACCTGCATACTTCTCCTCGTGTCCCGAGTGGACACTCTGTCAACATACCAACTAATAATTACAGCGAACGACTTAGGGTGTCTGACTGACCACACTAGAGGTAAGAGATTGAGCGGTCTGTCAAACGCGCGACACAAACTAACGAGAGGGGCACTCCAAGAACAAATCCCTTTAGTTCACAAACTTCATCGGATGAGTAACATGCACTTACCACAATATGGATGAGACCAACAACTGTTACGAGCTTTAACGGGTTATTCCACTCAACCTCTGGAGAACATGAAACTAGCTCATCAGATTGGTCAAAACACCTTTATCTCTACTTGTTGATTGTTCGAGCGCCTATAATATCCCCCACATTCCCTCACCTTCACTTCCTTAGGTAAAACCATGGGATGAGGGTAGCTTTGAGGATCAATCATGAAATCCTCAATTACAAAAAAAAATGGAACTATCACCATTTTCTAGTTTAGTCTCCCTTATCCAAACATACTCAAGACAACTTATGCATACACAACATCTAGAGTTCCTCCAAAACTAGAGACACTTCCAACTTTCTTAAAGAACTCAATGACGTCTAGGTGACCTCTATGTCTATGAAAAGTCGACACCATTGAGCAGAACCCAACTATGCCACTCCATTGGGAGTCTGGGCTGATCCAAGAACTGATAGACTTTCTAGAAACCAATGGGAGATTTCTAGGGGCATATCCCAAACAAGAAACACAAAACTAACCTTACATAAAACCAAACACATCATAAAAAAAGCATTTGCACCTAAGACACAATTCTAGTAATTCCAATTTAAAACATCGATTCATTCTTAAAGAATAACACTCGCTTGAAAAACAAAGCACTACACAACAAGACCAAAAGCTATTTTGAAAAACGCATCTTTACTCTAAACTCAGCATCATTTTCCAAATTCCAAAACCATTCGAGCCTAAAAACCCATTTATGAAAAAATACCACTCTCTATAAAACGAGAAGCAGGCTTAGAAATTAATCACTCACCAATGATATTATGTGGTGCCTCGCAAGTATGTATTTGTATTCCACTCAGGCACCCATCCACACGATCAACCAAATACCCATTAATCATTTTCACTTGAACATGAGAGTACCCATAGGAATATCACTGGAAAGAAACAAGGCTACTCTTTTTTCAAAACAAAAAATTCTCAATATCTGAAACTACCCCATTTTTCCTTCTATAACCATTTCAAAAATTCAAGACATATTTTAAAAAATACTTCCCATTTCAAAAATAACTCACTTCAATTTCAAATAACCAAAGACGTTCTTTTAGAAATTCTACTTCAAAAAATAAACAACAAATTCCAAAAACCAGGTCCAAGAGAAACGCACCCCAAATATCATGTCAACCGCACACCAAAATAAAATAAGAGGAGCAGCAAATTCTGCTTCCCTTTTTAAAGGGAAACAATCTCGAACCAATCCCAAAGTTGAAGCAAGATATCACAAACATTAAGGCACTTGGGTGGAGGACCAGTGGTCGTTTCTAACCCGGCTATATTGTTTAGCAGACCATGCCCTAGGCAAGAACCAACCACTTAGAGTGTCGAATCGTACTCTCAGGCATCACATGGGTCGCTACCTCATGTGAGGCTGCGGGAAGTACCAGTTTACTCCTATTGTCATCCCCCTTCCACAAACACCAAATACAAACCTTAAATCCCAAACTACCCCTGGTTACTCGAGGATCAAAACGAGTAAGAGTTCACAAAACTCTTCTCTCACATATCCCTCGAGTACCGACAGTCCAATCTTCAATCTACATGAAAACCTGAATAACGAGAGAAAAAATGTTCTTTGATAACATTTTGTCACGAACCAGGCCGGGTCACTATCCAACCCGGCGCCTGACCCGGTCCGCAGCAAGGCCCGAAGAGCGTTCTCGATCCCCACGGGCTGGCACAAGTGCCTGGGTACCAAAAAAACATGGGAACCATTTACCCTAATAGATGAATGTAAAACAAACAGGAAGATGAATAAATTATAACTAAAATATGACAACCAAACAGACCCTTATACCAGATTCATAAATAATGTTAACAAGTTGAACTAAAAACCCAAAAGACACTACCTAAAGGGAAAACCAAAACTCCAACACAAACCTCCATGAGGCATGAGGAGTCATATCCCCAAGCCACTGCCACCAACCTGCACGGGGAAACCAACGCAACTCTAACCGTCATCGCTAAGCCCGATGCCTCGACCTATAATGAAATTGAAACAGAAACTACATACACCCAAAGGTGTATGTAGGGTGTGAGCTAAATCCATGTAGGATTCCACCGAGAAAAGGTTGTACGCATAGTTATTAAATAACAAATAAATTTGAAATTTTAATTAATGAAAAGAACTAAAATCTTGAACTACCATAGAGAAAATACGTTTAAAGAAATCAGTTATAAAAATGAACAACTTAAATTAAAACAAACACACCCTTACTTTCTAAAATAACTCATGTGTCACACTGATGAGGGTAATGTAACTGATGATCACTAATATGGGAGAGGCCATTTGGGTGATAGAATGCTTGGGCCCCTAGATCTTCACGTCTCAGTGAATCATGGCTTAGAAGGCCACAACCCTTAGAAAGGCATATGTTTAGTAAGTGTTGCAATCGTCAGTCCTTCCAGTGAAACCGGGTTGAGTCACCTCCAAAACAATAGCCCACTAGTCTAGTATAAGGCCCCAGCCATAAAACTTACTTAATCTTGTGTTATTACAATATTAAACATTGAGGATCTTTTTGGTTTTAGAGTTTTAGAGAATTAGAACATAACTATTACATCTCAAAAGATTACAAAGTAGTCACTTCTACTAAGTTTCCATAAATAAAAAAACTCTTAAAAGAAACATGTCTAGTTCCATGTTTTATATAGCATGACATTCCCTTGATCCCATCCTTGACCTTATTCCACATTAAGTCCTGTGAAAAAAATTTCAAAAAAAACATGGGGTGAGCATAGAAAGCTCAGTAAGGGATACACAAAGAATGAAAACTGTTAGTTTTTCAAACATCAAGTAAATCATGTATACTCTATCAAAGTAATACCTTCACCTTCGTGAAGTAGTAAAACTCTTCACTGAATAAAGTATCATTACATACCTTTTTGTAACCAAAGGATTACCATAAAACCCATGTAAAGAACACATAACATATATAAAGGTAACTTGAGACATAAACATACTTAAGTGGAATAACCATACGGTCGACTTCCACACATATCACTTAATGGAATAGTCATACGACCAATTTCCATACATACTTAATGGAATAGCCATATGGCTGACTTCCATACCCAATGCATTGGAGGTTATAACGTAACCACCCATCCTGGTATTCATGGCACCACCCGTCATATGGTTTATCACGTAACCACCCGTCAAATGTCCAAGTACCAATATAAAATCATAAAACATAAAACCAATATAAAGGAATGATAACATTTCCACATTTCAATAACAATATATCATAATAGAATCCTTTATCAAAACCATTTTCAATACCAAAATACATAAAAGAGTATATGGTATTTATTTCATTTTAAAAACATTACGGCTTGTTGAGGAAGCCAAAGACCAAAATAATACTCGCGGCGGCGGAAAAGGTCGTTGTCACTGCGTACATTAAAAAAACATTCCTTTTTGTCATTTAGTAAAATTATTCATAGAAAAATATTCCTTTGGTATAAAAGTAAAAGTCAAAGTGGTTTATACACCGTATAAAAGAAAGTTGTGTATAAAACAAAATATTCCTCAATGAAAGGAGATTGAGACGAAGTCCCTTACCTCGGGTCCGACTTGACTCGATCGTTCTTTAATGTCCGGAATAATAAACTTGAGTTAATTTCTACTTGCTTAAGAACCTTTTTCAAGTTCATTATTCCTTTTATATCACTTATTTCCATGTTATAAACATTATGTAACCATTTAAGTTAATAATGTTTGTTTTGTCGATATTTGGTTCTTAAGTCGAAAGTGGACTTCTTACAATTACATGTTGTTTGTGTGGTCAAAGGTTCTTTATATCCATATTTCCATTCCTGATTTGGATATCATATATATCATATATATATCCAGCATATACATGTATTCATAATATTACATAATCATTTAGAGGTAAGAAATGAAATGCACCGTTCATGGAGACGGTAAGTCGTACGTACGCATGGACACTACTTTCATTTCTATCTCATATTTTATAGAATGGAATCATAATGATATAAAGGTATATTATAATTCCAGTATAATATCATATATAATATCATAGTTCCATCCTTTATATGTCCCACATATGGTATTTAACGAATCAACTCACTTTAAGGGGGTGGTAGTCCGCACTTCCTTAAATGAAGATATCGTGTTTACCCATAATGGAAACCATAAAGGTATGACCAAAAAGAAAAATACAGAAGCTTAAGGAAACCATAAACATATTATATATCATATATAAATATAGTGACATCTTAATGGACACCTTTGAAGGTTTTAAAAGAATGTTGAACAATCATCGTTTCGGGAGGCATAAATTCACCATCCACGGAAACAGTATATTCGTTAACCATTAGATGCAGCTGTGTGTAAGTGTAGCTGGAATCCTTCTTATAACAACATCCTAATATATTTAGGATACTGGAATTGTTACAAAATAAAAGAATAAAAAGAGTTTAGGGGGTTGGAGAAGCAAAATAAAACAAAAGGACTCAAAAGAAGACATTACCTTAAAATCGGGTAACTCCCCTTAGTTTGAGCTCAAAGACTTCCTTGGGAAGACTTCTGCCCAAAGTGAGGCTTCAAGGAGTAATAGAGGGATGTGTAGAGCCAAAATAGGCAGGGGTTGGTCGAGCCAAATGCTTTGGGAGTGTGGGAAAATAGGTAGAGGTAGGGGCCTTTTATAAGAGGAGAGGAGGGGCACTCTTGGAAAGTAAAGATAAGTTACTTTATTTTAAAAAGAGTTTCGGATTCAAAAGGTCCCACATTGATATAATTCAAGGATAAGGTGATAAGGGTTCGAAATCCACTCATTAAATAGGTTTTTTCCATGTGTAGGTCTTATATTTTACATTATCTTTCCATTTTATTTAAATCGTCAAATAATGAGGTCATCACTGCATCATCATGATGTCATAAATAATTTAATTTATTTAATGTATAAAAATTATAAACAAATTACTATGATGTAGGAAATCTTTTTATATTTCCAATGACTTTTTATAATAAAAAATCTGACTTGTATAACCCCATGTAAAAATTGTTTTAGTAAAACATTTCATGTGTGTGTCATTTCTACTTTAACATTAAATAAAAAGTTAATTATGTCATTTCCCAACCAAAGTGGCTCCATGGGGTCCCCAAGATGACCCATGGATTGTCTTTGTCGGCCATGACACATCCAATGAGGGTAGGACATGTGTCAAGATCATATCATATTATTAAAACATTATTTTTACCTTAAAGTACACTAATTACCACTAATCGCGATTAAAACTTAATAAGTTACTATTCACCAAAAAATTATTTTATTCTCATTGAACCACATTTTACTTCTTAATGACAACCATGTATGTTGGATTTTTTAAAAACAAAACAAAATGATGGAAAAATTTCATTTAAATGGAAAATCAGTTTTTATAAGTACCACTTAGTGGTTTCACTATTCATAAAAAATTGAAGGTTTTTAGAAAATTACCAAAAATTCACCCTAAGCTATATTTGATATTACGAATTCAAAAATGAAGTATATTTTGAAAAATTCAAAACATATAATTCACATTAATTAATTTAATAATTAATTCCCGCTGTCAGAGCAAATAGCGTGTTTTTATGAAACAATAAGTATCAAAAGATTGACACTAGTTTAAGTCCGATTTCAAAGTGAAATTAATTCCAGCGACCACTATTGGATTTAATGGTAAAAATATTTTATAATTTCAATTTAAAACCAATTAAAATGATAATCTAATCATATAAATAAATTAGATTAAAAATAGGTTTTGAATTAAAATACAACATTTTACACTATTCATTAAAAAATGAACTTTATCGGAAAGGTTACAAAAATTTACACAAAGTAAATTTTGATGTCCCGATTCTAAAGAAGAGTTATTTTTGGTCCAAAAGAATTTATAATATTGATCAAAACTATATTTAATGACGGTTCTCCGTCAAAAGGTGATAAGTGAACCCTTAGTGAAAATTAGGGTATAAATGCCTAAAATTGAACTCTTTCCATATTTTAAGCCTTTATCTTTTATTGGGTAAATGTAAAAACATTTAAAAACATATATTATCATATTTTAGTTATTTCTATCCATTCCCTCCAGTACAACAGCTACATGTTAACAAACATTTAAAATAATATTATTTTATAACTTGTGTGCAACGTAAGTTTTCAAAGAAACTCATCATTGCGTATCGAGTACGCTATCGAACGTAGAAACCCCTTTTAATTAAAATTAATATTTAATTCGTAAATATTAATAAATATGGAAATTCTTTATTCTTTAATTACCTGGGATGTTACATCCTTCCCCCCTTTTGGGAATTGCGTCCTCACAATTTTATTCACTTATCAAAATAAGTGGGGGTATTTATCCCTCATAGCATTTTCAGATTCCCACGTTGCCTCTTCAATCACATGGTTTTTCCACAAACCTTTACCTGATGAATCACCTTATTTCGTAACACATGCTCCCTGTGGTCAAGAATCTGGACTGGTTGTTCTTCATAAGATAGGTTCTCCTCCAGCTGAACTACCTCTAGACTCAAAACATGAGATGGATCTGGAATATACTTCCTCAACATTGAAACATAAAAAAAATTGTGTACCTGAGATAAACTTGGAGGTAAAGCCACTCGGTAAGAAACTGATCCAACTTTCTCCAGAATTTCATATGGTCTAATAAACCTTGGACTCAGCTTTCCTTTCTTACCAAATCTCATCACACTTTTCCAAGGATAAACCTTGAGAAAAACATGATCACCTACCTCGAAAGATAGATCCTTCCTCCGGTTATCCGCATAACTCTTCTGCCTACTCTGAGCTGTTCTCATGTGCTTCTGAATCAACTGAACTTCTGCCATCTATTCTACCAATTATGGTCCCATCAGCTTCCTTTCACCCACTTCATCCCAAAATGCTGGAGTTCGACACCGCTTCCCATATAATGCCACAAATGGTGCCATCTGTATACTGGAATGAAAACTGTTATTATAAGAAAACTCAACCAAAGAAAGATGTTGGTCCCAACTTCCCTGATAATCCATCGAACAAGCTCGTAGCATATCCTCCAAGGTCTGAATTGTTCGTTCTGACTGCCCATCTGATTGAGGATGAAAATCTGTACTAAAATATAATTCAGTACCCAATGACTTCTGAAGGCCTTTCCAAAAGTTAGATTTGAACCTGGGACCACGATCAGATACAATGGAGAGGGGAACTCCATGTAACCTGACTATCTCTTTAAGATACAAATGGGAAATTTGATCTAGGGAAAAATTATCTCGTATAGAAAGAAAATGAGCAGATTTAGTCAAGCGATCAACAATAACCCAGATTGCATTATTACCTCAAGATGTCCTCGGTAATCCCACAACAAAGTCCATGGATATGTTTTCCCATTTCCACTCTGGCACTGTTAAAGGCTGAAGCATCCCTTTCGGTAACTGCCGTTCTGCTTTAACCGGCTGACAAGTCAGACACTTCACAGTAAAATCAGCAATATCTCTTTTCATTCCATCCCACCAGTAATACTCCCGCAAATCTCTGTACATCTTAGTAATGCCAGGATGAAATGAAAACGGGGAACTATGAGCCTAACATAACAACTCATTCTTCAACTGTGAATCACAAGGCACACATAATCTCTTCCCAAACCTCAAAACACAATCATTATAAATGTTGAATTCAGGCAACTTACCTTTCTGAACCAGCTCTACCTTTTTCTGCAACTCACTGTCTCGCTTCTGTGCTTGCTTGATTCTGTCTGATAGAGAAGATTTCACTGATACCTGAAACAAAACATAAGGACTTCCTGCACCAACAACTTCTATTCCAAAGTTCATCAAATCCTTAACCAAAGTATCACATTCCAAACACAACATTGCTAATGAAGCATTACTTTTTCTACTCAAAGCATCAGCCACTTTATTTGATTTTTCCGGATGGTAATGAATTGTACAATCATAATCCTTGATTAATTCTAGCCATCTCCTTTGTCTCATGTTCAATTCTTTCTGAGTGAAGATATACTTTAAAATTTTGTGATCAGTATATATTTCACTCTTTACTCCATACAAATGATGCCTCCAAATTTTTAAAGAAAATAAAACAACAACTAATTCCAAATCATGTGTAGGGTAATTTACCTCATGAGTTTTCAACTATCGTGAAGCATAAGCAATTACCTGATCATTCTGCATAAGGACACAGCCAAGTCCCTTCAACGAAGCATCACTGTATATAACAAACTCACCATTCCTGGAAGGAAGTTCCAAAACTAGAGCATTCAACAATCTTCTCTTCAACTCCAGAAAACAATCATCACATTTTTTCGTCCATTTGATATTAACACCCTTACGAGTTAGCTTAGTCATTGGACTAGATAACCGTGAAATTTTTTGAACAAACCTTCAGTAGTAACCTGTCAAACCAAGAAAACTACGGATCTCGGTTACATTTGTGGGTCTTGGACATTCTTCAAAAACTTTTGTTTTAGTAGGATCAACAATTATTCCATCTTTTGAAATAATGTGACCTAGGAATGAAATTTTTTGTAACCAAAACTCACACTTGCTGAATTTTCCATATAGTTTCTTTTCTTTTAAGGTTTGCAAGATAACACTTAAATGACTTTCATGCTCCTCTTTACTTTTAGAAAACACCAAAATATCATCGATGAAAACAACCACAAACTTATCCAAGAACTAATGGAAAATTCTATTCATAAGGTCCATGAATACAGTAGGTGCATTGGTTAACCGAAAAGGCATAACTACAAATTCATAATGGCCATATCTAGTACGGAACGCAGTCTTCGGAATGTCTGCTTCTTTTACTTTCAACTGATGGTACCCCGACCTCAAGTCAATCTTCGAAAAATACTAAGCTCCCTGGAGCTGATCAAACAAATCATCGATATGAGGAAAATGATACTTGTTCTTAACAGTAATATTATTCAAGGCTCTATAATCAATGCAAAGTCTCATTGACCCATCTTTCTTTTTAACAAACAAGACAGGAGAACCCCATGGTGATGTGCTAGGTCGAATGAAACCTTTATCTAATAACTCCTGCAATTGATTATTTAAATCTAAAAGTTCAACTTGAGCCATTCGATAAGGGGGTTTTTAAATTGGATTAGAATCAGGAACTAAGTCAAAAGTAAATTCAACTTCCCAATCATGAATAATACCAGGAAACTCACCAGGAAAAACATCAAGATACTCATTTACCACTGGCACATCATTAATCTGAACAGTTCCTTTATTTTCAACAATATATGCAAGGTAACATTCCTTTCCATCTTTTACTAGTTTCTCAACATCCTGATATGTTATCAAAATCAAGAGTACATTCTTGTACACAAACTGAAAATCTTTCTGAAAAGAAACCATTTTAGCTCTGCAGTAAATCTTAGCATGATAAACAGAAAGCCAATCCATTCCCAAAATAACATCAAACTCTACTAGAGGCAAAACAATAAGGTTTGCTGGTAGATTATTTCCACACACAAGGATAGGAAGGTTCTTATAATTCCTTTTTGTCTCAACGTTCCCTCCGGGTGTTTTTACCATAAGTTCAGGATTCATATCTTGATATGGAATTTCCAATTTACTAGAAAACTTCTCAGAAATGAAAGAGTGTGTAGACCCTGAATCAAACAACACATTGGCATAATCTGAACAAACAAACAGTGTACCTGATACCACTTCATTCGATTGCCCAACATCTGCTGAAGTTGTTGCAAAGGATTTCACCACCCCTTTCTGCTTGTAGTCTGGCTGCATTCCCCCAGTTGAGCTCTTCGTTGGACACTCGTTTGCATAAATGACCCATTTCATTACACTTAAAACATCTTACCGTTGGCTTTTCATTCCCTGCTTGATCATCTTCCTTACAGTTACGAGCAATATGACCAGACTTACCACACCGAAAGCACTTACCAGACTTGGATAAACATTCTCTAGGATGCATTTTACCACACTTCTCATAGGATGGATATTTTTTTTCTTACCTCCTTGCTTCTTTGAATAATTCTTCCCCTTTGCCTGCCAACTAGACCTCTTATTCTGTTGTTTGTCATAGAACACCTGATCATCGACAAACTCCATTTCCACCTTCTCCGCACATCGAACAAGTTTTTCATAACTTTTGAACTCACAAGAAGCTAAATCCCTTCGATACTTTGGCTTTAACCCTGAGTAAAAATGGTTTATTTTACTATCAAGATCTCGTATGAGGTTTGGAGCATACCTTGCTAATCGAGTGAACTTTGCTTCATAAGCAGCCACGGAATCATCCTCCTGCCTCAATTCTAGGAACTGTTTTTCCATCCTAAGACGAACCACCTTAGGAAAATATTTCTCAAGAAAGATACATTTGAATTCGTCCGAGTGAAGATCCTCAATCTCATCACTATCCCTGATATTTTTCACCATCGACCACCACTAATCAGCTTCACCTTCAAAACGGTAAATAGAAAGACTAACCTTTTGATGTTCTGAACACCCCATGACATCAAAAATCTTCTCCAGTGCTTTAATCCACCATTCAGCTTGCACAGGGTCAGATGATCCTCTGAATGATGGGGGATGTTGCCTCATGAAATGTTACACCACTGACATGTTCCTCTGCGGTTGATCTGGCTGATCTCGTGCATGGATACCACCACTATTTATAGCCTGAGTCAACTGTGCCATCACTTCAACAAACTCTTCAGTTCCGATTCCGACCATCTCAGGTTTCTGATTTGGAAGGTTGTCTTCCTCCTGATGTCGTCCCAACATAGATGCTTTGTTTCCTCTGCGAAAAACCATTCTGAACACAGAAATATATTAGGCGAAGCAACATGGTAATCCGTAAATGCTATATCATTTCAATCATATTATAATTTAACACTTTTCTAACTCCTAAAGTTGTCTAAACCGACCATTGATACCAACTATATGGCCCCAGCCTTAAAACTTACTTAATCTTGTGTTATTACAAGATTACACATTGACGATATTTTTGGGTTTAGAGTTTTAGAGAATTAGAACATAACTATTACATCTCAAAAGATTACAAATTAGTCACTTATACTAAGTTTCCATAAATAAAAAAAACTCTTAAAAGAAACATGTCTAGTTCCATGGTTTATATAGCATGACATTCCCTTGATCCCATCCTTCACCTTATTCCACATTAAGTCCTGTGAAAAACATTTCAAAAAAAACATGGGGTGAGCATAAAAAGCTCAGTAAGGGATACACAAAGAATGAAAACTGTTAGTTTTTCAAACATCAAGTAAACCATGTATACTCTATCAAAGTAATACCTTTACCTTCGTGAAGTAGTAAAACTCTTCACTAAATAAAGTATCATTACTTACCTTTTTGTAACCAAAGGATTACCATAAAACCCATTTAAAGAACACATAACATATATAAAGGTAACTTGGGACATAAACATACTTAAGTGGAATAACCATACCGTCGACTTCCACACATATCACTTAATGGAATAGTCATACGACCAATTTCCATACATACTTAATGGAATAGACATACGGCCGACTTCCATACCCAATGCATTGGAGGTTATAACGTAACCACCCGTCCTGGTATTCACGGCACCACCCGTCATATGTTTTATCACGTAACCACCCGTCAAATGTCCAAGTACCAATATAAAATCATAAAACATAAAACCAATATAACGGAATGATAACATTTCCACATTTCAATCACAATATATCATAATAGAATACTTTATCAAAACCATTTTCAGTACCAAAATACATAAAAGAGTATATGGTATTTATTTCATTTTAAAAACATTACGGCTTGTTGAGGAAGCCAAAGACCAAAATAATACTCGCGGCGGCGGAAAAGGTCGTAGTCACCGCGTACGTTAAAAAACATTCCTTTTTGTTTTTTAG
This sequence comes from Viscum album, assembly GCA_963277665.1. NCBI lineage: Eukaryota > Viridiplantae > Streptophyta > Magnoliopsida > Santalales > Viscaceae > Viscum > Viscum album. The sequence continues at coordinate 1,238,091,709 of OY728137.1, read as the reverse complement.
TAAAACGCTTCGTAGAAAAATATTCCTTTTGTATAAAAGTAAAATTCAAAGGGGTTTATACACCATATAATAGAAAGTTGTGTATAAAACAAAATATACCTCAATGAAAGGAGATTGAGACGAAGTCCCTTACCTCGGGTCCAACTTGACTCGATCGTTCTTTAATGTCTTGAATAATAAACTTGAGTTAATTTCTACTTGCTTAAGAACCTTTTTCAAGTTCATTATTCCTTTTATATCACTTATTTCCATGTTATAAACATTATGTAACCATTTAAGTTAATAATGTTTGTTTAGTCGATATTTGGTTCTTAAGTCGAAAGTGGTCTTCTTACAATTACATCTTGTTCGTGTGGTCAATGGTTCATTATATCCAGAATTCCATTCCTGATTTGGATATCATATATATCATATATATATCCATCATATACATGTATTCATAATATTACATAATCATTTAGAGGTATGAAATGAAATGCACCGTTCATGGAGACGGTAAGCCGTACGTACGCATGAACGCTACTTTCATTTCTATTTTGTATTTTACAGAATGGAATCATAATGATATAAATGTATATTATAATTCCTGTATAATATCATATATAATATCATAGTTTCATCCTTTATATGTCCCACATATGGTATTTAACGAATCAACTCACTTTAAGGGGGCGGTAGTCCGCACTTCCTTAAATGAAGATATCGTGTTTACCCATAATGGAAACCCTAAAAGTATGACCAAAAAGAAAAATAAAGAAGCTTAAGGAAAACATAAACATATTATATATCATATATAAATATAGTTACATTTTAATGGACACCTATGAAGGTGTTAAAAGAATGTTGAACAATCATTATTTCGGGAGGCATAAATTCACCATCCACGGAAACAGTATGTTCGTTAACCATTAGATGCAGGTGTGTGTAAGTGTAGCTCTAATCCTTATTATAACAACATCCTAGTATATTTAGGATACTGGAGTTGTTACAAAATAAAAGAATAAAAATATTTTAGGGGGTTGGAGAAGCAAAATAAAACAAAAGGACTCAAAAGAAGACATTACCTTAAAATCGGGTAACTCCTCTTAGTTTGAGCTCAAAGGATTCCTCGGAAAGACTTCTTCCCAAAGTGAGGCTTCAAGGAGTAAGAGAGGGATGTGGAGAGCCAAAATGGGCAGGGGTTTGCCGATCCAAATGCTTTGGGAGTGTGGGAAAATAGGTAGAGGTGGGGGCCTTTTATAAGAGGAGAGGAGGGGCACTCTTGGAAAGTAAACATAAGTTACTTTATATTAAAAAGAGTTTCGGATTCAAAAGGTCCCACATTGATATAATTATAGGATAAGGTGATAAGAGTTCGAAATCCACTCATCCAATAGGTTTTGGCGATGTGTAGGTCTTAGATTTTTCATTATCTTTCCATTTTATTTAAATCGTCAAATAATGAGGTCATCACTGCATCATCATGATGTCATAAATAATTTAATTTATTTAATATCTAAAAATTATAAAACAATTACTATGATGTAGGAAATCATTTTATCTTTCCAATTACTATTTATAATAAAATATATGACTTGTATAACCCCATGTAAAAATTGTTTTAGTAAAACATCTCATGTGTGTGTCATTTTAACTTTAACATTAAATAAAAAGTTAATTATGTCATTTCCCAACCAAAGTGGCTCCATGGGGTCCCCAAGTTGACCCATTGATTTTCTTGGTCGGCCATGACACATCCAATGAGGGTAGGACATGTTTCAAGCTCATCCCATATTATTTAAACATTATTTTTACCTTAAAGTACACTAATTACCACTAATCACGATTAAAACTTAATAAGTTACTATTCACCAAAAATTTATTTTAATCTCATTGAACCACATTTTACTTCTTAATGAAAACCATGTATGTCGGATTTTTGAAAAACGAAACACAATGATGGAAAAATTTCATTTAAATGGAAAATCAGTTTTTATAAGTACCACTAAGTGGTTTCACTATTCATAAAAAATTGAAGGTTTTCTGAAAATTACCAAAAATTCACCCTAAGATATATTTGATATTACGAATTAAAAAATGAAGTATATTTTAAAAAATTAAAAACATATAAGTCATAGTAATTAATTTAATAATTAATTCCCGTTGTCAGAGCAAATAGCGTGTTTTTATGAAACAATATGTATCAAAAGATTGACACTAGTTTAAGTCCGATTTCAAAGTGAAATTAATTCTAACGACCACTATTGGATTTAATGGTAAAAATATTTTCTAATTTCACATTAAAACCAATTCAAATGATAATTTATCATATAAATAAATTAGATTAAAAAGAGGTTTTGAATTAAAATACAACATTTTACACTATTCATTAAAAAATGAACTTTATCGGAAAGGTACCAAAAATTTACACAAAGTAAATTTTGATGTCCCGATTCTAAAGAAGAGTTATTTTTGGTCCAAAAGAATTTATAAGATTGATCAAAACTATATTTAATGACGGTTCGCCGTCAAAAGGTGATAAGTGAACCCTTAGTGAAAATTAGGGTATAAATGCCTAAAATTGAACTTTTTCCATATTTTAAGCCTTTATCTTTTATTGGGTAAATGTAAAAACATATATAATCATATTTTAGTTATTTCTATCCATTCCTGCCAGTAAAACGGCTACATGTTAACTAACATTTAAAATAATATTATTTTATTACTTGTGTGCAATGTTAGTTTTCAAAGAAACTCATCGTTGCGTATCGAGTACGCTATCGAACGTAGAAACCCCTTTTAATTAAAATTAATATTTAATTCATAAATATTAATAAATATGAAAATTATTTATTCTTTAATTACCTGGGATGTTACATCTAGTCCACCCTCCTAGCTACCCGAGCTTCCTTCTTGTTCTCAAGTAGTTCAATGTTAAAGTCTTATTTCATAATCACATACTCAAACCAAAAAAGATGTTATGCATGCCAAAACCACCATTTGAAAACACAAAATCAATTTGAAACAACACACACTGAAAATTTCCCAATACTAAACCCACATTACATACACAACAAATTAAAATGACTATAAAATCAAAGAAAACACATTCACTACCAGACAAACCATTAAAAGAATTTATTGAACAATTTTCACACACATCGCATGACTTTAAGAATCAAAACATTTACACAATTTGATCAAAATACTTCTTCGCCCGTAATAATTATTTAATAATACAAATCAAACTTTCACTAATAAATTTTAAAGACAAAACACTGCTTTACACACTAGACCAACCCAAACCCTCCTACATGTCAATACGCACACCTCACCATCTTTGGAACACAATCTGAATTATGCACGCAATAAAATAAAACCACCCGTATAGTTAAAAATACCATTTCTATGACTAAACGAACTACTAGAAAAAAAAATTCAAACCATTTTGAAATACGCGACATGACATTAAACTCCACAAAATCATTAAATGTTCATCTATGACATAACGCATATAGATGTTATTCCTGAAACACCATTCAAACCCTTTTCACATTCTAACAAAATAAACTGCACTACTTATGAAACACTAGCAAGTAGTTCGACAAGGGTTTTCACCGCAACATACTCATTTCATATTAACATGCTAATAAACACATTAAAACATGCTGAACCACAAGTAAAAATTCAATGTGCACCAAACAAACTGATTAGTAATCATTCAAAATTAATTAATTAAGACAATTAAATTAGAAATTAATTATCATACATGGATCCACATACCTCGGTGATGGGAAACACCAAATATCAAAGCAATGTTCCAATCGCACACTGAATTTGCCGCAATCAACTCAAATTAACTCTAACATCAAAACAACGAACCAATTAAACTGAAATTGAACAAATTTCAACCTAAAACCTAAAACTATCAACCTTTAAAATATAAGAAACATCCAATTGTAGGGGAATACAGCTATGGTGAGGGCACAGAATGCTGGTCCGAGTTTACGGGGGCTGCCGAGGATGTGGTACACCAAAAGAAATTCAGTCGAATTGGAGGTGCAATAGTGGTCCGGTGTGTCAGAGGAGGCCGTGCTAGGGGGAAGATGTGAGGGTGGTCCAACTGAGCATGTGGATACTCATGCGGTGGTTTTGATGCACTGAAGGAGGTTGACGCTGGGTGGTTCGACCGAGAGAGAGGCAGGGCGAGGGAGGAGACCGGTGGGACATCCACAACAAGGAGAGATGTGCAAGAAGGGAGGCGCGACTGATGTCGATACAGCCACGGGAGGTGCACCGGTGCGCTGCGGAAGGGAGCGACACATAAGGTTGGAATGGTGACATGGTGCGGCAAAAACCAGGGTAAGGGCATGTGTAGCGCAACCGACCAATAGGGGGGAAAGGAGGGTGAGCAAGAGAGAGTGAGATATTAAAAGGAAAAAAAGGAAATATAAATTAAAAAAAAAATAGAGATAAAATAAAAGAAAATAAAAATAAAAGTGATCCCAAAACGAAAAGTGGGACTTAAGCCATAAAAAAAATAAAAAAAGTAAAAATTAATTCTAAATTTTAAAATAATGTTAATGTTTTAATAAAAAAATAACCTAATTAAAAATATTAACAAATGGAACAATAATACTTATAATAATAATAAAATAAAAAAACCATCCAAAATAATACTATCATGATTAACTAAGGTTAGACACCACGCACGGTCAAGTGCGTGGTCGCGTGCGTGGTCGCGTGCGTGGTCGCGTGCGCGATTGCGTGCACGGTCGCACGCCTGATCATGAACCCATTTAATAATAAAAATAATAGTAAAACGTTCTCTTATTAAATTGGGGAACCACACACAGTCGCAGATACGGTCGTGCTCCCATATAAGGTCCCAACATCTTTCAAAACAAAATCTGTTCAAACCATAGATAAAAACCGAGACCCAAAATAATTAAAATATAATAAGCGCCAGGTCGTGGCGTGACTGGATATATTTCAATTCTATTTTTGTATCAATATATATTGACCACTTAATTATAAGGTCCATCGTTATTTTCTATTGTTGATCTGATTTCCTTTTAAAAGACCAATCATTGTATATTAATTATTATTAACATTATCTTTATGAATTTGTTCTATTTATGATTCATGTGATATAATTAAATCCAGAAAAATGACACATGATATTTTACTTGGTCTACCGCAAATGGGTACTCCAAGGAGCACTCTACCAACATTATGTGGGAACTCCAAAACAACTAATCTTACTACAAGTTTTTTATTCATGGCCACTACATTCAAGGCTCTTTTCCTATTACTTTAGGATATGAAAATCCTACGAAGACACACTAACATATAGTGGTTTTGTGTAGATAAATTATCTCCCTAGGATCACTTCCCTCACAATTTCCCTCTTATTCCTACATCTTTAAAGGGAAAACAATATTGCATCGTAGTCTTAAATCAATGTAACATTTTTTTTGTAGATGCACCAAATTTAATATGCACACTTTTGAATATATAGAATATCCTTCACAATATTTTTTTGAACATCACCTCACGCTTATTTTTTTTGTGATATATCAAGTAATATCCTTTCTTAATTTCTTAAGGAATTAAATATTCCCTTTCTGCATAAGAAAATAGTAAAATCCAATTCTTATAATATGAAAAATACTTCACCAGATTCCAATGATTATTACTTATAGAATATATATGGAACTACCTTATTGAATAATATATGAATTGATTTACTTTTGTAGATATTGTAATTCCTCCCTTAAATTTCACTTTGTTGTAGTACAAAAAAACTTCTTCTATAAGTTAGACATTTCAATGGAATAATCCCATTCCATCCTTCTTTTGTTGATATTTCAAATGGTACAGATCCAATTTTTCTATTGACATATAGTTTATATAATTCAGATATTATACTCTAATACATCTAATATCATATGTAGTGTAAATTTTATATTAATAGACAAAAATCAATATTAAATTCTATATGTGTCTCAGGATAGATATTATCAGTTGAAAAAAATATGAACTCTCATGATTACTATCCCTGAGAATATCTCTCTATGCTAGAAGGAAGTTCCATATATGTAAATATGAAAAACTGTAAGTGTACAACACCACAATCATGGTCTTCAACCTTCCACTCCTTATGGGACATGATCATAAATCCTTTATCTACTATGGTTGACCCTAAATTTAGGAATAACATCATACTATCTTGAATATTATTATATTTAGGAACTCCCACTATTCTCTCCTTCAATTATGCATGGCTATTATGGTGTATCCAATACCTGCACAATGTAGCCACTAATTCCATGTTGTATCTGAGAATATGATTATGGTGTAGTCTCTATAACATAGTGGAACAAACTCTATGTATCTAGATCCACATACTTATAATGGTGTATCTTATTTCTCTATATCGTGGTTATATCTCAAATGGAATAAGAAAAAAAGAAAACATCACATACATGTGCGGCATAACCATGGGATCCATAGTGAAAAATTCTTACTCCTACAAAATAGATTATTCTTTAAAGTGTATCCATCACAATAAGTTCATTTAGACCATATTCCATGGTGTGATAGGTGTCTATGAAGTATATCTAAAGCCTATAAATCTCATCCTCAAAAGGGTTGTGATGTGGTATATTCTTCTGCGGTATAGAGTGCGTGAAATAGTTCATATAACCTTATATAGTATCACATATACCATTACTCAAGGAATTATACCCTTATGAAAACATGTCTATCCCTTCATGAAACCTTCACTTTTATCATTCATGAGTTTTTTACCCATATACACGTGTTTTCTACCTGTAAAAAACATCCATATACCCTTATACATCCCTATAAACTCTTTATGTACCATTACATGAGTCTCCATGTACACTTACATAAGTTATGTACCCTTATATGATCTATGGAACACACATGTAACCCTTACATAACTTCACAATTAACTTTACTATCACTTCCATACCCTTACATGAGTTCGTGTACACTCACGAAGCGAATAATCTTAACTTTACACAAGTGCCTGTCTTAAAACATACAAAATTACACAAGTTTATTTACTGTTATGCATGAAGGGATTTACCATTAGGAAGGGATTGAAGACCACCACTTGCCCTTACAAAACTATATATCATTCATCATATATAATTATATTATTCCATCATGTTAATACTGTCCAAACCCCCTTAATTCCACAAAACTATACTCATATTTAAAAAAATACACTTTTCAAAAAAACCACACCAAACATCTTTTGGGGTTCAAAAATCTCACCATCATTCTGTTTACTTAGAAGATCACCATTTTCTTTTTATCATATGATATTAATCTTGCTATGTTAAAAGAGTTAATGTTTCCATTAGAGGACATCTTGGAAAAGGGATTTATCCATCATAGTGTGTCACCGTGGAAATCACCTATATTAGTTGCAAAGGTGGAAGATGGGAGCCACTACCTTTTTATAGACTTTGATAAGCTTTATGAGGTAAAACTTTAGAATAAATACCCATTAATTTGGATTAAAGATCTTTTTTATTAACTCTATATAGCCTAGTTTTTTTCAATGATTTACCTATGGTTGGATTATCACAAGTTGAGGGTTCAAGAAGATGATGTTCCTAAGACCTACTTTAGAAGCAGGTATAGAAATTTTTACTTTCACGTTATTCCACATGTCCTTACTAATGATACTATGTTATTTATTGAATTTATGATCTATATCTACCATAAATTTTTAGACTCCTCTATAGTCATGGTTTTTAATTCCATCTTGGTGTATTTAAAAATAGAGGATATCCATGGGGACCATCTAAGTGTTATTTTGGAAACCTTGAGTGAGAATTTTAGTTTTTATTATTTTCTAAGAGATAGTTTTGGATCCAAGTGGTAATGTTATTCAGCCTTGTGATTTATGAGAAATGGATTTATATAGACTCTATGAATATCCTAGTGGTTATATCTATATTGAAGCCCAAAAATATGTTTGAGATCGGGCGAATTTTCATCTCGATTGGGTATTATAAGCCTTTTTTGGGACTTATCCAAGAAATATTCTCCCTTAAAAGTGTTTAATTATAAATATTTGAAGTTTGACTAGTTTGATAATTTCTACTATTCTATTGAGAATTTGCGGATTAATTTGATATCAATTATATCCTTGATTGTTATTGAGATTGGGAAGTGCAATGCAATATATTATTATGCCTTTTGTTGGGGTTGGGGTGTGGGATGATTTGTGATGATCATGTGGTGGGTTTTAGATCTCATCATCAATTCACATAGTTGAGGAATTAATCCACCCATGACTTTGAGTTGGATGTTGTGATACATACATTAAATAAATTTTTCCCTCAACTCTTTAGAGAGATTTTTAATGTTAATTCAGATCATAAGATTAAAAAGTGTAATATCACCCAATGAGACTTCAATCATAAGAAAATATTTTTGGTAGTGTATCTTAATTTTTATTATTTTGATATTTTTTATACACCTGGGATAGGGATTGTGGTCATCAATTCCTTGATCTAGAAGTTATATATTTTGGTTGTTAAAGAATTATTGGATGGGTGATGTTTAATGGGTTTGTTTATTGATATTATTCTAGAGTTATTGGTTAATATAGTGGGGGTTTCCATGACAAGTGTTTATGTCCTACCCTATTTTTTGACCAATTTCAGTGTTGTAATAAATTTGACCCAAGATACCAATATAATAGAAGACTTGTAAATAGTGGGGAGACCTTGGGTGATTGGTCTTAGTGTTATGATGAAACCAACTTTATCAAGAAGGATCTTGTTATACCTTTGAAATCGAGGTAGGAGGTGATGTATGAGAAGAATTATTCTAGCTGGACCATTCATCCATGTGATAAAAATATGCTTTATACTATGAAGAGTCAGTACTGGTGGTCGGGGATGAGGCACACAATTGTTTAATTGTTTCCCTATTGTTTTCCAATTAGAGGATCAAATTCATGAATTAGAGGCTCTCTAGTTTTCTTCCAAATATTCCCATTCTTGTGTGAAAGTGATACATGTTCTCCAAATAATTTTTTATTTGTCTAACTTGTACTCTTAGTGAGAAATAATCTATTTTGTATTTATTGATCTGTTCTCAATGTTACCCACTTTTTTCCATCAACAAGTCCGTGAAGGTAGAGGAGCTCGAGCACCTGTATGTCTAAGATATCATTAGGATTCATGGTGTTCCTTTGGTCATCATTTTTAATTGAGATACCTATATTACTATCTAATTTTTTAATATCTTCCCCGAGGATATGGGAATCATGTTGAATTTGATCATGAATTTTCACATTTAGATGGATGGTAAGACTAAAGGGGCCATCTAGATTATGGAACCTATGATTCATGAATGTGTTTTTGAAATTAGGGGTTCTCAAGAGAGTTATACATAATTGTTTGTGTTTTTATACAAATAATAGTTACAAGGTCCTACTCTATATGGCCCTTTTTAATGCACTGTATGGGTTTCCATGTCGGTGCCTCTCATGTTGGGTTTTGTTGGGTGAACGGTACTTATTGGGATAAAACCTCATCCAGTAGATGATGTAGAAATATTAGTGAATCCAAATGTGTTTTAAAATTGCACATAGTTGGAATAATTATTATGTTTATCATTTTAATTACCTGTTGGAGTTTGATTATGGTGATAAGGTGTTCTTATGAGTATTTATTCGACTAAGAAATCATCACATGGGAAAACTGGGGAAGATGGAACCATATTATGTCAATCTATATCAGATTCTAGATCATCATAGGATATTAGTGTATCAACTAGATCTACTAATGATTCTGACTGATATTCAAGAAGGGTTCTATATAACAAAGTTAAAGAGATACCATCCATACCTATCTTATGTGAAAGAGTGGGAGGATATGAAGTTAGGGCATGATACCACTATCATGGATAATCTTTTTCATAACCAAGATTATTAAAAAAAGGTTATTTGGGGTAAGATAATCACATTAGTCCATGTTATTTGGTTTTATGGTGGTTATAACCATGAGACCAAGGAGTGGGACATTTCAGTGATGAATTTGTGGCCTCATCTTTTTTCTTCTAAGGCTTATTGAATAATTTCTAGGATAATAATGTTGTATTGTTGGGATAATTATAACACCTTCAATGTAACAAGAATGTTTTATTTCAATTTCAATTTTTTTATTTATATTTTATGGAATTTTTCAGGAGTTGGAGGGGGGATATTGATTTTTTTAAAATGTTCCTTGATATGTGGTCAAAAGTGTTTTTTTACTCTATGAGGGTGATAGTTGGGGGATAGTTTGATTTTGTATGGTTTGAGAATGGTTTCTCAATGCATGTTTAATTTTCTAGAAACTGTGTGATATTGTTTATTAGAGAATATTTTTTTTCATGGTTGGTGCATAGTTTGTCAAATAGTGAAACTAAACCATGTTGGTTGTTCAAGTTATTAATAAAAAAATTTGACCATTTTACCACATTATATTTTTACGGGTTTTCCCAAATGTCCCTATGTCCTTCATTTTTATTGATATTTTGATAACCCCCCTTTCAAGGGATGAGAGGGAACCCTTAAAAGGCCTATAGGCTTAGAGATTACATGGACAGTAGGCTTAAAATATTACCTGAATTGAAGGTCCTAGGGAATTCAACCAGACTGTAACTACAAGGAACTACCCCTCCCTATCTTTTACATCATGATGGTAGCTCTCAACCTTCGAATGTTCATCTTTCTAGGCTTCCTTTTCAAGAAGATGCTGGTCCTAATGGTGTAATCATACCATCCCATTCTTCCTAATCCATTTGGTTCATCTATGGTGAGTGATATTTCTCTAATTCCTTGTCTAGGGATGCTCCTTTTTTTTGTAGAGTCTGTCTAGGGAAACTGCATTGATCATGTGGCCCAAAGGCCTTGAGGTGGCCTGAAGGCTTTAAAGGTGGTCTGAAAGCCATACTAATATGATGGCATGGGTGGCCCGAAGGCTTTAAGGACTCCAAGCCCAAACCGGTGGCCCAAGGAGAAGATTTCTAGTTAATAATATACCAAATAGTACATGCTATAGTATCTTCTATAGTACTTCCATCGTGCTACTACAGTGCTTGCTACAGTACTCGAAATTATTCCACCTCCTAGTTTTGAACCTGTGTCTCATGGATTCACTTAATGAGTCCTCACCAACTTGGTTGAGGCTGAGGTGCACTATTTTTAAGGGTTTCATTCTCATTTATTTCCCCACTCACATGCAACCCACTTCCACTGTCTTGGAGCATCTCCCGTATCCATTTTAGTTTATTCATCTTATAACCTTAGTTTTCTAGCTTTTGGTAAGCTTTTAATCATCAAGATTTCTCTTTCATTCTAACATATTATTGTTTTTCCTTCCATTTTCATAGAGAATAGAAAACCTATCGCATGTTTTGGATATATCTAATATTGATAATGGGGGGTTTGGATTTTTTTTTATCATTGGTATAGATATGTGTGGACCTTTCATTCTTGATTCAAGTGATTTTTGTTAAAGGAGATATGTCTCAATTCATTTTTTTTCAAGTGTTTCAATTTAAGGGTGCTCAAAGGATTTAATTTTATTATTGACTTCCTTAATCTTTTATTAATCAAATGAACTTTATTTTGAGTTAATAATGATTATTTATCCATATTGATGATAATCGTGGTTTTTTTTCAATTTGGTGATTTAATATGGATTTTCAAAGGGAGTAATATTTGGATCACTCCATGTGTTTTCTATAATGGATTGATTAGATTTTATAAATTCAAATGGGGTTTTGAAAGGGATTTTAAATAATTCATGCACGGTGTTATCTTCTTGACCTAAAGTGGGCATGTTGGTTTATTAAATTTTCTTTTGAAATGGATTTTTTGATGGATATATATTGATGTTTCTCATTTTCTACATTGAGTAGACAATGGGAGACCTTAGGTGTTCTTGTGCATTAATGACTCATACAAAAAGAGTGTTGTTGGTCCGAGTGAGTATCTTAAGAAGGTGTGAATTTAGTACCCAAATATAATTTGTTAATAAAAATTTAAATAAAATTCACTATATAATTAAAATAGAATAGTTAATCAGATCAACAGTTCTATATAAGTTCTGATCATTTTAAATATTTATCCAGGAGTGAGATACTCTAGGTTAAAATAATATGAAAAATATTATAATTTCTAAAATAAATTTAGTTACTAAAATCCTTATATAAACACTAATTATGATTTACTGTCCATGTAGTGATTTTTTTATAGCTTGAAATAAATTTATTTAAATTCTTTAAAATGATACAAAAAACACACAGTGGAATAAATTCAACATGTTCAGTCTCAATCCAAGATATAATGACCTCCACATGGTAATTACATGCCACTAACCAGATTATATATATTAATATTGATCCAAAAGATGGATTATGTATACAAAAATGCTAACCTATTATCCATACCATGCATAGACCTCTTCCACAACAACTACCAAAAATAAAACAAGCACATGCCACATAAGGACCACTTCCACAACACCATGTGTAATAAAATATAAAGATAGTTAGAAAGATATCATGTATATTTGTGTTATAGTACATGAGATAGAGTGTTTTTAATAAATTGGGTAGACCATTCACTAATCGAAATTTAAAAAAACAAGTACCGATTTATGATAATTTTGATAATCCTTTTCTTCTATGAATCTTGGGACACTGTAGATGCAGCTTGGATAGAATATTGATTCATTTCTCAAAAAAAATTAATAAAATAGTGCATCACAAGCTCTATTGTTTTTTCTATATGAAAGGATATGTATTTTAACTATACATAACTGTCTCACAATTAGTTGTAAGTAGGAATTACTTGGGTAAAGATATTATTAAGATGCACGTTTGATCATCTTTTTTCACATAGTTAACAATCATGTATTCTTTCTCTTTCTTGTATCCAACAAGGGTAGATTCTTTAAATATATTCTAATGTGGAATGGAGAGAACATTGGAGAAAAAATAATTTGGGTATCTTGAATCCTATTACTTAGCACCGATACCTCTTTAATTTTCCCTTCAATAGTTTAATAATTACCCTTAGAATAATCCTCATAATTAAATTCAATGATATAGATTTTAGAAAAAATTAATTAAAATATACCAAAAAAAAGTGATCGTGACTCTAATGGTATCGCGGTCACTATGATGGTGGTGAGTCAGGCTAATGGTAGGTCATTCTCAACAGTTTATCATTTCATTGGTTACTCATATATGTGGTATCTCATTTTAACGCTTTTCCAAATTTCTTGACGATGGGTAAGTTTTGATGGTAGATAATTTGGTACTGACTTAATTTTAGTGGCGAGTCATCCTCCATGGTGACTCTTTTCTAGCAGTATGGATTTTCAATAATCATCAACTTTTTTCAACCTAATGGAAACTCATCTCTGATGGTGTTTATTTCTAATACTTTGACAAAGTTCCATTCTAATGGTGAGTTTTCCAGACGGTGGCAAAGCTTCAACGTTAGGACATTTCTATACATAGAAATATTTTCACCAAAATTTAATATTTTATAATATTCTATCATAAAACATAATACACGTTAATAACAAAATAAACATGATTATTTATATTATTAAAACAAAGGTTCTAATAATCTCCCCCTTTTTGATGACAACAAATCATGTCATTTTGTAAACTATGTAGAATAAGTGTTTGTTAAAAAAAGTTCATCTTCACAATTTTAAAATCTATAGTTATTCTAAAATACAAGACAATATTATAAAAAACGGGATCAAAGATATTAAATAAAGAACGATGGTATGAGAAAAAAACACAACCATAAAAGTAAATACCCATAATTATTGAATTTGGTATCAGTGGAAGAAATTTATATATATATATATGGTATTAAATGTATTAAGTAGAAAAAAGTATCAGAGATATTTAATAAAAATGTTATCCAAGAAATAAACATAATATGTTTGGTATTAAAGTTAAAATATCAAGAATCAACATAAATGTTGGTATGAAAGGGTAATGATGGTATTAAATGGATAACATCACCATAAAAATAGTAAATAAATTATATATTCATTGTAAATGTCATTTTCAATCTCCCACTTTTAGGATTATCATAATGTGAAAAAATAGTAATCGGAAAGATACAAAAGATAAATTAGATGAAAATTTCCCTTAAAATATTAATTGAAGAACATCCAAAAATAGATTCATAAAAAATTCCAAAAAAAATTACCTATCAAAAAAATTCCTAAAGTCAACTATTCTTAGGTTTGTTAGGATGAAAATAGGTTTATTTTCGTTTACCTTTTTATGGTTGAGGTAATAGTCGTAGAAGTTGTTGAAACTATTGTGGTACCTTTTGGGATTGCAGATATATTAGGAGAATAACTGTTAATAATTTAAATGAGATTAAGGAAAGATTCCTTGGTAGTCTAGCTAAAAGATTCAAAAAGAGAAGGTAACAATGCATTGGGATCTCAAGTAACACATGTTATAAATTAAATTTGATTAGAAGAAAGATGAGTGATATACGAATTGAATGGAATGGTATCCTAAGCCACTTTTGCAGTACTCGAAACATGAAGAAAGGGCTTCATCAGATTAATGAATTACATAATGATATTTATTCCAATTCCATAGCACTGAAAAGATTAATTTTCCCCACTATATATAAATTGATAAGTGTGGTCATGAAATTCATTTTATTGACCTATTATTTGAAATATCGAGTCATCGGAGGCAACCCAAGGTTCTCTGTAAGGAACATGAAATGAGGGTTGAGCGGATGAATATTATAAATCCTTGAATGGTAATACTTTATATCCATTTTAATTGTTTCTTTATTAGCTCCAACCTCATTTAAGCACTCCTTGACAATATTTTACACAATTTCACTATTATGATTACTTATTAACAAAATTTCAAGAGATATATCTAGAATATCACCTGAAACAGCTCAAAGTTCATCTCCAACCACCGATCTAATCAACTCAATATCCAAATGTAGAGGACCACTCGATCTGGAATCCATGAAAGATATGTTATCCAACCACTACAATAAAGTATTCATATAATCTACCAAACAAAATCTCATCTCATCCATTATAGACCTCAAATTTTCCATCTCATTTGTAACATCATATTCTCTATATCCAGTTTAGGAATGTGATGCGTCATTTTAGGCTAGATGGATGTACAACAATCTCAATTATGTATCTTTCATGTTTATCACTAATATTAATGAACTGAGTAACCTTATATCTTAAATATTATATAAAAATAATAGAGAATCCTCTCTCTAACATACACCACTTTAGCTTTGGATACATCATCTATAAGGACTTGGCCAGCGGCAGCTGCAGGTAAGGGTGAAAAAACTCTCTCATTAGAAGTAGCCTCTACATGAACATATCAGGAAGTCATAGCTAGAGAAATTCCCCATAACTACCTTAAATAATCTATCTATTCTAACATTTATCCCATTGGATTCATCTATATTGGACTAATATTCCCACCATTCTCTCGTGGACTTATATCATCATCTGAATTGGTGTATTCGAGAACAAGTATTAAAAATCTAGGGCACATCTCCCATTCCTCAATGTAAATTAAACCCATCCTCACTGAAAAAAATAGAAGACATAAAAAACATTAGGATAAAATTATTTATCCTCAATAACTATATACTCGATATATAATTTCAAAAAAACTATCTTCTCAACAAATGAAAGTTCTCAAGAGTCACCATCAGTAGGGTGAACATGTTGAATAACAAGACATAGAGATTCCTACCCCTCAAAAAATGCATCCACATCTTCTCTAGCAGCTCTATTATAATACATAACTAGTCTTGTTCTTTCCTTATACCTATAAGGAAATAAAAAACCATGATAAAAAAAGATTTCATAAGTCATATCATGATCATTTGAACTGATATAATCTTAACAATTTACACTAATATCTCCATTTAATTTTCCATATTCCCCATATTTTGTATCCTCGTTTTCTTCATCATCAATATCAACATATTCTTCTTCATCATTCTCACCATTCACATCATCACTTCCATTTTCATTCTAATATTATTCTTATGATTTAGAAGTTCTATTATATTTTTCTTATCTAGAGACCTCAGTTTCTTGCACTTCACTTCCTTCTTTTAAAAGAGTATCTCAGGTAGGGAGAGATCTAGGAGTGATATAATCACCCTAATTAATAGTAGGTGGAATATTGGGAATATCTGGGTCACTACCCTTATAAAATAAAAACACTTTCTCCAAATCTTCTGATGCAGTAGCCTCCTCTCTTTCTTCATATTCCTTATCAGAATACTCAACTACTTCATCCAACTCCAATCCTAGAGCCATAATATTTTTTTGTCCAAATTGGGTGATCAAAAATATTGAAATCCTCATAAAATATCTCAACATCATCCAAATAGTTCTTCTTCTTGGGTTTCAAACATGACATCATTCCCTTGAAATTTAATATTTTAATGAAAAAACCTCCACATTTTACCGTAGTTTATTCTTTCACATCAACCAGTATTATAGATTCCATCATAGAGGAAATGAATTTAGGATATATACGAGAGTTTGATCTAGAAGATGTCTTGCACATATCCATCATATGATTCATTAGGCATCCACAGAAATTAATATTTTCTCTTATCTTCATAAGACATAGTATATTTACATCTTGAAACATTATTTTGGTAAAATAACTGTTCCATATATATAGAATCTGCAAAATAAACATCAAAATCAATCAAAATTCTTCATCAATATTAGTTACAGTTTTTCTTCATACAATTTCATCCCCATTCAGAATAGTTAAAGCATCCTCATACACAAAAGTATCACATTCACTTGGAATAAATCCTTGATAGTCATTTAAAGCAAATTCATGAGGTACTTTCATGCATATGGATCTTTAAATTCAAGATAAGACAATTTTGTATGCATTTATTATGCTTCTAAACCAGTCTTTATATTTCTCAGATCTTAACTCAACATACTGATATAATAGTGGCATCAAACTAGGATAGAAGGGAATATTGTTATAAAAAACCACTCTAACCATACTTTGCCTAGAATTACTCTAAGAACTAAATACTTTATTATCAGTAAACACTCAACATTAAATTCATTTTCAAGACTACTATCTGATTCCGGACACAAGAGTTCATTGTCTTGAAAAGTGGACCACTTTAAAATCTTTAATGCTTTTTTAAGGATGTCACCCTTATTGGGAAGAATATATGTCTCGCTTAACTCTAACCATGGAGAACAATTCAGAAGGATTAGATGAGGTTAAGGTAAGGGTAACAGTTAAGAGAGAATGGGTTGTTGTGAGTTTCAAAGGCAATGGTGTGGGGGAGATAGAATCTAAATTTAGATAAGTTTCTAATTTATATCATTTATAGATTTATGGATTTCTAAATTGAAAATTGAAAAAACTATTTAATCGTATGCAAATTAAATATTTTAACTCTAAAAATGTATTATCAATAGAGGCTCAAAAACTAATGGAACTTTATTTAACACTTGGTTGTTCCAATGGTGGGTAAACACCAATGGTGGGTAAAACTCCAACATTTGGTAAAACTCCAATGGTGGGTAAATTTCTAATGGTGGGTAAAACTCCAAAAATGGGTAAAAATATAACGGTAGGTCCCAGAAAGTTAAATTTAACCCAAATAATTCATGCCTAAATAGTGTTTGATGTATTTCATTATCTCATAATTCAATGACTTAGTAAAAATATCTGCAATATGATTTTCAGTACCAATGTATTCAAGAGAAATATCACACATTTTAAACGGATTTCCAAATAAGTGATGTTTTACATCAATTTTTTTTGTTATAGAGTGAAATACATGGTTATTATAAATATTTATAACACATGTGTTGTCACAATTTATATAGACATGTCATAATTATTATCCAATTTCTAGTAAAGTGTGTTTTAGTTACACAAGTTGAGCACTAGAACTACCTACAACCATGTATTCTACATTATAAATAGATAGTGCATCAAAATTTTGATTCTTACTAAACTAGGAAACTAAAGGATTTCCCAAAATAATGTATGTTTCAGAGGAGGGTTTTCTATCTAACTTATAACTGCTAAAATCACTATCTAAACAACAAACTAGGTCAAGAGATTGTCCCATTAGGCAAACTAATTCTTTATTTTTTTGTATTATTAAGGTGTATAGAAAACCTTTTTACAACAACTACATTTGACTCATTGAGTTTTCTTTAAAATGATCCCCCAAACACACACAAAAAATAATTTCTGGTAGGATAGTAGATAAATAGATAAGTCTTCCAATCATACCATCATAACTGGCTTGATCCATTGACTTCCTAGCTTTATCAAGATATAATTTACATATGGTACTCATAGGAGTTTCACTACACTTACTGTTATATAAACAAATTTTTTTTTAAAATGTCTTCAGTATATTTACTTTGATTTAAAATAACTTTTTCATTATTTTAAAAATTATGAAAACTTGGAAAAAAATTCATTTCACCCATTAACCTATTTCAAATTCATCTCGCATCATTTTTGAAATTTTAGTACAAATAGATTTTTTACATGATCCAAATATAATATCATCTAAATATGTTAGAAAAAATAAAACACCTTTTTCAAATAATTTTATTGAAATGGTAGTACTAGATTTCTATTTTGAAAATCCTTTGGAAAAATGAAAAGATATAAGCCAGTCATACAAAGCTCTTGGATCCAATTTTACAACTTATAAATATTTTGTTAATTTAAATACATGATTTGGAAAATAAGGTTTTTGAAATCTAGGGGTTATTTAATAAACACATCCTTAACTATATACCCATTAAATAATTCCATTTTAACATCCATTGGATATAGTTTGAAATCTAGATGTTCTTCATTATCAATCGGTATTCAAATTTATTCAATTCTTTCAAACAGTGTGAATGTTTCTTCATATTCTATAACTTCTTCTTGATTATACCCTTGTAAAACTAGTCTAGCCATATTTCTTACTATTGTTAAAGATTTATCAACCTTGTTTCTAAACACATATTTAGTTCCTATAGTTATGGTGTAATTAGTTCTAGGAAAAATTTCCAAAATTTTTTTTATTTTACATTTATTATGTTCTTATTTCATATATATTTCCCAAAAATCATCATTAATTTCATCACTGATGTTTTTATCATCAATATGTGTTAGGTATACTTGATGTTCAACCTGATTTATTAGATAATCTATAGTTTGTGTGCCTTTATCTAAGAATCTAACTACATCATCTAACAGATTGTATTTAAGAGTCCCAATAGCTCTAGAAAAAGAAGGGTCAATCCCCTCATGGTCTAATACATGTTCCAGCTCTAGTTCTGGAAGTGGTTTAGAACTGGATGATTTTTCTACATGTTTTATTGATGTATTAAGATAATTTTTATGATCAAAGTTCATAAATCAATATCATGGTTTTATAAAATAGATTTATGTTCATGTGGATCAATCTCACCAAACAAGACATGGAAACACTCTTCCATAGTATTGGATCTTTTGTTGAAAACAGTAAACGATTTACTAAAAGTTTTATAACTAAGGAAACATACTTTATAATGCTTGGTGGAAAATTTAAAAATATTATCCTTAGTATAATGAGTATTGAAATTGAAAAACAACTGTAAAGTAATTACTTATAGGTTTCCTATTATTCCAATGTTAAAAAGTTTTTTTCTTCAAGATAGTTCAAATTAAGAATATATTAATTATATAGATGGTAGTGTTCACAGCCTCAAACAAAAATTAGATATATAGGTCATATTTATTAATCACATTCTAGGATATCTCATTATGTGTTCTAATTTTTCTTTCTACAACACCATTCAATTGGGGATCTTAAGAGTATACAGGTTATAGCAATAGCCATTAGTTTGGAAAAAATATATTCTAATTCATGATTTTCGAACCCACATAGATGTTCAGTTCTTGAGGCCTTAATTCTTTGATCACTTAGTTTTTCTATATATTTATCATACTTGGTAAAATAAGATCAATCATCACTCAAGTGAGCTAAAAAAATACACAAGTTACCTATAAAATTCCTCAAAAGTTACATATACATAGTGCCTCCCATTTAAACTAGATACTCTAAAGGGTCCAAACAAGGCCATGTGATCCAACTCAAGAGGTTAAAAAGTTAAACTTCTTTGTTTAATTTTAAAGATATTTTTGGATGTTTTCCTTTCTAACAAGGGTAACAAAAATCATTATTTGGGAATCCAAGTATTGGTAGATCCACTAATAACCCATTCCTAGTAAACTATTAATGTTTTTAGATACTATAGTGTCCTGGTCTCCTATTCTCATTTCGAGATTCTCTATAAAATGCACTCAATTAAGAAACATTTTTGGAAATTAATGAATCATGATTAAAATCATACACATTTTCATTTCTAAAAGTAGTAAATACTGAATAATTTTTAGAATTGAAAACCTTAACAACACTTTTTTCAAATTTTACAAAAATCAATCATCACATTCTAGTTATATTATAAGAATAATAAATTATAAACTATAAAAACATGGTTTAGAAATTAAAACTGAATTTGATTAACCAATTATGCTATGAACAATTATTTTTCTTTACCATTGTAACCAAATGTAAAATTCCCACCATCAACATTTTTCACATTCTAAAAGCTTGAGTAATCTCCTTTTATATGTCTGGAAATACTACTATCCATGTACCATAGATTTCTACAAGAAATTTTCAAGTAGTTTCCCTATAAAATAATGTTGATACAAAGAATGATTTTGGTACCCAAACATTATTGTTTCAAGATATGTTGTTTATTAAGGCTTTAGAAATATATATTTTATAGATATTTTTCCTATAAAAATATTTTAAACTAGTTTAAAGAATTTTTTTTAAAACACTTGAATAAAAATATGCAATAAAATTTTTCTGAATTAGATTTGGGAATAAAAGTATTATTAACAATTCTTCTCTGACTAGGTTGGTAATTTAAACAAATAATATATTTTTTAGTAATATTTTTTACTATTATCTGAGTGTGATTTTATATTACATTATTAAATATGTAGAAGTCTATATTTAACTATTCATTTGATGACATTAGTTCAATATTTTCTTTCAACAATTAAACATTGTTTTCATTCTCTATAGAATGATCAGATTTGATATTAAAAGATAAATCATTCTGTTTAGGTAGATTTTTTTTTTGTATTTAATCTCATTAAAATAATTTTAATTAAATTTCAATATTCAAAAATATTCTATTTTGACATATCATTATCATGTTCCTCTCCAGAATGATCAAAATCAGATACAGAAGATTCAATAGGTACCTCTGATATGTTTTTGTATAAAGCACATCTTTTATGTGTTAGGTTATTCTTCATGTGTTTTGTCTGAGTCACTGAAGCTATCCTCAAAGGTAATATCATTGAATTTTATTTATTTTCTAACAATTTATATTCTTATCATCATACTTTTTTTGGTACTATTAATTGGGAGAGTCAACCTTAACATGTCCCCTTCACTTACACTCATAACAGGTAATATCATTCGAATTGTCATCTCTTTTCTAATGGTTCTTCCAATTCCCTCCATTATCAAACTTTATCTTATAACTTGTTTTTTGAATAATATTTTATTATTTTATACATTCATAAACCTTATGGTCAGATGAGGAATTTCCTCATCTCCGACAACTTGTGATTCCTCATCAATGGAGCATTCATATTTTCCTATTTTCATTTTCATTCATCTTAGATTCAATAGTCATGAAGGCTACTAAATTATGATTTTTATTTTTACTCTCTCCCTAATTAACTTCATGATCTTCCTCAAACATCATCAACTTCCAAATCATTTCCTTGATAGGTTGTTTATTGGCGTCGTAGGATTATCTTATTAAAACTGGTGTTCCCCTCCATCTCACTAGGTGACATCTAAATAGTCGTGATATTTTATCTTTATCTAATATTGGTTTTCCAAAGAGCACATTGTATTCAATATTTCATTAAACCTATGATACATATTAGAAATCATCTCATCATGTTTCAACTTGAATATATCATATTTAATTGTATGAGTGTTCGGTCTCATTATTTCACATTAGTTGTTCTTTGAGAGAAATAACTAATGTACCCCAAATATCAAATGTAGTTTTACTAGAATATACACTATTATTTTTTTTCTCCACCTAAATCACATTAAAGAATATTCCAATATTTTAATTTTTTTGTAATAATGTTTAGTTTCATTATCCCATGTATTCCTAGTAGTCATAGGTAATTCATATTTATTTTCTGTATCATACCATCTTTCAAAACCCAATATTTCAATATTATTTTTAATTTTCATTTTCTATTGAGATTAGTAATATTCATTAAATAAGGGAGGTATTTTGGGGAAAGAACCTTCTTCTCTATTATCCATTTACTGAACTAAATTTATAATTGATATAAATTTAAGAACTTTAAAACACAAAAAAATTACAGTTGACATGATTTTGAGAATCCTATATTACCAATTATTGGTTTATGTGAGTATGCAAAGTGGTGGGTAAATTGAATATCTAATAAAAATATTATGTTAGTACATTTTTAAATAAAATCCCCTAAAATTTTAAAATAGCCCAGTTAATCGAAACTAAATATCTATATAAGTTCTAATATTTTAAAATATTTCTCAAAGAGTGATTAAGTCTGAGTTAAAAAAATACGAAAACTATTTTAACATTGAAATTAATTTAATTAATCATAAAAATATATAAACAATAATTATGATTAATTATCAAATTATTGGTTTTGTTGGTTGTTTAAAATAAATTTAGTTCAATGCTTTGAAAAAAAGCCCACAGAATAAATAAATGAGGTTTAGTATAAAGTAAATACCTAATCCCATGTACATGAAAAATCACCTACTTATGAGAAGATTATATAAATTAAACTTGATCCACAATTTGGATCAGTTATACACAACATCTATATTGGTTTGCGAACCATAAAGGGACCTATTTCATAATTAATATAGGAAATGAAAAAACCACATGCCACATAAGGACTTCTTCCACAATACCTTAGGTAAAAAATCTAATGAGAGTGAAGAATATATCATGTATATTCATATTATAGTATAGGAGATAGTGTGTGTTTGATAAATAGTTTAAATGAAACACTACTCAGAATAAAAGGAAACCAATATAAATCGAATGTGTAAATATTAATAAAGGATGCTGTTTCTCGGTCTGTTATTCTATGATTCTTGAGACACCTCAAATAGAGCCTATATAGAATATTGATTTTTATTATTAGAAAAAAAAAGTGAAATAGAGCATTATAATCCCTCTTGTTCTTTGTTTATGAAAGGTTCTTTATTTCCTTCATTCTGTATGTAGAGCTCTAAGTAAGTTGAAAATCTGATCATGTGTTTTTTACTCTATTAGCATGCATTTATTCTTCCTCTTTCTTATATGGAATGAGGGAGACTTCTTTGAATATATAGTGCTATAGAATATAGATAAAATTCAAGGATAAATCATCCACTAATCTTACACCCTCTTATTTATCTCCCACATCCTTCTAAAATTTCATTAAAATATTTTACGAATAACCATAAAAATAATCATCCACATTAAATTCAATAATATCAATGTTAAATAATATTAAATACCCCATAAATAGTGACAGTGACTCTTCTAGTCTAGATGTTACTTAATATTGTGATGAGTTAGGATGATGGATGGTCATGATCAATGGTGAATAATTTCATTGGAGACTCATCTCAACGAGAGTTCATTTCAACAGTTTTCCTAATTTTTAAATTGTAGGTAATGTCTAACTATAGATCATAAAGAAGTAACGTAATTCTAGCGACGAGTAATCCTTAATAGGGATTCATTTTTGTTATAGTAATTTTTCATATGTATCCATATTTTGATCTAGATGGTGGGTCATTTCAATACATTGGGAAAATTCCATGATGATAGTGGGTCTTTCCTAGTTGTAACTCAACTTCAACGGTAAGTCCTTTCTATACATAGACAAATTTTAACTAAAATGACTTATAGAATAAAACTATACCATAAAATATAAAAATAATTAATAACATAATTAAATGTATTTTTTATCATTAAAAGGGTGTTTATATGTGTTATCCTTGTAATTCAGAGATCCTTTGAAAAAACCAAGGGATTTTCCAAAATGTGTCCAAGTGGATCATGAGTGATCAATAAATTATGGTTGAAGGTTGGAAAATTTTATATCCTCCATGATTTTTATAAATTTATAATTAGCTAGAAAATCTTATTTTATACAAAGTCACACTAGGCCCATACCATTACATACCATAGTGAATATTACTTATATCTAGTTGATTTTTATTCATTATACCAGATGATAGTGCCTTAGTTGATTGATATATTTTATATTCTTGTCATATTCTATTATTTCTTCATATGATGGTGTTTATTATTATTATCATGTTGATTCCATGGGTGGGTTTTTTGATCTTGTTATACTATATAGATTCACTTCTCTATTTAATCTCTTTTCCTATGTTTGAGTAAATGTTTTATTTATGAAAATCAAATGGTTTTCAACTTCTTTTCAATTGATATTTTTTAATGTTTACATAGTATTGAAAAATTATTTTTCAAACTAGACTTATGGTTTAAATATATACAGTCTTTACATAGTTTAATTGTAGTATATTATTGGGTTTTGTCCCTAATTCCCCACATATGACATTGGGTGTATATTGAATTTATTTTAAATGACACAAGTATAGGTAAGGGAACAATATAGTTTTGTGGTTCCAAAGGATTATCAATACTTATGGTGGTTTTGGGATGTTGGAGACATGGTCTCATAGAGATATCCTCTTATGGAGAAATTTTCGGATTTTTTATTGTTGGCATGTTACGTTTGGAACTTGTAGTATTTTTTCATATTTCTAGATTTTTCAATTGACATCATGTGTATATTTTATGTTTTTGTATGGGGATGCGATGATGTTTATGATATCTATTTTTAGTCATTTTATTGTTCACATTTTGAAATATTTCTATCTATTTTATATATCGATTCGATTTATTGGTTGGAATTCCAAATCAATTCAGAGACAGTTTATTCTAAATTTATATGGGTGAATCTATTCTATAATTTTTATTTATGATACCATGGGGCTTATTAGCAGTCAATGATGATAGGTAACATGCTTCATGCCTTTTGAAATGTTGGATCGAGTGATGGGTAGGGTTGAACCAACCTATTTCATTATAATTCAAGAGATTTCTAATAATAAATCAAAGCTGATAAATATTCTATGGTAATGAAAAATTAATTGAAAACACATATAAAAAGATTAATTATCCCACAATGGAAGTCAAAGATAATGATAAATAATTATAGATCAATATAGAATGTATTTAAATGGTAGGAGATTAATTTCAATTTAGTATTTATGGGAAATTCAAATTAAAAATTGTTATAATGATAATATCTATGAATTTTTTTAAAATGATAATGATTTCATGGATTACAAGAGATATCAATTAGAGGTGGATGAAACAAGATTAATACATATTAAAAATTCATTACAATAAAAAAAATAAGTTGCATGAATTTTAGATGATGATGATGTAAAGTGAATGGGATGAAACATTGAGATATATTGGGGACGATAAAAATAATCTTATCATGATTTTTCTTTAAACTGAAGGATAATTTTGAAATCTAGAATAGGTTAAACCGAAATCTTCCCAAGAAATGTAAAAATGAACATATAATTCCATGAATGTTTCTGTGAAGAAACATTAATGAAAAAAGGATAATGGTATTGGAATCAAAAAGTAGATATCAACTATGGAGGCAACAACTAGATTCTCATTTAACTGAAGGTAATGAATTATACAATTTAATTTATTCATACTAATTTAGTTTTATTTTTTAGAACGAGTTGAAAATTAAATTCTGGAAAAATATGGTAGAGACAAAATACTAGAAAAACCACTAGTGTTTCTAGGGAAAATGTGATAGATTCTAGGGAGATAACCTTCCGAATATCATCTAGAAAAGTGATTTTGTCTATAAATGGAAAGAATATAAATTTTGAAATACAAAATTCTTTTAAAAAAATGTACACGTTTGTTGTATCACTTTTTGTTCTGTTGGAGTTTTGGGAACATGGTTATCTAAGCTTGGGAAAATAATTCATTCTATAGAGATTATAGAAGGACTATATTTAGAGGAATAATAACTAAATTAAATTATAACTCATCTATACATAATCAAATTTTCACATAAATGGAATATTATATCTAAAAAATATTTTTTTAGTGTCTTGAAATCTTAATTTACTATTATAAGTGAAATGTTCCTATTGTATGATAGTTCGAGTATGAAATTAATTAGCCTAGGGTACCACCAAAACCAACACCCTATATAGTACTCCACTAGCCCGAAGGGTGTTCATGATCCCCATTGGCTAAAACCATGTTTTTGGGAATCACATAAAGTATAATAGGAATGATTTAACCAAAACATCAGAGTTATTAAAAAAATGGATTATTTAAATTTAATTTTAAATGAAATATACATACCTTGTATTTTCATACAATATTAACTAAACATAAAAAATTAACAAAAAAAGACAACAACTCAAAATCAATTATAATGATTCAACACATTTGCATGCATATAAAACATCCTCTATAAATAACACAATAAAAATTTGAATAAATAAGAAAAATAAAATGATATAAAGATGATACATGGATGGATGTATTGTCTAATACATCTGTAAAAAAACAGTCATGTTGGACGCATCTCGAGTCCAAATCCTTACAACCTCAAGTTTCTTACCACAACCCGACTCACCCATAATTGGACCAATGGAAGAACCGAAATCCAAATAAAACAAAAAACCCAAAATATATATTGATATGAGATATATAACCCATTAGGTCACCACCCACTATGTCTATGTAATTAATTTATATAATAATTTCAATAATTCCTGTTTAAAATTACACTAACGAATAAAATATTTTCTATTTTATAACTCATACTAAAAATAAAACACAATTATAATTTAAAGAAACATGTATTTCACTCATTCATAACCCATTACATTTAATTTAAAATAATAGGTCTAACAAATTCAATTGGAAATACATTTCATAACCATTAATAAAAATAAAACCAAATATCACATTTTTATTTCCAAAATACATGTCTACATAAATAATTTAAACCATTTAAAATAATAATATGACCCATAGATAGAATATTACAATAAAAAAACACCTCAAGGTCCAGAAGAAATAATAAAATAAAAAATATAGAGGTTACAAAACCAAAAAACATAAGGGGAATATAATATGGAAATAAGATTCCATCAATGAAACCACCAACAATGGTATGACTATCATTATATACTATCCAAGGTTCTCAAGTAATATGATCCTAAACTACTATCAGGAAGCTTAATTCCCCCATAAAAACATACAAAACTCAAATGTTTACTTGAACTAGATAGGCCATAACCCATTCCAGGATAACAAAACTACAATGGGGAACCATCTTGGAACACTCAAAAATGTATTCCCACATTAGATTGAAACAATATAAATTAGATTTTTCACTTATAATTGAAAATACATTATTACCAATAATTCCTTTAACGCGGAGAAAATATAATTAAGCGGTCAAGTAATGGAAATAAAAAATTAATGAAACACAAGAAATATCCCATAAAATGAAAAAATGCATAATTTTAACTATAAATACTATGGGAGATCAATTAGGGTCTCAAAAATTTGAACCCATTTTAGAGTTCCAAAAAATCTAACTCAATATGATGAGTGATTTTGATTTTATTCTAAATCCAAAAATTCTAATACATTAACACGACTCTTAAATAAACGATTTTTATATTTGAAACAATTTTTTTAAAACTTGGTTCTTTTCATTAAAACCAAATACGTGTATTAACCACTCTCTTTTTCATAAAAATATATTTAAAAGACTTATAAATATTTGATCATAATATATTCATGATTAAACATTTAATTCAGAATAATTCATTCAAAATCCAAGGAAAATCCATTTTTTCAACCAAGTGATTCACTAATAAAATTTCTAAACCAATTATACACATTACACATAGGCACGATTTAATTAAAAATGAATTTGAAAATCCTCAATCATTCCATGGTATTAAAAATAATTAAAAATCAGGGATTTTCCCATCTTAATAATTCAAAACAATGTCACATAGTATCAACTTCCATGGTAAATTCTCAACGATCTAAGAAACAACCTCTAATTATCCTAGAGATAATAATACCTAGGTTAGAACCAACCCAAACATGGACCCAAGAATGATCTATTATTTAGGATTCATTATGGTAGGAGAAACCTACGACAAATGGAGAAAAAGTAAGGATAAAGAGAATAGATGAAGGAAGAGGGTATTTATATTGGAATACACCTAAAACCATGGGTGGAGACAGTGAAATTGAGGGAAAATGAGGGGGGAACCCTCCTAGGAATCCTTGCTCCAAGGAATCCTAGGAGGATGAGCTATTCATGAGGGAGAAAATAGACGTGGAGGGGAGTTAAAATCCAATAGGGGAAAAAAGTGAAATAACTTTTTATTTGATTTTATATAGGTTGTGTTGTTTTCAAATCTTTTCACCAACCATGTAGGAGCGATTTCCTAGAACAAAATACCCTATATGGCTTACCTAGAGATTTTTCATAGTTTTAATAAATGTGTAACCCCTGAAAACCTTACAGTTATTTGAAATTACATCCTATATCTCCTATGAAATTATAATAACCCAAAATAACATTAAATAACATAACACTTTTTTGTCACAATAATATAACCAATGATAAAAAGGGTAACAAAAAATACCGGTGTTTCAAATTCCCTTCCCACAATTCATTGTATACCTAGAAATACATCACTAAAGAATAGATAGTGAGATAACTAAAAGTCCCTAACACCCTGATCTATGAGTTAGTAGTTTTGGGATGAAAACATAAAAGGACTATTCTTGAAGGAAACATTCAAAAATGATCCATCGTCCCAGACCACCCACTCAAATTCACCAACCAATAAAGATTAATTCCTCAAAAAATCCAAAATCTCCATTCAAATAAAAACCATGACTATCAAACCCAAGTACCCAAGAGGAGGAATACCCATAAAGGTCTCCCCATTATTTATATTTCTTATAAAATGTTGAAATTAAAATAAACACTGATAAGAGGAAACTACCATCAAGATATCCTAATCCACCAAACTCAATAATAATTCTTGTAAAATCACTCAGTGTTTTAAAATGATATATCCGAGATAAATAATTATATCCTCAAAGGACACTCATTACAACACCCAACATATTTCATTGGGTCCTTCCATATCAATATGAGCCAGGCGAAATAACCAAACCATTGATGTAATAAAAGAAAATAAGGGTACTCGCCTTGGTCCATCACTCAACGTGTGTAATAAAGGACCTTTATTATGGCTAACCACCTTAGAGTGACACCACAAAATAAAAATTGAACCCTCAAGTTCTCAACAAAAGGAAATATCAGTCCTAATTGCTTGATCATGGACCCAATAGTCTCCCATTATTTACCCAATAAAAATCCCCCCCATCACTAGTTAATCATGGTAGAACATAAGAATCACTCCTAAAATTATGGGACATTATGTCTCTTACTATCAGCTGATTCAGAGAAATTCCAAGGTGCCATATAAGGTTTCGGAATGGACTGAAGTAAAGAGAAATAAAAAGAACAAGTCTGTCTTTATTGAAAAAAAGGAATTCTAAAGTCAGTAGTCCCTCCTGTTAAAACTCATATTTCTATTGAATATGGTTCTACACCAAAGTATCCTGCTTATTCCTCATTACAAAGAGTTTCATGGGATGATGTGGCTGAGGTGGAAGAGCAGATCTTAAAACATGTTCCTATTCAACAAGTTATTTAATGGGTTTCAAAGGAGGATCTTCATCTATTCTCTGAGATTTGCAATGATGTTTGTAATCTGGTTTATGACTTACAGAATGAGGAGGATGAGTATCAGTTTTTTCTAAATTTACAGAATGAAATTTATGATTTTATGATCTCTTTACATGATGATAAAGAAGATGTAATTGATGCTTCAAACCTGGATACTTCCACAAAGGATGAATATGGACAGAACTGTGATCCTACTTCAGCTACAGAACTGGATTTCAGCATCAATGCTCAGAAGGACCTGCAGATTCTTCTACCAGCTTTCATGGGGAGCAAGTCTGATACTTAGGATATGAAAAATAATGATCATTCTATTTCTTCTTCTTCTACTTTTAATAGTACTGTTGCATCTGAAAATAGTGCTCAAAATGCTGCTTCTCAAAGTAATTTTGCAAACAGTTCTGTTCCATCTGTTTCTTCTGACAATGCATGCAGTATGATGAATCCTACTAGAACTCAAATGAACTCTATTTCAGAATTGTATGATCTGAATATCTCTACACATGGCCCTTCTTCTTATACAATCCATGTACCTCATTCTGGTCCCCACAGATGCTCACAAATATTTTCAAGGGACAGTGGGATACCTGAAGCTGTAAAAATTAAAGACCTGCTTCAAGGCTCTAAAGGTCCTCAAATCTCGAAAAGGAAAGTAGGGAGACCCCCTAAAGATGGGAAAATCATAGATACTGCTTTAAAGGTAAAGATTTCAAAACATATCCCCATAATAACTAAAGCATATCTTATAGAGCTGGTAGAATCTGGAAAATAAATCACCATGAGATTTCTCATGGCTGGTTCATGCCACTAAATGGAAAAGGCTTGGACAACAAAGGATTCGAAGCTACTGAGTTCACATGGAGCTGAACCTAGCTATGAATGGACTGGACATCATGGTTTTAGGTGATTTACTTTCCTGGTTTGATCCATCCCAGGTGGAGTTGTTCCCTCTTTATGAGGTTAGTTGTAAAGAGTCTCTATACTTTCATATCTTGTAACCTCCTTTTTAATAAAATTACCTCAGCCGTTTGGCCGAGGGACCCTTCTAAAAAAACCACATCCAATACAATAAATATCATATGTAACTAGATTTCCCCCACTAATAAGAACATATCTCTAAACAGATAGGATCCCATAAGGAATGATCAAATTGACATCCAAATAAAGCACCCAACTAGAGATACCAAAAATTCCCTAATGATATAGAAAATAAATAATAATCAATAGAAATATACCTAAAAAGATTTCACCTAATATTTTTTTTAATAATCCAACATACATACTCTTAAAGATAAAATTGGAAAAATAATAATGAAAAATCCTTAATTTCACAGAGTATCCATTATCGAAGAATTGAATTCGAAGAATAACAATATAATAACTCCAAAAAGGATCACCAACCATTAAATTGGACTAAATAAGTCCAAAAATTTACAATGGGTGATAATATATTGAGTTCATCCCTCCATTAAGATGATCAGTGGGTCCTAAAACTAGAAGAAACCATTAAATGAATTTAAATGTTTCACCATGAGGACAAATTCAAAGACAATTTTTCTACATTCATTATTCAGCATTCTAGGAAGTATAATAAAATCAAAAAATGGATGGAATCAACTAATCTATTTCTCAACACTAAACCCATTGTCGTGATACATCTAAGGGACAACCAGACACAAAAAACACATAAAGGAATCGTCCACCACACAATATAAAACCCTTTTAAATATCACTATGTTATGGTTATAGGAATTTTAGAAACATAAATTACTAAGGCATTCTTTAAAAAAACAGCCTGACTTTTAAAACAAAAACAACTATTTTAACTTCCCATTATATTTTTAAAAACAAAATGAAACTATTTGAAAAGTTTTCTATAACATTGAAATAATTTTTCCACTCCACTTATTATTTTTTAAAACTAATTATCACATTAATTAATTTTAGAAAATTTATAATAAAACATCTTCCAACTTATTTTTTTCATAGCACTAAAATAAATTTCACTCACATAAAAAAAATTCAAAATAAATAAGGAATTTCTTTTTCAAAAAACCGATAAAACTAAGTGTTTAAATAAAACATTTCATGGAATACCATTTGTTAAATCAAAATATATTTTAAAAATAAATCAAACATAGGAAAAATAATAAAATAAATAAAAAAACACAAAAAATTACATCTCAAACAATTCAATAGATAGCGAAATCTTCTTCAATTTATCTAAAAAATGCGTGGTTCACTTTTTGAGAAATATAAATTAGTAGGATCTGAAAAACCAATGGGATAAAGATATATTCATGGATTGAGAAAATGGCCTATCAATCCATACACCAACCAAGGGACATGCTCTGTGTAGTTTAAAAAACCATCTTAACGGGCTCTATATGTTTTGATAGACCATAAAATATAACCTTATATTTCTAATTCAATGATATATTCAATTTAAAATTATATGAGACTCCTAAAACAAAATTCCAAGTTTATTAAGAATTTTATTAAAAATAATCCAAATCAAAATATACTAAAAGAACTCATGAAAAAAGTCAATCTATCCATTACGAAATCCCATTGAAACCGTAGGTTCGGAATGAGAAAGAGCTCATGAGGCCTTCCCTCACACCAACCACTCAATATCCAGTGACCCTATTTCTAAACTAACATTCCTAACCCTATATAACAACAGATTTTCCTCACCAATATTATCCCATAATATGAACCAAGTATTTGATATTATTTGTAATTAACCATAATGGGCTCCCACTTGAACTGACACCTGACCAAATATGCTGCTAGCATGAAAGCTTTCCTGATCCCCACAAACTGATTACTACTTCCAAAGCATCATAAGAACCTATTTTGGAAAACATCCACCCATAAATCATATTGAACATGATAATAGATCATTTTTAACTAAAATCCCCAATGGATATTCGATTCCTTGTACATCCAAGAAACATCTTGTATACATAAAGAAACATAAATAGACAAGCCATTAAGTCATAATAATCAATAATGATTCAAAACATTTTCATGCATATAAGGCATCATCCATAAACAATACCATGAAAAATGACATAACATGGAATAGAAAAATAAGTGAAAGTATATAAATGGATGGACTTCATGGCTGACACATCAGAATAAAAAAAATTAAAAAACAAGTTATAACCAACCCCGAATCGATCCCTATGAAATCTTTAGATTCTCACCACATCCCAAATCACCCATTTCACCTTAAATAATATATCCAAAATCTAGAAAAAATCTAGAAAATGGAATATATACAGAAGTGATATATAGAGCCAAGTAGGATTCCAACCACAAAGTGAATGAAATTATCTTATATAAGTATGTTATGAATCATAGTAAGAAAATACACTAATAAAAATGTGGTTTTACATTTCATAACCCATAAAGAAAATATAAAATAATTATGATTTCAAGGAAAAAATATGTTTCCCCAATTTAACCCAACCCATTTCTTACAAAATAATTTGTATGAAATATTACATTATAAATCAAATTAAAACCCTTTCATAAGAATAAAAAGAAATATCCCATCTTGATTTACAAAATATCTTTCCAAATAAATAATTTTTAATATTTCAAAAATACACCTATACATATATAGAAGATCACAAAAAATACCTCTTGGTCATGAATCAATAAGATAATAAAAAACATATAGGTTCTGCTAAAAACTAATGGAAGGAAAATGTATGAAGGAAATGATAATCCCTGATGAATAAAAACCAAACGTGATATAAGTGTCATGGGAGAATAAACTAATAACAGAAGTAATAAGATCTTTAACAAGAAACAATAACTTCAGTACCATATCAAATAACCTACCAATTTAGTATTCCCATAGAACTTGAATATCCCTATACCATCCCAAGAGGAAAAAGTAACAATGGGGACTCATTCATTTACACAGAGTAACTAGGTCATAATCTAACACGCCACAAGATAAACTAGAGTTTTCCATCATTTAGGAAATTATTTAGTTACCTAGAATTCCCTTTACCAAGAAACCATGTGATGAGGCAATAAAGTAATAGAAATAAAAAAAATAAGGTAAAACAATTAATATCTTACACATCACCTCCAACACCCTTGCCTAGAAAAACTCCGTTCACATCATAAAACCATTATAAATTTATAAATAGAATATAACAGACATTCTAAATACAATCTCTGGTCAATGAGTTTTTCATTATCTATGAACCCATTTTCATGTTCCAAACTATCCATTAAACAAAATATAACTTGGGGTTCTAATTTATTTTCCTTTCATTTTAAATTCATCAATTTCAATTATTTTAATATATTTTGAAAGACACCCATTTTATATTTCAAACATTTCATTAAAACATTGTTCTTTCATTTGGAACACCAAATGTGTAAGATTTCTTGAATTTTTCATAAAAATATACTTGAAAACAATCATAGGAATATTATCACATACATATAATGATAAAAAAATTAATTCAAAATAATTCAATCAAAATCCATGGAAAACCATTTATTCCAGTCATGTAATTCTATAAAAGCATTTTACAAATAAATTATACACAGTACACATAGGCATACATTAAATTAAAATGAATTTAAAATACTCCATCATTTCATGATCTGTAAAATGATCTATTAGTATAGAAATACCAATATCAATAAATCAGAATAGTTTTGTAACACATCACTTTCTATGCCAAATAACCAAATAAGAAGAGAATCTACCTCCACGACCCCTAGATAAGAAATGACCTAGGTTAGAACCATCCTAGACCAAAACCCCATCATGATCCATGAATTATGGTTTTTTTAAATGATAAACCTAGGAAACATATATAGAAAGGGTATAGGAGTAGAATAAATCAATAAATATGGGTTTTATCTTGGAAAATACTTAATTTTCTTTGGAGAAGACACATAAATAGAAGTAGAATGATGTGGAAACACTACTAGGGATCCAAGAAGGTTTTACCAATAATTATAGAGAAGATATAAGTCTATAATAGTTAAAACCAAGGAGGGGAAATAGGGTAAATATACTTTTATGTAATTCTAGGAATAAATCATAGTTTTGAAAAAATGTTTTCCAAATTTTTTTCTTGATTTATGGGAGCCACTACCCAGAATAAAATCATAATAACGATTTTCTAGGAGATAGAATATATATTTTCTAATAATCCTTTCTAATCATAAGACCCCTAAAATGTTTTCAAAAATTAAAATCTTGTCCCAAACCCCTAGGAACTTATGGTAACCCAATAAAACATAAAATAACATTAACATTTATTCCCACTATAATATAACCCATGATAAAATAGGAAACCAAAAATTAAAGTATTACTTAGTATGTATTAAATGATATTTGATGCATATAATAATTTTATGATAAGGCCATCCAATAAAAGTATGAAATAAATAAAATGATATGCAACTACTTAGGGATGTATGGATGTGATGAAACATGAGAAAAAAGAGAATGGGGTAGTTCCAACTACACCCAAGAGAAATATGTTCATGGATTTCATGAAAAATAAAATATTCTTCAACTATTTATGTAATGTAAAAATCATGTTCCATTGTATAGAAGCAATAAACATCATGGTAAAAAAGAGATGGTTAGAATAAATGAAAAATCAATCCATAAGTCGAATTGAAGGAATGACATGATAGAAGTCACCCTAGAAGAATAAATCAAATTTCATGTAAGGTTTCCTAATAGAGGTAACATAGATATGATAGACAATATTTATAAAAGGTTCATTTTTTAGGAAACAATATTGAAAAATGTTTTATAGTTCAACCAGGAAAAATGGGTTATTGAATAAAAATGAAAAAATAATGTTGAATTTTTGTTCAACAAAATATACTGTTAAAATGGAGTCCACCCAAAATAAGAAATATGAGAGTATTTATAATGAATGCATAACAATATGGATAGAATAAATGTAATTTAATGTCAAGTTTTACCAAAATTAAAAGAATGAATGTCATTTTCTTACTTCAGTTAAGAATATTGTTCAATCTAAGAATAAAGTTGAAAATAGAAATAAATTCATTCTTCCCAAATAGATCCATATTTATAAAATCAAAGATGATTATAGAATTATGAGTTCTCATCATTTTACAGATTAAGAAAACATTCACTAGTTTTTAATCTAATTATTTTCCTTGTTTCTCTCATTTATGAGATGATGGAGATTAAATTTTTCAATTACATGTTTTCTTATGTAATTTTTAATATGGAATTGAAGGTATTTTTTATATTGGATAACTATTTTAAATTTATAATCCTTATTTTGAAAGAGTACTCAATCATCATAGAGTAATTAAAAACTTTTGGAAACATGTCATGTGATTTAGAAAGAGTGATGGGAAATTTTTCATGAATAAAATCAATAGTGATGAAGATCAACAATGTGTATCCCTTAAACTGTGGGAAATAAGAAAAACTTCCTACCAAATGCTATTATTTTATTTGAATCTAAATTTCTTGATACAACATATGAAAAGATAAAGGTAATGGTTTGAAAACCACTTTTTATGTTATTTATAATTGTATCAAATTTTATGTATGAAGGGTGAGTGATTATTAAGATAAAAGAGGTGGAGTGAAATACCATTCAATTTAATGTTTTCGATGTGTTTTATAATTTTCATTTTATTTTATGAATTTCTTTAAAAATATATTTTTACAACTTCTATGATGTGAAATCATAGATAATGTAAAATTTCAGAAAGTTTATGGACATCATTTTATAATAAATTATTCACCCTTTTTTTATGCACCAAGCATTTCACACATCTAATTAGATTTAATTAGTTTATGTCTCATTACAAATTAAAATGTGATGAATTCCTTATCGTCATAAAATATGTGATCATTTCTTGAAAAGTATTTTCTCTCATAGAAGGTGGATAAAACATGGGAAAAGATAACATTGAAAATCAATTAAGATAAATAGGTGAGGAAAAAAATTCAGTGGGGGGACATTGAAGAGACTAATGGATTTTGGTTTTATTAATTTCCAATAATAATTTAAATATGTGTGTTGGGTAATGATGTAAGATTCTAATAAAGATGATTAATGGTGGTTCCCCTAATAATAATAAATGTATTGTTATTATTGAAGATTCTTATGTAAATATATTCAAGGATGAATACATATATTTAATAATATTAATGTTGTGCATAATGAGAATAAATATATTGGATTAGAGAACGTTCAATAATAGTGAAGTATTGAGGAGAAGAGAAGCTAAATACATAACAACATAAATATTGTTTATTAAGGAAGAGTAATATAGAAACCCAAGTCTTAAACATAAATTATTACATGATTTATTACATTATTACCACTAATACAATACAGGGATCTAGTGGTCTGGTGTATTTGGAATATTATACACAAAAACATTTCACCTTAAGCATAAAAACAACGTATATATTTAAAACTTCAAATAGTGATCTTAAATCACATTGATCTTATAAAATTTCATAAGTAATCATGGGGAAAGAATATAAGAAAAGTATTGATTTAGAAATACCATTAAGGAAATAAATAGTGAAATAAATGAAAATATGAGAGTCAATGGGAATTACATTATTTCAAAATGGGAATGATCATAATAATAAAAACATTAAATAATGAAATAAAATTATAAGATTATAGAATCATGGAACATGTTTAAAAAATTAGAAAATACATCATAAACATAAGTAAAGTGTTAATATAAAGACCATTGTCATAAAGATGATCGAGGCCCATGTTGGATTGGGTTCACAACCCATTCCCATAAGTATAGTGGACAAAGTCCCATTCTGTAATAGGTTCACTCCCCATTCATATAAATATAGTGGAAAAGATCTATAGTGGATAAGGTTCTCACCCTAATACTTTACATAATATCACATGAGATTAAAAGCTTTCCCAAATTCAATGTAGGTCTATATAATTTTTATGTCACCCATCACATAAGATAGTGTTCTTAGGATAAGTACTAATGAACCATACAGGGTAAATCATGATATGGAAACATTGACCAATTCATTAGAGGCCTCTATAATTGTAGTACCTCTTAGTACATAATGAAAATCATAAATATTCATTCTGTATGAGTAAAATAAACCATACATAAATTATAATAATGATCAAACCCATGAGAAGGAAGTGGGTCTCACAATTCCGATTCAGGGCATAACCAAAGGCTAAATAAAAAATATACCCAATATAAAAAGGAATTAAATCCTTTTGAACATCAATAATTAAAAAAGGGATATGGATATTAATCATGGTGTTCTAATATATAATATTTATGAGATGGATCTTTGAGAATAAATAATAAAAATTAACTACTTGGGTGATGATTTGGGAAATATGTAAAGAGACTTTTAAAAGAGGGGAGATAATATTATTTTCTATAAAACCATAGTTTAACTACGTGTATTTTCCATAAAATAATGAGTATTTTTATAATTCGTTTTTTGTTTAAAAAAATTGGATGGGGTGATTTTTTACATGAGAAAAGAAACATGAAACTCTTATTAAATTGGGTTTACATTAATGTGGGAATTTGGAAGGGAACTAAAAATGTGTATAACCCTAGAAATAATTTTTTGACTAGGTTTATATATATGGTACATGTATATAAAAATATAATAAATTTATTAGAATTATATTACATAAAATGGAGAAAAAGAAAGAGAATGTGTAAAAAATATATAATTCATAATCATAATCTTCCATAATATTAATGATGTAAAAATATTAAATATATATATTAATTAAAATTTCAAATTCATCTATCTCAGGTGTCTATGGAAAACAAAACACATCATGTCTTAAATGTAGTTGTCAACACCTATACATTGACGATGCTTTCATTTAACATGGAATGAGGGGGATGGGGTGAGAAATTTAATATTTATAATTTTTTAATTTTAATCAAGTTTTAAATATCATTTTAGATAATTAATTATTACTATTGAATATAACAATTTAGGTGGTCATGGAATATTTAACACATAATTAATGTGGATGATAGTCCATACACAAACATGATGATGTTTTTCTTTTTTATCAATAATTTCGGATCTAGGTATAAAATGAATATTCCAATATTATAAAAATATTTTATAATAGTAATAATTCTTTTCTATCACAACTTCTGGGATAGAATGGACTTTAGTGTTGTATAATAAGAAAAGAACATAGAAAAGTTTGTTTGAGAGTATTACCCTCTCCTTGGAATTGCCCCTTGGGTAGTAACTTTATGTTCCATAATTTGGTATATTTTTGAGAAACAAATTTTAGGGTGTGGGAAGGGTGTCTAGGTTTTAATTGTTAATAGATTTTGTTGATAAAAATATTTTTAATTTGTGTATAAATGGGGAGGACGTGGTCTCCCATTGTAAGTGAAGGAAACGGAACTCTTGTACAAACTCATTACTACTCAATAATTTTCCCCTATTATTCATGATAATGGCTCTAAAAATAGCCAATAATGGTCTGCGGAAATATATAAGGTGAATATTCCCTCCAAAATCCAATACCCAAATTATTTTCTACTTCTTAAACTACATTCACTATGTTAAAATACTTTTCCCATAATTTACCCTTACTGCGGCAACACGACATTCCCCATATGGAGATAATTTTAATAAAATAATTATAATTTTTATCTTTTAATAATTTAAAAATTAATATTTTAAAGGTTTAATTAATTTTATCAGATAAAAATTCTCTGAGTTTAAGAAATTATTTTTAGTATTATCACATGATGTGTATAATCAATTTTCTAGAAAAATTTCATTTTTAGCATTAAATTTTAGTGTGGAATAAGAGTATATTTTTTAATTTTAGAAATAGAAATTTGTTTTTTATTAAACAATTAAATGTTATGTGTATTTCAAATAAAGTAAAAATATAATTTTACCAGAATAATGAATAATTAAAAT
This sequence comes from Viscum album, assembly GCA_963277665.1. Taxonomy (NCBI): domain Eukaryota; kingdom Viridiplantae; phylum Streptophyta; class Magnoliopsida; order Santalales; family Viscaceae; genus Viscum; species Viscum album. Next base: position 1,238,051,634 of record OY728137.1, on the reverse strand, counting down.
AAAAGACCAAAATTAATTTATTATTAGAATAAATATATTGTAGTAATTTAATCAGGTTAAAAATATTTTTTTTTGAATTTTAAAATATATATTTAAAATAAATAAAATTATTCCCTAAATACATATCTTTTTATTAAATTAAAAGTCTCCCTTATATACAGATAAAATCATCATTTTTACAAAAACTATATTCTTTCATATAAAAATCAATTTTTTTCAAAAATCCCAAAAAATTAATCCTATGCCAATTTTCACATGATAAATATAAAAAATAGAAGTAATTTTAATATATTAATCATTTTTAACTGATAAAAATAAATTTTAAAAATATGAAATGTATAATTTTTCAAAAATAAATTTGGTTGAAAAAAAGTCACTTATAAAATAAATATTTGGTCCTATAAAAATGCTTCATGATTTTAAAATTCTTTCTTATTTACTAATAATTTCATAAAAATGTTGTTACATATAAAATTTTTATTTTCTATTATTCTACTAAAAATATCTATTTTTTAGAAAACCAAATTCCAAAAAACATTTTAAAGTAATATTGACATTGTAAGTCAAAAATGAATTTTATTTTGTCAATGTAATTTTTTTGGATTACCTATTTTAACTTTTAATTAAAATTATAAAATAAAATGAGATACTCTTTTTATAAGATATTAAATTTTTAAAATACTATTTGTTCTTATTCTTAATTTCTATTGAATATTGATATCTCTATAATAAATCAATCGATATTAAATTTTATAAAATTAATCATTTAACAATAATATTTGTAGTTTTAATTAATTAATGATAAAAAACATAAAAAGATAGATTCCTAAATATAATAATGAATGATGAAAATTTGTATAAAATAAAATTTATATAAACACATATGTATTACTATATTTCACAATTTATTTAATCATAATCTTGCCTACTAATTAAACAGATAGGATTTAACGATTGAAATATATCATGTTTTTGTTTTATTTAGGTGTTACGTGTGCAGTTCGATGTATAGCATGTTTGAATTGATCATAGAAAATAACGACCTAAAATAATAGGTTGTAAAATTCTCCGTCATTAAAAAAATTTCATCCTATAAATTAAAATACTCATATGATGAGATTAATTTCTATAAGGAGATCATAATTAACCCCACACTCATAGTTGATCATGGGTTGATTTGTGATATGAAGCAACATTTCCGTATAATCTCTTCGATACGAACCCTCTGTAAAAAGAGATATTACATTCCTAATTAAATCCAAATAAGTAAAGAATATGTAAATAAATAGGGTGAAACTTTCTTCAAAACATTAAAAAGTATTATATTCTATGGATGAAATAATTATAGAACCAAATTTTTTTCTTAATAAATCAATAACTAATAGGTAAAATATTACATGACTTGTGGCATTGAAAAGTATAGGGTGAAAAATCAATAACTATCTTTCCACGAGTCATTTCAAAAGATTATCCATGTTTTTATGATCTATATGTTGGTTGGGTTTGGTTGTGTACAGTATACCTTGGATTGGTTAGTTGGGTTTCATAATTAATAAATTCATTAAATTTAAATCATAAAATCATTAGTGGATTCTTAGTAAAATATTATCTTCCTTTAAATGTATCCTTTTTCTACCTAAATAAGTCGTTACTCAGTGACATTATTTAGCATAAGTAAATCATTTTCCAATCCCCTTATGGAATTTCTCATGGTGCATCTTCCCACATTATTGACATGTAAAATGTTGAATATTCTTTTTTTCATTATCTTCATCAACCTAGTTCTCACAAGAATAAATCCTTAACATATTTATTGGATTCATGATTTCAACTATTCTCACATGATGAATCATATTTTTCAATAGTTGTTTTGGAATAATCTCTAGATTTCTCAGTCCTACTCCCATTCTAATGGGATGATTCTTGATGTAATCATTACATTGTATCTTGCACGCAAGGTTGAACTGGTTCCTTCTCATTCTAGGCATCACTAAACCCAAAAAATGGGATAAATTGAGTGATTTTAAATTATAATAAAATTATTTATATCATAGAAAATAACGTGGAAATTTAACCAGAAAATTTATTAATTTATAATACAATATTGTTAAACTATAATTCTCTTATACCATTTGTAGTTTAAACTATATAAGTCTTACATCCAATTTTAGCATCCTTTTTTTAACCTATATTATTTTTAATTCATTCTAATTTACCTTACTTTGGATTCTCTTATACTTATAAAACTATTACATCAATATATGTCAGAAAACATTTCTCTATATGTATTCATATAGATTAAATGAAAAAAATAATATCCCCTATAGCTTCAAAAAAATGTAGGTTGGTCTATTTATCATGACCCAAGTAATGATTGAATTAATACTTAATCCTGCATTTTTAGGGTTTTTACCACATTGTATATCTAGGCTATAGCTTGAATTCACTTGTAGTGTTCAGAAAGATATGTCATTGCTAGGAAAACTGCATAATAAAACATTCCAAAATTTCAGTTTGTTATATTGTATACAGACTTATCTCAAAGGGTTTTCATTAATGTTCTTTTATCCAAATATCAACAAATTACTATACAGGTCTTTGATATCAAATTTAGAGACCAAAACCTTAAAATAAATTATTTCATTATTTATAACATACTTTCCCCATGGTACAATCCATGGTTCTAGAGGTTTAGCCTCATTGGAATATTAGATACATAAACAAATCATCTTAAACATAAAAACAACATATTTCTATAAAACAACATTTAATACACCTAACTCCCATAGACCTTATAAAACTACAAAGTATACCCTATGGAAAATAAATTATGAAAATTCTAAACTATTAATCCGATTAAGGTAATAAACATGGTAATAATGAATAACATGAGATTCAATAGGCGTAACATGAAATAAAAATAGAATGGTCTTAATCATGGATATGTGGACTATGGAAATAAAGTCATAAGATTATGGAATCATAGAATGTAGTGTCCCCTACTCTAGTAACCCAGAGTTTATGTCTTAATTTTTTATATTATTATAAGACATATAGAATCACATACTAAATAGAATAATAGTTTAATAGTCAAGAGAATCATGAAACCAACATGATCACCCTTTTATATTTGAAAACACAAATTACAAAAAAAAATTGGAATATAATTTTTTTCATATATCATATCCTTGAATATCATTATTATTTCACCTCCTAGATTCTTGGAAAAGGAAACAAAATAATGGTGAGATAAAATTCACAGTAATGGTTATTTATAATAGAAGTTATTATAAATCAATAAGCTTAATTATGGAACAGTAAATAACAGAACACAAATCAAATTAAAATAATTTGATTTAAAAATGAATATAGAATGTTAAATAAATAAAATAGATTCCATTTAATCAATAATAATATAATTCTAACTGGATGAAGAATAATCAATATGGGAAAGTAAATAACTATAAAAGCATTTCATTTAATCAACAAAGTGAGAATAAAATGCATTTATATATGATATCATTGTAAATATATCATGGATAATAATAACTAAATTCTCTATGATGGAAATTGGTAATTATAGGATTTCATGATATTTGGAATCAATATACATGTACATTCAAGAACATCAATAATATAGTTCAAATTTGATGGGTTGGTATACACCAGAATCCCATTTAAATCAAGGTACCCTATTGATTCATCTCATGAGATTATCAAGGCATCAAAAAGATTTATATAAATATTCCCCACCCATATATTTATATCCAAATCAATCCTCAAATTTCAAATAACTGATTTAATTCATTAATAATATGAATTAATAAAAAATATACATGTTGAGTAAATAATACATATTTATCAATATTTTCCCATCCAATGAAATAAATTTTAATTTAAAATGACATATGTATAAATAATATATGGTTTATGTAGAATGAATATCCATGATAAATTATCTTGATGTTTATGGGAAATTTAATGTCCAATGATCATAGGAATGTGAATATTTGAAGGGAATGTTAATGACTATAAATTGAATCAAGAAAGAAAATTTCTACACTTTACTTGGCCAAAATTATAAAAAAAATATAAATTATATTTATGGTATAAATAGAAAATATCCTTATAATATTTTATATAAAATAAAGGGTTATTGTCATTTAAAAAAATATCATAAAAATATAATTAATACATTATTGAAGAAGATATCATTTTAAATTTGAAAATACATTTTTTTAATTCTAGAATTTAGGAAAACATTTTGTTTTATAAAATCATTTAAACTTGTAAAGAAATTTTTAAAGAAATTAGTGGTCATGATGGAATGAAATTTCATACATTTCATATATGTTTTAAAAACACCCCTTTCGAACTGTTGTAAAAAGGGTAAAAAGATACCAATTTGGAGTAAAACAAGAGTATTCCTTTTAAAAAATAATTAATATATAAAAATGGTTAAAAATTATTTAAAAAATAATTTTGAAAACATTAAAACATTTTTGACAATATTTTTTGAAAACATGGATTTCGATGAAAGATGATTATCTACCGTATAGAGAAATGATGTGGTATTTTATTTAAAAACATTATCTTAATAATTTTAAGTAAAAATGACTGGAAAATGGTACTATTACTTGAAAACATCATGAATAACCATTGAAGATTAAAATTAAATGGGGTTATTTGAAAATGATCAAATAATTTCTTTTAATTTAAATTCGTGAATAAACTATCTCGACTAAAATGATATTAGAAAATAAAGAATTATAAAGATCATAATTTTGATGTGATAATTAATAAATAAATATATTATGTTCATAAATTATAAATACATATAAAAAAGTAGATATAAAACCTATAATTTTCAAAATTCCTAACAAAAATAATATTATAATTTCAATGACAGTAAATATGTAATATGACCAAATGAAATGAAATTGAGTTATGAAATTCATCACCACTTGTTAATATTCAATTCAAAACCATTTAAATGAGAAAATTCAATGTAAAAGAAAAAATTCCATGAATTATTAATTATTCATGATATTATGGAGAATTGGGTAGTATATACACCATATAATAGAAATTAGATGAATAACATCACAATATTCCTCAAATTAGAGAAATTGAGATGGAGACCCCTACCTCACGCTTTCTTTTAGTGGAATATGATTTAACATCTTGTATAATTTTTTAGGAAATTTTAAAATTTATACCAGAATAATAATCATATTTATAATATCATATATTATCATCTTACAACATTTTATCACACTTTTGTCAATAATATTTCATTATTTTTATTGATTCAGGTGTTAATCTCTTGGTTTTTTCATGTGTGTTTTGTAATGAAATTTATGGTTCATGGATATATGATATATATCCATCATATCAAGAAATATATTAATGTTATGAATTTAATATTTACTCATCATATACATTTTAGAATCATTCTTGAATATTTTGTATGGAAAATGAATCACATCTTTTTCTGGAGATGATAGGTCTTACACACGTACGAGTGACGATATCATTCCATTAATGAGTTAAATGATAAGAAAGTGGTGATTTATTAATATAATAGAATTGATAGAATTTCATATTTATCACATATTTCATTAGTTTTTTTTCTTATTACAATCCATTTAATTCGTAAGTGATAAATAAATCACATCGCTTTGCAAGACGGTAGCCATCCGTACACACGAGTAACGTTAACAAATTTTAAACATCGTGTAAATAATTAAGATATATGTGATATAATAATTAAATAAGTATAATATTATCATAAATATCATATAGATGTGTAACATCCATAATTATATCCATACTTTAAAGGTGGTGATGGAAACTGAATTGCATTGGTTTGTGAGGTGATAGTTCATCATTCAAATGATCAACGGTTTCATTTCTAATATGACAGAAGAGGATATTGATATGGTTCATGAACATAACCTAAATATATTTAGTGTTATTGAATAATAATAAAAATGATAAATCTCATTTAACAATGTTACCTCTTCTTTGTGGGACTACTTTTGGTTTCCTCAAAATCTTTAATAGGACAGATTTCTGATAAAAAAGGATCAATTATTTTGTGAGGGGGTTATGGAAGTGGTTTGGGTAGGTATTGGCTGAAAAATATATTAAAGGAAGTATTTGGGGAAAACCAAAGTGTGAATACAGAACCAGAGTGGGTGGCCTTTCATAAGTAGTGGAGAGGGTACACAAGTAGTTTTGAAAATAATAATTCACAACTATGTTTTTATCATTTAAAATTCCTCTAAAATGGAAAATTATCAATCCTTATAGGTTATTAATTTTATATACATATCCATAAAATGAGTTTTGGACATATTTATAGGCCATTTTTAACCATTATCTTTTTTGTTCCACCCCTAGTGAATCAATTTTTACCTTAACTATAGTAATTAATTTATTACACCTTTTAATATTTATAATGGTAAAACATTATGTTAAATATATTATATAATATAAATTATTATGAATTAAAATATCTAATCCTTTTTTCAAAATTAAATTCTCATAAGTGTTTGAATCTAATTTAAAATTATACCCATAGACGTGATGAAAAGCGGGTTTTAAATGAGAAAATTCTCAATAGTATATGAGGTTTTAATATCAAAAATAGAAATAAATTTGATTAACATGACCTAAAATTTTAAAATAGTAGTATAATTGAAAAAATAATTTAAGAAATAATTTAACTTTATCAGTTATTTAAATGTAAATAATGTTTTCAATAAAAATTAGAATTTTTCATTACTTGTCAAAAAATAAAACATTTCATAAAAAATAAAAAAACCACCCCAAGATAATTTTTATCTTATTATTTAAAAAATTAATTTCATTTTATCAAAAATATTATATAAGTATAAAAAAATTAATTCTAAATTATGCGTGCAAAGGATGACTGAAACATCATTTAAGAAAATATAGTTTTTCAGGAAACATGTCTTTTCATATAAATGATTTTTTATTTATATAAATATATTTCCATAGTTTTCATAATTTAGTTATTAATATTCATTACCAAAAATTTAAATGCGTGTTATGATAGTATACTATACTATTGTTCATTTAGACTCATGGATGGATGTTCTACAAGCTGTAAAAGATATTAAATTTAAAGAAATATTTTTCATTAGATGCTTAAGCTCGGTGTTTCATGTGACATACTCTATAAAATAAAATATTATTATTTTAGAATTTTAGGGTGTCGAATTATCCCCACATTGAATAAATTGTGTCCCCGTAATTTGGTCTTGTGCACAGAAATCACTGGTTTTATATTTGAAAATTTAATTTTTGAAAACACAAATCTTAAAAAGTGTCAATAAAACATCCTCTTAATAAGGGAGAAAGTGAAGTAGAATGTTCAAAAATAATAACCAATGACTAGGTTTATAATTAGGTCAAAATTTGTGGGAATTAAACTTCTAGATATAAATTAAAAACATAGATAATTACAGTGTGTGATCGAGGTCATTGATCACAAGAAAATGAAAGATCAAAGGAAATTTAAGGTTATAAAAACTATTGAATTGTGATGATTTAAAAAACCATTTCATTAATTATATATGAGGGTAATTGTATAATTTTTTTCTTCATGATCATTTTCATAATGTTCAGGAATTATATTACTATATAAGAATATATGGAAATACACTTACTTGATATGTTTCTATTTAACAAGTAAAATTTCATCCTTTGGTTGTACTATGATTCATTTGAAATTCAACTCTTACTTTAGAAAATAAATATTAAAAATTGAATATTTTATGCCTGAAGTACTAAATTTCACTTTTAATAGATTGTAAGATCTAAAAAAGAGTGAAAAGTGATCCCATATTTTTATATCTATTTTCTAGAACCAATGTTGTTTGAAAACATTATTCAATGTAGAAATTTAATCTCTTAATCTAAAGAGTAACCGTACAGGTTCATCCTTAATATTTATTTTTCAAATAATTTAACTAAAAAATGATATATTAACTAGAATATCATGTAGTCCAATGGTATATACAACACCTTTTCACCCTTCAGTTGTGGGTTCAAGCCCCGTGACCCTGAATGATGAGATATTTTATCACACAATACACATGTTAGGCTTTTTCTAAGACAATATTATTATAATTAATATAACATTTACAAAGTATAAAACCCTTAATTACTTCAATATAAAAGACATGATAAACCATAATGGTTACCAATACCTTTAAACTTATTCCCATGAAAATTAAGGGTATTATTCCTTAAATAATATTTTTACTAATACATATACTAAACCAAATGGTAGTTTTTACATTAATTTTTCCATAAAATATTATTAATCATGTGGCATTACAGAAACACATATTATTAAAAGATTTTTTAAATTATTTTGACATATAATCAACCTTAAACTCATAAACCCATGATGGAGTCGACCAATAATATGTTAATAAATATAAATATCATCCTAAAATCTATCACAATCATTAGATGCTTCATAATTCTTATCAAAAAAATAACATTGTTAAAAATACCTCTAAAATTAAATTCACGAATACCAATACATAAATACATAATCAATTTTATTTCAACATAAGATTATACTTCGTATAAGAGTAAACCATTTGAATAGGGAATTGAATGAAATAATGCCTAGGTTCCCCACAATTAACACGACCAACTATAAATGGATCCCAATAATGAAATTTATTTCCTTCTATCATAGACTTCATTTTTCCATAGTAATTAATTTATTTATTCCACTATTCTCTAAACATTCAAAATTTTCCCATTACATTCATACACATTCATGGGTGTCACTTTCCACATTTATGACATGTAGGAATTTGAGCCTTAATTAACTTTTAGTCTCCATCATTCAATCTCTTAGTGAAATCAATCATTCTATTTATTGGTGAGTATATGAGTTGGTTAAGGTATATGTTGTTAATAATATTTTGGGATAAATGATTATATATAATCATGATATCCTTTACTCATTTCATCAAACAATTATGTTTCTCTTATTCACCCCATTTTCCATCATATTCATTGTTAATATGATTAGTTTGGGTTCCAGCCATTGAATAAAACCCAAAATCATAGTATGCGAAACAATAATAGTAGTGTAAATACTATAAAATAATTTATAGGATGTTTAAATTATAACATATTATTTCTTGTATAAGACAACTTATGTTTAACCTAGGCCATTCATTTTTATCATCTATCCAAATCCTTCATAATGATTTGTAATGAAAATTTGTATTTTTATAAGAATATCCCCCAGGTCTATTAAACCAAGTGTGTTGTGAGGCCCATTTTCGTGTACCAGGTAACACTCAAGTCAATTCCATCCTTCCTTTACAAATTTTATTATCCCTAAATGTATATATGGTAGAACCATGTCACTTTTAGTACCCAGATGAGGGAATATTTCTAGGAAAACACACATAATCTGTACCATAAAAAATTTAGGATTTTCTCCAATAATTATCATCAAATTATCTCATAGGGTTATATTCCCTGATCTATGTTTTCCTAAATCTACTTTCCAAGGTGTCTTATAATCCTGCTCAGATACAAACTATAGTGACCTACCTCTAGCAACCCTGATCTAGTTTTTTATATTATTGCATTGTTATAAGATATAAGGAATCACATCTTAAATGACCAAATATTTTAATAGTTTTCGTAAACTAGTTACATAAATAAATAAAATATTACATTTGAAAACAAAAATATCATTTTTTCTAGAATATCATTATTCCCTCTAAAATATCCTTGATTATCATTCTTAGTTCAATTCATGGATTCTTGGGAAAGGATGCAAAATTATGGTGTGATCTAATTATTATTAGGGGTTAAGTACATAAAAATATATCATGAATCAATAATCATAAACCTAGAAGGGTGAATAACAAAACACATAAGATATTTAAATAGTTTTACTAGAATAATTAATATTTTAAGTTATATAACAGAAAACATAGGTAATTTAATCAATAACAAGACTATTATAACTGGATAAGGCATAGTAAATTAGTAAAGGTAAATAACTGAAAACACATGACATTTAGTCAATAAAATGAGAATGAAATGCATCTATAGAAAATATCATTTTGAAATTATTGTCGAAAATTTTAACTGAATTTCAATTAATGAAAGTATTAATTTTTGGTTTTAATGATATCAAGAATTTTGATACCTATACTATCATGATATGTAAAAAGATTGTTTAGAAATTATGGGTTGGTATACAAAAAAAACCCATTTAACTACGGCTAGTCAGCTAATTCCTCTCATGAGACTACTAATGCTTTGAGGGGATATCATAACTGTGACCCACCGACATGTGTTTGTTATAATTATTCCTAATATATCAAATAATCAATTAAATTAATGAAAAATATGACTTATCAAATAAATACTTTTATTAAGTAACGAATATGGATTTATCAATATTTCACTCATCAATAAAATAAATCTCAATATAAAAAACAGTATGTATAAATTATTTATGTTTTTTTAAATATGCATATCTAGGTAAATATTATGGATATTTAGGGGAAATTTAATTCCCAATGATCTTTGTAATATGAATATTTCAATAGAATGTTAATAACTTGATTAATGAATCAATAAAGTTAATTTCAATACATTCTTAGGTCAAAACTCTCATAAACCAACAATATAAAGAAAAATGATATGATTAATACAATATATCACGGTTGGATTATAACTAAAATAATGGGATGTTTTCATTGATGAAAAGGAACACCATTAAGAGATATTTAAAGTCATTTTTGAAGAAAATGTCCCATTTATGTAGAAAATTAATTTTTACGATTAAATTATCTAAAATATTGAATACTTAAATAAATGAGAGTTCATGATGGAAATAAATTCTGTAAATTCCATACAAATTAAAACAACATTCTTTTCACACTACTGTAAAAATGTTAAAATACTCTTCATTCAATAAGAGATAAGAATATTCGTTTTGATTTAAAAAATAAATAAATAATGTAAAAAATGTCTTTAATAAATTATTTTTTGAATATTATTTTTTAAAAATTTTATATTTAAAACATGGATTTGGAGGGAAAGGAATTATCGAACGAAGGGAAAAATAAAGTATTATTTTATTAAAAATATTATCTCACAAATTTTATGTGCCAAAGATAGTGGAAAAGATACTATTATTGGAAAAAATAATGAATAAATTGATGATAATATATGTAAAGGGGTATATTGAAAAATTATAAAATAATTCTCCTCAATAAACATTCATGTATAAACATTCTTAATTAAAATTATTCTATGAAATAAACCCTTACAATAATTCTAACATTGAAATGATAATTAATCAATGACTAAAGTATGTGTATCAAATTGAATTTTTTTATTAAACTAGAAATATAACAAAATATAGTCAAAATTCCTTACACACATAATCTTGTAAGGTTAAAGACAATAAATAAGTAGTATAACCCAATGAAAAAAAATTGACTTATGAAATTCATTAACACTTTTTAATTATCAATTCGAATAACCATAGATGAAATAATTAAAATTAAAAATTAAATAAAATTAATTATTAATTATTCATGATATTACATGAAAAGGATCATTATATACACCATATTAAATAAATTTGGTGTATAACACTATAATATGCCTCAATGAAGAGAAATTGAGATGAAGTCTCATACCTCATGCATGTTTTTCATTGAATGATATTTAAAATTTGTATAATAGTTTAAATAATATTTTTATTATAAAAAATAACCATACTAATATTTATAATATCATATATTGTCCCTTTATACCATTTTACCACCTATTTGTTAATAATATTACATTATTTTTTTATCAGGTGTTAATCGCCGTGTTTTCTCATGATTTATTTTTTATAAAAGGTCATGTTATTGGGTATATAAAATAGATATATCATTTTTAGAATTATATTAATTTTATAAATATTATATTTAATCATTATATACATTTTTATAATCATTCTTGATGGTTAGACATGGAAAATCAATCACATCACTTCATGGAGATGGTCAGTCGTACGTATGCACAAGTGATGATATCATTTCATTAACAATATAAAGGATAAAAAAATGTGTTATGAAATTAATATTATCGAATTTACATAATTTCATATACATCAAATATATTCATTAAATTTATCCTAATTACTTTCTGATTTAGGAATAAGTGAAAATAAAATCACATATCTTTGCGAGGAAGTAGTTCACCGTACACATGAGCGAAGGTATCGTATTTTAAATGACATGAAAAGTAAGAAGTTATAATTGATAGTATAATTATATAATTATAATAAATTATTTAATATAAAATAAATGTATCAAATCCATCATTATATCCCACCATTAAAGTTAGTTATGGAAAACAAATTACATCGATTCTTGAGGTTGTAGTCCTCTGTACACATGATCGATGATTTCGTTTCCCATTTGATGGAAGAGGAGATGAACATAGGTATTTAAATTAAAATATATTTTTTTAATTATAGGGTAGTTACTAGTTTTACTATATTATCATGATTAAATAATATTTAGGGAGGTGGATGATGAAATAAAATGAAATTTATTGATTAATAACAATACCTCTTCTTCAGGGAACATCTTTTGGTTTGCAGAAAAACCCCTCCTATAATGGATTTATTATAAAAATAATTGATATAATGTGATTTTAGGGTATTAATAAATTTATTTGGTTAGTTATTGGAAGAAATAATGGATTTTCATGTTTGAATAGGGGAGCATAGGGGGTGGCCTTTTATATATGGGGGAGAGGAGAAATGGAATTTTTGGAAAGAAGCAATTACACCCCCATTTTAATAATTTCAAAGATTAAAAAATTGGACATTATCGGCAATTATTTTCGATAAGGTAAAAATATATCCATAAAATTTTTGTTGTAGAAATTGGTAGTTCATTTGTAGCATTGATCTTCTTAGTTTAACCCCTTGGTAAATAAATTTTTACCATAATTGTGGCAATTAAATTATACCTTCTTTACTATTCAAAATGGTGAAAAATTAAGTTGAACATATTAGATAATAAAAATAATTATGAGTAATAATATTTAATTCATTTTTTCAAATTTAATTTATATAAGTGGAAAAATATAATTTAAAATTATACCTGCAGACGTGACGAAAAAGAGGGGTTTTAAAGAGAAACTTCTTATAAGTATAAAAGGTTTTAATACAAAAATTCAATATTAAATTTATTAAAATGACCAAAACCTATCAAATTTAATTATAATTTATATAATTATACTAAAATAATAATATAATATTTAATTTAACCTTGTGAATTATTTAATCCAAAAGGCAGTGTTCAATAAAAAACAATAGTTTTCACTATTCATCGAAAAATAAAACATTTCATAAAAAAATCAAACTAAAATAATTTTGATATTATGATTTTAAAAATGAAATTATTTTTATAAAATAAATGACATAAATGAGGAAAATTTTAATTATAAATTATGTGTGAAAAGTGTGACTAAATCATCTTTTAGAAAAATACATTTCTCAAAAAACATTTATTTCATTTAAATGATTCTTATTTTATTTTTAATTAATATATTATCAAAATTTTCATAAATTAAATATTAGTATTAATACAAAAATAATAATGAATAGTTTATAATGGTATACAATATTATCATTCATTTAGACTCTGGTTGTGTGTTTTGCATGTTATCAAAGTTATTAAATTTAAAGAAATATTTTTCAGGGGTAGTTTAAGCTAAGTGTTGTGTATCACATGCCATATTGAATACAATTTTATTATATTATAATTACAAGGTGTTATATGGAATATTTGGAAACAACATAATATAAGACATCATAAACAAAATTAAAGTGTCACTCCCAAGACCAACATCATAATGTGTACAATGTCAAATTATTAATTAGGATTACTCATCATTTAAATATATATTGTGGACTATGTTAAATGTTTGATTGGGTTAACTCCTCATTTCCATAAATATAGTCTAAAAAGTCCCATGATTGATTAGCTTCGCTGCCTAATCCCATGCATAACATCTCATGAGAGATAAAGCTATACTCAATGCATTGGATGACTATATAATTTCATTCCAACCCATAAAATAACATATTATGCTTAGGCTAACCCCATATTCACCATACATGTTATGTCATGAAATAAAAATATTTACCAATTTATTATAGGTTTAAATAATTCTATGCAAACCCGATAAATAATTAAATTCATAGATGTTATTTCTACTTGAAGAAAATAATCCATATATAATTAATAAGATTGATTAAACTCATGATAAGTAAGTAAGTTTCAAAATTATAATTCAAGGTATAACTGAATGATAAATCATATGAATGAAAAAGATAATACAGAATTATATTATTTTAAAATTCCGTAATTAAAAGGTTGAATAGTTCCTGAACATATATTTACTATGTATAAAAACATGAGAATGATCTAGGAGAAAAAAATAAAAATGAACCACTTGGGTGATTTTTTATCAAATAAGTAATGGATATTTTAATTGAGTAAAGAGATTCTTATTTTCTTAAAAAAATAATTTATCCAATATATTTCTACAGAAAATATTTTAATATTTTTGGAAGATATACATAGTTTAAAAACATTGTAAGGGGGTGATTCTTTACAAGAGACCTGAAATAAGAAACATACATTAAATATGGTTTACTTTATAGATGTAATTTAAAAGGGATCTAATAAAAGTACACACCCAAAACATAAAAGGATATTTTACTAGATATATATGTAAGGAATAAAAAAAGATATTTGTTAGAATAATATTTTATGAAATGGAGAAAATTAAATACAATATGTAACCAATAAGTAACAAGATTGGTATGAAAGATACCTTATCTTCATGCACCTAAGAATTCTGAAATTTAACATAAATTATGAAATAATAAAATTATGTTCATTAATTATATACCCAATAACCATAATCATCTATATTTAATTTTATAAATTCCATTTATTATCTAATGTTATAAAATTTTAATCTAGTATTTGATTACATCAGTTACTTACGGTTGTTCAGTTATTTTCTTTTTAGTGTTAGGTCAGAATGGTTATAATGAAGAAAAAGACACAAGAGGGGTGGATTATGTTTCTCAAAAACATTGAAAGATTAATATCACCTCCCTTGTTCTCAAGTGAACAATCGCTTTTCTCATAAATATTTGTGAGTAGTGAAAATAAAAAAGGAAAACAACATAGATATGTATAATGGTTTAGTGCACAATGATCCTCTAGTCCACTCCACCAATTCTCTACCATGAGAGCTTGGTAATTTTCACTAGTAGGTCCTCTTATCTAAAGATTAATAAATAAAAACAACTATGTTTAAGTATTTGAAACATTATAATTATTTTACAGGGCCTTATAGTTATTTTACACAGAACTAAAGATCCAAATCTTAGTAAAAGAGGCTGACACTACACCATGAATTAGTCCATGTATCCAATACATGATAAATAAATATAAATTGATTTGATTATGTAAATATTTTTTACATCAATAATATTGTAGAAACTAAAATTTGTACACATATTTTCAATAAATCACAACAAAAAATAGATCTTCAACACAACACAGGCTTTATTCAAACAACGATTGAAAAAAATAGACATATGTGTAAACATGTATGTCTCCAAAGTGTATTTATGAAGAATTATTCTTTTATTTTTCAAAAAAATATGTAACAACAATATCTAGCAATAATTATATTAATTATAGTGGTTTGATTAGATAGATAAAAACAAGTAGGTCTCCAATGTGTATCTCTATAGGCAACAAAACACATGTTGTTTTCAGACACATCTTTTACTTAAAAATATTTATTTTTATATCAGATATCTTTTTTTCAATTGAATATTGTCTCAATTTTTGTACTATATTTTGAATAGATTCATTTCAAACAAGATCTATTAATATCTCATAATAAATTGTGAATATTTTAATTCAAAATTATTCAAGAGAATTGTAACTTCCTATAAGAATAAAATTGATTTAATCCATTTAATGTGATCTTTGAATCAGTAATAAAATATATTTAAATATATATTTACTTCTTTTAAAATACATTCGATGATAAAAAAATTCGATAAATTAGAACTCCATATTTGAAAAGTAAAACATAGGTTTCTTTATAAAACAAAAAAATCTAAATGTACGGTTGATAATGTAACGACCTAGCTTTAAAAATTACATAATTTATTTAATTCAAAAATAATTCACATTCATAAATTCTAGAAAATTATTTCATGTTATAGTTTTAGATAATTATTTCATAACTTATTACATAAAAACTCATATATTAAAAAGTATTCACTTATACTAAATATACATTTTTTCACAATATGAAACTTTTAAAACAAAACATGATTTATTTCCAAAATAAAACATAACAAACTTGAAAATTTAATTATTATCTTCATTTAACCATCCAAAAACCATATGAATTTTTTTTGAAACATGGAATAAGAAAAAAATATCAATAAGGGACATAAATGGAAGAAGGAATATATTAATTCATTAATGAAAACATTGTCACAAAGTTATAACTTTTCCACATAAAACATAATCACATAATATTACATTATAATATATTAAGATTCCTTTAAATCCATAATAAGCATAAATAAATCATAAACCATAAATTTTGGCATAATTTTTAAAACACGCATACATATAATGTATCTCTCCCAGCTACACAGGGATTAACTATCACAGTTACACTTGGGAAAACAATCATAATATATTCACACAATCTCTAAGGAGAAACATAACTAGTTATCATTTTAAAATTACCCAATGAATTAGATATATATAATTGGCTCATTTACCCTCAGTTTATCATGGAACCATATGTCATAATAATAATTCCAAACTACCATAATATTAGAATAACACATAAATCATGGATCAAATAAACACTCTTGAAGAATTTTTTTTTCTATTTTGATATCACTTTTCATTTTTAAGAAACCAAACACTTATAAATGAAATCATTTTATTCTAAAATAATAATTTAAGCACGTAAATGAAACATCAAATAAATATTTTTTAATAAAATTATGAAAATATTATTATGTTATATAAGTAAAAAAATCTTTGGAAAAAATATTTGTTAATTAAAAAGAGGATTTTTGAAAGGAAAGTATCTTACTTTATATATTAATGGGTTACTCGCCTTTATCTAGTGTCCATGATAATAAAATTAGATTCATTAATTACAAAATTTAGAACCTATTAAACATGTATTTTATTGATTACCATTTTATCAAGTTAATTAATTGACATTTAGTTGAGTTATAAATATCATAATCATCATTTTGAGAGAATTCGTTTATGGGATTTATTGTTGGTTTCCCTGAATATAATTATGAGTGTTCTTGTCAAATGGAATAAAAAATATCGAAGAGGAAAAAATGGTATTAATATACATCCAAAAATTTAAATGATTTCATATATCGTTTTTTATAAAATGAGGATGGTTCATTATATAAAATATTAATGATAAATGTTTGGTTTGTTTTTGGAGATTTTTCTACCATCACAATCTAGTTTCACATTATTTAATATTATAACTATAAATTAGTTCCAAAAAAGTAAACATATTATAAATGAAATATTAATATATGGTTTAAGCATAACATGGGTTTTATGACTATACTTCTAGGTGTTGAAGGAAAATCAAAATGCATCATTCACGAAGGCAGTGAATCGAAACGTCACAGACGATGTTTTCATTTTTTAGAATAAGAGGAGAGGAGGAGATGTTTGATAATGGATATTCCAATAACATAGTAAAATTATCTATTATATATGATACAGGATTTAGCATGCTGTTTTGGATTGGTGAGGTTAGGATATGGTAGATTGAAATACAGACCACCTTAAAGAACATAGTTTTTGGTTTTTTTTCAGACCAGTAGGTATTGGACATGGGGAATATGATTATTTTATGGATTTTCCATAATTTATACAATGTATAAGTATTTGAATTTATGAGTATAAGAGGTGGTGTATGGTGATATTTATAGGGAGATGAGAGGGGTGTAATTTATTAGGAGAGGAGATGAGTGTTTTTGATTATTTTATTCATTTGTTAATTATTTTGCCTCAAAAATATCAATAACACTATTTTTGTATAAGTATAGTTACTAGTGTTATTATATTCAAAATAATTTGTTCTTTCCTCAAATGTAAATCATCCATGACCTAATAATTCATTTAGTTAATTATATACTAAATTAATGTATTACAATATTCACAAAAAAATATCTATTTTAGAAAAATCCCAAAAATTCACCATTACAATTTTTTAAAATTCTGTATTCAATAATGGAATCTATTTCTTAAAATAAGAATTATAATATTAGAAATTTTATTTTAATTTAAAATCATCATTTATTCAAAGAATTCCGATTTTATTATTATAACTGATTCCTTGAATTTTTTAAAATTTAATTAAATTATCACAAAATTATATTATAATTATAATAAAGCAAAATATTATTTTTTGAATCTATTTTATGAAAAAAAAATTCTTTTAAATTATTATATTAAATATATTATTGTATATAAATTATTATGTTTTACAAAAATACCTACACAGAATTTATCATTTATAAAACAATTAGTTAGTTGTACCATGATATAAATATATATATTTTTCACATATAATATAAATATATTTTATCTATACTTCTATAGGTAGGGATACTATTTTATTAGTATAAATTCATTAATTTATATATATTCCACTTATTTCATTATATATTTGTAATGAATTTAAATATTTAATTCCAGAATGAAAAAAAATATTCTATAAGTACTTTGGTTATTAAAGATAGCGTATGGCAGTTAATAAATACACGTTTGATAAATAATACTTTACTTTACTCAACGTTAGTGTTTATTTATAATGTATGGTTTATAATCCATAATTTTCAAGTTGCATAATGTATATGATCCGTACATGTTATCTAAAATGTAGTGTTGATGATCATGTGTTATGATTACAAACATAGTGTATGATCAGAGTTTCCAGAATACATTCAAAAACATCCTAAAAACATCAAAAAATATTTCTCGTGGACCAATGACTTGAATATATTTCCAAAAAATATATTTTATCGAATATTCTCTTCCTGAAATCAACTTTAAAATAACTTCATTAGTAACATAAATGTCGGTGTTTTTGATCTTTAAAACCAAAAAAATATTGAACTTGTTGAATCAAGAAATTCTCAACAATATACCTCTATTTGATAATGAAAAATCCCATCATATTTTTTGTGAAAATTGTTTAAAAAATTACAAGAACGAATTTTTTAAAAAAATATCCAAAAAAAAAATTCATCAATATATATTTCAAAAAATTCTTATCAATATAATTTTCTCCCCATTTTTTATAAAATACAGATTTCTCTATATATAAGATTCTATAAATTCTCCCCCAAGATGAAAAACATGTAAACTATAACTATAAACTTCTCCCCCTAATTTCTGATGTCAAAAAGAATGTAATTAAATAAACACGCCTAAATTCATGTATCCCTAAAAAGATATAAATATGTAATCAATGACTATATATAATATTTTTTTTATGAAAAAAATTGTTTTGAAATGATCATCTTAAAAAATAAAGACATCTCTTGAATATTTAATGAAATTGGAATTCATTCAAATAACTTCCCCTTTGTCATATCATATAGGATATTCAACGGAATAATTTCATTCATATATCATATTTGAAAAATATTATTTACATGATTTTATACAATAACTAGTAAAAGAAAAAAAATGAAATTACAAAAAAAAACTTATAGAAAATATTATTACTAACCAATATATTAAAAAAAATTATATATTTAAATTTATTTTAAATAATCTAGAGAAAATAAAATCAGGGGATTTTGAATGATAAGACGGTTCATATGACCTATCCGATCATTGAAATGTTTCCTTGAAAACATCTAAAACTCTTGATAGTTCTTCAATTTTGTTTTGAAAATCTATTTTTTGATTTAGAGAAGAATACAAACAATTTCCAACCAAGAACACTCTTAGCTTTTCATGATCCAACTTCGTAACAACTTCTCACATCAACAAATCCATTTGATTTAGCATTTCCACTATAAAAACATTGAATTGTTTATTTGAAATGGATCATTCATTTACATTTTTATGTAAGCATTGTAATTATTAATATGATTTCCTAGATGTATTCAGACCATCTTATAACTTAACTTATTATTCATTCATGGTATTGACTTTCAAAATATGTTTTTTGTAAGATATTTGAGATGAAGAGACTTCCAGATTATCAAAACCACGAGCTTCCATATTTATAGAGAAATATTTTTTAAAATAATATATAACATACTAAACCAACTTTTTTAAGTCTGGATTATTACATATTTACCTTTTTATAGAAATACATTCTTCTAAACATAAATTATATGATCACTTCATTTGTTAGTGATTGGTATTTAGAATCCTTTGAACAATATATTTCAGAGAAGAAAGATATATAATTAAAATGGTTTTAAGAAGATGGTTCTACGGTTTTAAAGAGATAATGAAATTTTTTGTTCTCACACATTTCAGATGATACTTAACATTCTCATGTTAAAAAATATTGAATAATCATTAATAAATTGAATTTATTGAAATGTCAATTTTATAATAGAATTATTTTTGTAAAAATGTTACAAAAATGAATGAATATAACTTCAAAAAAATAATTAACTTATTTACATATTTTAACAACTTGTTTTAAATAGTAAGAAGAAATATCTTACCCATTAAATGTAGTGAATATTATAAAAAATTATATGAAAAATAGTAATAAAATACATTATGGATTATAGATTGTAGTCCTAAAGGTATATATTTTGATAAAAACAACTATGGATTTGTTCAGTTATTTTTGAAATATATTTCTATTATTAGACAGACAACCACGTCATGATTTTATGATGTAGCTCAGTGGTGTAATCATGAAATACCATAAATATAGGTTTATTATAGAACACATATTATTTTGGGTATAGAAGTGTTAGAAACTAACTTCTTATATAACCAAATATGTTTATTTTTAGTAGATATTCATCTATTCATGTTATAAATTCCGTTAAACAATAATTATTTTAACACCATAAATGTGTGGTTTTATAATGAATAATTAATTCACATAAAATCCATTAATACTGCAATAAAAAACCCAATGATTAAAATTATTTTTTTCATTTGAACCAGTGGAAAATTTATTCTTTTATATATTTTTTTCTCTCACTGTTACATTATATTTAATGTTTTCCATTGTGAATTTTATTATTACTAACTATTTGATTTAAATAATCTTCTCCTTTTATGAGAATACTAGATGATATTTTTAAAGTATAAACATCAACAAATAATTATTTTTTCTTAGTTTCATACATGTCACATGATACTTATGAATAATTTTATTTTAAATCTATTATTTGTATTGACAAACATTCTTTAAATAATAGAGTAGCATCATATTATTTTCTAATATTTATATGGTCTTTATTTAAGGATTCATGTTTATCTTTTAACATAATGAAATACCTAATTATTTAATTATATGAAATATTAGCTCAATTAGAGTTATGAGAGAAATATGATTATACATTCTTAGTATGATTCATAAGATATAACATTTTCCCTATACATTTAGTCACAAAATATGTAGGTGATCTAAAATAATCACTCCATGTAGCCTTTATATATTTCATTCATTTTAATTATTATCGTATTTCCTTTGATATTTGAGTATACTATATTTATCTCTTTTATTACCACATTCCTTATATTCACAACATCTATTTTTTAGGACCATTTATTGTATTATTTATATAGTATTAGAAATCATTTAAAGAGATATGGTAAATAATTATCTAAATATTGATGACTTAAATCAAAAGATTCATTCATAGTAATTTTCAGAGAAACTTCATCATGTTTGATATAATTTTCAACTTCATCCTTCATCTCACCTTTATACATCATTAATGTTCCTATCAATTTTTTCATAGATAAATTTTATACTAGTGTAGATTTTCATATAGCTACAGATATTCCATAATAGTGAGAGCATAATACTCTATGTACATTTAATTCATTATGTGGCTATGAAATTTTATCTACCAAGTTAGGAATATTATTGACGTTTTTTGTAATTCAAATTTTCATTTATGTCATAGTTTCATCCTCATACATTCTGAAAGTATCAAAATCTATCAGTATATCAGTGTACCTTATTCATCTAATATTTCTAGTTCCTTTATATTCGATTGAAATCATATGCCACATATAATATGGAGTAGCGTACTAAGAAACTCAATTAAAATCATCAGTTCCTAAACCAAAGAAAATGGAATTCATTTATTATGAATTGAGATCATATTATTTTTCTTGATCATCATTTCAATCTTCCAAAATTCATTAGGAATCTCATAAGGTTAACAACAATGAAATAAGACCTTATTATAATATTTTTCAACAAAATAATCATATTGTATTTCTAGCATGAAAAATTATCACTATTAATGTTAGAAGCATGATTCATCAAAAAAACCTCTCCATATTTATTAATATTTATATGTATTTGTATGAGTCTTTAACAGAGGTCTATTAGAGCTAGTAAATATTCGTTATTTATCATAGGAGTAAATTTTTTTGAAGCACTTGGTTAGAATAAAATAGAATACTCAATGAGTATAGTACACTTAATTATTGATATCATAAATAATTAAAATAATTTCAGAGAGGAAAACATACTATAAGAGACATGCCTCCAATTCCACTTGTTAATTAGGAATGGATATGATTAAGATAGATGCAGAAGTGGGGTGGATTGTGTTTTTCAAAAACGTTGACATATTCAGATCACCTATCTTTTTTTGAATTGAAACTTCCCTTCTCTTTTAAATATATGTGATAAGTGGATATAAATAATGAAAAGAACAAAATGTTGTATAGTGGTTCAAGAAACAAGGATCCCCTAGTCCACTCCACCAATTCTATACACCCCGAGCATGGTGATTCACACTTGAAGGTCCTCTTATCTGGAGACTTATAAATTAGAAAAATGGAGTGAAGGCATCTGAAACCTTAGAAGGATTTTACAAGGCCTTATATTTCTTTTTAAAGTAAAAATATCCACAAATTCATACAAGAAAATGACATTCCACTACGAATGAGTCCAAGCAGCCGAAACTCTAATACATCGGTAGAGATTTATTTTATTTAGAGATTATTTTTACTTCATAATTATAGAAGAAACTATTATAATCATTCATATATTTAGTAATTAAAATTAGAAAATATATCTTTAACATTTATCAATATTTCTTCAAAGAGTGATTGTGAAAACACAAGAAAGATGTTTAAACATGTATTTCTACAAAGGGTATCTATGAAAAAATATATTTTGATCATAAAAAAATATGAAACAATAAGATATAGAAAAAATGATAGAAAGATTACTGAGTTGATTAGATAGATCAAAACATTTATGTCCAGAAAGTGTAGCTATAAAGGTAATAACACACTTTCTGGTTTTCAAAGAAATCTTTTCCTAGGGAATATTTTTGTTTTTTATCTACTTATTATTTTTCAATTGAATATTGTCTCGATATTTAATTTATAGGTTGTATATTTCATGGTAAACTAAACTAATGAAATATCACATAATAAATCATGAATATTTTAATTCAAAATCATTCAACAGAATTATAACTTCCTATAAGAAAAGAAACGATTTATTTCATTCAATTAATTTATTTTTATTTGTTATAGAATATATTTGAGTATATATTTTCTTCTAGAAAAACCCTTCTAGAGGCAATTTATAATATCTTGAAATTAAAAATCATATTTTTAATAGTTAAACATTGGGTTACTTCATGAAATGAAAAAAACCCGAACGTAATGTTGTTAATGTCAGGACATAGCCTTAGACATTACATAAACTCATTAATTCAAATTAAATTCAATTTTATACATTCCAAAATATGGTTTAGGTTTTGAGTTTTTGATAATTAGATCACGAATTCAAATATAGAACCTCAAATATCACAAAGTAGATATTTCTATTCAATATACATTTTTTTATAATATGAATCTTTTAAAAAAACATGATTTATTTACAAAATAAAACTTTACAACTTTAAAAATAAGTTATTATCTACGTTTACTGATACAGAAACACTGGGAAAAAATCAAAATTTGAAATCAAATAAAATTCACATTAAGAGACATAGAAGAAACAAAGAACTCTTCATTCCTTGAATGATATAATTTTAAAAATGTTATAGCTTTTACACCAACATAATTACTCTTTAGATTCCCTTAAAAATCATAGGTTTCTTGTAAATCCACAGATTGCAGAACTAAAGTATAAAAGGTAAATTCTGGAATCATTTTTATATCAATATTACATATATTTTAGCTCTTATAGTTTCATATTGAGTAACCATCATGGTTAAACATGCAATAACTATCTGAGTATATTCCCATAATCTCTTAGTTGAATCCTAACCAGTTAACT
Source organism: Viscum album (assembly GCA_963277665.1). Taxonomy (NCBI): domain Eukaryota; kingdom Viridiplantae; phylum Streptophyta; class Magnoliopsida; order Santalales; family Viscaceae; genus Viscum; species Viscum album. The sequence continues at coordinate 1,238,026,962 of OY728137.1, read as the reverse complement.
CCATCCATTTACCCAATGCATTGGAGATCTATAATGGGATCACCTACCCTATATTTTAAATTAAACCACCCATTATCATAAAAATGAAAAATAACCATTATCGGATCATAACACTTAAATATGTCATAAAAGAAAAATTCTTTGGGAAAATAAATTTTCCATTTTGAAATTAGTTTTCATTTTATAGAAGTAACAGACTTTTAAATAATGAAGTATTGTTAAAAAATAAAATTTAAACCTATAAATGAAAAAAAGGGAATTAAAAAAGTAGGAAAATATTATTGTGTCATATAAGTAAAAAATTTGTTTCTTTCATAAAAATGTTTTAGCGTGAAAAGAGGATTTTAAAAAATAAATCCCTTTTCTTTATGTCTTAATGAAATCTCCCATTTTACATAATGTATTAAAAAATAAAAAAAGATTCATTAATTACATAATTCAAAATATGTTAGAAATATATTTTATTTATAATCATTTTATTAAGTTTGTTTATGTCTATTTTGATGAGTTTCAAGCATCAATATTGTCACTCCAGTAGTGTTTAGTTCATGGATTTATAGTGAGTTGCATTTAATTTAATTATGGGAGTTCTTTTAAAATGGAATAAAAACTAAATTAGTGGATAAAATGGTGTTAATATACTTCCATAATTTTAAATGATTCCATATGTTACTTTTTTATGATAGGAGGATGATTCATTAGAAAAATATTAATGATATATTTTTTCTTTTTTCAGTGTTTTTTTCAACCATCACATACAAGTTTCATTTTATTTAATATTATGTTTATAAATTACTCATAGATCATTAAAAAGGAATAATATAAAAAATAATATCTATTATAGAAATATTAATGGTTTTATGACCAACCTTTAATGCAGTAATGTAAACTGAAGAATCTCTATCCTTGAAAGCGGTTAATCGACAGGTCGTAGATGTTGTTTTCATTTTATAAAATAAGAGGATAAGAGAGGAGGTTTGATGATGGATATTATATTATGATAATAAAATTGTAGTTTATAAATGATATTGTATTTATAATTATAGTTTGGAAAGGGTATGTGAGGATAAGATAAAATTAATAAAATAAAGAAAGAAGTTATTTAAAAGAGAAAAGTGGGTTTTACCTCTTCAATTTATCCTCATTGAGAACCACCTTAAATAATTTGATTTTGGTATTTTAACCAGTTCGATGGGTCTTGGATGTCGGTATAGGGCTTGGAAATGGAATTGGGTATAAATCAGACAATCTAATAGGATTTCGAGGTGTGTGGACAAGAGGTGGTATTTATAGTGAGAGGAGAGGGGCATTTTTGTTTATTTTTTTCATTTGTGAAATATTTTTGCTCAAGATTGTCAATTATGTTTATTACTGTTACATAGTATAGCAAATAGAGACTGTAAATTCAAAATAATGGTTACTTACATCATAAATAAATCGTCCATGACTAAATAATACATTTATATAATTATGCCGTAAATTAACAAACATCACTATTCACCGAAAATTCAACTATCATAGAAACATCTAAAAAATTCACCTTAACCATTTTTCGACCTATAGAATTCAAAAAATGGATACCATTATTCGAAAAAACTCCTAAATATGAGAAAAATTAATTAAAATCATCATTTTGTCAATGAATGTTGATTTTAATATTAAAGAAGTTTTACAACACATTGAAAAAGTAATTAAATTCTGAAGAATTAGTGTTAGAATTATAATTCATTAAAATGTTAATTTATGAATCACTTTTAAGAAAAAAAATTAAAATATATATATTAATTATAAAATTATAGATAATCATTTATGTTTTAGAAAAATACCAATAATGAATTTGTCATTTTTAAAACATTTATTTACTTATATCATTACATAAAAATATCATATTGTCACTTATAAGATACATAATTTTTATTTTTATTTTCATAGGAAAGGTTACTATTGAATTAGTATATATTCCTTAGTTTTTATATATTTTTCTTATTTCATTATACATTTATAATGAATTCAACAATTTAATTCTTGATGTAATAAAAATTAATCTCTAAGAACCTAGGATATTACATTGTCCTTCTTTCTAAAAATTGGATCCTCACAATTTTTATTCACATATTAAACAAGTTGGGAATCCTTTTCCTCATATAATTTTCATATTCCCAAGTTTCTTATTTGACCATGTTGTTTCATCACATATCCTTAACCTGGTGAATTACCTTATTCTGTAATAATTTCTCTCTACTATCAAGAATCTGAACTAGATTGTCCTCATAGGATAGTTTCTCTTCCAGATAAACTACATCCTGGCTAATATTTAGAGATAAATCTGGAACAAACTTTCCTAACATCAAAAAATTAAAAATATTATGTACCTAGGACAAACTCAGAGGCAATGCCACATGATAGGATAATTTTTCAAACCAAGCGGCATAAATCCAAACTCATAATACCCATATCTAGTATGGAACGTTTTTTTTTGGAATTTCATACACTTCGCACTCAAATGATGGTACCAAAATCTCAGTTCAATTGTTGAAAACAACTGAGCTCCCTAAAGCTGATAAAAAAAGTCATCGATTGGAGGAAAATGATACATTTTCTTCATAGTGATGTTATTCAATGCTCTATAATCTTTAAAAATATTCATAAAAACATCATTATTTTACACAAAAAATAGGGGAATCCTAAGGGTACGTACTCAGATAGATTAAAAAATTATGTATAAACTCTATAAATTTTTTTTAGAATATAATAAATTTTACTTCAACCTATAAATGAGGTGTTTTTGAAATATTTTTATCCTCAGGGACTAAATCAGCAGTAAACTCAACCACCCGATCATGTATAATACAAGAAAAATCATCAAAAAATCATCCTAAAACTCATTTTTCATCATAAAATTATTAATTTTAACATTTACCATGTTTAAAATAATATGTGAATGATAAAATTCTTTTCAACCTTTTAACAGTTCTTCTACATCCAAATATGTTATCAATGGTAGGGGTTCATTCTTATATAAAAACTGAAACTATTTATGAAAATTGACTTCTTTAGTTCTATAAGAAATAATACCACATTAAATAAAATTCTTATCCATACACAAAATAACATCAAATTCTACATGGTGACACCTTACAAGGCTTTTATTGGGCCTTCTGGTTCTTTTATAATGAATTGAAAATCGAAAGATCAGTACAAAAAGATGGAACTTTACCACAACTGGTTCTAAGCATCCAAAACCCAAATAAATCAATAATGATTTATTTTTTTCGATAAAAAGGTATTACTTCATAGTATAAATATCAACTGATATATGTATTCATATCGTCAAAAATTTTCAATATGAAATAGATCCCCACCATTTCACATGATTTATTCAAATAGAGATAGAGAAAACACAAGACAAATGTGTAAACAAGTTTGTATCCCAAGGGTATCACTAATAAATTATTCATACATCTTAGAGAATAATATGTAACAATAAGATGTAGTTGAAAAAATTGAAATGGTAGTGAGTCGATCAGATAGATAAAACCATGTATTCCTCTAATGTGAACCTTTGATGTAAAAGACTCAGTTTTTATTTTCAAAAACATCTTTTCCTTATGTATAATTCTGTTGTGTATCTCATATCATTTTTTGATAAATATTTTATCAATTTCATTATTATAGGTTGAATAGTTCTCAACCAAACAAACTCTAGAAATATCAAATCATGAATCATGGATATTTGAATTCAGGATCATTCAAGACAATCGTAACATCCCAAAAGAATGTAAATGATCAATTCCTTTGAAAGAGAAACATTGAATCAGTCATAAAATATATTTAAGTAGATACTTACTTCTAGAGAAACCATTGATTAAATAATTAATAATATCTTCAAATGAAAACTCTATTTTTGAATAATCAAAAATGAGGTTCTTTTATGTAAAGAAAATATCCAAATGCATGGTTGATAAAATATGGATGTTCACAAATGTAGTGCTGATAAGAAACAATTTCCTTTCCTCCAAAATATGGTTTATTCCAAATTTGTGGTTGATAATACAGACTTTCCTAGAAGTGTAGTGTAGACGATCCACATGTTTTTTCTCAGTCATCAATATTTTGAACTACACAATATATTACAAATGTTGAGAATGAATAGTGTTTCCATAATGCATTCATACACATCCAAAATATTTTAAAACATATTTCCTATTGACAAATGACATGAATATATTTCTAGTATAAATATTATACTCAATATTACCTCCCTAAAATTCACTTAAAATAAACTTAATAAAGAAAATATATTTTGTCATTTGTGGTCATAAAAACCCAAAAAAAATTAAAAAAATTGTTATAACAACATATGCTCATCACAAAACATTTTTGGTTTTTTATCATGGTCAAAGGGGTGATAAATTTTACCATTCACTCCTTTGTTTAGAGATTTCTTGAGATCTTTTTTAGTTACCCTTTTTATCTTGTTTTGAGTATATAATTTTTTTGTTTTATTTTGGGTGAGTTTGGGTGAAATTGTAAAATGTTGGGAGGAATTTGGACAGTGCATGGTTGGCTCACAATTTTCTCAAACCGTGTTCCTTTCTGTAGAAAACGGTGAACCCAAAGGAAAAGTGTAATTGTATGGTTTAAACATAGTTTTCAAACCCTTGTATCCTCCTATTAGAAACAATTCAGGCCCATTAAGGAGGTGTACGTTTATGGTGAACTATAAACCCTGAGTAGGAAACCTTGTACATGGATTTTTTAATCCCTAAAAATTCATTAAAAATTTCACAAACCCTTATATTATATCCCTAAATAATCAAACTTAACCCTAAACCACATTTTCTAATTTTTTAGAGGCTCTTAGATGAATTTTAAGTAATTATAAAATTTTGTATTGATGAATCAAAAATTTATTGAGGATATTCACCTCTCCTTGTAAGAGAGTCTAATCTTGATTGATTTCCTCCCTCCCTCTCTTCTTTCTCTCATCATTTAAATGGATGTTTTCCTCCATTATTTGTGGATATATCTCTAGTATTTTATAGATATAATCCATTTGATATTGGATTTAGGTTTTTTATCTGGATCTCATTCTATATCATGATCTTACATGTTCCATTTCAATTAGGGTTTTCCTTTTGAGGGTGTTCATCATCAATTTTGAGGTAGGTGGTCTAAATTCCTTTCACATAGTCTTAAATTCTAATTTCCAATATTTATTGTGTAATTTCAATTAGAGCACTGAAAATTAAATATTCAATTGAATAAATTAATTGATTGATTAATTTATGTAATCAATGAATTGGATTAAATTATTGGTAAATTAATTAATGGATTTTTTGTGTGGATTTGATTGATTAATTAAATGATGATTTTGTTAATTAATGGGTTGTTTAATTTTCCAACTAATGTTTTTTGAATTAATTAACAATGGAAATTATTAAATGGTTGGGTCAACCTTAATGGATCATTTTGTTATAGGATGAAATACAGATAAATGGATTAATGTTGAATTTTCATTTTATTTGATGTGAATAAATTATTGAACCTTGTTTTTTTATAATGTAAATGGTATGATTTGATGTTAAATGTTTATGATAGGCTTAATATTGAGTAATCTTGTTAAATCTGATATGTGTAATATATTTTTTCATTGATAAATTGTTTGTGGTACATGGAATTCTTCTTCAAATATACATGGGGTACATGACGTGGCATTCAATACCAAAATTCATGGATATAAAAATGAGGGTTTGACTGAGACTGCTAGTTCAAAAACCCACATGTGTTATTCTTATGATAATGGGTGTGGGTCATAAACAACTACTTCAAAATACCACCTTTGTGATTTCTTGATAAATTGGTTGTTGGACATATAATGATTCTTAAAATAACCACGTGTTGCTCGACATGGTGTTTTATGCCAAAAATGCTATCACTAGACTATGGTTCCAAGTTGTTGTAATATGAATTTAAATGAAATGGATAGTGAAATACCATGTTAAATAATGATTTGTGAATTTAATGTGTTTTATAGTTCATACATTTCCATGGGCCAAAGTATGTATTTAGGGTTTAGGTTTCCTTAGGATCTCAATGGTTTATGTGGTCAAATAAAGAATAGTTGACTATGTAAATTGTTATCTTATTTCTAGTATTTTATTCTTTATAAAATTATATACACTTTTATTGAATGGTAATTGTTTCAAATGATGTTGGTAGTGCCCTACTGAGTTCTGTTCACACCATACTTGGGCTTCCTGATCGATACATGAATAAATTTCATGGTTGGAGTGTAGGATAAAGGTAGGATCCCTATGTTAGATAGATAATATGGGATAGAGCATTGATGGAAGAACTGTACATTGTGTTGGGAACCGCTTAGAGTTTTCATTCCTTATATTTTGGGGTTTTTCATTAGACACTTGACAGGTAATTGGAATGAAAAATATACTATTTTAGTTTTGGAGATTGTATTCATGTTATAGTTATCATGTGACATCAGTAATATTCATGTTATAATTATATCATTTGGATATTTATTATTTTATTTCCATTGTTATGTCAATTTATTCATGTGGGTATAGTCTCCCTGTGATTTGTATTAGAACCTCGTTGTTAGTTGAAATTTTTAAGTGTATGAGAGTTACACCCAAGGTCTTATTAATTTCCTACTTTGGGCACCAGTGTGTGGCACCCAGGTCAAGATGATACATAATGGTTTCAGAGTGGATTTATATTCATTTATTTTGTCTTAATACTTTGGAAAATTAGGTAAGAGACTATAAGGCATTGGGGAATTCTAATGAGATCTTTCATGGATGTTTATAACACGTGTATGGGGGAAAACCCAAGTACCCAATATGGGATTGTTGTTATTGATTTGTGTGGTTACAATTGATTATATTTTCCATCGAGTGACGAATTTTTTGTGTGATTTATTTATTTTTTCTGATATTTTCTTTGATTTGAATCATGAACCAGTATGGTATGACAGTTGGGTATGCACGCATCATTTTATGAGCTGATGAATTATTCTGACGTACATCATTTTAGGCATGCATGGGAAAAACTGGGTTTTGGGTAAGTTGTTTAAATTGATTTTTGTTCATTCTTGTGTAATTGAACTCAAAATTTTCCCATGTATGGAATTTAAAGATTTAAAAGGATAAAATATGTTAATAAATGAGTGTATAATGGGAAAATTAAATAATTATAATGAGTTCACATTTTATCAACCATAACCTAGGTGTTGGATGATTAAGCGTAGTTATAGTGCGATAGTTTTGATCAAGTGTTGGAAGAAGTGGAATGACTTGTTATGGAAAATTGTGAATCCCCCTTAAGTAAATGTGTTAAATTTATGTTTTTTTTGTCCTAAGATGTTTGTCTGGAATTATAGAGTTATTCCTCGATGATGATGTATCTTGATAGGAAAACATGAGGTTATGACTAGATATGATCCATCAAAAGTGGAACCTGAGACAATGATAGTGATGGGTGATGAAGTTGAAGAGAAGTTCCATGAGAACATTTCCTAGTTTATGAATTTTATGGAAAAAGACCCAGGGAACGTTGTAAAGACCATGTGTGTCTTCTCATAGGAGTTCCAATTGTAGGACCCTTTGACTTTCATTTTAGAGGTAGGACATGATGCAGTTGAGTTCATGATTGAGTCCATCTAGAGTATACCCGAACACTTAGAGACTCCTACAGATAAAATATTATATCTTATAGCTTATATGTTACTTGGATAGGTGAAGAAATGGTGGGACATCAAGACTTGGGAAGTACAGGTGAATAATATGGGGTGATTGGAATTTTCGGAGAAGTTCTTTGAGGAAATTTACCCTAAGATGTTCAGGTAGGAGAGAGAGGATTTTTTTATATGGTTGAATCAGAGGAGGACATATATGATGGACTATGATAGACATTTTAAATTTTTTTTATTTATTCTAGATTTGATAGGGGATGAGGCTATAGGATAATTGTTTTAGGATGGGATTAATTATGGAATTAGGTCCAAGGTGAATATCTTTTAGCTGAAAAAGATTACAGAGGGGGGGAATCAAGCTCCCATTTTTTAAGGGAACCTGAAGGAGGCTTCTAGTGCAGGATAAGTGGCTTCTTCTGAATAGTTATGCTTCTCCACTTCTGAGAGTAGAAAGCATCATAATAATAGTTTTGACCAGAGTATTGGGAAGAAGAGTGGTCAGGGGGATGATATGTTACAGAATATATTAAGTGAGTGACATGTTACCATTAGGGTGGGCTAGGTAGATTTCAAATACATTTTCCCTAACCACCAGAAGTGTTCTGAGTCAACAGTAGTATGGAAAGTCTACTAAGTCTCAATATGAACCCACAATAGATTGTTATTGATGGAGTGGCTAGACGTAACAAAAGTATGGGAAGATGATATTCTACACCCTAAAGGTATGTCCGTTATAGTTCTACTGGTCATGGTGGTTGAGGTAGTAGAAGTGGTGATTCTAGGAAAGAGTTTCTGTATCTGTAGAGTGGTGTAACTCAGGGAATGAAGGCTACATCATAGGGAATAAGTGAAGGACATTTTCATGTTGTTTGGCCTACACTGGTTGATAGAGAGGCTGGACCATCGATAGTTAAGTGTACGATTCTTTTATATTTACACTATCTAGTGCCATATTTGATACTAGTACCTATCATTATATTATCTGTAGACAAAATTTTAATTTTTTGATCTTGGTGTTGGAGTTCATGGGTGGGGTGATGAAAATATATACACCCTTGGGAGTACGGTCGAAGGACATCTGTTTGTACATGGGGTGTTCCCTAAAGTATGGGGAGTATCGGTTTCCTTGAGATATTTATATCCTTGACATGTCATGATTAAACCTAATTATGAATATGGAATGGTTGGTGTCATATGAAGGACCTATATATTGTTACCACATGAGGGTGACATTTATGTCTCATGAGGGTAACAATTACATTCATCATGGAGAGTGGGATATCAAGGTGGTCTGTGTAGGGCTAGTTCACCGACAATTGGGGGATATCACTGCCCATGTTTCTACTATTTTTTCTACATTATAGGGGTGTAAATTAGGATTTCTTTCCACCCATATCGGCTAGATTCTGGTATGTGTTTCTTAAGGATGTCTTAGGGATGCCACATGAGAGAGATCATAGAGTTTAGAATTGAGATCATTCTTTGAGATTGGACAATTTCTATTCCACAATATAGAATGGCACTAACATATATTCATGTTCATAATACTTAATTAGAATAGTTGATGGATATGGGGTTTATCTATCTGAGTACATCACCTTGTGGTTCTCTATTTTTATCTTCTAAAAAGGCTGAAGGGACTCTGTGCTTATCAGTTGATTACTAGATGATGAAACAAATTGATGTGAATAACTAGTATCCCATTTTTCATATCAATGAACATTTTACCAGTTGATAGGCTCTAGTGTTTTCTCTATGATTTATTTGAGATCAGTTATCATCGTTTTAGATTTTGACCTTATAATATTATGAGGACAACATTCAGAAATAGGTATGGTATTTATGAGTTTGTTGTGATGTCGTTTGGGTTAATGAATGATCTAGTAGTGTTTATGGCCTTGAACGACCAAATCATCCACCCATACTTGGATTAATATGTGTTAGTATTCAAGAATGATATCTTGGTGTACTCCAAGAATCATAAAAATCATCCCAAAATATTGGAATCATCAAAAGTACACTAATAAATTGTCTAATATATGTCAAGCTAACTAAGTGTAAATTTTGGATTTATCATGTACACTTCTTTGGTCAAATCATATTGGAGGAAGGTGTGTCAGTGAACCAAGAGAATGTTCATGTAGCATTTTCCTAGGAGAATCCAATGATTTTTTTTTAATATTTACTATTTTCAGGGATTGTAGGGTTATTATCAGAGGTTCATGTAGGAATTTTCCCATTTCAAAGCAGCAAATTCGGTCTTGACCATGAATGGGGTCATGTTTGAATGGTTTGGAGAATTTGATCATTGTTTCCCATAGTTGAAGAAGTTCTTGACAACAACACCAATCTTGATCATACCCAAGCTGGGTGTGAAGTATATGGTGTTTTGTGATGCTTGAGCGATCAGTCCTGGAGTAGTGTTATTGTATGGAGATCGAGTTATGGTGTATGGGTCCTACGATTTGTGGCCACATTAAAAAAAAGACACTATGTACGATATAGAATTGGCTACAGTGGTTTATGTTTTAATGTTTTGGTGATATTATCTTATGAGTGAGATGTTGACTATGTATACTGACCATATGATATTAATGTTTTTATTCTAGCGGTGAGATTAAAATATCTAGTAGTGGATGTTGGTTGATTATATAAATTCATTTGATTTTGATCTAGCATATACACCCAGGAAGTGAAATATTATTCGTAATTATTTAACCAAATAATTTAGGAGTCTAGTTCTAAGTTGAAATTAATGACTTTACTAGGTGAGATACATGTTTTGGTTCATGAGGGTTAAGAGATGATTACTCTTTTATCAGTTTTAGTAGATTCTAAACTTTTAAGCTTGATCCAAGACATGCAGTATGAGGATCTGTAATGTTTTTTACTTGAGGAAAAGCCTTGAAGTTGGGGAGTCACCATTAAATTGGACCATAGTTGAGGATGCGATCATCTATGTTAGGAATCATGTTATTGTGCCTATGAGTATAAACTGGTAGATGATGCATGAATTTCAAGCCTCAATGTATGTAGTGCATTTGGGTTTGACCAAAATATACCATCACCTACATCGACATGTTTTTTGGTCGGGTATAAAAAATGAGAAAGTAGAGTTCATGACCCCATGCTACAGCTGTCAAAAGGTGAAGGCTGAGAATAAATGACCTAGTGGTTTACTATATCCATTTCCCCTTTCAGAATGGAAGTTGGATGTTTTAAATATAGACATTTTGGTGGTTATCCCAATGATTCCTTATATGAATTATGTTATTTGGGTGGTTGTGGACATATTGACCAAGTTTGAACATTTATTTCCTATACAAGATACTTTCTATGTAGATTGGTTGGGATACTTTTACCTTTAGGAGGTGGTATGTCTGTATTGGCTGCCACAGGGTATAGTTTCAGAATGTAACTCATTTTTTACATTGTTCTAATGGAAGGGATTATAGAAGTTCCATGGAACACAGGTTCTACTAAGTTGGTTATTTCCACCCATAGATAGATGGGAAGTCAGAGCTTACTATATGAGTTCTCATGGATATACTATGGTCATGTGTCCATGACTTTTGTGGGTCTTGGGAGAATAAATTATAACTCCTCAACTTCTTCTTTTACAATAGTAATGATGTGACTATTTAGATGTAACTATATAAGAAAACTATAACAATACATGCATATCACCTTTACATTGGATGGTTTCTAGTGATTCAGAGCTGTTGGGGACATGTCTCATGCAGAAGATATTGGAGAAGGTTCAACTTCTTCAGAAGAATATGGATATGGTTCGGATTATGTATAAGTTGTATTATGATAAATGACGATGAACCCTATAGTTTATATCGTGTGATCATGTGTTCCTTAGCTTGTATCTTATGTTCGGCCACTATAGGATTTAGAGATAGGGTATGTTGTCGCCCATGTTTTTTCATGCCATTTGAGGCTGTGGAGAGAATTGGGTTTTTATATACCAATTGGATCTTCTATAATGGTTTACTTTTATGAATGATGTTTTCATGTGTAACAACTCCACTGGTATTACCCAAAACCTTCTCATGTTATTTAAGTGGATGGCATTGATCTTGATAAAGATGTATCCATTGAGGATCATCTCATACATGTGTTGGATCACAATGAGAAACTGTTATGGGGAAACATTGTTCCAATAGATCAGGTATTTTGGAAACATGGGTGTGTACAAGATTATACATGGTAAAGAAAAAAGGATATGTGAGATAAATGTTCAACCCTTTTCACTTACGAATCTTAGTGAAAATTGGGAGTACAACTGGAGTATGAACTGTTATGAGGTGGAGAGATTGTAAGATCATGACCTTTCTAGATATTTATCAATCATTTTTCCGGTAGTCTTTTTTCCCTTTGTTTTGATTTTTCCTAGTTTTATCTTGGGTGTGTTTGTGTGAAATTGGAAAATGTTGGAAGGGTTTTGGGTATTGCACGACTTTCCCAAACCATTCACCCCATCCTAGAAACCCATGAAACCCTATGAAGAGGGGAAATGTGTAATTATAACACCATTTTAAAAACCATGTGGCCCCCTAGTAGGAGGCCCACGGTTAAGGGAAACCATGCACCCAGAGCAGGAAACCCATAATGCTCAATTTTAAACAATAAAAAATTCAGTAATATTTTCTCAAACCCCGATATTATATCCCTAAACACCCAATCCATCCCTAAATATATTTCTCTCATTTTTGGATGTTCCCAAATTAATACTAATGATTTTTTATCTCTATTCTTGATTAATTAATTCTTGGATTGAGGATCTACTCCTCTCTCGGTGTGATATTCTAATCCCAATCAATTTTCTCCCTCACTCTCATCTTTCTATTATGATTTTATTGGATGTTTTCCACACCGTTGGTGATGGATATAGATCTAGGTTTTGATATATCTAATCCATTTGATCTTTTATTTAGGTTTTAGATCTATATCTCATTCTTCTTCATGATACTGGTTGTTCTGTTTCAATTGGGTCTCTCTATTAGTGATAATGCGACATCAATTTTGAGGTAGGTGGTCTAAATTCAAACCCCATAGTGTTAAATTAAAATTTTCTGTATAAGTATTGAAATTTCAGTTGGTGCATTAACAATTGATCCATTAACTGAAAAAGTTAATTGATTAATATATTTATAGAGTCATAAAATCATATTAATTAATTGGCAATTTAATTAATGTAATGTTGTTATTGTAGAATATATTAATTAATTGAACGTTTATTTGGTGAATAAATTGTATTGTTTAATTTATTAATTGGTGGATTTATCAATTAATTGAAAACAATAATTATGAGATGGTTGAATCAACCTCATTGTGTTAATTTGATATATGATGAAATTAAGATAAATGGATTAATGGTGAATTTTAAAATTATTCCATGTGATTCAAGTATTGAATCAAGTTGCTTTCATAGTGTAATGAGTATGCATTGATGTCAAATGTTAATTATAGGGTTAAAGTTGAGTAACCTTTTTAAATGCGGTAGGTCTGTTATATTGTTTTTGATTGATAAACAGGTTGTGATACATAGAATAATTCTTCAAATACCCACGGGGTGATAGACATAGAATTCTAGAACCAAATGCATGAATGTGAAAATGAGTGTGAGAGTTGGATGACATCTTCAAAATAAAACTTGTGTAATGAATGTGAAAATGAGTGTGGTACATAAATTTATGTTTTAAAATCCCACATGTGTGATTTCTGGATATATGAGTTGTGGGACTCTCACATTGCTTCAAATTCCCACAGGGTTCTAGAAATGGTGTTTTAGGCCGAAAATGATGGAATTGGACTATGGATCCATGTGTCTATAATATAAACTAAAATTGTATTGATAATGAAATATCAAGATGAATATTGATAATTAACCTTATTTTGTGTTATTTTTCAGAGTGTAGTATGGGATGAAGCAAATGATAACAGTTCACGTGTCCACATGATCCTAGGGGTTTATGTTGTTAAATAAAGAATAGTTGAATATGTAAGCTATTACCTTATTTATTTTAATTTTCTTATTTAAACAATTGTGTAAACTATAAGTTAGGATATTGTTTAATTGCCATTTTTTGTATCCTACTAAGTTGTAATCACACCCTAATTGGGCTTCCAAATTGGTACTAGAATAGATTTTTTGGTTCTATGACAGAATAACGGAAATATCCCTATGTTAGATGTCTGATATGGGATGGGCCATGGATGAGGGAATTGTACCTAGTGTTGGGACCCTCATGGAGTTTTCAGTGTCTTTATTTTGAGATTTTCATTAGACACTTGACATGTAATTAGCATGACATATCTACTATTTTAGTTTTGGATGTTGTGTTGTTATTTTTTTTCATGTGATACTAGTATTATTATGGTTATGGTTATAATATTTGTTTATTTTATATTTTACTACATCTATTTTCCCACATCCATAAAGAGGGTATAATGTTACTATGATATATATGGGACCCTCGCTTCTAGTCATCATCCTCTGGTATATAGGAAGGCAGGCCTAAGGTCTTGTGACTAATCGGCTCAGGGCACAGGTGTGTGGCACCAAGGATAGGATGTTATATAAAAATACTCCATCTTATTTAAAATTATGGATTTTTTTCTCCTTTATATATTAAATTGGAAGAATAATTAATCATTTTTTAGGTTTTCCGGAAATATACCCAAATTGAGAAAGGAGAATTGATAAGTCCATTTATGATGGTTAATGTTTACAAAGACATTTCTCATTGACTACACATATGAAATGCCCAATATTATTATTTAACAATTTAAATCATGTAAAAATATTGAGTTTATTAATTAAAAATAGTTTTAAGTTCATCCATGTTAGGTAGTTATGGATAACAAAGCATGTCACTTTATGAAGGTTGTAGTCCCTACGTACCTGCAGACAACACATTCATTTTTCATGAAATGGATGTGGGTAGGAATCAAATAATTATCAGTTAAGTATAATAATCATGTTTAAAATATCTTATTTTTTATGAACTATCTCAAAGGGGATCGTGTTGTGACTGCACCAAGCTCGCCTCTAATAGGACAGGGGCTAGTGACTAGTGCTGAGTAGGCATATCCCACAAATGGGGGTAATATCATAAATTACATGAACTCATGCATACATCCCCAATCCAAAAATTATATAATGTAAAAACACTATGTAAACAATTCATGAAAAAAAACTATATCCCATAACCAGAGTACAATAGTGAAAGTAAACAAGGCCAAATGCAAGTACACAAAAAAATGTCGGTGACCATAAATCAAACCTGTAATAAATGGGGTATTGGGACTGCTATTTGAAAACTAGCAAGAAAAAACATCATTATATCTAGTCTCACAATCTCTACCTTGTCCTGGCCAGCTTTGGATTGATTCGAAAGGTTGATCATTCACACAAGGCATGAAACATGTGGGAAAAGCATGTGTATGGGTGATTATAATAATACTCAGTAAGACTCCCAAAATTTAAAATGCAAACAAAAAACATATACCAAAATGTAAAGTATAGTCAAATCTATAGAGGTATTTGTCTACATCATATATAACAAGAACATAAAGATATACTCAATCCAAGACACAATTCTAGAGGTAAGCCACATCAAATTACCTGGCACAAAATTCTACTTGAAGCATGATTGTTTTGGGAGAACTCTCTCCTCGAGCAATGATATCACAAGAGATATTCAATAAAAGGTCTATATCATTTAGGAAATTCTCAATGAGAACACATTGGTCAAGGAATTTTATGATAAAAAGAGATGGTATTCTACCTAGACACACTAGAGAATACCACATACCCAATCTGGATCAACTTGAAATGTAGTGGATCCTGCTGAGACACACTGGGGAATACCACTAACCCTACTAACATGGGCCACCATATGGAGGACTGGTGCCCTACTCTCTGTAGTTACATTGATTCAACAATATTCTAATATGGGTGATAGGGGTTCCCTCCTCCGTCATACAGAAGGATACCATACTTCATCTAAGACACAACCTCTAGAGGGGATCACAATCGAGTGATAAGGATGTAATTTCATAATAAACCCTCATATATAGGACCAAGGGATCACTCTCAACCTATACTATTTGAAATTAAAAACTCACCGATTGTCTCAAAAGTATGGTCTCAATGTCAGGGTCTCAATGTCATATATGGCTCATCGATTGGATGCTCCATTTAGAATTTATGGTCATTTAATGTTTAGAAGGGGGTCACTAGGTCTGTGGCCCGACCACATGGTCGGTCCACTAACTGTGGCAGTCATCCTCCCTATAGACTCGCCTTCATTGACCAACCATGGTGGTTGGTCATCCTTCTACATTTGAACAACCATGTAGATCGATAATCTATGGTTGTGGTTGCATGACCGTTATTCCAATGATAGTTGGCGTTGTCATTCTTCACGATCAATCATGGCACAGCTCCACCCCGGACACCATGGGTCTGACTTGACCCACCCGGTCTAGGCCCAGTTGGTCCATACCAGCCTGCTTGCATGTGGGCTACCTGGGCCACCACGCTTGGCCCTTGTACCCACATCCCACATAGCCTCTAACATCTACCATGGTTATACAACCTTTGACAATGAGGCTGTCTTTGTGGTCTTCTTCCTCTAGCCCCGCTGATTTCCATGCAACCACCACCGCATCCACATGCCTCTACCACCCATAACACTAGTCACCTTCTCTAATCACACTATGCCACTATAGTTCATCTTTCACGACTGCCTATGCTGGTTACCACCACGTCCTCTTCCTCAATACTCAAATCCTCCTCTGATGACCGTAATTCATGTCGATTTCATATTCGAGCTCCCCAGGTCCCAATCAACACATATTCATCCTTTGTTGTCAGTTTTTCTCCAATTCGGGGGTGTAATCATTTTTAGAGCCACTGAGATATATTCGATCAATGACCATAGGTATCCAACCGAGAAGAACATGAATAAAAGAGGAGAAAAACACAAATGGAACCCTTATGGAATGAAACATTTCATTTATATATCTTGGTCTCAATCCATTTATGTTAAAACAATAAATGAAGAGGAATAAATATCAATCGCCAGATAATCACACAGATAATATCTCATCTCAAAATAATGATATATATACGGTAAAATATATTTTTATTATTATTCTGAGTTCATCATAAATTTAACGAATGGAGAAAGCAACTCAAAACAACAGTACCTACCTTGATTCTGTTTGATCTCTGATGAATAATTAAGCGTTGTTGTCTGTGTTGGAAAGGATCATCGAATATGAGGTGCGTCTTTTGATCAATCCATTGTCATATGTAAATTTTTTATAAAAATTTTCTTTCTCCACACTTCTAGATAAATAATAAGGTTATGATGGTAACCTTGAATTTCTGAAAAAGTCTTGATAAAATGAAAGTCATTGTGTCACATTTATTTCTTAATTAAATTGTTTTATTTATGGTTTTTTCCACCATGTAATTTTCTATAGATGAACCACACCAACCAATGTTATGTTGTTCTTAGGATAAACTATCATTATGAGCTCAATGGTGCCTTCATATTTCTTATCTAAGAAACCTTTTAAGAGTTATTACCTTTTTTCAGGAAAACCATGCACTCATATTATTGAAAAGATTAATATTTTTCAAACATTTATTCCAGGCACACCGGGAATTGGAATCACATGTTGTCTTAGCACCATGTCACAAAATCAATACATATAATATCTAAAAAAATGGAAAATATGATATGTTAAATTCTCCCCAAAAGGGGTTATATTTCCACAAAATCTAAAACAAGGGATACTCAAACAACTGACGATACTGAGCATGAATATGAGCCTCCCTCTCCCATGTGCTCTCCTAGAGTTTCCCATACATCCACAAGACACGCAATATGGAATCACTCACACTTGAAGTATACTACCCTACTGATCCTAGATCCCCAAAAATTACTCAACAAAAGTCACTCCATCCTCAATGTACATATCATCCCTATCGATGACGCGTGATGGATCATGTGTGTACCCTGTCAATTGTGACACTTTGAAGATGTCGTGCCCTCGCTCTAACTAAAGAGGTAGATCCATGTGCTACATCACCTCACCAAATCTACATAGTATTTGGTAAGGGCCAATGTACCATGGAGACTTCTTTTCACCACATCCAAATCTAAGGAATCCTAGTCGAGTAGAAGCCACAAAAAACACATGGTCATCTTCCATGAACTCCAAAGACCTTTTTCGCCTGTTTGTACAAGAATTTTGAAAGATCTGTTCAATCTTCATCTACTCCAACATGATATTTACCTTCTCTATAGAAGTTTGTAGCAAATCTGAGTCCATAATTGACGACTCATATAGTTCATTCTAGCAAAGGGGTGATCAGAAGGGTCGCCCGTACAAGACCTCGAATGGTTCCATACCAATAGTGAAATGGTAGGTGTGGTTGTATGAAAACTCCACCAGAGGTAGGTGAACCTCCCAACTGTGACCAAATTCTAACATAAATGGCCATATCATATCCTCTAACATCCAAATGGTCCTCTCAAAAAGGTCATTTTTCTATGGGAGTAATGTTATTCTCAAGCATAATTGGGTCCCAAAAGCCTCATGAAAAACATTCCACAACCATGATGTAAATCAAGCTTCATAATCTAAAACTATAATTGATGGGAATCCATGTAGTCAAACTATCTAATTTATGTAGAGGCATCCCAAAATTTCTATTGAACTCTGCTCTTTGATATTTAAGAAGTTGGAAAAATTGGTGATTCGGTCAACAGTATCCCAAATGGAATCATGTTCCTCTATATATACATGGTTAATCCACCATGAATTCCATATATATCCAATATTACTTCTATTTAGCACCTCCAGGAGTTGATTAAAACCCATTAGAACCCAATTCTTAGCCTTCACTTACTGAAATTTATGGATAGAAAGAAAAACTCTACAATTCCATTATTCATTCCTAGCCACCAAAACTGGCCTTGAAGGTCTTGGTACTTGGTTTCCATGCCTGGATGTCTTACCAAAGTGGATTTATGAAACACCCTAAGAACCTACTCCCCCAATCACACTAGTACTATTTTATTCCCTCTAAAAAGAATGAAGTGCACACCACCATTTGAATATCCATCAGAAGCATGCTTTGTGGAGAACTGAGCATCCAAGGTATCAAAGTCGGTATCCCATATTTGTGCCTTCTTGACTTATTGTAAGAGTGGAGGGGTGACTACCATCAACTAGAGGTAAGATACTCCATCTCCATCTATAAAGGATAACTACAATGAGGCTAACTACTCTGACACCTCATTCAGCCACTATGAACCAGATCTTCTTCTTAGAGCATCTTCCACCATGTTAACCTTCTAAATAGTATAGAAAATATCAAAGTCAAAGTTATAGAGGAACTATAGCCATTTACTTTGTCTCAAATTCATATCCTTCTCAGAAAATATATACTTGAGACTCCTGTGGTTATAGTAGATGATAAATTTCTAGACAATTTGTTAGTGTCGCCACATCTACAATGTAAAAAGTGCCACTACTAACTCAAGATCATGGGTCACATAGTTCTTCTAATGTGGTCTCAGATGACATTAACCATAGAAAATAATCACTTTCCTCTACATCAGGAAATAACTAACAGCAGTTCTTAATGCATCATAGAACACTATGTACTTGGAACCCTCATTTGGAAATCTCATGATGATATCACTCATCAATCGCTACCTCAACTAATGAAAACAATCATGAAACATTTTTGTCCACATAAAATAATTCCACATTCATGTAAAAGTTGTCATGGATGATTTTACTCTTGAGAAGTCAAGTACAAACCTCAGATAGTACCCTTCCAAAACAAGGAAATTCATCACCGTGGTAACACTCTTGGTTGGAACCCAAGAAAGAACCCCCTCAATATTAACTGGATCCACTATAAATACTGTCTCTAGATAACCTATCCCAATAATTGGACTTCTTAAACCTGAAACTAAAACTTCAAGAGCATCCAATAAATATATTGATAACAAAGTGTGTCCATGACCAACCTCAAGTGTCCCACATGCTCATCATTGGATGTCGAGTACATTAGAATTTCATCAATGAACACCACCACGAACTGGTCTATGTGAGGATAAAATATCTAGTTCATGTGTCCCATAAATACTGTTGGGGTTTTGTTTATGCCAAACAGAATCACCAAGTGATCAATATTTCCATAATGACATCTAAAGGTCATCTTTGTTATATCCTCATCCTCTATTCGAAGCTGCTGATAGAGATTTCTATAGTCAATCTTCGAGAACCACCAAAACCCATTCAAATGATCGAAAAGGTAATAAATTCTTAGTAGTGGATACTTTTTCTTCATGGCCACCTAGTCCATGTTTCGTAAATCCAGACAAAACCTCATGTTTTAGTATACCTTCATGGAAAAACAAAACTGGGGCTACGTATATTGGAACACCGTGTCTCTTGAAGCCCCTCCACTATCGGTCCTCCAATTGTACCCTAATCCCATGAGGCTATGTGGGTTTTATTCAATATATAGGTTTAGATATTGGTGTTGTCCCTGGGTATTGAACAATGCATATGTTTATCTACATGTTGAGAGTTAAACCTAAAACATCCTGATGAAAGATATCCTTATACTCTTCACCCACTACAGGAATCTGAGGACTCTTATAATCCCCCACATCAAGGGTCATGTTATCCAACAAATGATTGATTGGATACGCCATCCTATGTTTCATTCCATCCTACACTTATTGTGTTTCCTTTTAACCAAAAAATGAAAAATTGTATCCATCACAGTGGATACACAATACTCTATGCCAAACAAATTTATTTTGAGCATGAACAATGGATAACCAGTCCATACCAATAATGACATCATCAGACCTCCATGCTACTACTAAGATATCCCCACCAAATCTCTCACCTCCAATAGTCTGGTCACACTTTTGGCACCATTTTGTGATCATCGAATCTCTTCATATAGGAGTCTCCAATAATATGGGTCAAGTAAACGGTTCAATTTGAATTTCCATGTCTCGAACATGATTCACGGAAAAAAAGGAATGACTAGAACCTATGTCTATAAAAACTACATACATGGTATAAAAAACATATAGCGTACCTCAAATCATCCATGGAGCATTGGGTTTATAAGCCTCCATTATCTTCAACTATTCTCTTCCCTATCCACATGCTCCCTGAGCAAGTGTGGACCATCTGGGGATAGAGGTGGTAATAGGTGAAACATATATCCACCTATTGATGCCTTACCTAATCCAATATCATATACAATACCCCCAAAGAACACTGTTCTACTACTTATCCCCTTCCCTGGATTTCCCTTGACCGTATCCCAATAATATGTATGATGGGTCGAGAAATCTCATTCTATATGTCCCCAACTACCATCTGAGTAACATTGTATGTCCCCTGGATAATTCGGGCTGCCCTGGGAGCCCTACACAACTGACCCTAAGTCATAGGATCACATATTGAAGTGCATTACCATCTTAGATCCCTGAAACTACCATAATATACATTCTCTTAAGGTCTCAACTACCCGGTCTCTATTGATATCTCTAACTACTAGTGTCTGCTCCTCTATAAAGATCTCCACTATCAAGTCTCCCTCAAGTGTCCCTCCATAGGTTGGAATGCTAAGAGATACCACAGATTCCCTAGTGTCCTATTTTAATCCCAAATCAAAGATCCATGACCTAATGAATTGGTCCCACACCATATCCATGGAGTAGTGTGAAAGATCCGTAAACTTCTCTTAATACTCCACCATGGTCAAGTTGTCCTTCTACGGATATATAAGCTCATGTATGTGCACCGATCATAATATGGATGGGTAGAACACCTCTAAAAATAGATTCTCAAAGTGTGTCTTGGAGAATGATATCTCTTTGTGTTTCAATTTCACTAAACTCCACTATTTCCCCCATAAATGTCGGAACAATACTCATGATAATGACTATCATCTGATTGGGAAGCATCCACACAAGGAGAAAAACATGGGTGACTACCTCTAGCCAATCCATTGCCATATGGGGGTTTATCTCACCCTAAATCCTTGGGGGTCACTACCTACGAAACTTGTGAAAGAATCTCATTCTGCTTGAATCTACAGCCGGTAATGTTGGTATTAACTGCTGCTCGACGAGTGATGGTATAGCCGGTAAACAACCTGGAGGTGTTATCTCAGGTACATGCCAATATACTAATGCTTATTCATTATGTGGATAATCATCATGATCATGTGGTGGAATCCTATATGGTTGTCTACATGGAGGTATCCTATAATATAAAAATATGTACCATTGTATATCTGTAGAGACAACTCAAGAAGGATATGGAAAATACAACCATTCCTATATGATGAAATTACCATTTTTTCCTGCAACTAGTATTTTCATGTACTGAGTCAAAAAGAATGTTCTCAAAGTCCTAGTGTATGTATAAGTTGACTGCCACATCAACATTGGATTACCTTGCCTTAATGATGAACTAGAAACACTTAACATTGTTCCCTAAACAAATATCACAGACTCCAAATCCTAATGTAGAACATACCTAACTCTGATACCAATCGGTCTTGATCTGTTCCATAAAGGCCCCTGTTAGGACAACCCCATGCCGACCTTTAATTGGATCGGGGGTGATGACTATAACTGAGTAGGTATATCCCAAAAAATCGAATGAATTAACCTAATGTACATGTACACATTCACACATCTCCAATCTAAAAATGCTGAAATGTAAAAACACTATGTTAACAGTGCATTCCAACCACTATATACCATGACCAAAGTATAACAGTGAAAGTAGATAGTGGAAAATAATATCCCACTAAAAATAATCTCTAACCACAAGTACAACCTATAAGAAAAGAGGTACTGAGAAGGCTATCATAGAAGCCTCAGAAACACACATCGGTCTGTCCAGTCTCATAAACCACCGCCTGGTCCATGTATTATTAGGTCTCTGTTGAATGGTTGATTATCTACACAAGATATGAAACATGAGGGAGAATCCCATTTGTGGGTGAGTACAACAATACTCCGTAGGACAACCTGATACCACTAAGCAATAAAATAGTTATACTAAAAAGGAAAGTACAATCCTCTCTACACATGTATATGTCTACAACACATATAACAAGAATATCCAGATATACCCAATTAATCACACAAAGTATATAGGTATGACACAACCAATTACAAGCCACATGATTCTACTCAGAGAATGATTTTTCTGAGAGAAGTCAATCCTTGAGCCATGATATCATCAAAAACACCCACGAATAGGTCTAGCTCATTTGGGCCCCACCCAAAGAGAACACATTGGTCAAGGAATACTATGAAACATAGATAGGGGATCATATCTAAAGGCATTGGGGAATACCACATACCCAATCTTGATCAACTCGTGACATAGAGGATCCTTCCCAAACACACTGGGGAATATCGTTGACCCTACTGATGTGGCCCACTAGATGGAGGAACAATGCCCTGCTCTGGGTGGTTACGTCAACTTCACAATACACCACTAGCGGTTATAGAGGATCTCACTATAGTACCATAGAGGGATTCCATTATCAATTTGGGACTCGGACTCTAGAATGCATTAAAATCTAGTGATGTGGATGAAATGTCATACTGAACCCTCATAGAAAGGACAAAGAGAAAACAATCACCCTATAATTCTCCAAACTAAAAACACACCACTTATCTCAAAAGGACTGTCTAAACATCATATATGACTCTTTAATTAGATTCTCGGCTTAGAATTTATGGTCATTTGATATTTCAAACAAGGAAGCTGGTCCTGTGGACAATTATCACGGTCATTCCACCAATTTTGGCGGTTAACTGCCCCACAGACCTACCACCATTGTCCGACTATGTTTGTCAACAATTATAGTCGACCTTCTATGGCCACTATGCTTGAAACAGTTGGATCTACTTTGGATCACAGTCGACCATGGTACGGCTTCGGCCGAGTCACCCTGGGTCCTATCTGGGTTCGACCTATGTCTAACCCACTCGGCCTATCTGACTTGGCCCGACCCGCTCAGGCTAGCCCGCTTTCATGTGGGCCACCTGGTCCGCCACAGTTCTGAATCTTCTATGGTTCTTTATTTTCTGACCATGTAGTCTCCACCACATTCCACTTACAATGAAGTTTCTGACTCCCTTTCGGCTTCCACCGCGTCCATGCAGCTCTCTCACCGATGGCACTGGCGGCCTCCACCGATTGCACTGCACCGTCATGCACCGCGAGTTATGCCAGTCACCATCACCTCCTCTTCTGTGAGCCTCAAATACCTATATGATGACCAGAATTCAATGTGGTCATATATTAAACCATTTGGGCCCCGATCTGCACAAACCTGGTTTTTTTTTCATTTTTCCTCCAATTTAGATGTCTGATCATGTTTGGAGCACACCAGCAAGGTCGATCTTTCAGACCAGGGATCCAATGATGAAGAACATGAATAAATGAGTGAGAAAATCATAGAGATAAAACCTAGGCAATTAACCTTTCCCTTTCTTAATTTTAACCTCAATCAGTTTCTATTATAATTATGAAAAAAATAGTAATAAAGGTCAATTTTTCAATAATGCAGTACATAATATCCCTCCCAAAAAAATCAATTTGTGGTCCATTCTATTTTTTTATTGGTCCGCCCTCATCATAAAATTAAAAAACATGGAATAAAACTCAAAACAACACTCCCTACCTCGATTTTTTTATCACTAATGAAGAAAGGAACGACATTGTTGTCATCGAAATGGTTATTCGAATCTGAGGTGCATCGTTCGATCAATATTTTATCAAAGGCCAATAATTTCCCTAGAGTTTATATCTCTATACCTATATGTAACTTAAAATATTATGATTCTAACCATGCAAATCTGATAAATAATTAATAAAAACAAATTCTCAACATCAAAAAAATTTCTTTATTAAATTCTTTTATTTATGGTCTTTTCCTCTATGACTTTCCTATAGACAACCATTGCATACTAAAGTTACATCACACCTATGGTAAAGTCATCATTCTGATCTCAACAGTGCCCTAATATTTCTGATCCATGTACTTGTTTAAGAGTTACTCTACTTTTTCAGTAAAAACACGTGTGAGTGATATTGAAAAGTTTAATACTTTTTACACATTTTTTTCTAGGCACATCGGGCCCTAGAATCACATGTCGTCTTAGCAAACAGTCTAAAAATAAATCCATTTAATATTTAAAAATAATACATTAAAATTATTATACATTACAATATTATTTTTTAAAATTACATTTTCAACCCACCATTTAATTTTTTTGTTTGAAAATTTTGCATGTCATTCATGTGGACGGTAGTTCGCACACACACATAACAGAATTTTATCTTTTCTCAATGATCATAGGTTAAGGTATAAAATGGATATTACATTACTTTAATAATACTTAAACATAGTAAAAATTTCTTTTTATCATATATTCAAGGATATAGGGCACTTTATGGGTGTAGGAGAAGAAAAAAACTTAGAAATGTTTTCTTGAGAGTATTATCATTCCCTTGGAAGTTACCCCTTGGGTATCATTATAAGGTATCTTAGAATGGTATTTTGTAGAGACCAAGTCATCAAGGGTATAAAGTGGGAGATTAATATATTCAAATTATAATTTTATATTGAAATAAATATTGTGAATTTGTAGATTAATGTGGAGGATGTGGTATCCTTTTATAATTGAAGAGAAGGGAATTGTTTTGAAAACTCATTCTTTATCCATAATACCCATCCAATATTTGGGGTTAAAAGAACCCAAAAACTGATAATAATGGTGTGGGGAAATATATATGGTATTTTATCCCTCTATCAATGAATATCACACATGTTTTCCACATTTTTTTAACCACTTTCACTATATTAAAAAAAATTTAACCTAATTTACCCTTACATCGGTAACTCCCATTAACAAGTGACAATCAATATTAATATAAAAATGTAAAATTGACCATATTTAATAGTATTAACATGATGTTTTTAATTATTTAAATCTTTTTAAAAATTAAAAATTTTACGATTTAGTGAAATTAAATTTAGTATTAGCGCTCATGGCGTGTAAAAATTGTTTCTTTGAAAAAATTCATCTTATGTTTAAATTTATGTGTGATATAAAATTATAAATGATTATGATTTTAAAGTTATAAATTATTTTATCATAAAAAATTCAGTGTTATGCCTCTTTATCATTAAGTCAAAATCTAATTTAACAAAATAATTTGTAAAAAAAATTAAATGAAAAAATTTGGTTTTATTAGAATTAAAATATTACATTTTTTTGATAAAGATAAACATTGGTTTTATAAATTTAAAAATATTTTAAAAATAAACTAAATTATTCCCTAAATAAAGATGTGATCAATTAAATTAATATTCTCACTTATAAGCTTATAAAAGTTTCCCTTTTGGAGACAAACTGAAGTTTTTCATCTAAAAATATTTTTTTTAGAATAAAAATAATCATATGATTATTTTCACATGATAAATAAAAAAACCAATTAATTTCATTATATTAAAAATTTATAAGTAATTGAAACTAATTTTTAAATAAAAAGTAAATAATTTATTAAAAAATGATATTTTTGAAATTTTTATCTCAAACTCTAAAATGTAAAATATGTGATTATAAATTTAAAAAAATATTTTTTTTACAAAAAATTCCCCTAAAAATATATATTTGGTCTTATAAAATGGTTTCATGAATTTCTATTTCATAAATTCTTTAATAATAATGTCATAAAGGCAATTTATTTATAAAAAATGTATTTTTCATTATTCACCTAAAAATCAATCTTGTTTAGAAAACCCAAAAAAATTAATTATAAAATAATATTGAAATTCTAAATCCAAAGATGATTTTTTTTAATTTTAATTTATTGAAATTTATATTTAAACCTTTAAATAAAATTATAAAATACATTAAGAGTCTATTTTTATTGTACAATAATTTTTTAGAATATTTGTTCTTTTCTCAATTTCTATAAAACACTAATAAATTGATCTCTAATCATTTAGAATTAAATTTTATTAAATTAATTTATTGATAATAATATACATAGTTTTGTTTAATTTAATATAAAACCCATAAGAAGATAGATTCTTAAAAAAATATTGAATTAATAAAATTCATATAAAATGACCCTTTATATATATATATATAAATGTCTTTCATAATTCAGTTACTACTATTCATACTTACTTTTTTTTTTAAAAAGGTTTTAAGTATCCAAACATTTCGGTATTTTATTTTCTTTTTGTGTAATGTATGGAGGAAGTTATCAAACCAAATTGACTTAATTAGAGAAATACATTTATTAAAATATTAGGTCATTACAAGAAATCTAGAAAATATATTGGGAAACCATCCAAGGATTATTTATAATTTTGATTTTATATTGAATAAAAATATTCAATTAGAACAAAAATAAAGGAAGTTAAATATAAGGAATATTTTAAGGGAGGAATTAACAGCGCAGTGAAACTACATTGAAATATTCAAAAAAATGTTTATATTCTCTAAAATACTTTATATTTAGCGTTTATGAGTTTTTAAATATTTTTATATTTTCTAAAGTTATTTAAGGTCATTTTATTTGTTATTATGGTTATATGAAACACTTTGTGGATTTATGAATATGTTCTTATCTTATTTAGTGAATTATAGAATGGTTGAGTAGATTGTGAAAATTTGGACAAGTATATGCTTGTGAATAGTTTCCTTATAATAATGAAATAGAAAAATCATGGAAGTCTACTAAATATGTATGGTTTTTTATATTAAAAAATATTAAAATTTCAATGTACCTTTTACAAATAATATTTTATGTCATATATCAGTGAACAAAAAGGAAAAGTATGGTGCATTACTATGATATGTATCATTTTTTATGGAGTCACAAGATATTATCTATATCCATTGAAAATTATGAAATTCTAAGGCTCATTGGTAACACATTAAATCTATAATGATATATTACATATTTTTCTAGATTTTGGGGTTTAAAATTGAAATGTTTGTTGATGATTATGTTTTTTATGAGATATTTTTTGAAGATAACTCAATGATCTATAAATTGATGCATATTACATGAATACATATGAACTTGTTATAGATGACGAGACTGGAATTTTTCTACGTTTAAAACCATACGGTGGTGTGTAATATCGTTTAAGGTATGTGAAACATATTTTTTGAAGGAATAATTGTAATGTCCCTACTCGGGTACCACTAAACAGTCCCCCAAGCCAGTTGGTCACATACCCTCAAGCGAGACTCCCCATATGCTAGAGGGTGTCGACTAGCAGTGAGGGTCTGGTAAGTTAGTCATGAGGAGACTATACCCTCTATTATTATAATAAGACACATTCATAGAAAAACAACAATAAATATGTGTGGAAGCATATAAATAACCTGAACAATACCATGTCACATGAAAGTCAAAACAGGAAATTCAATACTCAACTAAATGGTGAAAACAAGCCATGACAATGCAAGTTTCATGATTCTACAATGAAACTAAAATAAAAACAAAATACCTCCAAAGAAGATCTAGAACCATGTTTAGTTCCCTCACCAATGCTCTTTTCCCAAACATCAACATCTATTAGTGCCACACCCTTATCCTATGCTACAGTAGAAATGTCTATGCAGGTGCTGATCAGGCGTCCCGAATTGGGTGTGAGTACAACTCAGTAGGCCACCATCAACAGTGTCTAAAACAAGTTCAGTCAAAAGACAGTTTATGCAATTCTATGAAGAAATATTTAAAACACATAATTAAACAATTATCACATTACAAATTATTCATTAATAATCACATTAAACACAGTTTCAAATCATGTCTCCCATTTTAATCACATTTCATTAAGGTCATTCATTTTTTATTAAATTCCATGTCAAGAAACCCAAATATCATTTATTGTTGAAATCCATGTCAATCACCCCAAATATCATTCGGTGTAGTTCATCATTCCTAACACCCCACATCACAATCTTTGACAACAATTGGGGTGGAACACCTTTTCCAAGTCCCAAATTCTAAATTGGTATAGAAATCCAGGTCCTGCACCCACATTCTTAGTCCTTTAAATCATTCATTAATTAACATAAAATAAACACATCATTCACTTACTAATACAATTATTAGTTAAATGTACTAAATCACATTAGTAAACCCAAAACATAACTAAACACATAACCCCTGTATTAATTCATCAATTTACTAATCAATAAAAACAAATATTAATCCATAATTACTCCTTCGTAATTAATTATCCAAATAATATCTCAAATTATCATAATTAATTATCACAACAAATTATCTTTAATCAACATCATGGAACATAATAAATTCACCATTAATTAACTTACATATCCTAGAATCATCTCATAATTTATTTCCCAATTAATTATCCTAGCACAACTAATTCAGTATCAAAATTAAAATATATAAACCCATAAACAAAATCTCAAAATAAAATATCTAATTGGGAAGCCCCCTTAGTTTCATGGTTAAATAATCAATTAATCATCTATATCTCCAATGCATCAACAAGTAAAATTAATATTCCCAATTTCTCCAATTTAGAAAATCAATTATAATGGGAAGATAGAAAATCAATAATATCATATAAAAATATCAACTCCACGACAATGGATGTTTAATTTAGACAACCTACCTCAGTTTGTAGATGGATTTTAGCCAAAAACAAATCTCCAAAATCTGAGCGCCACAACAATGTTGAAGAAGATCCGGATCTAAATCCCTAAACCCAAAATTATGATCCAAAGTTTCAAGATCATGAAAATATAGATGTAGATAAAATATAGTATATATATATCTCAAACCATATGTATAGATTCTTGGAAACAGTGGATCTATTCCATGAAAAGATTAAGGAAGGATAGAGGACAGAATTAAAGAAGCAAATAAATGAAATCCACTTACAGAGAAGAGACCAGATCTTCGATCCATGCTTTGGATCCTAAGGAAAGGTATTAAAAATATACTTATAATCCATCCATAATTCTCTAAAATCCCTTAGAATTTATCATGCCCGATCCTAGGTCGAAATATAATAATTTCAGGGGTTCGAGTGATTTCAAAACTAATTTTCGGATATTTAAAACCCATGCACACAGTTTCTTCAGAAGGGCACACAGTTATGGTAAAATGTGCGCCATCAATGTGGGACTCATTGATCAGGTTCACATGGTTACCTAGGTAGGGGTTCATAGTTTGATTCAACCATGCACCAACCGTGCATATCTCTTTGTCCAAGTTCGCATGGTAACCTAGGTTTAGGTATACAGTTTGTCAAATCGTGCGCAACACATGCACTACCCTATGTCCCTTATTTTTTCTCAAATATTCACCCAAACTTATCCAAAGACAAAAATCCAAATAAAAAGTACTTATAAAGCTCACTAGTTTCAATAAAATGTTCCCGAGATCACTCTAGAAAAGGCTATGATCCTACAATGTCCCCACCTTATAACCGCTCGCCCTCGAGATGCACTCCCAAACATCACTAACATTCTAAGCCAAAATTATTGGGGCATTTAGTCCTTATTTATGAATACTTTTACCAAGATTACTCTTGAACACTTCCATTTTTCCATAACACATGAACTATAGGCATAGTCTCTCCCTGCAACACTTTCTCACTGTGATCCAGAACACGTATCAGATGCTCCTTCAAGGATGCATCTATCTCGAGGTTAACCTCATCCACAATAATTACATGAGAAGGGTTGGGGTGATACCTCCATAGTGGTATGGAAACCATAATTCATAGTGATGAATTTCTGTGTAAGGTACAATAGGTATGCCAACGGCCCGATTCTCTCCACTACCTCAAATGGGCCTACAGTCCTGGGCAGCAACTTTCTCTACCACTATATCCTATGGTGACACAACCTAGGAGACACTTGAAGAAAAAAACGATCACCCTATGTAAACTCTATGGGTAGTTTACATATATCATCATTAGACATATTCTTACTCTGATCTGTATCCATATGTTTTTGAATCAACTGTACCAGCTCTGAAATCTCCTATACAAGACTTGGTCACATTAGCTCTGACTCACCCACGTCTATCCAGCATAGTGGTGATCTGTAAGTTCTACCATAATGATCCACATATGGTTCTATATATATAGTTTCTTGATAAATTTTGTTAAAGGATAACTCAACTAAGCCAAGTTATTCTCCAACGAACCACCAATGTGAAGTACACATGCCTGCAACATATCCTCTAAAAATTGTATGGTATGCTCTAACTGCTCATCTGTATGTGGTTAGAAAGACAAACATAACAAAACATATGTTCCAGGCACATTCAACAAGACATTCCAAAAATATGAAGTAAAGCATGAATTGTGATCTAAAACTATAGTTTGTTGAACCCTAAGAAAATGATCTATCTCTAGAATATATAGTCCTCCCAACTGTTCTAATATAAAGGTTTCCCTAATAGGAATGAAATGTGATACATTTGTCAGTCGGCCAACAATTACCCCAATAGAATCATTCTTCCTAAGTGTCCTTGGAATACCTACCACAAAACTCATAGTTATGTCGTCCCACTTGCATTTCATAATAGGAACCGGCTGTAAAATACCTCCAACTCATTGATGCTCTGCCTTCACATGTTGATAGGAGATTTTTTTTATGAACCCTGCTATCTCCTTTTTCATGTATAGCCACCAACAATGTTGTCGTAGTTCATGGTAAATTTTTATCACCCCAGGATGTACCACCCACTTTGAGGAATGAAATTCTCCCATCAGTTCCTCTCACATACTAGTAGTCACAACAACTAGATATTTCACATAGATGACCTCATCCTCATCCATCAACCAGTATGAAGATTTATCCCCTCCTTTAAGTATTTACCATTTGGAAAAAAAATTCGGATCCTCATACTATCTATCTTTGATCCATCTGAGGAGTGTAGACTCCACTACTACTAAAACTATATTCATCCTCTCCTGAATATCTTGAACCACCACTTGCATTTCTACCAGCAAGGTCATAGTCTTCCAATCTTCACTAAACTCAAGTACCAACTGAGTCTGTGTTTTCCTGCTCAAGGCATCAGCCACATTATTCCCCATTCTAGGTGTAAATTCATGTTCAAAATCAATGGAATGCACATACTCTAACCATCTTCACCTTCGAAGATTCAAGTCACGCTGTGGAAATGATGTACTTTAATATTTTGTGATCAGTGAAATATATAATTTTGTTACCCAAAGGATAGTGTCACCAATACTTAAGAGCATAAACAACCACTACCAAATCGATGTTGTACATAGGGTAATTCCGTTATTGTTGCCTCAAATTCCATGACCAGTAAGCAATGACTCGATCCCCTTGTATCAACACAAATCTGAGTATCATCCCTAAAGCCTCACAATACACCATATACTCCTCTCCTAACTCAGTTATGATCAAAATTGGGGACGATTTCAAGTGCTTCTTCATCTAGTGGATGAATTATTGCATGCTTCTACCCACTCAAACTTTTTCTCTTTTTTTTCAAACTCAAAAGCAGTGATTTCAATAGGTAATAGTCTGGGATGATCCTTCATTAATATCTAGAAAATACCAAAAAGGTATGGATATTGAAAAAGTTCTTGGTATTCTCCCAAGGAACCACTACGTGAATTTTCTCTTGGAATATTTCCACACATTTTTCCGAGATGATGTACCCCAAAAATGGTATCCTTTTAATCCAAAACTAATATTTAGATAGCTTAGCATATAGTCGATGTTCTATTAGTGTACCCAATTCGATGTCAAGATGTTGGGAATGATCATCATGAGTTTAGAGTACAAAAAGATCAGCAAAATCTCTCTTTGATAACCCTTTGTAACATCCTAACCTAGGTTCCATTAAACGATCCCCTGAGACATTTGTTCACGTGCCCTCAAATGCACCTCTTGATATACTAGAGGGTGCCGACTAGTATCGAGGGTTTGGTAAGTCAGTCATGGGGAGACTATACCCTCTTTTATCAGAATAAGACACTATCAGAAGAAGATGACAATACACAAGTGAATAATCATATAAATAACTATAAAAATACCATGTCACATGATACTCAAAATAGGAAACACAATACTCAACTGAGAGGGGAAATGATTCAATGACAATGCAAGTGTCATGCATCTACAATAAAACTAAATGTAAAGACCCAACAACTAAAAAGTGGATCCTGAAACATTTCTGGTTCCCTCACCCATGTTACATTCCCAAAAAGAAACCTATTCCAAGGCCATTCCCTTTTCTTATCCTACAACAATGAAGTCTACGCATGTGCCGATCAGGTATCCCAAATATGGTGTGGGTACAACTCAGTAGGACACCACCAATGGTGTCTAAAAAATTTCTAGTCATAATAAAATGTATGTAGTTCTATGATGCAATAATACAATTCATAATTAATAAGTTATCTCATTTCCATTTATTCCTTATTCATCACATTAATATCAGTTTCAACTCATGCCTCCCATTTATATCATAATAAGTGAAGGTCATTCATTTGGTGTTCAACGCCTTTTCAAGCACCCAAAATATCATTTTGAGTTGAATGCCATGTCATGAACCCCCAATCTCATTCATTTTAGATAGCCATGTCAAATACCCCACATAACAAGCTTGGAAAACTAATAGGGAGGAACACCGTGTACAAGTCTCAACTTCTGAATCGGTCCAGAACACCATATCTAGCGCCCACATTCTCAATCATTTAAATCATTAATTAATTCACAATAAATAACCACATCATTCATTTAATAATCAAATTATTAGTTAAACATACCAACACACATTAGTTATCCCAAAAATTAACTAAGATCATAAACCATTAATTAATTAAATAATTAACTAATAAATCAACTCTAATCTTATTCCAAATTTTATCCTTTATAATTTTTTATCCAAATGAAATCTCATATTTTCATAATTAATTCTCACAAATAATTATCATTAATAAATATAGAGACACTCAATTAATTCACCATTAATTATCTTACATATCCAAATAACATATCATGATTAATTTCCCCAAAATAATTATCTTAACACAACAAATATAACATCTTAATTACAATATCTCCACCCATAAACAGAATCACCAAATCAAATATCTAATTGGGAAGCACCCTTTGTTCCATGAATAAATCATCAATAATCATCTATATATCCAAATAATAAAAAAGTCAAATTAACATTAATTATTTCTCTAATTGAGGAAATCAATTATCAAGGGACGCTCAAAAATCCATAATCTTTCATACACATATCAACTCCATGTATATGGGAATTCGATATAGACCACATACGTTGGTTTGTTGAAGGATTTTAGCCAAACATAAATCCCCAAAATTTGAGCGGCACAACAATGTCAATCAAGATCTAGATATAAATCCCTAAAACTTAAATTTATATAAAAAGCATCAAGATCATTAAAATATAGATCTAGATCCAAAATACTATATCTATATCTAAACACATAGGTTTATATCTATGGAAATATTGGAGATCTTCCATGAATGGATCAAGGAAGGATAGAGGAAATAAAAAAAGAATCAACGAGATGAAATCCACTTACCATGAGGAGAGAAGATCTTCACTCCGTGATTTTGATCTTGAATAAAGGTGTTAAAATAACATTGGAATACTTCATTATTACTCTAGGATCACCAAGAAATCATGAAGCTCGGGCCTAGCTCGAAATAGTGGGGATTTTTGGGTTCAGATAATTTAAATACGGATTTTTGAATAATTAAAACATGTGTGCACGGTTTCCTAGAAAAGGGAACAAGGTAAGTGTAAACCCTGTGTCAACCATGTAGAACTCTCTATATAGGATCACATGGTTACTTAGGTAGGAGTTCACTATTAGGGTAAACTGTGCACCAATTTTGTATAACTCCCTCTCGAGGTTCACAAAGTTACCTAGGTTTTGGTGCAGGGTTTTTTCAAACCATGCTCAAACCGTGCACAACCCTATGTCTGTTAATTTTTATTAAAAACACACCCAAATGAACCCCAAGACACAACTTCAATGAAAATGTAGTTTCTAAATTAAAAAGTACTGATAATAAAAGAAACTGATATGACTATATAAAGGGTAGGTATCTTATAATAAGAAATGATGTTGAAACTAAAAACTTATATAAATACATAATATGTTTTTACTCACAGTATGATTTTATTTTTTTTAAACATATATCTATTTTTAAACATAGAAAATGAGCTATTAATAAGATGTATAATTCACAGAAGAAATATTTCTATAAATAATATCATGTAATTCTTGGACGGTTCTTTAATATACTAAACATCAAAAAAAGGATTTTGATTAAGGTAGAATGATTGAGAATTAGATCTTCATGATGAGAATAATATGATAATACTATGATGAATTTTCAGAATGATTGTCAAGTAAAATAAAATTATATAATTTCTTATACATTTATTAATCAAATAAAATATCCAAGATTTCAAATGGGGTAACTAGTCCATGTTTTTCATACACATATGAATATTTTGTACATTATTCTCATTGAAATAATTTGAGAGGAATAATATTGATTGTTTTGGAGGGATTGAATATAGATTTTGTATCAATATGATTAAATGATTGTAAATGATAATAAGGGTATTTTGAAAATATAATTTTAGAAAATATGTTATGAGAAGAGTGATGTATTTTGAGATGGTTGGAGTAAACCCATGTGCTGCATTTGAGGAAATATTTTAAGGATCCCCAAACAATGTTTGATAGATAATTTCTATATTAATTAAATAAAAAATGTTTTTTCATGACAATTAAATATAAAATATAGGATAATATGAGATAAAATTATTAATGACCTAATATTAAATAATTTAATAAGATATCATATGTATCAATGAAGAACAAGAATTTGAAGTCATTCTGAGATTTTAAATCTAGTGAATCAAAGATAATTTAAGAAGAAAGAGGTTAAAAAGATATAGAGTTCTCTTCATATGATTTAAACTATCACAAAAATCATAAGCAACGAGGACTTGAGTTAGGCTGACATGCATACAGTTTTATATGTCACTTGTTGGAATTCTAAAATCTTGAAGACTAAGTTGAGTGAACCCTGTGATCACATTTTATGTTCAATATTGAGCTTGTAGGATTATTTTGATGTATTTGCACACATGTTGAAGAATATTATTAATAATTTAATGAATATACTAAATAAGAAGATATTGTTATTTTTTTTAGAAACAATAGGAGTATATTCGTGATTTTATGTAGGATGTTTGGAAAAAGGATGACATACTATTAGGAACTCATATAAGATTTTAATTCCCATCAAGAGACAAAATGGATTATTAGGATAAAACAATTGGTCTATGACAATACTAATCCATCCCAAATGTTTATGTACAAAACTTTTGTGTAACACCCCGAGCTTCCATGATACACTTCTCATTCAATAATGCAATAGCTTGCATTGTACGCAACTTCGAGTTCTAACACACCGAAACTAATCAAAGTAGCTGTTATGAATAGTAATAACCACTTTTTATGTTTATAGAAATTTTATATTTCAAAATGGACTTCATTTTTGTATTCGTAATATCGAAATTATCCTAAGTTGAATTTTTTGTAACATTATGAGAACTTCCAATTTTTTATGAATAGTGAAAAATACTTAAAACAACTTTTTTATTCAAAATAATTTATTGTGATAAATTATACTATTTAGTGGTTTTAAAGTATAATTAGAATATATTTTTACTATTTTATCCAATGGTGGTCATTAGAATTAATTTAACATTGAAATTGGGCATGAACAATTGTCAATCTTTTGATATAAATTGTTTCTTAAAAACACGCTATTTGTTGTGACAGCGGGAATTAATTATAAAATTAATTAATGCAACTTATATGTTTGGAATTTTGTAAAATAGACATCATTTTTGAATTCGGAATATAAATTATAGCTTAGGGTGAAATTTTGGTCTTAAACTGAAAAACTTCAATTTTTTATGAATAGTGAAACCACTAAGTGGTATTTATAAAAACTGATTTTTTTGTTTAAATGAAATTTTACCACTTCTGTGTTTTGAATTTAAAAAATCCAACATACATGGTTGTTATTAAGAAGTAAAATGTGGTTCAATGAGTTTAATATAATTTTTTGGTGAATAGTAACTTTTAAGTTCTTAATCGCGATTAGAGATAAATAGTGTAGTTTAAGGTAAAAATAATTTTTTAATAATATGAGATGAGTTTGACACATGTCCTACCCTCATTAGATGTGCCATGTACGACCAAGACAATCCATGGGTCAACTTGGGGACCCCATGGAGCCACTTTAGTTGGAAAATGACATAAATACCTTTTATTTAATGTTAAAGTAAAAAATGACACAAACATGAAATGTTTTACTAAAACAATTTTTACATGGGGTTATACAAGTCATATTTTTGACTATAAAAAGTCATTGTAAATCTAAAAAGATTTCCTAAATCATAGTATTTTTTTTTAATTTTCAGACATTAAATAAATTAAATTATTTATGACATCATGATGATGCAGCGATTACCTCATTATTTAACGATTTAAATAAAATAAAACGATAATGTAAATTCCAAGGCTTACACTTGTAAAAAACCTATTGGATGAGTAGATTTAGAACCCTTATCACCGTATACTCGAATTATATAAGTGTGGGACTTTTGGAATCCGAAAATGATTGTATAATAATGTAACATTTCCTTACATTCCAAGAGTTCCCCTCCTCTCCACTTATAAAAGGCCCCCACCTCTACCACCTCATTCAAACTTTCAAGCCATTTGGATCGGCCAAACTCTGCCCAAATACTCTCCCAACTTCCCCCTCTTACTCCTAGAATCCTCACTTTGGGCAGAACTCTTCCCAAGGAAGGCTTTGGCTCAAATCAAAAAGAGTTACTCGATTTTGAGGTAATGTCTTTTCTAATGTTGTTTTGTTTTATTTTTCTTCTCCAACCCCCTAAACTCTATTTAATCATTTAATTTTTAACAACACCAGTATCTTCAATATACTAGGATGTTTTTATAAGAAGGATTCGATCTACACTTACACACACCTACATCTAACGGTTAAAGAACATACGGTTTCTGTGGATGGCAAATTTCTGCCTCACAAAACGATGATTGTTCAACATTCATATAACACCTTCAAAGGTGGCCATTAAGATGTAACAATATTTATATATGATATATAATATGTTTATGGTTTACTTATGCTTATGTATTTCTCATTTATGGCATACTTTATGATTTCCATTATGGGTAAACACGATAATTTCATTTTAGGAAGTGCGGACTACCGCCCTCTCAAAGTTATTTGAATCGTTAATGCCATATGTGGGACGTATAAAGGATGGAGTAAATGGTATTATACACTATATTATACAGGAATTATATTATACCTTTATATAATTATGATTTCATTCCATTAAATACGAAATAGAAATGAAAGTAGCGTTCATGCGTACGTACGGCTTACCGTCTCCATGAACGGTGCATTTCATTTCATACCTCTAAATGTTACGTAATATTATGAATGAATGTATATACTGGATATATATGATATATATGATATCTACATCATGAATATAATTCTAGATATAATGGATATTTCACCACATGAACAACTTGTAATTATAAGAAGTTTATTGTTGACTCAAGTACCTAAGATCGACAAAACTACCGTTATTAACTTAAATAATTACATAATGTTCATAACATTGTAATAAGTGATATAAATGGAATAATTAACTTGAAAAAGGTTCTTAAGAAGGTAGATATTAACTCTAGTTTATTATTCAGGAGATAAAATAACGGTCGAGTGAATTCGGACACGAGGTAAGGGAACTTCTTAACCCAATTTCCATTCTTTGGGTTAATCTTCTATTTTAAAATTATGTCATGATATTATTATGTCCTATCTTGTAGTTGTAAATTCATTATGTGTAATTATAGTGAATACACATAATAGATCTATTTTATTTAAAAAATGATCTTTGTAAGGGAACTTCTTAACCCAATTTCCATTCTTTGGGTTAATATCCTATTTTAAAATTATGTCATGATATTATTTTGTCCTATCTTGTAGTTGTACTTTCTTTATGTGTAATTATAGAGAATAAACATAATAGATCTATTTTATTTAAAAAATGATCTTTGTAAGGGAACTTCTTAACCCAATTTCCATTCGTTGGGTTAATCTCCTACTTTCATATTACGTCATGATATTATTATTTCCTATCTTGTATTTGTACTTTCTTTATGTGTAATTATAGTGAATACACATAATAGATCTATTTTATTTAAAAAATGATCATTGTAAGGGAACTTCTTAACCCAATTAATATTCTTTGTGTTAGTATCCTACTTTCAAATTATGTCATGATATTATTATGTCCTATTTTGTATTTTTACTTTCTTCATGTGTACCTATAGTGAATACACATAATCGATCTATTTTATTTTAAAAATGATCTTTTTAAGTAATTCGTCTCAATCTCCTTTCATTGAAGCATATTTGGTTGTATACACAACTTTCATTTATATAGTGTCTTAACCCCTTTGACATTTACTTTTATTCAAAAGGTTTTATTTTATAATTATGTGATTTTTAAATGATTTCAAAAAATAGATATTTCTCTCCAATATATGAAAATCCAGTGCAAATGTATACGTATTTAACGCAAGCTTAAAAATGTTTTCAGAAAAACCGACTCTCGAGTGTGGTAGACAGGAAGGTATTGGGAATGGACCCATCATGGCCTGTAATTAGTCAAGAAGTCTCTGAATTAGTTATTTTGTTTTCAGAAGCTTGCATAATGTTTGCAGAAAAACACTGGATTATATTTGAGCAATTTTAAACGTAAGTATCTTCTAAAAATTTACATCGGTAGGTCTCATGAGACAACTCGACGTGGAATTGGCCGAGGCCATTTCCCAATTTGATTTATGGTTTTGGCCGAGGCCTTAATCATTTTAGACGTGTTGGCCGAGGCCTTGAAAAAATGTTTCAGAATGTCTGGAATTATACATTCCCTCATTATGAAAGTGGTTATTGATATTGCATGTGATTATTCGACTAGTAGAATATCCATGTGAGTAAGTAAATGGCATTATTTAATTTTATTTATGTCATATTATGCTGAAGTTCAAGTTTAAAAAGGCTTTTGTTTTAGTTATACATTGCCTTAAATGTTAATGCTTATTTATAAAAGCTTCCGCAATATTGTTAACCTTACTGAGCATCTGAGCTCACCCCTTTCAATGTTTTAATATTTTCTAGGATGTGAAGAAGTATTTTATGAATGACCTACAGGGATTTTCAGAAGATGATATGAGTGTGGAATATGGAGACTTTGTTATTGTAGTTTTTCACTTTTTGATGTAATGTAACGTTTACGAATGTATCTAGTGTTTCCAAGGCTACTAAACTTATCGGTCTTTCGAGACCTGATCTTTTGTGATCATTCCAATGTTACAAAGTAATGCACCGACTCTGGGTAGCTGCAGTCGGGGCGTTACAGTTGGTATCATGGGTAGTTTAGTACTAACCTTGGAAGCTAGATTTAGATAAACTCTGATTAGAGCACATAGCCCAAAGATAGACTTTGAGGATTAGTATAGAAGAACTTCCTAGAATTTTGGTATTATAGAGATTTT
Organism: Viscum album; assembly: GCA_963277665.1. Taxonomy (NCBI): domain Eukaryota; kingdom Viridiplantae; phylum Streptophyta; class Magnoliopsida; order Santalales; family Viscaceae; genus Viscum; species Viscum album. The sequence continues at coordinate 1,237,986,409 of OY728137.1, read as the reverse complement.
GTGAGTTTTCTGAGCAATACATCCCTGTCAGGATACGAGCAGGTAGAGGCGGATCTGGCACAGATGTACCTAGGGGTAAAACCTGAAAACACCACTTTGAGCTAGACTCGAACGGGAACTGGTGCACGACAACGGGGCTTGCTGCACTCTTAGTTACGACACTCCCGGGGGATATGCATAGGATAATTCCCATTTTCTTTACAAACCACTATGAATGGTTATGAGTATATACTTCCTCAAATAAAACCTTTTTATGATTATGTATTATATCCATAAATAGTTCAATTTATGTTAAGTATTTTACAAGTTTGTAATTATGTATTTTGATTCATAAACTAATCTAGTTTATTCCATTGTTTAGAAATGGCGTCTAGTGGAAGGAATGTAAACCGTATCAATGCACGCACTCCATGTAGGGATTTCCCTCCTACTCAATATAATTATTGTGGATCTGGAGATACAACTGGTGCTGATCAACTTATTACCATACTGGGACAACTCACTCTAGTTGTGAATAATAAACTTACTCGTATGGATCACCCTGATCCACAACGTGGAGGATCAATGTTATACCGCTTCATGAGGCAACAACCACCAACATTTAATGGGGGTACAAATCCGTTAGTAGCTGAGAAATGGATAAACTCCTTAGAGAAAATATTCCATGCCTTGGGGAGTAGTGAAAGGGAGAAGGTTGTCATGGCAGTTTACCGCCTCACTGGAGATGCCGATCAGTGGTGGTCGTTGGTTCAAAACACAAAGGAAGATGATGACGTATCGAATATGGAATGGAGGGAGTTCAATGAGCTTTTCTTAGAAAAATACTTTCCTCATGACCATCGATCAGATATGGAAAGGCAATTTCTGAGTCTGAGGCAGAAGGAGGATGATAATGTCGCAAAGTATGAGGCTAACTTTACAAGGTTAGCGAGGCATGCTGCCGATTATATACGTAACCCAAGGAGTATGATTGAACGTTTCTTTGATGGGTTAAAACCATATCTTCTTCGAGATTTAGTATCAAAATCCTTCTCATCATACGAAGATATTGTCTCGTGTGCTATCAAGACAGAAAAGGAATTCTCTAAGTCTTATGACAACAAAGTAAAGAAAGAGAAGAAGAGAACGGTGGAACAAGAGACAGATAAAGGGAAAAAGGGAAAGAAGGATTTTCCATTATGTGATAATTGTGGGAAGAATCACCCTGGTACTTGCCTAAAAGGAATGGGAGTTTGTTATAAATGTGGAGAAAAGGGTCACCAGGCTCGTGATTGCAAGGGAAAGAAAGAGGCTACCAATGTTGAATGCTACAATTGTAGGGAAATGGGGAATTATGCAAATGATTGTCCTAAGCGTCAGGGAAACTTACCTCAGAAAAGGCCAAGGGATCAAGGAAAATCTTATGTTTTTACTACAGTTGAAGCAGAATAATTAATGTATTGGTGCTTTTGGACTCATGGATTATATTCTGGTTATTAGAATAATGTGATATATATATAAGGATTGTACTTCAGTACTTTTTGATTTCAGTAAGGTTTTAATATGATGAAGGTAATCATATTTTTAGTATGCGACAAAAAGAGAAACTTTAATTTGTTTGGGGAATCTGATAAATTGATTTTGGAATTAAGAGACCTTTTAGAGAACGTCTAGATAGAGGTATAAAGGTTGGAGTTGATTAAGTTGATCATTGGATAGTATTGTTTAAGGTTAAAAAATTTTATGAAGATTGTTTTTGTAATATTATAATACTATAGTTTTAGGAAAAGGACAACCTGTAGGGTGGGGCATAACCCATCGCGTCGGACAAAGCTGCAGGAATCGAACCCACAACCATAGTGCGACATGCCTTTATTTCCTACCACTAGCCTACAGGAAGTCCCTGGTTATTAAAAAATAGTTTTACTAATCTAAATGGTATGTGTTAATATTTGGAACCTTATACAATTAGGATAAATAGAATATTTTTGAGTTCTATTACCTTTTGGAGTAAAAGATGGGTTTGTGGTAAAAATTTATTAAAGAATGAATGTCTACATGACAAGTATGTATATTACCTTACGTTCTTAGTAAATCTCCTAAATAAATTCCTCAACTTTATAAAAGGTAACTCAAAACAAAAATTTTGTCGGTTAACTTTTCCAACTGGGGATTCAATGACTATTTAACCAATCACAAGTTTGTGATTTTCTTATGGTTAACATTCTCCTAATCCAGTTTTCTACGACTCTACATCAGACATTTATGGTTTGTTTTTCTTCCATATCCATATATTCATAGAATCCTAGAATGGGCTATCTCGGGTGACCTTTGTACTCATCTTGCTTTCTTTTAATGTTATACATTTATTAACCTTATTTCCGATGTGGGTTTTCCACAAAGGTATTTTCTATTTTCAACCTTTTGTTTTCAAAGAAAAATTTCAAATTGCGAGGACGCAATTTATTGAAGGAGGGGAGAATGTAACACCCCGAGCTTCCATGATACGCTTCTCATTCAATAATGCAATAGCTTTCATTGTACGCAACTTCGAGTTCAAACACACCGAAACTAATCTAAGTAGCCGTTATGAATAGTAATAACCACGTTTTAAATTTATAGAAATTTTATATTTCAAAATGGGCTTCATTTTTGTATTCGTAATATCGAAATTATCCTAAGTTGAATTTTTTGTAACTTTATGAGAACTTTCAATTTTTTTATGAATAGTGAAAAATACTTAAAACAACTTTTTTAATCAAAATAATTTATTGTGATAAATTATACTATTTAGTGGTTTTAAAGTATAATTAGAATATATTTTTACCATTTTATTCAATGGTGGTCATTAGAATTAATTTAACATTGAAATTGGGCATGAACAATTGTCAATCTTTTGATATAAATTGTTTCTTAAAATCACGCTATTTGTTGTGACAGTGAGAATTAATTATAAAATTAAATAATGAAACTTATATGTTTGTAATTTTGTAAAATAGACATCATTTTTGAATTTGGAATATCAATTATAGCTTAGGGTGAAATTTTGGTCTTATTCTGAAAAACATCAATTTTTGATGAATAGTGAAACCACTAAGTGGTATTTATAAAAACTGATTTTTTCGTTTAAATGAAATTTTACCTCTTCTGTGTTTTGAATTTCAATAATCTGACATACATGGTTGTCATTAAGAAGTAAAATGTGTTTCAATGAGATTAAAATAATTTTTTTGTGAATAGTAACTTTTAAGTTCTTAATCGCGATTAGAGATAATTAGTGTAGTTTAAGGTAAAAATAATGTTTTAATAATATGAGATGAGCTTGAAACATGTCCTACCCTCATTGGATGTTCCATGGCCGACCAAGAAAATCCATGGGTCAACTTGGGGACCCCATGGAGCCACTTTAGTTGGAAAATGACATAAATACCTTTTATTTAATGTTAAAGTAAAAAATGACACAAACATGAAATGTTTTACTAAAACAATTTTTACATGGGGTTATACAAGTCATATTTTTGACTATAAATATTCATTTTAAATATAAAAAGATTTCCTAAATCATAGTATTTTTTTATAATTTTTAGACATTAAATAAATTAAATTATTTATGACATCATGATGATGCAGCGATGACCTCATTATTTAACGATTTAAATAAAATAAAACGATAATGTAAATTACAAGGCTTACACTTGTCAAAAACCTATTGGATGAGTATATTTTGAACCCTTATCACCTTAGTCTCTAATTATATAAGTTTGGGACCTTTGGAATCCGAAAAGCATTGTATAATAATGTAACATTTCCTTACTTTCCAAGAGTGCCCCTCCCCTCCACTTATAAAAGGCCCCCACCAATACCACCTCATTCACACTTTCAAGACATTTGGATCGGCCAAAATCTGCCCAAATACTCTCCCAACATCCCCCTATTACTCCTAGAAGCCTCACTTTGGGATGAACTCTTCCCAATGAAGCCTTTGCCTCAAATCAGAAAGAGTTACCCGATTTTGAGGTAATGTCTTCTCTAATGTTGTTTTGTTTTATTTTTCTTCTCCAACCCCCTAAACTCTATTTATTCATTTCTTTTGTAACAACACCAGTATCTTCAATATTCTTGGATTTTTTTATAATAAGTACTCGAGCTACAATTACACACACCTACATCTAATGGTTAAAGAACATACGGTTTCTGTGGATGACGAATTTCTGCCTCACAAAACGATGATTGTTCAACATTCATATAACACCTTCAAAGGTGGCCATTAAGAAGTAAATATATTTATATATGATATATAATATGTTTATGTTTTACTTATGCTTCTGTATTTCTCATTTATGGCATACTTTATGATTTCCATTTTGGGTAAACGCGATAATTTCATTTTAGGAAGTGCGGACTACCGCCCCCTCAAAGTGATTTGAATCGGTAATGCCATATGAGGGATGTATAAAGGATGGAGTAAATGGTTTTATACACTATATTATACTAGAATTATATTATACCTTTATATAATTATGATTTCATTCCATTAAATATGAAATAGAAATGAAAGTAGAGTTCATGTGTACGTACGGCTTACCGTCTCCATGAACGGTGCATTTCATTTCTTACCTCTAAATGTTACGTAATATTATGAATGAATGTTTATACAGGATATATATGATATATATTATATCTAAATCATGAATATAATTCTAGATATAATGGATATTTCACCACATGAACAACTTGTAATTATAAGAAGTTTATTGTTGACTCAAGTACCTAAGATCGACCAAACTACCGTTATTAACTTAAATAATTACATAATGTTCATAACATTGTAATAAGTGATATAAACGGAATAATGAACTTGAAAAAGGTTCTTAAGAAGGTAGATATTAACTCTAGTTTATTATTCAGGAGATAAAAGAACGGTCGAGTGAATTCGGACACGAGGTAAGGGAACTTCTTAACCCAATTTCCATTCTTTGGGTTAATCTTCTATTTTAAAATTATGGCATGATATTATTATGTGCTATCTTGTAGTTGTACTTTCTTTATGTGTAATTATAGTGAATACACATAATAGATCTAATTTTTTTTAAAAATTATCTTTTTAAGGGAACTTCTTAACCCAATTTCCATTCTTTGGGTTAATCTCCTATTTTAAAATTATGTCATGATATTATTATGTCCTATCTTGTAGTTGTACTTTCTTTATGTGTAATTATAGAGAATACACATAATAGATCTATTTTATTTAAAAAATGATCTTTGTAAGGGAACTTCCTAACCCAATTTCCATTCTTTGGGTTAATCTCTTACTTTCATATTACGTCATGATATTATTATTTCCTATCTTGTATTTGTACTTTCTTTATGTGTAATTATAGTGAATACACATAATAGATCTATTTTATTTAAAAAATGATCTTTGTAAGGGAACTTCTTAACCCAATTTCTATTCTTTGGGTTAATCTCTTACTTTCAAATTATGTCATGATATTATTATGTCCTATTTTGTATTTTTACTTTCTTCATGTGTACCTATAGTGAATACACATAATAGATATATTTTATTTTAAAAATGATCTTTTTATGTACTTCGTCTCAATCTCCTTTCATTGAGGCATATTTGGTTTTATACACAACTTTCATTTATATAGTGTATAAACCTCTTTGACTTTTATGTTTATTCAAAAGGTTTTCTTTTATAATTACGTGATTTCTAAATGATTTCAAAAAAGAGATATTTCTCTCCAATATATGAAAATCCAGTGCAAATGTATATGTATTTAATGCAATCTTAAAAATGTTTTCAGAAAACCCGACTCTCGAGTGTGGTAGACAGGAAGGGATTGGGCATGGACCCATCATGGCCTATAATTAGTCGAGAAGTCTCAGAATTAGTTATTTTGTTTTCAGAAGCTTGCATAATGTTTTCCGAAAAACACTGGATTATATTTGAGCAATTTTAAACGTAAGTATCTTCTAAAAAATTACATCGGTAGGTCTCATGAGACAACTAGATGTGGAATTGGCCAAGGCCCTTTCCCAATTTGATTTATGGTTTTGGCCGTGACCGTAACATTTTAGATGTCTTGGCTGAGGCCTTGACAAAATGTTTCAGAATGTCCGGCATTATACATTCCCTCATTATGAAAGTGGTTATTGATATTGCATGTGATTATTTGACTAGTAGAATATCCATGTGAGTAAGTAAATGGCATTATTTAATTTTATTTATGTCATATTATGCTGAATTTCAAGTTTAAAAAGGCTTTTGTTTTAGTTATACAATGCCTTAAATGTTAATGATTATTTATGAAAGCTTCCGCAATATTGTTAACCTTACTGAGCATCTGAGCTCACCCCTTTCAATGTTTTAGTATTTTCAAGGATGTGAAGAAGTATTTTATGAATGACCTGCAGGGATTGTCAGAAGAAGATATGAGTGTGGAATATGGAGACTTTGTTATTGTAGTTTTTCACTTTTTGATGTAATGTAACGTTTACGAATGTATCTAGTGTTTCCAAGGCTACTAAACTAATCGGTCTTTCGAGACTTGATCTTTTGTGATCATGCCAATGTTACAAAGTAATGCACCGACTCTGGGTAGCTGGGGTCGGGGCGTTACATTTTGAATAAGATGATACTACCCCACCCACTTTTAATTGATGATTTATTTTAGTAGAATATATTTGTCTCAGATGATCCAGAACACAGTGACAATGTAATCACCAACATCAGGGATGAACCATGTAAAAATACAATGTTTTGTCCTTTACCTTCCTTTCTATATTAAAAGTGGAAATTCTGTGCTAGTTAACAATAAATATATCCACTATTAACCACATATATAGTAGGTGTTTGAATATTGATAGGTGTTAATGTTTTAAGGGAAAAATGAATTTAGAAAAATCCATCACCCATATTCATCCCTAATTAGTCTACTACACATTCTATTGGTTATATAAGAAATTATTAATTTATAATTTCTTCTAACATATTTAATATTTATTCTTAATGAAATTAATATTTGAGTGTTAATTATTCTATTTGTTGTATGGTTTTTTAGGTGTGGATGTTTTGAACCTTGATCTGTGCTTATGTTTTAATCAAGTCTACAACATTCATATGAATATATATATATATATATCTCTGTGTGTGTGGTTTTATAGATCAAAAGTCCCAAAATCACTTTATAGGAGTTATGGAAATTGTTCATAAATACTGGTTTAAATATCTTCTTTTTTATGAATTTCATTTCATAATAAATGTATGATTTTATTAAGGAATGAAATTATATATGTTACTATACTAAAATTATGAAAACAAATATTTTTAAGCATTAATAGATAAAATTTCTTGTATTTTTATTTCCTTAATTGTTTATGTTATAAACAGTATATCCTCATTCATGTAGCTTTTTGAACCAACCCCAAAAATATGTGGTATGAAGGATGAATGAATAAGAAGGTGTTATAATATATCTATAATATAAACTTTACAAAATAATAATGACTTCAACAAAATTCTACTAATGTGATAAACCACATTGATGAATAAGTGGATGAATAAAGGGGAAAATGATTTGGAAAAGGATAACACTAATGTAAAAGACTTGAATATTTTTAGGGATCCTCTAGTAATTGATGGAATTGTAACTACTTATTATGACAAGAGGCTAAAAATTATGGTTTGTAATTAGTTGAGTGAGAATTTAGTCCATGATTCAATAGAAATCTAATGGATTGGTTTTATTTGAGGTGGGTATAGGAGTGGGTTTTTATATGTGTGTTTGGGGGGAATTTTTTAAATACACAATCCTTAATGTGTATAGATTGTAATTTATCATGTATAAAGGGTCCAAAAGTGGATAAATAATTGGTGTAGGTCGAGAATCCACTAATAAAATATATTTTAGACCTTTTAAACTTAATTTTATCCTTTTATATCATTTACATTTATCATGGTAACTGACGTTTCACCACTGTAACTTATTATTTTAGAAAAAAATGAATTAAAATTATGACTGAATTTATACATTCTAATTCCATATATAAAATCCATTTTATTGGATTTAATTTATAAAAGTTATAAAAATTTATTTTAATATAAATATAAATAAAGAATATTTTTTTAGAATATATTTTTAAGAATAAAAAATGATTTTATTATAATTATGTACCAATTAATATTCATTAGTTAAATGTAAATTTATTTTTCTATATATATTATCAATAAATTTCATCAAAGTCCTTCATTAGTAGCAGTTAAATTAATTCTGGTAAAATAATATATCACATAAAATGAAATTATTTGAAAAATATCACTTTCAACATTTAATTATTTTATGCCTAATTTTTCTAAAAATAATTAGTTATTTACCAATAATTCATTGAATATATTCATCAAATTTCAATTAAAAATATCTTTTCTGGTTTAGTTAATTTCATTGTTTGATGTAAATTTTATTAAAATTACATAAATCAAAATTCAAATCATAATATATATATATATATATTAAAATACCATTTATTTCATAAATAGAGACATGTTAATATCATCCTAACATCTACATAAAAATATAAGTTATTCCACATAAAGAAAATGTATAAGATAAAAATTGGAGAATTTAAGGATGTCATGCATTTACCCTTCATATTTAATACTTATTTTGAGGATTTAGAAGAGGAGGATTCCCACTCATAGCTTACTGAAAAAACCAGGAGGCATCTCCCCTCATCCTACTATTTTAGTCTGAAATCCAAGGAAGACCTTGATCATATATTTGTTACGTTCTCTTTCCCATTCAGGCTCTAAACTTATCTACTGGAGATGATGGGTTTCATCCTCCACATGAAATACATGGATGCACAACTAGAATCCATCACCACTGCTAGTAGTGGAGAACAAGTAAAGGTAATGGTGATTGTTGCAACCGCTAATCTATTGAGCTATGTCTATATAGCCTGAAATGGGTTGTTCGTCGAGAACCAATCACCCATTTTTCATATAGTAATAAGGGTTATTCACATGTCTTTCACCACTGCCTCAAAATTCAAAATAGAATGAACAAAAAATTATTTGATTTATCCCATTATAATGAGGAATTTTGGTTTTCTAGGTAGGAACAATAATACATTGGTGATGAGTTCTATGATTTTACTCCCTTCAATATCCTCAGGGATGAACGTTAATGTATATGGGGCGGCCTCAAGTACACTCAGACCCTCAGGTTGTGGTGGTATCTTTCGCACCTGTCAAGGATTTGTGAAAGGATGTTTCTACCATAGCATTCGAAATGGACATTCCATTGAAGTTTAATATTCGGCCATGATAAAGGCCATAAAATATGCTATTAATTTTCGATGGAATTACCTATGGATGAAATCTTATTCTACAATGGTTTTTGGTATTTTCAAGAACTAGACTACGAATGTGACATGGAAAATGTTGTCACCCATGATTGAATGTATTCAGATTATCAACCAAATTTCTCTTGATGTGACACATGTTTACTAGGAATATAGTTAGGTTGATAATGCTCTATCAAAGAGATACTTTCTGGATTCAGGATTAATATTATCCTTTCCTGCACTAATATTTTTCTCACAACTTTTTAAGGTGCATTCACACAGTTTCTATCATACCATTCTTTTTAAACACCCTTTATGATGTCATGACTCTTTATTTTTATTCATAATATTTAGTATGACTTGATATTACCAACATCTAGACTTTTCAGAATTATAAGATATGAAATGGAGGTAGTCATATGAGGTGATTCAAAAAACATGGATCTTCTTAGGATTTCCATGAGATTGAACTTCTCCCAAAGAAGATTTTTCTCAAGACATACTTATTGAAGTACAATTTTTAATCATTTTAGTGTAATCTGAAGTGATTCTACTATCATTAGAAGTTTGGATAACTTTTCCACGTAAGGATAACTTTTATAAACTGATTCCATTTCTTTACATTTCTAAAGAAATTTCATAATGTAGTTACTGGAATTTATACCTCCTAATTAAAAGAATATGTTATAATGGACATATATTTATTGAATAGAAAATATAATGAAATTATAATTTATCTCATTAAATCTTATTATGCCAAATGACATTACCATTATTTTTATAATCAAAGTGACCACATTATCCCGATGACCATATAATCCCAACGACCATATAAGCCCAACGACCACATTTATAACTACCATATTAAATTTCTATATATAACCTTATATACTTGATCAAAAAAATTCACATCATTCTATACTTTATATTAAAACTATTTCTATTATATTTATCAAAATTTTAATTCCATAAATAGTTATTATTTTGGTAGGATCATCTAGGTGGATCTGGATGAGAAATATTTCCATCCTCTGGTATTTTTATTTTCTTGTGTTTTTCTCCCTTTTATTATTACTCCAATTCTCTTTCTTTTAGATACATATTTAAATTTATGTTCATTAATATTAATTTTATACCTTAACTAAAGAAGGAAATATGATATTTGTTTTAATTTTTAGATTAAGATAAGTTTTGGTGGATTTGAAAAAATTTTAACACTATATATTTTGGGTGTTATAATTTATTTATTCAAGAAGAATTAAAAATAAAAAGTTTTATATTTTTCTATTTAAAAGTAAATTTTCACAAATTTAGAGAATTAATTTTTTTAAAAATTAACATCACTCATTAATTTAGGCCATTAATCATAGGTAAAAGCGCCAATTTCATTTTTTAAAAAATATGCTACTTGGGAGAATATAAAATGTTTTCGATAAACTATAAAAATCATAAAATATAATATTTTTTATAATGATATATAAAACTTATAAAAAATGAAAATGTGATGAATAATAACCGATATTGGTATTTCCACTTATGGGATATATATATTTTATAATTACCTTCTTTAACAATTATGTATTCATAAATTGTATAAAATTCTAGTCAACCCCACCTATAAAGGGAAACATCCTCTACCATTTACAAAAAAAAATTCCTTAAATTTACTCTGGAATACTACATTGAATTCCATCTATTATTTTCTTATTCCATTGTGGATTTTTCTAGTTACAATAAGGGGGTATAAGTTATCCATTACCAAGGAACCCATTTTGATAAGGAGTGATTCCTTAAAAGTTAGTATCTAATTCTCCTCAATCATGTTAAATTATCTTATCATATCCACTATATATAAATATTATTCTATAAACAAATTATTTATTATTAAAATTATTATTATTTTTAAATGTAACATTCCTATAATTTTAGACTATAATCTTACTCATTCATTTGTAAACCATGTTCTTTTTTTGTTGGTAATACTACCAAGATGAATGATGCTATACTATATTCATAATTTCCATCATTAAAGAGCATTAAATTAAAATAGATTGTAATATATGTGATTCTAGAGTAACTTATATTGTTAAATTTGGCATTAAAGGAGAATCTAAAATTAGTTTCCATCATAAAATATCTTTTTATTAGTGATAAATAACCTGAAGTGTGAATATCTTAAATTCCATTATTATAAAATATATCAGCATTGTCTGTCAAATGAATATGATACTGTATAATTCATTTCAATACTATGATTCTACAACATTGAGTAATATATTAATGATTAATGTTTTATCATTTATTTAATGTTAATATCACTATACCGAAACTGGTAAGAAACACTACAAACTATTAGTTTCCATTTATGAAAATAAACAATAACTAACAAATATATATTTAATAAATCATTATAGTTGAATAGAATAAATGGTAAAATATATGAATATTGATATGAAAGAACTGATTAAAGATAATATATTTATTATACAGGGGGTTAACGTGATATCATAAGAGTTTATAGAAAATGTAAGGGTTTCTCTTCCAATATTTATTTTTTTAAAAAATTTCTATGCCTAAAATTTTATTGGGAAATTTTTGGTGCAGTTTCTATTTAAATACCCATTTACTTATTAGTCTCTAGTTATGTTGGAGTTTTACATTATTTCTTATAATTTCTCATCGCATTGATCCATAATTCACTTTAAATGACATTTACAAGTGGAATAATCCTTAAGATATCTTTTCTATTGGAAATATGCCCTTTCTAAGTAAATATTATTTAAATTGACTCATGCATTCAAATATATATTCTTCTATGATTTATTAATTTGTATATCTTATGGTTTTTACTTATTTAAAATAGTTTTAAAGGAATCATTTTATCTATCCTCCACTACATTTCCAACTAAATTGCATTGTCCCATAGTTTTTATGTTTCATTACAATGCTTCCATCTTATGTTTTAATGATTCTTCAAAGTAACATTATTTATATAACAATTTTTTTAAACCATTGAATTTTAAATTTTTTATTTCTAAAAAAATTTATTGAAATTTACTAATTTTCTAATGTATTTATAATGTATTTTTATCTATGTAAATGTCCTTAAATTCCTTTTATGATTCATTGAGAATATTCTTTAAATAAATCACCCACTTCATTTCCCTATGTTATTAGTTTTTATTTCATGGGAATATTTATACGAAAACTTTTTTAATTTTAACATGTTAATTATGCTATATTTTGTAAATGAATGTTTTCTATTAATGTGGCCCATATTGTGTGATTTATCATTATGTGGCAGGTGGGGATAAAATTATTATACCAAAAATGCATTCGGTAAATAATTTATCTCATGAGTTTTTATATAATCGAGTGTGAGTAGTTACCCTTGTTCTCCATGTTATGAGACAAAATTTTCTATTATGTGTTAATAGATTTGACATTGATCCTCTACATGAGATATTATTTTATATACCTATTCATGTGGAACATTTCAAATTATTGTCACATACCTATGTTATATATTAGTGTTATGTTATGATTCATTATAAAATTCATGTTTTTTACTCATCTGGGTATAAGTGTGTGACTATTTTATCATTCTGTCTTGTTTTTTTACTCTTACTATACTATGGTCTTTAGTATCATATCCTATATTTATTCCATTGATATCTATCATGTTTTACCCATAATTGAGCATATGAGTGCATGATTCTATAATATTTCAATTCCATAGTTAATGAAGAAAAATTTTACATATGATACTCCTAGTAAGGATTCAAGTATGAATTAATTATGAATAAATTTTCCAAGCGTGGGTAAAATAATCCATTTATGTAGCTTATATCTAATGACACTAAAACATTAGGATCTGGGTGTTGGAATTATTGTGAGTTATAATGGATAACAATATATATTGATGTATTGTGTTTTTTATGGTTGGGTGATATAGGTTGGTATTAGAGAGGATTTCGATTAATTTTTGTGATTTCCTTATTGAGAATAATGGTATTAAATTAAAATAAACCTAGATTTTACTAAAAAAAGATAGAGGTTGGTCTTAATGTGTTATAAGTTGAAATAACCGTCTCTGAGGTAAATAAATATTGTTATTGATTTTCAGTATCATATGATTTATTAATCTAGTTAATATTTTTTTAAATGCTCAAACTAAATGTATTGGATTTAGTCAGTGGTTGACACAAGGAAGAACTATGTGAACAACGAGTTAGATGGAAAATGAAATCATTTCCCCAAAGATTAAGAAAACATTGTAAGATACTGAGATAAAAATAAAATGGAAATATATTCCCAACTACAATAAGAAATGAACAATAAAAAGAAACAAATTGAACTACAAAATGATCCAATGGAAGAATAACTATCCATTATTTCTTTTATGTGATAATGAAAACTATCCATTAGTCATTTTTATGATCTAATAATTTCTAATAAATGGATAAATTTGATTAAAAAAATATTTTATATTATTTATTTGTTATAGGATTAAGTGATAACTAATCAGTTTATTATTTAGAAGGTGAATCTTATAAATTATGGAACATCATTATGAATAGGAAGTAAATATAAGAAATATACTCAATAAAATTAGAAGAATTATTCAAAAAAATCAAAACAATTTTACCTAGAACCCATTAAAATTAAAATGTAAAGATAATTAATTGAGATGAGACAAAATTATTTCGAATCCATTTGTAATTATGATGAAAATTCATGATAATTTCAATTTATGACTTGTGTTTTATCATTATCATCAAAATAAAAATTGATAACTTCATTATTGGATTAAAGTTATATCTCTAAAAATAAATAGCTATAGGGGACTTTGGTATCTATAATGAAATTTCATGATGTTATCTCAATTTTGAAATAGAAATTAGAGTCTCTTAAAATAATGGATTCAGTGAAAATAAGAGGAAAATATAATTTCATGTGTACTCAGAAGATAAAAACCGTGTATTAAAGATGATTAAACTATCCACATGCCTAAAATGTGGGAAGAAGCACCCCATAAAATGTCTCAAATAAAGGGGAAGGTTTTTCTAGTGTGTAAGAGAAGTCATAATAGATATTAATTCCACTAAGATATAATGAGGTTGACAACAAATTGTAAGATATAAAGCCCCACCTAATAATCCACATGTTCTTAAATGCTTCATTAATATAGAGTTTTGGAATTATTCTATTAAATGAATAATCCTAAGTGTTAATGAGAAATATAAACACTAGAAATCTATAAATACATTGGATAAAACTAAAACCACTCATGAATAATTTCTAAAATGGGTTTTAAAATTTAAGTGGTGAAAGTAAAACATATCACCTCTTTAATATTTTTAAATGCCTTACTAGATTGCATTTCTACCAACTAATTTATACCATATAAGATCACTAAAAGAATTAATCCACAACCCAAAAAACATATAATCATTTATTGAGGAAGAAATAATTGTTTTATCATAAAATAACACTTATATAAGTATTCAATTATTGAGGATTATGGGAATGTGATTCCAAAAAATCATTATTATCTGTTTGGTCTAATTTGATTTGATTTTGGGCTTGTAATAGTTATTTATAAATAGTTCCAATATAATGTTTTGGGATTGGGATATCAGAATTTATATCTCAAATCAATCCATGATCATCTATTAGCACAATGATGACTGTGAACATCAGATAGAAATTACCTACTTATTATAGTACGTAATAGATAAAAATGAGATATATTCTACCAAAACAGTGGAGGAGAAAGGAAATATTGAAGATATTCTAATTTCACAAAAGTATGTTGATGTATTCTTCAAATAGTTTCTTGGTCTTACTCTAGATAGCATGGTTATTTTTTCAATTGAACGCATTATTAGTTTACTAAATTTATCGATGAGTATTTATTGAATGACCATGTTATATTGGGGGAATTAAATAAGTAGCTGAAAAAGAATCTCATTAAGTGATTTATACAACCAAGGGATTCACTATGCAGTGTACTGGTCATATTAATCAAGAAAAAGATATATCAATTTTTATATATGTTTATTTTCATGAAATTAACAAGATCACATTCAACAAACTGTTTCAACTACCACTTATTGATTAATTTTTTGATCAACTAAAGTGGGGGGGGGGGGGGGGTAAGTACATATCAAACATTGAACTTGGATATAAATATCATTAATTTAAGGTTATAAAATAATATATATCTTTTAAAACATTTCATAACATAAATGGATGCTATGAAATCGTAGTGATTCTTTCCAAAATTACAAAAATGACATTATTATCATCATGTACTTGAGGGATAAAAAATATTAAATATTACCCTAATAAATTTTTTGTAGTATTTATTATTTATATTTTTATATATTTTATGAGTAAGGAAGAATATAAAGATCATTTGATGATTTTACTGAAGGCATGTTGATAGGAGAAATTATATTGAAAATTTAGGAAGTGTGAATTCTTGGAACATAAAGTATATTTCTTGGGTAATATATTCATTGGAAAATGTAAGTTTATGTATAATTAAATGATAGTGGTGGTGGAATAATATCCAAAAAAACACACTATAATAAATATAAATATTTCTATATGATTATTTAGAAACCAATGATGCTTTATGTGAAATTTATCATGATCTTCTAATCAGTTGAAGAAATTAAAATAAAAGTGGGATTAAGTTACTCCAGAAAGATGAATGTAAAGAGAGTATGAAGGATCATAAGATAATTCTATAAAAAACACCACTAGTACCACTATATTATAGTGGAAAATTGTTATTTATATATAATGATGCATAAAAAAGATCTTAGGGTGAGTCTTTTTACAAAATAAAAAGGTGACAACTTATGATTCATGTTAATTATGATCAATGAGAAAATTTTCCTAATGCATTATTTTGAGCTATTATTAGTAATATTTTCATTAAATATATGGTTGTGTTACCAATATAGTAATTTATATATATATATATACTAATAAAAAGATATTAAATTATATATTCACATAGAATGACTTAAACAATTTCTAAAGGAGATGGTTCGAGTTGATCAAGGAAAATAATTTATCAATAGATTACTATAATGGTAATGAAAATAAGTTGGATAATGATTTGATAATGGAGAAACATTAAAACTTATCTATTACGGTCAACCTGGCCTTAAGGCCTTTTTTATTTTAATTTATTTTTTAGATTCCCCCCCCTCACATTAATAAGTTTGAGAGGGAACTGTTACATAACTTGTAGGTACAAACACACAAGGCCCAATACATGACTAGAATGCACAAAGGAGAGAGGAAAAATACATGAACCAAAGGCCCAAAGAACCAAAAACACTAAATAACCCCCATATAATCTGCATCATTGAAGGTGGAATATCTCACCTTGCATGGTTGGTCTGTTAATATTTCCTCACGTAGAGCTACATGGTGCTTGTTACCGATGATGATTTCCATACCCTCTTGTTCTTCCAATATGGATACCGATAATATAGTGTCCCAATCTTATTATATGTAGATACTACAATTTTTCTGAATATTAATTACATTACAAAAACACATACCTTTGGACCATAATAGTTTAGTTCCTTGGTAAACATGGAACCATAAACACTGGCCCATATGTGAGCCACATCATCTCGCAATACGTACTTTTCAACTAAAAACCTTGTTAGAAATATCATAAAAAATACATTTCTTCATAAGATGGGGAAAGTAAACATAATAAATGGTGGAATCAAGTCTGTAGTAATTGTAAACAATGGTGATATATAATTATAACATGAGAGTGAGGGTATGAGAAAACGAGCATAACATTTGAAAAGAATTCCCAGCATATAAAAGATTATAATATCTAATTATGGAATAAATATTGGTTGTTCATAAGACAACAATCATAATAAAATAAAATAACATGATTCATGAGAGCATAATATTAGGATAAGACATCAAATTTGAGACATACATATAAGCATATAAAATCATTTCTATATTAGTCATGTCTCATTTCTAGGGGTATCATATTGGAATGGGTTCACTACCCAAACCATCATAGTATTCATGGTTCTCTAACCAGACAATAGTTGTGGAATAACTCCCATACTGAACCAGGTTCACCCCCTATTTCAGCCCTATCTTGCTGAACTGGGTTCACTCCCCATTCGAGCCCAGTCGTACTGAACTGGGTTAAACCCCCGTTCTAGTCATGAATTTTTGATGTGTTAAAAATATTTACCCAATTAATTGGAAATATATATGTGTCCAAATTGTTTTACCATATTATGTAACAAAAACACTTGGTTACAATATAACCACCATCCTTAGTTATAACATAACCACCGTCCTTGGTTATAATGTAGCCACCATCACATTTTGAAAATAATACATATGTTTGCAAAAAGATCATAAAAAATTCACCATATCATAACCCTGAAATTAATCGGGTTTCATAAACATTTAATTATATAATAACCTATATTAAATAGATATGTTTCATACTCACTTCAAAATTTCATCAGAGAATAAAAAAAAGAAAAGTTTTAGGCTTCATAAGTGTTCTATCATGGTATATGTTATAAAAGAGAAATATGTTTCAGAAAAATATTGTCATCATAAACATAAATAATTTAGAGAAAGAATAATAATGGTATCCTTGGTTTATATCCTAGTAAGGAATAAATTATATGAAAGGATATAATCTTAGATAGAGAATAATTTTGAACGATCACTTAGAATATTTCTTAAGGAAAATAACATTTCCTTGAAAATGACTTTTAAAAGAATAAAAAAATGTTAAAAAAAAATTATTTTTGAAATAGGATTGAAAATATATAAATTATTATTTAAAAATAATTCAAACCACTTCTTATGGAAAATATCATTTCCACTTTGAATGAAACTTTTTAGAAACAGTACATATTTTCAGAATCATGTCCTTTTGAAATCATTTATTAAAATTATAAAAATTTCCCAAATATTATGGAAAAAATTTTCATTGAAAAAAACATTGATAATATGTAAGTGAATCTTGAAATAATTGATATATCATGTCATCAAGAAATAATATGCATGCTTAGCATGTGTAAAAAGAGGTTATTTTCAAATTTTAGGTAAAATCCAAATGTGCTTTATTTTTTAAAATTATATGAATATTATTTTAAAAAAATTATTGTAAAAATTAAAATCCAGGTAAAATGTCTTTAATAAATAATTAAAATTAAAGGATAATAAAAATTAAATCATTTTTAGAAAATCTGGTTTTTAAATAAAAAGTGTTTTTGACCGAAAAGATGATTTTTCATAAAGATTTTCTTTTAGAAATGTTGATTGAATAAACAGATGAAAATGAATGGAAGACATGTATTTCAATTACAAAACTATAAGGGAATAAAACTCATGATTTTCTTGATATATATATCATATTATTTCATTATTATAAATATAATAATAAAAAATCATAATAAATGATAAGATTGCTACATAAAAATCTTACTCAAGAGGTAAAATTGATACATAAGCCCCATGAAGGAATTACCATAAAAAACTTTAAATACCATCTTTATAAATAAATTAATGATATTATATTTAAAAGTTTATTTATATTTACCTCATATAATAATATAGGTTCATAGCATTACATATGTCTCAGGGAAAGAAAATTGTGACAAAATCCCATTATAGTTTAATAACATTTTAAAAATAAACCCCATGAAAGAGAGATCCCCAAATTGTTACATATGAAAAAATATTTATCTAGATTAGAATCATAATATACCCTCATGGAAAGTATATACACTACAAAAAATATATAGGTGGTGAATATGGAATGTGACTTACAGTAGTAAAAAAGTGTGAGAGAAATCCATTGCCTTTTGTCATGACATACTTAGTACACATAGAAACCTAATATATCTAATAAATATACTAATAATAGGGGTTTTAATTCCATACATGTGTCCTCTTCACTGCCCTCCATGCTCATACATGGGACTTCTTCCATGACACCCCTTAACACAAACTCGTTCCTCTTGCTCAATCCCTCTTCGCAGCCACTTTTCCCTTGCTTTCTACATCAGCTCCGCCTTTACATCTAGGGTTCTCGAAGCACCGTATCCTCTGTTAACAACGTATAAATCCACTATTTCACTTCCTTCTCTCTTCCGTAGTTATTTTTATTTAACGTCCTCTAACAACTTCACCAAGATCGATCTCCAAAACCAACTTCATCACCACCTCCCTTGCCATCTCTCTCATGTCTGGATGACGGTGTCCTTTCCTCCTCAAAGAAACCACCATTACATAATCCTCCCCTAGGTTTTGGGCACTCATCTTGTAGACCCGCAATCATATGGCCGATTTTCCTCGCCTGCGAGGACCGGTGACTACTTTTCCTCCCGCGACACACCGCCCGACCTACCTCACCTCTGGATCCCTCCGTCTCCATTTCCGAAACCAATCCAGCTTCCGATCTTCCTAGCCTACAGAACTCATGGTTATATTCAACACCATTAGATGATCCCTTTAATCCTCTATTTCAGCGCATCTAGTTAGATTTTACTCCCACCAAGAACCACCCCAAATTCTCTTACCCGTGATTCACACGATTACCTTCATCTCGTGAGTCAGGTCCCTTATATTTGAGGTACCTTAATGCAGTAGAAACCTATTAAAACTGCAAAAAAAAAACACTTCTCGTGCTATTGGATTCTATCCCCACATAAAACATTGGTTGTCTATTGGATGGTTATTTCAGGTGTTATTTCTTCCTAACCACGCACTAGTCACCCAATTATTTATCCAAGGAGGACTTTTGAACATGACACTTATTTAGATTGCATCAACAATATAGGTAATTATAAATAGTTTCACAACCTATAAATGAATTTATTCACTTTTCATTTCTGAGTTGCCTACAGCGTGCTTAATTGATTTTTGACCTCTTTGAAAACTACAACTATTGAATTCTGAATTTTTTTGCAATAGTTTCATGAATCATTGATCTCTTATCAAAACAATATAGAAACAACGCTACCCCATGTGTAGCTCTAAAATGTTTTGTAATTTGTATGGTTTTATAATTCTGAATAACATGAAAAACACTTGATAAATTGTTTAGAGCTTCCACTCATCCAATATTTTCATAGGCCGTACATTGATAGGCTTTATTCTGCATTAATCTGTATGTTTTATGCCATTGTAATGGAAGTGTAGATTTTTTTTAAAATTTTCAAAACAAAACCCAGCCTTTTGTGATCTGTTAATTACATTGCACTTTATCATACACATCACTCCACATATTCAATATATAATTAACCAGAGGTGTTGGATCCATTATTTTTATAGGAATTATCAATATCCACCCATCTTCATCCACCACATTCTCTTTTCCATTTCTTTTAGTATTATGAGTTGCATACAGCCTCAGATCATGGTCCACTTCTCTCTAAAAAATTTCCTCAATTACAAGATTTTCTAGATGATAAGTCACTCTCAATAGTCTTCACAATTTATCCTTATTATTCCACAGAAACTGCATCATCCCATTCGACCATCCAATAAATTTTCGAGGCACAACTATTCCCCCATTTAGTTATGGTCATTCCAACAACTATTTCAAACACAAGAGTATGCTCCCTACTACCAATCATTCCCTCAACAGAAGAGGTCAACTACATATTGGGAAACCCTTTCAATTTGGCTATAGTAGATCATGCATGATTATCAGCCTTCTTATGAGAATCATCATAACAGTATTATGCTTGCATGGTTCCATTCACCGCATCACCATTTACAGTGGATGCATTGCCCATAACCAAGGTCCCTGCATCTGAGTTCATCCCATGCCTGTATCTGCAGACACCATAACTGTTCCCAACTATCTTATAGTATTAATAGATCAAATTCATCCATAATTTATGTGACTAATATATAATGGATTCGCATCTATCACCAAAAAATATTTCCTCTCATTTTCAACTGAGAGCTCTATTTGATTCCCTACAGCAACCAGAATTATAGATTGAACTAGGGTGAGTGAGAAGTCTACCTTGAAGAACTCTCTTTGAATCATCCCATACACATTTGGAAACATGTTGATCCATTCATGCTATATATAATAATTTATGTATATTAGTAATTTTACACATTACTAATCTTTCCGTTCTTTGATAATAATTTATTTTTTTCCTACTATTAAATGTATTGAATCTTTTGGCCTAGATACAGTTATTACAAATAGTAGGTTCACATCTGACCTGCTACTCTATTAGCAGTTCGGTTTCTAAGCAAACACCATTAAATTACTACCACACTATTTCTACAACCTCTCTGAATAGTGGGATCTATAGCTTTCTTTTAGACATCATAATATTGTCTAACTTGGGTATTCTTATCTTTTTAATTTCAGTACAAAATTTTCATTGTATTATTTTCCCATGGTACATTTATTTTTCATTATAAACAGTCTACACCTTTTCTGTTAAACATTTAGACAATATGATGTTCCCCTATGCAATTTGAATTAAAATAAAAATACATTCAACTATGTATATTTTGATTTGATTGCACACCTTGACAATTATATATAATGAAAAAATACAAACATGTCTTCCCTGTCAATCTTTATAGATGCAATGTTACCTAAGATGGAAGTTAAGCAAAAACAAGAAAACCTTTGTGAGTTCTCGATTATGTTTGTTTCACAAAGTCCTTACTGTCATAGTTACTATAAAAGTATTCATTATTACTTCGAATTTAATAGTGTAGGTATTTACTTGAAATTATTTAATGTATTCTACCAATATATTGGGTACTGCAGTTGTAGAACAAGTATCAACTGATGGCATCACACATTGAGTCACACACATGCCATTTTCATCTCTGTGTGTCAATGGTTAGTTATGATTTTATTTAACAGATTATAACACTACACTAAAAAAAACTTTCCATAATAACAAAAATTATATTTATTTTACTTCTACATTGACAATAGTGCCTATAAATTCTGTTCCCCAACTAAAAATAAACATTCCATCCCTTCGAACTCAAAATATTTATGGTTACATTCGAGGCAACTTCTGAATAATCTATATAAAGTTTGTATTCTCTTTGATTTGTTCACTATAGGATTTCTTAATTAATATCACTGTTTCAATATATGTATTGATTATAGATAACACAATAACAATGTCGACATCAAATTGAAATTATTTAATGACAACTACTGAAATGTTAGGTACTCCAACAACTGAGCCTTTATCAAATGATGGAATTAGAAATGTCGTAACACGAATTCCACTATCATATTTGTGTGTAAATGGTTAGTTTTAATAATATTAGACAGAATTAAACACTACTATTCCAACTAATTTGAATTCTAAGTCAAAATTTAGTTAGTAAACTTATTATTTGATGATAGTGACTAAAAGTTATGCTCAACCATACACAAATATGTCTGGACCATTAAAAGATCAAGAAATGCAAGGTTAAAGTGGAAGAAATTTATGAAGTAACACCCTAAAGTTTGTAAGTATACAAGTCTATTTGCTCCATATTGGCCTACTAGTTAAGAGAAAATTACACAATGTTTTTCACATCATTGTTATGTTCGCTTCAAACTGTCCTACTTTATGTCATTGTCTTAATAGTAGTTTTCATTACAACTACCAACATAACAGTGCAGGAATCTACTAAAGATTCTTCAATGACTTCTACCAATATTTCTTCTATTGCACTAACTTGAAAATTATCAACTGACGGCATCAAACATGGACTCAGGCGAATGCGATTGTATAGTACTGGAACAACCAGAAATCGATTTCAGCTGTCAAAAGATGTAAATAGGTAACTAATCACTAATAAATTTTAGAAATTCATTATGATGTCTTATGAATTGTTCAGTTACGTCCTGAACTAATGACTATAATATTATATACTCAATTTATTGTAGACTACATGCTGCTTAATTGCATCAAAAATAAAAAAAATTAAAATCACCCATAGTTTGTTTTATGTGTCATGAAATTATTTCATTAAAAAGAATCCCTTTTAGATAATAGAATTTGGTGCTATAATTTTAAATTATCTCCTCATACCACTAATCCCAGGTTATCTTCTATAACTATCATAAATTTCTTATTATCAATTTCTTACTTTCCAACTAATAAATAAAATTACTAATTACAACTGACAGTGCAGTCATCCATTTGAATTCAATAGATATAGAGTGCATATAAAGGTTACTGATGACACGGACTACTTTTCAATAGTTTTATTTAAAAAACAATTCATGAATTTCAAACACAAGATAGTTGCAGAGTTGACATCTGCTTTGATACAGGTAAAACCATCTTTTTAAATCATGTCACAAGAGTTTATAATTATTATTCCTAAAATTGGTTATTTTTTCCTTATCAGGATGATGATAGATATGGTTTTCATCCTGAACTGAACATTTTCAAAACAAAGAAAGTACTCTTATCAATTGATGTATCAAATTTCGATATTCAAAATCACTAGTTTTCAATTCAATAAAACACATACAAGGTACGTTTCATTGGTGACAATGACAACAACATCTGCAATTTAAATGATAGTTTCATAGAAAATCAGGTACTACAAAAAATATATATTCCAACATTCATTTATTTTCATAACCTACAAACCATTAGTCTTATTTTTTTAAAGGATCATCAAATAATTGACTTTACAAGAGTAGGTAGTGAGATTGAATAGAATAAGGTGAAATATTTTAAAATATATTTATTCATTTTCCTTACTAATAAATAACAAAGTACTAGACTATTGCTTTTATCATTAAATTGTAAGATCATCAAAGTGTTGAATCATTTAAACTTAGTGAAAATGTAGACTCAACATTTTTAACATCATCTTCAGTTTTATTAACTATTCAAGTAAATATATGTTATCTTCCATACATTATGTTTAATATTTGAATTATCTTAATAAATTTTATCAATTGACCACTGGGTCATTCTATTTTGAAGAAATTAATAGTTTATTTCACTTGTAGATAAATATTTTGACTGACTTCGATGATTATGATGCGGTCAAACACAATATTTCACTGACTAGTGACTCCACACCACCATCAACTAATGCTGCTGATCTTCATATTTGGATAAAGGAAAACTTAAAGACAAAAACAGACAAGCTTGACTAAAGGTTTGTCTTTTAGTACTTCTCCATTTTGGGAACACACATTTTATTTTCTTTAATTATTAAATACATGTTTCAAAATAATTCTCCACTATTATCTATACTAATACTGTAGTTTTCTAATACACTCTAATGAAAGGATAATATAATAAAATCATTAATCTTAATGGGAAAATTATAAACATTAAAAAAGATAATCCATGTTCTGATATATAATGATAATATCTGGTAATAAAGTTTTCACATATTATGAATTGTTACATTTTTCTCCATTTGAATAGATTTGAATTTCAAGGAATTGTCCCTGTTTTTTTGTTTTTCATTGAAAAATTTTTCTTACAAGTGAACAGATTTACCTGGACTGTAATATTTAAGTTTTCAGTTGATTATTGTTGAAATAAAGTGAGTAAATTTATAAAATTTAACAGATTTACCAATCAAGTGATTTTCCAATTGATGTCGACTCATGTTTGGGTTAATTTTTTTTAGGTGAACACATTTTCCAATTGAAAATCATTACATTCCTAGGAAATGTAACTTTTTTTTCTTTCTCAGTAAAACTAATATCTCCATAAGTGATAAAATTAACCATTAATGGCATATATATGTTTGCAGTTGAAGTCTGTTGAAATGAAGTGGTTAAATTTGTACAGGTGAACAAATTTACTATTCAACTAAATTTCCAATTTATGTTGACTGATGTTAGGGTCAATTTTGTTTTCCAATATAATAGATTAACCAGTTTAATAGATTTAGAATTACTGGATTAGTGTTGTTTCCATTAAGATGATTCTGGAAGGACCCTTACATGATCTCGACGACCCTTTCATAGATGAGAATTACCAGTTATATGATTCAAGTTAACCTTAGGTGAGATGTGATATATTTCACATAGTTGTAGATTGACCTTTATGAAACTCAATATGACCTTCACATTGCACAAAAATGACCCATAATGAGTTTTACTACCCTTACATGAATCAAGATTATCATTTATACAACAGATGAAAACCAACCTTACTCTTACATGAACGTATAATACCAATCACTGTTTTTCATTACCCTCACAAGAATCAAAATTTAGATTTCATTAATGGATTAAAATCGAACTTACCCTTTTGCTAGCATTGATGACCCTTACGTGAGGCAGAGTTAACTCTATGAAATACTAGATTTTTCTTACCTGCATGATGTTTGTTCTATATATGCCAAAATAAAATGACAAATAATGAAACTTACACTACCATAACATGTGTCATTAACTCACAGTATTATGATTGTCTCTACTATTTAGTTGTTCTACTGCTGGTATCTTGTTCTTTTTTCATAATAATATATGTCATTTAGTAACATTCAATATTAATTACATATTGCAGGGATCAAAATAGTTGTCTACCGGTTGGTCGCTGATATGTTGACTCCAATGCATAATCCATGTGCATAGACTTTCTTTTTCTTTGCTGGGTGTTGTGTAATTTTGGAGGTTTCGTCATCCAAGGTTTATAATGATGCCCCACCTCCACTAGATTTGTTGGCTACTTTATCAAGTGTGGGATCCATCTCTGAGGAGTGGTACGTGCTAAGGCAAAGTGCACAATTTTGGACTATCCCAACTAAATCTCAGTTCCTAATCACATCATCCTCTAACCAGTTGTACGTGTTATGGCTTATTCTCAACAAACAGTAATGTTATCAATCCTTATGTCTTAAATTCTAACTATAAATATTAGTTCCTATTTCAGTTATCTTGATAACTGTAATTACTATCAATCATAGAAGGGGATGTTTTCAGTCATTTTGGGCTATGTTGTGGAATGATTACTTCCTCATAGTTTGTATTATGTGATATTTAGCGATTTCATATCCATAATCGCTTATGATTTTGATCCTTTATTGGAAATATTTTTCCTTTATCAATCCACTACAGTTTTAAAACCTTGGAATGTGTCCACATCCCAACCTATAGGCTCTTCTATTTCTGGGATGATTACATACTAACTACAGTTTATTTATTTTTTAAGTGCCTATTCATTTATTAATAACCTATCATTTGTTGTTATATTAAAAACATATCAGTTTTAACACCAAAACTCCAGCTCGAATGGCTGTTGCTGTTGAATATTTCATTTTCTTGTTGGAATATACATCTTTTTTCATGTTACAGACTATTGTTTTTTCATGATATATCACGACTCCTTAACAATGAACTATATACCAAATGCTTGATTAATACTTCAAATACACAAAACTATCCAAACCTTTAGTCCTAAAATAAATAACACATCAGTTTTATTCCATGATTATGCATGTCATTTTTTTCAAATATTTTAAATATTATTATGAAATTATGTTTGATAAATGGTATTCTACTATTTATAATAACAATTAATTTATAATGCCATGTAAATTCAGCGGCGTTGTACTAGTTTATAATAAATAAAAGAATAATATACATATATTAAAAAAATTATTATTATATACCATAACATATATTGTTTTATTGTGACATCTTATTTTCTATTTATTAAAAATTCAATGTTAAATCCATGTATCAAGCAATAACAACTTTGTTTCTAAAATATGATTAAGCATATTATTTATTTTTCCAATTGAATTGATCATGGTTTCATAATCATGATAATTTTAACCATGATATAAATGTCTTATATATTAAATATATATATATATTTTTTAATTAAATAAATTTAGTGATAGAAAATGAAATTCATCATTCATGGAGACGGTAGGCCATATGTACGCATGAATGTCATATTCCTTTTATTATCAGATTGAATGATAGAAAATTAAATGATATATTATAATTATAAAATCCTTTTTATGTCATATATATTAGATATTTTCATTAAAAACACCCTTAACACCATACTTGTAAAGTGGGAATGAATCACACTAGTCCACAATACACATGAGTGATGTTATCTTATTCTCACAAAATGATGTGTATATAGGAATATTTGATGTAATAAATAAAAAATAATATTAGATAATAAATATAATATATATATAATATAAAAATAAATAAATCATTAAAACCATTATTTATAGTTGCTAATAGAAAAAACAATGACATCAGTTCATGAGGTGGTAGTCTTCCATAAAAATGAAGAATGGTTTCATAACCTAACTGATGGAAGTGGAGATGTTTATTGGACATTCACTTAACATAAAAAAAATTATATTAGTATAATTAATATACTTATTTTATTAGATAATATAGTTATAATAATAATTTAATTGGTGTCAATATTGAAATAAAATAAATAAGATCATTGAAGAATGTAACCTCCTCTTCAGGTATTTCCCTTTAGGTTTGAACTAAATACCTCCAAGGTTAGATTTCGGCCAAAAACAATAATTATAATATGAGGGTCTAGAATTTGAGAATTTTTTTGGATACGTATTGACTGAAATAAATAGTTCTGAATGAGTGAAGAAGGGATGAGCAGGGGTTTCCTTTTATATGTGGAAAAGAGGACACATTTGGTATTTTTGAAAACAATTGAGTTATTTCTTATTTTTCATATTTAAAAAGTGTAAATAATGGGCTATTATATAAAAAAAGATATGTAATGGTATAAATACGCAGATGAAATAGTTTATAATCAAATGTATAGATCATTTTTATCCTTGTCTATTTAGTTTAACCCTTATTAAACCCATTTTTACTTTTACTACAATAACTAATTTTTACTTCATTCCCTATTCATTTTTTTAATGAAAATATTTTATCATTTTAGAAAATCTATATTATTATAATTAAGAAATATGTAATCCATTTTTCCAAATTCGATTCTTTTAAGTCTAAAATTTTAATTTAAAATTAATCCTGCAAATGTGATGAGAATACCATTTTTAAGGAGAAATGTTTAAATGTTTACAATGTTTTTATATCAAAATTTAATATGAAAATGATAATAATGACCTAAATTGGATTAGTGTATTTATAATTAAAATAATATTACTCTTTACCAAATCAAAATACAATTTAACTTTATAAATAAATGAAATGAAAAGTAATTTTTTTATTAAATTTTTTAATTTTTTTCAACATTCATTATAAATGTAAATTTTCAGAAAAATAAAAAAAATCATCCTAGGATAATTTTGATATTAAAATTTCAAAAATGATTTATATTTTATAAAATTAATTTTATAAATGTGTCAAAATTAATCTTTCAAATATGTGCACTATAAAAAAGGGGTCAAACCTACTTTTTAGAAAAAAAGAAATTTTAAGCATAAAATTAGATTTATTCATATATATTTTCTAGAAAACACATAAGATGAATTTTAAATATTTCATTGAATATATAAAATATAAATATCACTAAAATATTTAAATAAAATTTGTTTTTGTAATTTATTGAAACAAAAATCACTTTTTCACATAAAATATATTTTCACAGAAAGATTTCTGTTTATTTTAAAAATGGTTATATTTTCATATCTAATTGATTGGTCACCATAGAATTCATTTTATACACATTTGAAACCCATTTTTTATTAATTTATTCTATCTTATTCACAACTTCCATTCTTAAATCTAGGTGAAAACTATAATATTTAAATTTTATTTCACGCTTCATTTAAACATAATGTTTCATGTAACACAATATAAACTCAATGTTACTTGTAATGTAAGAAAAATGATTTTTTATTGCCACAATATTATGGAGGGGATAAAATCAATTTTAGAAAATAATAATAATTTCACAAAATCTCTGGGTATCATGTTTTATCCCCTTAAAATTAATTCAACCCTCAAAACTCTTCTTAGTTATCAATGGTTTACCATTTTAATATTCATTCATAGAAACCAGCATAATAAAAAGGGGTAATGAAACATCCTCACAAAAATTAAAAAGGTATTTCAGAATTTCATTTAGAATAACTCATACTCGGTTTCACAATATGGGAAAATAGGTGAGAAGTTAATATTTTTACATTGAATAAAATAATAAATAATTGTTGAGAGTGATAAAGATCACTAATCATAAGAATTTGGGTGATCCAGAGAAATTTAACAACCACAAAGCCATAAAACAAAGAGGCATGAAAAGGGTCATTGATATGGTAAAAATGATTACAATAGAACAACAATTTTTTCTAATATCCATTTTCTTAAGTTGAATAGTTTTCCCAAGAATATATACTTACATGATTTCATTACATTTATAAGAACAATCTCACAATTGGGTTATTCCTTGATCAAAGTCCACTAAAAATCTTACTCTAATAAATGAAGGTTGATTTTTTATTCCTATAACTCAAAGAGATCAAAAAATCCATAACTATAATGATAATTTATTCTGTGTAATGTTATTTTTCATCAAAACAAAAATATTAGCATTTTTTTACCAAAATGTATAAATCATCATGTGAAGAAGTAACACATTAATCTATAAAATCGCAACCGAAGATCAAATTTAAAAAATCCATAAATGGTTATCATTATAAGACTTCCAAAATTCAAAAATTATAAATAAGTCACTATATTTATCAAAATTAACTTTACATTAATCAACCATATATCATAATGTAGTTCTTGATTGTCACATACCAAACATGGGAATAACTCTATCATGTATTCTATTCAAACATGGTAATAACCTATATTAAAATAGAACCATAATGAAATATATAACGATCCCTCAATATTTGAGTAACACAATAGATTATTGAATATATTATATAGATATAATAATGTTTTAATCTCCATCAATGATATAATAACCCACTTTTTCAGTATATCCTTTATTAGTTATGAGGTCATCAATATTATCAATTTTCTTTATCCATAAAAATCATCTATTGATCCAAACAAAACACTATTTTCTATACATTGAGAATATATTAAGGGTTACCTTACCTCAATCAAAATATCACCTTTCTATTAAATCACTATTCTAGTCCATCAACATCATTGAATATATTCTTTCAAATACATAATTAAAAACTCATTTTGAACAATAATTATATATTTAATGAATCTTATAATATAATATAATAATTCCAATACCTAAATATTTCATTAACTCAAATTCCTTCTCAAAAAATTAGTTATTCTTCATCATCTTATTCCTTAAAACCATTTTACTTTCATATTTTATTATTAGTCTCTTTTTCCTATGCAGTATAACCATTATTGATAAAAACTAGCTAATTTTGATAAGGATATTTTCCCGTAGGTCAATAATTTTCATAATTCCCAAACATTCAAAATTTAAATCATTCAATATTTTATTATATAATTTGGTGAACAATATTCTCATCCATTGCATTATCCAGACATTCTATTTTTCATTTGTAGTAACTTGATTTGTGACCTTCTTTTCTATAGTCAAAAAATATTTTTATTTTTCTAAGACATTCACTTAGATGTTTATTTCTACATTTTCGACATACATGAAACTGGTTTTTCTTTTTTCTATGGATACCATGACCTGAAATATCAGTGAAATATTTTCCACTCTTTTTTGGTGAGCCTGAGAGTTTTTCATGGTACACATTGTTAATAATGTTCAATGAAAATAAATTCGTCATAATCACAACATCCTTTTAACATCCCAACTACCACGGTACGTTTCCCTTTGAATATTGAAATAGCATGCATTGTACACAACTTCGAGATTCTAACACACTGAAACCAATCAAACTAGCTGTTATGAAGAGTAATACCCACTTTTTGGAAATAAATAAATTATATTTTTTTAAAATGGACTCCATTTGTGAATTAGGAATATAAAAATTAGCTTATGGTGATTTTTTGGTATTTTTCTGAAAACATTCAATTTTTTAGGATTAGTGAAAAACACTACGTTTTTGGTTAAAACTGACTTTTTATTTAAATAATTATTTATTTTATTTAAATTTATTTTAGGTAAAAATAGATACATAATACCTATATATGCTCAATGTAATTCTTTGGAGTCATTTTGTAATAAGGTTAGCTATATAAAAAATTTATTGAACTTTTTACCATCTTTTACCCACCTCATAGGTGCATTTGCAAATTTGCTTAAAACATAATTTTACCTCTTCTATGCATTGAATTTCAAAAATATGAGATATAGTTAACATTAGTAAGTAAAATTTTGTTCAATAAGATGAAAATAAATTTGGTGAATAGTAACTTTTGACTTTTATTTTCCACGGTTAAATGTAAATAGGGTAATAAAGGGTTAAAATGATACCATAATTACCCTAACACATGTCCCATTTCTATTAGATATGTATAATTAGACCAAAAAAATTAGGAATAAAATATGACCCTCCTTGGTCCACTTGGATAAGTCTATGTCATTTATTATTATTTTATTTAAAAAATAGTAAAAAGAGTTAAATTAAAGATTAATAAATAAACCATTTTCAATATAGGGTTACACACAATATAAATTCGACTATAAATATTCATTATAAATAAATAATTATTTCATACATAGATTTATTTTATTTATAATTTTAGACATTAAATTATATAATTTATTAATGACAAAATGATGATGAAATAATTACCTTATTAATGAAATATTAAAATAATTGATATTATAAATATCCAAATAAATGTAAATTGAGACTTATGAGGAATTAAAATAATTTTTTATGTTAATGTGACATGTTATTGTTGTTTTAATAGATTTTACTCAAAGTCTTAATGTTTTTATGGCTTTCAACAAAATCAAATACTAAATAGTGTGAAAATTGACATAATTGAGTTTTTAAAACAAAAACTATATTTTTAATTGATATAATATTCATAAAAATCTAATGTTCAGAAAAAATAATTCTATAAGGATATATATATTAATAATGAAACACTTGGGGGTCTCTTGTATTGTTATAGTATGTTTATTAACCATATAATATATAAATACAAAGAGAAATGGTAAATGTCAAACTATTTAACTAAGAGATAAATCTAAAAGATAAGGTTAATATTGTGACCTAAACCAGAATAAAACATATTGGATGAATTCTTTTGTACCCATCCTCACTTTAGACACTATTAAATCATTTTTCAGCCATTAGAAACCGAAAATGATTTCATTATAAAATAATATTTCAATATTTTCTAAAAGTGACCATCACCTCTCTTATAAAAGGGTACTTCACCTTATCTTAATTTCTAACCTCCATGTCCATTTGGCTCAGCCAACCCTACCAAAATATCCTACCAACTTCCCTCAAATCAACCCTTGAGTCCTTACATTGATCATAAAGCCAACCTAATGAACCATTTTTATCAAATCAAAAGGAAACACCCGAAGAAGAGGTAACAATTCCACCACCCTCTTTCCAGTTCATTTCTTCTTCCTCTACCTCTTTAATTGTTGTTTCCATACCAAAATATAAAATCTAGTACCCTATACATATTTTTATGTTATTATAAATATGGTAAAACCATATTCATTATTCTAACCATTCAATAAATGACAATGTCACCATTCGTGTATAGGTATGACTTACCGTCTCCACGCCGTGTTGTAGTTTGTAATTCTAACACTTAATTTTTTAGATGGGTATAATAATGGGTATAACTGATGTAAATAATAAATATAAAATGTTAATTATTATTTTATATATCTTATACCATCCAATTAAATAAAATTTTTCCATCAATATAATGATATTGTCGCTCGGGCGTACGAAGAGATTACCGTATCCATAAACGTAGGGAGATTCATTTATCCATCATAACAATTCAAGAATAATTTTAATTTTATGATTAAAAATAATTATTAAGAACATAATATCATTATTTATATGAATCAAATACATACTATCCATAACAAACATGGGTTATGTAACAAAAAATTTAAAAGAACATGAATCAATTAACACCCAAAACGACGATAATACTAAAATATTATTAACATAACAAAATTAGAAGATCATATATGATTTCATATTTACGTATATGGTTCTTGTAAAATTTACTAATAGTGATTTATCTACTATACAATAGGTTAAGGTACCCTCTACCATGGAAAATTACAAGGTAATAGTTAATTCTATAATCTCTTTACTTATCTGAGGTTGTTAATACATAAGTATCTACTTGGCCCTATTTATCGTCCACATCCGTGTTTTATTAAAAAATATATTTCAAAACATATTTAATATTTACTAGACTATGGGTTAAATTCATTTATAATTTTTTGGACCTTATATGTTTTGAATGGAATCATTTTTCATTTTCCAAACAAGGTACTTTATGACTATTTGAAAAAATTATGGTGAGAATGTTTTTTAACTTATAAGGAGGGTGGGGATATTTTATTCCATTATGACATAATCAAAGCTTCCATTACAAGATTATATGAATATTTTCTAAATAAATGTTCTCTTTTATAATTATGTGACACTTAAATTATTTCAAAACAGAAAGAGTTATTTCTCTCAAATTGTTTTGATTTCTACTATGTGAACATCCTCTGATAAATTTTATACTTATTTGAAGTTTATTTATTATGATAAAAATATTCCATAATGTATTTATGGTCTTTTTATATGTTTTAATATGCATGAGTTACTTTAATATCATTCATGGTTTATAGTTAAAGTATTGAAATTTCATATGCTATTTTTAATAAGAATGTTTATGTTATGTTTCAACCCTTTCATATGAGGAATGTATCGGACTTAGTATGTGGTCGGTGGAGCCTGATATTGCTCCTCAGCGCATTGGTATGTATCATGATACAATTAGACGTGGAATTGACTGAGGCCTTTCCCATTTTTATATGGTTTTGGCTGAGGCCTAAATCATTTTTAGACGTCATGGACGAGGCCTGGAAAAGATATTTCAGAATGTTCAGCAATATACATTCCCTCAATATAAAAATTATAATTATGGGTCATGTGGATATTCGACAAGTATAATATCCATGACTATGTTTTATTATGGCATTATTTACTCATCTCATATTTCAGCAATAAATTGTTCATATTTATTATTTTTAAAGGCATGTGTTTCTAATTATTCACCATGCCTAATGTTTATGTTATCTTCTGCTGTGTTGCTTACCCTTACTAATCATTTGATCTCAACCCTTTCTTATGTTTTATTTTCCCAAGAAATGAAGAATCTGGTTATGAGTTACTTGATAGAATAATCTTGGAGGCTTGGATGTTTTTAATGGAATAAGTTAGTGTTGTATTTCTTTTCAAGATGTAATTTTGAACTTATGTATGTATCTTGTTTCCAATAATACTAAACATTTCGGTATTTTGGGACATGATTCCTTGTATCATGATAATTTTATGTAATAAAGCACCGAATCTGGGTAATTAGGGTTGGGTCATTATAGTTTGTGTCAGAGAAGTTTAGTACAAACCATGGAAACTAGATTTAGAAAAATCTGATTAGAACACATTACCCTAAGATAGAATTTGAGGATTAGCATAGAAGAACTTCCTAGAATTTTGGTAATGTTGAGATTTTATTGAGTTTACCAAGAAGTACATCCTTGTATGGAAACAAGCCTATTGAGGTGGCTCTGTTGTAGATGTACATAGGGGTAAAACCCAAAAACATCGCTTTGAGCTAGACTCGGATGTGAACTTGTGCATGAAAAAGGGCTTTGCTGTATTCTTGGTTACGATACTCCCAGGGGATATTTATAAGATAATTATCATTTTCATTACAAACCATTATGAAGGATTTATGAGTATATAACTCCTCAAATAAATCATTTTAATGATTATGGATTATAATCATAAAATGTTCCATTTCTGTTATCTATTTTACAAGTTTGGAATTATGTATTGTGATTCATAAACTAATTTACTGTATGCCATTTTTTAGAAATGGAACCTAGAAGAAGTAATGGAAACCATATCGACACATGTAATCCATGTAGGTATTTCCTTCCTACTCAAGATAATTATAGTGGAGTTGTTGATGCAACGAGTGATGATCCGCTTATCACTATACTAGGAAAACTCATTCGGGATAGGAATAATAACCTTACCCGTATGGAGCACCCTGATACACAACTCATATGATCTATGATAGACCACTTCATGAGGCAACAACCAAAAACATTTAATTGGAGTAAAAATAGGTTAGTAGCTGAGTAATGGATAAGTTCCTTAGAGAAAATATTTCATGCATTGGAGAGTAACTAAAGGGAAAAATTTGTCATGGAAGTTTATCACCTCATGGGAGATGATGATCAATGGTGGTCATTGATTCAAAACACAATGGAAGATAAAAAAGTATCAAACAAGTAATAGAGGGGGTTTATGGAGATTTTATTAGAAAAATACTTTCCTCGTGACCATCGAGAAGATATGGAAAGACAATTTCTGAGTCCGAGGAAAATGGAAGATATGAATGTCGCAATGTATGAGGCTACCATTACAAGGATAGAAAGGCATGCTAAATATTTTATATGTAACCTAAAAAATACGATTTATCATTTCTTTGATGGTTTAAAACCAGTTCTCTATCGAGCATTAGTCTCGCAATCCATCTCATCATATGAAAATATTATCTCATATGCTATTAAAACAGAAAATGAATTCTATACGTCTTTTGACTTTAATGTAAATCAGGAGAAGAAGATTTTTTTTAACACACTAGAAAATGGAAATAAGGAAACATGGAAGAAGGGAAGAGTTTAATTTCCACCCTATGATAATTGTGGAAGGAAGTACCCTGGTGCTCGTCTAAAAGGAAATGGAGTACGCTACAAATGTGGATAGAATGGAAATATTTTTAGAGATTTTAAGGAGAAGAAATATGCTATCAATGTTCAATTATACAATTTCTTGGAGATGAGACATTATGAAAAAGAATTTCCAAAGAACTAGGGAATCATACCTCAGAAAATGCCAAGCTATCAAGGCCAATATTATGCAATCACTATAGTTGAGGTTAAAGCTCCAAAAGGTGTGGAAGTAGGTAATTTAATGGTTTCCTCAAGTTTATCAAATAATTAATTTGATTCTGGATCATCACATTGTTTCATATCTTTCCAGTTTCTTAAGAAAATTAGATTTTTACAATTTTAATTAACAAGGGAGTTGTTAGTCAAAACTCTTAAGGGAAGTGTCATTGTAATAATGTTTTGTGAATCTGTCCCAATTAAGGCATATAAACAATATTTATCTGCTGATCTAATCATCATACCCTTGATTGAATTTTATATAATCCTCGAGGTGGATTGGATTTCAGACCATGATGTGAAAATTTATTATAAGTAGAAGGAGGTTAAAATTCTCGATGATGATAAGGAGTACCTTATCTTTATAGAAAAAACGTCACCATCTGATTATTATCTAGATTCAACCCTTGTAGATATAATAATTTCACTTATTAGGGAGGAATAGAATGAAATAACTATGGGTGAGGGAAAGAATGTTCGAATAGAGGATGTACCTATTGTGTATGAATATATAGATGTGTTTCTCAAAGATTTACCTAGACATACTGCAGAATGAGAAATTGAGTTTTTCATTGATTTAATTCCTGGTTCAAGGCCCATAATGAAGACCCCTTACACAATGGACACTATAAAATTAGTGTAACTAAAGAAACATCTAGAGGAATTGAGTAATAAGGGATTTATTCACCCTTGTGTTTCTCCATGGGGATCCCATTTCCTTTTTGTTAATAAGAAAGACGGATCTATGAGGTTGTCCATTGAATACAAGGAGATCCATGTTATAACAATAAAGAACAAGTGTCCCCTACCTCGCATGGATGATTTATTCGACCAACTTCATGGAGCTCAATATTTTTCAAAGATTGACCTTCGATCTAGATATCATCAGTTCTTCTTGAACATGGAAGACATTCCAAAAACAGCATTTCAAACCAGGTACGTTCATTACATGTTTATAGTAATGCCTTTTTGATTGAATAATACTCCCTTTGTCATCATGGATATAATGAATAGAGTTTCCAAAGAATATATTGAAGAATTTAAAGTGGTATTTATTGATGATATCTTGGTATACTCTAAAAGCAATGAAGATCATGAAAATCACTTGCGCATTATTCTAAAGACTCTTATATGAAATGAATTATATGGGAAGTTTAGCAAGTGGTAATTCTGGCTTCAAGAGACTTATTTTCCTGTCTATATTGTCTCTAAGGATGGAATCTATGTTGATCATTCAAATACCAAGGCAATCCATGAATGGAAAACACCGATGAGTATAACTAAAGTAAGAAATTTTAATGGATTATCAGGTTATTATCGACATTTCATCCAAAATATTTCTCGGTAATCTAACCCATAAACAAAGCTCACATGTAAAGGGGTTAAATTTGTTTTAAAAAAAGTGTGTGAAGAATGTTTTGAAGAACTTAAGAGAATATTAGTTAATTTTCCTTTCTTGACTCTACCATTGGGGAAGGATGGGTTTGTTATTTATAGTGATTCTTCAAAGAAAGGACTCAATTGCGTCCTTAGGAAGAATGATAGAGTTATTGCCTATGCATTGCAACAGCTAATAAATCAATAGAAAAACAATCCAACTCATGATCTTGAGTTAGCTTCTATAATCTTTGCTATGAAAATATAGAGACACTATCTCTATGGTGAAAA
Source organism: Viscum album (assembly GCA_963277665.1). Classification (NCBI taxonomy): domain Eukaryota; kingdom Viridiplantae; phylum Streptophyta; class Magnoliopsida; order Santalales; family Viscaceae; genus Viscum; species Viscum album. The sequence continues at coordinate 1,237,948,301 of OY728137.1, read as the reverse complement.
ATGGGAGATTTATACTAATCAAAAGAGTTTTAAGTATATTTTCTCACAAAAAGAACTCAACATGAGGCCAAGAATATGGCCTAAACTACTCAAGGATTATGATTTCACTATACACTACCACCCGGGGATGGAAAATAAAAAGGTAGATGTTTTGTGTAGAAAAGAAACATAGATCGTTGAACAAGATGAGAGTTGAAAGTTATCCTATTTTAATTGATCCAGTAAAGATGGATATGGGAATAACCATAGAAGGTGAAACATTAATACATTTTCAAATAGTTTCCGAACCATCTTTACTAGAAAGGAAAAAATGTTTTGAGACTGATGATGAGGAGTTTGAAATGAATATTAGAGTTGTAAATGATGGGAGATTGAGTGACTTCGTATATGAAGATGGAATTTTGAAATTTGGGACGATACTTTGTGTTCCTGATATACATGATCTAAAAATGTAATTTTTTGTTGATTCTGATAGATCCAATTTCTCTATACACCCTGTGAGCACCAAGACGTATAAAGACTTGAAGGAACATTTTTTGTGAGAAAAAATGAAGAGGGAGATTGCTGATTTTGTGTCAAGATGTATGGTTGGTCAATGAGTGAAATCTGGAAGGAAACAACTTGGACGAGTCATGCAACCTCTTCCCATACCTAAGTGGAAATCAGATAATATTACGATGGACTTTGTCATGGGGCTACCAAAGACTCCCAGAAGGAATAACGCAATATGGGCCATTGTTGATCTTCTTACCAAGTCAACACATTTTCTTGATATAAGAGAAGATTTATCACTTGAACATCTGGAAAGACTATATATCAATGATGTTCTAAGAATCCATGGTGTACCCCTATCGATTATTTCTTTTCATGATCCCCATTTTACATCATGATTCTAAATAAGTCTTTAGTATGCCCTAGATACTGAACTTCTTTTGAGCACTGCCTACCACCCTCAAACTGATTTACAATCAGAACAGAATATTCGAACCAAAGAAGACATGTTGAGATCTTTCTCACTTGACTTTCAAGGTATGTGGGATCAATAGTTACCTCAGGTAGAATTGGCCTATAACAATAGCTTCCATTAAAGTATTCAAATGGAACCATATAAACCATTATATGGAATGAGATGTCGCACACCAACTCATTGGGATGATGTTGGTGAAGGAAAACTCATAGGTTCGGAACTTGTTAAGGAAATTGTGGAAAAAGAGATGATTATCCAAACCCATATCAAAGCAGCTCAAAGTAGGATGAAGAGAAATTCCGATAACCGAAGGAAGGATTTGGGATTTTAAATATGAGATCATATTTTATTGAAGTTGTCTCCATGGAAGGGAGTTATTCGATTCGGTAATAAGGGTAAATTAAGTCCCACGTAAATTGGACCTTTCAAAATTCTGGAACAAATTGGGGCGGTAGCTTTTTTTGGCAATGTTGCCAATTCTCTCAAAAGTTCACGATTTGTTCCACGTATCACTATTAAGATAATACATCCTTGACCCAACACATGTATTTTTCTATGAGAAAATTGAACTGGAACCTGATCTGTCTTATTGTGAAGAGCCTCTCAAGATTTTTGATACCAGAGAAAAAGTGATGAGAAACCAGATGACTCGTCTGGTAAATGTTCTATGGACCAACCAAAAGATGGAAGAGACAACGTGGGAACCAGAGGAAGTTATGATGAAAAACTACCTGACTCTTTTTTTGTGGTAGTATTCTATATATTTTGAGGAAGAAATTATTTGAAAGAGGGATGAATTTAACACCCTAATCCTCTATAGTACGTTTCCTTTTGAATAATGTAATAGCTTTCATTGTACGCAACTTCAAGATTCTAACACACCTCGACCAATCAAACTAGCTGTTATGAATAGTAATACCCACTTTTTGAAATTTTAATTTTTATTTTCAAAATAGAATTTATTTTTGAATTCAGAATATCAAAATTTGATTGGGTTAATTTTTTGTATTTTCTGAAAACATTCAATTTTTGATTAATAGTGACCAACATTGCGTTATTTGTTAAAACCAACTTTTAATTTAAATAATTATTTATTTTATTTAAATTTATTTTAAGTCAAAATAGATTAATAATACTTATATATGTTCAATTTAATTCATTGGAGTCATATTACAATAAGTTTATATATATAAAAATTTTATTGAACTTTTTGCCGTCTTTTGCCCTCATCCTAGGAGAATTTGCAAATTTTCATAAAACTTAATTTTACTACTTATGTGAGATGAATTTAAAAAATCCTAGAGACATGGTTAATTTTTGTAAGTAAAATTTGGTTCAAAAAGGTGAAAATATTTTTTGGTGAATAGTAACTTTTAACTATTATTTACCATGGTTAAAAGTCAATAGATTAATTAAGGGTAAAAATGATATCACAATTACCCTAACACATGTCCTAATTCTATGGGATAAGTATAATTAGACCCAAAACAACCTTAGGAAAACCATATAAATTCAAGTATAAATATTAATTAGAAAGAAAAAAAATTTCCTACATAATGGAATTTTAGTTATAAATTTTTAAAAATAAATAATTTAATTTATTTATGACACAATGATGATGCAATAATTACCTTATTAATCAAATATTAAATAATTGATATTATAAGTATCCCAATAAATGTATATTTAGACTTCTGATGAATTCCACTAATTTTATAGGTTAAAATTTCATATTAGGGTTGGTAAAATAAATATTATTCAAAGTGATAATGTTTTTATGGATTTCCAAAAAAAAATCAAATACTAAATAGTGTCAAAATTGACAAAATTGAGTTTTTAAAATAAATACTATATTATTAATTGATATAATATTCCTAAAAATATATGGTTCATCCAAAAGAACATAGATAAGGATATATATATTTATAATGAACCTCTTAGGGTTCACTTGGTTGTTAATAGTATGTTTATTAACCATATAATATAAGGATACAATGAGACATGGTAAATATCAGACTATTTAACTAAGAGTTAAATCTAAAAGATAAGGTTAATATGGTAACCTAAAACATTATAAAACCTATTGGTTGAGAGGTTTTCGACCCATACCCACCTTGGCCTTAAAATAAATCATTTTGGAGCCATTAGAAACTTAAAATTATTTTATTATAAAATAATATTCCAAGATTTATCTAAAGTGACCCACACCTCTCTTATAAAAGGGTATTTCCCCTTCTCTTAATTTTACCACTCCAAAGCCATTTGGATTAGCCAAAACCTACCCAAATATCATCCCAACTTCCCTCAAATCAACTTGGTGTCCTTACTTTATTCAGAAATCCAACCTAAGGAACCCTTTCGATCAACTCAAAAGGAAGCACTTGAAGAAGAGGTAATAATTTCACCAACCTCTTTCAAGTTCTTTTTTTTCTACCACATCTTCTTTCATTGTTGTTTCCATACCAAAATAATAAATTCAATACCTTATGAATATTTTTATGTTGTTATGAATTTTTTACAACCATATTAGTTATTCTATCCATCTTATAAATGACAAAGCCACCATATGTGCATACATATGGCTTACCGTATCCACAACATGATGTAGTTTGTTATTCAAACACTTCACTATTTGGATGGGTATAATAATGAGTATAACTGATATAAATAATAAATATAACATGTTAATGACTCTGTTTATATGATATACCATCTAGTTACATATGATATCACCATCAGAATAATGATATTGTCACTCATTCGTACATATGGATTACCGTCTCCCTGAATGCGATAAGATTCATTTTCCCATCATAGCCATTCAAGAATAATTTTCATTTTGATGATTAAAAATAATGTTTAAGAACATATTATCATTATGGATAAGAATAAAATACATCCTATCAATAACAAATACTGATTAGGTAACAAAACAAATAAAGGAACATGAATCAATTAACACCCGAAACGACAATAATACTAAAATATTATTAACAAAGCAATATTATAAGATCATATATGATATCATATTCACATATATGGTTCTTGTGTAATTGAAAAAAATTATTTAACTATTATATATGAGGTTATCATACCCTCTACTAAGGAAAAGTACAAGGTAAGGGTTAATTATACAATCTCTTAACTTATCCAAGGTTGTTAACATGTAAATATCTACTGGGACCTCTTTATCATCCACATCCCTATTATCTTGAAAATGTATTACAAGACATTTTTACTATTTTCTAGACTATGGGTTAAAGTCATTTATACCCTTATTTGACCTTATATATTTTTAAAGGAATCTTTCTGTCGTTTTCCAAACAAGGTACTTTATGGAATTTTCGTCAAAATTAAGGTGAAAATGTTTTTTAACTTAAACAGAGGGTGAGGCTCTTTTCCATCGTTGTAACATCATAGAATCTTCCCTTACAATATTATAAGAATATTTTCAAAATAAATGTTTTCTTTTATAATTATGTGACACTTAAATGATTTCAAAATAGAAAGAGGTTTTTATCTCAAATAGTTTGTATTTTATCTATGTCAATATCCTTTTAAAATTTTACATTTGTTTGAAGTTGATTTATTATGATACAAATATGCCATATTCTATTTAAGGTTTTATGATATCATTAACTGTGGATGTGTTACTTTTATACCATTCATGGTTTATTATTAATGTATTGACATTTTGTATGCTATTTTTAATACAAATGTTTATGTTATGTTTCAAACTTTTCATATGAGGAATGTATTGAACTTATTATGTGAAGGGTGGATCCTGTTATAGATCCTTTGTGAATCAGTATGTCTCATGAGACAATTAGATGTGGAATTGGCTGAGGTGTTTCCTATTTGATATATGGTTTTGGCTGAGGCCTAAATCATTTTTAGACATCTTGGCTGAGGCCTCGACAAGATGTTTCAGAATCTCCAGAATTTTACATTCCCTCATTATGAAAATAATAATGATGGTTCATGTGGTTGTTCGACTAGTAGAATACCCATGTCTATGATTTATTATGGAATTATTTACTTATCTCATATTTCAACCATAAAAGTGTTCATATGTATTATTTGTGAAGGCATACATTTTTAGTTATTCACCATGCCTAATGTTTATATTATCTTCCGCTATATTACTTACCCTTACTGAGTGTTTGAGGTCACCCCTTTCTAATATTTCATTTTCCGAGGAAATGAAGAAGTTAGTTATGAGTGACTTGCAAGCATAATATAACAGTCTTGGATGATTTACTGGAATAAATTAGTGTTCTATTTATTTTCAAATTGTAATTTACATGTTATATATATATCATGTTCCTAATAATATTAAATGTATCGGTCTTTTAGAACATGATTAATTGTATCACTCCAATGTTATGTAATAAACCACCGACTCTAGGTAACTATGGTTGGGGCGTTATAATGCTTTACTCTAGTAATCATCCTATTTTGATGGTCCCCAAAAAATAGTCCATCACATTCTATGTTAATCTTATTCCTTGTAGTTCAATATACTGACTAAGACTAGACAACATGGTGTGAGAAACAATAGTCATAATAGCTAATCACACAGTCTAAAAAATAATTTAGGTGGTCTAAATTAAGGCACCTTATTTTTAAACCATGTCACCTATTGTCTATCCTAGGATGATTATTGTCATAAGATATCTAAATAATTCACTGTGGTTCATAAGTTGTTTTCAATTTTGAAGGAATATCCCTCAAGAGTTCCAAACCTGGTGTGAATCTAGGACCTATGTTTTTCCCCAGTTCTTTGATGAGTCCAACTGAATCTTGTACTTTTTGGGTTGTTACACCTTGGTACATTTGTTCTAGATCCATATCCAATTTTAGTATTTAGAAAAGGATTTTAGTTCATTGAAACCACTCACTCTATACATTACTGACATTCCAAGACATTTTTCTATACATTATATCATCTTTCGAAATATCCTTTGATGAATACCTTGAAAAATCTTTAGAAATATCCCTAGGTATCTCACTAAACATTTATCATACTAGTTTACAAAGTCTAACTAAAATTGTCCTCTGATACCATTTATAGAGAACAAATTTTTATTATACATAGATATAACATAATTTTTAGGAATATTCATTACATTATAATAACACACACCTAAGGAACAGAAAATTTTATTGACTTTAGAAACATTGAAATATAAACAATGGTCCATTAGTGAGCTACATAATATCCCACTATGTTCATAAAAACTATAAAACTTATTATATATATCACACACAATACATTTCAATATAATCTAGGGAAAGGAATCATAAGAAAGGGTGAGATAAGATGCTCAGTAAGGGTAAACAAGTGAGATATGTAAGCATATAATGAGAATTAGGATATAGAAACAAAATAATAATATTTGAAAATCATAACTTGTCTACGAAAGAGCATAATAATGAGTCATGTCACAAATTTTGGTAGTTCATAAGACATCAATCAAAATTAAATCAAAGAATATGATCCATGAGAGTATAATATTTGCATAAGACATGGAATTTTGGGAATTAATATAACCTTAAAAAACCATTTTTCATATTAGTCATGGATCATTTACAAGTCTATCATATTGAGAGGGATCAATACACAACCCATTATATATTCAATTTTCAATCACAAGACCATCTTAGTGGATAATGAAAATTAATGAATTGGTTCACTCCTTGTTCTAGTCATATCTTATGGAACCTGGTTCACTCCCCATTCTATTCCAATTTTATAGATATGGGTTCACTCCTTGTTCAAGACCTATCTTACTACACCGGGTTAACTCTTCGTAATATCCCTATTTATCTAATGATATTTAAACCATTACCCAATTCATTGGTGATAGATATAGGTCCCACCCATTTTTGGTTATAATTTAACCACCATCCTTGGTTATAACATAAACCATATCCTTAGTTCTAACACTAAAAAAATCCGACTTATAACATAATAACCATCTAATAATAAAAATAATTCATATTTATGACACAAAGTCAGGAAACATTAACCATATCATAACCTATGAAATGAAATGGGTTTCCTAAACAATTCATTATTTCACAACCTTTAGAAAATATACAGGTTTCATAACCCGATCAACATTTCATAAATTCCAAACCCATGAAAGTAATATATCTTTAATAGAATTCTATCATTGTATAACACCTATAAGACAAACAAGTTTCATATACATCTTTTCGTCATAATAATAAACCATTTATAGAAAGAATATGAATGGTATATTGGGTTCATATCCCTTATAAGTCATAAATTATATCAAATGATGTCATATTAGATGGTGAAGGATTTTGAAAGATCTCTCGGAACATATCATAAGGAAACTAACATTTCATACAAAATAAAATATTATTAAAATAATTTTCATGGAAAAGAAGATTGAAAACTTATAAATGAATCATTGAAAATTATTTAAAATATTTCTTGAAGAATGTTTTTTTCTACTTTGAAAGACGACTTTAAAAAATAGAAGAAATCATTTTCAAAAACATTTTCTAATAAAATAATTTATTAAAAAGATAAAAAATAGAAAATATTAAGAAACACATTTTCTTTTAAAAAAACTTTGAATATTTTTAAGTTTTTGTTCAAATAATTGAGTGATTATGATAGTGGGAAATATTGTGCATGTTTCCCATGTTAAAAATAAATATTATTTCCATATTTTTGATAAAATATAAATGAGATTTTTTTTTTGAAAATAATATGAACATTCCCATAAAAACATTTTTCAAAAAGTAAAAAACGGGTAAAAAAGTATTTAATATTTTTTGAATGAAATTTTACAAATATTCTGAACACATTTTCATAAAAATATGTTTTTGGAAGAAAAAGGGTTTTCCAACAAATAGAATATTTTTCTTAGTGACATTATTTTTGTACACAAGACTAAATAAAGAGATGGAAATGAATGGAAAACTTTATTGTCATTAAATAACTATTTTATAATAAAATTAATGAATTTCTTGAGAGATACATCATATTATTTCATTTTCGGATGCATAATCATAAATAATCCCTATAAACAACGAGATTGTAACATAAAACTCTTACCACAAAGGTGAAATTAAAACATAAGCTCAGTGAAGATATAACATTAGATGAAGGATAAAATAACACGAGGATAGATAAAATCATTATATTAAAATTAAAATGGGATGTATATCCACCTATTAAAAGAATATAGTACCATAACATTACATATGTCTCATGGAATGAAAATTTAGACAAAAATCCCTTACTGATTTGTTATCTTTTGAACTGTAAACCCCACGAAATAGAGATCATAAAATGGATACATAAACCAATATATTTTTTAATAAAATAATAAGAATATAGATTTAGGTTTAGTATATAAAATATATAAAATAAATAGGTGGTGAATATGTCACGTGTCTCACAGATGTAAAAAGTGACATGGAAATCCCTCACCTTAAGTCATGACTTCCATCGTACATGGTAAAGCCTTATATATAATAAACATTGGTTTATTATAAATATATTAAATAATAATATTCATATATACCATACCATATATGTTTTTTCTGTCATTTTAATATAAATTTATAATAATTCTATGTTCATGTCATGTTTCAGCAAATAACTGCCTTTTGCGCATGTTTTAAATTTTTTTTATTACTCCTATTATTTTGATCATTATATCATCATATCCATAATTTTAAAAATTATTAAAAATATATTATATGCTAATTATATATGTGTTTACATTAATTCAGGAAATTTAGTTATAAAAAAATGAAATACATAGTTTATGGAGATGGTAGGTTATACATACGCATGAACGTTGTTTTCATTTTTCTAGATTGAATGAAATACAAATTAATAATATATAATAGTTAAATATTAGTTTTTTATGTCATATATATCACATATTTTCATTATCCCCATATTTGAAACCTTCCATGTATAACATTATCCAATGACATTGCTTCACAAGGTGGTATTTCCCTTCACACATGAGCGTCATTATCATATTATCATAATATATATTGTATAAAGGTTTGTGTGATATAATAATTCTAGAATAATTATATAATTATAAATATCATATATACAAAATATAAACAAAAAATAAATCATTAAAGTCACATTTTAGAGGTGGTAATTGAAAAATTAATGACATCTGTACGCGAGAAAAAAGTTTGTCTTACACACAAATAATGACATTGTTACTCATTTGATTGATGTGGATATGCTTGTAGGTCATGAAATTAAATTAAAAAAATCCTAAAATATTTAATATGCTGAGGTAATTCTATAATCATTTAGTAAAAATAATTCTTGTTTGTGGAGAGATAAGTAAATTATTCTCTATATATTATGGCTTATGAGGGAATCACGAGACCAAGAGTAAAAATAAGAAAAATTTAGTTAAATGAAATAACAGAATGAATTATTCTCCCACATGTGATAATTGTTGAAAAACACTTTGGTTCTTTCTTAAAATGATATATAGTTCTATATAGGTTTAGAGAGAAATTCCACCATTCTTGTGACATAAAGGGTAATAAAAGGGTTCCAATGTACAATTCTTCAACTTCAAAAATATGGGACACTAATAATATTGATGTCTTAATAATCAAACGAGTATGACCTAAAAAGGATAATGGATCATGGTTAAGATTACTCTACCACAACAGATGAAGATGAATGATTAATGTTCCTAAGTTTGGATTCTATAATTATTTTATTTTAGTACATTATCAATAATGATCCAGTTATAAGAATCATAATTTAAATAGTTATTTTATTATAGTAATTATTCTTTATGGAATTGTAGGTATGTGATATATACCAGTATTAATCAAGAGAAGTTATTCTATTTTAATTTGACTATTTATAAAACAAATGAATCAGGAAGGATAACCCTAAATATGTTCTTGATAAAAAAATAATAATAAGTAGATTTTATTTCTGACCATGAATGTGGTCAGTGATTTTATCGTCTGTGTTATGATTGAATTATTAGTTGTTTGGTTTTATGGAATATATTCAACAACCAAAGATTTTACTATTGGAAGCATACATTTTTCATAAAGGTTTAATGTAGATTAATGTATTAATATATTTTTGTGTGTGAAAATAATAGATAAATTATTTTAGGAAATAATATATTAATTATATTTTGGAAATTTAGTGAACATCCTTTTAAATTTATAGACTTTGAATTCGGAATACGTATTTTCAATTAGTTTTATGGTCATTGGTTATGGAATGCATTATTTTGAACTTTGGAAATTATTATTTGAGGATTAAATTTTATTTTTAATATTGGGACACCTAGGCTAACAATTTTGGTTTTGATAAATATTTAGAGTAAGTAATGATATGAAGTCATTTTAAGTAATTAAAAGTGTTTTAGGTTTGAAAATTTCACTGTGAACATTCATTTCTTGGTGTAAGGAATGATGTGGAAATTGATCCAATCACTACCAAAGAATGATGTTATTCTTATGAAATGGTAAAAAATAAAGTAAATTCATTTTCTAATGTTATTATATTGATATTAAAAGAACCCCTAAACTCTTGTGAAAATGATTTTGTAACAAAAACAATATTCATTTACTTTTCTTTCTATAAAATCAGGGGTCTTTTAACTGATCACAAGTTTATGGTTTTAGGGTGGTTAACCTTCTAATGAACATTTTCTCTGTCACTAACTATCAGAAAATTATAGTAATATTTTTATTCTATATTAATATTTCTAAAAAAATCATTTATCTCATAATCCATGTTTTTTTAACTCTCACATTTCTCTTTAACACTTTATAATGGGAAGTTTCAAAATCCCTTTTTATGATGTGGGGTTTACAAAAAAGAATTTTCAAGTATCCACCTTAAATTTTTTATGTTTAATTTCAAATTGAGGTGATTAATTTTTTTAAATTTTCGGATAATTGAACACACCATTATTTTATAGTAAGTATATTTGCAATTTAACCTTTTTGATAGCTTATGTTTCACAAAATAACTAGTTTAGAACCATGATATAATATTTAAAACATGGTCGTTAAATCCTATTTATTAAAGTATATTGAATGAATAGTATTAACAACATTATAATATTTAAATATTACATATTAAATACAATATTTTGACCTTCATACAAACTATTTTTATAAGCATGGTATAATAATGAATCCAATATTATGTATAAAAATGTTATATTTTACTAAAGGCAGTTTTACCACCATTTAATGGCACACTTGTTTTAAAACTAAATTTTGACACTAATAAATTATATTGAACTATATAAAAATTATTTTTATAATATTAATTTCATAATTATCCAAGGATCATTTTTGGGTATTTTAATGAAAAGATTCAGTTTTTGATGAATAGTAAAAAAATACAACATTTTAATTGAAAAATGTATTTTCATCTAAATAAATTATGTTGATAAATTATAATTTAAATTTATCATAATGTAATATTAGATCAAATATACATCAATAAATCTAATTTAGGCCATTAGAGTCACTTTGAAATTGAAATTTGATATTAACAGATTTAATATTTTGAACATTTTTACTTTAAAAACCTCTTATTTCATCATGTATGAAAGATTAATATTAAATTAATTTATAAAGCCCCTCTAAATTGAATTTTGAAAAATGGATTAAATATTTGGAATCCTAATATCCAAATTTTGTAAATAGGCTCATTTTATTTTTGGTCACAATGAACAATAGCTTTGATAACTATTTTAATTTTTCAAGGTACTATATAAATTTTGTAATTTATTTTTGAAAATAAAATAATAAGGATTAAAAAATTTCCCAATATTTTTTTAAAAAAATTATCTGATTATTTATATTTTACTCTGACCACATAAGGATTAAAATTAATTCATTGATTAGAAATTTTTCCCTCATAATGACTTTTGTATTATTTAAATTAAAGAAGAATCACAAATGTCACTTTTTTTGTCTTAAATATCTCTTATGTATCCACATGAAGAGAAAGGTTGGTTTTGAATAAATATAAGTGTAAATTGTGAAATTATTAAACATATTATCATGAAATGTGTTTATATATAATTTTTTGGAACCATTTGTATGGGGATAAGATATTTATGATATCTTATTTAAGGAAAAGACAAAAATGCCACATTCATATTTTATTAATTATATTAATTTTACAATGGAATTAATCTTTATCTATATTTTAATATATATATATATATTTTTAAAATATAATATATTTATCTACATAATGGTATTTTATTTTTCATTTTTAGGGAATAAATAATTAGCTTACAAAATCTAGAATAATGAGGTAGTAATTATTTGATTAACGAAATAATCAAATAAATAATATTAAAAATATTGAAATAAATATAATTATAATTAATAAGGGTTCTCCATGAATTTAATAAAAGTTTATGACATATTATATGGGTATTAATTTTATTCGGTGTTATATTTATTTCTTGTTGTCTTTAATAAAAAAGTAATGAATAGTTTCAAAATTGAAAATAATGATACTTTTTCAAAGTAATATATTTTTAAATTATTTGAAAATCATAAAAATATAAAAATATAAAAAATTTAATTATTAATTAGTCAAAATTTTAATATATTATTAAAATATTTTCCAAATGAAATTTTATAAGAAAAATGCCATTTTTAATATTAAATAATTAGTTACCATAATTAAAATTGAATTACATTAAAAAAATTCGATCAGAATGATAAGATTCAATGTGAAACCAAAAAATGTAAAACTTTTATTATTTTATGATATTAAAACCTTATATTATCTTAAATTATAATACTTGTAATTTTTTTTAACTTTTTTAGAAAATAAATTTATTATAATTTTATATTATGAGGATTTCCAAGGGTTCCCCTCACTTCAATTATAAAAGTGCCTTCCTTAATTCATTTCATTTAAACACATTTAGACTTTTATCTCCACCAAGAACTTACCATTTATCCTCATAGCTTCTCTATCCATGTTCTTGAGTTCCTGGATTTCTAGAAATACCATCTCTAGATTCATTAATAATATATCTAAAGTAAGTATACCGAAGAAATGCCAATCATTTTTACCAAGTCATTCAAATTCAATTCTTCTTTTACATCCTATCTATGTGTTGTTTCCATTATAATATAAAAATATAGTATCATATCTATATATATGATGATATGTTTTAATGATTATAAACTAACCATATTCTACCTTTAATCTATCTTACAAAAATCAAAAGCACTGCACATGTGTATGTACGGTTTACAATCTCCACAGAGCAATGTAATTCATTTTCTATTTTAAAAAATCAATAACAGTCATAAAAATGTATTTAATGATTATATATTTCATTTATTACTATAATTATTATATAATAATTTTTGATTTTTACCCTGTGCAAGATAATTGTGACATACATGAGAAAACATGAATAGGAAAACGAAGTAGTTAACACCCGAAACAAGGGTAATAATGAAATACCATTGATAAAATAGTTTTAAAATGTTATAAGGGGATAATATATTGCATCATAAATTTCAATTTTATTCTTTTATAATATAATAATATGTTTTAAACCACTATAGTGGATGTTCAGAAACTATTAATCGAATTCAACCCTTAGGTAAGAGTTTTTATCATCTTACTTTTATTTATGTGAGATATGCCTTATTAAATAATATTTATTATGTGTGTTGAATGTATAATTACCATTTATGTATCATATTCTTAATCTCTTTGTATTTAGTGTATTTAATGTATCAATTAATGATCATTAATTTTATGGGGAATACAGTTCGACTGTTTGTAAAATTTGTTAGGGAATTTTTAACCCAATTTCATTTAATTGGGTTAAACCTATATTTCCTTGATTATTTCATACTAATATTCTTCATGAAATGAATATTTAATGTTATAAATTGTGTTTTAACTTGTTTTCTGTGGCTTTATAGTGGATACACATATTCAATTCACTTCATTAATTCTCTGTTAAATATTTGTAATGGAATTACTTTTAAAAATTATCATTTTTAAATTTCCCTTAACAATCTATTTTTCTTCCACATCCATATTCTCTAATATTATTTCAAAAAATATTTTTACTCATATAATTTTATTTTTTAATTCAATTTTTCTATTGTTTTACTTTTTATAATTCTATCATAACATAATATTTTTCTTCCATAAATGTGTAGCTTTTTAAATTAATGATTTCAATGTAAAAAAGGTAGTTTATCTAAACAAATATTCATGGATTTTATTATAATAATTTAAAAAATTTCAACACCCATAATTGAATATTATTCTTTATTAAGGTTTATCTCTTATTATACCATCTACAATATTTTATTAAATACTGTATGATAATTTCTACCGGGGGTGTACTATCTTGATAAAATTCAGTATATTACTCTGAATAGTTTATGATTGTGATTTCTAAATGGGAAAATTATTTAATTTTAATCTTCTAGTTTAAATATGAATGTATATATTGATTATGTTTCACTCCTTTCATATGATTAATTAATTGGACGTAAATTTTTTTGGGCAGGACCCACTATAGACCCTCGATTCATCGGTCAGTCTCATGAGACAATGTAGATTGGGTTTTTACTCATTTCTGTATGGTGTCTTAGCTGAATCCTTGAAGTTATATTTAAGATGTACTGAATTATGAATTCCATATCTGTGATATTATTTGTTCATATTCCATGTGAGTTTTTTACTAGTAGAACAATCCAGGTTAATATTCATTCTCATGTGATTGTTTATATAACATTGTTTGATCAGCTTTTATTCTCTCCACATTGAGCTCAAGACTATATTTTAATGAAATACATTAGTTATTCAAATTTAATTATGGTTTGTGTTTATTTATGAATTATTTTTATGTATCCTTACCCTTACTGAGAATATCAGATCACCCCTTTATTTTGTTTTATTTTTCCCCATGACGTCAATAGATATATTCTGATTGAAATAAAGGGAAAATATAGGAGAATAATAATTTTCTAAAATGAGTCACTTTATGTTGTTTTATTTTTTAAATTATAATATAAGATTCATGTATGTAATATTGTTTCTAAAATTTCTAAACTGGTTATTCCTTTGGAATTTAAATCTTTTATTGATGCGAGTGTAGTAAAGTAAGGCACCAGCTCCGGGCTCTTGCGGTTGGGGTGTTAATAGTTGTTATCATAGAAATTTTAGTAGAAACCTTTACAACTAGATTTATGACATCCAAGATTAGGAAGAAGAATTATAAGATATACATCGACTATTATTATTTAAGAACATATAAAAAACAATTTTTATTATATTAGTTATGAATAAACCTTTCAATTTATGTAATGTATTTCACAAGTTCTGATATTATATATTATGTTTCACAAATTAATGATCTAATTTAGTGTATTTTTCCATATATAAATATAATCTTTTAGAATTAATAGATACCTCACCAATGAAAATAACCTAAATAGTAATAAGGATCAAATATTTTATAGTAATTTGATAATATTTATAAGGGAAGAAATATCCCAAAACATCTCAGTATATGAGTACATAGTATCTTGTGCTAGATCGATAAAAAATAATTCTCTTCATATTATGGATTAGAGGGGAAGAATGAGAAAAATATTACATATATGAAAATGTTTGATAAAGGAAATATGAGGAACAATTATTTTCTCAAATGTGATATTTTTGTAAAGAAACACCATGGTTCTAGTTTAAATAGAATGGGTGTTTGATTCAAGTGTAGAGAAAGTCCATCGTACTTGTGACTGGAAGGGTAAGAAAAAGGTTTTAAATTTACAATGATTCAACTTCAAGGATATGGGACACAACTAAAATCAAAGTCTCAAGTGTCAAAAATAATACACCCCAAAAGAGGAAAATGGATCATGGTCCAGCATGTTCAACTACTAAAGGCAATGCACAATGATTAATATGCCTTTTTTGGATTCAAGAATTATTATTTTTGGGGTATTTTATCATTATTGATCCTATTATAAGACTTATTATATATATAAGGATTCTATTGTGGCAATTCCTCTTTAATGACATGGAAGCCTGTGATGGATACCACCAATAATATAGAGAAGTGATTCTATTGAATGTATATCTTTTCAAAAATATATGACTTGTCAAATATAACACTAAATATGTGCTTTATGTTGAGACAATAATAAATATATATTATTGTTGACCATGAGGGTGGTTAGTGATTTTATGGTTTCTGTTATGCAAAAATTATTTGATGTTTATATTTAAGGAATATATTCCACAATCTAAAACAATACACTTGGGAGCATTTATGTTTCATAAATGTTTAAAAGAGATTGAGGTATTCATATATTTGTTATGTGATAATAAGATCAACATTATATGTGGAAATATCATGTTAAGTGGATTTTTGAATATTATTGAACTTCATATAAAAAATTTCACTTTGAATTTTGAAAATTAATTTTCAATTAGGTTTAAGGTGACTACTTATAGAATGGATTACAATGAAATTTGGATGTTATTAGTTATGGTTAAATTATAATTTTTCATATTAGAAAAACTTTGATAACCATTATGGTTTTGATAAATATTTCTAGGAATGAATGACATTAAGAGATTATGATTCATTGAAGGTGTTCCTTGTTTGAAAAATTCATTGTGAACATTCACTTCCTGGTGTAAGGAATGGTGTGGAAATAGATCTAATCACATCCAAAGAATGAGGTTATTCTTTATGACATTGGAAGAAATAAGGTATGTTTGTTTTCTCAAGTGCTTATATAGATAGTAATAGAATACCTTAACTCTAGAGAAAATGGTTTTGTAACCAAAATGTTATTTTTTTCTTTTCATTCTAAGAAATCAATGGACTTTTAGATAATAAAAAATTCATAGTTTTATAGTGGTAAAAATTATAATGGCCATGTTAACTATTAATATCCATTAGAATTTGGTAGTTATAATTCTCTATCTTGTCCATATTTTCCAAACTATTCTCATATTTTTCAATCCTGTTTTTATGTGGTCCTCACAATTATCATTAAGACTTTTTAAGAGGAAGTTTTATAAAGCCTTTTTATAATTTGAGATTACCATAAAGAGATTTTAATGTATCAAACTTAAGTTTTTGATGTTTTATTTCAAATTTTGATATCAATATTTATTTAAATAGGGTATAATGTAACACCACAAGATTTTATGGTAGATCACTTTTAAATTTAACATCTTTGATAGCTTATGTTGCACGCATCACCGAGTTTAAACCCACGATATACTATTTAAAATGTGACCATTATAATCGAGCCATGAAATTGGATAGAATGAAAATTATTAACCACATTAATAATTTAAGTATTAATATTCAAAAAAAATTTACAATAATTGAAATTATTTTTATAAACATAATATAATAATGAATCCAATATTATGCAAAAAAATGCTATCTTTTTCTAATGCCAGTTATATCACCATTTAAAGGCTCAATTGGTTTGATACTAAATTCGGAAATTTTTTAAATTCTACTGAAAAAAATAAAATTCATTAATATAATAATAATTTCAAAATTAACTGTAGGTTAATTTTTTTAATTTTCCTATTAAGGTTCATTTTTTGATTAATAGTAAAAAATATTTCATTTTAATTAAAAAATCCGTCTTAATAAATTATAATGATACATTTTATTATAAATTGATTAAAAAGTAATAATATATCATTATTACATAAAAAAAATTATTTCATTATAATAAATTTCACATAGAAATTGGATATAAAATTATTTCAACCATTGGATCATTTTTACTTTAAAAACATGTTGGTTCATCCCATATGTGGGATTAATTATAAATTAATCTACACAATCCCAACGAATGGAATTTTGAAAAATGGATTAAATATTGGTAATATTTATTTCCATATTTATTAAATAGGATAATTTTCCTTTTATCAATAATAAAAGTAACTTTGTTAATTTTTTATTACCACATTCAAGGTTAAATTCAGTAATTTTGGATAAAAATAAAATAATAATGATTATAAAATTAGTATAATTTTTTTCAAAATTTTATAAGATGATTTTTATTTTAACCATAATACCTACTATTCAAAATTTAATAATTTATTGGATGATTTTATAGGATAATGAATTTTATATTAATTAAATTAATTCCAAATCATAGATGCCACTTTCTTTGTCTTAAACATATCTTATGTGTCCAAATGGGAAACACGTTTGTTTTTAATGAATCTAAGTGTTAGTAGTGAATGAGATATACTTATTTTCATGATAAAAATTTATTTTTTATTTTTGGGAACCATTTGGATGACGTAATGATATTTATAATATTTTATTTAAGGAAAATACAAAAATCTCAGATTCATATTTTAATTAATATAATATTTTTACAATAGTTTTCCTAAGAATATATATTATACTATAGATATTATTTTTAAATATAACTCATGTATCTAAATTATGTATTTAATTATTAATTTTTAGTGCATAAATAATTCCTTATATAATTATATAATGATGATGCAATAAATTGTTACCATAACTAAAATTAAATTATGTTAAAGAAGTCAATCAAAATGATAATGTTTAATGTAAAACCAAAACAAGTCAATACTTCATTAGATTATGATATTATAACCATATCTAAAATTATATTAAAATACTTGTTATATTTGTTTCATTTGGATAGAAAATGAATTTATTATAATTAATATTTTGAGGACTTCCAATGGTTCCCCTCAACTAAATATTAAAATGTAAATCCTTAATTCATTTATTTTCATGACCCTGAGCCTATTAGATCAACCAAGTAATACCATTTTATTATCATACTTCAAAATATATTTTTTAGAGACTCTCTATTTCTATAATGAACATATATATATCCCTTAAGAAAATATCTAAATAAATTCCGTCAAAGAAGAGGTAATCGTTTTTACCAACTCATTCAGATTCACTTCTTATTTTACATTCCATTGATTTGTTTTTTACCTTATAATATAAAAAATATGTATAATATATTTAATTATATGTTATTATGATTATTAAACAACCATATTCTACCTTTTATTAATCTTAAAAAAAACTAATGCATTCCATGTGTGTTTGTACAACATACCATCTCCACATTGTGGTGTAATTAATTTTCTATATTCAAAATTCAATAATAGTTGTAAAACTGTATTTAATGACGTAATATTTCATTTTTTACTTTAATTTTACTCTTTATATTTTGGTTCTATACTCTACAGAAGATAAACATGACTTACACGAGAAAACAATCATAGGAAAATGATGTACTTAACACCTGAAACAAGGATTATAATTAAATATAATAGAAAAAATAGCTGTAAAATGGTCTAAAGGGATAATATATGATATAATAAAAATTAATATGTTTATTTTATAAGATAATAATATCTTTAAAACAACTGTACTGGAGGTTTGGACACATTTTAAGGAAGTCGAACCTAAGGTAAGGGTTTTTCTCATCTAACTTTTATTTCTATGAGATGTGAATTATTCTCCACTATTTATTTTCTGTGGTGTGTGCATATTGTTATATGATGTATCATATCATTAATAAATTTATCTTAATTTTATTTAAGGTTTCATTTGATGATCATTAATTTTATGGGGTATATAGTTTGACTATTTTCAAAGTTGTAAGGGAATTCTTAACCCAATTTCTATCCATTAGGTTAAACATATACTTCATTGATTATTTCATGCTAATATTGTTTCAAAAAAGAATTTTGAATGTATTATATTTTATTTTTACATTTTTTATGTGGATTTATAGTGGATACACATATTCTGTTCATTTGATTAATGTTCACTTTAATATTTTTAAGGGACTTTGTTTTAAAATATAACTTTTTAAAATTTCCATTAAATCATTTTTTCAACCTTAGCTGTATTCTATAAAAAATGTTCCTAATTTTTCACTAATACATTATGATTTTTGAATTTATTTTTTAATAATTTTTACTTTTTTAAATGTCCGTCATAAAAGAAACGTTTTTCTTTTGTAATAGTACATTTTTTAATAAATGATTTGTATGTAATAATTTTATTTCTCAAAATAAATAATCAATGATTTTGTTATAATATTTTCATATTTTTAAACACTTTCTATTAAATCTAATTGTTATTTGAGTTTGATTTCATATAATACCATCTAAAATATATTTTTTTAAATTTTTTATGATCATTTTAGCTAAGGATGAAGTATCTTTATGTTATTCTTTATATTACTCTGGATAGTTTATGATTATATTTACTGATTGGGGAAATTATTTACCTTTAATATGATAGATTAAATATGAATTTATATGTTAATTTTGTTTCACCCCTTTCATATGAGGAATTTATTGGACATAGTATGTGGTGTTCGGGACCTGTTATAGCCCATCGATGCATCGGTAGGTCTCATCAGACAAACTAAACTGGGGTTTTACCCATTTATCTACAGTTTCTTGGCCAAAGCCTTTAAGGGATGTTTTTGATGTCCCACATTATAAATTACCTCATTATGAGATTAGTTATTGATATTCTGTGGGATTATCCAATTAGCATAATATTCATTGTTAAGTTTTATTCTTATGTGATTATGTATATAAAATTATTTTATCATCTTTTATTCCCACCATATTATGTTCCAAATTGTGTTTTAATGTCATGTTTTTTCAGTTATTCACCATTATTATTATTTATGTTTATTTATAATAGCTTACAATATACGCTTACCCTTACTGAGCATCTTAGGTAACCCCATTCTTATGTTTTTTCCACAAGATACCAAGATGCATGTTATGACTAACATGCAAAGATGATCTTGGAGAATAATGACATTCTCAAAGGATTCTCTATTTTGTATTTTTTATTTCAAAATTGTAATGTAAGATTAATGTATGTAATATAGTTTTCAAATCAAATAAATTGATTAGTCCTTTTGGATTCAAATATTTTATCCATGACAGTGTAGTAAATTGTGGCACCGACTCTGGTATACTAGGGTGGGGTCTTTATATATTTACTTATGCATGAACATTGTTTTATTTTTTTCACATTGAAAGAAATAAAAATAAATGATGCATTATAATTAAAGAATAATCAGTATTATATATATATGGAGTATGTTCATTAAACCCATCCTTAATACCTTCCATGTATAGCCTGAATGAATCACATCGCTTCACGAGGCAATAGTTCACTATACACATGAGTGACGTTATCATATTCCCAGAAAATGGATATCATGAATGTATGAGTGGTATAATAATTCTAGAATCATAATAACATCCTAAATATAATATATATAATATATAAACAATAAATCCATCATTAAATTAATCTATGAGAGGTGGAAATGGAAAAACTAATGACATTAGTTCACGAGGCGGTAGTGCAGCGTACAAAAAAATAATGATTTCATAACCCATTTCATGGAAGTGTAAATTGGTATTAGTTCATGATGTTAAAATAAAAACATATTAGTATGTGGAATATTTTGAGTTTATTATATAATAATGGTATAATAATATTTTCATTGGGATAATATAGAAATTAAATAAAGATGCTCCTTGAAGAACATTACCTCTTCTTCGAGTATTTATCCTCATGTTTTCACAAAAGCCTTCATATGTTTGATTTCATCCCAAAATAATAATTCTATGATGATTGTATTATGATGGAATATACAAAGTAACACAATATGGGGGTGAATTTTTCTTTTAAAAAATACCAAAATTTTGGATTTTGTCACCCACTATGATTTATGAAGATATATAGTGTTTTTCTTCTATATAAAAATATCGAGTGGTAAAATAGAAATAAAGAAAGAAAATTTATATAGTGGTTTGGGGCACGAAGATCCCATATTAAACTATACTAATCACTTCTTCTATGATCTTG
This sequence comes from Viscum album, assembly GCA_963277665.1. Taxonomy (NCBI): domain Eukaryota; kingdom Viridiplantae; phylum Streptophyta; class Magnoliopsida; order Santalales; family Viscaceae; genus Viscum; species Viscum album. The sequence continues at coordinate 1,237,926,362 of OY728137.1, read as the reverse complement.
GTAAATTTCACTGGAATGGTCCTCTTATAACATGACCAAGAACCCATAACTGAGTGAATATAGTTAAAACATATTCAAAAATACTAAAAACAAACTCTTTTGGTTATTTAACAAAGGAGTGGTTATCCACAGCTTAGATCGAGATGCTCATATTCCACCAAAACTAAGTAAAATAAAATGAAACTCTAACAAATCAAAAGAGTTTGATTTGAATGTTTTAGGTTGATCTTCATAGTTACAGCAGCAAACAACTGACAATTGATGGATCTTCTTCTTTAAAAAAGAATATCCTCATGAATGAAATAGTATTTAGCGACCCTCATTGCAAAAAATATCTTTATTAAGGACTCAAATTAAATAGCATTAGTAATCTTATTGTAGTAAAATATTGAACTTGTATATCTACAAAGAGTTTCTTCTTTCCAAATTGATTATTCATAGCAGCAGCACTGTAAAAGATAATACCTTTAATATAGTCACATATGTGAGTCTCTTACCACACACACAGATATATATTCTGGAAAAGATACACCAAAATAATATAAATAATAGATAAATTTATTCAATATTCTAGATTATAAATAATAGCCTGATTGATTACAGATATTCAAATTCTAAATGGCTAGGGGAGTCGTAACATCCCTTGGAAATAGGATTAATTATCTCTGATGAACATGGTGGTACGAAATAATAAAAATTATCCTTGAATCATTCTTCAATTTTGAAACTACTATTTCAACAATATCATATTGAAAACATGGCTTTAAAAACCTCACTATTGAGAAAACAATGTAGATTTGATATATCTAGTGTAGGGATCCTTTGCATTTTGTAGGGATACTTTGCATAGCATAGGGTTCCTTTGTGTGTTGTAGGGTTTCATTGCATTGTTAAGATTTATTTTTCATAGTGTTGGAATGATAATCTATACGTTTTCCTTTTCATCATGAAATAATTAACATAGCATTGATTAACCATATGTTCAACTTTTCCACACGTAGTGTATGAACAGTGAATCCAGACTCCAATATAGGGTTACTATTCGATAAATTTGACAATTCTGTGAATGTAAGGATTTTGATCCAAACACAAACTATTTTAGTGTAATGTAGGGTTGATACCGTACGCAATAGCTTCATATCATATCATAATTTAGGGCTGATACCAAACATTCAGTTCTAGAATATAAGTTTTGAAATAGTTTCCTAGATTCATAAAGCTAAATTCCTTAAAAGAGAATAGAAATTCCTATAGAAATCACTGAACAAAACATCATTAGAAAACAAATAATGGTATGTTTGATCATCAAAATCATCATAAATTATAGATTATTTTCGATAAAATACATTCCCCACAATCTTCCCCTTTTTGATGATCACAAAACCCATAAAAAATATAACGAGAATTTTGGGTTTGTAAACATTCAAAAATAGATATAAGAAATATTTTGATATTTCTATTTAATTGTATTATTTTGATAAATAAAATAGATACTTGTTAATTAAATATTTTCTCAAATGAAATTCTGTGGTTTGAAAATATTATCCTCAAAGGGTATTCATTGATATTATCTATTCTCCCATTATCCACATTATAATTTTTCTCCCCATTTTTGTGATATCAACAAGATGGTTTGAAATAATAAATGATATAAACAACATTTAATGTAACACTAAACTAGTAATTAATAGTTATAAATTCTAGCATAATAAAAAAAATCTAGGATTGGTAGTATGAACATTAAAATGAAACAAAATATTTTAAAAAAAATTGAAATTGAAATGAATAAAACAGAACAAAGAAGTAAAAAAGAAATTAAAACAAATTCAAATGTTTTAAATATTATATTATAATCCATAAATAATCAAAGTGTCTTCAAAATGAAGATATTTTTTCTGAAATGGTAGGGATATAGGGTTCATCAATATGAGGAAGGGATTAAGATACATTGCTAATATCAAGAAGCTTCAAAGGTAGGCTATGGAAATGGTTATTGAAAACTTGTGACTGTTTCTGAAGTAGATTCCTTAAATAATTTCCAACATTCAATCTCTAAACCAAATTTATCTTTAAAAACTCATTTATATCTTCATTTGATATGATAAAAGATACCAAATTGTTCTTGACTTGATAAATCTCTATCCCCAACCATGATTCACATGATATCAGTTGAATAATAAGATGCCTTTGATTTTCCAACAGAAAATTTAAAGGAATTCTATCATTCTGAAGAGTTTGTATCATATCATTGAACGTAGCCAATATATAGGTAATAGCTTCAAACATTCTATGATGTTATAGTGGTGTCAGTTGAGAAGAGTTGTCTGTTCTATTTCATTCCTTGAGAAGCTAAGATTCTCCCCCATATCAATAACATAGACTCACTAAACTATGTACTCTTGATAGAATCATACCTTAACAAAGAAAATCGTCTTGAATTTATTTTCATAATCTTTTTAAGATCACCAAATGAAATGAGATTTTCTTTGAGTTATCTTAAATAGATCATCTAAGCTCTAAACTCAGATCTTAGAACTGAAGTAACATTGTATTCTTCAAAAAATTCTTCTTAGCTTCCAACTATTCTCTAAGAAATGAATTTTGAGCCTCCAACATATTTACTTTCATAACTATGGATTCATAAGGGGAATCAAAAGATTCAGGAGTTAGAGAGAAAGGATTAGTAATATCAACCCTATGATGAACTTCTACAAAGTCCAAACTTGGTTATTTTTAATTAGGTGTTCTATCTCTTAAGGAAAAACCTCCAGGATCTTTTGAATCAATAAAAATAAGAGTTATTGGATTAGGGACTTATTCCCTAATAAGTTCTTGAATTTATGCCTCTTTCTCATCCAGTGTATTCTCATGCTCACCTCTAATAGCTTCACCAACAAAAATCTATAAAACATTTACTGAAATTCATATTATTTTATAGACAATATATTCTTCTATCCTTAAAGTTCTTTCTTCTACATGCCTCTCTCTAATAGAGACAACTAAAGTGATAATCCTTTTCTCCCCTGAGCATCTACTAATAACCTATACTACTGTTCTTATCTAACTGACAGAAAACTATTGTATTAATTTCTCCAAAAAAAACCAAGATTCCTCACAGTTTTATAATTCAAAATATTGTTGTGGTGATAGGATCTACCAAAAAATATTTTTACTATCTTTCCTTTTGCATCAAAACAAAATTGAAATAATTCTTCCATAGAGATAATATCCCATATTTTCATCCTCATGTTAGCATTGGTTTGGATATCTTATCATAAACCAACAAAAATTAAACATAACATTATTTATAAAAATACTTAATATACTTGTTTGGGTAAAGGAATATATCAAGGTCATCATTCCTAGGTAAAATTCTAGATTGAATAAACTTCAACAACACCCACTGGTCGGGAGAAATATCTTTTTCCAATACCATATTGAAAGATCTTCTTCCAAACAAAGAAAACATAATATCCTCAGACGAATGACTTCCATTATGGATATTCATTAAATCAAATTGAAACTCCCCCACCTGGGGATAATGTAACATCTTATCAATTTCCATAGAAGACACAAAAAACTCAGAATCAATAACCTTAGTGACAATAGTGTCTTCATTGAATCCAAGACTAAAAGAATCATTTCTAAAAAATAAAATTACCTCAATTAAATATACCATTGACCTATTATCTTCTCCAAAAGTATTAACCAAACCTTGAAATCACATTTTTTCATTAAGAGAACGATTCATAGAATCAAAATAGCCAAAATCAATTATCTTTCTCTACAACATCATTCAATATTTATTTAATAAATAAACATTATTTTTTATCTCATCACTTATGGATCATTGTGATGTTTTCGTCTCTAATGATTTTGAGACATAGGGGATTAAATGTTTTGGGATCGAGCAAAAATGAATATAAAAAGAGATTTATAATCTGTAAGATCAGAGGATGTGTAAGAGAGGTGAAAGAGAGCAAGATAAGGCAAAAAAATTTCTCACATCGATTGAGACTGTACTCTTAACTTTTTAATTTTGAAAAGACGAGTAAAATAAAATTAAAATGAAAATATAAATTAAAACATAATATTATAAAATGTATTAAAAAATCTTACTAAAATAAAAATAGAAAGAGAAGAAATAAATTATTAAACATTTACATAAAATTAAATAATCCTAACTCCCAATAATAAAATAAAAAATATAAATGGGAAGGGTTTTAATAAAAATATCATCTAATTGCTTTTCATTATTAACAAATTTTAAAGAAATATCCTTTTAAGGATATATTATCTTAAAAAATTATGTCTTATATCAATATGTTTAGTACTCAAATGACATAGAGTATTTCTTGAAATATCTATTTCAAAAGTATTATCACATATAATAGGTATACTATTATAGTTTAGTCTAAAGTACAATAGAGTTTTTTTCATCCACAATGCATGTACACAGAAAATGCATGCATATATATATTCTGGAATAGCTGTTGATAGGGAAATATAATTATGTTTCTTACTAGACCATGATAGTAAATATTTTCTTATAAATTGATAGGTACCTAATGTACTTTTTCTATCTAATCTACAACCTCCAATGTGAATATATGAATATGAAATTAAATTAAACATAAACGTTTTTTGGTAAAGAATATATTGAAAAATAGTTCATTTTAAATATCAAAAAATTATTTTAATAATAGTAAGATGGGAATATTTTGGTTTTAATTAAAATATATCACAAAGACATATAGAAAACATAATGTCTGTATTGATAGTTGTAAGATATAACAAACTACCAATCATAACTTTATATAACTTTTTTTCAATTGGTTTACTAGCTTCATCCAAATCATGTTTTATATTGGTAAACATTGGATTTGTATATGTCATACTGTTTTCAAGTCCAATTTCTTTAATAAATCAATAATGTAAAAACATTGATTTAAAACATTCCCATAATATTTTTGGTGATTTTGAAATCATAAAAAGAAATTTATTTCTCCCATCATACTCATTTCATATTATTATTTCATTAAATTTTAAATATCATGACAAATAATTTAATTAGATGAACTAGAAATAACATCATAAACAGAAATATGAACTAATAAAATATTAGAATAAATGGTTCTCTTGAAAATTGTTGGATCTTCCAATCCATGAATAGATCTATCGTTCAAAATAAAAGTACTTAATCTTTCATACAAAGCTCCATGAACTTATTTATGGCCATAGAGATCTTTAGTGGGTTTAAAAATAGAATTTGGTTATTGAACATTTTCAAAACCATTGGTTTTTTCAACATATACTTTCACCATTAAATAACCATTTACAAAGTCAAACCTAACATCTATATAATATAATTTAAAATTGATATGATATGCATAAGCTAAAACTATTCTGATGGATTATAATCTAGCTACAAGGAAAAAGGTCTCATCATAATCTATACCTTCTTAGTAATTATATACTTTAACTCATAATATGGTTTTCTTCATGTTATGTTACATTTAAAATCCTATTTATTTCAAAAGTTCCACTTGCATCCAATAACTGGATAATTGGTTGGTCTCTCTACTAGTTCCCGAGCATCATTCCTTTTGAACAAGTTTATCTCTTATTTCATTTGTAATATCTAACTCTCATCTTATAAGGATTCTTCAATAGAATTAGGTTTTAACTAAGATATAATAGAATAGAGTTCATCTAGGTTTACTATATTACTTCTAGTTTTTCTTCATGTGTCTAGGTCTCCTATAATAGCTTCTAAACTATGGTGTTTTATAATTCTAGACTATATAGGAAAGACACATTCTGGTTCATTAGTATCATGTTCTTCTAAACTGAAATAAATTTTATTAATATAACTTTCAAAATCATTTTTAAAGGTTTCAAGTGACATGATATCAAAAGAATCAGTAACTTTATCAGTTTTATCTATCTCTTTAATAAAATGGTCAGTTTCATCAAATGTCACATGAACTGATTCTTCAACAATCATTGAATTTTTATTAAATACTCTATAAGATTTAAAGGTTTACGAATATCCCAAAAATTTTCCATCATCTTCTTTTGGATTGAACATACCAAGGTTGTCCTTAGTAGTCATGATATACCCCATGCATCCAAAAACATTAAAGTACTTTACTTTTGGTTTTTTGTTATTCCATAGTTCATAAGGTGTCTTTTTGAAAACATGCCTTATTGATACTTTATTCATGATATAGAAGGTTTTACATAAAACTTCTAACCAAAGATAGGTAGGAATATTTTATTCATTCAGTATAGTTCATTCCATTTCATGAATAGTCTTATTTTTCCCTTCAACAATTCCATTTTTTGAGGTGTTCTTGGTATAGAGAAGGTGTGTTTAAAGCCAGTTTTGAAGGAAAATTGAATTTATGATTCTCAAATTCTCCACCATGATCACTTATTAATGAAATTAGTTTAAAACATTTTTCATTTTGAACAGTTTTACAGAAACTTTTAAAAGCAGTAAAAACATCACTTTTGATTTTTAGAAAATAAACCCAAGTTAATCTAGAATAATAATAAAATAAAACAAAAACATATAATTTACCATCCAAACTTCCTACCCTATATGGTCAAAAAAAAATCCATATGGATATGTTCTAAATTTTTAGATGTACTAATTTTGTGAATAGATATGAAATAATATGTGTGCTCCTTGCTAATTTGGCTTGGATAACATAATCTATCAGTGTCAAACTTAAGTCTAGGAAAATCAGCAACTAACTATTTATTGGAAAATTTTATGAAAATAATATATATTACAGTGTCTATGACTTCTATGCCAAATCCATGATTAATTTTTCTTATTAGTTAAACAATTCACATTCTTCTTAAATAAGGAATTTAAATCCAACGTATAAACATTGTTGGTTTTAAGTGATCTAAATTTTGGTAACATGCCTTTAAACATAGAGAATGAATTTTTAGAAAAATCAACATAAAAAACATCTTCACAATGTTGATATATACTTAACATATTATGCATTAACATTTCCTCATATAGTAATTTGTCGATTAATATTGTCTTTGGATCTCCAACAGTTCCAACTCCAACTATTTTTCCTTTGAATTGTCACCAAAAGTTATAATACCTCCATCCATTTTTGTTATCATATGAAATTTTGAGGCATATAAACTCATATACCTAGAAAAACCACTATCCATATACCATATATCATTATTGTTCACGTGTCTTGTTTCCTAAAAAATCATTTAAATAGATATTTGTTTTCGTACCCATATTTTCTTGGGTCCAGTAGTGTGTGAAAGCAATGATATTGGAATCAAGATGTTTCTTATGTTCCCATAACTCATTTCACATGCTTCATAAAAACATTTAAAAAAAAAGCATTTTTTAATACCATAATTTTGAGAATTTTTTTAAAAAAATTATTAGTAACATGCCCTTTTGTTCCACAATGATAAGATGTTTCATTTTTAGAATTAGGAACAAAATGGTTTTTATCAATTTTAGAAATATCAGTAACATGCCCTTTTGTTCCACAATGATAAGAGGTTTCTTTTAGAATTCTACTCTTCGAGTAATATTTTTATCTTTTTTTATCAGCAAAATTTACCGTAGACGAATTGAAATTTTCAATAAACTCTTGATGTTGTTTTAATAGTGTATATTTCACTTAAAAGAGCATTATAAATATTTTTTAAGGACTTGTAACTTTTTACCATAGAATCATATTTTTATTCTATACCGAAATAGTCTGTTGTTAATTTATCATTTGACCAACTATTAGTATCAAAATAAAAATACTAATAAGTTTTACCTTTTCCCCTTCAGCCATAAATCATAGATTGTCTTTTATATTTGTTTTCTTCTTCTATGAATCATAATTTGAAGAACTACTAGAGTCTTTAGATACACTCTTTGTAACTTTCATTGCTCTTTTACATTTGGTCTCATGATCATCTTTTATATGATATCTGATTTCTAGTATTTTTCTTTGATATTTCAACTGAATAAAGGAAGGTCCGATATGACCTAATTTCTTTCATTCTTATCATCAAACATCTCTTGGTTATTTTTCATACTTATTGAAGTATTTTCTGAATCCTCTTTTCTACATATAAAACTTAGTGAACATTCATGCTAGTTGAGCCAATTCCATTTCACAATTTGAGAAATTAGAATTTTTCTCTTCTATGAAATTTTTTTGGATTTTTTGTTTTGCTTCTAAGATGTCACTTTTAGTGTAGTATTTTCATTCTTTACTATAATTTTATGATCTTCAGCTTTATCCTGTATTTCTACATCATACATCATCAGTGTACCAATTAGTTCTTTCATTGTCAGATCATTAATAGTTAATGATTGAAAAATTGAAAGAGATATGACACTCTATTAAAAAGGTATAACTCTTAGTAATTTTAAAGAATGGTCGAATTGATTCAGGGGTTCATCTAAGGCAATAAAATTGTTGAAAATTTATATAATCCTTCCATTCATATGTGTGATGCTTTCACCATCAAAAATTCTAAATTTGTCAAATTTTAGTTTAGCTTCATAATAAATTATCTTTAGGACATTATCTATTTATTAATAAAGGACATTAATAGTTTACCATATTTAATAGGATGTTGGACATTGTAATTTATGATTGAACTCATCTAGTACAAGACAATAATATAATAAAATTCTATTCCATCAAATTCATATCATATTCTTCTTCTGTTGCTACATCCTATGTTTCTAGTTTTCCAGGACTCTTATAAGGAGTAATATTTTTTGTGTAGACTTTGAATCCATGATTCTTCAAATAGATAATCATTTTAGATTCCCAACACCATAATTTTCACCATTAAAATATGAAGTATGTACGAGTAACCATTTTTCTCCCAGATTATCCATTTCCATCTTTTTATTGACTTTATACATTTCATATTGGTATAGATTTACCAAAAATCTCCCATATGATAACAATTATTAGGTCAGAATATACAATGTATCACAATATGGGGGTTAATTGTGTATTTTCAAAAATCATCCACAATTCTGTGTTTTGTCACTAACTATGATTTATGCAAATATGTAGTGTTTTTCATCTATATTAAAATATATAGTGGAAAAATAGAAATTAAGAACCCATATTTTTATAGTGGTTTGGGGTACAAATATTACCTATTAAACACTACGAATCACTCTCTCTGCAATCACAGTAAATTTAACAATAATGGTCCTCTTATCACATGATCACGAATCCAAAACTGAGTGTAGGAAGTTGTCCCCATTAAAAAAGACTAAAAACAAATAATTGTGGTTATTTAATAGAGAACCAGTTAGCTGCAACTTAGATTGAGAAGTTTATACTCACCACAACTGAGTATGAGCAATTAAAACTCTATTAAATCAAAATAGATTTATTTGAAAGGGTATGTTTGATCTTTATAGTTATGGTAGTAAAAAACTAACAATTGAAGGACCTTCTTCATCAATAAATAATATCCTTAGGAATAAAATAGTATGAAGCAATCCTTATTTCAAAAAATATCTTCAATAAGATTGCAACTTAAATAGAAGTTGTAATCTAAGAGAAGTAAAATATTAAACATGTATATATCAAAATAGTATCTTTTTCTAGAAACATCATTCATTGCAGTAGCACTCTAAAAGATAATTTCAATAATACAGTCACATATTTGAATTGCTTATCACACACAGACATATATATATGAATAGATTCACTAAATGAATATGTTGAAAAAACAATTTCTTTAGTATTCCAAATCCAAAAGAGTAGCTTGATTGATCACTAAAATTAAAATTTGTAATGACCAAGGAAGTCAATACTTCCCTTAAAAAAAGGATTTATTTTCTCTGATAAACACAGTTCTCTGAAACACTTAAAATGATCCTTCAATCAGTCCTAAATTCGGACTTTACCATTATAGTAGTCTAGAATTGAAAACACTTCTTGAAAAACATATCCATTGAGAACACATCATAGAGTAGATGTGTGTAGTGCATGGTTTCTTTGTTTAGAATAGGGTTCCTTTATGTAGTAAATGATTCGTTTTCATAGCATGGGGTTCTTTTGGGTAGCTTAGGGTTCCTTTTCAAAGTGTAGGGTTCATTTATGTAGCATATGGATGATAATCCATACATTTTTCATTATCAGTATAAAATCATGAATGTACAACTGATTAACCATACGTTCAAATTTTCCACATGTAAGGTATGAAGAGTAAATACAGAATCCAACATAGAGTTGATGATCCATATATTTGAAAATTCTCCGAATGTAAGGATGTTGATCCAAACAAAAACACTTTTAGCGTAACATAGGGTTGGTACCATGTGTAAGAGTTTCACTTCTCAGCGTAATGTAGGGTTGGTACCATACATTCGTTTATTGAACGCAGGGTTAGAAAAAGTGTTTCCAAATTCATAATGCTAAATTACATAAAACATAATTTAAATTCTTGTAGAACTCACTCTACGAAACTTCGTTAGAAAACAAACAAGGGTATTTGTGAACACCCAAATTGTTACAAATTATAGAGTATTGATGATATAATAAATTCCCAACAGAAGGGGGGTGTATGTTGGTAAGTTATTTGGGTAGTAATTTTTTGAACCAAATGCTTTGAAGGTGTATTGAAGTGTGTATAGGGGGAGGCCGTTTATATGTGGGGGAGATGACACTGTTGGTATATTTGAAAAGAATTAAGTGACCCGAAATTTTTCATATGTAAAAAGGCTCCAAAATGGAGTGTTTTCTCTCCTAATAGGTTTAATGGTCAAAATATTCCCATACAATAGTTTTTATACAAGTTTATAGGTCATTATTACCCATATCATTTTAGTTTTACCCTCGTTAAACCCATTTTTACGTTAACTATGATAATTAACTTTAACTGCATTCACTCTTCATTTTGTCAAAAAATGTGTTTACCTTATTAAATTATATAAATTATTATTATTAAAATCATTTAATATATTTTTTCAAATTTCATTCACATAAGAGGAAAATTTAAATTAAAAATTATTCCTATAGAGGTGACAAGAAAGAATATTTTTAATGGAAAATTGTTTAAATTTTTATCATAATTTTATATCAAAATTCAATTCTAAATTGATTCTTATGATATATATTGGATTAATGGATTTATTATTAATTTTTTTTCATGTATACTAATTTAAAATATAATTTAACATTATAAATTATATAAATGAAAAGTATTGTTTCAGTTAAAATTAAGTATATGATTCACCATTCAAAAAAAATGAAACTTTAGAAAAATCCTAAAAAGTCGCCCTAATATAATTTAGATATTATAATTTCAAGAATAATTTTTATTTTCAGAAATTGATTTTCTAAATGTTTATTACTTTTTTTGAAATTATTATTCAATAAAAAGGTGAAAAAACAATTATTTTATAAATATGTTGTTTTTAAGTGTAGAATTATATATATTCTTATATCTTATCTAGAAAACACATAAGATGAATGTAAAATAGTTAATTCAATATATAATATATAAACTTTATTAGAAATTTTTACCAAATTTTTTTTGTTAATTTATTTATATAAAACTCACTTCTGCACATAAAAATAATTTTCAGGATAATATTTCCTTTCATTTTCCAAAGGGTCTTACTTTCATTTAAAATTAATTTGTCACAAAATAATTCATTTAATATACATTTCTAACCATATTTTCATAATTTAGTCAATCTTATTCATAACATCTATTCTAACTCCTAGGGGACAACTACCATATTAATTATAATATTTTATTTGTATGATACATTTCATTTAAACATAGTGTTTCATGTAAATAGAGATAAACTCAGTGGTACCTATAACAAGAACCTAAATCAGTGTTTTGTGTCACAAAAAATATGGAAAAGTTCAAATCAATTTGAAAAAAGAATTTTATAACAATCTTAGGATGCTATATTTTCTTTAGTGGTTGTTACTTTCACTGAATCCTCTTTTGGGGTATTCTCCTTCGTGGTTTTCCCGAACTACATCATGTTATTGAGGCTTGAAAGCCCCTGGTCTGGAGGCCCTATGTCCTGAATGGAAATGGTGGTTTGACGGACTTTGGGCTTGTAGGCCCCACACCAAATCTTGAAGGTCCAAATTGGATAGATTCATATAATAACTTTAATATCTCATGGTACCTACTATAATACTACCACATTACTACTACAACAACCCAACAATATCTCTCCACTCAGATTTTATCAAGGGAGTGATATTGAATTATGGGGTTTTTTTTTGATAAATCAGCTACCTCCCTAACTAATTTTTCTATATCTATTATGTTGATTAAAGGCGACCCAATACTCTTTAATTTGAAAATTATGGACTTGGTAATCATAATTCAAGAACTGAAATCCTATATTGCCTAAGTTAATACTCAGTAATATATCTATGAAATGATTAATTAGGTAAATAATAATCATATATAGTGGTCAATTAAGTTAATAAATATTTTAGAGTTCGACCCTAAGAATTATGTAATTATAATATATAGATATTGAATATGTATCCGATCGATACTAAAACTGAAGAAAGAGATATTGAATAATAGGAATAGATCATCATTATGTATTAATCATATAACCAAAACTATCTATAAAGATTTTAAATAGTATATATAGATGGGAAATTAAGAGAATATTATAGACTAAACATATCAATGCTTGGTCTGCCAACTCATCAAGGATAAATGTAATACCTCTATTTATATGATATTATAATTACATATACTTGTCCAAAAATTAAAGAACATACATATTTATTTCTATATATGTTTATCTATGACCTTGAATGAATATAATTCCATTTAGTTTATGGTTTATAGACAGATGATGTCAACAGAATTCATTATTATTCGAGATAACTTCCCATATAATCATCTTTCCATGATTTATATAAATGATATGGAAAAGAAACATTGTGTACCACATTCAATTCAATCTAATAGATGTTTGAGATTCAAATCAACATCTTGGATGTGTATTCCTTAATAATTAGATATAAAGATGATATATAACATATCTTATCACCCTAAAATTAATTTTTAAATATAAATGACCATTCAAACATAAGAATATATATTGAGATACTTATCGATGCATTTTAAATAGGGGTTGGATCATCATTTTCACTTGGAAGAGTATTCCATGACACAATAGTTTCCACTCAAAAATTAAAATAGTTAAATATTAATCTATTTATGGGAGATATGTAAAACACAAATTTGATGACATGAAGTCAAAGAAATGAACTTTCTAGGTCCATATCTCGATCAAGAAATAATTTCGATGATTCAAACTATTCATTTCAATATTAAAGTATCAAATAGTTGATAAAATATTTATTTTGATAATTCAAACACCTTGACTATAGTATAATGGGGCTATTGGTTATCTTTCTATATCATATCATGAAAAAGGATATAAAATTATAAATGATCATATAGTTTACTAGTATTGGGAAACCAGACATATACATGAATTCAATATTATGTTTGAAAACATGAAATACAACCTGATGTTCTTGTGATAACATTATTATTTATTCTAGTATATCCCTAAAATAAATCATATACCCTTATTTTTATCATAGGGAATGGAAAGAATAATAAAGGGTAAGCTCAATTTCTCAGTATGTGAACAATAGAAGCTATCAGAAATAAATAAAGCATAATTAATACTAATGGTATACAAAAAAAATTAAATTCTATATATAAATAAAATAATAAAATTATAATATATCTTGGTATGAAATAACAACATAAAAATGTCATATGGATAACAATAACTTGTTGCATAAAATATGTTAAACATTTTTTTCAGTCAATAAAGAGAAGAACATCATCACAATCAATCCTTAGATAAAAAGTGGATGGTATCATTAGACTATATCTTCAATAAAGGAAAATAATTATCAAAGGATGTTAAAAAGGATTTAAAAACCTTAAAAATAACATTTATGTCATTCATTGAAAATATGAGAAAAATATATTTTCCTTTTGATGAAATTTTAAATAAAATATATTTTCCTTTTGATGAAATTTTAAATAAAATTTTCCAAAATATTTTGAAAATTAATTTATTTTAAAATAACCATAGAAACAATTAAATAAAACATCAAATAAATTAATAGTTATGTTTTCTAAATAGCTATTCATTTAGTAAATATTAAAACAAAGACACCTTCCAACATTTTGGTAAAAAGACAAAATTTTACCATTGAGGTAATGAAAATATGAATCCCTTAAAAATATTATATGGAAACAAATTATTTTATTAAATGACTTTAAATAATTATTTTATTATATAAAATAACATTCTTGAAAACATATTCAGAAAAATGGACTTGGAAAAAAAGTTCATTACAAACAAGGATATATGGTCGGGTTTTAAAAACTAATTCCCAATAATATTAATTACCAAAAAAAGGAAAAAAATTTAACTCCATATATAAATATATTATAATAAAATATATATTAAAATATAAAGAGATTGTTATTTTATTCAATGTAATTTTAAACTGAAACAATCCTAAAAAATGATATTTTAGATTAAGCCCGTAACTCAGACTTCTTCCTGTTCAAATTAATTATATCCAACTAAATAATAAATTTTAATTTATTGAATGTTTTATTAATAACACTTTTCATTGATATTTTAATTATTTAGGTTCTTTTGTAATCATTTGTAATCCATTCATTTGATAGTTATTTTTTACATTAACCACATAATGTTAGTTGGTTAATCTCTCTAAAATTAATTTTGTATATTGATAGAGGATAAAGGTATTATGAATTGGAAACATAACATCCATAATTTTAATACTTTATTTAATAAAAGTTTTTTCATTATATATAATTTTATAATCATTAATTCATGATCAAAATATAAAAACAAATCACATCACTTTGTGGAGGTGGTAGTCTACACATAAGAACAAATCACTCTATCATTCTCCGAAATATGGATTGGTAAGAAGGTAGATGATATATTATATTTAAATAACAGTAATAATTTAATTAATGTCATATATATTCATTAAATCTATCTTTATAACAGTCCATGTAAATTGGTGATAAATAATACATTACCCCGCTATGTGGAGACGTTATGTCGTACGTACACAATATCAATGTTTTTATTTTACATAGGATAGAAGGGAGATAGAAAATAGATTTAACCATAACATAAAAACATATAATTATGGTTAAATAATGATATAATTTTTTTAAAATGGTAACTTAATATTTCTAAGAGGTTTTATAATAATGAAACTTGGAATATATTTGTAATAACATATACCACTTATATTAGAAACCTCTTTTGACTTACATGTTAAGAATTATTGAAGTTATATTTTGTGATACCAAGACATATATTAAATGGGTATGTATGAAGGTAAGGTATTTATTTATATCTATAATGACAGAATTTATTTAATTTTCCTCAAGAAGAGTGTATATGAGGCTCCATTTTATAAGTTAGGTGAGCAGCACACTTGTAATTATTCTTAACTATTAAATGTTATAGGATTTATAATCTGGGATTTGTGGAACATAAAAAATAAAAAAAATAAAATATTTTTATATGGTTCTAAATTACATCATTCAATAAGAAGTATGATGAGATTTTTTTACCATATCATAGTGTGTTGACTTTAATTTACTTGTTTTTTCCTTTATCATAGTGACACCATTTTTACTAAAGTTATTATTCCTAATGAAGAAAATGAAATTGACCTCATTTAAGAATTTAAAACTCTTGATTCAAAATATATGATCCATTTTTTTAAAGATTTCATTTTTCGAATTAGTAGAAACAAACCTTAATATAAGTTTGGAAAAAGAAATGGAAAACAGATTTTTCGACAAAAGTGTTTTAGGAATGAAAATAATTTTATACCAAAATAATATATCAAAATAATATGTATTGTATTAATTAGTTTATAGTAATTGATATAGATATTATATTTCATAAAAAACAAAAAATATAATAGGAAACAAAATATATTGTGGTTTTGAAAAAAGAACTATATTTTTCACTTTTTACCCAAAAGTCTACTGTTTTTGAAAAATCCCAAAAATTCACCCTAAGATAAATTTGTATTTATGAAATCAAAAATGATATCCATATAAAAAATTAAATTTATGAAATTTAATAATAATTTTTTAAATATCACCAAGAACTATTTCTGTTATTATAATAAAATTATAGGATGTCCATTGGATAATTTTATAGGGATATAATGTTTATCTATTATTAAATGATCCCAGGTTTTAAATTCTCACCACTTAAATAATTTCATCCATAAAATTTGGAAAATTTTCGTTTGATAAAAAATTTGGGTAATCCTTCCTCATTTATTATTCATTCTCCCATGTTACCTCTTCTTGTTTGTGATTTTTCTAAAGAACATTCACCAGCTGAGTTGTCCAATTTTGAAACATTTTATATCTCGTGTAAATAATCTTGGATGTTTATTTATAGTAATATCAACTATCTTATAATTATACTTTTTTAGAGGTGAGCATATACATAGGGTTTGGTATATACTTCTCTAATAATGAGATACAAAACACTCTTTGAACATTTGATAGGCTAGGTGTAATTTCTAAATGGTAATGCATATATCTAATGTTTCATAGGATTTTAAAATATATGTTGTTCCTAGTACATAGTTTTCTATTGTTTCTAGAAATTAAAACATTTGTCCTCTAATATAGCTTTAATAAAACATGATCTCTAACATTCAATTTTAAACCATTCCATTGGTTTTCAAATTAGATTTTTTTTCCACATTGATATTCCTTAATATGAATTTTAATTATCTTAACATTACATGATTTCTATTCCAGGAGATATGGGTTTTTAAGATTACTTTCGTCAACTTCATCCCAAATAGTTGAAGTATAAAATCACTTTCTATATAAATATTTATATGGTTCTCTTTTAATGCATGAATGAATGCTATTATAATATATAAATTCTAATAAATTTAAAAAATGATCCTAGGTACCTTGAATGTTAATTGATCATAAACTAAACATACTTTATAATATATAAATAGTACTTTCTGTTATCTATATGTTTTAGGATGATTGGGGATTCTTCAAAGTAACCAACTAATACACGGAAACTACATACCTTGGTAATTTTTTTTGGTGTTGGACAATCCAAGAATAGATTTTTCCTTGAAGGACAACATAATATTGCATCGTAATAGAAAATATTTTCATGACTATAAACATCTAGAATCCATAATTTTCATTTAATTATTTTTCTATACAACTTAGTTTCTCTAGGAATCATAAAAATGATTCATAAATGAATATTATTCTCTTCATATATTTTAGAGTTTAGTAAATATCTATAATAAATTCCATAATGAAATTATAGAGATAATATTTGAATACTATATTCATCATATCAAGAAAAATCAATGGTGAATTATCCAATCCAAAGGGAACTACTGAAAATTCCTAATGCCTATACCTTATTTGAAATACTATCATTGGAAAATCCACCTTCTTTATAAACAGATCATGATACTAAGAATGAAGATCGATATTTAAAAAATATTGATCTCCTTAATGTTGATAAAACAATCCACCATTTCTAGGAAGAGTAAAAAAAAATATTTACTAATGGGATTTATTCCCATATAATCAATGTATAAACTCATATACCCATTCTTATTCTTAAAAAAAAGAATAATTTCTTCCAATAGAGATACAATAGGGTGTATAAATATTTTACCACAAAACTCCTATAATTTTTTTCATTTCTTCTAATTCCACTTTTTTCATCCTATAGAGAGACATAGATATATGTTTTTCATTAGGGATGAGATCAATGGAAAACTAAAATTAATTCTCAGTTAAATTTTTATATAGTTCTTCTAGAATCACAGTAATGTATTATTTCACTGTTGGTACATCCTCTATTATATGGATACATTTCCCTTTCATTGGTTTAATATTCTATTTTTCTCTAAGAATTTCATTATGGAGAGATACTAGAGGTTGATCCAGATATGATGGAGAATATATTGTCTTCATTAGAATGGAGGTGGATTCCAAATCTCCACAATGAATTGTAATCTTCTTATCTAATTTTTTTTCATTATAATTTAAATTTCAGTCCATACCAAGGATTATATAAAATTCCACTATTGGTATAATAATCATGTTTAAAAATATGGTATGTGCAAGAATCATAATGAGATTGAATGACATATCTTTATTTCAATAATATTTCCACTACGAGTCTTAATTGATAACATCATTCTAAAGGGGCTAGGTAAGTATCAATTTTTTTAAACATGGAAGATATAAAATATTGTGATGATCTATAATAAAAAAATTAATAATCTTAATATGTGGTTATTATAAAAAAAACTACTCCCAAATCATTACGAAATTCAGAATCCTTGATCAGGAAATTGATTCCTTTAACACACTTCATCTAGTTAAAGAATCAATTACTCTTAAAAACATCCCTGGAAATGATAAACAGGAAAAGACAGCTTCCTCAGAGCTCCAGAAACTCATTACGCTCAGGGATAAAATTCAAAAAGATTTGTTCAAAGTCAATTGGAATACGGATGGTGACAGGAATAGAAACTTTTTTAATGCACTTCAGCGATCTAAAAGAGTCAACATGCCTCTATCTCTTCTAAAGGATAGAGATTCCATAATTGATGACAGATGAGCTCTCTCCAATCACATTTTCTCTTTCTCTTTGAATCTCTTTAAGGGACCCCCCAACAAAATAAATATTTGATTGATGGAATTATCCCAAAGCTGGTCATAGATGCTGAGAATAATTTTCTTATCTCCACACCGACAGATATTGAAATCAGAGAGGCACTTTTTGGTCCTAAAAAGGATAGCTCACCAGGGCCGGATGGTTTCACTAATTATTTCATCCAATTTTATTGGGAGGTCATACAAGAAGATGTTTGCAGATTGGTTAGATATTTCTTTTCAGGGGGATCTTTCACTCAAGGCTTAAATGCTCAGTTCATTTTTTTGATTCCTAAGGTTGAGAATGAACATGATATTGGTCAGTTCCGGCCTATTTCTCTCATTAATACTATCCACAAGATCATCAACAAAATCCTTTCTATTCGACTTTCTTCTATTTCTGAAAGAATTGTCTCATGGAACCAGTTTGGTTATATCAAATGAATGAGAATTCAAGATTGCATCATAACTACTTCTAAATGTACTAATCTCTTTCAAAAGAAAACAAGAGATGTAAATATTGCAATTAAGCATGATATTAAGAAATCCTTTGATACTATTGACTGGGGATCCATTGGAAGAATTCTACAGGGGTTTGGCTTCCACATTAGATTCACACATTGGGTTCATGCTCTTATCAGTTCTTCCCAAATTTATATTTTGATTAATGGGGCTTCAGAAGGCTACTTTAAATGTTCTAGAGGTGTGAGGCAGTGGGACTCATTGTCCGCTATTATTTTTGAAATTTCTGAGGATTATCTCAGTAGTCTTATTCTTGATCGAGTTAACAAATGAGAGATTAAAACAATATGTGTTGTACGAGGTATTGTTCCTCCATCACATCTCTTTTTTTCTGATGATATCATTATGTTTACCCAAAGGTACAGAAGGAACCTTAAAAATATCAAGATAACTCTTACTCGTTATGAAAAAGATTCTGGTAAAGAATTCAGTTGGGTAAGTCATAGATTTTATTTGGGAAAAATATCTCAGCTTCAAGGAAACAAAGCATGGTTCTTGAGCTGGGTATAAGGGAGGGGTCCATTCCCTTAACATACCATGGAGTTCCAATGTTTCTTGGAAAACCCAAGACTTATTATTTCACTGATGTTGTTGAAAAAGATAGAAGAACTCTCTCCTCTTGGAAAGGTAAGGCACTCTCAATGGCAGAGAGAATATGCCTAGTTAAGTATGTGATTGTCTCTAAGATTTTATACTCCCTCATAGTGTACTACTGGCCGGGCTCCATCCTCAAAATTTCAAACAAACTCATGAGGAACTTTGTGTAGAGTGGAAGTATTCTAGAGAGAAAAATTTTAATTTCCCCATGGTAGACTTTCCCTTTACCACACAGCATGGGAGGCCTCGAAATTAAAAACATCAAGCTCTTCAATCAATCTCTTCAAGCTCATTTCCTTTGGAGCCTTATCAATGATAAATATGAGTCCCTAAATTTCCTCAGATCTAAACTTCTAATAAGGCTGATAGCAGGCATCATGAATTATATACAATCCTCGGTGCGGTCAGGCCTCAAAAAGACTCTCTAGAAAATTTATGTGCAGTCCCACTGGTTGGTCAATAGGAACTCCTCCCTCCAATTCTGGAAAGATAACTGGATATGTACCCCACTGGTTAATCGTGTTGAGCCTCAAGATCTACCTACAAATCAAAATTTCACTATTCGTAACCAGCTTGAGCAATCTTATCAACTACTAATTCAGATTGCGAACAATGTCTCCTCCTATTACTTTCTTGATGCAGATGACATGCTTATTTGGGAACTGATCTCTAATGGAATTCTGAACTATAAGTGCTTCTATAATAATCTCCATCAAATTAGCAGTAATGGAACTTTGAATTACAAAAAAAATGGCTTCTACCATCTCGAGCCACTCTTCGCTGGCACCTCCATCTCAATAAAATTATAGTGGACACCAATCTGCAGCGGGTTGGGATCTCACTCTGCTCCAGATGAAACCTCTGTCATCAGCAACGTGATGATGTTAATCACCTATTCATGTCATGTACAATGGAATCTTCTCTCTAGAACACAGTCTCCACCTAGTTTGAAATTAATCCACCACATATAAACAACATCGAGGATCTGTTACTGCTTCTCCCAAGGATCTATTTACCCAAACAAGTGTGTATTGAATTCCTTGCTCCTTTCCCTGAAGTTGTTCATGTCATATGGAAGAGTAGAAATCACCCCTGACACAAAAATTATAAGCTTAATAGTAGGTTTCTTCTCTCTCAAATTATGATGGTGGCTCAACAAGCTAATATTTCACATATTGAAAATTGGCACAACTCTATTAGAGATTTCACTATTCTGAAAAAAAATTTATTGTTCAAGGGAATTATCCTTAGCCTCTTGGAACCATAGAAGTCTTCTAGCTACCTCCTTTTGTAGGTTGTATTATGTGCAATTTGAATGGAGCCTCGAGATGTAATCCAGGACTTACTGGTTATGGTTTTGTCTTTAGAAAAAACGATGGGGACTTTCTGAATGGGTGTCATGAAAAGTGTGGTATGGCCATGGCTCTTGAAGCAGAAATGATGGCTCTCATCAAGGCAATTGATTTTTCTCAAAGAAAAAATTGGAAAAATATCTGGTTTGAAATTGATTCTGTCATAGGTGTTCAAGTGGTTCGAATGGGTCAAATTCATTTGGCATGGAAACTTACATCGAAATGGATTGAGTGCCTCGACAGACTTGCTTCAATGCATTATATTATCACACATGTCTACTGGGAAACCAATCAACTTTCTAATTGCCTTGCAAACATGGGAGCCTCGGGTGACACTTTCACTTATCATTACAATACTCATAGTGAGTTTCTCCCTACCCTTTACATAGAAAAATGACAAATTCCCTACTTCAAACTTTTGTAACCTTTATTTCCTTTCTTTTTATATGAATCCTTACTACTTGATTTTTTTTAAATAACATAATCTTAACCTTCCCTATTGGCCTTTTTAGTTAAATTCCTTAGTTTCTTGTGGTATTTATTCTAATAATTCCTCATCTCTTTATAGTCGAAGTATTGGAAATTGGATGAATATTTATTACTTTGAAAATCATGATCTTGATAGTTATTCTCTTCGAACTTGATGAAAAATATAAATCCCATTATTCTGGTTCCATTTATAAGTCATTTTTTTATACATAGCTCAATTGGTGTACACTGGCCATATCATATACCTAGTAGTGTTTGTGTTTGTGTATCCTCGGGGATACATGCTGATCCATCATGTAAGGGTAAAATGGTGTGTGAAATGTGTCACAGAACATGAGAGATTTTTTATAGTGATAATACTACACCACAGCTAAGGCCTCACACAACATATTATCACATATTACGTTCCTTGTATATCAGGAATTTATTTTAACCATTAAACTGGTTCACATGTCATCACATAATCTTAATTCCTTTGATTAGGTCATTAATGATCCCAATAAACAAGGATATAGTCAAAATAATCCCTTCTATATTCTCTTTCTACTCTCTGTTCAACAGATTATGTATAATCCACTCAAATGGAAAACCATCTGTCATATCTCTTTTTGTCGCACGTCAAAACCCACATGCAGAATTTTGATATTGTCCCAATCTATCATCATATCTAAATGTCATTTTTCCTTCAAAACATTTATTTTCAGTATCAATCCATTACCCTAGTAAGTGGGTACTTAATTATTGATCACCATGTATTTGTTGAAGCACCAAACAAAATGAACATCGACGATGAACGAATAAATAACAGGGGAATAAATGCACAAACAAATAAATGAGGAATAGAACATGACTTATTTCCATGTTGGACTTTATTTATTTCTATTAGAATGATGAATGAAGAGATAAAAATCATTAAAAATAAATCCCAAAATTCCCAATATAATAATCCCATTGGACTAATATGATCGATCTGTGAATCAGTCTATTTGTTGATTAATTTTAATTTATCATTGTAAAAGAAAAATAGGTATAAATACTCATTTAAAAAATATGCAACCTCAAGATGGATTGATCTCAAATGAATAATTAATCTATTTAGTTATCTTTAGTGAGATCCTCGATTTCAATTAGCACGAATGATTCTCGATCCGTTGATGCTGATCCACATAATCTCCTCCACCTGCTCCACTCACCATTCCAATTTAATTATGAAAACCCTTAATTTTGGTTATAACCTATTTTATACAGAATTTTATTTGGTATATGTGTCATCTAAAATAAAATTCATAAATACATTTATTCATTATTTATGCCTTCGAAAAAAATTAATATATTTATCAAACCAATAATTATTATGTAATGCTTAGGGTAAAAATGCATTCTGAAATCAATGATGGTCTCATGTTTATAATCCAATATTGTGTTTATTTGTTGTATCATCTTTTCAGGAGAACTCCTCATGGGAGTTATTAATATATGTATTTTTTTTCAAATATCAGTTCTAGGATCAAAGGGCTTCAGAATATAGCATCATCTCAGTGCCTAGATTTGAAAATATCACTGGATATATTTAAAATATTTACATTGGAAAAACAGAAAAATTAAAATTCTGAAAATATTTTGTAACTCATGAGCATACTTTTCTTCTGAGAGTTAGATAAAACCTATTGTTTTGGTGAATTTAGATCCCCAGAAAAATATCATCTCAGTAATTAATGGAATACTGAAAAATATTTCTTATTTGGATACAAAATTCATTAGAAGATCTCTATTTATATCATGAAAAAATTAATTCATTGAAATAAATAATCACAATTATTGAGTGTTCTTTATCCAATGAAAAAATTATTTGAATCCATTTTTTAACTTTTTAATTTCTTGATATTTATTCTATTTTCTATCATTGAATATTTTTCTTGAGGTGCTGGTTTTTTCCCACATAGTGCCTTATTCAGAATTCAAAGTCGAGATCAATCACTATCAAGGATAATTCTTTATTCTAGATCAATTTAGACCACTTCATAAAGTTATCCATTAAGGAACACTTACTTAACATACATTTAAAAAACCATCTAGTTTCATTGAGAACTAACTTCAAGAAATGTACGACTCATTTCAATCATTATGACAATAGAAAACACCTCATCAAATTCATTAAACTCCATTTGAGAGTATACTTTTCAAAGAATATGTGTTATTTTTTTCAAACTACATCAACTTTACTATTGATTTTATTTTAAAAATCCCACTTTCCCCAGATTATTTTTATTGTATACGAGATATGAACCCAATTCCAAATTTTCTATTCTTCCCAATTTATTTATTCTATTATTCTATTTATATACCTAATGACCATATTTTAATACTTCTGTAAAACTATTTAGTTTTTCATTTAAAAGGTATCTAGTTGGATTAGAAAATATAAATATTATTCCAGTTTTCATCTCCTATTGATTTCTCAAAAAATATTTTCTAGATCAAAATGTTTTCAAGCTATTTTAAATATTCAACCTCATTAATCTGAGTGTTCCCCATTACATGGCTTTTTTGTAACCGGTATGAGGGTTATGAAAATATTCTTTTTCATTTAAAATATTATCATGCGATCGATTTTCTTTATTTCCTTTTACATCTACACCAAACGGTGAAGATTATGAAAAATTTTTATTTTCCATTACAATTAAATAAATTTTATTATCAATATTATTCATATTTTTTGTAAAAATTGTAAATTATTTTTTAGGAATTATACCCAAGGAATATATTATCAACTTTCTCTCTCATAAATCATTCCCAAATGATTTATTTTAATATTGATATACCATTGGATAAATACACCATCTGAATCTTTAATCAATGATATATTCAAAATAATAACTCATATAGTGTATTAATAGAACAAGGATAAAGTAGAGACTAGTTTAGAATATTGATAGAATCAGTTATGGATTATCTCTTAAATTATTTTGAAGTTTCATACTTTGATATCATTCTTATTCCAATGTCCAAAAATATCTAATTCTTTCTTTCAATATATACATCTTGTTAGGGTGTGTTTGGAGATCCATATTCATGTTTAATCCCATGCTTCTAATGATATGACTCAAAATATTATTGCTACCTTTTCTAATTAAATTTTTTATTAAAATAACACAATGAAGAATTCTTACACAATTGCACAAATGTTCTTGATCCAATAGGGAAAGAAGAATGTACAAGTAAATTTTAGGAAAAAAGGAACTCAATATGAACATTTGCTAATTTATTTTCCAGGAAAAAAAACATTGAAAACCTCTTTCCAATCAAATTGAATCACATAATAATCCTTCCTTTTTATAATATCTATTACCATGAGTCTATATCAATAAAAATATCTATAATTCCAACAATCCCCTATAGTTCAGTGATAGACATATTTTATTCAATGAGATTAGTTATAGGTCCCTTATAGTGAGAAAAGCCTCATAATGTAACCCCAAAAAATAAACATTAAGTTATCCATATTCTAACAACATATAAGAAAACTCTAATGGAAATACTAGCGATGAACATAATGTGGGAAGTATCATATGTATTCTTTAACTTATATTAATAGCGTATCCATTTCTCTATAAATTCACAGCTTATAAAAATAGATCAATCCAAGTAAACATTATGATTCAACAAAACTCCAGTAAATTCAAACTGGAACCAACAACTAGTCCTTCACTTAACAATATACATGATAATAGATTCTTCCTATCAATGTGGTCCTATAGAACTGAAAATATTCACTGTGGTATTTAGATCTTTTATCAAATCAGAATGTTTTGATCAAATATACTATTTTATTCTTAAAAATCATCTGATGGTTTTTATGTTACGCAAGATCGTAGTATTTTCTCAACGTAAAATTGTTATAAATCATATCAGTAAAATCATCAAAAAATTCTTGAAATGCATATCTTTATTTATTGAATTAAATAACATGGGTCTATACACATTTGACTGTACTAACTCATTAGGTTTTATTATTTTGATTTACAATTATTTATAACTATTTTCTTTATCTTTACCCTATGACATGTAAGACATGTGTTGATTCGTTACCATTATATCTTTATTAGATTTATTTCAACATTATTACTGGAAATAGTATGTAAATTATTCTACAAAAATAGAATATTTTAATATTCTTGATCTCTTTTCCTCCATTGTGGTCCTAGATCACGAATTTTGATTACCAGGAGTCTTGATAATGTTTTATTTTTTATATTTCTCATTCATTATAATTATTAATTTTTAAAAATATTTAATAAAAATTAATTCTTCCTAATGATCCCCAAATTCTCAATATTTAATATTCTAGAAAGACTAATAATATTATTCCTAAATCTTTTTTCACTGAGTGAATTTCCTGATTTAATCTAACCAATATTGGTGTGTCCAATTCATTTAAAATAAAGATATTCATCCTTTATAAAAACTAAAACTATTTAATTATTCCATTATATATATTTTAAGAAAATTTTATAGTCACTAATGTTTCATGAAAAACTTTTATCAATGACCCATGATTTATATCCTATCACTACCTTGTTGAAAACCTCAACCTCCATTATGTGTTCTTTAATATTCATAATCATAAATAACTATAACCTTACATTGGTTTTAGCTAGTTTAGAAGCTTGAAATGAAATTTATTTGTTATTTTTTTAGGTTTATTAGACCATCTAAATTTTTGTTCGACATAATAAAATGATTTTTTTATTATACCTTCTATTTTGAATGTATTATTTACTGTAATTTTTAAATTTTAAAATTTAATACCAAATGATTAAATAAGTCTATTTTATTTGGGGATTAGAATATTATACAATAACATGTATTATTTGTGTCTATAGAGTCTGAAACAAAAAAAAATTCCTTCCAATAGAAATCACCTTAAAAGAAAAATTGATTCTTCAAAATATGCATAAAGATATTTCTTCTAATTTGATATCCAATTCCACTTTTAAATCCTCTCATTCTTAGGATCATTATATATTTTATTGAACTTGACCTTAGGCTTGGCCAATATATTTTTTTCATTACTCCCCAATTTTCCTTTAGTTGTTTTAGTAGAATCTTCAAACATGAATATGGGTATTTATTATTTTTTAAGTGATGTAATAAACTAATAATTCTATTTATCATTTTTTCACCACTGTAACTTGATACACAATTTTTATAAATTATTTATTTTGGAAGCACGGAGCGATATCCAAGATTTTTATTGTGATTAAAAATATTCATTTATATTTTGAATATTTCTTCAAATGATTTATTTTATTTTTTATCCCCACAAATTTTGATTTCATCTAGGATTTTATGCTTCAATAAGTTTATCCTTAGGATCATTCACCCTTTTATTATTATAAATTATATTATTAGTGAAAATCATAATCATTTTATCTCTATATTTAAAAATTACATTGACCTCTCTCATCATTAATTAAATTCAATATCTGTCTTCACAATGTTTATATCTTCTGAATCATGAATGGATTAACTCAATGAATCATTATCCATCAATAATTCTTTATTTTCTATTTCGGGTGTTATTTTGTCTTTCAATAATACCATCATCTCCACTCAAATATGAAACTATTTTGTAATATCATTATTAATTTTTAATTTTCCACTTCTCCGTTCTTCTTTTTCTCCACTCAAGGAATCCTTTGGATATTTTTATTTTTCAAAAAAGCCATTTTCCCTTCATCATCCATGTTTTCATGTCCTATTTCACATTATTCATCCTAGGATGCAGCTCCTTGTTTTGATAAAATATTTGTCTTATTTTTTGTATTGGATTCTCTATTTATTTTGAGGAATCTTACTATAGTGTGACAGTTAGTCCTATTTTCATTCTAAGATGGTCTTTCAGATTGATAATCAATATCCTATTCAACTTTTTTTATCATGGAGAATAATTTATAAGTGTTTAATGATCACAATTGATAGAATTTAAATGGTAACCTTCATATATAATTACCTCTGCCTCACCGGATTTCTTTTAAGAATAGAGGTATGGATTTTTTAAAGTTAATTACATTAGAAACAAAATAGTTTCTTCATCCCATGGAATTATTGACTAAAAATGATTTGAGACTTTTAAATAATTGAATATGGTTTCGATATATATGTTTTTATGTTATCCTTTATGTTAACCCTATTCAAATATAAAAATTAATTATGTCATTAATGAGTTTGTTTATGGACCACCCATCTAACTCTTCGTACTAAAGGGATGAAATATTGATTTAATATTTATCCAATAGGATTCTCATCAACTTATCGGTGGTGAAAAAAATATTCAAAAAATTTACCATGTCTTATAATTGATTTTATACATTGTTTAGTTGAATGAATAATTCATCCATAGATTCATCTTATCCCATTTAGATATCTTTAAACTATATCTAATGGGTTTATTAATTATAATATTTCACCTTATTTTAAACATCATGGATACCATAATGTTTCATTTAGATTATTTTTTCCCTTTTCACTACCATTACAAATGAAACATTTACCTTAAAGAGTTATTAATGTAATGAATTACATTCACTCTCATAAAATTGTAAATTTTTCATCTTTTCAGAAGTGTATATTGTTTCAACTTTGGAAATATTAAAATTATTCATGGAAATATTATGAAAATCAAGGCAATGTTACTGAAAATAAAAAATTCATCCTCTATTTCTGTAAATGGAATCCACAATCATTGGACATGATGAATCCATTTTTTATAATATTCATCGACTATTTTGATCTCATCGATAAACTATATAATCCATTAATAGTATACACAAATCATATCAATAATTATTTCAATAAATATCTGATACAAAATTTAAATCCCATGAGAGAGTGTAACACCACATAGAGGTAGGGATTAGTGGTTTCCAAAAAAAATGTGTCTCAAACTAAATTAATCCAAAAGAACATTTTTGCGAATTAATGTTAATGAAAATGTTATAGTGACGGGGGATTGGGTGAGTAAGAACAGACCTACATATAACAGTTTTTACAAGGTTATCTCACCCTTATTATCAGGTGGATAATCATTGGTTTATTGTTCTTTCAATAACATTATCCATGTTTCAATTTATTATTAAATGAAAATAGAATTTTATTATAGTATTATCATAAAATCTAAATTATAAAATAAAAAATAATAATCATCAAGTTGAATGATATTCACTTCAAATACATTGGGTTATTCTAAAATCCGGATTTGTTGTGCTTTGGTTTTTTACTCCTAGCAGCTTTTAAAAATATTCTTTTAATGTTGGATGCGTATCTCAGAGTCTCCCATTGAAATCACACCCACAATCTATAGGCCATTCACCATATATTTACTAATTTAAAATTCATTATGGTATGTAACTTTTTGCTATGGAATGATCCTCAAATAAATAATATATATGGAAGAATAATTCCAAAAATTTAAAATTATCTCAGAATAACAATGAAATTCTATATAGTGTGACTATTAGATTTTGGTGTGGATTATTTTATTTTTCTATAACTAATAATGACTAAAACACTTAAAGATAACATGATTGTGGAGTGGAACATGAATTTTTGGATGATATACCTTGTATCACTAGAATGTAAAAACCCTTAAAATATGTCACCAATTAGGTAGTGGAATGGTTATTAATCTACATAATTTTCATATTCACATCACCACACATTATGTTTTAAAATAATATTCCATGGTGTGACGCTACTTAACATCCATGATACCATGACACTTAATTCACGCTGGCTAGTCTATATGGTGTCCCCAACCCCTCAAAAATCAAGGGCGTACCATCTAAAGTGAAACTAGTGTAGTTACAATGTATCTTTACCATCTCAAAATAATTATTTACACATATTATATTATCTCATTCTTTAATTATCTTTATCTGAATGTTATTAAAACCATTATTCCATGATTCTTCTAATATATTATTAATTTATTTCCATGAAATATTAAAATAAATGAATTTATGATATATTCCTTATAAAATATTATTTATTAACTCTCATGTAATATATATCCAATTCTATATGTGATTTAATCATCCATTCTATGGTGTGATTTCCCCATTCATGTAACGGTTTTTTATTGGAAGGATAATTTCATTGATTTCCTTCTTATTAAAATCCACTCAACTCTAATGATTTTAAAACAAATCCATAATCATTCTACTAGTGAATAAAACATATAAACATTCCAAACTCACTAATTAATTTCATCAATAAACTAGTAATATAATGCCTCTATTATTAAAGTCATATAAATAGATCACTATCGATTAGAGGGGTAATTGTGTGAGAAATCCATCCTTTGATGTAAGTTAAATTATATTATAGCTATGACTAAATTGAGATAAATCATCTTCCCCTAAACCATTCACTTCCCGAGGGATTTTTAATCACTAATATTTCAAAGGGATCATCCATTTATAGAATTAATATTTATAATGGGATTATTATTTAATAAAGGAAATTATGTATTATAGATATATTTTATTTTATTGAATTTTTCTACTATTAATTGATCTATTTTTTATGTTTATTTTACATAAATGGTATTTGAAAATGTTGATCTACTAGTTGATTTTATATTATAGGATACATTTTATAGGTTTTGCCCTTTATTTATAGATTCCACTAAAACTAAAATTTTAGCATTTATATATGAAATATTAGTTTCCCATATTTTGGAAGCCATATTATCTTCATCTCTCACACGACAACTTATGTAGTAATTGATAAAACATTTCTCAAATCTAAATAATCCGTACATAATGATGGATGAGTGATTGAATGCAATTATTTAAAAAACATTATTCTAAAAAAATAAATTCAACTGGAAAACTTTATAATTAAAAAATGAAGAATATTTATTAAAGTTTGGTAACAAAAAATATTTTATTCCAAAAATTAACATGAAGGAATTTTATTTTAAAATGATGAAAAACAAGTTAGGCAACCCTATAATATATTTAATCAAACATTAATTGATGTAGTTAATAATGAGGTGAAAAAATTGTTAGAGGCATGAATCGCCTACCATAACTGTGAGTCATAATAGATAAATCCAATATAGATTATACCCCATAGCAATAGAATTTCCATTATTTAGAATGATGAGAATAAACTATTCTTTATTGGGATCCATAATAGTATTAGAGTTTTCATTGACCATAGAAAACTTAGCAACAAAAATCTAATATCCTAATTCAATTTATTAAATAGATTGTTGAAATATTAGAAGGAAAATATAATTAAAAACTTTTTGATTAATTTTGTATATATTTTTTGGATCCAATTATAGATATTAATTGTGAGAAAATAATTTTACATGACAATTTAGTAGTATTACTTGCAGGATTATTCCGTTTTGATTGGGAAAGGCCCTAGGTACATTACAAAGAGATATGGTAATCATATTCTTCAGTTTCACTAGACATTTCCTAGAGTTATTTTCTAAATTATTTTATATAGTTCATAAATTTACAAATTAATTTTTAATTTATCTAAGGATTCATAATAGTACACTAATGAAAACATAGTTTTAAACATTTCATATTTTTATTTATTAGTTAAAAAAGGAATATAATTAGGATATGTTATCTTAAAAAATGGAATTGATGTAGATCAATCAATATTATAAATCCATACATATCATTTATATACTACATTTTTTAACCATATTTTTTCATTCTTAAACAATTCAAGATTGTGGAGAAGGTTTATAAAAATGATCATAATTATTTCTTTACAACTATTTATGTTTTTGAAAAATGAAACTGAATTTTTTTATGATTACTCAGGTATTGAATATATTGATAAACATAAGATAATACAAACATACCAATAATGGTTTATCCACCATGATCTTTTTCCCCTTTTTATTTAATGTGAGATGTTTGAAATAATATATTTAGAGATTCAATTTTACAAAAGTTGTAACTGACTTCAATTGTGATTTCATATCTATCAAAAAAATGGATAATATAAAATAAAATTATTCCACTAAAAATAAAGAGTTCCTTTCAATTATATATCATAGGAAATGTTATTTTGTCATAGATTATTTTAGGGGTAAGAATTCCAAATAATGATTTTTGATTATAAACTCGATATTCACTCGGTTTATGATAAGGGGGATAAAAATACACACTTAGATAGATACTCTTAAGGGGTATTCATTAGTTGATTCACATTCTCCTTACGAACCATTATGAATGATTTGATAACAATTTTATCAATTCAAGATTAACCAAAAGAGACTATGCTTCTGATTTTTGAGATTATCTATCCATTAATTTTTAATTTATATTTAGTGTTATACAACATTTAGGGTTACAAACTATGATTTATGAATCAAAATTGTATAAGAAAAGTCAATATATTACATTGTTTAAAAATGTAAACTAGAGTAAGGAATGAAAAATAAATCAGTGCATGTTATGTATGTATTGATTTTTTTTATTATAAAGACAATGAAACTATATATGGAGCTAAAAAATAACTATATCATAGAAGTTGACTCAAGTTATGACCAAAAACCATTCTCATATGATGTAGCCTATAGACCCTCAACATGGTGTAAAAATAATAGGCCACTTAATATGAAAATAATCCCCAACATTAAATTGGAATATTAATCCATTATCATCTAAGTAATGTATTATTCCCCTAATAAATATAATTATCACTTTGGGATGTTTTGAAATATATAATGTTATCATTAATGTTTATCATTATAAAATGAAAAATTTCTCGATGGTTTTTATTTATTTATGACATAAAGGAGTCCTAGGAAATATGGAGTATGGATAGGAAGAACTTCAAGGATGTATTATTTAAATATTAATTTACATGTGATAAAAGAGATAATATAGAAACTTATTTATTCTAAGGATAAATAAGTAATATCATGTTGAAAAATATGAAAGATAACATTACATGGTTATTTAATTATTTTTTGGAATATGTATGTAATACAAGAAGTAATATTGGTCATTTCTTTTATCGGATAAATCAATTCCTTTAAATGAAATTTGTCTCTTATATATTATCAATATATAAAGATATTGATTCATGTTCTATCAAGAAATATAATTAATTATCCTAGTAATATGTTTTCTGGGGAAAATAATTAAATTATGGGTAAATGAGAACTTTGAAAAAAAATACAAAAAAGGGAAGAAGATAATATTGTAATTTCAAACATGAAATAAATATGGAATGAAACACCATGTAATATGCTTGATGGAAATGGGATTTTTCTTCATGTGTATAAATAAAGGACATCAGGATCATTATTGAATGGGAAATAATGATGAAACCATTCTCTAATTCTTAAACAATAAGGTAATGAGGCACTATTCGAATGAAATACCCAAGAATTAGGGTATTTTTTCTTAGAAAAGGAAAAAAGGGGAAAGACCAAGATTATTTGATCACTAAATCCATGTTTAGAGTTCCTAAATATATGTTGGTAGGTATATTAATGATAACCTAAAATTTAGTTAATGATTTATTTTTTTCTTGATCATCACACTCTTATATCTTCAATGTTTTCAATGAAAATTATATATTTCTCTATCACTATAATATAGTAGTTTCCCATCAAGATTAACAGTGTATCTCTTATTTAAATAATTATATATTAGTCAGTCCCTATTATAATGAATATATATACACTATTTATGAACATTATTATTACTAATTTTGTTGAATTTTATTTAATTATTAGTATGGATTGGATTTAAAATTATAATGTTAATATTTATTTCCACGATAAGGATATTGTGATTCACAATATAAATGTGGAATCCCATATATTTACAGTGGATAATAAATCAACTGAATAATGTATGGATCTATATTCAATAGCTCTTATTAATGAAAATATTAGATTATAAGAGATTTTGAATCTTATTAATGTGAAATGTGTCCTTAAAATAAAGGATTTAGCTATTGAAAATAAATACAATGATTTGTTTTCTAGAGACTTATATTTTCATATTTATTAGTGTGATGTTGAGTTTTCCATTGATTGAATGCATAATAAAAAAACATATATCCAGGACTCCCTATAATATGGACACATAATAATTATTATAACTGTTATTTTATTTGAATATCCCTTTACATATTTCCATGGTTATTTTTAATGAATATCATTTTTTCAATATTCTGAAATTTTTTATTTAAAATGTTACCAAAAGAAAATGATATTTTTTTTATATTTTTAAAAAAGGGTTGAATATTGTTTTATAGTTTTTTAAATCAATTTCAACATCCTTTAATGTTGATTATGCTCTACTAAGGATATAATATAATAGTTCCATCCCCTAATTTCTTTAAATGGGTTGTGATAAGGTTTTTTAATTTATTGACTAGGGAAAATGTTAATATATTGTATTATATTATTTAATATAGATGTTTAGATTAATTATGTGTTATATTTTTATTCAATTTATTCATATAATGAATTATTTAGTCTTATTGATTTATGTAAAAGGTTAGTCGTAGCCTTGAGAATCACTAGCAAGTCTCATGAGAAAAACTAGTTTGGGATATTTGGCCTATTCCATAGCAAATTATGTATGATGCCTTGGAATGAGACATTGGCTATAAGATTATGATGACCTCTTTTATATATTCTATCACTATTAATCTACTTATTATTATCTTTGTGATTATTTGTTTTTTAATTTCATCTATGGATATATTCCCTTTTTGTGATATTAGTTATATGACATAATTGATTATTATTGATCTTTACCATAATATTCATTCTTTTTTCATTCTATAATAGAAAATATTATGTTATTTCCCTTACTATGAATCTTATCTAACCATTTTTTATGTTTTACTTTTTCACGAATATAGTAATAATTGATTTATCAATGAATTCATGGATATAATTGAATAAATAATAACGTTCTTATAATAATATTATCTTTTATTCAATGTTTTCAAATGTAATATAAGATTCATTTTTGTATCAAGTCTCCTGAGAATATTAAAACATTTGATCCTTCAAGATGAGATTATATGGTGTCTTGTTCTAATTTAGTAAGAAAACCACGGACTATGGGTTACTTGAGTTGGGGTGTTATAGGATTTTTGAGAAGATGTTATAATTAGGATTGTGTTGTGCTACCTAGTTTAGGTATTCACAAGAGTTTTTTAAAATTTGTAAATGATTCCAATTCATTGATAAATTTTTTAACATATAAAATATTAACCATACAAACACTCACATTTAAAATATTTTATGTTCATATAATAAATTTTATTGGGTCATTTACAATAACTGTTGGTTTTTTATATATTTTTTGTTAGGGGGTCATGTATTAAAATATGTAGAGGAAAGATTCACCAATACATATGATTCCAGTTTTATTATAGATATTTTTAAGACTCACATTATTAGTAGGTTTTGAATTATATGAAAAACCATTAATGATGCAGGGACATACCTATGTAATTGAATAATGTTAACACAAATCATTAATTATGGTGTACTTTATAAGATATCAACAACTCCACTTTCTTTAAACCAGTGGAAAATAATAAGATTGAAATATAGAAGTTAAAGAGATTATGCATTAGTCTATTTTACAGAAATAGAGTAAAATGGATAGGTGGTTGGAAGACACCATTTGAAAATATAATACTTTCTTTATGACCTGAATAAGATCTTCACCAAATACACTGATATTTTGGATGGGACTCCACCTACTAGGAGAATAATATCTTGAAACATAATACTTTATCATGATGATAATTGTAGAATTGATAGGTATTGAATACTATAGGAGGTTTTGGGTTCATTATTAAGAGGAAATAAGGTGGGAATCATATGATAATTTGAGCGTTAATAGAAAAATGAAATAGTTTCTCAAAAAAGGATCTTATAGAGGAGAGGATTTAAAATTAAAGATAAAGAGCTATTATATAGCTCTAGATTTATGTTTAGGAAAAGAAAAAAATTGTTCTTGTAACCGTAGTGGATATCATAGAAAAATATTTTCTAAAAATACTTCATAAAAATGTAAAAGGAATTAATAGTTACATGAAGACTTTACAAATTGACAAATAAAATATCCCACAACCCTCTAAGATCGATATGAATGAACTACTCAATTGTACTTATCTATAAAATTTATTCAGTTAATATATAATTTTAATTTTTTTATAGTTTACATTATATTTACTTGAGTTACATTTAATAAATTGAATAAAAAATGTAGAGGTGTGGGTAGAAACCATCAGGATTTTAGTTTTCTACAATTTAATTTTTTAATGTTTTTATTATATTTTTTTCATTATATTTTATTTCATTTTTATTTAAAACATTGTTAGCATCATTTAATACATGCAGTAAGTTTAAATTATCAGTTAATTTGTGTGTAATTGACATCATAAGAATGTTCTAAATTTACATGAGTTAGAATATGTTCTTCACTGCAAAAAATTTGTATTATTAATAATTCCCTAGAATTAAAACTATTTTTGGAAACCCATTAACATGAAAAATAACCAATGTATATTACATATTTTTGAGAGGTGCTTGAGAATTTTTTAAATATTATAATAATTTTTTCTTTATTAGATAGTATTGAGCTTTGCATTTTGTTTTATAAATTGGTATAACACTACTTCCTAATTAATATAATTTAAGAGATATCTAGAAATGATAAGTTAATTTTTTTTAAGAATGTTGAAACTCGTTAAAAATAACTTGACCAATTACTTGTTTTTCTATCCCATATACATAATGATCAACCTAATATAGAGACACATTTTTTACCAAAATTTTTATAATTATTTTGGGAAAAAAATCTATCTTATTGGATATACTATCAATTGTAAAAATTTTGAAGAAAAAGACAAGTCTTTAGGATACACTAAAGAGATGTGGAATAATATGTACTGGAAATGGGCTATTTTGGAAGAATTTTTATGTGGAAGAGTTTTTTTCACATTTAAATATAGTTATATAAAATAATTTATGTAGATTAATGTTTTTATTTTCAGTATTTATAGTCATTGTGGCTTTGGAGTAGCCTTAGATGCACTTGGTGGAATTTTGGAGGTATGATAAAGAATAGTATAATAATTTAGTTTATACATATTTCAAATAATTTAACTAAGCCCTGGAGTTCCACTAGATATGTTAGGTATTAGGAAGGTTCAAAATTAACAAAGTCTTATAGTCACCCTATATACATAATATCATAATATAGATTCATATGATAATCCAAGAATATAAAAATGACAAATTTATTTAGATTCTCTATGCATGAAACTTTCTTAAGTGATGTGTTTTATATTTTAAATGTTATTTAAGACCCAATAACCTTCTATGGCAGGAAAATATTATATCTTAAACTATCATGTAATGTACCCTTTAATGATCTTTTATTAATGAATTTATTTAAAATATTATAATTAATATTTAAAATTTACCTAAATAACATAATTTTTTAATTCATTATATCGAAATTATCTTATTATGAATTTTATAGATTTTTGTAAGAAGATTTATTTGTATTCAAATAAATTATTTTCATGAAAATTGTAATTTTTATGACTTTATCATTATATATGAAAGATCAATAAGTTTTAAGAAACATTTATGTAGTCAGATATGAATTTAATGAATAAAAATATACATTTTAAAATATTTTTTAAACTTATAAATCCTCTACCGGTAATATTTAAAACAAATTAAAATGATACTTTAATAAAAAAACAACTTTTGATATTTTATTTAAATAAATTACTCTCAGGGGAGATTTGCTTTTGGATTTCTTTAAAATCCTGATATCCTTTATTATTTATAGTAAATAAATTAATTTCAGTAAAATCTATATATAAGATAATTTTATCTTAAATATAATTTTAAATATTAATAAGTTATTTTTCATAATAAAAATTTATGAGATTAAGTGTTATTATATTAAAATTAACCTTCAATACATTTATAAATTTTCTTTTATAAAAATATTTTTAAATTTGACAATAGAGGTATCAAATTAGTTGAAAGGATAAATATTAATATTTTTCCTTAAAATTAATTATTAATGTTAGAAAATAATTACAAAATTAAAAGTAAATCATGTTAAAAGTTAAAAGCTAAAAAATCCCCAAAAGACACTGAATTTCATAAAAAAGGAGTGTTTGAGGTGATTTTATAACCACAAAAAATATTTTAACCACTTTTTTCCATTTTATATCCTTTTAAACTTGAATAGAAACCCTACGTTTTTTAAAATTTAGAGATTAATTCCAAACAACCCTCCTCCTCACTTATAAAAGTTTAGTATCTCTAACCCTTCAAGACTCTCCTATCCTATAACGAATCTAATTTTCCCATGTATTACTTTATAATATTGTATGCATTATTTTTAAAGTTAGTTGTTGAGACAACATGAGATTTTGGGGACTAATGAGCCCACAATTACGGTTTGAAATATATTAAATACACATGATCATAGTTTTTAAAAAAATTAGAATAACTCTTAAATAGATGATTGTATCGGATATATGAGGTTTTCATTTAGTTCAAATCATGATTTTTACCATATGCACGACCTAATCTATTTCGGCAACAAGATTTGGGATTGAGAAACATCTTGGGTGATTAATTAAAGAAATTATATTATATTTATTTAATTATTTGATAAAAACTAAGTAACTAATGTTTATAATTCAAGAGATGTTGTTGGAAAGGAACATTGGAGGACATCATGGAGAATAAAATTAGAACATATCATGAGCAAGGATTTTTGTAAAATTGAGGTTCTTGAATCTCAACAATAACTGGAACACATGGCAATTCTTCATCATCGATCAATAAGAATTATTTGGATTATTATTTTTATTTTTATTTATCCCCGTTCATTTATTCATATGATTAACACGATCCAATAAACTAATGAATTCATTCACATATAATGTTTATTATTGATAAATTTTGGATGATATTGGATTTGGAGACTTAAATTGTTTTTTATATTATATCTTTTTATTCTTCATTCTAATATAAAAAATCAAGTCCAACACAAAAAATGGCCGAGGACCATTCTTAATGTTTGTGTTAAGTGCATTTCTTTTTTAGTTCTTCATTCATCAAGGCCAAATCATTTAGCCCATGGTTTGATGAATACTTGGAAATCAAATTTGGTGAAAATATTTCTTGGTACAACATATACATACCTCATATTTGGGTTCAAATCAATGATGGGATCAAGAGGCTACGAACGATTTTCAACTAGGAATGTATTTGTGGAAACATGTTCTATGTGATTTTGTAGTGCATTAATGTTGTACATATTTTTTTTTCAAGTCTATTGATGTATGGTTTCTAATGATCATGCATTAGAGAAGCTCAGATGGACCATATAGGAATTCTCTGGGTGATATTGGTGGTGGAATCACATCTAACAGTGGAATGGGCATATCTGGATGAAGAACCATAGAATCTATGAAACCTCGTGTTAAAAAACACATAATATGGAATTACACACAATGTGGGACCCTTTGTACCGTGATAGGGTTATGTGGAGAAAATAAATATCATGGGGTGTGTGAAGACTATCAAACAGTGTATGACCCTTACCTATGATCTTGTTGTATAAATATAAGAGTTCACATATATAGGTGGGAGTACATAGGCTCAGACACACTGTGTACTGAAACATGGATTGATACAGACATACACATTTATTGGATGGCATGGTGTTTGAGAGACACATCATGTACATACAATACATTACATATAATTTATCATAAAAGGATTAGAACCCTTTGTCTCATTATCTTTGATCCATTTCATTTGGGTATGTTCCCTTGATCGTTTCTCAGAGGGTTTAGAAAAGAGTCTTTTCTAATGACTAAGATGGTGATCCCCTCTAAGGAACTCTATTTTTGGATTTAGTTGTTTTGATCCCTTGATTAAGTCTGAAGTGAGATCCTCTGTCACCATTTTTATATTAGGTTGGGTTCTTGGTGTCGTTGTGATCAACACTTCATGAGAATAAATCATCTACTAGGTTGTTAATCAAGATTAGGTTACTAGTATATCCCTTGTAATTGGTTGTGATCCCCATCCGTGTATCATATTATTTATACTTCTATTCTATACTTCTTATGAAGATACTAAACAAGCATGAAATATTAGATGGAGGCCATCAGAGCTATTTGACATGTGGAGTGTGTTCTCCCAAATAAAAACTTTTTGGAACCTTCATTCAGGAATCATGGAATGGTTATATATCTATGACCTTACCATGATAATATGTGTCTAATATAATTATATATAGATGTTTTTGTTATATAATGACATATACCTTTGATGAGTATATTGTTATTTCAGATGCTATATGTTTAGTGATTTTGGGGTGTCCTACTGGGTGTTGCTATACTCACCCAATCACAGGATTTTCCTATACGTATCATGTCTTATAATGACGATCAAAATTTTTATGGAAACGTAGAGAGACTAATACTAGAAAGAGAATAGTGTAAAAGAAAGTCCTAGGTGTTTTTTTATGGTTACTTTGATAAAATTCATTACCCACTTTATAGTTTTGACTTGTTTTCAGTTATTTTTGGTGAAAATGTATTTGACCCTTAATCATTCTAGTACATGTTTTCATGCTCTGATGGTGGGATTTTAAATGTATGTATTCATGCCTATAATTTGTTTTACATCTCATCACTTTAAGGGATTGAATATGTGTCTGTGTGTGCAGGTACATTAGGCTATGGACTTCTATGTGTGATATTCTGACTCGGTGCTGGTCTCCTACCACTGGACTATTACAGGAGGGCATGAGGTAGTCATGTAATGGTCCCTATTGGGGCGAGTCATGAAAGAGTGGTATCCAATGATTAGGTTCAACCATAGGAACGAAGTATGTGAGATTTTTTGACATTTATGGTAACATTGTTAACTATTTTCAGTTTGGATCTCAGGGAAACGAGTCTAGAGTAGGTTCGGAGGCCAACATATCCATACAACATCACTATAATCACCTACCTTTTGACTCACTACATGTATACATTGGTTTCATGGGTAAAATTGGTACATGAATAATATAGGAATGGTTTATGGTTTCTATGTCCTTCTTGAGTCAACTCTCCAAATATAGTCATTGAACATGGTGCATCTTGTTTATTTCAGGATTCCTCCATTAAATTTTCTAGATTGGATTCAACATCAGGATCACGAGGATGATCCCCTAGGTGATGTGGATTAGATATAGGGACATGTTTTGATGTATTAACTATAAGTGGTGCACCAGTTTTACCACCACCTATCGAGCAATAATTGGTTCTAACTATACAAGTGGATGAATTACACAAGATGATATTGCTTCATTTGTTTCAGTGAAAAAACCACATAGGTTTCTAGGTGGAAACATCCCGTGAGCATTTGTTTATTAGATTGAGGAGGTTACATGAGTCTTTCATATTTTTAAGACACTAATAAAATAGGAGGTGGTATTGGTAGCAAGCATTCTCAATCAATCTATAGGATGATGGTGGGGTTTAATGACCTCTTCCAATGATGAGGAGACTCTTACATGATCAATGTTCATGATACTTTTTATATAGGAGTTTTAACCTTCTATGTTGATATTTGTGCACATCTAGGAAATTGTACAACTTCAGTATGGTAGTAAGTCTGTAGCTGAGTATTCATTGAGGTTTATCAACCTCTCTCGTTACTTGATGGATATGGTTTATGAATAGTTATTTAAAGATTTGACCTTCAACGGAGGAATACTGAGGGGAATCCATGAATGGTTTATTCCTATATGAATTCCTACGAGTGATGGGGTGATAGAGCATAATTGGATAGTAAATAGTTTCAAAGCTGAACAGATGTGAATAGTTTGTGCCGGCAAAGGGCACACAAGTGTTGATTCTTTATTGGCAGGGAGCTGATGGCAGGAAAAAGGATGTAGACATGCTAAAAGCTTTAGTATGTAATCACAAGACATGGTATCTAGGGTTCAAGACTCACAATATGGATCTAGTCATCCTAGAGAGAGGTGGATCTACTCTTGTTATGGAAGGGGACATCTCGAGTGAGATTATATGAAAATCCATATTGTTTATAGAGATATAGTGGAAGGGACACCTAGAAAGATGTAGTGGAAGGTGTAGGAAGGACTATAGGGTGGAAGATGAGGTCAAGGATTTTATAGAGAAGCCAGAGTTAGAATTCATAATGAATTGTTACTACTCCCACCCTATGGATGTTCCTGCTATGATCGGAGTGATGGTTGTCAGGGGCATTAGAAGGTGCTGGAAGTCAAGTATTATGACACAAAGGCTCCAGGGATTGTACAAGGTACAATATTTTTATTTTCCAACTTATATTTAGTGTTAAAAAATATTGGTACGAGTTATTACATTTTTTCAGTTATCTGGTTCGATACATAGATATTCTAGGTGTGCCCTTTGCTCATCCTTTTCACTTGGAGACTCTTGAGAGAGGTGACTAAATGATCAAAAACTATTGTTGATGGTGTGACTAGACTCTTGGAGGCATAAATTTCTTTGGGTATCTCTTCGTATTAGTGATGAGGTCTTATGACGTCATTGTAGGTATGGATTTTTTATCTACAGTTCATGCCTAGATGGGATGTTTTAAGAAGAGGACCTAGTGTGACAATATTTTTGGGTTGAAATTATCCTTTTTGGGTGAATAGGAAACCCAGGAAGAGTAGGGTTGACTAATTCATAGGAAGGTGTGACCGAGCAATCATCAATTGGATATCCTGACCCATGGCGTAGTAGATGCTATGAGTTTCTAATTTCGTCTAGTGGTGGTGGAGTATAATGACCTATTTCTTGAGGAATTTACATTATTACCTCCCCAATATGATATATAATTTGGCATTAATATAAACCCTAGGATAGCCTTGATATTTTTGCCATCATATCATATGGCTCCTGCCAAGATTCGTGAGCTGAGGTTGTAGTTAGAGGACTTGAATAGGATGGGCATTGATAGACCTACTATTTGACCCTGGGTAGCCCTAATATTGTCTAACAAGAAGGAATAAAAAATAATTATGTCTTGTATGGATTGACGTTTCATAAAATAGGTTACCATAAAGAACAAGTATCCACTAATAAGTATTGATGACCTCATCAATTAGTTGAGAGGGTCATGATGTTTCTAGAAGATTAACGTCAGATAAGGCAATCACTAGTTTTCAGTACATAATGAGGATATAATGAAGATAAATTTCTGAGGTATTTAAATTTACTATGAGTGCTTATTGATAATTTTTATCATGAAAAATTCACTAGTAGTGTTCATGGGACTCATGATATGTATCTTGTATCCTTTGATAGATCAGTTTGTGGTAGTCATCATCAATGACATCGTAGTGGAATCAGAGTCTATGGGGGAGCATCTGAGACACTTTAGGATGGTCTTGGATGTACTATGAGTGAACTATATTTATTTAAGATCTCAATGTACAATTTTTTCATTAATGAGTTCTACTTTCACATACATGTTATCTCAGCTGATGGTGTAGAAGTGGACCTGAAAGGGGTTGAGGAAATATTTTCTTTGGATCCACCCAATAGAATGATATGTGTGTGAATATTAATTATGTTTGTAGGATACTATTAGATATTCAATCCATATTTCTACAAGATATCTACTCCCTTGATATCCGAGACTTGAAAGGTGAATCACTTCGTATGGAAGGAGAGGTGCCAGAATTCTTTCTATGAGTTGAGGTAGAAATTGACGAGTGGTCCCATTTTGAGATTTCCATAGGAGGGTGTTGAGTATGTGTTCTAAAATTCAATAGGTAACATGTTTAGTTGTGTTTTTTATAGAGGCTGGTAGTGATTATTAGTGGTTCATTTCAGTTGATACCGCATAAGTAAAACCATGTGACCCGTGATCTTGAGATAGCAATGATAGTATTTTCACTGAAGATTTGGTTACACTACCTTATGTGTAAGAATTTTGTTATGTATTCTCACCACAAGAGTCAAAATTACATTTTCTCTTTTAAGGATATTAACTTGAGATAGAGGTGATGGATAGAGTTA
Source organism: Viscum album (assembly GCA_963277665.1). Lineage (NCBI taxonomy): Eukaryota > Viridiplantae > Streptophyta > Magnoliopsida > Santalales > Viscaceae > Viscum > Viscum album. Next base: position 1,237,882,476 of record OY728137.1, on the reverse strand, counting down.
CTCTAGGATTAGTAATTTTGGATCATCTATACATCTTGGAAGGAGAACATAGTAGCTGTTGTGGTTGGCATGACATTTTGTTCGTAGTTTATTAGTGAGGAATTCTAACAATTATCATCATTATATTTGTTCTTTTTGTATGAGTATGGATTATATTACCACTAGTGTATGGCTATTACCCCTACATTTTTATAGTTATTCAGGGATGCATAACTTTTTAATACCGATTAGTAGACCCTACATATTCAAATATCTAATGGACATGTACTTGTTGGAGTTGTTGAAGGTGGGTAGCATGTTATCATTTTCATAGTATGTATGATGGTGTGAGTGACATTTCAAGAGGTGGTTTTGAGAGTGTTTCATACATATCCATTGACTGTATATCCAGTTGTGGTTAATATATACGAGGACCTCTGATGTTAGTCATGGTGGACATGGATAAAGAAGGTAGTTTCAGATTTTTTTCATTTCATGCATTACTTATTAGTAATTGAAGGATGATAAACAGGTTATATAATGTTTAGATCAACACCTTGAGGTGCTAGAGTATATGTGGGACATGATATCCATGGAATTCATCATGGAGTTATAACATACATCCAAGGGACATGATTCGATCTGTGTGATCTTAAACAGGCTCAAAAAGTCATCCCAATTCATAGCTATTGATAGTACAGTTTGGTAGAGTCATTAGGATGCCTCTATGTGTAGGGTATAGTTAGACAATGTGGAGTTACCTAAATGATTGTTTCTAACAATGATGCTTGTTTCACAAATCTATTATGGAAGGGAATGCTATAGGCCTTTGGGACTTAGTTTCAATTGAGAAAAACATTTCAAATTTAGACTGAGAAGAAAAAATGAGAATACCTTGTATTTTTTGGAGGACATGATGCATTATTTCATTTTAGACATTGGTTATAGTTTTGAGGATCACCTACCACTTGTGGAGTTTTCATATAACAACAGTTATCATTCCACCATTGGTATGGAATCATTTGATGAATTGTATGGAACACCGTGGAGGTCAACACTATATTGGACTGACCCAAGAGAGTCAACACTTATGGGGTCAGAGCTGATGAGAACCATTACAGAGAAGCTGCATATAATCCTAGAGTGGATGACCACTACACCTATCTATTATGATTACGCTGTGGACCGACAACAGAGGCCTTTGGAGTTTTTGGAGAGACGCCTAGTGTTCCTGCAGGTCTCACCCTAATGTGGGTTGAAAATATGTTTCAGAGGTAGCAAGATATATCCCCGATTAATTGGCCATTTCTATATACTTTATAGAGTTAGTAAGGCTATATACCGCTTAACTCTACCACAATAGTTTTATCGGGTATATGAGTTCATCCACGTGTTGCAGTTGAGGAGGTATGTTCACAACCAATCACATGTTATCGAATTGGGAGATATTGACATTGGGTACAGGGATACTTTTGTAGAATACCTGATAGATATTTTGGATTGGTAGGATATGATAATATGTGGTTGAGATATTCCTTTTATGTGTTTCTATTGGAAGCACATGAATCTATAGAAGAGTACCTTAAAGAGGGAGACCCATATTCATGTTCAATAACAACTTCTCTTTGTGTATTTTTTTGGATTTCTGATATATAAATCCCTATGGTGTGGAGAATTTAATGACTTTTATTTTTCAGTGTGTTACATTATAATATTATATAGATTGATTTCAGGGCTACGTGTTGAGAGGATGAAATATTCAGAGGTCCGGTGATTTCGATATTAATGTTTTAAATATATTAGATATATTAAATATATAAAAAATTTAGTTTTCCAAAAAAACAGTGGAATAACACTTAAATGAAGGATTGAATCATATATCTAATTTCATTATTGAGTTCAGAGGATGGGTTTTACCCTAGGCATGACATCATCTATGTCATATTCATGAGTTAGACTTGATCACCTTCATGGGAGAGTAATAAATTAAATTTAATTAAATTTATTTAACTATTTTATTAAAATTATAAACATAAAGTTTTCCTATAAATAAGATTTTATGGAAACTTTTATTGGGTAACCACATAACACTACTAATTAAAAATGTCCATTAGAGTGGAACGTTGGAGGGGACCATAGAAAATGAAATCAGATTAGATCAAGATCAAGGATCATCGTGGCTTGACATTTCCTGAATCATTCCAAAAAAGTAATCATATGACCTTTATTCATAAATGGTCAATAAAAACACCTGGTAAGATGTTGTGTTATTTTGATTTATCCCAATTCATTTATTCTTACAATGAATGTGAATCAATCAACTATAAAATTGATTTCAAGATCATCTATATTGTGGGTATGGGTTGGATTACTAGGCATTTGGGTATTTCAAATGTTTTTATATTATATCTCTTTATTCATTCTTATAAAGAAATGAATTGAGGCCAACACGAACATTGGATGAGGTCTTTCCAACATGCCATCCATTTGTGAATTTCATTCCCCGTTTGTAATTTTTTAGAAGAAATTTATTTTTCTAATTGTTTCTTTAATACCTAACAATTAATAATCACACATCCTTTTCATAGTGAAATAGACTGATAATATAGGAATGGATTCAGAATGAATATGGGATAGACCATCTACAAAAGATGATCGATCTGGAAAGGACTTAGTGATACTTGTTCTAAACATTTTCAGTAAGAAGCAATGGTGCATCTCGACTGTTGATTTCTAAAAATATTTATTCTAATTTATTGAGGATAAGGAAATGATGAGTCTAGGTCAGAATAGACCCACGATATTCTAGATATATCAGGGGTATAATTAGAGGCAATGGAGGTCCAAGTTTATGTGGAAGAAGAACTATGTGTTCTATGAAAACCTATGATACATGGTTCTTAATCCAAAACTACACACCATGTTGGACCCCCAATATGACATTAGGGCTACTTAGAGAAGATAAATATCACATTGTGTCTCCCAGTTTTCACATAGAATTTAAAACATACATAGATGCTCAACATGTACATTGGAGAGTACATAGACACGTTTAAGACTACACCGGCTCAGATACATTGTGTACTCATACATAGTCACTAACAAGAAGACATGGTCATGGGTTCACCAAATGTCTGAGATACATGTCATGTACTTATAATGAAATTATTTTACTCCTTGAAATAAGGATTTGGGAAGTTCATCTATTTACTTTGGATTCATCTACTTAGGGTACATTAACTTGATCCTCACACTGAGGGTTTAGTATGGAGTCATTTTTTATGCATAGAACGGATATCCTCTTTGAGGAACATTAGTTTTTTATATAATATTTGAAATCACATCCTAGGGCCCATAGTGAGATCATATGTCATCATATTTTATATTGTGGGGGTTCTTGGTATTGTAGTGACCAAAACTACATGGGCGTCGCTCCATTATATTGTGGATTAATCCTGATTGGGATATTTTGGTATAACCCACGACCTTGGGTGTGATCCCCATATCTGTATCATTCATTATAGACTTCTAACATGTAATTTCTAAGGATATACATGATGATCATGAATTCTAAAATTTAAACCACCCATTCTATTTGACTCGTGCAGTGTGTTATCTTGTATGGGTGCCATGTGGAACCTTTGATAAGGAATCCTTGGTTGGATATACAACTATGACCTTACCTTGAGATGTTGTTTCTACTATGATTATATCGGGATTATTTTCTTATATTCTATTTAAATATTAATAATATGAGTTTATTATTATTCTTTATTATATATTCTTAGTGCTTTTGGGTGTCCAACTGGTAATAGTATACTCACCCTATCCCACAAGTGTCGTGTCTTACGCAAACGATCAAACATTTTAATGAGTCCAATAGGGACAAGGACTAGTTAGAGAGTAGTGATCCGACTAGACTGAGATGTGTTCTTGTGGTTACATTGATAATATTATTAATCCACCTTACATGTTGGGATTATTTTTAGTTTATTTATTGTGATATTTTATTTGGCCCTTTTACTTTCAAGTACTTGTTTTCGTACAATAGGGGTGGGATTTTAGATGCATGAATGCATGGTTATTAGCTGTTTTACATTTTTTTCATTATATAGGGATAAATATGTATGAATATATATGGGTAAATTGTGACAATTCCGACAATGTTCATGATATTTTTACTTAGTGCTAGTCTTTATCCCCTGGCTCATTGGATTTGGGATTGGGGTAGTCGTGTCACAGGACCCATTGGGATGGTTCATGAAATATCTTTGGAATTCACTCTAAAAAATCATTCATTTTTCTCCCCCTAGAACACTATACCATATTAGAAATATCCGGGTTACCATTATTAATTACAGGTCCTTCATTTATAAGGATTCTTCTTTGGAAATTCAATACCATTACATGAGTATTTTCAACTACATCTATTTTATTATTAATTATATTCATTAAAACTTATTCTAGACAAACTAAAATAATTATATTATTATAATTTATAAACATTATTTTTTACTATATTAATATTATTAACATTTAATGTTAGAATATACCACCTATTAAGGGAAAAAATCATCATTCAAACATATGTGTTGACTACTTACACCACGAGCAACGAAATTCATTTTTCATCACCAACCTTAATGAATGATTAGTAGATTGTATTTAATGAGGTAATATAATAATTATAATATCATTAAGGTTATATTATGAAAAAATTTAGTTCCTATTAATGATACTATCAATAAACAATAATGATTAATTAAATCATTTAATATAATTGTACTGAGAGAATAATCATTTTTCAAATGTGTGTAATATTTTTATATTCATTACTATATAATATAATTCCTTAAAATAATGATATATTATACAAATAAACACAAAATAATATCTGTATTCTTTTGGTATTGTGATAATATAACAAAACCAACTCATAATCATTCATTAAATCATTGTATGTTCTTGTTTGTTTCGGTTTAACCACCAACATGAACAATACTATGAATTTATATCATGAATAAATGTTGGAACATAATAAATACTATAATATAATATAAATTTTTAAATTAATATTTTCCTATATCTAGTTATTTAATATAAATAAATGATTCACCAATTAAGAAAACACCCTATGATCTTCAAGAACTACTAAAACATGCATGTTATCATTTTCATCTTCAAGGATAAAGAATAAAACAATAATAAAAGGAATTTAAAACACTATAAAGTATTATAATCCACCAATACCAGTATACTTAATTAATTTTTATTGTTTAAAATCTGTTGAATAATTAATATGAACTTCACTATTATGAAACTAGTACCAATGATCTAAACTAAAAACACCTGGTGTGGAAAATTAGAAGAATTCATGTAGATAATCATTAATTATGAAATGTATGAAATAAATTGTATACAGATAAAGGTTAGAATTATTTTATTATGATATATATGTTTGTGATATATTAGGTTAATTTATTTCCTTATAATTCATGATAAGAGGTAAGGGTTTTCAATCACAAATTCCTCTCTTTAAGAGATATTTGGTATTTTGAACCAAATTTCTATTATTTTGTGTATATACTACATATTTGAGATTTTATATGATTAAATGACTCTATTAATTGCATTACAATATCAATTTTGATCTCAATCAATATATAGATTTTTACTTAATTGCATCGCAAGACATAAGTGGGGTTTTTCTATCTCAATTTTCATTCTTTGGGACTCATGTTATATTCCCCACCTTTTTCGTTTCATGTGGTGAATAATTTTCCATGGAATATTTTTTTAGAATATTAATAATGAAATTTAAGGGATTGATAATTCTGTGATTGTATCCCTCCCTCATATTCTTGTGATTCAATAGTTACCAAAACCATTGTAAAATTCAATCTTTTCTATGGTTGAAAACCCATACGAAGATTTAGTAAAGTAAAATTGTGTATAGTTTCCTAGAAAATATATCCCAATCTAGATATTAGAATTTGGATGTGTTAGTGAAATAAATGATCATTGGTGAATTCAAATTGAAAATGGTTGGAAGATAATTGAATTAATCATCACCATAATTCTTGATGAGTGGATCTAATATTGTATACATTTCTAGACAATCCCATGGGATATGATTTGGAATATTAACTTGTTTTTTATGAACCATTGTAAATTATTTTTCCTATAGTTTCCTTCCCTTCCAACCAATTAAATCTATTAAACCCAATTATAGTCTATCATGATTAACCAAATACATTAAAATTACCATTATTGTTATATATCTTTGATAGGGTTACTTCATGCTACTTTAAGAAGACCTCAATTCTTCTAAGTTGAGTCAGTTATATTATCCTAAAAATCCAAATTATTCAAAGGAATGGGAAAGTATTCTTTGGGGTTATTACCTAGAAAATTGTTGGTTGATAATTGAATCAATCATCACCCTAATGCATGATGAGTGGGCTTAATGCTACATACATGGCTATACGCTCCCATGGGATATGATTTGGAAGATTCCCATGTTTTTTTATGAAACATTATGAACTATTTCTTTTACCATTACCAAAGTTTCCAAAAAATGAAATATATTAAACCTAATTAATCACATCCATGACTAAGAAAACACATTTAAAGTACCATTATCAGTATATTTATTTGATAGGGGCACTTCATGTTACTTTAAGATTATCCCAAGTATTTAATGTTGATTAAGCTAAATTATCCTATAAATACACATTATTCAATTGAATGGGAAGTATTTTATTTTTATATTTATCACTGTACATAAATCCATGTATTTATTCATTAATAGGTTCCCTATGGAATGGTATGAAAAGTCATGTTTACTCTTATTATGAATTTATTAGACTTAATTAGGTGATGTGTAAGGCCTAGAATTATATTAAACCTAAATAAATTGATAATAACCATGAGACAAAACATGTTGGGTTTTGATTTATACCTCTTCCCATAATAGTATAGTGTCTTGGAATAAGGCCTTGAATAAGATTTTGATGTTTGAAATTATGATTTACATCTGTACGAGATCAATGATTATTATTATACATATTTTAATTTGTTATCATGTGCATAACATTACCTCAGTGTCATTTGATTATAGATTCATGTTGCTCATTTATTCCTACAATATCACTAATTTCATGATTATGTTATGTATGATTCAATTATATGTTACTTTTTACTGGGCATTTGAGCTCAACCTAATTTTTTCCTTTCCGTGAAAATCCTAGAGGAGTAGTATGGTTAATTTTAAGGGATATTATGGAAATAATAATAATTCTCTCACAATATTCTCATGATGTATATTATGTTTTGAAATATAATATATGTATGTATCTTATCTTATAAGAATACAAAACTATTGGATAATTTGATAAATATTGTATCATGTGCCAATAAGGTAATGTAACTATTGTATATGGGTTTCAGAAGTCCTGGATGATACAATTAGAATCAAATTATGTTTATTAGGATCGTAGGGGATAATATTTATAGAAACCTAGTGAGAGAGTACACGTACAATGAAAGACAATAAATAGTTATAATGAACACTCTAGAAAAATTAATAGGTATTATATTTTATAATTCAATATCATGCACTAATTATGTGTATCAACTTTTAAAGAGATTGAAACTAATGGTAAGAATAAAGCCCACAGTAAAACACATTTTATGTGATGGAATATTCATCTTGAACAAGTTAATGAAGTTGAAGTTGAGGAAAATAAGATCATAACCATATTATGGAAGATTACCTTGGTTATGATAAACAATATTTATTTTATAGGGAGACTCAGTGATCCAAAACCTGGTGTAACTATTTTATAGCACCTTATATAACTACAACTTCACCCATTCAATGGAACTACTAATCCATTGGTATATGAGTAAGGGATCATGTACCTTAAAAGGATATTCCTCACTTTGGGAATTAATGAAAACCAAAATTTCTCTATGGAATTATATCATTGGATGGGAGATACTTTATCTCCCAATTCATTTATAGATCCACCCCTACTCTCTCGCCTTAATGAAATATAGGAATATAAAAATATTGAGAGTTATCTATGGATAAAGAATATATATTATTAATTGGGGATGTACTTGTGTTACAAAATTAATTGATTCTTTTTAGATGAATTTCATGGTTATCCATGAAAGTATGAAGTTCAGTTCTCCATTGAACTTATTCATGATTCATGGACTATATTTAAACTCGCTATATAATGGAACCAGTTGAGTTGGTGAGTTGAAGAAATGGATGTAGGTGTTTTGTGATGAGGTATTTATATTCCCTTGTGTTTCACCATAGGTATCCCCTATTTTATTAAAAAAATGATGATTCTATGAGATTTTTCATTGATTATATGGATAACAATTCCATTAATAGAAATAATAAGTTTCTCTTTCCATGCATTGATGATTTATTCGGAAGAATTAATGTATCCTAATTCCATTTATTTATTAATATTAACTCTATTTATCATCATCCAAGGGTGAAAAAGTTTTATATTCTAAAGATGGCATATCAAAGTGTCTATACATTATGAATTTTACATAATTCTTTTTGGATTGACTAATGAACCATTTTTATTTATAGATATGAGGAATAGAGTGTTGAAGGGGTATCTTGAAAAAAATATTAGAGGTATTCATTGGTGATATTATGATATACTCTACGATCTATGAAGTGTATGATATTCATCTGCCAATAGTTTTAGAGACCCATATAAATATTGAATTATATGGGATGTGTAGTAACTGTAAAAGTTTTCTCAATGTAGTTTATTTTATTGGGAATATTGTCTCCAAGGATTTAATATAAATTTAACCTTCAAATAATTGTTTTTAATGAATATAATACAATAAAAAATGTAATAGTGTTCAGAAAATTCGTTTGTTTATCGTGGTATTATCACCAATTTGTTCAAGATTTTTCTAATGTGTCGAACCCATTGATCACGTTAATGCATAATGGGTTTAAATTCACATCGTCAAGGAAGATTGAAGAATGTTTTTAGAGATAAATAGGATATTGATTAATGAACTAGTATTATCTTTACTATCATTTAAGAAAATATTAGTAATATATAGTTATTCATCTATGAATGGACATAGTTATGTCATTATGGAAAATGATAGGGTGATTTACTATGCATCAATGCAATAGAAAATTCATCAACAAAACTATATAAATTATGACCATGAGTTGGAAACTATGATATTTTCTTTCAAACTATAGATGATATGACTTAATGGGGAACAATATGATATATATAAACACCAAAAGATTTTGATATATATATTCTCTTAGAATGATTTAAACATGAGGAAATGAATATGGTTTTAGTTAATCAATTAAAATGATTTCTCAACACACTAACACCATGGTAAGTCAAATATGATGGATAATTCATTGAGTAGTAGAGACCATGGAGTTCAAACCATGATGAGGACTTACAAGGATCCTATATATAGAGATATAGTAAATATGGATATGGTGATTTTCATGAAATTGGATTTGGATTTCAATTTTCAATAAATTTATAAACTATCCATACTAGAAATGATAGAGGAGTCCCAAAAGGATGGTGAGAATGTATAAAAACAGATTAAACTAATAAATTATGGAAAATTGATAAGATTTATCTCTATAGGTGTAGTGTTAATGTTTATGATGATTTATGTGTTTCATATATACCAAAGTTGAAGAGGGAAATGAAAGATAAAGCACATGGATCAATTTTTTTATACACAATGGTAGTGTAAATATGGTTATGGATTTAAGTGAACATTTATGGAGGAATAGAATAATGGGTAAAATTATAGACTATGTGTTTAGATTTTTAATATTTCAGTAGGTAAAGTATTAAGGACAAAATCCTAAGGGAGTCACGTCCCTATTCTTATACCAATATGTAAGTGGGGTAATGTTGTTATGGACTTTGTTATTAGACTCCAAAAGACTCCAAGGAAGCGGGATACTATAAGTTAGATAAATAAATTTAGTCGGACTAGATCTTCATGAGGAGTCAACTATCAAAGTATAAAATATTCATGATCCTATTAAATCATCCCAATGTAGGAAAAAGATTTATGATGATAATTGAATAAAATCCTCGAAGAGGAAACCAAAGAGAATAAAGACTCTATGGGAAATAAATACTATAAATTTTTCAATAACTAATATATTTTAAGAATGAGATTATTTATTTGGGTAGAATGTGACCCCTTATAACCTTCTATGGTAGGTAAACACAATATCTATAACAACCATGAAATATATCAGTTAAAGAGCCTTTATTCCTGGCTTAATTTAAAAGATTAAATTTATAATTTGAAATTGACTAAACTGACATCATTTTTTAATTCATATTATTAATGTTAGATTAGTATGAATTTTGTATATTTTTTTGAGATGGTGGGTTTTTTGTCAAAAAATAAGGTTTTCATAAAACATGTAATTTCTAGGACATTATCATTATATAAGAATGGCATATAAGTTTAAAAAAAAATTTAATTAATAAAATATAAATTTCAAGAATAAAATTAGGGATTTTAAAATATAATTTGAACTTATAAATCCTATTCCCAACACAGTAAGAACTAATTAAAATATTACTTAAATAAAAAACTACTTTCAATCTGTTATTTGAATCAATTATTTTCAATAAAGATTTAGTTTTGGATTGTATTAAAACTCTATTATCCTTTATTTGTATTATAATAAATCATATTAAATTATTAAATTCAATATCCAATATAAGTATATCTTATATATAATTTTATTTCTAATAAATAATATTTTTCAAAAAACATTTTTATACGATTAACTATGTGTTTATATTATAATTAACAATTAACACCTTTAGAAGTTTTTGTAACACCCCAGGTAAATAAAGAATATGAAATTTTCATATTTATCCATATTTGTGAATAAAATATTAATATGACTTTAAAGGGGACGCTATGCTCGATGGCGTACCCAACACGCAACAACGAGTTTCTTGGGAATCTTACATTGCATTCTAATAATAAAATAATATTATTTTAAATGGCAGATAACATGTAGCCATTTTATTGGCGAGAATGGATAGAAATAACTAAAATATGATTATATATGTTTTTAAATGTTTTTACATTTATCCAGTAAAAGATGAAGGCATAAAATACGGAAAGAATTCAATTTTAGGCGTATATGCCCTAGTTTTCACTAAAGGTTTAATTATCACCTTTTGATGGAGAACCGTCATTAAATATAGTTTTATCCACTCTTATACATCCTTTTGTACCAAATAAAACTCTTATTAAGAATTGGGACATCAAAATTTACTTTGTGTAAATATTTGGTATCTTTCTGATAAAGTTCATTTTTTAATGAATAGTGTAAAATGTTGTATTTTAATTCAAACCCTCTTTTTAATCTAATTTATTTATATGATTAGATTATTTTTTGAATTTGTTTTAAAGTTAAATTAGAATATATTTATACCATTAAATCCAATAGTGGTCATTTGAATTAATTTCACTTTGAAATCAGACTTAAACTAGTGTCAATCTTTTGATACTTATTGTTTCATAAAAACACGCTATTTGCTCTGACAGCGGGAATTAATTATTAAATTAACTAATGTGACTTATATGTTTTGAATTTTGTAAAATAGACTTCATTTTTGAATTCGGAATATCAAATATAGATTAGGGTGAATTTTTGGGATTTTTCTGAAAAACTTCAATTTTTGATGAATAGTGAAACCACTAAGTGGTACTTATAAAAACTGATTTTTCTGTTTAAATGAAATTTTTCCATCTTTGTGTTTTGAATTTCAAAAATCCGACATACATGGATTTCATTAATAAGTAAAATGTGGTTCAATTGGATAAAAATAATTCTTTTGTGAATAGTAACTTATTAAGTTTTTATTCGCGATTAGAGGAAATTACTGTAGTTTAAGGTAAAAATAATGTTTTAATAATATGAAATGAACTTGAAACATGTCCTAGCCTCATTGGATGGGTCATGGCCGACCAAGACAAACCATGGGTCAACTTGGGGACCCCATGAAGCCACTTCGGTTGGAAAATTACATTAATATCTTTTTATTTAAAGTTAAAGTAAAAATGACACAAAAATGTAATGTTTTACTAAAACAATTTTTACATGGGGATATAAAAATCAGATTTTTGACTATAAATATTAATTGGAAAGATAAAACTATTTCCTACATCATTGTATTTTTTAAACAATTTTTAGACATTAAATAAATTAAATTATTTATGACATCATGATGATGCAGCGATGACCTCATTATTTAACGATTAAAATAAAATGGAAAGATAATGTAATATCTAAGACCTAAACAAGTCCAAAACCAATTGGATGACTGTATTTAGAACCCTTATAACCTTATCCTTGAAACACATAAATGTGGGACCTCTTAAATCCGAATACCATTTTAAAATAAAGTGACTTATCTTTACCTTCCAAGAGTGCCCCTCCTCCTCTTATAAAAGGTCCCCACCTCTACTTCCTTACCCACACTCCCAAAGCATTTGGCTAGGCCAAAATCTGCCCATTTTGTCTCTCAACTTCCCTATCTTACTCCTTTAAGCCTCACTTTGGGAATAAGTCTTACCAAGGAAACCTTTGAGCTCAAACCAAAGGGAGTTACCCGATTTTAAGGTAATGTCTTCACTTGAGTCCTTTTTTTTATTTTGCTTCTCCAACCCCATAAACTCTTTTTATTCATTTCTTTTGTTACAACTCCAGTATCATCAATATACTATGATGCTGTTATAATAATTATTCGAGCTACACTTTCACACACCTACATATAATGGTTAAAGAACATACAGTTTCCGTGGATGGTGAATTTTGGCCTCCCGGAACGATGATTATTCAACATTATTTTAACACCATCAAAGGTGGTCATTAAGATGACACTATATTTATATATGATAAATAATATGTTTATGTTTTCCTTAAGCTTCTGTATTTTTCATTTTGGGCATACCTTTATGGTTTCCATTATGGGTAAACGCGATATCTTCATTTAAGGAAGTGAGGACTACCACCCCCTCAAAGTGATGTGATTCGTTAATGCCATATGTGGGACGTATAAAGGATGGATTTAAAGTTATTATATATTATGTTATACTGGAATTATAATACACCTCTATATCATTATTATTCCATTCCATAAAAATATGAAATAGAAATGAAAGTAGCGTTCATATGTACGTACGACTTACCGTCTCCATGAACGGTGCATTTCATTTCTTATCCCCAAATGTAATGTTCTATTATAAGTACATGTATATAATGGATATGTTGAACGATACATCTAAATTATGAATATAATTCTGGAATTAATATATACATACCTCCCATTTTGTTTTAATTCCATTAATATGACATAGAAATGAAAGTAGCGTTCATGCGTACGTATGGCTTACCGTCTCCATGAATGGTGCATTTCATTTCTTACCTCTAAATGATTATGTAATATTATAAATACATGTATATTCTGGACATATATTATATATATGATATCCAAATCATGAATATAATTCTGGATATAATGAACATTTGACCACACGAACAACATGTAATTGTAAGAAGTCCACTTTCGACTTAAGAACAAAATATCGACAAAACAATCATTATTAACTTAAATGATTAAATAATGTTTATAACATGGAAATAAGTGATATTGAAGGAATAATGAACTAGAAAAAGGTTCTTAATAGAGTTTAAATTAACTCATGTTTATTATTCAGGACGTTAAAGAACGATCGAGTCAAGTCGGACCCGAGGTAAGGGATCCTACTCCACTCTTTCTTTTTAAGTACACTCTTTCATGTCATTCGATTAAAAGATCATCTTTCTTGTTATTGGGATGTTATTTTATATTAATAATACTTTAATTTTTATGTTCATGTGATGAGAGACCCTATTCTCTCTCATCAATCCATTTTGGATGTTTTGAGTGTCGCCGTTAGGCTGCCGAATTTTCGTAAGAGATCTAACCTCTCTCTTTCTTTTTAAGTACTCTCCTTTATGTCACTTCTTTTAAGCTCCTATTTTTTATGTTGGGAGATGTTCTTTTATATTACTCATTCTATAAACTTTATGTTAATATTATTAGATACCCTATTTGATCTCATCAACCCATTTTTGTAAGTTTTATGTGGTGCCTTTAGGCTGCCGAGTTTTCGTAAGGGATTTTTCATCTCACTTTTATTCCCGTGAGATTTATGATACATTTTCCACAATTTCCTTTGAGTGGTGTATGTAATGATCATTATTTTACTCATTGTGTAATATAATTTCTTTTATGAGTATTTACATCAATGTTGTATTGTCCTTCTTTCACGATGTGTATGTTTCGAAAGATACCCATGTCGGTAAGGGAACCTTTCACCCTCCTTTTTTTAAAAGACTTATTTTGTTGGGTCTTTTAATTTACATATTATTATGTTGGGATATGTTCTCATATATCCTTATTGATGTAAATTTTATTTCCAAGTGATGAGATACCCTTTTTTTATCTCTCATCAACTCATTTTGATGTGACGTCGTTAGGCTGTCAAGGGAACTTCTTAACCAAATTTCGATTTCTTTGGGTTCAACATGTAGTTATTGAATATGTCATCCTTTGAATATGTGTGAATTACCTTTGATTATTTTACACTTAATATCCACTTATATTTGGTTTATTCGTTTGTCACACATAATTATGTAATTGATTTATCCTTAAACCAAGGATACCGTCTTTGTAAGGGACTTCGTCTCAATCTCCATTCAGTGAGGCATATTTTGTTTTATACACAACCTTCTTTTATACAGTGTATAAACCCCTTTGACTTTTACATTTATCCAAAATGGAATCTTTTTTATACGAAGCATTTTACTAAACGACAAAAGGGAATGTTTCTGCCGTACGTATGCGGCGACAACGACTTCTCCGAATCCATGACCATTATTTGAGTTTCGGCTTCTTCTACAAGCCATATCTTTTTTTAAAGAAAATAAATACCATGTTTTACTTTTCTTTTATTTTGGTATTGAAAATGGTTTTCATAATGTTTTTGTATCAATGTTTTGTATTGATATATTGTTATTGAAAGATGGAAATGTTATGTTTCCTTTAGGAATGTTTTATGTGATAAGATTATGTTATGGTTCTTGGGCATTGTAATGAAGACGGGTGGTTCCGTGATAAACTAAGGGCGGGTGAGCCCGATATATCTCTCCAATGCATTAGGTAACGAGAAGTAGTGAAACGTTATGGTTTCTCCGAAGAGATTTAGGGAATATACTGTGATGGGTATTCCAAACGTAACCAAGAGGGTTACTCCGTAGGTAAGAATGTTATGAATGCCTCAAGTTACCTTTATGTCTTATGATTTCTATGATTTATTCATGGTTTGATGAGGATTGTTAAAGTGCCTATGTTTTATGGGTAAAGTATGATTTCATTATTATGTATATATGAACTCATGTTTCCTTTCCATATTTTTATAACCCTTGCTATGATTTTTATGCTCATCCCAAGTTTTTGAAATGTTTTTCACAGGTCAAGGGAAAGGTACATGATGTGATGATAGTGTCAAGGATGTGTCAAGAAAGAATCTGTGTTTTATTTTAAATATGTTTCTATTGATGGGAAGAATGAATATTGTCTTTTATGTAACCACTTTGTTTAAATGTGGAATGTAATGCAAGTTTCATGATCTAATTCTCTAAAACTCTAAACCTAAAAGGATCCCCAATGTGTAATCTTGTAATAAATCAAGATTAAGTAAGGTTTAAGGATGGGGCCTTATAGTTTTAGTATATAATTTTTTTTCAAATATTAAATCATAATAATAAAATTAGTTAAATGCGTCAGTCTTAGTCTTTGAAATTAATATATGTTACAAATGTTTTAAATTACTTTCAATGGAAAACGTGAATTAGGGTAAAAGTTAAATGTGAAAATAAGGCCTAAAATAATAAAAGTTATATTAAAATGGGGGTTTTGAGGAGATTTTAAAGACAAAATCACTATCCATGAATATTTTTTCCATTTAAGTTTCTTATACACTTGAATAATAACCTCATATTATTAAAAGTTTAAGGGTTGTTCCCAAAACTAACCTCCTCCTCATTAAAAAAAAGAGTAACATATCCACCCCTTCATTACTCACCGATCATTAGAATTCGATATTTTAATTCTTAAATAAATTTCCTCCTAGAACTCTCTCCCACATTGAAAAACTTTTTTCGTCGTTATTTAAGCTAAGGCCTTCATTTTAAAGGAGACTTCCAAAGAAAATTTAATTCTCTAATTTGAGTAATATCAACTACTTAACTCTTCTTATAAATTATTTTATTCTAAATTAATTTTATACTAACTAATGTATCTATATTATTATTATTTATATACTTTAATATTAATAAATTAATTTTTTATCCCTTTCTTACTCATATATCCCATCCCTTGAGAAAATTTAAATCGTCATTCTTGCGTATGTGGGGACAACCACCACCATGAGCAACAAAATTAATTTTTCATCGACTCCCATCATTGATGATCCCTAGAATAGATTTAATGAAGAAATTTGATTTTTATGTTACCTATATGTTTATGTTATGAAACATTTAAGAAACTATTAATGATATGATCAATAAACATTCATCATTAATGTAACTATTTAAAATAAGCATACTAAGAGGGAAATATTTTATCCAAATTGTGTGATATTTTTATATCCACTAATTATTCTAAATAATCTTTAAAATTATGATATATAACACTAATAAAAACTAAATAATATCTCTTGTTTTCATGTAAAATGCTATTACAACATAACCATCTCATAATTAATCATTAAATCAGGGTATGTTCATCTTTTGGTTGGTTTAACCACTTACTTGAACAATACAATGAATTTTTATAATGAATGACTATGGGAACATAATTAATAATGTAATATAATATAAATGTGTAAATTATAATTTTTCACTTGTGGAGATATTATATAAATATTTAATTCATCCATTAATAATTCTCCATTCGATCACCAAGAATCATCAAAACACGATTATCTTTGATTTCAACATCAAGGATAAATGACTAAAACACTCATGAAAGGGAATTGAAAAATAATAAATTATTATAAATAATCCACAATATTATATTTAATGACCTGTAAATGATGATATTTGGATGAATAATGAATACAAACATTACTATTATAAAACTAGTACAAATGGTCAAAATTATAAACACGTGATGTGGAAAATTAGAAGAATTCACATAGTAATCATATTACATAAAAAATATCAAGTTTCTGTAGTGTTTGAGAGACAAAGTAAAAATGTATCACATTACAAAAATCCAAATTACATTATTGAGTGAAAATAATTATTTCATAATACTTCCCATATATAATGTAGTACATTATATTAATTTTCATTACGTGAGGGAATGAGAAAAAAAGGAAACATTGATCTTATATACTCAGTATGGGATGATATACATAAGAATCTAATAAGGACTAATAGTTCATAGGCAGTAAAAGAAAAGATTTCCTTACAATTAATTCATAAGAAAAACATATTCCATTGATATAAATGGAAATAGACAATCAAATAAATAATGTTATATGATCTCATAATGTTGATTGTTATGGGAAATCATAATGTTGGAAATCCTATCATACCATTGAGGTCTTACTCAAAGATATCAAACAAAATGGTTAGGGATTCTCCAATTACCCTATCTTAGTATGTTTTTTGGCCTACCAATACATTGAGAGGGTATGTAATTATAGGACCCACCAATTTCATAAAAATAAATTTCTTTCCATTATAGAATCATATAGAATAAGAAATACAATGAAAACATTGTAATAATGAAGAATATATAAATATTAATAATAATTGAAGAATAATGATTATCTTATAATATTTTCTCATATAGAAGCTAGGATTATAAAAACATATCATGTGATTTCCCTAAAAAATTAATTAACAAGTTTCTATAGGTGTATTCCCATGAGTCATACTATGTATTGTTAGCGATTCACAATGTTCAAATTTATTCACCTATAAAGTGAAGGATTTGGAATTATAGTTATCAAGTGATAATTGAGATTAATATTATCAATGAGTTTGGGAAATTGAATAAATTTATTTAAAATAGTAGTAATCTAAAAAAATTGTGGATAAATATACTATAAACATTATAACTATATGATCAAAAGTATTTAATAAAAATTAAGGATATATAATTTTCTTTAGCGAATAGTTATAGGAAATATGGAATTAATAAAAAATTTGAATTTGTTCCAAAATAGAGGTCAATATTATTATGACTTGATAAAGGATCCACTTGTAACTCTATATCAAAAATAGTTATAAATTTATAATTTCTTGGAAACAATATATTAGTAATGAAAAAAATACATGACATATGAACGGATTTTGATATTGGATTTTATGGATATGAGGATGCTTGATAATTATAATGGTTTATCAATATTGTATAATGTGAGTGGAATGGGGTAGGAAAACTATAAAGTATCATAAATAAAATATTAAACTGACAATTCAGTAATATTGTACTATAAAAATTTTAATATAAATGAGTACTACAATAGAAATGTAAATATTAATTGAGTATAATGATAAAATTGCCCTTAATTTTACATGGTAATGACTTAAGAAAAGGATAATATTTGATTGGTTAGATAATATAACATGGAAAAAAACAAAGGATCATATTATACTATTAATAACAATATGTCATAAAACAATTAATTTGAATCAATTTCATTACAAAATGATTGCAATAGAAATGTGAAATTAATGAAATTGAAACCACTATCTATCTTGAGCATCTTTTCCTATAGTCAAACCATAGAATAAAGTAAAGTATTGTTGATTTAATATGTATGGTGGAGACTCCATTTTAGACATATGAACAAATAACATGGAATTTGGTGTTGGAAAAATGATAAGTGGGGGTGGTTATTTAGAGGTCTGGTGATTGATGTTTTATGGGGGTAAAGTGTTGAATATTTTATTTTTCCATCATATTAAGTTATCTAAAACCCCCCATATTGTCCAATTTCATCCCATAATAATCTACTAAAATGTTTAGTTCTAAAATTAGGTATATATCACTACCTAGTCCATGTTGAGAAATTTTTATTGATATAGGATGTCATATATACAATATTTATTCATATTTCACCAATTCTTTCTATATTTTACTATTTATAAAAATACCAAATTTATACCCCTATATAATTTTGACATAATGATTAGAAATATGAAATCCATTCTATGAAATTCAACCTCTAATTATATATATTTTACCATTTATATTTTAATGATATAATATATAATGATGTAGTATCAAAGTAAAAACTATTTCATTTATAAAAGAATTTGCACATAATACATCTTATCCAATATATACATAAACCCTTTAAAATAGGAATAATTCCTTAGTATTAGGTTTTGTTTTATGGGAAATTCATGAGGTTGATCAACCAACATTGATTTAGTAGTTATTTCCACTATAATGAGTTTCTCTCACATGAGATTCAATTGAGCCACATTTGTCAAATTTCTTCTTGTATTTGGTGAAGGGAGATCCAAAATAATGATACCTCATCTATAATATTGGATAAATGTGATTCATAATGGGTGTTTCTATTGAATTTGAACATTTTTTCTCCATTTTCCATTAATTATCTCTTATTAATAGAATTATTATATAATAAAACTAATGATATAATTCTAATAGTTAACACCAGTGGTTATAATGCCTAATAGTCATAATATAAAATGATCATGTAATAACCATATTAACTATTACATCCCACAAATTAATTTAAACCAAGCCCCTAAACAATAATTTTCATTTTTTATTCTTTTAATATATCATTTATGTGTCCTGTAATTTTTTTTATTTTTAACGATTCTTGTTATAGTCATGTCATTTACTATAGAATATAATCGAAGAAAAATCTATACTGTAAATAAACTTTTTTATATTGTCTATTATTAGTAAAAATATTCATATATTATTTTATATTATTTTTAATTAATTATTTTTTAAAAAATATTTTTATTCATTACAATAATTTTAACATTCAATATATTCTACCCTCCTATAATAATTTATTACTTGAAATTTAAAATGAATTCATAAAAATTGAAATTATACTTTGTTATTTCCTCCTAATACTCCCGTGTTTCCTCCTTTTGTATGTAATTACTCTAAAGAAATTCATTATTCATGTCATTTCATTTTTTTATACATTCTCTATTATATCATGTTTATAAATAAGATCTTTATTATATGATAAACACGGCTCTAAATGAACTTCATCAGCATTTAGAATAAGGGAAGGATCAAGAATATACTTACTTAGAATTGATATATCGAATACCTAACACCCTAGAGATAAGTTTTGTGGAAAAAATAAATGATATTCCATAACTTTTATCCACATAAATATTTCTAATAGGACAATATACATTTTTTTTATCTTCTATTTATTTTTAAATTTTAGGAAATCTTCCCATAGATATATCTTTATGAAGACATGGCCGACAATTATATTTCAATATCTTTTATTGAAATGTTAGTATATTTTTTATACTATTTTCCTACTTGATATGTTTTTTGATATATATTACCTTATCTGATGTATCTTCCAAAGGCTATACACCCAACAAATTCTTTTCTCCAATCTTATCAAAACAAGTTGGTTCCAAAAATCTCTTTCAATCAAAGGATTCCTATAGATCTATTTTTATATATAAGTAGTAAAATATATTATATGAACTCTCCACTAGACGTAAATAATGATCCCAACATCCTTGGATATCAAGAGAGTGTGACCGTTTCATGTCCTAAAATATTTAGATAGTCCTTATCAGACTATTTATCACTCTGATGGTGATTGACTACGAAAATATTTATATATATATTTAAATAATTGTACTGATTTATCCAAACATTTTATATAAACTATTAATCATGATAAAAATTATTAGTAATGGATGAAATATGGTCTCACAACATCATTTATAAATAACCTAAAATGATGATACAAAAGAAAATATTCTCAATATTTATTGGTAATGAAAAATTTAAATTACGATCTATAATGAAAAATATTTCATTATTACCTTGGGTGTCTTAGATATCCACATGATTAAAATAATAATAATATTTTCCCATTTCCACTATGGTATTGATAATGTTTTCATAACTTCTCTAGGAATATGTATTTCATCATTCACTTATTGGCATACTAAGAATATTATGGTGTAATATGTAATCTCTCACCACATATTTTTCATCTAAAATTTCTCTCAAAAGTACGTATACATCCTTGTGATTCTCAGATGTATAGATAATTTCAACATATTAACCTTATCCAATAGACCATTCTTTCCAATTGGAATTGATGGAATATACAAATTCTTACAAAACCATAAAAACCATCACTACTATTATTAAAATTTGGTATTTTCCCATTCCTCACATATTCTATATTCTTGTATAAGTCCTTAAATCCATGTTGAGATTTCTTTATCCTCTCCAATAAATAATTTTTCTTAATTATATATAATGATGAAATATTTTCTATTTCCATTATGTTACCCAATTAAATTATTATTAAATCTCAAAATAATTTAATATTGTGTACCCTCGTTATGGTTAAGCTACCACAGTATTTTTGATTGAATGACTATGCGACATTGTTTTCATTCCCCTGATGGTAATATATATCACAATAAAGATTCTTGAGTAGTTCAAACTATCCCCATTTCCAAATATTAAGATATCTATGAGTATATATATTTTCATTTAAAACTCTTGTGATTGGTTTATAAGCCATATATCTATCCAAATAGATAATATATCTATATCTTTAGCGAAATAATAACCATTGATCACTCTAAATCATGGGTTGTAAAATTAATCTCCTGGTGTTTGAACATTTGATATGCATGAGATACCACTCTATCATTTTCATTAGAACACGTCTAATAGGTTTTTTTAATTCATAATTGTAAATAACACACCTTTTTTAACAAATTAAAAATATAATATAGGTGAACATTCTCATAACCAATTTAATTCCTCAAATTTAACTTCAAATTTCTTTTTTCATGTGAATTTTACCCCATTAAATGTTGACTTGGTTGTTGGATAATATAATTAAAATAATTATTCATTGAACCACTAATAGTACCCTATTAAACCCATAAAACTACATATTTTAGTTATTTAGTGTGTATTATTCATTCCATGAAAACCTTTTTGTTTAGGGGAAAAAATATACCATCATTGGAAAGAAAATGATCAACCAAAGAAACTTGTTGAAGCTAAAATTCCCATTTTCGAAATTTTATAATATAACTAATTTTTCCTCCGATCCTTGAGATATTTTGAAAAAAATTTCCATGATACAAATAACTTTTATAGTATATTAGAATATCATTAGTAAATAAATCAAAAAATTATCATGAAAATATGCCGATACTCTATTCATAAAATCCAAAAAAACGGTGGATTTTTCAACCCAAAAGGAATTAATGTTAACATATAATGACAATACTTTGTTTAATGGTATATCTTGGGATATACTCATTATTAATTTTTAATTGATGATAACAAAAAAATTAATCATTCATAATTTTGATCCCCCGTGAATCTAATCAAATGGTTCAACAATACATGGTAATATATACATGTTTTTAAATATCTTTCACTAATTTCGCTATAATCAATACATAATCTCATTGACCAATCCTCCTTCTTCACAAAGAAAATAGGTTCTACCCATGCTGAATGACTTGTATGAATGTAAACTTTTTCACATAATCCCTCTAACTAATTATTTATGATAACTATATATATAATATACCTTTTGATAGAGTGTCTTATATATGGGTTTTGAAACATGGATAAGATCAATAGAGAAATAAATATCTCGACCAAGGAAAAATGTATATAACTTATCCCGAAATAAATTAATATATAATTCTAAAATGGGTGTGTATTATGTTATAAATATCTTTCTACCCTTTTTATATTGAGTTTCATCAATTTATTACCCAAGTATTTCATTTCGAGATACTGAGGGTGGTTCCTGAGAAGATTTTAGTGAAAAGATCTTCCATTGAAAAAAAAGTACATTCATACTTGTTTCATTAATTAAACTTATTTAAATATAAATAAAATTGATTATTTGTAATATTTGATCCAATATATACCAGAATATTACATAAAAATTCACCATAGGTACAGTTATTAGTTTTTAAGGTAGGTAACAACCAATAATTATTATTTGAACAACTTGGTATTTCGATTTTGTAATAAAAGTATTAATTAATTTTCTAACTAAAAAATCATCATTTTCTGATTCTTAAGGTGATTCAAATATATTTGAAAACATGAAAGATATAAAATAGAATATAGATCAAGAATTAAATAATACATTAGGTATATTTGAGATTATAATGAAATTCCATGCTATCAAAAAACATTTAACATCAACTTCATCTATTTTAATTTAAAAACTCTATCCTCAATCCAATGCACATTTCTTGGGATGTTTCTCATAGAGTATAAGGAATTTATTAGTTTGATTCCTCATATAATTTCATTTGAAATATTTAACATTAATTTCTTATCTATTGAGTTTTCACTCATGATATTGATTTCCATTCATTCTATATTTAAATCATATATTGAATCCACTTAGGTAGGACCATGGGTGTTTCTTCCCAAATTTATAACATATAAAGAAATATGTTATTGCCTTATTTTTATTTCTTATAGCTTATTCCACATTGTGATCAACCATCATCTTCATATTAGGTTTCAATTTATAAATGAATGATTTAGAAAACTCATTCTTGATATTGATAAAACATTTTATTATCCCTTCGTATGATGAAAAGGTTTGAGGGACTATTGATATTTGAATAATTTTTTTAAAACCATCAAAGAAGTGATAAATATTTCATTCTGACTTATGTAGGTAATAAAAAACATAAATTTTGAACCTCTTAAATTTTTTTCATGCTCATATTATGTGTCTTTTTTTCCTTTTTTATAAAATTAAGAATTCTTTTAATGTCAGAGCATTTCTCATGAGGAAAGTTTTTTTCATGAAAATAATATTAATGGAATTTTATTCAATTTTTCATATATGATCTTCCTTATCAGTATTTTGAATTATGGGGAACCATTGGTTAGTATATCCACTTAAAAGAAACGAAAATATGGTAAATTTATCCTTCTCAATACACCCTTATGTAATAGTATATTCTTTAGAGACTTTATATTTTTCTCTAACACCATTATATTAGTGACTTGATTGTGTTTTTTAGACTAAAAGAAATCTAAAGAAGTTGATCTTTACAAATGGGGGTCTATTTTTTCTATATATGAAATATTTTATTCATAATTTTTGTAAATATAAATAAAAGTGTAATAATTTTTTTAGTAGAAATTTTTACTATATTATCCATATTATTCAGACAGTCCCCACATTGTCCTTGTTTTTTATCTTGGTATCCATTACTTCAAGTAGTAATCATCTCCTAATAAGTGTCATAACATCACTTTTAATATCAAAATCCACTAATTTATAAAACAATATATATATATATATATATATATATCATGTTTACTTATATTTATAAGATAAATTTCAATCCAATTCAAGAATATTATATATAATTTTTATATTTGTGAAATATAGGTACTCAACTATGTTCTTAAAAATATAGTTCCTAATATGTATACTAAACCACACACTAGTAAAAACTATAATTTAAATGAACCATTCCTCACAGAGCTAGTGGGTTATTAATTACATGGTAACTAGATTTCAACTGATTACATTCCCAATTTCACTCATCATAATTCATTAAGATACTATATACCTCAATATTAAAATACAACATGAATAATTATATTATTAGAGTAAAAATAATTTTTACTTAATTAAATATATATAGTAGGTCAAACTCATAATTCATATGAATTACCTTAGGAAATGAGAAATATAAGGGAAGGGTGATCTCAAAAGATCAATATGGGATAAACATACCACAAAATAAAACATGTAATAATAATATAATATGAAATATAAAACATTATTTCATAAGAGTGAATACATAATCATAACATAATACATGGATGTAAAATGGAAATAAATAATCTTGTGGATAAAATCATATGACCTCATAATGATGAAATTTAGTGTAATACATAATGTTGGACATCATAAACAAACAAAATATGATTTCTTCCAAAACATTATTTACAAAGGGTAAGGATGCTCCCATTACCCCATCATAATTATCTCTTGAGGCCTACCAATGCATTTAGGGGGTATATATTTTTTGGTCCCATCCATCACATAAATTCTAATACACTAATTAATATAATGAAATAGGGTAATTAATTTCTGGTATACTATGATTGAAAGAACAACTAATAAATACTTACTATAATTTTTCAATGTATCTTATCTTAAATTATTTTCTTATATATAAGAAAGTGTTATACAAATATATTAATAGATTTCACTTGTTAAAAAATTAATATGGATGTCTAGGTGAGTTATATAGATTCATATAATATATTAATCGGGACAAAAAATGATTAAATAAGTAACATTATCAAGTTAAGGATATGGAATTATAATTATTGGGTTATTATTAAGATTATGAATATGAATAAGTTTTTTTAATTGAATATATATTCAAATTTTTATAAGATTAAAGAAATAACGGATAAATCCAATCTAAATTTTAAAATTATATAATCACATTTATTTTATAAACATTTGGAATATAAAATTTCGTTACTAGAAGACATCCAAATCGACCTAAATTGATGGATAAAAAAGGGAACTTATCCCAAATTGGATTTCAATCCACTTGGTAAATGATGAAGGCTCCACAAGCTATATAAAAATTTTACTTGCTCTATAAAAATAGACTTCCTATAAATAATATATGTATAGTATTACAAATACATGGCATATGCATTGATTTGGATAATGGATTTTATGGATAAGTGGATATTTGATCATAATAAGGGTTTATGAATAGAGTATAATATGGGTTAAAT
Source organism: Viscum album (assembly GCA_963277665.1). Classification (NCBI taxonomy): domain Eukaryota; kingdom Viridiplantae; phylum Streptophyta; class Magnoliopsida; order Santalales; family Viscaceae; genus Viscum; species Viscum album. Next base: position 1,237,856,308 of record OY728137.1, on the reverse strand, counting down.
GGGGTCTCAAATGATTAGTATATCATATTAAAAACACAAAAATTAATATTATAACAATATTGGAATGAAAATTTGGAAATCTTGAAGTATAAAAAAGGAAATATGAGTAAGAATTGAAAATAGATAGTTGAGGGATCCATACATGAGAATGGTAATGACTAAAAAAGGGATAATATGTGAGGATTAGAAAATATGTCATTGAAAAACAATAAAATGGTTGATGTAATACTTGAAATAAATATATATCATCAAATGAATTTAATTTTTAGTAGAGTTTATTAAAAATGGTTGCAATAAGAAAATGACATTAGGGGAATAAAAATAATTTCATATCTTGAGATTTTTATTCTATATATCCACTATATAACCATGAAAAAAATTATGTTTGAATATAAATATATGGTAGATAGGTAATGATTGAGCTGTGTAGAGAAAAAATTGATTTTGATATTAGATAAAATAAAAGAGGGGTTGGGTATTTATATGTTTGGAGGGTGGAATTTCATTGAATAAAATATTAAATATTTTTCCTATTATTATAAGTGACACACTACCCTACATTGTGCCGCATTTACTCCTATAAATCTATTTAATAAAGGTAAGTGCAAAAATTTGGAAAATACTACAATATTAGCTGAGTTCAGTTAGGATTTCACATATATTATTCTATATTTTCCATATTTCATTATATTCCTCCATTTTACCATTTTTAGTATTTATAAAAAATTACCATATTTAACCCCTTGGATGATTTCAACCTCTTTATTATAAATAATAAAGTAATTTTATAAAATTAATAACAAATTCTGTAAATTGTATCTTTTATATAAGATTGATGTGATTGATAAAGATGTGTTATCAATGTAAACACTATTTAATTTCTAAAAAATATTATCCTTTATTACTATTTGATCCTTAGATAAATAACCGCTTACTAGAAATCATAATCCAAATGGATAAGGTGTCAAATATATATACTTTCATGGGATAGTTTAGAAAATAAAAATTATTGTGGTTATTTTTTTTAACTTGGACTTCTCCCATAGACAATTACACTCAAACCTAATTTATAGAAGTTCTTCTTAGGATTGGTTAAGCTAAAATGTCAGTGATGTTATCACCTTCCCATTATATAATAAATTATATTCATAAGTGTTGTAATTACTCATATAGACCACTGTTTCTATAAGGACCCATCCTTAAACACTACATAATATTGAATTAAATGAATAATTCACATTGAGGATCTTTTCAGGTTTTGGGTTTTTGGTAATTCGGCCATTACATTTAAATAACAACATGAATATTACATGTAGACAATTCTACCCAGTTTCCATATTTTTAATTAAATAAAAACCTCTTGAAAAAAAGAGTCATGTCTAGTTCCAGGATTGAGACAACATGACTTTTCCTTCATCTCATCCTTGACTCTATTCATCTTTAAGTCACGTGAAAACATTTCAAAACATGGGATGAGCATAAAAAGATTTGTAATGGTTATAAAACAAACAATGATAACATTTAGATATAAATACATAAAAAACATGAACTCTCTTACTTACCTAATGAAATCATAAGATTTATTAAATATATATATAAATCATATATCATAAAGGTAACTTGTGGTATCCATAACATACTTACATTGTAGCTATCACAGCTACATAGTGAGTTGCTATGGAATACCCATCATAGTATATTCCCAAAATCTGTTAGGAGAAACATCTCCGTTGACCTTCTTCACATTAATCAATGCATTGGATAGCTATCTCGGGCTCACCCTCCCTAGGATTATCATAGAACCACCCGTATACATAAATAATTCCCACAAACCATAACACGATCATAACACATAACATAAGCATAAAGGAAATATGACATTTCCACATTGCAATAAAAAATATATCATTTCAAGATATTGAAATAATAAATCCATTATCAAAATCATTTTCAATACCAAAATAAGTAAATAGAGTATATGGTATTTATTTTTCCTTTTAAAAACATTCCGGCTTGTTAAGGAAGCCAAATATCAAATAATACTCACGGCGGTGGAAAGGTCATTGTCACCACTTACAAAAAAATAACATTTATTTTTTTCATTTAGTAAAACGCTTCATATAAAAAGATTCCCATTGAATGAATTGAAATTTATAGGGTGTTTATATAACGTATAAAAGAAAATCATGTATTAAAATAAAATATGCCTCAATGAAAGTAGATTGAGACGAAGTCCCTTACATCATGTCCGACTTGACTCGATCATTCTTTAATCTCTTGAATAATAAAATAAAGTTAATTTCAACTTTCTTAAGAACATTTTTCAAGTTTATAATTCCTTTTATATCACTTTTTACTATGTTATAAACATTATGTAATCATTTAAGTTAATAACCTTAATTTTGTCGATATTTGATACTTGAGTCAAAAATAAACACCTTATATTACAAGTTGTCCATGTGGTCAATAGTCCATTATATCCATAATGATATTAATTATTTACATATCATATATATCATATATATCCATTATATACATGTATTTATAATAGTACATACCATTTGGAAGTAAGAAATGAAATGCATTGCTCATGGAGACGGTAAGCCGTACGTACGCATGAACGCTACTTTCATTTCTATTTCATATTTTAATAGAATTAAAAATTAATGATAAATAGTTATATTATAATTCCATTATAATTTCATATATAATATCATATATAATATCATTACCTCCATCCTTTAAATGTCCCACATATGGTATTAACGAGTCATATCACTTTGAGGGGGCCGTAGTCCGCACTTTCTCAAATTAAATTATTGTGTTTACACATAATGGAAACCCTAATGGTATGATATAAAAAATACAGAATCATGAAGAAAACATAAAAATAATATATATAATATATAAATATAGTACCATCTTAATGTCCACGATGAGAGGCGGTTGGAGATAATCGAACAATCATCGTTTTGTGAGGCGTTAGTTTTCCATCCACATAAACATTATGTTATTCACCCATTAGATAAAGGTGTGTGTAAGTGTAGTTAGAATACTTATCATAAATACATCCTGGTAGATTTAGGATACTGGTGTTGTTATAAAACAAAGAAATAACAAGAGTTTAGGGGTTGGAGAAGTAAAATAAAAGAAAAAAATTTAAGAGAAATCGTTAGATTTAATTTGTGTAACTCCCTTTGGTTTGAACCAAAACAACTACTTGAAATGACTTCTACCTAAGGTAAGGATTCTAGGAGGAAGATAGGGATGTAGAGAGATTAATTGGGCAGAGTTTGGACGATCCTAAAGGCTTAATATGTGTGAGGAATTGGTTATAAGTGAGGTCTTTTTAAAAGGGGGAGTAGTAGTTCTTTAGGAAAGTTTAAAAATATTATTTTTTTATATAATGATATTCTATTTCAAAAGGTTCAAAAAACATTAGAGTCTAAGATAAAATGAATCATGGTCGAAATAAAATCATCCAATAATAATTGGACATGTTTTGGATGTTATTTTAATGTTTATAATCTTATTTATTTAAATGATTTATTAATGAGGTAAACCCTGCATCATTATTGTGTCATAAATAATTTAATTTATTTGTTGTCTAAAAATTAAAAAAATGCCATGATGTAGGAAGTATTTTTAACTTTCAAATTAATATTTATAGTCAATAAATATTACTTATATAACACCAACTAAAAATTAATTTACTAAAACATTTTTGTTTATGTTATTTTTGCCTTTACATTAAATTAATTAATCTGAAGTATCATTATCTTTCATAAGTGGCTCCATGGGGTCCAAAAATAGATCCAAATATGATCATGGTTGGCCATTACTCATCCAATAAGGTTAGTACAAGTGTTAAGGTAATTTTGAATTATTACAATATTCTTTTTTACCTTGAATTAAACTATTTACCTTTAACCGCGGTAAATAAAAGTCAAAAGTTACTATTCAGCAAAAATTATTTTCATCTTATTGAACCAAATTTTAGTTACTAATAACAACCATTTATGTCAGATTTTTTAAATTAAATTCACATATGCGGTAAAATTTCATTTAAATGAAAAAGTCAGTTCTTTAATTACTACAAAGTGGTTTCATTATTCATCAAAAATCAACATTTTTCAGAAAAATAACAAAAATTAGCCAAAGCTATATTTGATATTCTGAATTCAAAAATGATGTCTATTTTTTAAAATTAAAAACATATAATTTGAATTAATTAATTTAAAATTAATTCCCATTGTTATAACAAATAGCGTTTTTTAAAGAAACAATAACTTTCAAAATATTTGCACTTGTTTATGTCCAATTTCACAGTGAAATTAATTTCAATGACCAACATTGGATTAAATGGTAAATCTATATTCTAATTATACTTTAAATCCAATTAAAATTATAATCTATCAATATAAAAAAATTATATTAAAATTCTTTTTTGAATTAATATAAATTATTTTCACTATTCATTAAAAAAAGAACTTTATTAGAAAAATTCCAAAAATTATCACAAACAAAATATTAATGTCCTAATTCTAAATAAGTATTTTATTTGGTCAATTAGAATTTAATATAGTGACCAATACTATATTTGAAGAGGGTTCGCTGTTAAAAGGTGATAAATTAACCTTTTAATGTAAATTATGCTTCAAATTAGATTCATTCACATTTTAAGCCTCTAACTTTTTTATTGGACAAATGTAAATAAATTTAACAAACATGTATAATCATATTGTAGATAGGTTTTTTCATTCCTAACAATACAATGAATTGGAGTTAACTACCATTTAAAATAATATTATAATATGATTGTGCAACGTAAGATTTCAAAGAAACTTGTTGTTGCGTATCGGGTAATCTATCAAACATAGCAACCCCTTTAAAGTAAAATTAATATTTAAATCACAAATTTTAATAAATATGAAATATGTCTTATTCTTTATTTACCTGGGATGTTAAATTCTTCCCCCCTTTGGGGAATTGCATCGTCCCAATTTTACTTATCAAAATAAGTGGGGGTATTTATCCCTTATAGCATTTTCAGATTCCCACATTGCCTCCTCAATCATATGGTTTTTTCCACAAAACCTTTACCTGGTGAATTACCTTATTCCACAACACTTTTTCTCTTCGGTCAAGAATCTGGACTAGTTGTTCTTCATAAGAGAGATTCTCTTCCAACTATACTACCTCTGGGCTCAAAACATGACATGGATCTGGTATATATTTTCTCAACATCAAAACATGAAAAACATTGTCCACCTAGGATAAACTTCGAGGTAAATCCACTCTGTATGCAACTAATACAACTTTCTATAGAATTTAATATGGTCAAATGAACCTCGAAATAAACATTCCTTTATTAACAAAATGCATCACAGTTTTCCATAGAGAACCTTTGAGAAAGACATGATCACCTACCTCAAAAGAAAGATCCTTCCTCCAGTTATCTACATAACATTTATGTATTCTCTAAGCTGTTCTCATGTGCTTCTGAATCAACTGAACTTTCTCTTCCATATCTTCTACCAATTATAGCTCCATCAGCTTCCTTTCACCTAATTCATCCAAAATATCTAGAGTTCGACAATGATTTCCATATAATGCATCAAGCGGAGCCATCTGTATACTGGAATGAAAACTGTTATCATATAAGAATTCAACCAAAGAAAGATGTTGGTCCCAACTTCCCTGATAATCCATAGAGAAAGCATGTAATATATACTCCAATGTCATAATTGTTCGTTATGATATCCCATCTAATTGAGGATGAAAAGATGTACTAAAATTTAATTCAGTACCCAACGACTTCTGAAGGCCTTTCGAAAAGTTAGAAGTAAACCTGTGATTACGATCAGATACAATAGAGAGGGGAACTCCATGCAACCTGAATATCTCATTAACATATTACTGCGAAAGTTGATCTAGATATAATGTATCTCGAATAGAAAGGAAATAAGAGGATTTAGTCAATTGATCAACAATAACCCATATTGCATTATTACCCCGAGATGTCTTTGGTAATCCCACAATGAAGTCTGTGGATATATTTTCCCATTTCCACTCTGGCACCGGTAAAGGCTGAAGCATCCATTTTAGTAACTGCAGCTCTACTTTAACCTACTGACAAGTCAAACACTTCACAGTAAAATCATCAATAACTCTTTTCATTCCATCCCATTAGTAATACTCATGAAAATATCTGTACATCTTAGTACTTCCAGGAGGAACTGAAAACGGGGAACGATGAGCTTCACATAACAACTAATTATTAAACTTTGAATCACAAGGCACACATAATCTCTTTCGAAATCTCAAAACACAATCATTATCAATGGTAAATTCAGGAAACATTCCCTTCTGAACCTACTCTACCTTTTTCTGTAACTCATTTTCTTCCTTCTATTCTTTCTTAATATTGTCTGATAGATATTATCTCACTGATACGTGAAACAAAATAGAATAATTTTCTGCACCAAAAAATTCTATTCCAATGTTTACCAAATCAAAAACCAATGTATCTTGTTCTAAACATAACATGGTTAATAAAGAATTAATTTTCTGACTCAAAGCATCAGCCACTTTATATGCTTTTCCCAAATGGTAATGGATTGTGCAATCATAATCCTTGATTAATTCCATCCATCTCCTTTGTCTCATGTTCAATTATTTCTAAGTGAATATATATTTTAAAATTTTGTGGTCAGTATATATTTCACATTTTTCTCCACACAAATGATGCCTCCAAATTTTTTAAGCAAAACCAACAGCTGCTAATTCCAAATCATGTGTAGCGTAATTTAACTCACGAGGTTTCAACTGACGTGAAGCATAAGCAATTACCTGATCATTCTTCATTAGGAGACAACCATGTCTTTTCAATGAAAAATCACTATAGATAACAAACTCACCATTTCTAGATGGCAGTGCCAAAACTAGAGCATTCACCAATCTCATTTTCAATTCCTGAAAAAAAAATCACATTACTCTGTCCAGATGAACATAACACCTTTTCGAGTTAACAATGTCATTGGACTAGATAACCATGCAAAATTTTCAATAAACCTCTAGTAATAACCTACCAAACCAAGAAAACTATGAATCTCAAATATATTTGTGGGTCTTATCCATTCTTAAAGAACTTTTTTTAGAAGGATCAACAGTTATGACTTTTTTTAAAACAATCTGACCAAGTAATGAAATTTGTTGTAACTAAAATGCACACTTGCTGAATTGCCAATAAAGATTCTTTTCTTTTAAGGTTTCCAACATGAAACTTCAATGAATTTTATACTCCTATTTAATTTTAGAATAAACCAAAATATCATCAATGAACACAACAAAAAACTTATCCAATAACTAATGGAAAATTCTAATCATAAGATCCATGAATACAGAAGGTGAATTGGTTAAACAAAAAGGCATAACTCAAAATTTATAATGGCCATATCTAGTACGAAATGTGGTCTTTAGAATGTATGCTTTATTTACTTTCAACTAATGTTACCCTGGCCACAAATAAATCTTTGAAAAATACTGAGCTCCCTAGAACTGATCAAACAAATCATCGATAAGAGGAAAAGGATAATTATTCTTAATAGTGATGTTATTCAATGCTCTATAATCAATTCGCAGTCTGATTCAACCATCATTATTTTTATCAAAAAATACCGAAGCACCCCAGGGTGATGTGCTAGGTCAAATTAAACCTTTATCTAATAACTCTTGCAGTTTCTTCTTTAACTCTAAAAGTTCAATTTGAGACATTTGATAAGGGGGTTTTGAAATTTCCTTAGCATCAAAAAGTAAGTCGACAGTAAATTGAACTTATCAATCTGGTATAATACCAGGAAAATAATCAGGAAAAACATCAAGATACTCATTTACCACTGGCATATCATTAATATGAATAGTTCATTTATTTTCAACAGTATGTGCAAGGTAACATTTATTTCCATATTTTAGTAGTTTCTCATCTTCCTGACATGTTATCAAAATAAAGGGTTTATTCTTGTACACAAAATGTAAATGTTTCTGAAAATAAACCTCTTTAGCTCTGTAGTCAATCTTAGAATGATAAAAAGATAGCCAATACGTGCCCAAAATAACACCAAACTATACTAGAGGCAAATCAATAAGGTTTGAAGTAGATTCTTTCGACACACAAGGACAAGAATTTTCTTATGTTTTCTTTTTTTTGTCTCAACATTTCCTCCTGGTGTTTTTACCATAAGTTCTATATTCATATATTGAGATTGAATTCCCAATTTACTAGAAAACTTATCAGAAATTAAAGAGTGAGTAGAAACTGAATCAAACAATACATTTCCATAATCTGAATAAACAAACAGTATACCTGATACAAATTCATTTGATGGCCCAACATTTGCTGAAGTAGTTTCCAAGGATTCCACCACCCCTTTCTGCTGGTAGTTTGTCTGCTTTCCTTCGCTTGAGTTCTTTTTTGGACACTCATTTTCATAATGACCAATTTCATTTCACTGAAATCATTTTACTTACTGTAAATCAAATTTTTTCTTACCATTAACATGATCTTTTTCAGTGCAATTACGAGCCTTATGTCCCATTTTACCAAATCAGTGGCACTTAATAGAATTCAAAATACATTCCCTAGTATGATTTTTACCACAATTTTCACAAATTTTAAACTTAAGTTTCTTACAATCAGACTTTTTTTACGAGTTCTTCTCGTTCGCCTGCTACCACGACCTCTTATTCTATTATTTGTCAAAGAATACCTGATCATCCACAAACTCAATTTCCGCCTTCTCCGCCCAACAAACAAGTTTTTTATAAATATTGAATTCATGAGAAGATAAATCCCTTCGATTCTTTGTCTTTAATCTTGAGTAAAAACTATTGATTTTACTATCAAGATCTCGTATGAAATTTAGAGAATTTCTTTCCATTCGAGTGAATTTTTCTTCTTAAGCATCCACTAAGCCATCCTCCTGCCTTAATTCCAAGAATTGTTCTCCAATCCTAATACGAACCTCCTTAGGAAAATATTTCTCAAGAAAATTACCTTTGAATTCATCCCAATCGAGAGAATGAATCTCTCCGTTGTCCCTGATATTTTTCACCATCGACCACCACTGATCAACTTCACCTTCAAAACAGTAAACAACGAGACCAACCTTTTGATGTTCTAAACAACCCATGACATCAAAAATCTTCTACATTACTTTAATACACCCTTCAGGTATCAGAGGGTTAGGTGATCCTTTGAATGATGGGGGATGTTGCCTCATGTAATTATCCACTGCTGACATGTTCCTCTGCGGTTGATCTGGCTGATCTCATTCATGGATACCACCACTATTTATAGGCTGAGTAAACTATGCCATCACTGAAAAAAACAGTTCGGTTTCTATTCCAACCATATCAGGTTTATGATTTGGAAGGTTGTCTTCCTCCTGATGTCATCCCAACATAGCTTCCATGTTTTCTCTGTGGAAAACCATTCTGAAAATAGAAATATCTTAGGTGAAGAAACATAGTAATCTATAAATGCTATATCATTTCAATATTACCATAAATTAATTTATGGAAATTTATTTAACAATACCCTAACTTCTGAAGTTATCTAAACCGACCTCTAATACAAAATATAAGGACTCAACCTTAAACATTAGATAATATTGAATTAAATGAATAATTCACATTGAGGATCTTTTCAGATTTAGAGTTTTAGAGAATTAGGCCATTACATTTACATAAAAACATGAATATTTCATGTAGAAATTTCTACCCAGTATCCATTTTTTCATAAAATAAAAACTCTTGAAAAAAAGAGTCATGTCTAGTTCCAAGTTTAAGAAATAATTACTTTTCCATGATCCCATCCTTGACCCTATTCATCTTGAAGTCATGTCAAAACATTTCAAAACATGGGATGAGAATAAAAATCTCAGTAAGGGTTATAAAACAAAGAATGAAAACATTTATTTATGAATACATATGAAACATGAACTCTCTTACTCACCTCATGAAATCATATGATTTATGAAAGACACATAGAAATAATATATCATGAAGGTAACTTGTGGTATCCATAACATACTTACATTGTTGCTATCACAGCTTCATAGAGAGTTACATTGGAATAACCATCAAAGTATATTACCTAAATATCTTAGGAGAAACATCCATGTTTACCTCCGTCATGTTACCCAATGCATTGGAGAGAAATCTCAGGCTCTCCCTCCCTAGGTTTATCATGGAACCACCCGTATACGTATAAAATTCCCAAGAACCTAGCATGATCATAACATAGAACATAAGAATAAAAGAAAGTTAACATTTACACATTGAAATAAAAAAATATCATTTCAAGATATTGAAATAATAAATCCATTCTCAAAAACATGTTCAATACCAAAATAAGTAAAAAAAGTATATGGTTTTTATTTTTCATTTTAAAAACATTCTGGATTGTTAAGGAAGCCAAAGATCAGATAATACATGCGGCGGTGGAAAGTTCATTCTCACCACTTACGTAAAAAAATATTCTTTTTGACATTTAGTAAAACGTGTCATTAAAAAAGATTACCTTTGAATGAAATTAAAGTCAATGGTGTTTATATAACATATAAAAGAAAATCGTGTATTAAAACAAAATATGCCTCAATGAAAGGAGATTGAGACTAAGTCCCTTACCTCATGTCCGACTTGGCTCGATCATTCTTTAATCTCCTAAATAATAAACTATAGTTAGTTTCTACTTTCCTAAAAAAAATTTCAAGTTTATAATTCTTTTTATATCACTTTTTACCATGTTATAAACATTATGTGATCATTTAAGTTAATAACTTACATTTTTTCTATATTTGGTACTTGAGTGAAAAATGAACACCTTATATTACATGTTTCCCATTGGTCAATAGTCTATTATATACCGAATGATATTTATGATATATATATCATTTATATAATTTATATCTAGTATATTCTTGTATTTATAATAGTACATAACATTTGGAGGTATGAAATGAAATGCACCGTTCCTGGAGTCGGTAAGCTGTACGTACGCATGAACGCTACTTCCATTTCTATTTCTTATTTAAATGGAATTAAAAAATAATGATAAACAGTTAAATTATTATTCCATTATAATTTCATTTATAATATAATATATAATATCATTAAATCCATCCTTTATACGTCCCACATATGGAAATAATGAGTCATATCACATTGAGGGGGAGGTAGTCCGCATTTCCTCAAATGAAATTATCGTGTTTACACATAATAGAAACCATAAAGGTATGCTATAAAAAATAAATAAGCATGAAGAAAACATATATATAATATATATTATATATAAATACAGTTCCATCTTAATGGCCACCATGAGAGGCGGTAGGAGATAATCGAACAATCATCGTTTCGTGAGGCGTCAGTTTTCCATCCACCGGAACATTTTCTTCTTCACCCATTAGATGGAGGTGTGTTTAAGTGTAGATATAATTCTTATCATAACAACATCATAGTATATTGAGGATACTGTTTTTGTTATAAAATAAATGAATAAAAAGATTTTAGGTGTTAGATAAGTAAAATAAAAGAAAAGAAGTTTAGAGATACTGTTACCTATAATTTGGGTAACTCCCATCGGTTTGAACCAAAAGGACTTCTTGAAGTGAATTTTGCATAAGGTAAGGATTGTAGGTGGAAGAGAGAGATTTAGGGAGATTAATTGGGTAGAGTTTGGGTGAGTCTATAGGCTTGAGAGGTGTGAGGAATTGGTTAGAAGTGAGGGCATTTTATAAGGGGGGTCTTTAGTAAAGTGTTAATATATTATTTTATTATATAATATTATTCAGTTTCAAAAAGAACCAAAAATAATTAGTGTTTAAGATAAGATAAGTCATGGTCTAAATAAAATTATCCAATAAAAATTGGACAAGTTTTGTATGTTATTTTAATATTTATAATCGTATTTATTTAAATTATTTATTAATGAGGTAAACACCGCATCATTATTGTGTCATAAATAATTTATTTTATTTGATGTATAAAAATTATAAAAATTCCATGATGTGGGAAATAATTTTATCTTTCCAATTAATATTTACAGTTAAAATTATTACATATATAACGCCATATAAAAATTAATTTAATAAAAGAGTTTTGTTTATGTTATTTTTTCCTTTACATTAAATTAATTAATCTAAAGTGAAATTATCATTCATAAGTGGATCCATGGGGTCCCAAAATAGACCAAAAGATGCCCATGGTCGGACATTACTCATCCAATAAGATGAGAACATGTGTTAAGGTAATTTTGATTTATTACAATATTTTTTTACCTTGAATTAACCTATTTACCTTTAACCGCAATAAATGAAAGTCAAAAGTTACTATTTACCAAAAAATATTTTCATCTTATTGAACCAAATTTTACTTATTAATAACAAACATGTGTGATGGATTTTTGAAATTCAATTCACAGAAGCGGTAAAATTTCATTTAAATGCAAAAGTCAGTATTTTTAACTACTACTAATTGGTTTCACTATTCATCAAAAATTGATGTTTTTCAGAAAAATACATAAAATTAAGAATAAGTTATATTTGATATTATGAATTCAAAAATGATTTATATTTTTCTAAATTAAGAACATTGAAGTGGAATTAATCAATTTAAAATTAATTCCCGTTTTTAGAACAAATAGCGTGTTTTTAAGATTCAATAACTATCAAAAGATTGACACTTGTTTATGTCCAATTTCAAAGTGAAATTAATCATATTGACCAAAATTGGATTAAATGGTAAAAATATATTATAATTAAACTTTAAACCATATTAAAAAGTTAATCTAACCATATAAATAAATTATATTAAAATGCAATTTTGAATTAAAAGAAAATATTTTCACTATTCATTAAAAAATGAACTTTATCGGAAAAATTCAAAAAATTTACACAAAGTAAATTTTGATGTCCTCATTCTAAAGAAGGATTTTATTTGGTCAATTATAATTTATTAAAGTGACCAAATATATATTTAAAGAGGGTTCTCCGATAAAAGGTGGTAAATTGACCTTTTAATGTAAAACATGCTTAAAATTAGATTCATTCACATTTTAAGCCTCTAACATTTTTATTGGATAAATATAAATACATTTAACAAACATGTATAATCATATTTTAGTTAGTTTTTTTCATTCCTTCCAATACAACAGTTTGAAGTTAACTACCATTATAAATAATATTATATTATGAGTGTGTAATGAAAGATTTCAAAGAAACCCGTTGCTAAGTATTTGGTATGCTATCGAACATAAGAACCCATTTAAAGTAAAATTAATATTTAATACACAAATATTAATAAATATTAAATATGTCTTATTCTTCATTTACCTGGGATGTTACAATTTCTCTGTTATCCATCATTTGTATCTCATTATTACCCTTAATATACAGTAATTATATTGGTCACAATATAATGACTATATTACCAATAGTCAAAATGACAAGGGTCATAATGTACAAGAGTCATATAAATGGCGTATTTAATATTACATCTTATAAACTCATTCAAAAAAAATTCCCAAAATAGGATTTCTCATTTTCTGTTAATTTAAAAAATTAATTCTTTGGATTGTAATATTTATCTTTTTACAATTATTGTTATATTTATGATGTTTATTAGATAGTATAAGATAGGTGATATCAAGGTTGTAAATGGACTATTTTTTATTGTATATAATTATTTATAAAATTATTCTAAAAAATATACTTTATTTTTTAATGCATTAATATGTAAAAAAATATGATTATAACTTATAATAATTTAATTAGGCATAAATGGGAACCGTATGTTGATTCCCATGTTGATTAAGCTCAATTTTTTCACATGTTCCCATTTTCCCCTAAATATTTCTAACATTTAAGTCCTTCATCAGGGATGTTTTGTGTTCTCATTCATATCAAATACACTTTTCACATACTCATCATTTTTAGAGGATATTTTTCTAATATTTTAGGGGTAGTTTATTATTACAAATTGTTAAATTCAATTATTAATTTTAGTTGTTATGTTTATTACATGGAAGTACCCTACGCTACTACAAAATTACATTTCCTTTGATATGGGTACATTCCATTACATTGTGAATATCCTATTGTTTCTAAGTTAGTTGTTTGATATTCACTTATATATCCATTTTAATCAATTAAATGGGGAGATATTGATATTCTTCATATAAATTTTTTATATAGATATCTTGTTGATTTCTTACCCTTGATAATATTAGTGTTTACTTTAGAAAAATTATTGTATATATTGTTTAAAAAATATATATATATAAAGGATGAATTATACATATTATGTGATTGGTGGGGAAAAGAATTATATATCCACTTGAGGAATCAATAGGCCTGATGAGACAAACTAACTTATGTATTTAGAGTAAGAATTCCCATTTATGTATCAAATCTTGTAAAATGTGTTGAAAATATAGTTTTGAGGTAAAATACTACACCTTCCATCACTATGATTAAATTATTATTATACATGTGACTATTTATTTCCATTGTTATGTTATACATGGTTATATTGCGATCATATTATCAATTAAATATAATTAATTTATTGTTTATTCCAATTATATTATGTATTCTTATTTATTCTATGATAGATTTTGTTATATGTTACCCCTCACTGCGTATGTTAGGTCACACCATTACTTTTATTCCCTATTCTCTTATTAATCAATGAAGATTACTACATGTGACTTAAGGATAATCAAGTATAAATAATAGTTTCTGATGTATTTTAATAATCTATAATGACTTTCCAATAAAATTTGAGGTTTATTTATATATATTGTTTCCTGAGGTAGTTAAACTATTAGATCTCTTATAGTGTGACATATTCATTTTTTACCAATGTAATAAAATATCAACTAGATTTGTGTTTCTATAGTCTGGATTTTTACTGGTATTCTCAAAGAAGGTTTTATAGAATCCATAGGAACAACATTTTGAGGAAAATATCTATAGAAAAAAACAAATGAAAGTAACTTAATAAATTGAAGAAAATTCATTATAATAGTTAGAACACTAGACATTAATTTTTAATAAGTACATAGTAATTAACACTATGATTAATAATTATTAATTTTGTTCATGATATAATTTTATAGATTATATTTTTTTGGAAATTCTACCTGGTAGAATGAACATAAATCATGTAAATTACAATAATCAATATAGGGGTTTCCCTCATAATAAATTCAATTATTTTGGTGTTTGAGTTGAGAAGATTAAAACTATATTTGGAAAATTGACCCATGTTAAGGAAAATAACATTTACTATGTGGATAAAACTGTTTTCCCTCTAAATATTTTATTTTATTTCGGGTCATTTCATACAAAAAAATTCTATATTTCAATGGAACAATTAATTTTTTCATAAAGAAAAATTGGATCAAGTCTTTTAAGAATATATTCCATGAATTCAGATTTACTGAAGGGGAGATTTTGATTTTTGTTGTGTAATATCTATGGGTAAAATATGATTAATGGATTACTTTATGTGTGAAAAAACAAGAATGTGGAAGTGTTAAACATCCTAGGATAGAATTATTTTCAAATGATAATCCTTAAAAAAATCCTCAAGAGAAAAGAGGTAATATTGAAAATAAATTACAATATTTTTTAATAGAGTAGAAATATATAGATGACTATAAATATAACATTAAAATGTTATTAATTCATGTTGTAGATTATGTATGAAATCCATAAATAAAGATTGTCCCCTTTAATGATTTATTAAATCAAAATCTTATAAGGGTGTTAATTTCATAAACATTTTCACTATATGATGAGTAAGTGAGAAGTTTCATAAATGATAATATAGTGTTTTACAAGTATTATATTTTCAATAAAAAATATAATAAAATGATATTTTTGAACCTTATATATACATATATGATAATGGATAAAAGGGAAGGGTAGAATTTCCAAAAATTATTGATTTTTGAAAGAAACACTCTTGTGACCAGTTAACGGTCATGGATGTTTTTTTAAGTGTGGATATAAAATCTATGAATCTCTATATTTTAAGGAAAATATATAAGTAATTAATTTATAATGATTCAATTGAAATAAGATCGGTTACTATTTAGAGAAATCACATATGCATCAAGGAAATATGCATCATATGATGAAAAGAGTTAAATGATGGGATTACAAAATCACAATGGTCTCTATTGAGGTACAAAACGATGTCATTAAAGTTACCTTGACTATAAAATAATTGTAAAATAATACATTATTTCATTCTAGATTGAAACCCTCTTTTATAATGTACACGTTTTCTAGGATCATTGAGTCAACCACTGTTGTATCATGGAATAAGTTATTAGGTAAAAATACTACAATGAATCTTATAGAAACAAATATATATTCTTCTACGTTTCTTAAAATTATCTATGGTTCGTTAGGTGTAAACCATTTTATTATAATAATGGTATAATTAACTATAATCGACAAAATGGATTAGAATTCAAATTTTAATATAATTGTTTTTGAACAAAAGTTGATTGAAATAAATTAATCCACAATAGAATACTATATTTTTTGAGGATAAACTTAATTTGTTGTATATTTTGCGGAATGAACACAAATGGACCATATTAGGGAAATTCTTAAAAAAGTGAAATCAATGAATGGTAAAGATATACACAGAATATAGTATGTATTTGTTTTTATACAAGTGAAATCCTTTTTTCTTCCCTATAATATATACTAAGAAAATAGTAAATTCTATACTATAATTTATAAACTCTAGATGTAGGTAGTTGAGTGGAAACAACAATATCTAGAAGTTCAGAAGTAGGAAGACTGTAAGTATTTAGATAAATCATTGTATCCAAATACACCCTTGATGAGTCAGAAGGAGAAATTTAAGAGACACAATGGACTTGGATAATGTTTTTTCTTTCATATAGGGTTATTAATTATTGCATCTGAAAAAGGGAAAATTCATAGGCCACCATAATGATTTGATAGAGTAAACTCATGATGGATACATAAGCATCCACCATTCACTATAATGAGAAGTTAGGGAGGTGGTAGTCTTTAATCGATTGAAGAGATACACTTATAGATTTGATAGAAGGAGTTACACTCTCTACTAATAGAGAGATATTGTGGAACAAGATGCATCATCGTGGAAAAACATTATGTATAAGGGTAGGTACATTTTCCATATACTTGTAGATATCTATTATAACCATCTTCCATTATTTTATTAAAGTGTTACAAAATTTCCCACATAGAGTAAGACTATGTCTGAATAATGTAAAATACTAATTCTTTTAATTTACCTTATTTAATTCAATCTTTTTATTATGGAATTTTTTATCTAGTTTCATTTTAGAGTTTTTTAGTGGTGTTATGACGTAGCTGTGTTTTGTCTTAAATATTCCAGTGCATCATTATATTTGTTTTTTTCAATTATTCTTCCTACAAATTATGCACTGTAGGGTGACATATTAGTGTTTAAAAGGTTCATCAGACCCAACAAATGGTATTGTTGTTATGTTTTAATGCTTCAAATTTCTATACCTAGGACAAGGTTTTATAGTGATCAGTTTAGAAGAATAATTATTCCCTCATCCTTGAAAGATAATTCATGAAATTATTTCCTTATAAATTATACATGATTTATAATTTATTTGGAGTTCATTGATTATGGAAGTAATGGTTTTGGATGAGTGTAAGGTCTCTATTGAGATTTTTACATGAATGATTTTATATTTTGGAAGATACAGATAGCATACTATCAACAAAAGTATGACCTTGATATTTAATTTTTTAGTTCCAAGACAGAATCATTGTTCAACAAATAATTGTAAAGGATGGATAAGAATTCACTAAAGGTGATCTTATGGTCACTAGCCTATAATTTTGCTTATAAAATCTTAATAGTTAATGAAACGTAAGAGTTATGATGGATCTTTCTGATATATATGATAATCCAACAATAATAAAAAATGCCTTCTAATTGTGGTGGGTATTCTATAATATAATTTCTTAAGTAAATTGTATTTATGATCACATAGATTTCTTCAAAATCATCCAATTCAATAGGAATTGGCGAAGTTGAGGTTTAGGGAGCTTAACTACACACTGTTGTATCTTTCATCATTCATATGATAATATCGTTACCATAGATATTAACCCAATAAGTAAATATACCTAGTTTTCTAATATTATGAGGATATAACTCTAATTGGGAAGATTTATCAATAGTAGATTCAGGAATCAACTAAAAATACATGTATTGTGGAAGGAAGTGTTAATTGTGGAATAGAAAAGCTACAAGAAATGAAATGAAAGGGTAGTCTATATCATAGTATCATAGAGTAAGGTAGTCCAGTGTGTTATAATTATGGGATTATAGGCCATACTAAAAAATTTAAATTTGAAAAGATTCAATCATTAATGATATTATTCTAGAAGTACATACATAAATATCATTACATAATACAAAAGTAGTCTTTAATTGAGTTTTTCCATTTCATATTTATCATGGAATATAAACCCTATATCTTATTTTAACTCTTCATCCCAGATAATAAGTATAATTAATATCCCATTTTTAATATATGGGAAAGTACATATTTAGGATATTGTATCTCTTGAGATTATAGGTGGGGTGATGTTTATATCCAAAAAATTAATTTAATCTTTATGGAATTGTAAAGAGTGTGATAGATGATTGGGTTCGTGGAGAACATGATTTTAATAGGATATATTGAGGATAATGTTTTTTATATCCTTTTTGGATGAATCATCGAATGTGACTTATGGTTCTATAGTGGGGAAAAAAGGAGTGAAGGATGGATTATTGTACCTAACATGAGTTTTTGAAGGTGTGATATATGTTAAACAAATAAATTCAAAAAAAACTAATGAAATCAACAACTTGGGCACTTAAGTGAGAAAGGGGTGAAAATAATATCTAGTAAATAATTGTTAAATATAAAAATCATAATGTAAATTGAATTTGATGAATGAATCATTGGGAATTCGTGAATTGATTTCCTCAAACAAAGTTAAGGTTCTAATATTCCATATGTTAGAGCGGGTTCATAAAAAAATATATGTGATAACTCAAGTATTTTTCTTGGAATCATATTATACTAGGTTACCTTCATTGATTATTCAATACAAATGGATGGGGTGTTCTTTCTTAAGAACAATACAGATATACTCATATCCACTTTTAGATAGAGAGACTCTATGGAAAATGATTCGAAAAGAAAAATAAAATGATAGAGATATGATAATGGTGGGGAATAAGAAAGTAGAAATTTTGAGAGGTTCTTCTAGTGGAAATTTATACTATTTAGGAATACCATACTAGGTACTCTATAGCCGAACATATCTATAAATACAGTGAATCAAACATTGGTTGATAAGGTATGAAGTATGATGATTTGTAGTGGGTATCCAATAGGATTTTGGGAACAAGATATGACTTGTGGGTATTATATAGTGAATATGATTCATTTTTTCTCTTTTGGAGGTGAAAAATTTATAAGGATGGTGGTCGAGAAGAAATATATAAATTTAATATCTCAAAAATTTTTGATCACTCACCTACCTCTACATTGATGCCAAGGACATTGACATGTTTGAATGAAAGTTCAATGCATTTTTCATTATAGGTGATAAAGTTGAAGAATTTGGTTTTAAATTATGGTATAAAAACTCTATAAAGGTTTTCTACAGAAATAATTTTATCTTTAATAAAGATTTATTTTGGAAATATTGAATCCATGTAGATATTATCGATGATATCAAATATGTATCATAATATAAGGTTCGACTGAGTGGAAATATATATGTTTTATATACTCTAGAATGTTCAAGGAGAATGATAGTTTAAAAAACCCTATACTATTCAGAAATTGATTTAGATGATAATCAAGATTCTATTATATTTTTAATTATATAATTACTAGAGAGATAAAAGATTTTAGAAGCTCAGGTAAGAGATCATGAAGATGAATTTATAGATTTAGTGGTTCTAGAAGGTTCATTTTTTATGTTGAGATATAAAGGAAATTCATGATTTAGTACCAAGTTAATATATATTAATGTAACCTGAACTATTTTATTCTCATGATTGATGGAGTGTATAAGAGGCCAAAATAGGCTATATGTTTTGAATAATCATGTTACATGGAGTCATTAATGAGGGATAAAATGGTTTTCTTACATGTGTTTAAGATAAAGGATATAATGGAATGACCTACAAGGGGAAGAGTAATTCATAAAAAATGGATCTTTTAGATGAAGGTAAAATTAGATAATAGTCAAAGGTAAAATTTAAGGCTAGTCCTTAAAGTGTTTTATAGAAATTTAATTTATAGTTTTCTTCAAATTTATATTGAATTATTGTTAAACAAGAGGATATTTAGACAATGATAAACATTGTTTTCATGGACGGTTTTCCTCTAGAGTGGGTATATGTGTAAAACATTATTCATTGATACCTGGATAAATACACTTACATGGATAAATCAGAATTTTTCATGTATAAATAGAACATAAATCTCGTGTTAAAACTAATGTAGGGAATTTATGATTTTGAATATCGTACAAAGGAAATGTAACTAGAATCTCATTTCCTTTATAGAGGACCATAATTGTATATTGAGAAATACATACCATTTCTACTATAGAGGAATTTGGTGATTGGAGATAAATCCTACTAAATTAATATTTTTATGACATGATTATTTCTTATCCAGTAATGGAATGGATTGTTTATTTCAAAGATGAATTGAAAAAAAGTTTCAATATGAATGATCTCAATCCTAGAAAAACAATCATAGGGATATAAATTATAGGGGAATTAAAGTGTATAAATATGTTCCCACCTAATTTTTATTAAATATAAAAGGTGTTCTAACATTTTATAATGAGTGAATTTAATCTAGTAGCAGCACCCATGGTTGAACACATTATATGGAACAAGTTGAAGGCACCAGGAAAAAAATAATAGGTTTGTAGATGGAAGAGTTCCATTTTCTTCATTAGTTGGAAAATGGATGTATTCTATGTTTTGTACACATTTATAAATCATTAAATAAATTTGAGTGGTTCGAAAATTCTTGGAAAATCCTAAAAATGAGCATTGGGAAGTAATAAATTGGTTTTCCCATTATCTTGAATGTTCAGTATGGGTGTTTATTTTATTTAGAATATATGAATCATCAAAATGGATTACTAATTAGGACTTTGGAGGATATGTAAACACATAAAAAACACCAATGTCTATGTGTTCACTTTTATAGGAATATCTATGAGTTTTTTTTCAATCATTAATTGATATTTTAACTTTCAATAATATAAGAGGAGTATATTTCATTAACATAAGGAGGTAAGGAGTTGACCTCTTTGAAGGGGATAATGGAATAAATTATAATAAGGCTAGATAATCTTGTGTAGTTTTCTATTCTCAAAGTTAGATTCACCTAGACAGAAATATGGTGTTTTATTAAATTATAATGAATATTCTACTAAAGTATCACTTAATTTTAAAATTTTCAATGTATAAAGTGTTTGATTAACCATAGGTGGATGGAGTTCAAAATATGGTAGATATACTAACAATGTTTATTGTCCATAATGTACTAAGGTGGTTCTACATCTTAGTTAGGTTACTATAGATGAAAGAATGATAGAGGAACCATGTATCAACCAAGGAATATTGATATTGGAAGTAATTTTTTGATATAGATGACAGAAATTATATTGATAACAAAAATTTATTCTTAATTGGGATATTTTTTGGTTTATTCATTTTTAAAACCAATTTTTAGAAAAGTAATTAGAACCAATGGAATGGTATATTCAAGAAGTATAATTTATAAAGCTCTGATAAAGATGGTGGAGTGGAAACTATAATTTATTGGATTTTTAACAAATAATGATTAGAAATTGGTATTCATGATATGGAAATCAGAAGCTACACTTTATGATTTTGGACAATGAATTCAAGAGAAATATAGGACTTTCATATTTTTATTTATGTTATTACATAAGTTTTTTTCCTTTGTGGTTTTTAAAAATCAGAATATGTAAGGGTATTAAAATGTTATATAAGTGTAAACTCATGGTGGTTACATAAGATTATAGTTTTTAAAAAAGGGGAAGTTATGGTAGTGTGGGTATTTTATAGGGATAATGGATTCCCGTGAATATTGAATCCTAGTTTAAATAATATTTGTAAAGATCAAAAGATGGGGGAACCTGATTCACTAGAGGGATCTTATTTCAGCATTCAAGAATGGAAATTTTGTAAATTGACATGATGATTTCTATTTTAATCGTATTCAATTCTTTAAAAAATTACGATAGTATTCCCCATATGGATTAGGAAAAAATATGAACAAGTTAAAATACATGTGTTTTTTAATTATTTTATTTATTTTAATTAATGTATTTTAGAAGCTATTATCTAATTTTCTTTTAGATTTCAAATTTCAATGCACTTTATTAAGTGCATATTTTATTAAAATTTCCATTACATCATTAGTGTAGGTTCATTCTAGGTTATGGTTTCTATGGGGGTATTAATAATGAAAACATACGGGTTTGTATAATATTCATTGGACCCAATTGTATGAATTTATGATGTAGAATTATATTAGTTTATTTTTTGATGAATTACCTGGATATGTAACTAATCATGAAGTTCAATTTTCCATCGATATCATCCCTAATAAAAATCCATATCTGAGCCTCACTTTGGAATGGATCTAGTGGAATTAGATTAATTATTTTTGAAACTACAAAATATTTGTTATAGTGGATCTATACAAATAGGTGTTTCATAGTAGATAGAATTTTTAATTTTTATAAATATGAAGGACAGTTTTATAATGTTTTACATTGACTATAGGCAAATAAATTCCAATACCATTACTAATAAGAACCCATTACCTAGCATTCGTGATCTATTTAATCAACTTTAAGGGGTTTAATACTCCTCAAAGACTGGTCAAAATTCTGGTTATCATCAATTAAATGTTAAAATGTATGATATAACAAAAATAACAATCCACCCAAGGTATGGGCCTTATTAGTATACAATAATTACTTTTAGGTTAACAAATAAATCATATGTTTTTATTTATTTGATTAAAATTTCATTTAGTGATCTTATTTATAAATCTTTTGTGGAATTATATTCAAGATATCTTGATAATTTCAATTAATATAATCATTGTAACACCCCAAGATTTTATGAAAAATATTCTTTTTAATTTCATTAATGTCTTGTGTTGTACCCTACACAAAAAGGAGCTTGCTCAACAAGCATCCTTGAGTTTCCTTTCATTACACGCAATCACGACCTTTCTTGATAGCGTGTGTAGTACGCAATACCGAGATTCACTAAACAACGATATGCTATTAAAATATTAATAAAACTAGCCTTTATGAATAGTAATAACCACCTTTTAATATTTTAGAAATTTTATCTCTCAAAATGGACTTCATTTTTGGATTCGTAGTATCGAATTTAGCCTAAGGTGCGATTTTGGTACTTTTCGGATAACTTTCATATTCTGATGAATAGTGAAAATTACTAAATTTTAATTAAAAAAAACATTTTTAATCGAAATAATTAATAGTGATAAATTATTAATTTGAGTGGTTTTAAATTATATTTAGAATATATTTTTACAATTTAATAAAATATTGGTCATTGGATGTAATTTCTCATTTAAACCAGTTATAAACAAGTGTCAATCTTTTGATAGTTATTATCTCTTAAAAACATGCTATTTGTTTTGACGACGGGAACTAATTTTTAAGTTAATTAATGCAACTAATATGTTCTGAATTTGGTAAAATAGAAATCATTTTTTAATTCTTAATATCAAATATAGCTTAGGCCTAATTTTTGGTATTTTTCTGAAAACTTTCAATTTTTGATGAATAGTGAAACCACTAAGTGGTAGATAAAAAAAACTGAATTTTTCATAAACCTTAATTTTACCACTTCTGTGAGTGGAATTTCGAAAATCCGAGAGACACGGTTGATGTTAGTAAGTAAAATTTGGTTCAATGAGATGAAAATAATTTTTGGTGAATAGTAACTTTTTACTTTTTTTACCACGGTTAAAAGTAAATATGGTAATTAAGGGTAAAAATGATATTATTATTACCCTAACACATGTCCTAATTCTATTGGACAAGTTTAATTCGACCAAAAACAACCTTAGGAATAAAATATGACCATTTAGGCCCACTTGGATTAGATTAGAACATTTATTATTAATTTATTGAAAGAAGGGTTAAAATAGTTAAAATCAAAGTTTAATAAGTAAATCATTTTTAATATGGGGTTATACATAAGATAAATTCGACTATAAATATTCATTAGAAATATAAAACGATTTCCTACATAATGGTATTTTATTTTTAATTTTTAGACATTAAATAATTTAATTTATTTATGACACAACGACGATGCCATAATTATCTTATTAAAGACATATTGACATAATTAATGTTATAAATACCCAAATAAATATAATTTGAGTCTTTTTATTAATTACACTAATTTTATTGGTTAATATGACATGTTATTATTGATTTAATTAACTTTTTTCTAACTTATCATTCCGTTATGATTTTCAAAAAAATCAATTACTAAATAGTGTCAAAATTGACATAAAATATATTTTAAAACAAATATTTTATTATTAATTGTTATTTTATTCCTAAAAATCTAAGGATCGGCAAATTCACTTAGATAAGGTTATATATATTAATAATAAACAATTTGGGGTTCGTTTGGCTTCTTATATTATGTTTATTATCCTTATAGTGTAAGAACACAAGAAGATGTGGTAAAAGTAAAATTATTTAACTTAATGTTAAATCTAAATGATAAGGTTAAAATAGGAACCTAAACTTGTCTAAATTCTATTGGATGAGATGATTTAGACCCATCCCCACCTTAGCCTCGAAATAAATCAATTTTGAGCTATTTAAAACCGAACTTGACTTTATAATAAAATAATATTTTTAGTTATTCCAAAGGTTCCCCTCTCCTCCCTTATAAAAGGGCACCTCCTCCCTCTCTTCCTCACACAACATTGAGCTTTCATGCTCAGAAAACCCCTATCAAATTCTCCTCTCCACTTCCCAATAAACATCCTAGAGGTTCTGGTATTCCTCAAAGACCAATTTTGGTACCCTAAGAGGAGGTCTCAAAGAGGCGCTTCAAAGAAGAGGTAATTTCCGTTACCAATTCTTTCACCTTTATTTCTTCTTCCACATATTATTCTAAGGTTGTTTCATTATGAAGTAATAACATCAGTATCACTCATATACTGATATGTTATTATAAATATGAAACAACTCTAATTAACCTTCTTTCCATCCTACGGAAAAAGGAAATCACCGCGCGTGCGTACGTAAGGAATACCATCTCCACGCCGTGGTGTAATCTGCTTTTCCACCAACACCTTACATGGATGGGTATTATGGTGTAAAAAATAACTATACATAGTTATTATAACATAATAATTATTCTGATATATTGTATCATCCACTCCAATTCAATTCAATAATTATGGAAATGATATCATCGCTCGTGCGTACATACGGACTACCGTCTCCACGACGCGATGAGATTCATTCTCCATGTTAACCATTTAAGAATGATTATAAAGTATATATAAGCAATAATAATGAAATATATTACATTATAAAGCTACTGGATTTATGTGTATATATATGTATGTCATCTACATAATTCCATTCAACTTAATAAGGAAACAAAAACAGCATTCATGCGTACGAACGGCCTACCGTCTCCATGAACGGTGTATTTCTTTCCATTTACTGATTTATTATATATATTTATATTCTGAATATATGTATATAAATCATGTTTTATATTCTGGAATTAAGTAATCATGATCTAAGTAATCATATGAATTAATACAAGTCAAAACACGGACGACAAATGAAACAATTTTACCCAAAACGCTCTTTAACATGGAATTTACAAAAGAACGGGTAATATAAAGTCAAAAGTGAACCATATATGATATCATAACAATGAATATGATTCTGGAATAAGTAAATAACATTATTTAAATCATTATACAGGAGGTTCGGACACTTACGAAGCAAATCGAACCTAAGGTAAGGGAAATATCACAATCTCATTTTTATCCGAGTTTGTTTATACTTTAGTATTTACTAGGGTGTATTTTATCTTCCACATACATGTTTCCTCAGTATGTAATATTATTTTCATCCACCTACAATTATTTAAATCCAATTTTACCCTTCGGTGTGTTTTTAGTAAAAGATATGAAAGGAATATTTTGTCGTTTTTCGTACGAGGTACTTTTTGACTTTTCCGACAAAAGTACGAGAAGAATGTTTTTTAACTTATATGACATGAATGGATTTTTAAAACATTATTTCCAAGAATAATACTTTACAAGTTTTCAAGTTTATTTTTAATCAACTTCTTTTAGTTTAGAATTGTATGACATGTTATGAAAGGAAAAGTGTTTTTGAAGAAGAAAGGATATTTTCCTCAAGAATGGAGTTCAAGTGTTTTATTAAAATTATTTTCCATCTAAGACAATACAGGGTTCTGTTTTATCCCAATTATTAAATTGATTTGATTATGATGTAATTGAATTATTTTTATGAATTTATTTATCTTATATGAATTGTTTTATGATGTCATGATGTTTAAGATTCCCATTTGTATTACATGGGTTATGCAATGATGTATGATTTATGATTTTGTGGCACACATAATAATGGTATCATTATGAGATGGGTGGGACCTATATCTCCCTCCAGTGCATTGGGTAAAGATTTTATATCTCATGAGATAGACATGGCTGGAATGGTAGGTTATACCGGTTCAGTGAAACAGGACTGAAACGAGGGTGACTCGGTTCAGAAAGGGACTTTATCCACTAAGATAGTCTTGGCAATGAGTCTTGACTAACAAGAAATGATTCTATATGATTATGTGTGCATGCCACAAAGTGTAATATTTTATGTTATGATTATTGTGATTACATTTCACTGCCATGAGTTATCCCAGGTTATGAAATTATGATCTCTTTTACAGGTTATGATTTCCAAAAGTTATGTGCTTATGTATATGATGTGATTGATATTTATTTTGTTTACCCTTACTGAGCATTTGATCTCACCATTTTATGTTTTCTTTTCCCCAGGATATAAAGAAAGGTTTTAGGTATAAAAAAAGGAAGATCTTTATGGGAGATGTTGAAGATCTTTCACCACGATTAGAAGATTATATTCCGAGTTTCCAAGGACACTAAACTATTACGATCCTTGTGTGTGTGTTTTTGTTATGTACTAAGTATTCCGCAAATGTAATGTAATGTCAATGTACGTCAAGCTTCGGGTCTCTACAATGGGTATCAATGGAAATGTTTAGTCAACCTTTGGAAACTAGGATGCGAAAACGTTAGTGAGATCCCTAGAGATATTTCTAAGGTATGTCTAGGGATGTCACTAAAGATAAGTATACGTATAGGATACATTCCTAGAACTATGGTAACGATCATAGAATTTAACCTAAGATGTTAGATATTAAGGATACTCCCCCTTTATTATGTTGTTTTCCCTAGCATGAATTTTGCCTCTCACACTATTTTTTTTGGGTTTTAGACGATGGATGGAACCCGAAGGAACCGTGTTGATCAATGCAATTGAAAATGCAATGATTCTCCTCCGGGACAAACAAATGTTATGGGAGATGGAGTGCAAAATCTTATTGTTATACTTACACAAGCTATGAATCATTCTGAACTTCAAAATGAGCAAAGAAGGGAACAATATTCTATTGAGTCCTTCATGAGGCAACATCCACCTTCTTTCAGTGGGACTTCCGATCCACTTGTTTCTGAACAATGGATCAGTACCACTGAAATGATATTTTCAGTTCTTCAATGTTCTGAACATGATAAAGCCATCTTAGCAGTATATCGTTTGGAAGGTGAATCTAATCAATGGTGGAATCTTATCAAGAATACGAGGCCAGGAGATGAAATTGAGTCCATGGAATGGGACGAGTTCAAGAATTTATTTTTCAATAAGTACATCCCTCGTATTTTTCGAACAAAGATGGAGAAGGAGTTTCTCGAACTAAAGCAAAAGGATGATGAATCCGTTGGTATATACGAAGCGAATTTTACAAGACTTGCATGGTATGCATCTGGCATTATCATCCAACCTGAATGTAAAGTTGATCGATTTTTCAGTGGCTTAAAACCAAGTCTTCGAAGGGCATTAGCTATATGAGACTTCAGTAGCTATGAAGAAATTGTGCGTTGTGCTATCAAGGTAGAAATGGAAGTTGGTGTTACTTATCCATCTCATAGTTTTGACAAGAAATGAAAGATGGAGTTCAAGGAGAAATCTCAGAATAATGGTGAAAATAAGATGAATGTTTCCTTATGCTCAAAGTGTGGAAAGAATCATGGTGGAGATTGTCTTAAAGGGACTAGAAAATGTTTTAAGTGTGGAAAAGAAGGTCATCGAGCAGCTAAGTGTCGAAGTAATGGAAAAAGGGTTTCTAATGATGTGAATAAAGCAAAGACTGCAGAGAACGCACCACCAACACTTCAATGCTTCAAGTGCAAGGAAATGGGGCATTATGCTAATAAATTCCCTAATCCAAGGGTTAGTGATGATCAACATGAGCAACCACTTAAGGCAAAGGACAAAGGTAAGTCACATGCAATCACTATTGGCGATGTGGAATATAACAATGATGTGGTGGAGTGATTAAGTGTTTATGTAATGGGATTCCAAAATAATGTTGTATCATGGAGTATTGGAATATTTATGTATTGGTCTAATGTGGTATTCAAAGTGATTGAGATATTTTTGGAAATAAGATGATATGCGCATAATGAAGGGAAAATGAGAAAATGAAATGTTTAACAGTATTCATGAGCTCATGATTGATATAAGGACTATGTGATATCATGGTTTGATTATAAATAATTTTGAGGATTTTTGTATGTGTAAAGTGTTAACTTTTAACTGAATTAATGTTTTCACTAAGGTTCAATGGAATACATGATTAAGGCCTTCGAATGATTGGAATGTGACCAACAAGATAGGAATGCAGTATTACGATATATGGGGATCAACGATGGAATTAAATCTCTGGTAATTGTTTTCACTATGTTATGAGAGTGGACCGAAGTATTTTAGATAAGCCTAAAGATTGGAATGGATTATGTTAGACATAAGTTAGTGTTGTTTAAGGATAGAACATTTTTTTCATATTATTTATGGGATGTTATAGTAATGTAGTTTTAGAAAAAGGACAACCTGTAGGACGGGCGACAGCCCATCGCGTCAGACAAGGCTGTGGGAATCGAACCCACAACCGAAGTGCGACTGGACTTTATCGCCTACCAATGTCCTACAAGAAGTCCCTGGTTAGTAGAAACTAGTTTTATTATATTAAGCAGTATGATATATGAAGTATAAGTCCATTTTAGGAACCATATATGATTAATCTCACTATAGAATGACTTATGTATATTTAATAACTTTTGCTAACCTTTTGTTTGAGAAAGATGGAATGAACCATCATTCTATCACATGATCTGCAAACACATCACGAATGAAAAATTCAACTTCATTTCTTCAAGAGATGAAGTGGAAATTGTCCAAAGAACGACAAATGGTGGGACTATACCAAAATCACAAAAGTATTTCTTTTAATTTCATCAACTTTAGGGAAATTATCTTAAAAACCAAAAATGTTGTCTTGTGCTCTTATATCTGATGAATCAGATGGTACCTTAGATCGTCAAAAATTTATGGATTTGTGATTTCTGGCTTTTCCATAGCCATGTTCTCTACCACTCTCCATTAGAACATGATGGTTATATTTCTCTAATATATCCTTATTTTCACCTATGTGGAAACCCAGTGATTAGTTTATTTGGGTAATCATTACATTTCATACTTTAGTTTTTAAAGCCAAGTTTTGGTATTCCTTTTTACGATGTGGGTTTCTATTAAAGAAACTTTCGAGTAGTAAACCATTTATAACCCCGACGAATTTCGAGGCCGAAATTCATTTTAAGGGGGGTAGAATGTAACACCCTGAGATTTGATGAAAAATATTCTTTTTAATTTCATTAATGTCTTGTGTTGTACGCTACACCAAAAGGATGTTTCTCAACATGCATCCTTGAATTGCCTTGCATTACACGCAATCACGACCTTCCTCGATAGCGTGTGTAGTACGCAATACCGAGTTTCACTAGACAACGATATGCTATTAAAATATTATTAAAACTAGCCGTTATGAATAGTAATAACCACCATTTAAAATTTTAGAAATTTTATCTCTCCAAATGGACTTCATTTTTGGATTCGGAGTATCGAATTTAGCCTAAGGTGAGATTTTGGTACTTTTCAGATAACTTTCATATTCTGATAAATAGTGAAAATTACTAAATTTTAATTAAAAACAACTTTTTAATCGAAATAATTAATAGTGATAAATTATTAATTTGAGTGGTTTTAAAGAATATTTAGAATATATTTTTACAATTTAATAAAATGTTGGTCATTGGATGTAATTTCATATTTAAACCAGTTATAAACAAGTGTCAATCTTTTGATAGTTATTATCTCTTAAAAACATGCTATTTGTTTTGATGAAGGGAACTAATTTTTAAATTAATTAATGCAACTGATATGTTCTGAATTTGGTAAAATAGACATCATTTTTGAATTCTTAATATCAAATATAGCTTAGGCCTAATTTTTTGTATTTTTCTGAAAACATTCAATTTTTGATGAATAGTGAAACCACTAAGTGATAGTTAAAAATAACTGAATTTTTCATAAAACATAATTTTACCGCTTCTGTGATTGGAATTTCGAAAATCCGAGAGACACGGTTGATGTTAGTATGTAAAATGTGGTTCAATGAGATGAAAATAATGTTTGGTGAATAGTAACTTTTTACCTTTTTTTACCACGGTTAAAAGTAAATTGGGTAATTAAGGGTACAAATGATATTATTATTACCCTAACACATGTCCTAATTCTATTTTACAAGTGTAATTCGACCAAAAACAACCTTAGGAATAAAATATGACCATTTAGGCCCACTTGGATTAGATTAGGACATTTATTATTAATTTATTTAAAGAAGGGTTAAAATAGTTAAAATCAATGTTTAATAAGTAAATAATTTTTAATATGTGGTTATACATAAGATAAATTCGACTATAAATATTCATTAGAAATCTAAAAAGATTTCCTACATAATGGTATTTTATTTGTAATTTTTAGACATTAAATAATGTAATTTATTTATGACACAACGATGATGCAGTAATTATCGTATTAATGAAATATTGATATAATTAATGTTATAAATACCCAAATAAATATAATTTGAGACTTTATATGAATTACACTAATTTTATATGTTAATATGACATGTTAGTATTGATTTAATTAACTTTTTAGAACTTATCATTCTGTTATGATTTTCACAAAAATCAATTACTAAATAGTGTCAAAATTGATATAAAATAGTTTTTAAAACAAATATTATATTATTAATTGTTATTTTATTCCTAAAAATCTAAGATTCGTCAAAATAACTTAGATAAGGTTATATATATTAATAATAAACAATTTGGGGTTCGTTTGGCTTCTTATAGTAAGTTTATTAACCTGATATTGTAAGAACACAAGAAGATATGGTAAAAGTAAAATTATTTAACTTAATGTTAAATCTAAATGATAAGGTTACAATAGGAACCTAAACTTGTCTAAATTCTATTGGATGAGAGTATTTCGACCCATACCCACCTTAGCCTCGAAATAAATCAATTTGGAGCTATTTAAAACCGAACTTGACTTTATAATAAAATAATATTTTTAGTTATTCCAAAGGTACCCCTCTCCTCCCTTATAAAAGGGCACCTCCTCCCTCTCTTCCTCACACAACTTTGAGTCTTCAAGCTCAGCCAAAACCTGTCAAATTCTCCTCTCCACTCCCATAGAAACATCCTAGAGGTTCTGGTATTCCACAAAGACCAATTTCGGTACCCTAAGAGGAGGTCTCAAAGAGGCGCTTCAAAGAAGAGGTAATTTCCGTTACCAATTCTTTCACCTTTATTTCTTCTTCCACATCTTCTTCTAAGGTTGTTTCATTATGAAGTAATAACACCAGTATCACACAGATACTTATATGTTATTATAAATATGAAACAACTCTAATTAACTTTCTATCCATCCTACGGAAAAAGGAAATCACCGCGCGTGCGTACGTACAGAATACCGTCTCCACACCGTGGTGTAATATGCTTTTCCACAAACACCTCACATGGATGGGTATTATGGTGTAAAAAATAACTATAAATAGTTATTATAACATAATAATGATTATGATATATTGAATCATCCACTCCAATTCAATTCAATAATTATTGAAATGATATCATCACTCGTGCTTACGTACGGACTACCGTCTCCACGACGCGATGAGATTCATTCTCCATGTTAACCATTTAAGAATGATTATAAAGTATATATAAGCAATAATAATGAAATATATGATATTATAAAGCTACTGGATTTATGTGTATATATATTTATGTCATCTACTTAATTCCATTAAACTCAATAAGGAAACGAAAACAGCGTTCATGCGTACGAACGGTCTACCGTCTACATGAACGGTGTATTTCTTTCCATTTACTGGTTTATTATATATATGTATATTCTGAATATATATATATAAATAATGTTTTATATTCTGTAATTATGTAATCATGATCTAAGTAATCATATGAATAAATACAAGTCAAAACACGGACGACAAATGAAACAATTTTACCCAAAACGCTCTTTAACGTGGAATTTACAAAAGAACAGGTAATATAAAGTCATAAGTGAACCATATATGATATCATAACAATGAATATTATTCTGGAATAAGTCAATAACATTATTTAAATCATTATAAAGGAGGATCGGACACTTACGAAGCAAATCGGACCTAAGGTAAGGGAAATATCACAATCTCATTTTTATCCGAGATTGTTTATACTTTAGTATTTACTGGGGTGTATTTTATCATCCACATCCATGTTTCCACAATATGTAATATTATTTCCATCCACCTAAATTTATTTAAATCCATGTTTACCCTTCGGTGAGTTTTTAGTAAAAGATATGAAAGGAATCTTTTGTCGTTTTTCGTACGAGGTACTTTTTGACTTTTCCGACAAAAGTACGAGAAGAATTTTTTTTAACTTATACGACATGAATGGATTTTTAAAACATTATTTCAAAGAAGATTACTTTAGAAGTTTTCAAGTTTATTTTTAATCAACTTCTTTTAGTTTAGAATTGTATGACATGTTATGAAAGGAAAAGTGTTTTTGAAGGAGAAAGGATATTTTCCTCAAGAATGGAGTTCAAGTGTTTTATCAAAATTATTTTCCATCTATGACAATAAAGGGTTCTGTTTTTATCCCTATTATTAAATTGATTTGATTATGTTGTGATGGAATTATTTTTATGAATTCCTTTATCTTATATGAATTGTTTTTTGATGTCATGATGTTTAAGATTCCCATTTGTATTACATGGGTTATGCAATGATGTATGCTTTATGATTTTGTGGCACACATAATAATGGTATCATTATGAGATGGGTGGGACCTATATCTCCCTCCAATTCATTGGGTAAAGATTTTATATCTCATGAGATAGACATGGCTGGAATGGTAGGTTATACCGGTTCAGTGAAACAAGACTGAAACGAGGGTGACTCGGTTCAGAAAGGGACTTTGTCCACTAAGATAGTATTGGCAATGAGTCTTGACTAACAAGAAATGATTCTCTATGATTATGTGTGCATGCCACAAAGTTTAATGTTTTAAGTTATGATTATTGTGATTACATTTCACTGCCATGAGTTATCCCAAGTTATGAAATTATGATCCCTTTTACAGGTTAAGATTTCCAAAAGTTATGTGCTTATGTATATGATGTGATTGATATTTATTTTGTTTACCCTTACAGAGCATTCGAGCTCACTCTTTTATGTTTTATTTTCCCCAGGATATAAAGAAATGTTTTAGGTAAAAAAGGAAGATCTCTATGGGAGATCTTGAAGATCTTTCACCACGATTAAAATATTATATTCCGAGTTTCCAAAGACACTAAACGATTACGATCCTTGTGTGTGTGTTTTTGTTATGTACTATGTATTCCGCAAATGTCATGTAATGTCAATGTACATCAAGCTTCGGGTCTCTACAATCATGACCATTTATTTTCTTTTCTTGATATTCTATGAGGGATGAAGGTATATGGGAAATTCAATAAGAATGAAATTTGGTTCCAAAATGCTTCTTTTTTGGGACATATTGTCTCTATGGATAGAATATCTTCTGACCCTACAAAGTAAATGGTTATTAGATAATGGATAATACTAAAGAATACAACTTAGATACATAGATTCTTCATCTAAGCAATTTAATAGCAATTATTTATTTAAAACATTTCCTCATTAGCTAATTAATTAACCATTATAAAATATAATGGGGTCTAATTCACATGGTCAATGGAATATGAAGATAAGTTTTAAGAGTTAAACATGATATTAATTAATGAATGAGTATTAACCATACCATCTAGATTGGAATTATTTTTTGTAAATAATGATGCATCAATAAAAGGACCGGGGTGCTCCCTTATAAAAAATGATAGAGTTATTACTTATCTATCATGGAAATTAGAGGTAAATAACAAAAAATATCCATCTAATGATAATGATATGGTTGATATAATTAGTACATAGAATATATATAGAGACTATATTAATTTTTTAATATGTAACATATATATGTATCACATGAATTTGAAGTGTATATTTAATTATAAATAGCTCAAAACTGGATAGAAGTGATGGCTAAAAGTACTCAAGGACTATGACTAAGTGATAAAATACCACGTTTTGAAGCAAAAAATTGTTTTTAGATTCAATTATCAGAATGTAAAAGGACAAAACACTCATGGATTTTGTAAATATGTACATGGAAGTTTGTGACACCCTAGAATTGTTGAACAACTAGGGGGGTCTAAACCCGTGGTTCATATTTTTAAATTTCATTAACATTATGTTACCCCAAAAAACATGTTAAGGTATCTATCCACACATGTAATAAAAAACCACTCCCACTAATATATATTTGAGTAAATAAGAATTCAATGAACATATGTTTTTTAAGGTTTAATCTAAATTTAAGAAAATATTTTTTACTATTCTTGGGATGTCTGATTCATCATTTTTATATTGTAGTCAATTATCAATTACAATGGTTTGGGAAGGGATCAAACTTAACTAAAAATTGGGCCTCAAACTTATGTCTCAAGAAATTATTATTATATTGGTACAAACTAGTAACAAAATAAGGATTATCATATGATATTTGTGATTAAAAAATCTTCTTCTTCTCACAAACATAAATATCTAGAACATAGATGCCCATAACATGTGTTTACCAATCTTACAATATCTACACACCTAAAAATTATTGATATCCTTCACTGACCTAGTGTATCCTCTGTAGAATGTATTATTTTCTCTCAATAATATTCCACACTCAAAAATTTTAGTGTCTTCAATAAAATTTACATAGATTATATTCCCATTTTTTAGAAATACATTCTCTGATACATGCAGAAAGCATCAATGATTCAATTGGAAACTACAAATCAATCAATGCCTTCAGTAAACAACCTTTAATTAAACCTAATGATATTAGAGTTTAAATAAAGAAAATCCTCAATAAAACATAGATACAATAGTCTTCAACTATTCCAAAAAGAATCTTAGATCAAATAATATCCTTCATAATATTAACACCATTGATTTTCTAGGTCACTATCATTATAAATATTTTAAATTTCATGAATGAATAGTCCTACAACATAATCTAGTAATCAAATATTCAGAAATTTTAATTTAATATTTTTTCAGTTTTCCTCTTCTTTAGCTTCACTCAATTTTGTCCCTTGTTTTGTACTTCAAAATAGTCTATTCTGATTCTTTTTCTTCAAATGGTCTATATTTTTCGAGCCTAAACTATTTTTGAACGTCCAACATGTAGAATCTACTTCCAATCATCCCAACTTTTGATCATCAAATCTTCTGATAAACATAATTTGGATCACATTTATTATTCATCTAAACTGATATTTATATTTTTAAATAAAATATAATACGTCTTATAACTCAAATTTTTGAGTTCCCTGTAATAATAATCCTACCCTCCATGACTTCACAATATTTCAATAAACTTTTAATAGCCTCTAGACTCAGTTTTCTGAAATTAAAAACTTTTACTACTGAAATCTAATGATTTTTCCAGACAATGGTGAAAAAAATAATATAACTTCATAATATT
This sequence comes from Viscum album, assembly GCA_963277665.1. NCBI lineage: Eukaryota > Viridiplantae > Streptophyta > Magnoliopsida > Santalales > Viscaceae > Viscum > Viscum album. Next base: position 1,237,819,755 of record OY728137.1, on the reverse strand, counting down.
TTTTGAAACTTCAATATCCCCTTCTATATATTCTAAAAACAACTATTTTTATCACTCATAATATTTTTTCATCGTATCATAGACATTATCAGTGACAAAAGATCTAGCACCATATTTGTAAAGAAAGAAATTTATTTCATATAATTCAATACCTTAGTGAAATGAAATTTTGTTCAACTGATTTAGATATATCCCTTCAATTAGTCCGCATTAATTTTTTCCAATTTTTATAAAAACTACAATATAGGATTATTATATAATATTAATGTTTTTACTCTTAATTTTGACAAAGAGTTTCACTACTCTCATACATTAACAAATTAATCCTAGTAATAGTATGAGAGATTTACATAATATCAATTAGGTTATAGGTTAATACATAACATGAAGTTTCAACCTTAATTTCTCAAAAAAATTCCTTAGAATAAATTTAGTGAAAATATGAGTGATTGGATCCATTTTGAATCTTGTTCAAACATTACATCCCCTGATGTAATGTTTTCTTTGAAAAAAAGAATCATGATTTATTTTTTTAGACTGGTGAATTGGGTAGTTTGAAAGGTCAATTAAAATTTGATTATCAGAGACAATTATCAATGGATTTTCAACATTAACTTTAAATTCTTCCACATGAAATTTCATCCACATCCATTGAGTATAAGTATGGGTGGATTCAAGAATATTTTAATTCCATTATACAAAGAGTTAATGAGTTTTATTTCTTACTATTCAACCCAACTAAACTGTATCCTAAAACGAATTTTCCTTCGGATGTTAATTTTTGGTCATCAAAATTATCTACCCCATCAGTATCCTCGAATATAAGGATGTTTAATAGATTGATTATTTGATGCAAGAAATCATTGTTTTTTTCCATACGCATACCTAAAAAATATTTTGTCTTCTATAAACTATGATTATTTTTCCCCTCTAATATCATTCATACAAAGAGACTATATACAAAATTTTCAGCCAAGATTCAGTTGGATATAAAAATAATATGATTAAATTCCATAAAATTCTTCAATTAACACATTTACACAATATATTTTTCTATAATTATAAAAATATAGAGAGAATTATAATTTTTTTTGAATATTCCATGTTAAACTTCCTCAATATGTCCTTGTTATAAATTTTCTATGAATGGATGATATAAATTCCATTTTTAAGACCTACAGGCTAAGAATAAAATTCATCCTCCCAAGCATTGACATTTCAATGAACTATTTTATTTTTTGAACGAACTCTTTACATGCATGATTATTATCACTAGTAAATATTACATCAAAAACATGGATAATAACTACTATAATTCAAAAAATGACCCATTGATATTTATATTTCTATGAACTATGCCTATAAAAATGTTCAATATCTTCCAATAACTATAATGTTTATATTACTATGTGTTAGAGGACTGCTTCAACCCATATAATTATTTCTTGAGTTTAAAATCCATATTGGCATCCTTATCAAGAAATAATCCCTCTATCTATTTTATATAATCATCTTCATCAAATTGACCATCCAAGAATAATGGATTTATATCTATATGATAGACCCAATATTTTAATGATAAAAAATAATAAAAAATATTCTAGTGGTCTCAAGACATGTAATGAGGGAATTTATTTTGTATAATCAACACCTTCCACTAGTGAATATTCCAAAAAACCCACCATGATTTATTGTTTGAATATTATAAAATTTCATTGAAACAATTCCTGAATACCAATTTAGTTCTGATATTATTCTTTTTAACATGTCTCATAAGATATTCCCTTGTATCACAATTTTTAATTTGATGCAATTACTCATTCAAAGATTGTAACCATTGTTTGTTCAAAATTGATTTTGATACTGACTAAGGTTACACCTTTGAAATATCTACAATTTGATTCTCCATTCTAAAATTTCACTTCATTTAAATTGGTTCTTTAAAACTAATAATGATTTTACTTTGTACGACCAGATTCTGTAATGTCGAGAATGTTGATTTTGTGTTTTCGGTAAAGCCTTATTCATTACTAGAATCATCTGAACATGTTTTTTAAATTAGGATGATGAACTCTTTCATCTATTACAGTTTTTCTATGAGACTATCTATTTACTTCTATTGGTTCACAAAATAAACCTTTTTTTCTTTACCAATTGGATTAAATTTTTTCACTTTTACATCATATGATTGCACAATTGTGAGTAATTTCGTTTTCCAACACTTACGGCTTCCTCCATTGGTTATGTAACCTAGTAAAATTCATTAACTTTTTCATCAATTTTTTTTTATTTTGGTTTCATGATATTTATTTTTAAAGGATTCCCAAATGTTTCAATATATTTCACCATTGGTTTCTTCTTTTACCACATCCTATAAGGAAATGTATTATTTCTTTGCAAGTATAAATAAAGTATAAATATTTAATACCATTCATATATTATCCATTCATAATAATATAGATAATTTATAATCCATAATCATTGCACATTCCATTTAAAACAAAAAAAATCTCAATACAGCCCCATTTTTCATATGGGTACCAGGAGAATTATACTAATGGATTGTTCTATTATTTTGATGATATTATTAGAAATTTTTACATGTAAACTTCTTAATATGTGTGTTTTTATCTTCTAAATGTGTACACCATATTACTTCCACCTTCAATTTGGTGAAACATAATAATTTCAATGCCATTGGATTTATGATTTATAAATATAACATTAGTCATCTATGTGAAGTCATCCTTAAAAGTAATAAATTATAAAATAAACAATCTGGATTGATTCTTCCTCATTCCTCATATATCATAATGTATATGTTCATGAGGAATATCTGAAAATATTTCTACCTATTTATATCTTCCTCTTCTCAACACCCCTATCTAAAAATATACCCAAATGATTGTTCTTTCTCTTTTTAATATATTTCAATATAGAACAACTTCTTCCATTGAATTTTTTCCCATGTTCTATTGGCTAAGATGAACATTTATTCTTTTAGATAATGTATTTTTATCTTCCTCACTTTGATAACGTGAGGTACCCCAATATTTTATACAAAACCTATTTACTTAAATTCTTACTACATTGGAAATATATTTTCTATTTTACAAGTACTAAATGATATAATAAATTCATCAGATGATACTTTTGTCTCGATCATCACATTGCTAACGAGAACATAGCAATTTATGATGATGTCTAAAAAAAATAAAAATTCATTCTTATTTAACTTCATATCATATATGATAGTTGTGAAACTTTTATTTTAAGGGAGCTATTGTATCCAAAGGTAATTGGTCTCCATTGTGTTCTTAAAAGATTCTATATAAATTAGCTTCACTGACCATATGTGTGGTGAACCCACTATAAGGAATCCAAGTCTTTCATTTCCACAAGGATTTTAGAGAAACATCACCATAAAATGATTTTATTCAACATTTCATATTCCTACATCCTTTTATCTATGTATTCAAGGAATTTTCCCAAGTAATTTGGCTATTTACGTCCTCTTTATGTGACCATTTTGGTCACAAATTCAACATGTTTAATATAAGTAACATAATTTATTATATGAGTAAATTTCATAACATCTCTTGATACTTTTTTCTCTTTAAAAACATTTATTACTTTTCTTTTATGGATAATCCCCCTAAAATATAACATTATTTAAAAGAGGGATTTGTTGTTCCACAAATTATTATATTTTTCTCCAAAGATTGTGCACCCTTAGTAATAGCAATTAAACCTTTATCCTTTAAATTGATAAAAACATCGGTTGCAGAATGATTACTATAGCTTATCAAATGATACAACATCTGTTTATATTGAATGTTATTAATCTATCATCTTGAAATCTTTATTCACTTTCTTTATGAATCTAGATATTTTATAACCCTTTATCCTAGCCAAAGGGATTATCCTTTTGGTTGGCTCAACTACATTTTTATTGAAATTTAATTTTTTTAAAATTTTAGAAAAATAGCTTTTTCATGTTTTCCCATTCTAACTTTTTAAAAATATCTTAAATATTTAAATTTAACTACTTTTACTTGTTGAAATCATATATCAACATCATAAATGTTTTTTGAACAATTATATTATATCTTATATAGTTTATCTTCTATTTTAGACACATTATAACCATTGTTATTTAAATTTGATTCCTTCTTAGACACCATCAAATTGAGTATATTAATTTCCTAAATTTATTCATTCTCATTTTTATGAAAATATTCTTCACTTCCAATATTCTAACCTCGTTTATTCTTCATTAGGTGGAGTTCCTTTTTGAGTTTGGTATTTTTCTCAAGACTTTATATAGCTTTGATTTCATAATTTTTTTCATATAAGTTACTTATCCTTTTCCTTCTTATCACGTGAGGTTTTATTATGTTTCATATTATCCATTACGTATAAAAATTTATCTTGAAATTATTCATTGGATGATATATCTCTTAATGAGCCATTTTCTTTTCTTTCTTAATAAACCCATTCTTTCTTCTAGGTAAACATACTTTTCTCCTTCAACTAATATTTTGACCTCGTTTTTATTTTTATTCCACTTCTTCATCCATGGGTTTTCATAAATATAATATCATGTATCATTATTTAATTTTTTTAGAGTAACTAGAGGAATAGTTTCCATCCCCCCCATAATCTATGTATTTCAAAAAAATATTTCTATTTTACATACCTTTACCTTTTTTAATATTTTGAGGCATAAAATAAATTATTCACTTGTGATCCTTATCTATATGATATTTTTCTTCTGATTCATCTTATGGTTTATTTTCCAATTCATTGAGGATGATTTTCTTCATAGATTAAAAATCCATTTCATCCTTTTCAATTTATTCAAAGGAATAACATTATTTATTTTATATCCCACAAGGATATTTTTAATTTCATCTAGAGATAAATCTTCTCTACCCTCCAATGTTGGGACATTAGGATTGATTCTACCTGTAATGTTTCTCATTAATGTCTGTTGAATATTTATTTTTATCATATTGTCTCAATATCTATTGATATTGGTAAGCATTTGTTTTGAATCTTGTGAAATAGTCATCTACTCTTTTCCTTGATATCAATCATCAATCTTCTATATGAATTCTTAAAATTAAATGATTTTCATCAAAAAAATTAATATTAAATTCAAATATACTTTCAAACTTATCCCATGATTCCTTATCTAATTGAAGACCCATCCCACTAGTATATTTTTTTAATAATTACATTAGAATAAAATTTTGTGCCATACAATAAAATGTAATCTTCCTTTATTCCAAAAAAAAAATTAAGAACACCTCTTTCACTATATTGAAAACCTATTAAAAAAGTTTCCACTTCTAAGAAAAGAGACAATAATTGTCATATTCCCCCACCTGTGAATTTTTTTCCATCAAAGTTATTGATTCTATAACACCTTATAGGATTTATATTAAATATCTTTAAAAATATATATTACAAAGGGAACCTTCTCAAATACCACTTGTGATACATAGGAATGGGAGAAACACTGGGGTTGAATCAAGGGATCCTTTTATAAAATCCTTTAAATTTATATTAACCTATTTGAATTTTGAAGGTATTGATCTAATCATGTAATAAAAACCCACTATAACTCATATGTAGTAACGTAAACATGAATATAATGCACACTAGTTTTTATAAGGATTGACCCAGTTAAAGGAACCTACTCTGTTCTATTTTTGGGATGTCTGGGTAAAATATTTTCAACTCTAATCATTTATTAATTATAATGGATTTGTGAGGGATCATACTTAACCCAAGAATTTCATCCCAAAATTATCTATCAAAACAAGATGATTATATTGGTTCTCAATAGTAACACAAAATGGTTTACACTTTGGGATTAATGAATAATAAAGATGTTTTGCTCAAAAATTTCAATCTGAGGAAGTTATATGCCTAAAACTTATATCTTCATATCTAATAAATTATAACCACTTAAAATCAGTGAGATTATTATTTGACCTATTACCTACTTACAAGAATGTATTTTGGGCACTCAATAATTTTATTCTCTCAAAAATGATTAGTGCCATTAACATAATTTACTAAAATTATATTATCCCAGAATTTAGAAAAAAAATATTTGATATATATTAGGAAAATATTCTCTTCCATTTGAATATCATATTCTATAAAATTATTTGGTCATTTTACTTTAGTTACTTTCAAAGACATTGAATTTTTAATTCATATATTCTGATGTAAAAGGTGAATTCAATAGCTTTCATCTTCACCATAAATAATTTCTAAGATCATGAACAATCCTTTATGAAATTTTAATATTTTTCACCCATCTCAGCATCATCCTAATGATTAGACTTCTCATGAAGTCTTAGTTCTTTAACATTTTTTTGTCATCTAACATCCATCAAAGTTAATATACACTTATCTAGTCATTCCACTTCTTTTGTTCCACTCAATATTCTATAGGATTCTGTACTTTGAATATCTCTATCATAAATATTATGCTTTTGATAGTCTAAATCGATTTCACATTCACTTTATTTAAACACTGTCTTGAAGCATCTACTTTCCATCATCTTAACTCCTAATTAATTTATATTCTAATAAAGTAATCATGAATGATTATTTTTATTCCTCAACTATAGAAACATGATACTTCTACACATATTATAACATGGATTTTAACATAAAAAATTAATAAATAAAACCCAAAGATCAAGAGGTTTAATGTATTTTGAATAATAGGTTCATAATTCATCAAATTGAAACTAAAATAAGTAAAATTTATTTTAATATCCATAATTAGATCCTAAATATATTTTATCTCCATAAACTACTTATCATAACCTAGGTAGTACATAAATAATAGGGATATCAATAGTGCCCAATAAGGCAATGAAAATGATGATGAATCACGACATATAAATCAAGAGGTATAACATGATATCATAAAGAGTAAAGGATCATGAATAATAATATATAATAAAAATATAAATAAAATGTATTCATACGAAAAATTCATGTTCAACTACTTAGATAACATCACATGGTTGATAGAGCCGCTTTATGAATGAGTTTTACTCCCTAATCACATACATATCATCTCAAGAGATATAAACATTACCCAATTAATTAGAGTGGTATTTTTGGGAACCCATAAAAATATGTACATGCTCAAAAATTCTGCAAATGGAAACCAAACATAAGGCATAAACCTAAGAGTAACCTAAGGAAATAAATAAACTGTATAGTATTTACTCGTGTCAAAAAAATATATTTGATAATAATTTCATAGACGAGAAAGAATTAAATAATTTTTATGTTACATTTTGAATAAATAAGAGATGTCCTAAAAAATTTTGTTTGTTTAAAAAAATATCTGGAGAAAGGGATTAAAATTGTGAATGAAAATGAACGTTCAAAAAAGTATTTTATAAAATTAATTAAATACTATTGAAAAAATAATGAGCATGAAATTTTATATTAAAACCAGTGGTAAATCAAAATGGTTATCCAAAAATTATTCCTTTATTTAGTGAAATTTTTAATGGTAACAAATAATTTAACAAGATTTTTATAAATGTTCTAAGGAATATAAGAGTTCCGCTTAATCAGGTTTTATTTTTAAAAAAGAAATTTTAGTATTGAACATAAGGCACATATAACCATTAAATGAAAATTAAAATAATCTATGTATATATGTAATAGGAAAATATAAATAGTTTATAAGTATTCCATAACATTTATTAGATAACAAAAAGTGATTTAGATAGAGAAATGTTATAACCTAATGAAAGAAATGTTGGTTCGTAGAGATCCCTTACCTTATGTTATGAATTATTCTAAACATGAACATAACATCCTGAATAATTGAATTAGATTCACTAATTACTTATATAAAAACTTCTTCCAAATATATTCTTACTATTATTATATTATGGTTATTCACAACCATTTTAGTGATATATAAAGCTTAATTTTTCTATTTCAAGGGCATTTGTTTCATGTTTCCAAGGATGGATCACTGTTTTATAATTATTAAAGTTCTTGTAATATTTTAATCTGAATCCAAATGTGAAATAGTATTATATTCATGTACATATAGATTTTTAATTGGATCAAAATAATAATTTTTTTCTAACATAGGGATGATTCGATCTGTAAAAATTGTAACATTATATGTTTTGTTCATTTAAGAAGTTTTAATGACTATTGAAAACTAGATTTGATTTATTTTATTAAATTATTATTAAAACATTATAGAACATTATATAAATATTAATATTATTTTTTAATCATATTTAAACAGAATAATATTGTATAACAAGCCTTAAAAGTGTTAGAGAAAATGAAGTATTTTTCTCATGGAGGCGGTGAACCAATTAAATTGTGAACAACTTTTTCATTTATGAAACCAATGAATTGAGGGTATAATATGGATATTATATTAACATAATAGAAATAAATTAAAATTTTAATATTTATGTAATTATTTCCTTATATATTAGAGTGGTGAGGATAAATTAGAAAAAGAAAATAATTCAAAAGCGAAAGTTCTAACATATTTCTACTTGAATGTCATCTCTTTAAATACTCATTATGTCACTTTTGGATTGAAATTTGTAGAAGGAAAATAATTATAGGAAAATTATGAGAGAGTTAAGTAGATATTTGTGAAGAAATTTGTAAAGTTAAATGTCTTACAATATCATAGTAAAAGCGGTTTTGAGGGGTGTTATTTATAATGGGGAGGGGTGTATTTTAATATTATAATCATTAGTCTATTATTTTGGATCAAGGATAAAAATAGTGATAAATCTTGTGAATATATATAGTAAATAGTGAACATGATTTTTCAACAATGCATTCTTACATCATTAATGACTCAAAAATTAATGTATTTGACATTTAAAGTTTCATAGTTTATTTTATTGTGTTTTACTATTCACCCTATATTGAGCTATTTTAGAAAAATAACAAAAAAAATCACCCTATATTTTTTTCAACGTGTAAATTCCAAAAATGAATTCAATTTTATGAAAATAATTTTTTAATATGAAAAAATTAACTTTTAACTAAAATCCATTTTTATTTAAAAAATACTATTTTTAATATCATGATCAATTTTGTAACCCTTTGAAAAAATATTATAGGTTGCATAAAAATATATTATAATTTTAATAAAACAAAACAATAAGTTATAATCCCACTTTTCGATAATAAAATTAATTTTCAATAACTTTTTTTATAAAATTAAAAACAAAACATATATGTTTTATAATATAAGAATAATTGTTTTATAATTTTTAAATCTTTTATTAACCTGTATAATGACATAAATATGACTTATTTTCATTTTGTAGGAGTACTAAATGTTATTTTACACTTTTATAACTAAGTGTACTATTCTAATGACCATGTTATTATTGCTAATGATGAGATTTCTATTCAAATAGTCAGATTACAATTCAAATGGTCACATTAATATTCCTTAAATTATATTTGTAATGGTTATATAGGTTGAGTAATTTCATTAAATACATCATATTTCATTCAATATTCAATAAATTATATTTTATAGCAAGGCTATATATATTTTGAATTTCAAGATGAATATTTAATTACTATTATCTTTATTTTTATAGATTTAATCATGAGTGCACTTATTCTAGTGGATGGAGTAGATCCAAATTTTCATATTTTATTTATCCTATTTTAAATATTTTATCCCATTATTATATTTTCAATTAATATGGATATATTTATTTTCTAAATATAATGATTTATGTAATAAAATGTTGTTGGTTCTATCTTGTGGTTTATATGCATTACATAATACTATATTCCTAAATATGACACAATTATGTGATATAAAGGGAAATTCATTTGATAAAATTCTAGGTCATTACATTCTACACCCTTGAAATTTTATTTCACCCACTAAGATGAAAATAGATGAGGGTACTTATGCTTCATCTCTTCCTTAACTTCCCATGTCACTTCCTTGTACTTATGGTTCTTCCATAGTACTTTGACTATGTGACTTGTCATATTTCATAAAACTTTGTCTATACAGTCAACGATCATCACCAGTTTTTCCTTATAAGAGATACCATTTTTTAGATATTCGACCTTTGAATTTAGTAAATGTCAGGGATTTTTTATTTATATTATCAAGAGGGATATGATCAATACATCGTGTACTTAAGACAGAGTTGGTTGGAATTATTGTTGGTATGTCTCAACACTTAAGTTATCAATAATATCAAAGGAAAAGATGTACATAGGGCTTAAAATTTCCTTCTTCCCAACTGTCATGAGTCTCTTCCAAGGAGATATATAAAGGAACACTTTGTACGTAACTTAAAACACCAGTTCTATTTAATGATTGTTTGCTTAGCTCTTCTATCAATATTGGTTAGCTCTGATGTACTTCAAGATGTTTTTTATTTTTTTAACCATATCTTAAATCATTTCGGGTCCTAGCATCTTATTTTTACCTATATCATCCTATAATGTAGGTGATATACAAATATTCATATAAATTGATTCACATGGATCTATTTTGATGCTTTGGTGAAATTTATTATTATATGGGAAATCAATTTGAAGAAGATTTTGATGACATCCTTCTTTATTGTCCCTTGAGTATTCTCTCCGCATGTCCTAAAGTGTCTAGGATTTTCACTTATATTGGAAATAATTTTTGGTGTTATATTCCATAATTAATTTCAACTCATTTTTTATTGTATATTGGATAAATTTTCTTAACTTATAGGTAAACATTTGATCTTCATTGCATAAAATAAATATTTTTGTTCCATGAATCCTAACCACTTATCTAATGTATTATCAAGTAGAATTTCAATTGAATTACATTGAAGTCAGATATATTTATACTACCATCCACCACAACCCATATAGGAATATGTCCTTTTGATGTATTTTTATGACCATTGAAAAATTTCATAGTGTTGTTTTCCAATTTCCATGTACGTATGGTTAATGGTTACAACATACCCTTAAACATTTTTCTTTAATCCATCACCTACTAACATACCGGGAACTATGATGTATATTTTATAGTATCCATATTCATATTAACCCACAAAATAGTGCTCTTAAATTTTTTGATAAATCTTCATTCACGCTAGGTGGATTGAGAAGGTCGATATATGTGAATCATTCAACAAATCCATCATTAATTTAGAGTCTAATGGTACCCATATTCATGACTCAAATCTTGTAACTCTTTCTTCATCAATTTTTATCTCTAAGGGTTTTCATTTTCTTATAGCTTCCACTTTCTTTTGAATTTACTTTTAGTCTATTTTTTCATCCATTGTCTTATCTAGAATTGATGGTTGGGAAATCATTTAAGACATGTATGATGATGTTCCTTCCATTATGATTCCCATGTAAATCCATCAAAATACTAAGAAGATTATATACTTTTAAATTATCAACATTCATAAGGTCACAAGATCCTTTCTACTTAGGTATTCTTATACATTACTCACCATCCTGAATGGTAGTAGATTCATCAGTCACAATCCTTGATCATCATTAACCATCTTACATGATTCATATTAATCAATTTTTATTGGAATATATATTTGAGTCTTTTATGATCTATATATATTTCACACTTCTCCCCATATAGATAATTCCCCAAAAATTTCAGTGGGAATATTACTGCAGAAAACTCTAGATCATTCATTGTATTGTTTTTATCATTAACTTTCATCTTCCATGATGTGTTGGATATCACTTTGTAATTTTTCATCATTAAACAACCTAATACATTCTTTTAATATTGTATGTATACCATTAAGTTATCCATTTATGGGTAGTGTGAGTACTAGTACAGTTCAAAGCATCCTTTTCATCTCTTTGAAGATCTATTCACATTAATTTGAATAGAATAACTTTACTCCCAAGTCATTTTGGTTAATGAGTTTTAAAATTTAAATAATTTCCTTACAAATTATTATTAATACTCTGATAGTCCATTGAGACAATGGATCTCCCTTACAAGTGTTGTATTTGGTCTTTACTCTTTCGATATTTTCTTATAAGTATATATATATATCACTTTACTGGTGATAACATTCCTCAATAATGATACTAACACTATCTGGAAATGAAAATTTCTATATTGTACATATAGCTTATCCTTTTAAAAAAATTATCACAAATTCAAATTCTCATTATGCACCTACGTATCATATAGTATATCAGAATATAAAATATAAATTTTAACACAAATTATTCATGGTAAAATCAAAAGAATATAATATTTAATCCTAGGAATATTTATGGTGTGTTAGTGAGTTTGATGGAATCACTATGAAATTATAGTGTCCATACCAAGTTTGAAAGGTAGTCATGGGAATATCCTCATTATTCACCTTTAATTGGTGATATACTTACTAAAGTTCTCCCTTATATAAGTAATGATCCTAAAATAGTTTATTGAAAAATTCATAAATATGTGCAAGGGTATAGTTTTTATTCATTTATATTTTTTCAAGTTCACGATAATCAATCAAGAAGTGAATTCACCCATCCTTCTATTTGATAATGAGGGCTAACACACCCCACTGTGATGCACTTGGAAATAAAATACCCTTATCCAAATTCTCTAGTAACTATTTATTCAATTCTTATAACTCAATAGTGGAAATTATATATGGATTCTTGGATATATACATAAATCCATGCATAAGATCTATAGATAAATCAACCTATCGTTCAGGAGGAAGACTAACCAACTCTTCAAGAACTATATCAATACAAGCCCTTACAATTGAAATGTCTTCAAGAATGATTCTCTTATTTATATTAATCATGTGATCTAGATATTATTACTCATAAGGAAATAATATTGACTCTTGATAAAAATATTTCAAAATATATTCACTCTCCTCGCAATTTTATATAATTGTTGGATTACATGGGTTGTGGAGATTGATCACCCTCTCTGGAATTTTTAAGTTATCCTTATATTATAATAACCAATCCATTCCCAATATATAATCAAAATCCACTAAAATAAGTAAAAAAATATTTTATGGAATATTCATCCCACAAACATTGATTGGGGAAGAGTTATATACTAGGACATAATAATTTACCCATTCATTATTCTTATAGATTTCTCAAACCCCATGTTTTTATATGTTATTTGAATATTTATAATAAATATTAAAGATATAAAAGAATGTGTAGAACTAGAATAATATAGGATGTTCTATATTCTTAAATGAATAATTAGCATACCTATCAGCATGTCACCATCAGGATCCACCTTAGTAGTTTTGATAACATATTCCCTTCTTATCTCTCTACGAATTTGAGGTTGTTGTCATAAATTGATTATGAAGACCATTGGATTTGGAAATTTTATTCTACAGTACTTGTGTTCCTTATAGTTAAAAAATTGGACCGCATGTTGAGTGTTGATATGAACCTTCTTTTCTCCCATCATATTAGTGTGCTTCATCATCTCACTTCAGTATTAGTTATCCTGATGCCCCTCTTTTCCACATATAAATCACCTCTTTTTTATCTTTATATATTGTCTTATATAATTATTTCCACACATTTTACTAGTGTACAATTTATTATTCTTTACTCCATGGGATTTATCAATTGACCCCCCTAAGTTAAACATTATTTTACACTTTTTATCTACATCCCCATGATCCCAATAAAACTCACCAATATCTATATCGACCTTAAGGGAACAATGAAAGATCTATTCATAATTATAAAAGTCTTGATTCACTAAATATTTTGATATAATCAACTTAATAAATTAAATTAGTTAACCACCTTACATTAAGTGTTGATGAAAAAGTTGGAACCATACCGTGAAATACTTGTGATATATTCCTTATATTCCCTGATAAAATAATTTTATGTTTTCTTCAATATGAGAAACTCCCACTCCATTTTTAGGAGAGTTTTTGGAAAATGTTTTGGGAAAATATTTTCAAGTATACTAAACATTCAATTGAATCAGTTTCCACTTTGGACTTCGTGTTCATAGTCGTTTTTAACCACTAATCAGCTTCACTATAAAGATAATACAAAGCCAGTATAGCTTTCTATTATTTTGAGAATTAGAGGAATGAAAATATCTACTCAATGGGTTTAATTTATTATTACAGGATATGGGTATTAGAAGATACACTAAAGGTATGGGAATTTTTCATAAAGGACTCGATCAATACATTACATTTCTTAAGAGAATGAGGTCATTCTATATGATTCAGGTAATTATTTATTACTTGATTTAGTTTATCTAGTAATTTCATAATGTTATTATCTCCCACTCCCATCATATCATAAATCTCATTAGTTAAATCATCACATTACCTATAACATTATTTTTTTTCCAGGTTTCCTTTTATTTTATTTCATTAGCTAAAATAAAGAAACTGAAGTTATGGATAAGAATACTAATCATAAACATAATATAAAAAGAGACAATATGAAAATAGATGGAATAAAATTTAAATCCTACCTTTTGATTCATTAGGTTTCAATATATGTAATCTATAATAATTTTCCATATATGTTTTATAACATAACAATCTCTTCCAGTCCTTCATAATTTTTGGTAAATAGTTTCAGAATTTTCAAATGAATATCCCTTGGGAACATCAAAATTTTTCTTCATTAGTGCCTCTATATATTCCAAAAGTAAGGGACTGATTATATCCCCAATAATCACTTTTGAGGGTTATTACCCCTAGGTACAACTATTTCAGAGCCACATCCACTAGTATCATCCAAGTAGAGATATAATTTCTGGGATACCTCTTACGCTATATTTTTGAAAAAAATTAGTATATTTTCCTCCTACACATACACTTATACCTAGGGTTATAACTAATGCATTCTAGTCATAATCACCAAAAATAATGAAAAAATTGTATGATACCTACAACAATGACCCCACCCTTCTACACATACTATTACATTCTTTTTAACATAAACATCCAAAAAACACAACCCAACGATCAAGGGGACTAGTATCTTTATAAAACTAGGTTCATAATACATCCAAACGAAACTAAAATAAAAAACAATAATGTTCGTATATATATCTTAAATGAGATTATGTTTCTAATACTGCATAAGTCAACCTGACGAATACACAAATAATGAAGTGATATATAAATCCTGGAAAGGGAATACACATGATGAAGAAGCATATCAGATCAATTGAAATGAATAACGTGATATCATAATAATTAAAGGATATTAAATAATCATACGTAAACATAATATAATGAACATAGAATCATAAGATCATGGAATCATTGGAATTTTCGAACAACATGGAACATAACAGAAGTATAAGTCATGGATAACTCAAAAGACAACGTCACATGGTGGGAATAGTCCCATCATGGATTTTGTTTACTCATTAATCCCATTCATATCATCTCATGGACATAAATTTAATCCAATGCATTAGAGTTTTATTCGTGAATACCCATGATAACATGTACATTCTTATGTGTCCCAAAAGTGAAAATCAAACAAAACACATAATTAAAAAAGTTACCCTTTAATGAAATTCATTATATAATATTACCCCATATAAGAAATAAAATATATTTTATAAATATTCTAAATAGAATAATTAAATTAATATTTTGTTGGTTCGTTTGTAAATATAAAATAATAAGCCTCAAAGTTCATGTTCATTTACAAAGAACATCATTAGAATTGGTAGATAATTCTATATATATATTAAAATTTAAAATAGTATTATAAGGAATCAGTTAAATACTTTTAAAGAAATAATGAACATTGACAATTCATTGTAAACCAGAGGTATACCAGAATGGTTATCCCAAAAATATTTTTTTATTTATTGGAACCATGAATAGGGATTAAGACATTAGAAGAGTGTTATATAAAAGTATTATGGAATATAAAAGTTTTACTTAATCTAGAATTATTTTGGATGAAGGAATTTAATAAAAGAATTTAAGTATTGTATAACCTCCTAAGAGGAATTTAGAAAAAGTTAGGTATATATGTAAGAGACTATTTTCACACAAAAATTATTGCACCATGCACTTCTCCATTATTATTTTTATAAGTGTGAAGCCCAAAAAACAAAATTCACATTTTTCAAGATTGAATTGGAAGAGTAATTGTTGAAGAATAATGGTTGGGTTTAGGATATCATTTTTAATACGGTTCATATTGTTCTCCTTTTAATTATATTTTATTCTAACCATTTAAATATTCCCTAATAAAAAATAGACCTATAATAGCTAACCATGCAAGAAATTTCAACAATGAAAATGAAGGAGTATCCACAACCACACCCAGGAGCTAGTTGGTTGTTTAGAATTGGTGGAAGGGGTTTGGTACAAAGCGCTTTTACAAAGGGAGAAGAGTTGCGTCATGTGTTGGAAACAAAATAGTTGAGAGGGTTGGCACCAGTTGGTGTCGGTGAAGGAATGTGGTTGGGATAAGACACCTTACCCACTTCTATCCATCTATATAGAGTGGTTAAATTATAAAATAATTTCCATAAGTATGAGAAATTAATTGTTGGATATACCCTATGTAGGAACTAATGAACCATATAAATTATACACAAAAAATATCAGCCTTCCGATCAATTTGATTTGAGACATCCAATCACAACTGTGGTTATCTTTTTTCGCCCATATACCAAAGCCTTTACAGACCAGCTATTTTCATGTAGAAACAATATATGATAATCAGGATCCATGAAATATAATCCTACGGTTGTTAAAAAAGTGAAATATACTACATCCAAATCTTCACAAAGCATAAAAATGGTTTATGAAGATTGAGTTTTTGGATAAATATTTTATACCAAATGCCTAGTGAAGATGAAAATGGCAGTATGTGATGAATCCCCTATCAGAAAATAAAATGATTTTCAGAATTTATGCTTGTATTGAGTTTTAGTATACAATCATGCATATGGATTGACTACTAAAATGCTATGTGAAGTGGCTTTTATGTGGTTTATGTGCTTTGTGAAGATGAAACTATGTGGATGAGATTCCATGTGGGAATATATAATTCAAAAAGGTACATTGTAATTCAACTAAGGAAGTATATCTATATAATATTAAGAATAGTTTTCAAATTGAGGATGATTTTGAATATGTAGTGAGTACTATGTTGTGAGGGTTTCCAGGATGAGAAACAATCAACAATTTATAGAATGATAACATTCTTTCATAAGGATGGGTTCTATTCAAAAAAATTTAATATCTCATTTAAGAAATAGATTACATTAAAGAAGACTCAATAAAAACAAATAACGTCATGCGAGGTAGAGTATATGGTAGCACTACAGTATGAAAAAGACACGTTGTAGAGAAGGATGGATTATAAATTCCATGTAGTTTTCAAAATATTCCATGCAAATAAACATCTATATGAAGTATCAAATATTTGAAGTAACAATATTATACGGCCCATTAAATTCTTCCATGAACTATATGAATAGTTATCAGATAGTGATTACAATATGTGAAGCCTCATGTCATATTAAATGGTATGAAAGAATGAAAATTCAATCATGTAATGAAGTATAAAATACCGCCATCTTTGAGGGTTAATTTATGAGTGAATATGATACAAGAGTTAGTGTTCATGGATGAACATAATCATTCATGTCTATAAATAATAATTCCATAAAAGTTATTCAGTACATGGTGAAGCTCTCATATAGAGGCAATACAGGTTTTAGAATAGATTAATTCATTTCTAGCTCGAACAAAAGAATTGTTTTTGTGTTCGAAGGATTCATTTCAATGACCCTCACATATTGAATAAATTAATTCATGAATCCCTTCGAGATACTATTATGTGGATGTCCTATGAGTCCACCCCTTTATGTGAAGATCTTATAACTTTTTATTGTGATAAGGACACTAGGTTTAAAATAGCAGTCACATTCTATTCCTTATAAATCCAAGCACCATTTCAGGGATGAAAAGGAGGTGAGATAAAAATTTTGAGGAGGGGATTTTTTGGATGGAAATAATAGGAAGAGTATTATAGGTATTTTTAACATGTAGGAATGGAACTAAGTTTAAATTTTTATAGAAAATTGATAGAGGAAGAAGATGGTAGCACGGTTATGGAGGACACAAATTAGACTATAATCCCGATCATGAAAGAACTTATGTAAAATTCATCAATTTTAAAATTGTGTTGAGCCTTATAAAGGTAATCCTAGCTGTCCCGTTTTCAAGGAATGATTTCAAAAAATTTATTCATTAAAAAGTAATATTATGAAAAATTTTAAGCAACCAACCCCTTGTAAGGCTCCCTTACAAACTCTCTTTTGCGAATACCTTCACAAAGTCCCCATCCAACCTTTGTAGAATATCATAGGTAAATTCTATGAGGCCATCCCTATTAAAGGTGTTATATGAGGCTCACTTTCTAAATTCTACATGATGATCAAATGGAGTTACCATATTTATAAAATCTCTACATGGAAACTCTTATGTGAGTATATGATCCTTCACAAACATGAAATTCAAGCATCCTTCTAGGTATAGGCCCCATAAAAATATTCATTAATCAAGATTCAGGATACACCAACATGTAAATAAATATTAAATTAATAATGATCTTAGATATTCCTTGTGATTAAGTATTTAATTAATCATGAGTCAAGATACTCCTCATGGTTAAAATATCAAATTTCCATGATTTGAAAAACTCCTCAGAGATCCATGAATTCGATCATTCTCTAAGGTGTATTCCCCAAAAAAAAATTTAATTAACCATGATTCATGATAATCCTCATTTGTAGCTACCTAGTCTTAACATAAATGGATATTATATCATTTTAGTAGTATATTCAGCACATTAAAAACAATACATGCATGAGGCCCGTAATAGTTTAGGGTCTTTGAAAAAATGGAACACAATATATTCTAACATAGTGAAAGATATCCAAATTTTCATATAAAAATATTACCCTTTATTACTCCATCTTAAAAAATTTCGACATATCCTGGGTAAATGAAACATAGTAAAGGAAGATTTAAAATTCTTAATAAGGGTAAACAATTAATATACATAGCCTAACATGAACATAAGGGTTTGAGAACATGAGAGTAACATTTTAATATCATACCCTACATATCAAAGATCATATAAAAGAGTCCAGGAATAAACATTGTAAATTCATAATACATGAATAAATAGATAATAATGAGAATAATACATAAAAAATAACATTGGAATAAGGCATGGTATTTTTCAAAACACATAAACATATTAAATGATTCCTATAGTAGTCAAGGATTACAACCAATGTCATATTAATGGAATGGGTTCACTCCCTAAACCATATTAGTAGTCATTATTCACTTCCAAGACTATATTAGAGGAAAAAAACATTTAATGAATTGGGTTTATTCCTAATTTTGGAAATATATTACTAAACTAGATTCACTTCCTATTCCAGCCTTGTATTACTTAACTGAATTCATTCCTCCTTCTAGCCCTATAGAACTAAATCATGATTACTCCTCATTCCAATCCTTCATTACTACACCATGATAACATCCCATTATATCCCTATATTTTTTAACTGAGTTAACTCCACATTTTATCCTTATATTAATGAATTGAGATCACTCCTTATTCAAGTCCATTATTTCTGAACCAAGTTTACTCCTTATTCCATCCTTTTATTACCAAACCAAGTTCACTTCTCATTCTATCCTTATTATATTGAATCATGTTCACTCCTTATTCTAACCATTTTTATCTCATGAGATATAAATATTTACCCAATTCATTATAGTGAGATATAGTTTCCACAAATCACATAATTAAATCATATATATGTGTTCCAGAAGATAATTAAAAATTCATTATATCATGGCCCATAAAAAGAGGTAGTCTTTATAAACATCGTATCATAATCCATGAAATAAAATGGGTATCATAAATATTTAATCATATCATAACCTAGGGAAAAGAGATAGGATTAATCATTATTTAATCAAATCATAACTCAAAAAATAAGTAGGTTTCAGAATCATTTTATCATGTTATAACATGTTGGAGATAAAGTGGTTTTATAAATAACCTTCCATGTTAAACAAAAACGATTGACAGAAATGTTAATAATGGTGTCCTTGGATAATATCCCCAATAAATAAAAAACTATATAAAAATATTTCACCTTTTATGGAATTTAATTTTGGAAGGATGACTTAAAACATTTCATTAGGAAAATATCCTTTCTTATTTGAGATATACCTTTTAAAATATTGAAAACATTTTCATTTAAAATTAATCTTAATAACCTATAAAGTAATCTTTGAAAACAATTTAAAAATATTATTAACCATTAAATATTTTCAAATTCTTTTTCCCTGAAAATGACCATAAAATATCATTTAAAAAATTAAAACATTTTTAGAATTCATGGTTTAAAAAAAAGATTTTCGGCCGATGTGAAATAAATATGGATTTTCTTAAAAACCATTTATTAATTATATTATGCTCAATAGTTTAAAAATTGTACCAATAAATGAATATATCATGAAATGAAAATATTTGATTAAAATAAATGAAATTTATTGAGATAAGGATCACAATATTTCATCAATTTAAGCATAATCATAAACAACCCTAATAACGATGATATGGTAATAATAAAATCTTACCACTTCAGTGACATTGAATTTTAATCCTCATGAAAGAAATAATTAAAAACAAGATTATATTATAATTAAAATAAGTATATTCATGATATAACCTATAAAATTTCATTATATACACCTCATAGAATAATATAGGTCCAAAATAGGTCCTGTGTCTCAAAGGAGGCAAATTGAGACAAAATTACTCTACTAGTTTGGTATCTTCTAAACCATAAACCCCATGAAAGAGAGATAAAAAAATTTATTTTTAAATATCAATTAATTTAACATAAATAATAATATAATTCATTAATGAGAATTATATACACCATTTAAATTAATTTGGTGGTTAATGTGGCATATGTCACACAGAAATAAGAGCGATACTAGAAATCCCCTTACTAGAGTTACTTTTGAATAATGAGATCCATAAAATAATAAAATCAATTGAAACATTTAATATAATTAAATAAATTAAACTCATGATATACCATCATATGGTAGTAAACACACCACACAATAAGAATAAATGGTGAATATGGCATATATCTCATAGAAATAAAAGTAAGAAGAGATATCTCGTACCTTAAGTTTGTACTTTCTTCGTACACATTCAAAACTCATGTATAATAAATATATGATTATTTTATTTTACAATAGAAACATATCATTATATATAATACCATATATTATTTTATTATGACATTATATTACCTTTTTTAAGCATAATGCTAAAATTATGCTTTAGGAAATAATCGCATTGTTTTTTGTGTATGTTTTAACTTGTTATTTTATATCATCTTACTTATATTGTGATTTAATTATATAAAAAATTTAAGATATGATTTAAATATCATTTATATTTAGTACATAAGTATTTATAACAATATAAAAAATATTAAAATATGAAATGGAATACATTGTTCATGGAGACATTAGGTCGTACATATGCATGAATGTTGTTTCCATTTTCTTGTTGTATTAAAAAAATATAGTAAATGAGTTATATGTTTATATATATATTATCATTATAGTAGAATTATTATTTCATATATATCATATAATATTACTTAACCCATCTATAATATATTACATCTAAAGTATGCACGAATCTCATCACTTTGAGGAGGCAGTAGTCCTCACATCCACAAACAAAGTTATCCTTTTCCCACAAAATGGAAAGCGTGAATTTATCTATTATATAATAATTAGAAAATAAAAAATACATCATAAATGTCATATATATCATTTAAAAATATTAATTTCGTCATTATTACCATCCTTGAAAATCATTAATGGAAGAACGAATGACATCGGTTTTTGAGAAGGCAGTTCACCGTACACACCAATGATGATTTTGTATCCCATTTGATGGAAGTGTGAGTAGGTTTAGGTAAAAATATTAAAATAACAACATATTGGTATATTTAGTATAATTATGTTATTATATAGTCATGGAATAAGAATAATTTGTTGTTTTAGAATGAAATAAAGAAAAAGTTTTTGTTGAAGGATGTTGCCTCTTCTTTGGGTAATTCCATTTGATTTACAAAAAATGATTAGAATGGTTTTATTTATGAACAAATTGAAAATTCTTGGATGATATTAGTGAATTTTGGATCTTTATTTCAAGGTTTATATTATTCAAATGAAATGAGATGTCTGAGTATGTGAGGGGGTGAATTCCATTTTAAAATAGAGGAGTGACATTATTATAAATATAAAAATGTAAATATTATTGAGAGGTACCACTTACCTAATGTTCTTGAAATAAATGTCCATTTTCAAAAAAATGGTTATATGGTCTAAATATTTAAATACAATGGATTTTTTGTCTATATATTAATTATTTTTCCCTTTATGTTAAATTTTAAACACTAAGTAAACTCGTTTTTTACCATAATCACTACAATTAATTTTAATAACTAACTATAAAATTTTTGGTAAAAAATATGTTGAATTTAATTTAAATTATAAATTATGATTATTCCAAATATTTAATACAATTTTAAAAATTATAAACATATAATTGGAATAAATTAATTTAAAATTAATCTCATAGATAGGATGAGACAAACTGTTTTTAATGTGAAAATGTTCAAAAGTTTGGGATGTTTTTATATCCAATTTCAATGTGAAATTGATTAAAATTAATTAAATTTTATTATTATAAGGATAATTGGTATAAATATATTGTAAAAAAGTAAAATATAATTTACTATAAAAATAAATTAGAATAAAATGCAGTTTTTAATTAAAATTATGTGTTTTCTCTATTCATAAAAAATTGAAACTCCTCAAAAAATATCAATAAAACACCAATGAAATTTCTTTTATTATGATTTTAAAATTGAATTTTATTTTTTCAAATAAAATTTTTAAAATTATAAAAAATATATATATTTTTAAAATATGTGAACAGTTAATAGGCGAAAAAGTATTCTTTTAGAAAATATATATATCTTCATGTGTCAAATTAGATTTTTTATTATCACATATCTAGAAAACCCATAAGATGAATATTAAATAGTTGGATTAATATAATATATACATTTCATTAAAATAATTTAACAAATGTTTTTTAATTAATTAATTGAGTTGAAATGTGTCAGATTTCATAAATGTAGTTTTCCTATAAAATATTTCTTATATTTTTAAAAGGGTTTTACTTTCACTTCTGTTTAATTTTTCACATAATAATTTATAATAAATACATGTTTAAACAATATTTTCATAATTTAATTAATCTCCATGTCTAGGTGAAAACTATGAAAATATTTTAATAGTAATATTAAAAGTAAATAGTTGTTTGGTAGGACTAGGTCCTATGTGTAACACAAGCTATCAAATGAACTCACCATTATGTGTAATGCAATCCAAACATAGTGTTACATGTATAAAAAGATAATCTAAGTGTTTCATGTTGCATAATATTACAGTGGTGTTGCATTCATATCAAATAAAAATTAATTAATTATATAGCACAATCTATATCAGGTGTTACATGAATTGAAAAAAAATCAAAAAACAAAAAAATAAATTAATTTGAAAAAAATATTTCACCAATTCATAGGGTGTTACATTCTACCACTATTAAAATTAATTTATCCCTATATATTTTTTGTTATATAAAAATATTAACAATTTAATGTTCATCTCATATAAACTTGAATTGTAAAAATTAATTCTAAAACATCCATTAAAAAATTGAAATTTGGAACCCTAATGGATACCCAAAGTAACTCATAAATAAGATTTTATATAGTAGAACATTTATGGGAAGTGAATACTGTACATGGAAGAACATTATAAATTATTATATTTAGTGATCAATATCTCTAATATCAAGGAGGTGATTGATCAATGTAATGTTAAGGGAGTCAAAAACATTAATCATTGATGATTTATAAGTCCATCGATAAAATAGAAATAAAGGTATTATGATAAATATTTTCAATAAAATTTTCCTATAGTTGAAGAATTTTTCACAAAGAAAATATACTCACTTGATTTAATTCCATTGTATATGCATATTCTCCCCCTTTGGTTTTCCTTAATCAATTCCCATTTCAAGTCTTTCTTCATTGATTGAAGGTGAATTTTTTATTCTTAAATAAATAATAGATCATGAGATCCATAAATGAAATTATATTTCATTCAATCTATCTTTAGTTAACATCATAGAAAAATGGCTAGAATAGTTTATCCTATATGAATAAATCCTTTTATGAAGAGATAATACTTTAATCACTAAAACCTCATCCAAATTTTAACATTAACCAATCCATAAATGGTTAACCTTGTAACCATTAAAAAATATGAAAAACCAAAACATTGGAATAAAGGTCACTAAATTTCTCAAAATAAGATTAACATTGATCCCCATATGTCATAAAGTATATATTTTTGTCACATTCCATACATGTGAATACTATTATCCTGTATTCTATTGAAACGTTGTATTAACATGATTACCATTAAATCTTATTAAAAATATTGATGCTTTCAGATTTAAAATATTATTGAATATATTATTTAAATCCAAAAAAATTGTAAACATCATCCATGATAACATAGACCACTTTTCAACAAATCTATAATAAATTCTACGGTAATCAGTACTATCCCATTTCAATTTTCAATTTTATTCATCTATTTATCCAGGATAAACACATTTTTATCAAAATTAATGACTCGGTATGTTTTACCTTCCCTTAATAAAAAGGTAACTTTTTCATAAGATCCTTTTTCTAGTTCAACAGAACCATTCAATATAACATAATTCTTGAATTCCAATAAATATAAACTTAAATCATCCAAATTTATTGTTAAAACATTACATACTGTTTATCATATTATTCCTTAGTACCCCTTTCTTTTAATATGAAATATTAATCATGTATTAATGTTCATCAACATCAAACTTATAATGCTTATTTTTTTAATTTAAAAAATACTTTTAAAAAATATCATACTTTTCACATGACATTTTTGGTATCTTTATCTTAATTTGTATAACAAATACTCATTCCACCTTTGGGATTATCTTCATAATATTTCCACTTAGGAAATTGATTTGAATAATTACCATACATTCCAAAATTGAAGCATTCAAATTTTACCTATCTATTTTAGGTTCTTGCTATTGACTAAGACTAGAAAGCCTAGTTTTAGAAACCCTTATAATTTCATATAGTCAAATATTCATGAAAATTACATATAGGATGTCTGAATCATGATGCCTATTTTTAAATATAGGAAAAATTATTCTTATCCTTAGATACATCACAAGAAATATCCTTAGAAATATTCCTTGGGATATCATTAAATTTTTCTCATCCTCATTTCCAAAGGTTCACTAAACCTTTCATTTGAAAACAACTATAGGGAAAGTGGCTTAACATAAATGGATATTAAATCGTTTTAGATAAATATTCAACTCATTAAAAAAATACTTGGCTAAGGACTATAATAGTTATGTTTCTTTTGAAACATGGAACACAATATCTTTTAACTTATTGAAAGATATAAAAAATATACTATAAAGATATTCCCCCTTTAGTATACTTACTTATAACTTTTATTCATAACCCGGTGAAAAGAAACATAATAAAGGGTGATATTAGATGATTAGTAAGGTTAGAAAAGTGAGATATGTAAGCATAACAAGAACATAAGGGTATGTGAAAATAATAATAATATTTTATCATTATAAAATACATATCAATGATCATATACATGAGTCATGAAAAAAATGGTTGTTAATAAGACAGAAATCATATAGTAATGAATAGAATAATCCTTGAATGCATAACATATTAATAAGATATGAAATTTTGGATGATATATAAACATATAAAATTATTTCCATAGTAGTTAGGGCTCACTACTAAGGCCATCCTAGTGGAATGGGTTTAATCCCCAAACCATCTTAGTAGTGAGGTTTCTCTCCCAATACCATATTAGTAGACAAAATCCTTAACTAAACTTGTTCCACTCCATATTTCATCCTTCTATTACTGAACCGAGTTCACTTACAATTCTAGAACTGTATTAAAGAGTCGAGTTCATTCCTTATTCCAGCCTGGTATTTCTTAACTAATCTTACTCTTAATTACATACCTACATTACTGACCCTGTTCACATCCCACAGTTTAATATGTTTCTTGGGGAAATTATCATTCTTCTTTTAATGACTCCTTTTATAACACAAAACATTTAAAAAACATTTTCCTTTTAAAATAACCTTGATAACTTATAAAAGAATATTTGAAAATAATTTAAAACACTTCTTAAACATAATTTTTTTGAAATCCAATATCTTTTAAAAGGATCATAAAATATAATTTTCATATATTTTGGAAAATATTTTTAGAAAACATGTTTTTTTTAATTAAATTGATTTTTAACTGAAGATAAATAATGTCATATTTTATGAAAAATGTTTTCATGTTTATATTAAGTACCAATTGTAAAACAAATAGTACCAATACATTAATATATCAAGAAATAACCAGAGGATAATAAATTTCATGAGATTTATTGATATATGGATCAGAATATTTCATCAATAAAAGTATAATCATTATCAATATCGATAATTATGAGATTGATGTAATAAACTCTTACTATTTTGGTAACATTGAATCATAATTACCATGAAGGATAGAAATTAAAATAATTTTATAATATCATAAAAATAATTATATTAATGATATAACATGTAAAATGGTATTATATAAACCTTGTAAAATAATATAGGTGCGGAACATGGCATGTGTTTCAGAGAAGGAAAATTGGGACAAAATTACTCTACCAATTTAGTAAATTTTGAACCATAACCCCCCATAAAGGATAGATCATAAAATGGGAATATAAATACCCATAAATATATGGATAATGATAATATAATATAGTCATGCTTATTTAATATACTACAAAAAATAAACAAGTTGTGGATATGGCATATGTCTCATAGAAATAAGAGTGATGCTGGAAATCCCTATGCCACTTGAGTAACTGTTCAGTCATGAGATACGTGAAATAAAACCATCAAATGAAACTTTTATTATCATAAAATTAATTAAATTCAAGATATAACATCTAATTGGTATTTGTAAACACTACACAATAATAATAAGCGGTTAATATAGTACAAATTTTATAGATATAAAAGTGAGATGAGAAATTCATTACTTTATGTCTTGATATTATTCATACATGTTCAAACACCATGTATAATAAATATAAGTCTTTTATAAATTTACTAAAAAACCATATTATTATATATAATAAGATATATTGTTTTATTATGTCTTTATATTACCCATTTATTAATAATTTAATGTTAAAGTTACACATTGGGTAATAACTACTTTGTTTTTTGTATATGTTGTGACCTGTTATTCATAATCCTCTTAATAAAAACATGGATTAAATTTTTACAGAATGTAGAACATGATTAAAATATAATATATATTCATTATTGAATTATATATAATAGTATATATAAGATATAAAAAATTAAATGGAATATAGTATTCTTGGAGATGGTAGGTCGTACATACGCATGAATGTTGTTTTTATTTTATTATCCTATTGAAAGAATGAAAGTAAATTACATATATGTATATAAATATATTAATTATAGTAGAATTTTTATGTCATATATATAATATATTTTTACTAAACTCCTCCTTAATACAATCGATGTAAAGTGTGTATGAATCACATCGCTTTAAGTAGGCAGTAGCCCATCCGTCCACAATTGAAATTATTGGATACCCAAAAAATAGAAAGAATAAAGATATTAATTATATTATATTTAATAAAGCATAAATACATATTAAATATCTTATATATCATATAATACTAGTAATTCTATCATTATTTACAACCTTGAAATGTGGTAATGGAATAACGAAGGACATCGGTTTGTGAGGTGGTAGTTCGTCGTACATACGAACGATGATTGTGTATCCCATTTGATGGAATTGTATATAGGTGTCAGCCTAAAAATTAACATAAACAAATATAATTATATTCAGGATAGTAATTTTATTATCTAATCATGTAATAATAATAATTTTGGGTGGGTATAAATAAATAATAAAAATATTCATGTTGAAGGATTTATCTTATTCTTTTGATATTTCCATTTTTTTTCACCAAAGAACAGGCTTGGTTTGATTTAGGACCAAAGAGATGATTATATTATGATATTAAATAATTTTTTAGCTTAATTTTTCATGGTTTTTATGATCTAAATGGATTTATAGGTGCGAAGAAGTGAGGGGGAGTTCCATTTTATAGTAGAGGATGAGAGGCGTTCTTGTAAATATAAAAAGGTAAAAACTATTGAGAGATCTACCTTGAATAATGAGCCTCCAATCATGGTAAATTTTAGATCAAAGGGATTATATGGTGGAAATATTTCTATAAAATTTATTTGGTACATGTTTCTTTGTTTTTTGAGCCCTTAAGATAAATTTTAACCACTAAGTGAACTCATTTTTACCTTAATCACTACAATTAATTATAATTAAATTCACTAATATTTTTGTTCAAAAACTAATTTTAACATAATATAAAATATAAATTATGACAATTCAAAATATGGAATCCATTTTCACAAATTCCAATCATATAATTGGTACAATTTAATTGAGAATTAATCTCGCAGAAGGGAACCGTCAATGGGTTTTAACAGTGAATTTGGTTCAAAAGATAGAAATGATTCATTCCAATTTCATTGTGACACTATTAAAATTAACTAAATTTTATTAAACTATTTATAATTTATCTAAATATACCTTGAAAATATTTTAAAATATAATTTAACTATATAAATAAATTAGAAAAAAATGCAGTTTTCAATTAAAATTCAGTGCTTTCCACTATTCGTCCAAAAATAAATCTTCTCAGAAAAATAAAAAAATTTACACCAAAAAAAATAATTATATAATTATTTAGAAAGTATATTTTATTTTTTCAAATAAAATTTTCAAAATTTCCATAAATTAGATTTAAATTAGATGCACTATTAAATTTTTATAAAATTGCCTTCTAAAAAAATATATATCTGTATACATAAAATTGGATTCTTTCTTATATCTTGTTTAGAAAACACATAATATGATCATTAAATAGTTTAATAAATATAATATATATTTCATTAAAATTATTAATCAAAATTGTTTTAAATAATTTATTGTGGTAAAATGTGTTTTATTTCATAAATATGGTTTTCAAGGTAAAGATTTCATATGTTTTCAAAAGGGTTTTATTTTCATTTCTACTTAATTGGTCACCAAAAAATTCAACTTATATACATGTGAAAAACATATTTTAATAATTTATTCAATCATATTAATAACCACCATTCCAATGGATATGTGAAAACTATAATGATCTTTTAATAATATTATTAACAATACATTGTAGTTTGAAAAAACTAGGACTTGCGTGTAATGAATGCTATTGAAGGAAGTTAGAATTGTGTGTATGACAAGACAAAACTAGTGATTCATGTAATAACATATAATATATATTTTTGATTTATGATAATATTAACTTGGTGTTTCATGAAATGAAAAACAAACATACTTCTTTCATATAACACAAGCTATATTTAGTGTTGTATGAAATGAAAAATATCAAAAAGTTTAAATTAATTAAAAAAATATTTCACAAAATATAGAGGTGTTACATAACCATTGAAGGAATTATGGAATCCTTCTATGTGTATGCCATTACCCAATCCTTAATTAATCACCAGTCGAGTTAACCCTCATGATTAAAAATTAAATTAATCATGAGTTGAGATAATCCTCATTGATAAATCTTCAATTAATCATGCATCGAGATACTCATCATGATTAAATGTACAATTAATCATGATTAAAAATAAAAATAATGGATTCAATATTTAATTAATATGATTCAATATAATATTCAAGGTTATAGACCATTGGTCATCCCTCTTGCTGTTAGACCAGACCAAATCATTAATTAACCATGTGTTGAGATACATCTCATTTTTTCGAAAGTATGGGCATCATTTAAGGTATAGTACCTATAAAAACAATAGCCTAGCCCACCTAAAAGGACACTTGTATTCAAGAATATTATGAATAAGCCGCACCTTAATACCTTTTTCACCCATTTCATGAAACAAGTGTCATTCAAGGTAGCCTCACTGTGTAATTACTCCTTTCTAATATAATGGTGTTCTCTTATCCAATAAGTTTGATCTTATAATGTCTCTTTTTTTCCATACCAATAATGAATAATGGGGGCTTATAGATTATTGATGATCATAAATTGTAAAATATTATTGTTCCTCCGTTATGGGCCTTATGTTGAGGTATAAGTCCCAATTATTCCATTTAACTATATGATTTTACATTATACGTATGACGTCTCTTCAAGGTTCACTCCCAACTCCAAAACACCGACCACTTCCCTTGATATAAATAATCTCTAAAGATCCAAAAATGATATGTTTAGAAAAAAGTATCATGAATTAATATCTGAATATGGGGATCCTCTAATGCATATAGTGTTTTACATCAGAAACATGGTATCGACTATATCATTAATACCTGGTTAACTAGTACTGTAATTATAATTGAGAAGGTTTCATGAATACATATTAAATTTATAAGAGTATTCCATAGTAGGAAATAATTTCCCCCATAATGGTTTTATGATCCATACCACCCATCATTTGGGCTAATGCGTGTTTTAAGATGTCATTGGAAAGATCCAAGTGACTGCCTGCCTTTGAGAAGAAGGTCCGCGTTAACTCAAAAAGAGTGAGGGCATGAAATAAATAATAAATATATATATATATATAATTTAGTATAATTACATAACATAAATGAGAGATAAATTTAGTTAGAGGTCGAAAGTTTATAACCCAAACAAAAAAAATGTGGATTGGAGAGATCGCCTTCCTTATGTCTAGAATCGTTCTGTAGTTGGAATTAATGCCCAGTATAATCAAATTAGATGAATTAATTGCTTAAATTATAACCTATTAAAAAAAATATATTATTTATTTTAGTCAAATTATGGTAATTTACAAGAATTTTCATGATATATAAAGTGTAATATCACTATTTTTTGGGCATTAATTTCGATGTTCCATGGTTACATCACTTGTGTATAATTATTGAAATTCTTATCAAATGTGATAGAAACTAAAAAAGTGAAATAAATGATATTCTTGTTCATACAAAAATTAAAATGGTCCCAAATGCCAATATTTTTTATAACATAGGTAAGATTCATTTAGTGAAAATTGTTACACTTTATGGTCTATTCATTTAGGCGGATTTACCTACCATCATGAACTTGATTAATTTTATTTAATAAAATGATTAATTAAACATTATAAAATCGGAAATAAGTAATA
Source organism: Viscum album (assembly GCA_963277665.1). Classification (NCBI taxonomy): domain Eukaryota; kingdom Viridiplantae; phylum Streptophyta; class Magnoliopsida; order Santalales; family Viscaceae; genus Viscum; species Viscum album. The sequence continues at coordinate 1,237,788,141 of OY728137.1, read as the reverse complement.
TTCCTATTATTATCCTCATATTTATTAATAATAATATTTTTATAACCATCCTTTATGGCGGTGGATAAAAATGAAATATGTTGCTAATGGAGGTGGTGAACCAACCATATTCTGAATAAGGTTTTCATTTAAGAAAAAAATGAAGGGTCATTAAAATATGGGTATTCAATTGAAAGAATAAAATTATAGTATGTTAATAATACTAGAGTGATTATTTCATTTTTTATTAGGGTTGTGAAGTGAATTTATTATAAAATATAATTCAAGATAGTATGTTTGATAGGATTTTTGTCTCTTGAAATACTCCGTAAAGAACTTTGGAAATCAAATTTTTAGAAGAAAATGGAATCTTGGGACACATGAAGAAAGATGACGATAAAATGGGTATAAATATGTAAATATATGAGGCATAGAGTATGTGAGGAGAATGGGCGGTGAGTGGTTGTATTGATAAAGGGAGGAGAAGTGTGTTTTTAAATATTATAATCATTAGTTTACTATTTAAGGCTAACACTACCAATAGTGATGAATCTTGTGACCATATATAGTAAATTTTACCTTTTATTTTGAACTATTCGGTCCTCACATCATCCTTATCTCAAAAATTCATGTATTTATCTTAAAATGTAAAATATTGTATTTTTGCATATTTTTCTATTCAACAAAAATTTAAATATTTTGGAAAAACAACAAAAAATTACCCTAACCTTTTATTAAAATTAAAATTATAAAATTGAAATCTATTTTATGAAAATATATTTTGAAATATAATAAAATTGTCATTTAAATAGAATAATTATTTTTTGCAAATTTTCAATTTTAATATTATTAAAAAATTTCCGACCCTTTGAAAAATTAATTAAGATATCAGGAAATTAAAAATAAAATAAAAAATATATCTTTTATAAAAACATGAATATTTATTTTATCAATTTTAAAACATCTATTTACTTATAACATGATATAATAATTACATATTTTCATTTTATAGGATTAATAAATATAATTTTACACTTCTATAATGAACAAACGATTCTAATGGTCATATTACCATTCCAAATGGTTGATTACTATTCCAATGGATATATTACTATTATAATAGTGATATTACTATTCAAAGAGTCAATTTTTAATGGTTATATGGGTTCTATTATATAAATAAATACGTAATGTTTAATTAATTATTTATTCACTTTTATTTTATCTTAAGATTATATATATATATATATTTAATTTTAATTTTAATATTTAATTATTGGTATTTTTTATTTTTTTATAAAGTATCGTTCGTGAGTAAGGTTATTCTGGTGGATCAAGTATATCCAAATTTCTATATTTTAGTTATCTTATTTTATATTTTTTATCCAATTGTAATTTTTTTATTATAATGGATATATTTATTATCTATATGTAATGTTCAAATTAATAAAATTTTGTTGGTTATATCAAGTTTTGAGTGTGCCTTATATAATAATGTATTAATAAATATGACACAAATACATTTTCAGATGAAAATTTCTATTAAAAAAATTCTATGTCGATACAACCAAGGTGATGTTTATAACTTTAAGAATAACCACATGTATCTCCTCACTAAACTTCTTTTATACCCTCCATTATAACATGAACTATTTGGGCATTCACAATATTCTAGTGAACTTATGAAATCCTCCAGACTCAATTCTTTGGATTTACTAAATTTTACTACCCAAATCAAATACATTATCCAAAAAAGTGTTGAAAAAAATACATTAATACTCTTATAAGAATGTGAAATTAATATGGAAGTGGAAACAACATTTCTTTTTCATGAAGTTTACCTAAAATCTTTTCTATAGAAGATAAAGATGTCTTAATTAGATTACGAGAGCCTAGAAAAGAATATTAAATCTGTAGAAAAGGAGATATATATATATATATATATATATATATATATAAGGAACTAATTTATTATTATGGTGTATTGATGTTTAGAGAGAGGCTATGGGTACCATTATTACTAGTTTTGAAGAGGGAATTGTTCAAATAAGTTTGTTTACCAAATTTATCTATACACCTTTGTAGATCCATGATGTTTGGTTATTTAAGAGAACCCATTTGGTGGGAAGACATGAATTGAAAAACTGCAAACTATGTATCATGATTCTTTATTTTACAAATAGTAAATTCTAGAAGAAAACTCTCAATGGTTTTCAAAAAAAATTTATAATAGTGTGGAATGGGGATAATATCACAATGGGATTCATTACAAGGGTACGTATGAAATATATGAGGAATTATATTATATGATTCTTTTTGGATAATCATATTACGTATGCACAATTTTCTAGAAATAAAGAAATATTTTTCCCATTTGTACCTTGGATGTATCTATATCATTGATTTTCTGGGAAATTAAGGTGAAACATTATCAGTTGTATCTGATTATAAGCCAAATTTCACATAAATATTATGGATGAGTCTTATAAATTGTCTTGTCAATGAGATATGCATGCACACTACTTATCATCCTAAAAATGATAGGAAATATAAAATGACCATCTAAACATTAAAAAACATATCAATTTCATTCTCATGTGACTCTAAAGTAATATGGTAGTAATACCTACCTCTATTGGAATTAACATATAATAAAAGCTTCCATTCATGTTTATAAAGGGGACCACGAGAGGCACTGTATGGGAAAAGATGTAGTACTCCAACCAGTTGGGTTGAAGTTAGAGAAATTGATATTTTAAGTCTATAAATTTGTTGGGGATATATCATAGAATTTATAAACCATCTATATTCATATCAAGGTAGCATAAGGAAGATAGAAAATCTATACTGAAAATATGAGGGAGGACATGTATTTTCATATAGGGTGTCTTATCTTGTTGAATGTATCACCATGTAAGGGGGTAATGAGGTTTTATATGAAAGGGAAGCAATGTCCAAGGTACATTAGAGATATTTATAGTTTATAGTGAATTGGAGTTGTGTTTTATCATTTGGAATTTCCACCAAACCTCTCTAATGTTCTTGATATTTTCTATGTTAGGGTGTTTAGGAAATACATCCTAGAAATAAGCTACGTAATTACCTCCAATTAAATAAATTTTGTGCCTAATTTTCCTATAATAAAATTGTTTTCTAGATACTTGATACTGGATAAAAAGTTTTATGGAATCATATGACATGGAAAGTGGATGTACCTAGGAGGAATCACAATATAGAGAAAGAAACATGAGATACTAAAGAGGTAAGGTGGTTGAATTACTTGTTTTTTATGTATTATTGTATACATGAATTTTTTAGGGAATAATAGTTCAGAGGGGAGAATATAAGATTCGATAAATGAATATAATAAATCAGCATCTAATTTCAAAACAAAGTCCCTTTAATAAGTGATACTTGAAAACATTTTAAAATTTTTATCAAATTTTGAATGGAAATTAATCCCATAATTAATTTGAATACATTTTACTTAATAGATTAGTATACTTTTTGAAATATGTAACTATTTATTATAAATGAATTTAACATGACTTTTATCATTTGATTCACTTTTGGATTTATTAAAAACCCTAGATCTAACTATGAATTTCAGATTTTAAATTTCCAAAGATATTTAATCTAATTTTTGTATTTTTTTAATAATTTTTTTTAATTTTTAATAATACTTTATATTGAATAAATTTTTAGTTGTAAAATATTAGAAAATAAAAACGAAAAGTGACTATTTCACTTTACTTATTATAACCAACCAACTGAATATAAGGAGATGACCTACCACATGAAGATTGTTCCAACCACACAGGGTATATAAAACATACCATACCTTCACAACCTACCATAAGATGAAGAATCTCCACTGATCTTGCCAAAATTACCATTTTATGATCCCTTAGTCACGTTTTCCCTTGATCCACCTACACCTGCAACACCAACTTATTGCAATGTGGATCCCACGGTTGGTTGAGAACATCCTCGCTAATAAACTTCACTACTAATTGTTTAAAATTTTATTTTCACGTTGGATAAATTTAATTAAGTTTTATTATTGATAAATTCAACAATGAAATGGGTTCTGGTTTTTTTCTATAGAATTATAAATTCATACATAAAGGAATAAATGTTGAAAAACTTCCAAAAACATACTTTACATGTCGTGCGCCACATAAATGATGTGTATACCTCATTCATTGCATGTCAAGAATCCACAGAGTATCCCATGAAAAATTTACATGATGTAAAGTCAATACATGATGTTGGCATTCAATACACTGCATCCATATTTCAAAGATCAAAATCCGGGTAAAATTTAATTTCATACATGATGTGAAAGTATTGCATGATGGGAATAGTTTCCAGGATCACCTGGTCAATGATACGAACTGATTTATAAGAGGGAAATGTGGATCTAAAATCGAGGACATGATGATAGATTAAATTATATTAAAATTTCAAGAAAGAAGACATGTAGGATAGTACATGACGTTCATGACTTACACAACATATACTTCTGAAGACAATTAATATTTTGAGTGCCCTCCACATACAGAACATCATACCACTTTTATTTTTCTCTCATTTTTATTCAACATTTTCTTCTATTTTACAAATTATTTTTATTTTTTAATTATTATATGCTCATTATATATCCTTTTTAATTACTGTTTTGTTTTTGACATCAGTATCAACACCGCTCGCAATTCATCATCAAAGCATTTGTTGTTCATCAATTTTTATTCATTCAAATTTAGTTTTTGATTGATTGTTACTCATTTTGATTTTGGATTTTTATTCTATCATTGTTTCCTTATTTTGAATAGGTGTTTGATTGGATTTTTGTTGTTCTTATTTGTTTAACATTGATTTTTCGTCATTTTAATAATGTATTTATTTTTTATTAACTTTTCCATGATTATGCGTATAATGTTTAGTTTTTCTTTGATATTTATCATCACTTCCATGTATGGATAATCCATTTATGGTTAGGGTCCAAAGAATGTGTTTTTCGAACCTAATTAATTCCAAAACATCTAAACTAGGTAAGTCTATGGAAAGTAACAATGTTTATAAAAAAATCAATCTCATTATTTTTCATTATCCTTGACCATCAGTGGTGAAAATTGAACTATAATGACCTAGTTGAAGAAGATTTGGGTAGGAACAATATCTTGTAATTCATTCTTCCTAGAATTTAAGAATCCGATGCATAGGTTTTAAATTACTCTTGACCATAGATTCATTTCTGTCATAGGTTCTTCAAATTCACTAGACCAAGTTCAATTGGTATTCTTTGAACTGCTTTATATCCTACTCCATAGGTCTATCCAAAGTTTTGATTTTGATTCCCCCTTCTCCTATAACATATAATTGAACATGATCCCTTCCTTTATTATCTAAATTAAATCCTAACTACTTAACTTTAGTAACAACTAAATCTAAAGAGTGAATGTGATGAATCTTTTCCAAGGGTTTTGTTTGTTTGGATACTGAACTACCAGTAGTATTCATGTCTTTGAAAACACAATACCACTTTACTATTCCCTTATAATAACTATGGATTGAGACTATAGATTTATAATTTTATTGTTTCCCATGTGAATTTAATGACCCGTGCAGGCACATAAAATGTTGACACCTTTGTTGGGGATTTCTATTTATCAAGAACAGTAACCATTGGATTGAACCAAGATTACCTCACCCCTCCCCATTTTCTTCTCTTTCATTCCCCATTTCTTTTTTTACTTTTTCTCTCCTTCTGTAACACCTATATCCTCTCTCTCTCTCTCTCTCTCTTTCTTCTATCATCTATTTCATGTTCTTGGCACCCTTGACTCACTCAATGATTATAGATTCATAAGAACATCTTATTTTTTATATTGATATCAATAGAACCACTACCTCATGTCACTACTTTGAAATGGATGAGTGTAACAATATTTTAGAGCCAACCCAAAAAAATATGCAATATGTAGCACCTTAAAATTAGGGTGAGTGACCTGAACTACAGTATCACACTATAATGGATTTTATATTGTCATCAATTAGCTATGCTTCTTATAGAATTTTGCACCCACCAATTTAGGTGAAAATTTTTGAGATTAATCTTTAACTCATTCACATGATCCTGAACGTGGGAAGATTTAATGGAGTTCAAAGTGAAGAAGCCCATTAACATATCTCTAATTCTCTTAAGGATTTTAACACCTTTATCAACCAAGGAATATAATCATATGTCATTAGATTAAGAGTTTTCCCATTCTCCTATAGTGACAGAGCCAAGAATTATCTAAAAAGTCAAGCTCGGAAATGAATCATGAATTGGAATGAATTAGCAAAAAAATCTAGAAAAATACTTACCATTAATCCAAACCTAGAATCTATGGAATGAAATTCAAAAATCTTCCAAGGATGATGGATAATTAATATGGGATTCATGATATATATTTAAAGAGATAAACCTCAAGTTCCCACATTATTTACTATAGGTGAGGCTATATCTCCGAACGTTTTATAAAGGACTTCATCCCATTTAATGTATATGGGTAGATGATACTACAGATAGTGATCTCATAATCAAGATACAGGATGTTGGTGATGAAATTCTTGAAAAAGATTACACAATTTTAGTATTTGGAAAACTGATAGAGGACCACCATGATGAGAAATACATCAAGTGGAATGGACTACCCACTTGGAATCTCATGTTTAGCCTCTTACCAAAAATATTGAGTATTTTCAATTACCTTTTGTTCCACAACACCCTCAAACTCTTGTAATGGTGATTCAATCATGTGAGATGTGAAGTGGCCCACTCCAATACCAAGACTACACTATAGGCTTAAATTAATTCGAATTAAAATATTGTAATTGCATCAATTACAACAAAAAAAATCATTAGTTCCAGGAGGCCCAGTAGTATCAAAAACAAAACTATCATAAAAGATATGTTCATCATCTACATCATAAAAACCTATGTTTCCTTCTGCAGAGGAGTGGATAGATTCCACCAAGGAATCATGGACCACATTGGTACCAACCAGAAGGTTCAAATCCTCGACCACAATAACAATACAAACAACATTTTTTAGAGGTGAACAATTTCCCCTATACACCGGTAGAAATTTCCAAAATCTCCGCAAAGACCATCAAAACACTCCCAACCTCTCTAGACCAATCTTGAAAACCTAGTAACTACTGTCACGCATAAATTAGAACAAATTATGGAAACCAAAGATACATAAATTAAAAATCACATGGCCGCACCATGCATCCTGGAGCATCAAATGGGGATGTTCTCTAAGACCTTATCAGATTTTCTACCAAGTACTTTTCCCAATAATACCAAGGCTCATTTTAGGTAACTGGATAAATATATAGTTTTTAAAAGTAAAAATATTGTATACTTTCAAAAACTAAGTGATTTTGAGAAAAATTGGTTAAAATAATCTAATAATGATAGTCAAGGGAATAATTAAGACTTAAAACCATATGATAAAACTCCAATTGAGAAACATCCTCAAAAAGGTGATGTCAACATAGCACCTCCACCACATACTCCTTAGATACCCTTATCTAAATTGATTCAATAACGATAAAAATGAGGGGATTTTTTTTAAAAAAATTTGGATATTTTTAAACAATTTCATATTAATGTTCCATTTTCAATGTAAATTTCTAATATTCCCACATATGCAATATTCCATAATGACTTACTCTCAAGAGAAAATAAAATGGATGAATTAGGAGTAATCTACCAAAATGAATAATTTTCTACAGTTTTACAACATATGGCACCTCTAAAAATGAGAGACTCTAAAATATTCTCAATTCATCACACCATATGGGTATTAAAGTTCAGAAAATATTTACGTGTCTAGGTGAAAGAATCAATCTCATACCCATGTGTGTTTACAAGATTCTTGGACTTGGAGAACAAAAACTAAAAAAGGAGGACCTCTAACTTGGTGACCTTTCGGTCAAGCATCCTCAATTATTTATTAAGGTAATCTTAGTAAAATTTTGGAAATTCATTTCCCCCTTATTTTCATATTATTGATATGAAAGAGAAATGTGATATTCTACTCATTCTTTGATGACCATTTCTCACCACATGAAAAATTTATTGATGTTAAATTGGGAGATTTATTTTTAGTGATGGTGAAGAACAAGTTGTGTTCAATTTAAATAAGGCCACTAATAAAAGAAATGAGTTGTTGAATTATTAAACAATCTATATTGGTACTAAAAAAGTTGATCATGTGACTAGTGTAGACAACAATAAAAAACTAATTTCTCTCGATAAATGATCTAGTTCTCAAAAGAATGAAAATTGAGTTGTACCATTAGTATCAGAGGTAATCCAACCTTTTATCTCTTATGTATTAAAAAAATAATTCTACAATGGAAAAAACTCAATGTTTTAGTCAACTACATCAAAAAAATTCTATCTCTAGAAGACAAATGAATCACTGACCAAGAACAAACCTAGGGTAGGATTGATAGGTTAGTTTAGTCTTTAGGATGATTAAGGGATACAATTTTTTTTTCAAGTGACCTAGTCAAAAATATGGATTAAATAGAAAATTACTTGTTGTGTAAGGAATACAGGGTGTGTACATGTCAAGCTCTGAAAAAATTGAAATTTTCATTTCTTGTAAGCCTTACATGATGTGTAAATATTGAGTATGTTTTAAATCCTATTAACCTATGGTTTAGGCCGAATCCCCCACCCCACCCCCAATGGCCATCCTTTTGTGCACTTTACCCCCTTGTATGATATCACTTTCCCAATATTGTGCCTCCTCCTCCCTTAATTCAGACATCCCACCTCTCCTTCTACAAATGTTTCCATATAATCTCGAGGAACATCCATCTATCTATCATGGACTAAAAAAAATATCATCCACACCCCAACCACTGACCGTGAACCTGAGAATGATGAAACACATCCATCGTCCAAATGGTGGAATAACACACCTAATCCACAACCCATAGATCCATATTCATCAATGACTTCTTCCACCGCTGCATTTATATCTTCCACTAATGAATCAGATTCATCCTTTAGAATATCACTGGGGCCTTCCCGTCCACAACTTCATCCTTGTATCCATTTTTACGACCCTACACACAAGAATCAGTTGGTATACATACAATCCAATCCAATAAGGAACAAAAAGATGTTGGACCTCACTCTACTAGAGTGAATACAAATCCATCAGGAGGTCCCTGACCTCATAATCCATCTACACTAGGCCCTGATCACCTTGGTGTGTGAAGATACATTCCAGTAGATCATATTTATGTTCCGGGACACTTTCAATTTATCCATCAATTATGTCCACTTCAGACTCGATGGTCGGCCATGCGAGCTCACCCTCGGGGAGTTTTGAGTTAGTATCAGAATTTATTCCCTCAACTTTATCACTTCTCTAGTATTCTGAACATTGTAGCTTGATCCTAACAAGGTCGATGATGAACGGATTTGGGATTGTATCTCCAGAGACCGGCAGAGCATTTATGATCCTCAGACCATGAAAAGAAATCCTCTTTGAGGATCTGCCCTCTAGATACTACACATAAACTTATCTTATTCATGGATGGATCATGGTGATTTCTATGGAGGGCAGAGCAGGATCTTGGCGATTATTATCATATCAGCTATGGGTGGCCTAGATTTCAACAATCCTAGGTAGTTCAATGAGTGTTATCAGAACCTTGAATCTGTATTTATTCTGATTCCACCACTAAGATTGTCACACAATCACCCACCCAATAATTCCTTTTAAATCATTGGGTTGTCCATCCATTTATTCTAGATATCATTAATCACATTTCCATCCAAATACACATTACATTTTAAAAAACATTCTCTTTTCACCACCCTTATCATGCCACCAGCTACTACAGCCTCCTACCCACCATCTTCTACCAACACTTCTTCTTCCTTTATCTATCCCATAGCTGAGAACCTAGTCGATCTTCCCATAGATTTGATAGAATCTATAGCACAATGTGAATTTTTGAAAATCAGGCTTGGGAGGGCATGAGCGCATTTCTCCCACCATCTACTAAGGTGAATTACAATGAACTTGCTTCCAGAAATATGACCACCCTCAGGATCAATACCTCACCACCACCATCCAATAAGAAAGAATCTAGTACCACAAACCATCATAGTTCATTGATTATCCTATATCCATGTCCAAATAAGACATCAATATGGTGGGCCAAATAGTGACAACGATTATTCAGGAGGGTACTATAGATGAATCTGTTGGAGAGTATGCCCCTCGATCTTAGTTTCCCTTATAAACCTCCAATTTTGTACTCTGTTTAGGTATATTTTTATTTACATTGTATCAATGATTCCCTTTTGTACACTGTTTTACACATTTATGGGTGAGATCCCCAATTTTTACTCTCAAACAAACTTTAAATTTATATTCTTAATTTATCCATTATTATAGCTAGGTATAGGTCTCCTACCTCATCTATAGTCATTGATGTGCTTGTCCAACCACTATCAACCATCCTACATTAGATGACTCAACATCTGGCTAGAGTCAAGTGCTTTATTTATGATCTCTCGCTTGATATATGTGCTTAGAAAGGGCTCCCCACTATGATGATCTTGTTTTCCTCATTAGATTCATTTTTATTATGCTTCATAGGTGGTAAACCTAGAAAAGAATATTTGCGATCTCGATGAAAAAACCATGAGTTCCTGTGTGATAATGTCGAATTCTAATAAGATGTATGACACTACACGATCCTTTTATCCAACCATTTGGATGATGATGTTTTTAGCACTATACGAGAGAAAACCATTATTTTTTGTTTCTTTTGTTTTAATTTCATGCATTGGTATTTTTTTATATTATATGAATTGTTGTTGATAGTTAATTCTTAAACTTCACTATAATCATATTTTTGTATTTATCTTAGTTTATTTCTCCAGGTTTTGACTATGTGAACCTGCTCATTTCACTTCTTTCATCTTATTTAAACATTATGGACAAATGTTTAATCTAGTGAAGGTTTTTCCTTCAAAAAAATTATGCATCTTGAACAATCTAAAATAACCATCAATAGAGTTTCCACAGGGAATGAAACTAATCATAGGGATCTCTTGATTCCCTACTGTTAAATTTTAAATTTCAATTTCAATTTTGTCTGAAATTTTACTGATCTCTCTCCCATGATGTTTTCCAAGAAATTTTGGACACTGTATAATTTTAATTGTGGGAATTTAATTCTTGTTCTTTATAGTAGATTCACTTGGATTATTTCCCATTTTATTTTATTTTGGGGGAATTTTTCATCGAAATCATTCATTAATATTAAAAACTAATTAAACCCATTTAAATAAAAGAAAATTTTAGGTTATAAATTTTTTAAATATTTTTTTTACTCCTATCTAGATTTTTATTATGATTTTTGAGTTCAGTACATTAATTCAAGTACAAAAAAATTTTAAAATAGCTTTTAATATAAGTATCACTTTATTTTATAACCTAGTTGATTCCCATTTATTTTTGTAGAATCTCATTACCAAGATGATTATGGAAACATGATTTCATATTCTTTTCAAAGTATATTTATTGAGATATGCCTATGGAAAGTAAACATATCAAAACATGAATTCATATCTTAATAAGGATATGATTTAACAGACACATTTTCAATATGATTGAGGAAATCATTGTTATGCTAGTTTTTTCTGAGACCCACCACAAATTTTTTCTTCTTTATCATATATTATCCATGAATAAATATTTTTGGTTGGATTTGTTTCACGATTATTATACCTTCTTACCTTTCTCTTGGTATTATGCTTGAATATCCTTTTAACATGTGTGGGGTGATTTTCAATGTTGTTGAACAGGAGGTGTTGTTATTGTGGATTTTTACTATGGAACTTTCATAAAACTAACATGATGTGGTCCATGATTTCTTTTGTAAATTTCTATGCCAAACATGTTCCTATGAATAATATATAAGAATGAAAAGGAAATAATATTGGTTTGTGTACCTGGAAGGTCAAAAATAAACATTTCTAGATCAAAAAACCCTCTAAACAATCATATCTGGTTAGTGGGTGGTTTTGAGGATTGACCTAAACATAAATTTCCAAAAAAGAAAAAGAAAAATAACGGAATATGGTAAATTTTCTATTCTTTCTTGATATACTCATAGACCCACCTTTAGTTGTTTAAGCATGGAAAACTTTTTATCTTTGAGGAATTACTCTATTACACTATTTACATTTAACATGAATTACAATTTAGATATTACTCTCCTTTTGATCTTGATTTTTTACACTCTACACACCTTTCTTTAGCTGTAGATTCATTTGAACCCTTTTGTTAAATCCTTCATGATTCATTTTTTAGTTTTATTTAAAAAGGTGAGATATTAGATCCAAAACAAGTCCATGGTTAGAAACATGTATTCTAGGTATAAGTATAACTATAGTTACATTTTACCATGAGTAATAAAAAATTACTTTTGAGATAAATTGAAAAATCTGTAAGGTGTTTTAGAAATAGTTATGGAATATTAATTAAAAGAATAGTTAATCTTGATAAATAACATGACAATGATAAATGGATAATTTTCTCTATATGATTGATTCTAAAAGACTATTTAGTGAATAACAGTTTTCTCACATAATTTTTTTTTGGGTTTTCACTTATGTTTCTGGGCGACGTAGTTATAGGGGATGTAGTAAATAAGGTTTTACACATTGTTTACATAAAATCAAAATTATAAATAATTAGTGCAGTTGATTTTTAACATCAATTAATGGATAACCAATGTAAAAATAATATTCTACACCATTTATAATGTCATTTATGTTGAATAAATGATGTGATAAAGGGTTTTTCACAACATTTATAAAATAAATGACATGAAGGACTATGTGGAATATGTTTTTCACAATTGTTATCCAATAGCTGATGTGAAAAATATTTTTTGAACCATTTATCACATCGGTTATGTTGAATAACCCACATGATAAATGATTTTTCACATCATTTATTGGATAACCAATTTAAATAATTTATCCCACATATTTTTCACGTCAGTTATTGGATAAACGATGTGAGAAATAAGATTGTTTTTTTTAAAAAAGATACATTTATTCTTCTCCTCCTTCAGTAGCAGTTATAAACAAGAAAACAAATAGGAAAATTATAGAATACAATACAAGAGGTAGAATACAGAAAAGGAAGAAAAATACACATAATATTGATGTTTCAAATAAAATAAAAACTAAAGTACATTTATTCAGATCCTCCACCTTTAATATCCAGAAAACAACACAAGTGAAAGCCAAAAATCTAGAAAAATACACAATACATTGAACTTTCAAATAAAATAAAAACATATCAAACCTATAAACTGGTTTTCATATTCAGTTTTTAATTGACTCAACCCATATACACTATATTACCAAGCATCGTAAAAAAGATACAAAAATAAAATAGAAATAATTTGACGTGAATTTTCAATAAACGTTATTAAATATTATGCATGTCTTTATATATAAATATAACCTTATGAAACATTGTAACTCTTCTCGTTGAAATTATTTCTTACATGAATCTTAAAACATGATATCCAAATTTACTTTGATCTTATTGTTAATGACACTATTTCATATAGATTTTCTTTATAAATAAAATTTTTAATCAATATATCCAAAATTTAGTAATTATAAATGATAATTAACCTTAGCATCTACATATTTGATATTGGCAGTGTTGATTTTCTTTTTTTTCCATCTCTCTAAATAAATCAGATTCCTTATTTGAAAATAATATGTACATTAATAAATTTTATTAATTATAATATAAACAATTATTAAAATAAGAACATTGAATGTCCAATATATTTTTTATATTTTCTCTCATATGACTATAGATAGATCATAGCCAATACAATGTAGTCTCTCTTTGAAAAAAAAACACCCAACATCCTATGACCACTGATATAAATGAAAATTAAATATGATTTGTTAATATTTTAATTGATACATAACAGCTTGTGAGATAATATATTCCATACCTTTCAAGATATTAAAACATCAAATAGTGAATGTAGATATTCCACAGAAATCATTCAGCTATATAAACTGTTCATTGAGCATCATTCATTGTTTGAGCTATCAGATAAATAAACAATGGGTCCATAAATTCATTCACATCTATCTTGTCATGATCTGTAAAAATTTTATATAGATACCTAATAAAAATAAGAAATAATTATAAATGTTCAATAATTTAATGGAATGAAATAAAAAATTTAATCGACTTACATCGTGTTGATGCCAAATTTCCCCCCACCTACAGGCTTCAAGATATTACTTTTAAAAATTATCATAGTCATTTATCACCCAAAAATAGACGCATCAAATGGAATCTCATATACTCCAAATAACAAATTATAGTATGTTTAAAGTTGATCAAGACTAGTGAAATATGTATCTGGAGTCATGAAACTTTGATTTTTTTTGTATATACAATATTTCATTAACATTATAGTATTCTTGAAAAAATTAGAGAAATATATAAAAATTAAAATGAGAGAAAAAAATTATTAACAAAATGAAATTAAATATAACATATATACATACCTCTATAATAATATGTCGAAGTAGTCTAGATGGAAAACCAATAAATTACTGACACTTTGTCCAACTATACAAACTTCATCTGTAAGAAAAGGTAATTTTGTTGATCTATCTATAATATCCATAGTGACCCACTAATGATCTATCTCAATATGGTGATTATGAATGGTATCGATGATATAATATATCATCCCATCTGAAACAACGTGATGAGGATCATTAACAAATAACTCACATTAACTTGTAAGGTGTGGATGAGGGGGTGTAGGGTTAGGATGAGAAAGAGTGGGATCTGCTGGTGGAGGTGGAGGAGTTTGAATGGTAGACTGAAACTATCCTTACATGTCTACAAAAATCTCTTGTACTAAAGCTCTAATCTTTTCCTCCATCATTTCATGGATATCCAGAGCATTGGATTCCAAATACTCTATTTTTTTAATATCCTCCTTTGAAGAATCATCTAAATGTGGAAACAGTTTTATAACATACACACCTACCATGTATCCTCGCACATAACCAGGGTGTTCAGGATTTACTAATGTTGTAGCTAAAATATTCTATCTACCCTCAATAATGAAGAGCCCTTGTGTGTTCTTCTCCTCAAGAGAATCCTATATATAATATTTGAAAAAATCTACAAGGAATCACAATATATGGAGAGTTTATTTAACACTAATAAATAAATAAACATATTACAATATTATCAGCTACAAATCTAGATTCTTCTATAAGATATTGGCATTTTTTCAAATTCAATCCCTCTTCCATTTAGTAATTTCTTTCTAGGGGAGGATGGGAAACCTCTTCATATCCTAAAGAATCAACTCTCATATTTTGATGTTTTTCTTCTAGAATGTGTTCTTCCAATAATGTATACCCTCCCCTAGATAACATATGAGGGTATAGATTTTTATTTTGAATCTCTTGACGAGATCTCATTTCATTCATTAAATTAAGAATTAAAAATAATGAAATAAATAACATGGTCATTAATATAAAAATTCTAAAAAGGTAACATTACACTTACCAAAAAATTATCTCATCATCTAAAATCAAAAAATTGTTTTCATGTATCTTTATCTATAAATGTATATATATATATCACATGGACTTTCATGTTATCTACTCCCAAAAATGAACTATGATGTGACAGATGATTTAAAATCCATCCATATTTTATCCTCCAATGGCATAGATTTCCTCTGGACTCCTCTAGTGTCAATTATATCATATGTCATCTAATAAGAAGAGGAAAACCATATATTACTATAAACATTAATTAAACATAAGAAAAATAATATCAAACAATCCTACCAAAATGGTCTCTCATAATAGTGATACTGTCATTCTCTCAACAATTCTCCAATCATCAAACAATATACAAACTTTTCTTTTAGCCTGTACTAATACAAAGGTCTTGAATTTTCTTCCTTTGGACCAACTGGAATATCATTATCAACAAATTCTAATGGTATCCTCTAATCCTCGGTATGGGAAACATCTAATTTTGGTAAACATGTAGTGGGACATTTACCAACTATCAAACCCTTTTTTCCCTAATGGAAGTAGATGTCTCAATTAAATATGGATAAATAGGCTCATCAATAGAAGTATCTGTAAGTTACTCCCCAAAGGAATGATTATTATCATCTCTAGAAATATGTGGTGGATTAGAGGATTGATCTATAATCCAATAAATCCAAGTAACATCAATTAGTACACAAAATATAAAAACCCAATATTAGATTAAAATTTAAATAAATATTTAACAATTATCAAACAAAAAAAATTAAACTAATCATAACACATTTTTTATATATTTTTTATAGTTAACTAGAATGTGGAAAATATTAATGAGAGAAAAAATGAAATAAATTAATTAAAACTAATAGTATTAATGACATATGAAATAACATAGTAAAAATTCTCCATCCTCATAAATCATTTTTACAAAAACAGAATTATTTTATAATATAATCTTATAATTTTTTTTTAATTTAAAATGTTACATTTAAAATAATTGGTTTTCCAAGAAAAAAATTAATAGATAAGACACTTAATGGTAAACATGGAAAACTAGACAAAACATTACTAAAATGAAAAAAAAATTAACTTATTTGTTATATTATGTTTTTTAATAATGAAAATAAAATTTAAATAAATAACTTATGATATATAAAAAAGTAAACCATTTGTAAACATAAGTTACCTGTAATATTAGCAATGTAATAAATATTTTTTTCCCATATTCCTTCTTCATTATCATTATGTATGGAACAAACCATTTATTCAACATGTCCATCAATATTATTTATTAATAGTTCCATGGATGTAGGGATCTCATATAAATCAGCATCTTCGTCAAGCTTATCATTGCCAACATACTATTTTTTCCTTCAAAAAACAATAAGACACTGCATATAAAATTGATCAAGAACATAGAAAAAATTCATGTATTTCCAGTATGATAGGATCATTTGTGTAATTAAATTTATTCAAATTAACTAGTTTCATTTTAAATTAATCTTATTGGACACTATTGTTACTGATAAACCATATACACTTAAACAAGAAATTTAATGTAATCAACATCCCATATTTTTTCAATGACTCCATAATATGCAGTTGATGCAGAGATTGGGTTTTTGTATTTGGTACTTGAAAAATTCATTGCTTCTATGAACAATGACACAAAGTTATTTTGAACTTCCCTTCTCTTGTCCTTATCTTTCGTATGAAAATTATAGCCATTAATTTCATTCTCGGACCATGTTATAAAATTTGAAATTTTACCTCCCACTAACCATCTCAATGTTTCAAATGCATCTAGCTACACAATCTATTTAAACCATGGAAAAAAAGTTATATTATGGTCCTTCAAAATCCACATATCATTCTTCTTTGGATAACATTATTTCAACTCATTTATATGAAATGTTATATATGGTAGAGTGACATCTATGTTATTCAAGATGCATATTTATATCCTCTTTATCAGTTCACCTATCGTTAATTTGACTTTCAATACATGGATCCCCTTTACCATAAAATTAACTTATTTATGGTGAGATTTAAGAAAACTGACGTGCTTCACATTAGACAAATAACTTTTACAAAACTACGAAAAATCTTCATAAATATACTTCTCAATAATGGATGCTTCATGTCGATATGGATTCTTCACATAGCCCTTCAATATTTTCATATACCGTTTAAAAGGATACACACAACATAGATATATCGGTCTAAAAACATTATTTCTCACACAAAATAAACCATTAAATACATCATTATATCAAAAAAAAGATGGAGGAAAATAAATTTCTCGTTGAAAAAGTATAGAAAACACTTTTTCCTTTAAAATGTTCAATGGATTCAAATAAATCACCTTATTAAAAATTGAATTAAAAAAAATAACACACCTTTATGGTATCCATTTTGAGATGATTTGGCATTATTATATGCAATGAAACAGATATGAGTTGTTGCATCATGACTTTAGAGTCATTAGATTTCTTACCTCTCAACTAAAAATCCCTTAAAGACACAAAATCATTTACATTTAACGAAAAACCATTTGGCACTTTTATATCCTGAATACATTGATAAAATCTAGTTTTCTCCCTCTTGTATAATGTATGAAAATATAGGTGTAAGAGTGTTTGCCTTCCATGTGGAGTGGGATCCAACTCCAAATGTATTCCCATTGAGATTAAATCCATTCTTGCATTCAACCCATCTTTAGTCTTTCCATTAATATATATCAATATTCCAATCAAACATTAATAGATATTGTTTTCTACATACTTGACATCAATGTTTTGTTTCATCTCATGATTTCACCATTGTGGTACCTCAAAAAAATCATTGTTTCTTATAAATATATCTATCATTACTATATATATGTGGCTTTCTAAATGTCATATCAATGTTTTTCACGGTCTCAAAATACTAATAAATGGATAATGGTTTTGAAGAAATATGAAATTACTCTAAGACATTGAAATAATTTTCAATCCTCTATAAGAGTGATCCATAGACAAAAACATTTGATGACCCATGTATGCTATTTTTCTCCCATGATGAAGTTGATAATATGAATTCTGATGTTCACAAATTGGTCAAGCATTATTCCCCATAACATTATATCCAGACAAATTTCTATATTCTAGGAAGTCATTTATATTTAACATAATCATTGTATGGAGTATAAAATATTTGATACTATAAGAATCATACAACCTTATACCTTCCTCAATAAAAGTTTCAAATCATAAATTAATGGTGAAAAGAAAATGACAATATCATTTCTGGGCTGTTATGGTCCACTGATCATTAAACTAAGCATTACATATTTTATCTTCATAGAAAATTCAAGAGATAAGTTGTAAATTACCAATAAAACATGAAATGAACTATGTGTGATACTAAGGCTTTGATATGGATTCATTCTATCTTGGGACAATCCATGTTTGAGATTTCAAACATCATTATTGAATATAGGAAATGGGTGATCAATGTTATTTTTAATATGGACAATGATCTTAATGATGTATTTTTCCATCACATATCATTTCATCAGCATGACATATTAAACCTTTTTCATCATGTTAATTGGAAAATAAAGATCTCAAATAAAGAATTATTATAAGATACCAAAATTTCTTAGTAGGGATGCTTTAAAATTCTGAATCATCCGGTGATTTTTTTAACTAATACCATGATGTCCTACATTTATGACACTCTGAAAAAATTCTTATTATTTCATATATATCACATAGTCATTCGGGAAGGAATTTATTTTCTTGTACCCCAATCCCATCTGGAATAATATTTTCTTGGCCTTATAATGTAAATCAAAAAGATTGTTGTCTTTATGAAGAATTTATTTCAATAATTATAGTAGCTCTGAAAAACTCTTGTCACTACATGCATGACTCACATTTAGGTTTATCAATCATAATACCATCGATAAAACTGTATATTCCTTTAAACATGGATATAATGGTTTTTCAGCATCACCGTATAAACTGTCAATATTCGGTTGTCTCTTAATTATCTCTACATTAATATCACAAATCATTTCATCAAGTTTATTATATTTATCATATGGAAAATAATATTCATCAATATATCTGAAATTATTCTTAGTTTCACCATGCCAAATCCAAGGGATATTTCTTGAATTAAAACCATGAAAAATTAAATGATCTTTTATCTCTATAATTTAAACATCTTCAAATTAAAAAAAATTCAGTATGGATAGAAACAAATTTCGTTGTTTGGAACATTGATTTTAGAAAATTCCAAAAAAGTATCTACATCATCCTCATAATCGAAAACTATTCGGGGATTATTAATCCAACATAAAATTATTAAATATAAAAAATATCAAAATTAAAAATCAAAACCGAAGGTAATAACTTATAAAAAAATTATATTATAACCTACATTGAAAAATATAGAAATACATGAATCGAAACATTAGAAGGAAAATAGAAAATTTTGATGAGAAAATTCATTCATACAGAAGGAATTAATTAACAGATTTCTTTAAACAGTGTCTCAAGTAAAAATTAATGAATATTTCCTCATGAAATTATTAAAAAATATTTCAAACTATATCCATAAAAAAATATATATAATGAGAAAAACAAATTCATTGTTGATTATTAATGAAAATAAATAATTTATTGTATATTGTAATGAAAAATATAATTTAATACTGAATTGAGTCTTAGTTTAAAAAATGTCATAGTACATAAAATCAAGAACTAATTTACACATTATATAATCGGATGTAGAATATAAAGTCTCAATCATGTGAGACATGCACTGAGAATTCAACTTTAACTTGTTCCAACAGGATGAATGCCTAAAAAATAGCTAATATATTTGATTTTATTATTATGTTACATTATGATAATGTTACTTTCTTATAATTGAATAAATCAACTGGGAAAACAAAATAGGGAAGTATAATTTAAAATATAATTTATATTACAATGATCTCCTAGATAAAATTATTTCAAATTCTACATGTCATAGAACCTTATATTGAAAATATATTTTGTTTTATGTTATCTAGACAACATTCCTTACTGGAAAAAATATTGAAGACGTCTATATTTAATAAGAAGATGGGTTAGTGAATCCAATTAAAGACTTTAAATTGTGTAGGTTTTTTAAATCCATTTAGGGATCAAACAAAGAATCATAATAAAAAAATATTTGTTAGATAAATCCACTTGAGATTTTACTTTTATTAATAATCGAAATGTTCCAAGAAAGGATATTATATTAACTAAGGTAATGTTATATATAGGATACTTAGAACTCTTATGCATCCCAGTAATTTGTCAAATATTAGAAATTTAATCCTCCTATTTGATCATTCATAAGGTATTATCCCTTCAATGAAAAGTTTTCACAAATTTTCTAGAGACTTATGCATTTCAAATATAAAATCCCTTTTCCAAATTCACTGATCTTGTAGAATTTCCTCGCATTAAATAATGAAATGTCATCCTTTAGGTATCTTAAAATTCAATAGACACGATTCAATGTTTTATGAATAAATAAAGGATTCACTAATTAATACCACATTTAAGTACCAAATCACTTCATAGCATTAATATTGACATGAAAATACAATACCATTCAAGGTAAAAGCAATCAAATGTGTTGGAATCTATTGGAAATCAGACATGAGTCTCCTATAATAAATAGTTAAACCCTATGAACTATTACCCACTATAGGGTTCTTTTGTCCCACCAATTAAATAATCCCCTTTATCATTAATGGTTTTACTAGTACACTATTCTAATATATTGAATCACCAAATAAATTAAACTCATTGATTTTTATATAACATACTCTAAATAAAACACCTTAAATCCAAATAATACAACCTAAATAACATAGAAAAATGTACATCAAATTCAAAAATAAAATCACGAAACAACTAATTAACACAATACAAAATATATGCAAACCTTCAGAATTGGAAATTTGAGATGAGCATTTCTATAAATGAAAGATCAAATATGAAGATGAAAAACCCCAATATATGAAGATGGAAATTTGATAATGAATTACGCCTCACTGAACAACATTGGGTTAGATATGTGAATACAAAGAATGATCGAAAAGAGGGAAATTAAATAGTTTGAAGATTACTTGTGATGCATAAATTGAGGACACCAAAACCCTATGGTTAGATTTAGATCCTATTGAAAGATTTCGACCTCCAAATTTAATAAACAAGAAATTCAGGGCTTCATTGAGAGTGAAACGAGAGGTTCATTGTAAAACAGGCAAATTGCATCCCGAGAAACAATTTTTCTTCTAGTGACTGACTTTTTCTGCTTACACGTAATTTTATTTTCCTGGTTTTAAATAATAATTACTATTTTAAAAAATTTATATTTTTGAATCCTTATTGAGATTATTTTATTCCTGAGGATAATAAAAGTGTTTATGTATGGGAGAATTTAATAAGATGAAATTTTATATATATATATATATATATATATATATTGGATAAATTTATTTAAGGATTAAAAATGATTTATACATTAATTCACTAGTTTCTAGTTTGTTTTTGTATGAATTAATAATTATAGACCTAATGGATTTTTTTTAAAAGTCCAAAAAACATACATTACATGGAATATACAACATACATGACTTGTAGACCTCATTCACAACATGATTACATAGCCACAGACCAGCCATGAAGAATTTACATGACTTGCTGAAATGAAATGACATGTACATTCATTACAAAACATTTATATTTCAAAGATTAAAATCTGACTACAAGTGAATTGCTTACACCATGTGTAAGGATTGCACGACATGAAAAGTTTCAAGGCTCGCTCGGAAAATGATACAGACTAATTATTTGGAGGGAAATGTGGATATCTAATAAATGACGTGAAACCAAATTATCCAATGTTCACATATTGAGATAGAAGTAAATTAATCTAGTACACGATGTTCATGACTTACAAATTCTGTACTTCTTTAGCCTATTAATATTTTGATCATCCTCCACATATATAACATCAGACCACTATTTTTTTACCATTTTCATTTGCAATTATATACCATTTTTTATTTTCTGTCATTATAAACTTATTTTAATTAATTAATTTAACTTTTTTTATCAAATAATTTTGAGTTTAAATCATTCTATGCCCAATCAACATATTTTTCAATTTCTCTTTTGTATTCTCTGTCCATATCAACAACACTCACCATTCATCAATAACACTTGTATCATTATTCAATGTTTCTTCATTATTAGTGAGTATTTATTGATACTTTTTCATTTAGATTATAGATATTCATTTTTTCATTATTTCCTCATTGGAAATATGTGTTTTATTGGATTTTTTTCATTATTAATTGGATAAGATTCAGTGTTTCTTATTTTAATCTTGGAATACTATTTTATTAACTATTTTATAATTATACATCGCATGTTTAGTATTTAAATTATTTTGATCATCACTGCAATGTGAGGAAAATATAATTAGGGTTGAGGGTTGAGATTAGGGGTGTTTTGAACCTAATGAGTATTTATTGATCGAAACTGCGTAACCTTATAGCTAGTTACCAGTTTTAGAAGATTAGTTTATAAATTTCTTTTTCATCATCCCAGATCATCATAGGTGAAAATTTAATGAATGTGACCTTATTGAATAAGATCAGTGTTAGACCAATAACCTATAATTTTTTCTTCTTAGAATCCATGCTTCCTATGAATAGGTTGTTAATTACTCTTGAATAATTATACTTTTTTTCTTATGTGGATCCAAATGTCTGGACCAAGGTCAAATGGTTTTTTTAAATCACTTCAAATACTACACCATAGGTATATCCTATGTAAGATTTAGGATTACCCCATTTCCTTTACCCTTAAATTAACCTTAATAAATAACATTATTGTCTTAATTAAATCCAATCTACCTAGATTTAGTAAAGATAAATTCTAAATATTGAATGTGAGGAATCCTTCCCAAGGGTTTTTTTCAATTGTATATTGACCTAGAAATAGTTCTCAGGGGTTTATCCTCGCACAACCACTTTACTAAACTCTTTTAGTAAGTGTGGTTTGAGACAATAAATTTTTAACTTTATTTCATCTTGCGAGAGTTCAATGATGTGTGCAAGCATTTCAATGACCAATCTTCAAGACATGAAAATATACCTCACCTTCTCACACATACCAGGCATAGAATCAATACAAACTATAACAGTCGATTAGATACACTTGCAGTTTCTACTTATGTTTTATTGAAAAATATGGAGATAATGATTCCAATATATTCATTATATCTACATCCCATGTCTCTAAAAATTTTCTCACCATAAACCATATTTGTAAAAAATTAATATCATTCAAGTTGTGATTGAAGAAGATGATGAACCCTAAAACAAATTCTATTAAGAAATAATTATGTTCATTGGATGTTTATTTTCACTATATATAAGTCAAAAAAATTTAATCCCTTATTAATTCCTTAATCACAAAATATAAGGTTAAATTATTCATCACATAAGTTTCTCAATATATTTATTCAATGACATAAACCAAATAATCTAGTGGGGATATTTCAAGGTGACTCTGAAGCATCTTCAAGAAACCTATAAATTTTTTGATCTCCTCTTTGAAAACCTATCTCTTCCTCATGTCAGACTCTACCATGATTCACCAATAAACCAAATTACCGATTAGAATATGTAGAGAATGGTGTTTCATTTGTTTTCCATAAAGATTCAATAAAGAGTCAATTTTCAATAGGTTGACAATATGATCATGCAAAGGTGATGATAGAAGTTTTGAAAATTATTAAAGTGTTAAGATTATTAATTCATTGAATATCCATCTCTAATAATGGATGAAGATTGAATATAAAATTATGAAGATTTTTTAGTTGACCCAATGTTACAAATAATTGTATCAAAGTGATACATGATTAAACCATCATAGAAAATACCATGAAATACTCAATTTCATGAGGAGAAAGAAGATACATCCAATGGATTCTAATTGGATGAAGGTTTTAAAAAAAATTAGATGACTATTTGGGCTGATCCTTAAAGAAGAAGATATGTGTTTTAAAGAGAACACATCACTCATTACATCATTGAAGACCATTCATTATGCCTTAATGCATGAGGAATGAAGAAATGATCAATGCATCATCCATGATTAGATCAAGGGAACATATTGAAGATATTTGGGATTTATGATAATAATAAATGGGTGATGATGTTTTGGAGAAGATATTTGGAATTCTCATCCGAAAAAGAATAGAAAAAGAAGAGAAGAAGGTTGGTGGTTTGAAATTCTAGAGATAATGAAGAAGGTGGCCATGCATTATACAGCTGGTTTATATCCAACTATATATGGCCTTACATTAAAAAAATAAGGGTCCAACCATGGAGGATAGCTGAGCACCTCATCCTCAAGCTCATGTGGGACCCATGGGGTTAACCACGCCTAAGGGAAGCCCTCAAGGTCATCCCCACATAAGGTAGGGTGTGCGTGGGCCCTGTATAAACCCACAGATGCGTGCATATGGATCAGCCCATGTGGCTCGCATGCATAGTGGGTGCTGGGTGTATGCTTGAGGAGCAGAGTGGGCGCTAAGAGCGCACCCGCAGGGTGAACACGGTACGAGGAGATACCATAGAGGGAGGAGGAGAATTTTGATTGGTGGTTGTTGCGACTTGATAGTTAAACCACAAGGATCCCATATCTCTGTTTCGATGTGTGATGACATTTAAAAAATGAGGAACTAATCTAGGCCATCCATCTTATCCCACATGTAATCATGGCCACACTTCACATTTGTGGTTCATGATCTAATCTCCATCATCCATCCGTCTTGTGCATTTCATGGTTGATGTTGAGCTGTCTAATGCTCATTCAGCTGAAACGTCTTCTTCATCCATCTACGTCATGAACTAGTACGTCATTTCCACTACCAAACCTCCACAGTCTTACTCCCGGCCACTATTGAAGCTTATATTTAGTTCATGATGATATTCTAAAAGAACCGAACTCATGCATGCATTAATAGTTGAATGCATGCATTGAGATGAAGAGTTTGAATGAGGGTGAGGAAACGCATAGCTGCCGAGGCTAGGAAGAAATATCCTCAATCGAGCATTCATGATGAAGACAATTTTCATGCATTCGAAAATGAAAGCACATGAGGATAAAACCATGGATAAGAACTCCCTCATTGAATGGAAACAACTGAGATATGTGATATATCTCGATACTGTGTCTGATAATTCAAACCCAAAGATCACCAGAATTAAAAGCATTCAACCCCATAGATTTGAACGCATAGATTCATGGTGATTCTTTCCTATAAATAATGAGTCCTCGGCCGAGGATGATTTGATGCAAATATTGATATAGGATCTAGTTTTCCAAAAAATAGAGCAATGAACAACATGGCTTCTGTGCAGCCTTGCTAAGTGATGAAGGAAGTCCCATGCATCCCTTGTGCGAAGAGAATAACTGTGAACATCTTGTTTCTTGAAATAAGTAGAACCTTCATGTGAAGTTCCCACAAGAATATGATAGGTTATTTGAAGCCTCATTGTGTCTTTGTGGGGAGTATCCCACACATAAAACAATGGGTGCCTCGACACCCATGTTGTTATCTTGCAAAGAAAGAACCAAGAACCTCCCTAGTTCTGTGAAGGAGGCTCTCGCACACCCGAGGCATGAAGGTTGAGAACTTTGAGCCCTATGGTTTTCACAAAGAAGAACACCCTCTAATTTGGATATTTAATAAACATTTTTGGCATGGGATCGTTTTTTTTAAGAATAGTGAGCCAAGTATGTGCATGTTTTGCTTGAGACACCTCAAGATTGAAGAAGAAAGGCCCACATGTAGAACATACCCATTCGGGTTTTACGTGCAACCTTTTGAGAAGAGGAACCCACACACACCCACATACCCATTTTTATTATGTGGTAAAGAAGAAGAAGAAGAAAGGATTAAGTGTTCAAATAAAAGTAGAGAATCTATGCATGATGCACGTGAAAATCATGTGCATGATTTGAGATGCCAAAGTTTCCAATAACAAGGTGAACCGTGGGCAGCACTCATTTAGTCTTGAAGAAGACCCATGTATAAATACATAAAATTGCATAAATTAAATAAGACATTATGTGTGTTCTAAGACCCAAAAGAAAAAGATAAATAGAAAAGGAGAATGAGAAGAGATTGTGTGTCTTCTTAAAGTGTTTTAAACCTAGAGGTTTTCACACAAGGAAGAACAGAATGAAGTGGTCATGCATGCATGCATGCACATTCACATGTAAAGAAAGAATCAAAAGTGTGTGTGCATATTGAAGAAATAAGAGAAGATAGTGCATGTTAAAAAGATATATACACATTCATGCAATCATGGATGAATGCATGGATGTGTGAAAATAACTAAGATATCAAAAATAAGAATTTTGGATACCATGCAATCCACGCATGAAGTAAATGAGATTTTAGAATGAAGCCATACAAAATTAAGAATATATTTTATCTGAGTATACAGTGTTTGAGAATCCAAGATGATATACATAGCTGATATTGTTCAGAATTATTCAAGAATTCATAAATAGGATGTGTACACCATTTTCACACACATAAGTGAGGCTGGTTCTTCATCAGAAGAAGGAATAATTGCTCGAGTATTGTTGAGACTGGGAACTGATCGACTCAAGTGATCAGAATTATTGAGCAAGGCCAACAGACCTTACCAAAGGCTATTCAAGATTCTTGAAGAGTTACATAGGCATGTGTGATTAAGCAAGAATGTATAGGAAGATTAGGATATCATCTATAATTAATCAAAGAAGAACATAATGAAGGAATATTCTCATGTGAATCGATATCTAGAAGACCCCTACGAGATTTAGGGAGAATAAGAAGACTTCAGTGAGACTATGGAGTAGGCCAGTGGGACTCTAGTAACACTGTGTGAGGCAGTATAAAGAACCTCCTATGGGACTCAGGAGAGATACAGTGTGAATCTTTAGGGAACATTTTAATTTCTAATCAAATTATAGTGGAGGATATATATTGGGGAAAATAACCAACATTTCCAGGAGTATGTCTTTAATCCAAACATTGTAAATCCTTATGTTCAGTGCCTTTATAATTACAATATCATTTGACGTAAGGTTGAGATACCCAAGAAGAGTTGATCGAGGAATTGACCAGCCATTAAGGATTAATTGAAAATTATCAATAAGTAAAAATAATTAAATGGATCCCTAATTCACCCCTTCCCCCTCTCAATGATTCACACCGATCTAGGCATGTCAATTGGTATTAGAGATATGTTTCCTCTAAAAGATCCATGGGTGTCTTTATTAAGTGCATATTTGAGGAGATGGGTGAAAAACATAAAATGGAGATATCTTTCAAGAAATATACGAATGTAATGAAGAAAAAATAAAGGAAGATGAATAAAAAGCTTACGGCTAATTGGGAGACACCTTATACTGAAGGAAATCTGAAAGGTACATCATGCAATAATTTCTTTTATTATTATGACCCTTCTGATGAACCATGCTCAGGTTATGATGATGATAGATCAATTATTGATCATTAGAATACACTCAATGATCATCTGAAGAAAGTCCCTAGAAAAATGGCATGATACACTTTTGCAATCATTAGTACTCTTGAATATTAAAAATTATAGCTGAAAGAACAAGCTGATGCCATAGAAGATGCATTGGCTAAATGAGTTGGCATATCCAACACTCTCACAAAACTTTTGATAAAAAAATGAGAAAAAAAATTCTCTTTTCAATGAAATAATTGATGATGTTACTGAAGAATTTAATGGAATTATTTATGATAAGGAATTCATTGAGATTGTGTTTTTTGAAGCTCTCCATGCATTTGAAAAGATTCACAAAGTCTCTACGGTTGTCAAATCTTCTCAAATAAAAGAAAATTCCCTCAAGGTAAATGATCATGGTATCCCATTATGACAACCAATTTTAATGATGAAAAAAGGAAAATTATAAAGGATAATTTAGAAATAAAGCTGAAATTAATTGAGGATTACATGAACTCCCTCAAAATGATGTGTTTATAGTTGGAGGTGAAATTGAAGAATCAACAATCACTCCAAGCTGGAACTTTGCAAACAATTGATAGAAAATATGATGAAACACAAGTTTACAATGAGGAATATGATTCGAAGATGAATATCAAATCATCCTCTAATACAATGGAATCATCCTCTAAGATTAAGGTATCCCATAACCTAGTTATTTCTACTTTTACCAATGCAATCACATCTGGAAGCATAGGTTCAAAGTTAATATCTGGGAAGATGTGCATTGATAAAAATGATGATACGTCCATAAAAATTTAATGTATGAATTTGGGTATGATTAAGTAGAACAACTCCAAAATGGAATCTCCAAAGAAAAATGAATGTTCTAGAAATAATAGAGCACTGAATCTAGCCAAACTGATACTGCAAGAAAAAAATTGGATTTGTTGACTATTGTTGGTGTTTCCGTAAGTTTGGGCATCAGGAAAATGATTGCTGGTATAATATATCAGCATATAAAAATTGTGTAAGGACTATATTGACGGACAATATATTAGAAGAAATTAAGCAACCAGTAATGCTAAGGAAGAATTCACGGATGAACAAGAATTTTTCTACTAAGAACAGATTTGAGTATCTTGAAGTCTTCTGTGATAATTGAAAAAGAAGTCATCACAGTTATTATGAGTTCCAGTATAGTCATACCATGCCTCAATAATATGTTGGTATGAATCATAGATCACAACAAAGGATGGATAAAGAAAAAAAGTTAGAAAATCTTCCATTGGGAATATGCAATACAGTGAAGTAAAGAAAACAATGAAAGAAATTATTCCCATGAATAAGTTTAATCTAAATTACATGACCTTCATCTCAAAAATGGAAATATGTTTCTACTATGGAAAGAAAGTTCATTCAATGGATCACTTCAAAGAAAACCATGGAAATTAATGGACACAATCCCAAATTGAAAGGAGAATCAATCCGGAAGAAGATATAATTGATTGAAGACATTTCTGAATATTATTTTCATAAGCTTCCAAATAAAGGTAACT
Organism: Viscum album; assembly: GCA_963277665.1. Lineage (NCBI taxonomy): Eukaryota > Viridiplantae > Streptophyta > Magnoliopsida > Santalales > Viscaceae > Viscum > Viscum album. Next base: position 1,237,758,347 of record OY728137.1, on the reverse strand, counting down.
TGAAAGCATTAAAGAAACCATGTGGAAGTTCTAAACAAGAAAATGTTACGGACTGTTTAGTTATAAAACCAAATGAATTGAAAATTTCTAGAGAACTATAAAGAGTTAAAGATGATGTACTAGCTAAAGCAAAGTCAAAAAGGAAATACGTCATTCCACTTGAAGGAGAATTCAGATTTCATGAAAGGATGTCCGCACATGACAACCGAAGTGTCTCACAAGTACTCTGTGGAAGGTGCAAGAAGGTTAGACATCATGAAAACAAATTTTTAACTATTTTAACAGACCAAATGGAGAAAATTGAACAACATGCACAAATGGATGCTAACTCACTACCGAAATAAGTAAAGACAAATAATCCACACAAGTTAAAGGTAAATGGGAGTAAATAATACATGGTGACAACAAAAAATAAAAATGATAAATAGAGAGGATACATCATCATGAGGAGTGTCAGGCACTTAATAGTTGCATGGAAAGGATTTCTTGGGTTAAGATAAAATTCCCTCCGGAATTGCTTCTATTAAGAAGCTCACAAGTGTTTCATATTATTCCCTTCTATTTTTTTATATTCATGTGCTTAAATCTCAGATAATTAATGGTGAATTTCATAATCAAAATGAAAATTGGATGAGCGATGTGGAGAACTACAGGTTGGTCTCATTATTCATGATTTGATAATTACTTGAAGTGATCCATAATGGAAGATTATCAACTTGCATTTCTTCATGATTATTTGATGATATTTTCCACCATGGTAATTCAAATGGAGTGAACCCCTTGAGGGGGAGAAAAAATGGAGGATATGATATTAGGGATTATGTCATTACAATCCTTGAAATTGATATCATCTAAATAATTTGTAACTTTAGGTATTCTAATCACACTTCCATCCCTTGTTCATAATTTTATTTATCATGTAAATTGAGGTGGTTCTTGATTTATAAGAATATGGGATGAAATGAGGAGATTTATATTTACACTTTAAATTTTTAATATGATTAGTGAATTGTGGGTAGGATTTAGCATTTCCTTGATAAATATGACTATTTACAACACCTGGGATAAGAGTTGAAACACTCTGAGCATGATTCCACATATATGGTTGTTTATGTAAGGAATTGAAAATGTTGGTAATATATCTCATATTTTCTAAACTGGGTTATCCCAAGAAGAATTAGAGGTGATTTAGTAAAGGCTCTTTACTAAGTGAACCATGTGATATCATCCCTCTCTCAGAAATACTCAAGAAGATATTATTCAATGGCATGAGAAAATGATTTTGAAGAGGACCCCACTAAACGTTTTCTTTGGTTTCCAATAAGGGGGAGAAAATATTGGCACACATATTGACCCATTCAACGTGTTCTTATGTTATATTGACAACAAAATACAAAGGTTGATATTGACGAGTATGGTGTTCCATTTGTTGTGAATAAAGAGTGAATAAAGATTCAAGTGTTATTTGGTTTTCAATATGTTCATGAAAAGGTGATTATGGATGTTGTTGCAATGATTGAATAGGTAAGGTCATTAATTCATTCAAGATCCCACATTAATAATTGATAATGATTGATGAAATAATTATGATGATTGTTGAGCTAATCCAAAGTTCCAAAGACTTGTATCAAAGTGAAAAATGATTACACAATCATAAATAAGACCATGCAATACTCAATTTCATGAGGATAAAGAAGATTCATCCTATGGCTTCTAATTCGATGAAGGTTGAGAATAAAATCATATGATTGTTTATTCTGATCCTCAATGAAGAAGACATGTGTTTTAAAGAGAACACATCACTCATTACATCATTGAAGACCATACATTATGCCTTAATTCATGAGTAATGAAGAAATTATCCATGCATCATCCCTGATTGGATCGATGGAATGTATTGAAAAACCATGGGATTAATGAACATAAAAAAATATTGATGATTTTTAAGAGAAGATATTTTGAATTCTCATTCAAAAAAGAACAGAAAAATTAGAGAAGTAGGTTGGTGGTTTGGAATCCTAATGATATTGAAAATGGTGGACATGCATTATTCCTATATTATACACTATTTTTAACCAAGTATATATGGTCTAACATTAAAAAATGAGGTTCTATCCATGGAGGCTAGCCAAGGACCTCATCCTCAAGCACATGCTGGACCAGAGGGGTCAAATTCACCTGAGGGAAGCCCTCAAGGCCAACCCTACATGAGGTATGGTGTGTGTGGGCCATGTATAAGCCCGCAGGGGCATGCATGGTGATCAAACCAGGTAGCTAGCATGCATAGTGGGTGTTATGTGTGTGCTGAAGGAGTAGAGTGTGAACTGAGAGCATGCCTAATGGGTGGAAATGGTATGGGGTGGTACCATGGAGGGAGGAGGATATTTATGATTGAAGGCTATTGCGATTGATAGTTAAACAGCAAGGATCACATGTCTCTGTTTCGATGTAGGAAGAAATTTTAAAAATGCAGAACTAGTCATGACCATCCATCTGATCCCATCTATAATCATGGCTTCACAACTCTCCCGTGTTTCACGGTATAATCTCCATCTTACATCCATATCGTGAATTTCTTGGTTGATCTTGAGTCATCTGATGCTCATGAAGCCACTTCGTCGTCATCCTCCAGCCGTGACACCAACCAGTACGTTGTCGCCACTACTAAAACTCTGAGGTCTCACTCCTGACCACCATTGAAGCTTGTATTTAGTAAATGATGATCGTTCAGAAGAACCTAACTCATGCATGCATTAAAATTTTCATGCATGCATCGAGATAATGAGTTTGAATGAGGCCGAGGACATGTGGAGCTACTGAGGAATGGAGGGAAGCTCCTTGTGTTTTCATGATGAAGATGATTTTCATGCATTCGAAAATGCATGCTTGTGAGGATAAAACTATGGAGAATAAGGATCTCATTGAATGGAAACAACTGAGATATGCACCATATCTCGATCCTGTGTTTGAATAATTAAAACACGAAGATCACGGGATTTCAAATCATTCAATCCTGTGGATTTGAACACGGTGAAACATGCCTATAAATAAATAATCCATGACGGAGGCTCATTTGTTGCAAATATTGAGAGAGTCACTCATTTTAATAAACACAAATCACCGCACAACATGGTTTTCACACAACCTTTGTACATGATGAAGAATGTCCTACACATCCCTTGTGTGAAGAGAAGAATCGCGAACCACATGGTATGTGAAAGAACAATCACCTCTGTGCAATGTTCCCACAAGCATGTGATAGTTTCTTTGATACCTCATTGTTTCTTTTTTAGGATTAGCCCTCAGTTAAAACAATCGGTACCTCGACACCCTTGTTTTTCTCTTGTGAAGACATGACCAAGAACCTCCTTGGTTCTATGAAGGCGACTCTCGTGCACCCAAAGCGCAAATGAGTATAACCACATGCCCTCCAGTTTGCATGAAGAATATAAAAATCCTCATATTTGCTTCTTTTATAAACACTGCTTCCAGGAGTTAATTTTTTTAATAAGAAGGATCCATGTTTGTGCATGGTTTGGGTGAGATACCTTCATATTGAAGAAGAACCAAGGGCAGAACATAACCCATTTGGGTTTTACATGCAGCCTTTTGAGAAGAGGAAAACACACACACCGATATACCCATTCGGATTATGTGGGAAGAAGAAGAATAATGGATTTTTTTTGTGCAAAGAATAGTGGATAATTCATGCATGATGCATAGGAAAATCATTTTCATGAGTTGAGACACCTAATTTTTAAGAACCAGGTTTTTGCTGTGAAAGACATTGGAATTTTTTGATGATATTCCAGAGCAGCACCTTCAGACGGCATGCGATTCCGAGCCCTGGAGTGGCCGAAATTAAATTTTCAGTGTGTTCACACTAAGAACGCAAAATAAATAGGATAACTCCTAAATGATGCTTCGGATACGAGATCCGAGTGTACGTATGGCTTTGAAATGGGGTTTCTACCCTATGAACGACATAAAACATGTTGGTGCGGGACGTTTCGACCCCTCACTCGGTTTCGGAGCATGGAACGGATGCATTATTTAATTAATTAATTCGTTTAATGGATGAACTCAAGTATCTCTTAAACGGTGGCTTGTATTGGAAAACTGAGGGAACCGTAGAGTTTGTAGCATGTCGTTTACCCTAGTAGGGGTGTATGTTTCGCAGGTGTGGACCGTCAGTGAAAAATGGCCTCGGGGGCATTTTCGTAATTTGGCGGCCTCAGGCACTAAGATTAATAACTTTTGATTGGGGTCTTGGATTAAAAATATGAGACTGCCGTTTCACTCAGAGCATGGTGTTTAGCCTAGGGGAGTCTTAACCTCGACCCTGTCGGATGTTTCAGACATGGGTTAAATTGGGGGTTTTAATTAAATAAAATTTTAATTATTGTGTTCTACATAAAGCCCTAATCCCCTCCCATCATCCTCCCTTGTTCATCCTCTAGCGGAAGGCATCAACCAAAGGAAGATCTCCATCCCATCTCCTCTCCTCCTCCTCCCATGGCCGTTGCGGATCCAGTCGGTGGATCGTCGCGAAGCGACGGGCTAAGCCCCACCAAGTATGAGTTTTTTTTCCTTTTCATTTTTAATTTCAAACCCCTTCCTTTGAACTCAATCCGCATATGCAAAATTCTGTTTAATATTCTAGAAAAGCACATATCTACGTAATATACATTTAGATATTTTCTGATGCTTCCTTCTGAATTACATTCCGGGTCCCGGGGTGTTCGTAATCCTCCGGCGAAGGTTGCGGGTATTTTTTGGGTTTTCTGGTGAATCTGGCCGGACCGGAGGGTAGTCTGGTGAGGGTTCGGCTGCAGTGATGTGGGACTTCAGTGGGAGAAGCCGAGGGGCATCAGTCCAGGAGAAGCGGCAGCAGGCCGTGGACACGGACGGTTGCAGGCGGCACGTCAAGGCTCCTCGGCAGTGGTGGCCTTCGGCCTGACCGAGCAGGAGGCGCCGGGGCTTCTCGACGGCAGACGGCAGGCTCTCGAGGGCGAGCTGGTGTCTGTCGCAGCTGGTGCAGGTGAGTAGTAGGGCTCCGGTCAAGTGGAGGCCAGGCGACATGAAACTGGGTTAGTGGGAGACGATGGTGACTCCAGGCTGGTACGACGACGGAGGGAGGACCTGCGGGTCCTGTGTGGACCTGGGGAATATGATGAATGTGCAAAGAAAAATAAAAGGGATAAGAAATGATAAAAAAATGGGGGCCGCGGTGGGTTATAAAATAAAATGATGAAAGAAAAGTAAAATAGAATTATTAATAAGTTTCTAATAATAATAATATTTTTATTTTTATTATTATTAGGAAAATGATTTATAGCTAATAAATCATTTTTTGGGCGTTGGATTCACGCGCCGTTAGTGGCAAAACGTTCTTTGAAACAAGACGAGCTTTATGAGATGGTTTCAGGGATTTTTAATCCCCGAAACGGGGGTCTCAATGGCATGACACGACATCATGTGCTTGGGCGTTTTCCCGAGAGTTCTTGTTTGGGATGGCACAGACGCATCTGATGTCTTTTTTGAGTGCCATCAGTGGCGTTGCGACCATGGCGTCGAGGCGGAGTTTTCCAGTATGGTTTCGGGTGCCGAAACCGGAGTTGAGACAAGGGCCCCACGGGCCGTCTTTTGAGATGTGTGCAGCCCTTAACATATTTTCAATCGGGCGTCTATTTAGGGCGTGCGAGTAGTCGAATTTGGGTGTTTTTCTGGGGGAATTTCATTGGCGCAGTATTCTCTCTTTAATTCCACATGCTGGTGCGGGCGCCACGAGGGTCGTTTTGGGAGTTTACGGTGATTTCTATGTATGTCACCGGGTGTCTATTTTTTGACAAGTGAATAGTAAATTTTGTGTACTTTTTCGAGAGGATCGCTGCGGTGCGATCCGTACATTGTGCTTTGGGACCCGGATGCAGGTCCCACGTAGCACCGCTCGTGTGCGGTACGGCGAAATGCATCTTTTTCTCCGGATATTCGTTCCGCTCAAGTGAGCTATCCTTTTGACGTGTTTTCTCGAGGGGATCAAAATGGTGCAATGCGCCTGACTATTTTCAGGTCTGAGGCTTGGGATCACGAGACATCGTTCGGGCGTGAGGGGGTGTTGGTGGCTTTTTCCATCGGATATCTGTTTGAGGCGAGTAAGTAGTCTATCTCGCATGTTTTTTCACAAGGATTGCGACGGTGTAATCTGTTCAGGCGAGCGGAGCCTCTTACGTGATATTATTAAATGTGGAAGCACAATAGGTGTACCGGTAGAGGTTTGTCCTACTATGGTTGTAACGGACCCTTGGCGTGTGATCGTGTGCACTCTCGTGTGAGTGAAGTTATGCTAACGAGATGTGGTTGGTTGTGCCTCAGCCGTTAAGGTGGCAGGTTGGAGTTGTTACGTCACGCCTTCGCGTTGACGTTGGGTACCGGGTTCACGTTAGCCTTTGGGCTGGAGACGTGGTATACTCTGAGAGTATACGGGAGCACTGGGAGGTACATGTGAATGTTGGTACATGAGAATGTTTGTGCGCTTGGTCGGGTTTGACTTGGGGCCACACGTCGTGTGGGCCACATCTGCATGTCGTATTCTGCTTTACGTACTTTTGACCTCTCGCGACGTAGAGGGTTCCTCTGTTCTTATTTGTGGACCAGCAGGGTTGAGTTTTCCCTGGTCCTGTTCTCGTTTATTGACTGGTAGGGGTGAGTTTTCCCCTAGTTCCGTTCTCGTTTGGCTGACAGAGATGGTTTGGTTCCTCTGTTTCTTCAGCTGTGATGGGTTTTAGTATAGTACCCCTTCCACCAGACTACGACACTGTTTACGATTACGTGTGCTTGTACAGCGTGGGTGTTTTCCCACTTTCTGGGATGAGTTGTCTCAGTCTGCTTCGATAGTGACTCAGCGGATTGGAGCGTGATCTCCTTGAGAGGCACGGGTAGTCTCTCTCGTTCCTTCGTGTTCCCTGGTAGAGTTCTTGTGGATTCGGTGTGACCAAAACATTATGCGGGCATCGATCCTCTACCCAGGAGGTTGTTTCCATCAGGGCTGAGGTTGTTTCTAGCAGGGCTGAGGTTGTTTTCAGCAGGTCTGAGGTTGTTTCGATCAGGGCTCTCCAATTGTACCATCATGTAGGGATGGCCAGTACAGAAGTGTTCACCGAGCAGTACCATCCAGCAGGGATGGCCAGAGTGGTTCTGGGCTTACCTCCAGTTGGGCTGGGCAGTGGACCTCGATGTCGGGCTTATCTCATGCGGGGGATGGGAAGTGGTCCCCAATGCCGAGCTTACCTCCACCCGGGCTGGGAAGTGGTCCCTGATATCGAACTTACCTCTAGCTGGGCTGGGCAGTGGTCCCCGATGTCGGGTTACCTCCAACTGGGCTGGGAAGTGGCCCCGTCGACGACTTTAGCTGGGTCGCCCTCTAGTGGTTTACCCAGTTACGGGACAGGGCAGTGCATCACCCGTCGACTCTTGCTGGGTCTCCCTATAGTGGGAACCCGTCGACTTCCAGGGACCCTCCAACGGGTCTGGGCAGGGGGTCGCCTGTTGACTTTGATGAGACCTCTTAACTGCGGGGCAGTGACAAGTTCTGGTTTGATGTTCCCTTAGAAATCTCGAGTACGAGGAGCTTTTCCCCCACCGAGACGCGTCCTTGTGATGTCACCTAAAACTGTGCGGGCGAGTCAGTGCCTCCCAAATTGGATAGTGTCGAGCTGCGGTGGTTTAAGCCCCTTAACTTGTAGTTCGGGGTAGACGTACGAGATACTGGGCATCGATGGTGTTTACTTCTGGGACTGTTGGCTACTCACTATCTTGGGCTGAGCTACGGGATGGAGATCCCCTTAAGACCTTTTTCGTTCTTCTTTTTGAGCATATGTATATGTATATACCTTGTTCTAGTACCCACTTCTTGGGTTTGGATCCTTCTAGGAGAGGAGAAGACACACGGGGTATGCCATGTGCTTTCTGTGTCTAGCTTCTCGTGGTTGGACAAGTCTACTCTCCTGCTATAGGTAGCGAAGAGTTGATGAGAAGTTCATCTTCTCACCGTTTCCAGATCCTTGTCTCTGGACGAGTCTACCTTCTTTCCTCTAGTTGGGTTGAGCTTGACTCTCTATTGTTACTCTCTAGTGCACTCTCGGTTGTACTCCTTTACATTTCCTGTTCGCTCTACTGCTCACCCTTCGGTTCCTCCTTTGTTGCTCCCTCGAGCCTTCGGGGTTTCCTACTGGGTATTTTTATACTCACCCTTGCTTGGGATTTTCCCGCACTTGGTGTGCCCTTGTAGATGACAGACAGGTTGGTCGTGACTTCAGCAGAGCTTAAGAGTTCGGGAGCTTGGACCGCGTGCGGTGGTCATAGTCGGGTTCCAGGTGGGGGACCCTTCCTGCTGTTTTGCTTTTGATCACCTATTGCCGGGTTGTGGCACTTTTCTATTCTGGCGTGTTTTTTTCCCTTTTACCTTTTCCGTTTACCTTCAGCTTACTTTTTACTATTTAAAGGTCGATGAACTTTGTGGTTTATTTATTGCATTTTCCCTTTTACTCTGCATGTATTTTCTTTTACTCTGCACTTTTTCATTGAGTGTGATTCATGTGTATGTACAGGTATTCAGGTAAAGGCCTCCCCATGTTTTTGAGTCTTTGGTGCTTGTTGCCAGCCCCTGGCCTATGGAGGCAGGCATGGGGTAGATCTGGCTCGAGCCCGGGTAGGGTCTGGTCGTGACAATGTGGTATCAGAGGTGGTTCGTTCCTTGGGATGTTGTTTGGATGTCCCTAAAATAAAAGGAATTGGTTGGGATCTAGGGAAACAGTGTTAACGTGTCTCGAGAGCGGCTCTCAGGCTAGGGAGTCCAGTGATGGTGCGGCGACCGACGTATCCATTCACCAGGACCCTGATAACCTGCTTGTCGACTCAGCATGCTGAGAATCTTGTTGCAGGGAAAATTGGTTTGTGCATCACATAGGATTGAGTCTTTGACTGTCCTACTTGAGTCATCTCCCCATCGTTGTTATTGGTATATACATATATTCTTATCTGACCGCGACACTCCTTGATAATATTTAGGATGTCTCTGTGAAGGAATCCATCCAAGATACCAGCTTTGGTGCGTGACGACGACCCTGTGAGCTATGAAGCCTTAGTCCAGGACCCATCATGTGATCCCCTTTCTCTGGGGGGGCCGGTATCAGCACCCCCACCTGTTCAGTAGCAGACATCTTCAGCAGAACAGAAGGGGCTTGAGCACTGGTTGAGCGTGCTCCGTGATTTCCAGCGGCAGTGACCATTGAGGATCAGTGGTGAGCTAGACCCTCAGGCAGAAGAGGTTTGGCTAGAGACAGTGGTTCGCCTTTTCAGCCTTGTGAAGACGTCAACAGATCAGAGAGTGGCTTTGGAAACCAACCTATTTCGTAATGCAGCATGGCGTTGGTGGAGTTTGGTGACTCAGTTTCTTGACAAGTCGTCACTTTTGTGGGGTGACTTTCAGTTGTTGTTCTGTGAGGAGTTTTTCCCCTCCTTCTTGCACTCTGTTCGGATTCAGGAGCTCCTGTAGTTTCAGCAGGGGGGATGATAGTGGCCGAGTACATGGCTAGTTTCACAGACCGTGCACGCTTTTACCCGGACTTGGTCCATGATGACAACATCCGAGTTCGGATGTTTGAAAAGGGTCTCCGTCAAGATATTTGTGCCGTCATAGTACCCTTGGGCATTTCCACATATGCCGGTGTGCTAGAGAAGGCACTAGTGATAGAGAGCTTCCTATCACGTTCTAGAGTTGGTGTTGGCAGCAGGCACGTCAGAGCCGAGACGTCTGCCGCAGCTAGCGGGCATCGGCCAGTAGAACCTCGACGCAGGTGGCTTTCTGACAACCAGGATCAGTGGTGTGGTCGTACACCATAGTGTCTCCATAGGGAACCAGTGCAGACTGAAGAGAGTCGGTGCTATGCTTGCGATGGGTGAGGTCACCTGGCACGGGACTGCCCGACCAGGCACGCTGAGACTACCGGGCAGGCAGCGGGTGAACCACCACGACGGAGGTAGCTCCATGATCGGAGTAGTACCTAGGGAGGGGGTGCTAGGAGAGGAAAGGGATGAGCTGTTAGTGGGGGAAGATCTTACGAGGTCTTCCCATCACCACTAGGTTTTTCACGTCAGGCTCTGATAGCTGATAGTTGGGAGCATGGGCAACCGCGAGATTTGGATGTCTACGATCCGGCAGAGCATGAGGTGATAGTAGGTACGCTCTACAATGCTTCTACTTTTTGTAGTAGTATTTTTAGACTATGTGTGTGGAATTATATTCTCCCTACTCCTTGTTTTGAGGTGTTACCATGGTGACAAAGGGCATCGGGTGTAACCCTGTGTTGGTAGGGTAGAAGGTGTGTAACCTTCCTCTTTAGTCGATGGTTTCGACTCCATCACTCACCTAGCGTGTAAGAGAGTCTAGGTTGAGAGGAATCAACTGTGAAACCTTACATGACCAGATATCCTTGTGTGTTTCACCATATGGATATTCTGAAAGAGGGAATCAATGGGCCTTGTCCATGGTCAAAGCGGTGATTCCAGTCACAGCGTGCGATGTAGAGGTTTGATCGGGGAGGTGAGTTACCCCTGAGAGCCTTAGGGCCATTTGAGACCGTGCAATGGGATGACGAGGTTGTCTACCGCCATGCCCTAACCCCAATGTCGGGAGTGGGTTCATGGCGTCTCCCATGAGACTCACCCGAGAAGAAGTGTGCATGCTCCAATGCACGTCATCGGCGAGGGCGGACCTCGTGTGAACGGATCAAACCATTTGGTCTGTGTGCGGTGACGTGGGACTATGCATGAGTTCTTCGGGGTACGAGAGAGCCAGGTCTGGGCTTTGTACCCTGAGTTGTTCCCTAGTTTTACTTTTCAGGGATGAAAATATTGAAGGAGGGAATGATGTAAGAACCCGATTTTTGATGTGAAAGACTTTGGATTATTCTTGATGATATCCCAGAGCAGCACCTTCAGACGGCATGCGATTCCGAGCCCCGGAGTGGCCGGAATTAAATTTTCTATGCTTTCACACTGAGAACGCCAAATAAATGGGATAACTCCTAAACGATTATTCTGATCCTAGAGTGTACGGATGGCTCCAGAATTAGATTTTTACCCTAGGAAGGACATAAAATATGTCGGTGCGGGACGTTTGGACCCCTCGTTTGCTTTTGGAGCATGGAACGGATGAATTAATTAATTAATTAATTCGTTTAATGGCTTATGTTAGGACCAATATCGGCCTATATTCCCTGAGAGGGGGGCGAATCAGGATATGGATTTTTTTTTCAATGTTCATCCTACCCCACTGGATCTTGAACTCTTTATTACAAAGGTAACTTTGTTTTCTCTTGTGTTTAAACTATGATCACTTCTTTACTTTTTTATCTAATGATGATGCTTTGAATGCAATACAGAGAAGAAAATAGGCAGACACAAAGATTTTTATTTGGTTCACCCTCACTAGGTTAAGACCAAAGAGCATACACCGACAAGTTTCTGGTCGTACCAAATTCCACTATTCTCCACTAGATGTGGATACCAAGTTTGGGCTAGATCACTTCTATGCCTAGGCTCACTGCCTTTACAATGTTTAGGGTCATCTCACTACTTTCCCAAGGGTCACTCCTTGTTTCTCTCTCTCTAGCTCACTGCCGGTGGAGACGATCACCTTCTTCCTCTTCCTTCGCTCACTACTCTAGAAAGGATCCACTCACAGTTTATAGACCTGTAGGTATCTTCATTTTCATGAAGGAATACATCTTCCTCTGTAAGTAGATGCTCTGTTGAAGCCTAATTTTCACCCACAGATGAATCTCTCTTTGCACTGATGGTATCGGGCAAACTTCCAGCTTCCACGTAGCTAAAAAATCACTGCTGGAAAGAAACCTTACATGGCACGCAAGTCAATCTCAGCGCACAAGTATAGGCGCGCAAGTCACAACGGGCGTGCAAATCCTCATCAGACACATGCGCGACTCAAGCATCCTCAAGCATCCTCATCCCCAAACTTGCACGCCACACTTCCTTTCATGCCCAAACCAACATTGGTGCGCAACTTCCAACCGGCGCGCAACTTCTCACACTAGCGCGCAACTCCGCACACTGGTGCGGAACTCTACCTTTGCGACCACACACCACATGCACAACCACCACACCCGCATGACGAGAGCTCAGATTTCTCAAAGTGTTGAACTATGGTGAAGAATAAGGAGGGGTGGTCCAGTATTTATAGGCAATTTGACCACCCTGCACGATAGCATGCAAGTCAAGCCTCGACGTGCAAGTCTCTGTGTGAAGATCTCTTCCCCTAAAAGTCACTTGCGTGGCCCACTTTCAAAATTGCGTAAACCACTTTCCTTTGCAATATTTTGATCTTCAGATCTTAGAAAACCATAGGCATGAAAGTTCTCAAGCTTTTAAGGCATCGGCACACAATTATCTTTCTCGGCGCGTAAGTCACCTGCGCGACCTCAGCAAAACTTGCGCGAACCTTATCCCTTTTCCATATTTTGATGATATGATCTTGATAAACATATGGCATGCATGTTTCCAAGCCTTCATGTACACGGCGCCACCTTTTATCTGTTCTTTTTGTACCTCCTCCAGATCATCCATTCTATTATCGAAATTCTTGAATCAAACATGGATCATTGACCATAGCTCTTGAACTCGACATTCCACCATGAAACCCCCTTTGTCCACAAATCTGTATGTCATGGTTTGCATTGTCAACAATTACAACACAGATTTTCACTTTTTCAACAAAAACAATCATTTCAAAAATACTGCAATGATGGCTTGAGGGATTTTTTCCCAACATCTTAACTCAAGTATCTCTTAAACAGTGGCTCATATTTGAAAACCAAGGGCACCGCTGAGTTCAGAGCATTCCGTTTACCCTAGGAGGTGTGTAAGTTTCGCGGGCGCGGCCCGTCAGTGAAAAATGGCCCCGGGGGTGGTTTCATAATTTGGTGGCCTCGGGCGTTAAGATTAATAAATTTTGATTGGGGCCTCAGATTAAAATTTTGAGACCTCCATTGCGCTTAGAACATTGTGTTTACCCTAGGGGAGTCTTAACCTCGACCCCGTCAGATGTTTCAGACGCGGGTTAAATTGGTGGTTTTAATTAATTAAAATTTTAATTAATGTGTTCTACTTAAAGCCCTAATCCCCTCCCATATTCCTCCCTTGTTCATCCTCTGGAGGAAGGCAGCAACCAAAGGAATCTCTCCCTCCCATCTCCTCTCCTCCTCCTCCCAAGGCCTTTGCGGATCCAGCCAGTGGATCATCGCGAAGCGACGGGCTAAGCCCCACCAAGTTGGAGTTTTTTCTCGTTTCATTTTTAATTTCAATCCCCTTCCTTTGAACTCAATTTTCATAGTAAAAATTCTGTTTAATCTTCATGCAAAGCCCATTTCTGCGTAGTATACATTCAGAGCTTTCCGATGCTTCTTTTGGAATTAAATTTTGGGTCCCGGGTTGTTCGTAAATCACGGGCGAAGGTTGCGGGTTTTTTTGGGTTTTCTGACGAATCTGGCCGGACCGGACGGTGGTCCGATGAGGGTTTGGCCGCAGCGACATGGGACATCAGTGGGAGCAGCTGAGGGGCGTCAGTCCTAGAGAAGCGGCAGCAGGTCTGGACACAGACGACGGCATAGCGGGGCTCCTCGGCCGGACTGAGCAGGAGGCGCCGGGGTTTCTGGACGTTGGACGACGGGCTCCCGAGGGAGAGATGGTGTGCGTCACAGCTAGTGCAGGAAAACAGTAGGGCTCCGGTCGAGCGGAGGCCAGGCGGCGTAAAGCTGGGTCAGCGGGAGACAACGACGACTCCAGGCTGGCGCGACGACGGATGGAGGACCTACGGGTCCTGTGTGGACCTGGGGAGAAGGATGAACGAGCTAAGAAAAAAGGGATAATAAATGATAAAAAAATGTGGGCCACGGCGGGTTATAAAAGAAAATGAAGAGAGAAAAGTAAAATATAATAATTAATATGTTTTTAATAATAATAATATTATTATTATTATTATTAGGAAAATTATTTAAATCTAATAAATCATTCGTCGGGCGTCAGATTTGCGCGCCGTCAGCGGCAATGCGTTCTTTGAAACAAGATGAGATTTTTGAGATGGTTTCGGGGATTTTTAATCCCTGAAACGAGGGTCTCGATGGCGTGACACATCGTCAAGTGCTTGGGCGTTTTTCCCGGGAGTTCTTGTTTTTGACGGCACGGACGCATCCGACATCCGTTTTTAGCGCCGTCAGTGGGGTTGCGACCCTACCGTCGAGCCTAAGTTTTCCAGGATAGTTTCAGGTGTCGAAACCATATTTGAGACATGGGCCCCACGGGCTGTCTTTTGAGCTGCATGCATCGCTTTACAACATTTTCATCGGGCGCCTGTTCGGGGCGTGCGAGTAGTCGAATTTGGGTGTTTTTTCAGGGGAATTTCATTGGCCCAGTCAACCCACTTAAATTCTGCATGCTGGTGCGAGCCCCATGAGGGCCATTTGGGAGTCGACGGTGATTTCCAGCTTTATCACCCGGTGTCTGTTTTGAATAAGTGAATAGTCAATCTTGTGTCATTTTTCAAGAGGATCACAGTGGTGCGATCCGTTCGTTGTTCTTCGGGATAGGGATGTGGTTCCCACGTAGCACCACTCGTGTGCGGTATGGCGAAATGCATCTTTTTATCTAGATATCTGTTCCACTCAAGTGAGAAGTCCTTTTTATGTGTTTTCCCGAGGGGATCGCAATGGTGCGATGCACCCGACTGTTTTCGGGGCTGAGGGTCGGGATCATGGGACGTCGTTCGGGCGTGAGGCGGTGTTGGTGACTTTTTCCGTCGAATATGTGTTTGAGGTGAGTAAGTAGTCTATCTCACGTGTTTTTTCGCGAGGATTACAAAGGTGTAATCTATTCAGGTGAGCGGAGCCTCTTATATGATCTTATTAAATGTGGAATAACGAAAGGTGTACCGGTAGATTTTTGTACTACTATGGATGTAGCGGACCCTAGGCGTGTGATCACGTGCACTCTCGTGTGAGTGAAGTTATGCTTAAAGAGATGTGGTTGGATGTGCCTCAGCCGTTGAGGTGGAAGGTTGGAGTTGTTACGTCACGCCTTCGCGTTGACGTTGGGTGTCGGGTGCATGTTTGCCTTTGGGCTGGAAACGTGGTATACTCTGGGAGTATACGGGAGCGATGGGAGGTACATGTGGATACTGGTACCTGAAAATGTTTGAGTGCTTGGTCGGGTTTGACTTGGGCCACACATCGTGTGGGCCCCATGAGCGTGTTGTGTTCTGCTTTACGTACTTTTGACCTCTCACGACACAGAGGGTTCCTCTGTTCTTGTTTCTTGACCATCAGGTTTGAGTTTTCCTCTAGTCCTGTTCTCGTTTGTTGACAGGCATGGTTGATTTTTCCCCTTGTTCCTCTCTCATTTGGCCGATAGAGATGGTTTGGTTCCTCTGTTTCCTCAGATGTGAGGGGTTTCAGTACCGTGCCCCTTCCACCGGACTACGACACAGTTTAAGATTACGTGTGCTCGTATAGTGTGGGTGTTTTCCCACTTTCTGGGATGAGTTGTCTCACTCCGCTTCAACAGTGACTCAGCAGATTGAAGCGTGATCGTCTTTAGAGGCCCGAGGAGTTTCTCCCATTCCTTAGTGTTTCCTGGTAGAGTTCTTGTGGATTCGGTGTGACCAACACTTTACGCGGGCACTGATCCTCTACCCAGGAGGTTGTTTCCAGCAAGGCTAAGTTTGTTTATAGTAGGGATGAGGTTGTTTCCAGCAGGGATGAGGTTGTTTTGAGCAGGGCTCCCCTGTTGTACCATCCAGCAGGGATGGTCAGTACATCGGTGTTCATCGATCAGTACCATCCAGTAGGGATGGCCAGTGCGGTTCCAGGCTTACCTCTAGCTGGGCTGGGCAGTGGTCCCCCATGTCGGGCTTACCTCCAGTGGGGCTGGGCAGTTGTCCCCCATGGTGGGCTTACCTCAAGCTGGGCTGGGCAGTGGTCCCCGATGCCGGGATTACCTCTAGCTGGGCTGGGCAGTGGTCCCTGATGCCAGGTTACCTCCAGCGGGGCTGGGCAGTGCTCTCGTCAACGACTTTTGCTAGGTCTCCCTCTAATGGTTTACCTAGTTACCGGACTAGGTAGTGTGCCACCCGTCGACTCTTGTCGGGTCTCCCTATAGTGGGAACCCGTCGACTTCCAAGGACCCTCCAGCGGGGCTGGGCAGGTGGTCGCCTGTCAGTTCTGAGGAGACCTCTCGACTCTAGGGGTAGTGACGAGTTGTGGATTGATGTTTCCTTAGAACTATCAAGTACGAGGAGCTATTACCCCACCGAGACGCATCCTAGTGACGTGGCCTAAAACTGTACGGGCAAGTAAGTGCCACCCAAAGTGGATAGTGTCGAGGTGTGGTGGTTTAATCCCCTTGACTTTTAGTTCGAGGCAGAGGTGCGGGATACTAGGCATCGATGGTGTTTACTTATGGGACTTTTGGATACTCACCTTCTTGGGCTGAGCTACGGGATGGAGATCCCCTTACGACCTTGTTCTGGCTTCTTGTTGAGCATATGTATATGTATATACCTTGTTCTAGTACCCACTTCTTAGGTTTGGTTACTCTCCTTCCAGGAGAGGCGAAGATGTGCAGGGTATGTCACGTGCTTTCTGGGTCTACCTTCTCGTGGTTGGACGAGTCTACTCTCCTGCTATAGGTAGCGAAGACTTGACAGGAAGTTCATCTTTTCACTGTTTCAAGCTCCTTGTGTCTGGACAAGTCTACCAACATTCCTCTTGTTGGGTTGAGCTGGACTCTCTACTGTTACTCTTTACTACACTCTAGGTTGTACTCCATTACCTTTCCTGTTCTCTCTACAGCTCACCCTTCGGTACCTCTTTTGTTACTCCCTCAAGCCTTCGAGGTATCCTACTGAGTATTTTTATACTCACCACTGCTTCGGCTTTGCCTGCACTTGGTGTACCCTTATAGACGACATAAAGGTTTGTCATGACTTCAGCGGAGCTTAAGAGTTCGGGAGCTTGGACCGCGTGTGGTGGTCGTAGTCGAGTTCCATGTGGGGGACCCTTCCAGCTATTTTTATTTTGTTCACCTGTTGTCGGGTTGTGGCACTTTTCTGGTCGGGTGCGTGTTTTTCCCTTTTACCTGTTCTGTTTATCTTCGGCTTAATTTGTACTGTTTAGAGGTTGATTAACTTTGTGGTTTATTTATAGCAGTTGCCTTTTTACCCTTCTTGTCTTTTCTTTTACTCTACACTTTTGCATTGAGTGTGCTACGTGTGTGTGTGTACAGGTACTCAGGCAAAGTCCTCCCCAAGTTGTTAAGCCTTCGGCAATTGTCTCCAGCCCCTAGCATATGGAGGCAGGCTTAGGGTAGTTGCGGCTCGAGTCCGGGTAGGGTCGGGTCCTGACATAATTTTTCAATAACAATGTGAAATGTGGGTAGCGATCATTTGGGCTTCGACAAGACCCATGAATAAGCTCATAAAACTGAATTAATTAAATAAGACATTGAGTGTGTGCTAAGACCCAAAAGATGAAGAGAAAGAGAAACTGATAACGAGAAGATATTTTGTGTGTTCTCAACGTGTTTTACCCATAGTCTTTTTCACATAAGGAAGAACAAAAGGAAGGGTGAATGCATGAAATCATGCCCATATACTTGTAAAAAAAGAATCAAAAGTTTGTGTGCATATTGAAAAAAGAAGAGAAGAAAGTACATGTTCAAAAGCAAGAGACCCATGCATGAAATCAAGAATGAACACATGCACGTGTGAAAATAACTGAGGTTTTCAAAACAAGAAGTTTGAATCCCATGTAATCCATGCATGAAGAAAATGAGAATTGAGAATAAATCCAAACAATGTTAAAGAACATCGTTTATCTAATTATACAGTGTTTGAGAATCCAAGAAGGCATACATAGCTGATATTGTTCAGAATTATTCTAGAATTATTGAATAGGTTGTGCACACCATTTTCATACACATAAGTGAGGCTCAGTCTTCATTAAGAAGAAGGAATAATTTGCCAAGAATTGTTGAGACTAAGAACTATCAACTCAATTGATCGGAATTTTTTAGCAAGGCCAGCGGACCCTACCAAAGGCTATTAAAGATTCTCGAAGAGATATATTGGAATTTTTGATTCAAAAAACCAATGTGGGAAGATCATAAGATCATCTACATTGAATCAAAGAAGAAATTAAAGAAGGAAGTCTGTCATGTGACTCAAGACCTAGAAGTTCCTTATGAGATTTAGGGAGAAGAAGAAGAATTCAGTGAGACTTTGGAGAAGGCTTGTAGGACTCTGGTAACACCGTGTGAAACAATATAAAGATCCTCCTATGGGACATAGGAGAGATATAGTGTGACTCTTTATCGACCATTGTAATTACTAACCAAATTGTAGTGTAGAATATGTGTTGGGAAGAATAACCAACAAAGTAATGAGCAGGTCTTTGAACCGAACCGTATAAATCCTTGTGTTCAGTGCCTTTACATTTACTGCATCATTCAAGGTAAGGCTTAGAGACACAATAATAGTGGATTGAGGCTTTAACCAGCCATAGAGGTTTAATTGAAAGGAATAAATTATTAAAAATATTTAAAGTGTTCACTGATTCACCCCCTCCACCTCTTTGTCATTCGTACTGATCTAGGCACTTCAGAATCTGTCACCCATCAATTCCCATGAATCCAGCCTAGTGCACATCATGAACTAAAGCTTCACATATTAATAATGAGCTTATTAGTGAATACTTTAAGAACATAATATTTGATCATGTTTTTACCATATTTGGTCCCTTGGAGATAACAAATTGGAACCATGGATTCCATTTTAGTTAATCAAATACATGGTACTTGACCAAATTCTTAATTCAATTGTCACTAGTGTGGTATGGTGATGTCTAGCCTTACTCCAATAGCTAGTTCTAGATCTATATTCCATGTAGAAAGGCTATAATTCTAATAATAATCCCACTATCAAATCCAGAAACTAGTTTATGTATGATATATGAACATTTAATGGACCTAGAACAATACTTAATCTAATAACACATAGACATTGTTCCATAATTTATTGAATATATAGGACTAATTTTACAATCATAGCTAGAAATAAACATGGAATTATATTCAATCCCATCACTCAATCCTACCATTGTTTATACCCACCAAGTAATGAAATCCAATTATATTTCCCCCAAGGATTCCACCTATGATTTCCATTTCTCCCTAATGTGTTTAAACATGAATTATCATATTCATATTAATGGTGAAATTCAATCATTGAAAGTTATTTATTTAATTTGAATATTCTTGATATAACAATCCATAAAAATCCATATCTTTAAGATTTACATGTGTAAGATTCCTAGATAAAGGGTTCTCGATGCTAAAATTGACGAATACTCTTAAAGGTTTTGAAATATCTAGAGAATGAAGAAGAAACTTATTTGGCACATGTGGGGTGTGGAACTACTGTAAGAAAAGCTCTAAGAATATACATTTAAGGTAGAAGTATTCAAGAAAATATAGAATTGTTCCCTGATTTCTTAATCAACTGAAAATATTTGTGTTGTTTTCATTTATCCTTATTGTAATACTCGAGGGATGGAATACTAATTCATTATTTAATCATCTCGAAGTATACTCATTTCCGATGTTAATGAATAATTCATTTTATTTGAAAATATATTATATTAACACCTCTATATTTATTAAAATTGTTTAGAGTATTACAATATTTTCTTACTATGCATTTTGAATTCTTCTTCTCTCATTTTAAAGATCATAGACATTCCACTTTGGTTCTCTCCACAACTTGGTATCATGACTATTGGTCTAATAAAAGGGTGAATAGAGATCTTTTATGACTATTCTATGTGAAGTTGGAGGTTTTAGTGAATATTTAGTCTATCTAATCAATCAAAAACATCTAAGCATTGATAATCATGTGAGGTTTCACTTAGTTAGAGAGTGGGAGTCTATGATAATAAAATAATTGAATCATGATTTAATAAGAGGTGAGGTGATATACAAGGTGAGGCTAATTTATATAAAACTAAATTAAAAATCCAATATAATTCAATGATTTTTTGTACACCAAATCTATTAAATAAGAAAATTTATCTTAAAAAACTTTTTTTATTGGGGAAAAACTCTATCACTCTATAACTAAATTTATTCAGGTCCAAAATTTTATTTTTTGAGGGACCAATGAAATGAATCTCATCTACCTAAAAACAATTTTTTGGTGGAAAATTTTATGATATTATATTTTTTAAAAAATAAAATATTTCAAAAAAAATGTCCATATATAGTTCATCTGACAAAAATTGTATCGATCTATATGTTAAAAAACTATGCTAGAAAAATTTAGGAATTTTAGAATCACTAATGATGTGGGGATAGAGTATTCAAAAATAAAATTACCTTACTCTCCCTCCTCTTATACTTCTTCCACAAGAGTCATTATGGAATTAAAAAATAAAAAATAATATATTTATTAATTAAATAGATCTTTGAGTGAATTATATTACCACAAATTCAACATTAAAAATCAGATTCAATAGTCCACTAACCAAAAGACATTGGGCTTGAAACCAGAATGATCCAATTACTTCCAAAGTTTTATTTACTAGCATGATAGGTTTCTAATCAAAACTTAAGATATTTTGGTGATACTTATATTAAATGAAAACAAAGATGAGTTTATAAAGAAAAATTTAGCTAAATGTAGTTCTCATTATCCCTTGATGGTTCTACTAAGGATTAGATATAAACATCCTTTATGAGAGATCACCACCTAGGATGAACTATATAAGGCATTCCTCGGGAAATATTTCCCTACATTATAAAGTAATCAACTTAGAAAATTACTATATTGAATTATAAAATTACGTGGAGAATCTCTCTAAGATATTTATGAGTGATTCAAGAACATAAAAGCATATTTCCCACACCAAACATAGGAATAATATCATTTTGATGTAATCATTTACGATGTATTGATAGAAAGTAACTAGAACCATATGGATGTTTCTTCTATAGGTGTGCTTGTCAAAAATAACGTGTTAATTCTAGAGAACTGAATTAGATAATTTCCCAAAAATCCCAAAAAATAATCAAGGAAAAAAAAGCGGATTAAATAGGATAAATAGTTCTATGTTTAATTTATTCATTAATAAAATTGAATAACTAACGTCTTCTCTAAAATTGTTATCCTTAAATAAAGTATAATAAATGTCACCTTTGGTACCATCTCGGGTCATCTAACCCTATCAATCCCTCTATCACTACATTTATGGTTACTTGTTTATGAAAGAAAGTTGTGATTACATGTACCAAATGAAATTCTCGAAGAATCTAATCTATGATAATAACATCCTTGATAATTCTGAAATTAAATATGGTGTGGGAAACCAAAAATCTCTGGGGGGAAATATTCTTATAAATATATCAAAAAAATTTCTATCCACTACGATTTCATTGGTACAGCTCTCAACAATCCATAACATATCAACCACGAAAAAATAAACAACAATTAATGGAGGAGATGATGAAACAACATGGGAAGTACAACAAAAATATCCTGGATACCATCAAGGATTCAAAAAAAATCTTTGGGTAATCTCCCTACTCAGTTAATTATTAACCCTTAGGGGAAAGTTATTTATATCACATTAATGAGTATAAAGGATCTGAGGAATAATAATGATTCACATTCCCAAGCCAATGATAGATGTGGTCAACCCCCTAAACCTAAATATTCCATCACAAATAAGGAAACATAAGATTAATTATTTGTGTTAACACCCCCATTAAGGAATGAAAAGTGAAAATACAAAATGAAACATCTATATTATCCCGAATCTCCCTTCCTTTTAATTATTAAACCACCTAAAAATCTAGTAAAGATTTAGTACAATTAAATATACTAGATATGATTCTAAATATTGGGTATCAACATTTCTTTTATAGAATCCATCAACAAAATTAAAAGGCATTAAATAAATTTCTTTATAATTTTCACCTAAAAGATTAGATTTCAGGTGATTTAATAGTTAAATTTTCGAATAAATAAATCTACACTTATTACCTGAAAATTTCCATTAAAATTACAAGTCCCAAGTATATTTATTTATCCATTTCACCATAGGATAACTCACCTTTTTGAATGCATTAAATAATTTGGGAGCATCAAATATTGTAATTCCTTTTTCATTTTATTTTTTCCTTATAAACTAGAGTGTTCAAACCCCAAAAAGTGGTTTCACAACATTCTGACCAAACCACTTCATATTGTTTTGGAGTTATAGAGGATATACAGGTAAGCATGGATGTATTTTTTACCTCCTGACTTTTATATTATGAACATGGGGGAACTTAGAGTAAAATTTCACTCTCCTCTCATTTATGTTAATCCATTCCATAAGACTTCCAAAAATAATAAATGTGAATGAAAAAATTATTTAATAACTTTTATAGAGTATATAGTAAACATTAACTTTCTTAATTCAATAAAATACCTCAATGAGAAGTAATATATATTCACCTTAAACCATTATGAATTTCTTCTTTTATTGAATTATGAGATCAATATGTTTGATGACATAATTTATTAGGATATTACCTAGAAACACTTGATCTTTTTGATGAATATGTTTGAAAATATGAATAGGTCTAAACACATTTATATGTGCTAACAGAATCTATTTTTATGATTTTTTTGATGAAATTCAATTTGATTATTTACTCAAATCCGTTAATGAAACACATACATTACATGTACATCCTACAAGAAAAGATAAAAATGATTTGAATATATTTATAGAAAACACCCTTTAACTAGAAATAAATTTACTACTTTCTAATTTGAAATATACTTATTTAAAGAAAACTGAGAAACATAGAATCTTTAAAAAAATATTACTAGATCACAAACACCAACTTATAGAAATTTTTAAGTGAATCATTTTGAAAATACAAAAATCCCCAAATAAAATTTTCTATAGAAAATATTTTCATTTTTTCATTGAGCTAGAACACATGCCGTATTGGATTGTGAAGAGTGTTAATTAATATTTTTGAACTGTAGGCTATTAAAGGAAGCTAAAGATAATTAAATGAGTGGATTTGTGAATATAATCATATTACAAAACCTTACCTTACAAGTAGAATACAAATTATATCCCTAGAAATTATATTAAGATAAGAATATTTGCAGGGGTAGAAAAAGTGTTATTATTTTACTATTCAATTAACCATATTCGTATTAATCATTATTATAAATAAAATAGACTATCCAAAGTAAATAATAAATTTCCATTTTTCATAGTGGAGATTAATTGACCTTTATCACATCACCCCTTCAAATAGAATGGAAAAACTAAAATAATACTATAATGACTTCTTAAAAAATATAGGAGTCTAAACTCATCCTTATTTTCATTGAATAAATTACTACCATATTGTCTCTTTCCCCCTTAATTATCTAGATACTTACACTTTAAAATTCTTCTTTCTTGATTAATTCATGGTTGAATTAATTGGAATTGGAATTGGGAACAAGATAAGTATATGGGGGAGCGAAAAGTAACATATGAGTTCAGTACATTTTAGGGGTTTCTATAGTTTTTTATATGTATTTAGAACAAAATAAATCATAAAAATTACCAATACATTTTTAAGGAAATATAAATAGTTTTTGAAATATTTTATTTTAATATTTTTGGAGTAAATTTATAAAGGAAATATTAAGCTTGATGGTTTTATGATTATGAAAATAATAAAATGATAAAAATGAAGGTGTTCATTTGGTATAAACTTTTGAGAGAGTTAAATTATTTTTTAGTGAATTTGGTCATTATTTTCATAGAGGTTTTCTCTATAAACATGGAATGGAGTTTGAGAATAAAATATTTTTTGGAATTTAAATTATAATATTAGGAAATTTTAATTTTGAATTTAATTTAGTATTACTAGAAATTTGGGAAAAATAACACCTCAGGGATCAAAATCATAAAGCTTTACATAAGACCTTTGAAACTGGAGTAAACTATACAATTGGTATCCCAAAATAAAACATTGGTATATTAGGAATGGAGTGTGTGAGAAATAAATTCCATTTTAAAATTAAATAAGTGCTTTTCACAATCATATATGAAAAAAATTAAATAATATCTGAATTTAAAAAAAAAGAATTAATTTATCTAAGGGAAATATTAATCCCAGTTGAAGAATAGTGATATTTACATATAACATTTTTTTTATTTTTATTAAATAAGTGGTCATCTGAACACTAGTTTAAGTAACTCATTAGAAAAAAATTAATTGAATTACCACTAATTAAAATTATAGTTCCACTAAAATATATCTATTTCACTCTTACAACTTGAACATTTGATCAAATTTAAGTGAGAACATGAATTAAAGTCATAAAGGAGGAAATATAATTTAAGTGATCGATGAATATGTGATTTGATATTTATATCACTTTTCTATTTAGGTCTAAGGTGTAAAATTATTTTCAATAAATATAATTCATTGTATTTACTCATGATGACATAAACTATGTTTTGGCAAGTGATGTAAGCTAGAATATTAAAATTTTATCTTTTTATATTGGAAATTTACAACAAAATTAATTTTAATCATTAGTAATTTATAGTTTTTTTGTTTTTTATTCTAAAACTATTTTTTATAAATATATTTTTTCATGATTTTATGTCTTTTATTAAATTTGGTATTTATTATAAATCTAAATCTTCAATTGTAAATTTTGGAATTTAATTGTTCAATGAACATTAATCTAATTTTCAATATTTTATTCAATTTTAATTTATTGTAGAATAATACTATATTTATCTTTGGTTTTTTATTTTATATAATGATAATATAATAATTCAAAATGAATGTGTGACATTCTTTCATACGGTCAATTGACTAACCATTAGGATATTACCATCCACATTAAAACTATACCGATAACATGATGAATTGAATACAAGTTCTTCCTTCACATCCTACCATAGGATGAAGGACCTACACTGATCTGACATCAAGAAACCTATCATAATCCCTTAGACTCAGGTTCACTCAATATACTTACACATGCCACCCAAATTGATGAAAAAGGGGATTCCATGGTTGAGCACGCAAATCCTCACTAACTGATAACATAAATAATTCCAATACCCCTGAACACAACACACCTATTCACATGAACCCATCTCAGAATAAATTCTAGATACTACAGTTGATTAAAAACACTTGAAATGCCAGATTATATGTTATCAAGATCATCACAAACCGCGATTCTTAGATTAAACATGTTTTTGGTCCCATGTATTTAAATGTTTCTGACTACAAACTATCTTTTGAATAAATGATGGGCTTTTTATATTAGCGTGAAGAGGATGATAAACCATAATACCAATTCTCATAAGGATTAATTATGTTGAATTAAATTTGATTTTCTCACTGTGATGTTTCAAAAAAATTAATGTCTCATTGATTCCATAATAAAAAGATAAAATGTTTAAAGAAGATACACACAATGTGTTTTATATTATGCCTCAATTACTTCATCCAATAAAACCGGTGATGCTCTATTCATGTAACTCGGAAGGTCCATTAGGAAACCTCTAACTTCTACCTTGTCCACATTGAATACATGAATATGCCTCATACTGGACTCCATCACATATCACCGATCAACCATGATCTTGACCCAAATATATAACCTATTTATTCTCAAGCATAAAAGATAATTAAATACTTTCCTTGAAGATTCACCTATTTCTACCGATCAAATTTTTCCTAACTGCATCAACCAAGATGGTATTGAGCTTCATTTAATATTCTTTTCCTTCACAATGAAAAATTTTTCAATATTAATTACCACATAATGTTTTTAATATAATGTGTTCAACCATAATTTATAGACAACCATCCCTAGTGTGGTGCAGTGATGTCTATTCCTACTTCACATTCCAGTTCAAGATCCATATGCCTGGAAGGAAGGTTGGATATCTTAGTTATGTTCTAATATTAAATATAATAAATACTTCAATCCATATATATTACCATGTTATGGAAGAGGAATAATATTGAAACCTATACCTCTTGAATATATTACCATTCTTGATTGGAGATATAGGCTATATTTCACCATCTTAGCTAGAAACAGACTAGACCCGATATTAAATCTCATCAATCAATCCTACCTTTTTTAATTACACCAATAAAATTTGGCCCATTTTAATTCCAACCCGACTACCACATCTGATTTCCATAACATGTAACAACTTAATATTTTATGGTATGTAAATTTTTAAATTTAATCTCTTCTATAGGTTATGTCGGATGCAACACAGAGCATAAACGAACAACAATATATTATTAATATTATTATTAAAAATGAAATTATCTCCTAGATATTAAATTGGTGATTATAAATAGAGTTAATTAACTTATGAAAATATATTTTTAACTCATTTTTTACTACTTAGTTATAAATAAATATAAAAACTAATTTAATATAAGGTATAGGTTTTTATAAAGTCTATTTAAATGCACACAAGTGTGTTTTATACCAATAAAAAACAAATAATTTTTTTTGGATTATATTAATGATATATATATATATAATATTCAATATAATTTCTAACATTAGACCTATATTTTTTACACATGATATAAGAACAAATCATATTTTACACAGAAAATATGTATTTTTATAAAAAGACAAGTTTACCCCCTTTTGATGGGGCACTAATTTTAAATCTAGTTTTTGAAATATATATATATTATATTTGAAAAAATAACTTCTAAATTTAAATTATAATATAAAATTTTAATTTGGTTGATTTTTGGGTATTATTCTGATAAGATTCGTGTTTTGATGAATACTAATAAAATATTTTTTTTAATTGGAAATAGATTTTTCATCTAAATACTTTATAGTGTTAAATTATATTTAAAATTGATTTTAAAGTATAAAATAGATCAATATTTTATCATTTAGTCAAATTTAGTTCATTGAAATCGTATTCAAATTGAATTTGGATATAAAAACATTTTAATCTTTTGAATGTGTTCACTTTAAAAACTCATCTTCTCAAACCGTCAATGAGATTAATTTTAAATTAATTTTTTGCCAATTATGTGTTTTTAATTTGGAAAAATGAAAACATTATTTTAAATAATAAAATCCAAATTTAGTAAATTGTTCCCTTTTACTTTTGTACAAAATGAATAGTATATTTATTTTTTTAATTACCACGGTTAAGGGTAAATCGGGTAATTAAGGGTAAAAATAATATTATAAGTATAATAAAATTACAATAAAACTTATTATAATTTTATTGGATGAGTTATTGAAGGAAAAAATAATCCTTGGGTCAATTTTATAACCACTTTTATCCACTTTTATGACTTTAATAACTTTATTGTGTTCTATCCCTGAGAAATCCAAATATGTCATAGTCATGTTATTAATTAGTATTAAAAAAATTATATATTTCTATTCGAAAGATATATTTAACTATAAATATTAATTTAAAATATGAAATTATATATTCATTATGATAATTTATTTTCAATTTTTAGGTAAGAAATAATTAAATTAAAGTCCTTCATAATGATGATGTGGTAATTGTTTATTTAGAGGGCATATTGAATAATTGTTATTAAAAATAAAAAAAATTCATATAATTCAAATAATTAATCTAATAATAGATTTTATATATTATATAGACATATCTAAGATTAATAAAAGGGTTTTTTAAGTTATCTAGTGTATTAATATTTATAAAATAATCAAAAAAATTAATAGTTCCAACAATAATATTAATGATATTTTAAAATAAATAATATATTAGAAAATTATATAAAATTAATAAACATATAACCAAATGATTTAGATAATGTTAAATATTTAATAAATGGTTGGTACGTTTGGAATTTAAGAGTTACTATATTAACCCTTTAGTAATAAACAGAGATGGTGTTGTAGTATGACTTAAAGGGATCAAATATAGTTTAAATCCAAAAGATAAGGTTAATAATATTACCTAAAATTGTACTGTAATTATTTTATGAGAATATTTATACCCATCCTAATATTATCTTATAAATAACTCACTTGGGAGCCATTTTTATTTAAATATTAATTTAATATTTTTTGAGTTTTCAAAAGTGTTATTTACCTAAATTATATATAAAATGTCCCATCCTCCCTCGATTCCTCAAACCGCCTTGAGATTTATAGCTTAAAAAAAACCTACCTATTTCTCCTCCAAACTCCCATAAATTAATTTTATAATCCTCACATTGGGCATAAATCTAACCAAATAAGTCCTTTTGTGCAAATCAAAAGGAGATACCCAAATATGAGGTAATGTTCATCAACAGATGTTTTGATTTTATTTCCTCCTTAAACCCATTGAAATATATTTATATCATACTTATATAATAAAATCAGTATGTTATATATTATTGGGTGTTTTATATTATGTTTTCGACCTACACTCGGAAACACTTTCATTCAATGGGATATGCAATCATTGTTCGTGTGTACGGCAGATTACCACCGTACGAGACGATATAGTTTATTCTTCCATTTACAACTTTCATGCTTGAAAATAATGATGTAATATATATTTTTATACGATATATGTGATATATAATATTTATTTATGCTTCTTTAATTATTATATAACACAAACCTTAATTATTTCCATATTTTGTAAATATGATAACTTTTTTTGTGGACGTATAGTCTACCACCTCCTCAAAACGATGTGATTCATTCAAAGATTACATGGAAGGTATTAAGGATTGGATTCGTGAAATTGTATTATATATATAACATTATAATTCTACTATAATTATATTAATTACAATATTTCTTTCAATAAACCAACGAAATAGAAATGGTGCTGATGCGTACGTACGACCAATCGTATCTATTAATGGCGTATTTCATTTTCTATTTATATCTTTTATTGATTATTATAAATAATTATATACATAATATTATTGATATTTATTTCATATTAATCATTTTATATATTACTAAATCATGATTTAGGTCAGTGGATAAAAAATATATCAAATCAAAACACATGAAAAAAATAAAGTTGTTATTACCAGAAACGAAACATTAACATGGAATTATTAATATAAGGGTAATATAAAATCATATGTAAATAATATATTGTATTATAGAATTGGAAATTTTTCTATGATACATTTATATTAAACCTATATTAATTATACATGATTTTAAATGCCATTGTAAGAAATGCTTAATAAGGTATGGGATATTATCTTAATCTCTTTTCATTGAGGAATAGTCTCAAGTTATACACCCACTTTCTTTTATGAGGTGTTTATATAACCCATTTGAAATATCATGCCATTAATTAATTTATTATAATGTTATTTAATGTGTTATTAAATTTTATTCTTTCATAGGTCTTATTTTTTAAATATTCAATGTGGTATGGGACACCTGAATGTTTAAAGATTTAATTATCAAATCATTTTATCTTTTATTATTATTTTTATATATTTTATATAACTGTTTTATAAAAGAATTTTTATATATTTTTAGAATTTTATTCAAAGGTTTTTAAAATGGTATATTTTTATGTGTTTTATAAGGAATCTTTTGATAAACAACAAAATTAATGTTCTATTATTAATGTATATGATGACAACGACTTTTTCTAAGTTATGGTCGTTATTTTATTTTCATCTTAAATTTCACATTAAATGTTACCTTAACTAAATAAATAATTATATTTTTGGTTTTTTTTGAATTATAAATTGGTTTTCAATGAAAAGATGGTTTTTTTATTGAAAATTGTTTTTTAAAATAATAGGGTATTTTTATACGAAAGTTTTATTATTGGGGTTTAATAAGAGTTTTTCCATAATAATTCCCTAGTGATCTAATCTAAGGTATTTTCATATATATATATAATTTATTGATATTTTACTTCATTTATTTTTATCGCATATGATATTGTCATCTATACTTTAACAAGTGGTTTACGATCAGTTTTACCGGGGAAGTATTGATAGACCATTTGACTAGTTACTGATTTTTTATGACATATTGATTCAGTTTTATTATTTGTTCTTCCAATGAATGAATTAGAGATGAAATAATAGAAAGGTACTATATATTATAAATCCCCATGATATATTGGTAGTCACTTGAGATAAAATTATTTGCGGAAAAACCCTTCTCATTTTCTTATTATCAGTTTAAATTGTTAGGAGGAAAGATCTTTACACAAATCAGATGGGTTTCTACCTACACACATAAAATATATTAAGGGTAGATATTGACAGTAACTATCTTTAGGATTGATCTTGATAGTTATGATGTAAAACATTATACATTTTGTTGATATTATTATTCCATGTCATTATATGATAAGTTATAATGTCCATGGTCAAGTTTAAAATATATGTGATTACTTATATGGAATTTTTTGATCATATTTTTTTATTTCTATATTTACTATTCATTATTAATTAATTTTAGATTCCATTATAATTTACCCTAACCGATATTTTGATCTCACCCAATTCTTATATTTTACTTTTTCCCCAGGATTCCAAGAAGTATATTATGAATTATATAATGTGTTACGTTAAAGGAATAATGTTGTCATCAAAGAAAATAATTTTTTTTTATTTTATGTTTAAAATGTAATTTTAATTTTAAATATATAACTACTTTACCAAGAATAGCAAATTATTTGGGAATTTGGGATTTGATTGCTTGTAATCATGCCAAAGTAATAAAATAATTCACAATCTCTGGGCTTCCGGGGTCAGGAAATTATAATTGGTATAAAAGGAAGTTTAGTAGAAACGTTGGTAACTAGATTTAGTAAAATATATATTTGATTATGAAACCATGTGAAAAAATTTGAAAATATATCTAAATAAACATAGCTTATGATTTATAGATTAGTTATAACTAAATTTTCAATTTAGGTTATTTTATTCACTTTTTATGATATGATAAACTATGTTTTATAATGTTATAATCTAATCTATTGTATTCCGTTTTTTAGAAATGGAAACTAGTTGGAAGAATGGAAACTATATCAATTTACATAATATATATAGAAATTTCCACCCTATACAAGATATTTATGTTAGACCTGGAGTTGAAACTGATGTTAAACAACTTATATCTATACTAGGAAAACTGAATCAGGCTATGAATAACAACCGTACCCATATGGATCAGCCTAATCCAAATCCCTAAGGAGCAATGTTAGATCGCTTCATGAGACAACAACCTCCATCACTAAATGGGACTACAAGCCCATTTGTAGCTAAGAAATGGATATGTTCTTAGAAAATATATATCTTTTTTTAGGAAGTAAAAAAAAAGAGATTTTTTTCACTGTAATTTGTCAAATCGTGGTAATTTAAATAAATAGTGGTCCTTGATTCAAAACTAGAAGGAGGGGTATAAATATAAAACATGTAATGGAAGGATTTAATGAAACTATTTTTTGAAAAATATTTTCTTCGTGAACAGTGAGTGGATCTGGAGAAGAAATTTATGATTCTATGTTAAAAGGATGAAAATAATGTTTCTAATTATAAATAAAACTTTACAATATTTACATTTCATGCTATGAGCTATAAACATAACCTATGGAGTAATATTTTTCAATTAATTTATTGGTTAAATCCATTCCTCTGAAGGAAACTGGTCTCCCAATCTTTCTCATCATATAAGGATATAGTCTCATGTGCTATTGAGATAGAGAAATAATTATCAATGTTTTAGGAAATAAAAGGTATGTAAGAGAATAAGAGGAAAGTAGAGAAAAGGATGGATATTGGAAATATGGGAATGAAGGATTTTTACTCATGTGATATTTGTGGAATGAATAACACTGGGATGTTCTTGAAAGGATTTGGTGTTTGTTATATGAACAGAGAAAAGGGTCACTAGGAATAATAATGAAAAGGGAATAATGAAAATAATGATATTGATTGTTTCAACTATAATGAAATGTGGCAATATGAAAATAATGGTCCCAAGAATCATAGAGATATACTTCAGAAGTAGTAAAGGGATCAAGGTCTAGCTTATGTTTTTACTATAATCAAAGTGGAACAATTAAGAAATTTTTATCCTTAGATTCAAGATTTATTTTTTTAAAAGTATTTTATCAATGATTCTCTGGTAATAAGAATTATTATATATATAAAGATTGTATTATAGTAATTTTTATTTATGTATTTTGAAGCATAATTTTTTTATTAATGTTTTAGGGAGATAATGTTATTCAAATATTTGGTATATGATATTAATAGTTACATTATGCTATATAGGTAATTTAATTTATAAAATTTAGTTATCATTTTACTTAATGTTTAGACATTGAATTTGTACATAAGTATTTAAAATGATTCTTAAGGTAACTACTTATGTAATGGATTAAGTTGAACTTTATATATTATTTTTTGAGTTTAAAGTATGATTTATTCGATAATTTGTGAAAACATTTTTGGTTTTAGTGAACATTTAGATGAATAAATAAATACTTGTGGACCTTATGATTCTTCATTAATTCTTCAGTCATAAAAATCATCTTGAATATCCATCTACATGTGTAGAAATGAAGTGAAAATAGATCAATGCACAACAAAAGGAGGAAATTATGACATGGAAAGAAATAAAGTAAGATTTTTTTGAGTCATTTATCTAAATAGTAAAAGAATACCTCTGCATTATAAAAAAGGATTTTGAAACAAAAATGATATATTTTCACTTTTCTTAATATGAAATCAATGTTTTTTTATTGATCACAAGAGTTATGGTTTTGTGATGGTTAACATTCTAAAGAAAATATTCTATATCAGTCTCTATCAGAACTTTATAGTTATACTTATATTCAATGTTAATGTTTTTCATTCCACAAACAATTTCCTTTTAAAAATCCAAATTTTTTGGTGACCTTCACATTTTCATTTCTTTCTTATTAAGTGTATTTTTTATTAAGATTATTTCTGCTGTGGGTTCCCCATAGTGGAATTTTCAAGTATCAAACATTGATTTTTGAAGTGAAATTTCAAATAGTGAGGTTGAAATTTATTAGAGGGGAGATTGTAGCACCCCAATATTTCATGGTATGTATCTTTCTAAATTTAATCTCTTTGATAGCTTATGTTTCACACAACACTGAGCTTAAATAAACACTTATATACTCTTACTTTTATAATTTAAAATTAAATTATATTATAGTCATTAACATAGCGATTATTAATATGATTTACTAGAATATAAAAATATATTATTGAATTCATTAGTTACCTATTAATTATAAAAAAATATAAAAAAATAATATAAAGGAAATGTTTTTATAAAAACTAATTAAATGCACACAAGTGTGTTTTATACGAATGAAATAAACAATAACGCTTTTTGAATTATATTAATTAAATATATATTTATAATATATTCATTGTATGTTTAACATTCATCCAACTTTTTCTAGACATGATATAATAACAAATCCAATTTTATGAATTTAAAATGTATTTTTGTGAAATAATAGTTTTACGACCTTTTGATTGCACACATGTATTAAATATAGTTTTCACACTTTTATAAATTCTATTTTACAAAAAAAATTCTTCTTTTAAGGAGGAATATAAAAATTTACTTTGGATGAATATTTGGTATTTCTGGATAAGTTTCATGTTTTGATGAATAGTGATAAAATATTTCATTTTAATTAAAAACAAATTTTTCATCTTCATAATTTATAGTGATAAATTATATTTTAAATTGGTTAGAAAGTATAATTAGATCACTTTTTTATCTTTTAATATAATTTATGTTATTTTAATCAAATTCACATTGAATTTTGGTTTAAAAACATTTCAATCATTTGCATTTTTTCACGTTAAAAACATGTCTTCTTGTTTTGTCGACGAGATTAATTTTATATTAATTTTAGCCAATTATTTATTTTGAATTTTGAAAAATGGATTAAATATTTGTAATTATAAGGTCGAAATTTAGTAAACATTTTCCTTTTTCTTTTATACAATATTTTCAATAATTTTAGTATTTTTATATTACCACAGTTAAGGGTAAATCAGGCAATTAAGGATAAAAATAATATTAAAAATATTATAAAATTATCCTAACACTTGTACAAATTTTATTGTATTAGTTATTGTTAAGGAAAACCATCTATGGAATGATTTAATGGCCTCTTGGAGCCACTGAAATGTCTTTAAGCATCTTATAGTATTTTATTCTAAAGAAAGCCAAATATGTCATACTCATGTTTTTAATAATTATTTCATTTCTTATATATTGTAATTAAAAAGAAATATTTGACTATAAATATTAATTTTATGAAAAAAAATTAACTTAATCAAGATAATTTATTTTTAATTTATGTGGATGAAATAATTAAATTAAAGGATTATACATGGTTGACGTCGTAACGGTTTAATTAATTTACATATAAAATAAATGTTTTTAAAAAATTAAAAAATTAATAATTTTATATAATTATTTTCACTAAATAAATTTATAGATGACATGGAAATATTAGGGACGTATTAAGGGTTTTGGTTTATTGTTATCTTGCGTATTGATATTTTAAAAAAAATCCAGAAATGAATAGTGTCCAAATTGACATTAATGATATTTTATAATAAATAACATTTTATTAAATTGACATAAAATTCATAAAATTATTAAATTAATACAACTAAATTATATAAGGTTAAATATGTCATAAATTATCTGTTTATGGTTTTTTTTCATTTTGGAGTAACTATATTAACCTCTAGGGAATTAAAGCACATGTTGTCACGGTAAGAGTTAAAACAATTATGTTAGGGTTAAATCCAAAAGATAAGGGTAATAATATGATCTAAACAGGTCAAAAAATTATTTCATGAGATCATTTGTACCCATAATAATCATATATTTCAAATAACTCACTTTTTATCCATTTAGATTTAAATATCAATTTATATTAATTTAATATTTTTTGAGTTTCCAAAAGTTTTATTTACCTCAATTATAAAGGGAACCTCCTCCCTCATTTCATCACACCAATTTGAGACATATAGGTCAACCAAACCATTCAAATTTATCCTTCCAAATTCCCTATGTTTATCTTATAAGCCTTTATTTGGGCACAAATCCAACCAAATAAGTCAATTCGTTCAAATCAAAAGAAGATATCCAAAGAAGAGGTAATGTTCATCAATGATCATTTTTTTTATTCTTTATTAAACCCATTAAAATATTTTTATTTCATGTATATATAAAAACCTAAGTATCCTAAATAAACTTATATGTTTCTATATTAAGGTTTCAACCTACACTCACACACACTTCCATTAAATGGGATATGCAATCATTATTCATGTGTACAGCGGACTACCGCATCGCGAACCGATGTCATTCATTATTCCCTTTAAACCAATCATGGTTGGTAATAATGATGGAATTTATATTTTTATATTATATACAACATATTTATTATTTAATTATGCTTCTGAAACTTTTATATAACATATACCTTCATGCTTTCCATTTTGTGTAAATATGATAACGTCGTTTCCAGAAGTGTCGACTACCACCGCTTCAAAATTATGTTATTCATTCAAACAATACATGGAATGTATAAAGGATGTATTTAGATAAATTATATGATATATATCACATAATAATTATACTATAATTATATTAATTACTTTATTTCATTCAATACAGTAAAAATATAGAAACAATACTCATGCATATGTACAACCTACCGTCTCCATGAATGGTGTATTTATTTTTCTATTTATATATTTTGTAGATTAGTAAAAATACATGTATAATAAATATATATATATGATACTTCTATCATGGTTATAATGATTCATATTATAAAATCATGATATATGTAAAAGGATAAAAAATATAACAAATAAAAAGACATGTGAAAAGCAAAGCAGTTATTACCAAAAACGTAACATTAGCATGGAATTGTTAATAAATGAGTAATATAAAGTCCTAAGTTTGTAATATATGGTATTATATAAATTAATATGGTGATGTGATATATTTATAACAACACTATATTTATTATACATGTGTTTAAAGCACGTTCGACTAATGGAACCATAAGGTAAGGGACTTCGTCTCAATCTCATTTCATTGAGTTATTGTTTGATATTATACACCCACCTTATATTATGAGGTGTATATATATCCCATTTGATGTAAAATTTCATTTATTTATTTATTATGATGTAATATAATGTTTTTTAAAATTTTATACTTTCACATGTCTTATGATTTAAATGTTCAAAGTGGTATGAGACAACATGAATGTTTAAATATTTAATTATCAAATATATTTTTAATTATTGATATCATTTTATATTATTGTTTATATATAATTATTACAAATGAAATATTATTCATATTTTTATTTGAATTTAAAATGTAAAAAATTAATCTTTCTATGTGTTTTATATATAATTTTTTGAAAAAAATGAGAAATGGAATGTTCTCTTCTCAACATATATGGTGATAGTAACTTTTTTATCATCATGGCCATAATTTTATTTTTGTATTCCATTTCAAGATTGAAATATTTTTTTTAACTCAGAAACTATATTTAACTTTTAGTGTATTTCGGTATTGAAAATGGTTTTTAAATGAAAAGGGTGTTTTGTTATTGAAAATTGGTTCATTAAAAAAATGTCTATTTTAGACAAAAATTGTTCTTCATGTGAGTTTAATAATCGTTTTTCCTTAATAATTATTTAGGTATCTCATTTAAAGTATTTTAATCTATTTAAATATCCTTGGTTTAATCTTGTACATTATTAATATTTATATATTATGATACCATCTTCTACATTTTACTAATTTTTTTATGGTTAGTTTTACTAGGGAAGTATTGATATACCATATGACTAGTTAATGATTATCATAAGAGATATTGATTCAGTTGTATTATTTCTTCATGTAAGGAATGAATTTGACTTGAATGAACTAGAGGATACCATGTATAGAAAGCCCCCATGACAGATTAGTCATCTCTTAAGACAAAACTAGTTGTTGAAAAACCCTCCTTGATAGTTTCCAATGAAATTTAAATTGTCGGTATGATATATCAGAACACAAATCAGATAGATTTATACCTACAAACTTAATGTGTCTTGAGTATAGATCTTGATTATAACTAATATGAGGATTGATCATGATTCTGATGAAATCCAAAATTATGCATTCGATCATTATTATTATTCCATGTTATTATTGCTTTAGTTATAATATTCATGGTTAATATTCAAGATCATATGATTATTTATATGGCATTATTTGACTATATTTTATTCTTGTGTAATGACCCAAAATTTTATTAATGGAAATTCCATTCTTATAATTATTTATTATAGTATAAATAACATAAAATCACTTTTTTAACACAATACAAACCTTACAAATGATGAATTAATGAAATTATATGTATTTCTAGAAGTTGAGGAACCCTTACCAATAGAATATTAAATTTTCCATTGGAATAGTAATATACCTATTAGGAATAGTAAATCCAATATAATAGTAACCGCATCTATGAAATTATAAATAAAATTTAGGCATCTTATAAACGATAATATGATATAATTTTATCATAGTATAAGTAAATAAATATTTTTAGAATTATTAATTCAAGTGTTGGTATTTTTATAAAAAAATAATGTTTATTTACAATATTATAATTATTAT
This sequence comes from Viscum album, assembly GCA_963277665.1. NCBI lineage: Eukaryota > Viridiplantae > Streptophyta > Magnoliopsida > Santalales > Viscaceae > Viscum > Viscum album. The sequence continues at coordinate 1,237,720,471 of OY728137.1, read as the reverse complement.
AATTATTTAAAATAAAATTTATGTTCATAAAATATATTCATAAACTAATATTTTTTTCTTGTTACTATAAGATAAATTTGTGAGTCCTTAATTAATTTTTCAATATGTTACGAAATTAGTTATAATTTTAAAATCAAAATTTTCAATGTAAATGATGATTTTATTTCAATATTAAGCTTCCCATATTTGTAAAATTATTTTCATAAAATTGAACTTATTTTTGAATTATAAAAAAATGGATAAGATTAATTTTTTTGATTATTTTAAACTACTTGATTTTTTCGTGAATAGTGAAATAAGTTTATTTACATTATATACACATTATAAGATAAAAAATATTCCCCGAGTCGTTGTTACTATAAGCACCATAATATAGAACTCCCCTTAATTATTTTAATATCTTTTTTGATAATTCTCATTCTATTCATAGTCTTGAGCCAAAATATTTAATTAATGACTAAAATATTGAGAAAACATTCATCTACTCCCCTATAAATATCACCCCTCACTACCTCTTATCAATAAACCTTCCAAGATTTGGGATTTTTCCAAATTCTACCAAATACTCATACCAGTTCACTCCCACATTTCTATGATCCCTTGGTCTCATAAAAATTCCAAACCATTTTAACTATGGAGGTTCTCAAGGAGGAGAAATTCAAGAGGTAAAATCCTCTTTCTTTTTCATTTATTTTCTTTTCAATTTCATTCATTTATTATCCTATCCTCAACTAAACATATAAAATAGTAATGATAACTCCATTATATTTTATATAATATAATTTTATTATCTTAATTGAATAATTCATCTTCAAGTCTCTTCCCTTTTCATTTTTTCTAAACATTATAATATCTTCTATGGTGTGTCGATTTACCACTACCATAGACGATGTGTTTTATTTTTTTTACTACCACCTTCAAAACTAGTAATAAAACCATAATTATGGGTAAGTAATATTTTATTATACATATCAAAAATTTTACAATGTTCTGGAATCAATATTCAAATATGTTGTTTAATAAATTGATATAACCTCATAATTGTCATAAAACCACCAAAACTAATTAAATCATTTTCATTAATGATCAATCTAAAATATCATCCACATACTATATTAAAATGATATATAAGATCATCTAATCTTATAAAAGTTCACTAATAACAAGTAATTTTAAATTTAGGATAACTATTCCAATTTTACATGAACTTACTTATAAAAGAAAACGATCATGAAAACCAATAAAACACACACTCCCAAATGATGAAATTAAACTCTATAACACATTTAAAATTCCATGAATGAACATCAAAAAACTATAATGAATAAAAAAATGTATAAAGGTTCTTTATTTGTTAATTAATTTAATTTATTTTATTATTTTGGATATTAAACTGAAGAAAGCATTCATACATGAGGTAAGGGGATTCTCGAACCCAACTCTCTTTCGTTGGGTTTTCCCTCTTTCAGTCCATTTTTAGTATGGATATTCATTTTATATTCCTTGAATACCATTTATTTATCTTTCCATTTTCTTTTCTTGGATAACAATTTTTTTCAGTCTAATTTTATGAAAATGGAAACGATTTTTCCAAAAGAACTCGTCTTCCCAAAAATACATCTTTTACTTCATGTGATATTGTTTCTTCTTCACTCAAGATTGATGAATATTATAAATATTATGATAATAAATATTTCATTTTGGAACCCCAATGTTTATTAATGAATATATTACTTATGAAATATAACTCATTATTTTCCATGGGTTATTTTATGTCCATGATTGATAGATATTCCATGTGGCATGCATGATAATGTAAATGTTATGGGGTGACGGGTATGCCCGGAATTATATAGAACATGTGAATATTATGATGTGATGGGGTTCCTTGGAATTATATAGATCTCCAATTCATTTGGTAATGTGATGTATCTCATGAGAAAAAATGAAACATGTGTGAACATGATGCTAGCTTCGTTCACAACTACTTGTGGTATTTGACCACTAAGACATGATGATTCGTTTTTCTACAATTCCACATTCAATTCCTTTATCTAATGTTTCCTCTCATGGTTTTGATGATGATAATTTTCTGATGTTATGATGATGATGACTATTGTCACCCATTTTTCAAGTATCTTAACCATCTACTCACATGGATTTTAGCTCACCCCTTGTTTTTATGTATATCCTTAGGTGAATAATTGTTCTAAGGTGAACATGAGCGCCACTAAGAAGCTATAGAAGAACAAAATAAATAAATATTTATATTTTATTATATAAAATTTATGTATGTTCTAATTTTTAACAAGATATTAAACCATTAGATCTTAGTTGTGTAACAATTTATGTTGTTTATATTTAAAATGATGTGAAAGTAATGTATGGAAATCAGGATCACTATAGCATACCATATTTATTATTCATTATTAATTCATGTAATCATACATTGTACTTTACCCATACTTAGCATTTGAGATCACTCCTTTCATATGTTTTATTCCCCCCCCATATTCTAAGAAGTCTATTATGAATGATATGAAGGGTTAAGATTTGAGAATAATGGTCTTATCAAAGAAAAAACTTTTTTGAATTTATGTTTAAAATATAATTTGAATTTCAAATATATATCTTGTTTAAAAAGAGTACTAAACTATTTGGTCTTTAAAGATATATTTCTTCTAATCATGCCAATGTAATGAAATATTGCACCAAGTCTGAGATTATGGGGTAGAGGCATTACACTACAACCCAGTTATGTTAATCACATCTTCATAAATTCTTGTTGACGGGTATCTTTTGTCATGGTTACTTTATAAAGAAATTTTAATATTTGTGATAAACCTATAAATAATATTTCACAACCTTGAGATTCACATGTGGAGTAATCAACGAAAAGGCTGTCTTGACACTAAAATTGAGGAATATTCTTCATGGTGTGGAAATTATTATATAATGAAGAATGAATCAATTCCACACCACTGGGGTGTAGATATATTGCAAGAAAAGTCCCTAGAGTCTCTTTTTATTTCTTAATTATTCAATAAAAGGAGGGTAGATTCCACGATTTCTTGACTAACCGGTACTGATGTTTCTTATTTTCATTTATCATTGTTGTAATACATAAGTGATGACATACTAATCCATTAGTAGATAAGCCAATGAGATTGAATTTACCCATGATAATGAATTTTATGATTTAATATAAAATTTATTCTATTAATAATTCTATATTATTGCAATTGATTAGAGGATTTGGTGGTTTTCTTACTACTATATATTTTGAATCAATCTACCCTCTTTTTTTATTGCACACACATACCACTTAGGTTCTATCCACTACTTGATATCATGAGAAATGGTTTGATCATAGGTTGATTAGATATATTTGATCATTGGGATAGGTGAGGTTAGAGATTTTAGTGATTCTTTTATTCATTAGATTAAGTCGAAACATCCATATTTGGATACTCATTTGTAGTTTCGATTTGTTAGATAGAGAACATGAGAATCATATAATTGAATGGGATTTAATAGGAGATAAATGGATATCTAAGTTGAGGATACATTCATTAATATTGAATTCAAATTCTAACCAAATTCAACCATTTTTTTCACTCATCAAACCATTAAAGAAGAGAAGAACACACCTAAAACACTCTTCATTTTGGAGATAACATGACTCCCACTACTACTACAACTATTCAGGTTCAAATATTTTTCCCATGAGGACCCATGAAACACTTCTAATCAATTACATTGTCATAAAATGATACAAACACGAGAATTTCATTAACTCTAATGGTTATAACTAGTGCTACAGATCACATAATAATATAAATTATCAATATATTCATCAACTCTGGGGGAACATACTTTATAAAACTAATGACATATATATATATAAGAAAACATGATATTATAAAAAATAGTATGTAATGGAATATAACTGGAATAACAAATAATATAATTTTTTGAAATTGTTAATTTTAAAGGGGTAATTCAGACATAGGAAGGTGAAGGTGATCGTGGGAATAATAGCCACTGAATACGACCATTATAAAAAAAATGTAACCAGTTTACACACAAGTGACCAATAAAATACATAATTTTTTCATAATAAATTTAATTATTGTTAATAATGTATATTTAATAAATAGTAGTCATATAATTACATAAAATGTATTTTGAATAAAAAATAATTATTAATAATTATCTTTTCAATCTTTTATCATAAAAAACATGATTTTGAATTAAATTAATAGTTTTATTTAAAATATAAAATTTTCATATATTTAAAGAAAATCATAAGAAGGATTTTAAATTTTTAATCTATATGTAAAAATTATTCAATAAGGAAATTTTGATACATTTATAATATATTCAATTTTTTCAATAAATTTTAAAAAATGGTTTGACTATACGGTAAATTTAATAAATTTATTATAATGAAAAAAAGAATTAATAATTTATACAAGTGAATATTAGATAAAATATTATTTATTTTATTAATATACAAATTTTTAATGAATTAAAATCAATTTTCTAACCTATAATGTACTTTCTAATGACGTAGTGAAAAAATTTGTTTTAAAACATTATTTTATAGAAAGGGTTCCTAAACTCTTATCTTACAGTATTTTTTTAATCCTTTCCAATTCATTATCATTTCAATATGAAATGCTATTAGGCTTTATTTTTATAAATTATTTATTATCTTATCAATGAGATATTACTATTTTCTCTAATTATAATATCCTGAAAAAACATTATAGTGGATATATATTCCCATTATAAAAAACAATATTTTCAATATCCCTACATATATCATGTATTTTTGGTATTATTGGGGTATTATTTTTGTAATGTGGTATCCTTATAAGGATGTTTGATAATGACATTACTAATGGAGACAATATCATGCCCCAAGTGGATTAAACTACAGTTTTCCACTTATTAATCTTTTCCATCAATGCATTCGGACTTTTAAGTATTTCCAATAATAAATTATTTCTCACTTATGCATTTACATTATTGGGGTCACATACTCCAAATTTTCATATGGGGTATTTTTTAGATTTCTATTTCCCAGACAATTGAAACCATTTAATTCAATTAATATTTTTTTTATATCCATAAACCATATAAATATCATATAATATTATATTACAATCATTATTTTTATAAGGGTTCTTTCCATTGCATTATAAATATACTAAATATTCAATTTTTATTGTTAGATATTCACATATAGATTCATATTATCCCATTTAATGGGGAAATTTTGATATTACATATATCTATTATTTCAATATATTTATCTATGTGATTATTTATCTATGATTATCTATGAGGTTCCTCTGACAATAATATGATATGTATTTTTTGGACATTCCTTTTACAAAATGGATGTATTCGACTTATTAGGGGATGATTGATGGCCACCATTATATATCCCCTCATTGTATTTGTAGGTCTAAAGAGGGAAACTTCATGAGTATTTATTGTATCATTTACTATTTATATTTGATGTTCTAAATGAGGCCTTGATGGTATGTTTTTGATATGTACCATTAAGTGTTCCATAACTATGATTATTTTATTTTTATCCATGTGATTATTTATTTCCACTTTTTTGTTATATGGGGATATTTCCTTCTCATTTTATCATTGATATGACATTAATTTGTTATTTATTCCTTCCATATTATGCATTCCATATGTATAGAGAGAGATGATACTCGAGGTAAGGGTTTATATTACGAACTAATTTCTTTTGAGGACTGTCTATACAAAACTTAAATGGAGGGAAATTATATGTATATTATAATATAAATACATTTTATTTTATAATTATAGTGTTATTCATGGAATTTTCATGTAGTAGAATAATTTCATCACTATGAGAATTAAAATGGTTGATTTTTTAAACAAAACCAGCCTTATTTTCTCTTTCATCGATGAACCTTTTTTTTCCAAGTAAATGTTCTTTAAAATGTTTCAAGAATTTTCATTTATATAAGCCAAAAATTATTACACATGATTTTTAACCAAATTTTTATATATTTTCAATTTTCTAAAAGGATTTTTTTTCTTTTTTTGAATAATGTAGTTTTGGATGTTTTTACCAAAATTGTTAAATGGATCATTGTTTAAATGTTTTCCATAAGAAGAAATTTTCCCACCATCATGAAAATTATTTACAATAAATATTCCTTTACAAGTATCCATGTAAATTTTTAAAGGATGTATTTTTCTAGAAATTATGGAAATTGATAATTTTAATGATATCAAAGAAAAATTATAAATTCCCATAGTTTTAACGAAATTTCCAAATAAACTTTTAAAGGTATTTTCATATAGGTAAATATCATTTCATGTTTAATATGTTTCACTAGGGATATAATAGAATGATACATTCCATGTTCATTCTCTATATGGATTATGATTATGTGAAGATGAAATGTTTTTGAAACTTTTTAATTTTCCATGGGATATTTTATGAATAAATAATGATTTTTTTTATGAACTTTTGGTACAAATATTTATGGTTTTCATTATTTCATGTCCGGCCCATACAATCCCTATAATTAATTGTGCAATAAATGATATATCATAAGGTGATATGGAATGGAATGGGGTGGTAACCCAGTTTTATAAGAGACAATATCCAATATGATTGTATTGGTTGTGAACCTTAACTAAGGAATTAATGGGATGATGATTGAACCTAATACACTATGAGACATTTTCCACTATGATAGTCATGGTAGTAAACCTTGGATAATGAATATTTTTTATATGATTATGATTGTTCCACAAAATTCCAATGAAATGTTCTAATACATTTGATATTCTCTCATGGATCATGATTGATTTATGATGATTCCCCACTCTTATTACTTATTTCATATGAAATGATAAATATTTATACCAAGAATGGTGATTTTATGATATCCGAATTGTTGGGTATGAATTTCATATGTTATGTTCATGGTCTCATACCATATCTCTTAACATATTCTTGTAACTGAGCAGTAATTCATGTCTCCCATGATTAGACTTATTAATCATCTAATAACACACTTTTTTATATTTTCCTTAACCTATGTATTGAATAAGGTTTTTTAGTATGTCATGTATAAGAAGTTTACTATGTGATAATAATGTTGTTAGATATGTCAAATATATTTCATCAAATAATAATTTTTTGTATCTTTTTTACAAAGACTCTTACCCTTTATGGTTCTACGGAATTTATTATTATTATATGTACTATTTATTCATCTAAAACATTGTTATATTAATTTATAAAATACATTTTATTCCTAAGTGTGTATTACAATAGGGTTTATTTATTTTTTAGATATTAGAAATGTAGATTTTTTAGGACCCCTGAGGATAAGTCTAAGTATAAGACAACATCCTAATGTTTGATCAATGTTGATATTAGGTGATTTCCATGAAATGAGATACTTATATAGATACTATCAAGTGGATTTATCTATGATATGAATTATCCTAGTGGAAAAACATAGAACAGTCCTGTTGAGTATTAACATTATTTTCACTCGGTGCACAAGAAGGGTCCTTAGACTGCACACCTATCTAGACACTCATAGGGGATATGATTTTTTAATTCACATTCCCTTTAAGAACCATTGTGAAAGAATGTATGATATAATATATAAAAAACTTTTATAATATGTAGTTACATGATATGAACATAATGTGTCATGGGTTGAAAAAAGTTTTCATAATTTAGTACATCCTGAGAAGGTTTTTCATTTTAATGTTATTTCTTACACTCATTATTGATGTTTTGTACTTATAATAAGTTTTTTGATTTTTTAAATAGATATAACTTAGAGGAATCAAATGAGAAATTAATGTGATAGTATATCCAATGACTGTCCTCATGAGTGACCAATCCAAATTGGAGCTAGAATGAAAAAACATGTGGTTATCCCATATTATCTATCTCAATTTTAAATTAACAACCTGAACCTATGTAATTTTTTAACACACCTAATTAGTGAAAAATAAATTTTCATGGGATTTCAGTTGATGTATACCGTAGAAAAAAAGAATATTCAATTTTCTAAATATGACGAATTTGCGAATTAGAACCCAAGAAATTACCTCAATGGAATGGTAAGATATTTTATACACATAAAAAAAGGTTATAGTGAAAATAATTTCCATGTAAAAATGAATAGTTCTATGGGAAAAACTATATTACATATTGAGGTACAATTAAAATTCCAAGGTCTTATGTGTGGTGACCTTTTTAATTATTTGAGTTAATGCCCTAATTTAAAGAAGAACTCCTAGACCAAGTAAATCCCTATTCTAGGTCAATTACTGAAGTGGATCATGATGGATAAGATGCAATAACCCTTCAGACAAGCGTTTGGGTTGTAATAATAATGTTTGTAATAATGAGTCCTATAAAAATATTATTATTGAACATTTATTTATTTTTATGATATTTTGATCATTGACTAGATCTCATTATATAGAAAAAAAATTAACCATCAAAGAAGGGACCTACCATTTAATATTCCAAATCAACATATAATTATATTTCAGTTTGAGGATATATATGAACATATGATGGAAACAAATTCCATTATAGGGGAATTACTACCTATTAATGAGGGATATTTATCTATAATGGTTGGGTAGAAGCTCACAAGAAATATATTATTATCATTTTGGAATATGATAATGTATTTATTAAAGGATTTACTAGTCTTCCCCTATATCAGGAAGTTGAGATTTCAACCAAACTCATACCTGGTGTAATTCCTATTTCAAAGACTCTATATAGAATTGTCCTAATTAAGGTATAATATTTAAAGAAGAAACTCTTGGAGAATCTTGAAAAGGGATTAATAGACCCTAATGTGTCACCATAGGATGCACAGAATTATTTTATTAAAAATAAATATGGTTTAATACATCTTTTTATTGATTATCAAGAACATAATAAGATTAAAATCAACAAATTTATCCTCTACCCCATAATGATGATTTTTTGATCAAATTCACGTATGTCAATACTATTAAATGATTTAACATCATTATATATATCATAAATTGAGCATCAAGAAAGATTTTTTACCCAATATAACTTTTTGTATAAGGTATTGTCATTATTAATTTATAATGATTCTACTTAGACTTACAAATTCCTTTGATATATTCTTGGTTTTAGTAAATAAATATTTAGATATTACATTGATTAGTTTTTGGTAATCATTATTGATATTATTCTTAAATATTGTAATATTATAAAAAAACGTGAAAAAATGTTATGATTTTATTAAAAAGCACGAAGAAGTATAAGTTTCATTCAAAATTCAATTAGTATGAATTATATCTTCATAAATTTTCATTCGTGTGACATATAATATTGAATGTGTGTATATCGGTATTTCCTTAAAAGATGGATGTTATTATGTAATGGACTCCACCAACCACAAATGATCGAGATATATAGTTCTCTAGGGTTAGCTATATATTATCGATGGTTTGTGAGATATTTCTCATGGATATCTAGTATTATATCTATGTTTACATATAAGGGAGTAAATTTACCCTTGATAGATGAATGTGTGGAAAATTTCAAGGAACTAAAGTGAACATTGGTCATTGCCTCTATTTTCACACTAATTTATAGTAGATTATGGTTTTTGATCAATATTGATGCATCACAAAAGGGTCTCGGATGCATCATCATGTGGAATGACATTATAAAAACTCATGTCTACAATACACTTTATTTCATGATTTATTACATAATGGTTCAAATAATACAACCCCAATAGTTCATGTTTCATTATATATTTGTTTAAATAGTTACATAACATAAAAACTTGAAATAAAAATAAAACAAAATTATTTAAAAGCTCAAAAACATGCTCTTATATTCATTGGATATTTAAAAACTACATAGGATTACCTAAGTAAACACATAATAAATGGGTGATTTATAAATCCCAGTAAAGGAATTATCAAAGAATATAATAAGTTAAATAAAACAATGAGATCCAAGTGGAATAAAAATTTAACATAATAGGTTTTAGAAGCGTAATATTGAACAATAAGGAATGATATAACATGATAACATAATGGAAAAATAGGTATGTGGTGAAAACATAAATCAGGTCATAAACCTAATTCAAGGATAACTGCCAAGTCAGAATAACATGGTGGAAAAAGTCCCATAAAATATGAGGTTTAATTCTTAATCACATACATGACATCTCACAGGACTACAAAATTACCAAATGCATTTGCGCACTATTTGGGCACACCCATCACAACATGTGCAGGCTCATGTCTATCACATAGATCTTTCAATATAAGATCACAATTCATTACATTTAATAAAAAAATTAAGGAGTTTGGATAAAATAAATTGAATTAATTAATAAATAAATTATAGATACATCTAGGTTAATTCCCTTGAGTGTAAATGGGCATGGTTATTCAACACACAAATATTTGGCATGGAAAATCATAGGACAGCTTTGGATGCATAATTGGGGAACATAAAGGTTCATGGGAGGTATAATGAGAGTGAAAAGGGTCTATAATCACTTGTAAATAATAATATTAGTTACATGGATGTGTAATAACAATTACTGACATGATAAAATGGAAAAAAGGCATAAAATAAAGTAGGTTCTTGAATAAAGATAAGGTGAGTTTCCCTTACCTTGATAGTAAACTCCTATGAGATTGGGATGAGATTCTTAAGGGCATGTAGAACCCTGGGAGGAATATATTGAGGTAATTTTAGAGTAATTTATTTCTCCAATGGGGTTTTAGTGAAGAGTAATGTGTGTTTTTGGGGTTTATATAGCAAAAAGGGGTAATTCTGTATTAATTTCCAAACATTGGTTTTGGACACTATATAATCATCATTATGAATTTTTTTTAAATGGGATAAGATATTACATGAAAGGCCTAGAGGAGAAGACTAGGCGAACAAGACTATAGGGGTCTAAAGTGGTGAAGCCCAAGGGTGTCTTCCTTTAGGATAATATTACCCACCTATGGTAAACTAAAAAATTCTTTAAAACATTAAAATATAATATAGGGTTTTGGGATTCATTAAAGGTTTATGAAATTAAAATAAATAACTAGAAAACAAATTATTTTTAATGAGAGTATTATTTTTTTGTTCGTATAATTTATGGAATATATTATATCACTTTTTATTATTATTATAGCATTATACACACCATATATTTATACTAAATTTAATTTTGACCTAAAGATTCGACGGTCTCTAAAAATTATGAAAATATCATTGTTGGTAATATTATGGTTTTAATTTCAAAAATAATATTTACTTTATATAAATAATTCTCTATATATGAAAATTTACACTTTTAAATCATAAAAACCTTATTTATTGAAAAATACAAAATTTTCTGAAAATAACAGTTTTCTGATCCTTACAAAAATTATTTTTGACTTTGCAAAATTATATTTTCATTTATATTTAATTAAAATTATTTAATTGTAATATATTATTAAAAATAGTTTGTTTCAAAAATTTATAAATTTATTAAAATGGATTGTCTTAATTGAAACTTTAGATTTCCCAAAAATAAAATTTGTGTTTCTATGTATCAGAATATAATTTTTGTTAACGTCCTTATTTAATTATTTGAAAAAACTATTTTAAAAATGATAAATATAATCAATATTTAATTAAAAAAATTTAAAAATTCATATTTTTAGTGTCTAGAAACATAACCCTTTATTAAATTAGTGAATACCCTAAGGTAAAGGTGTGTGATGGTCAGATTTTCTTAGGGTGGTTTGACATACATGATTTGGGATGTGATATCGAGGAGATTAAACTTCTCTCATAAATGGTCTCATTTAAACATTATTTATTTAATCACATCTTTGGATTGATCGAGGGAAAATTCAAGTGATTCAACTCACTTATAAGATCTAATAAATTGGCTTAATAGGGTACGATCCTACTGGTCGAGTTCATTGCTTCCTTTGACTATTTTAACTGGAATTCATCACATCCCTTTATATATAATTGTCATACAATAACTATTCAATGAATATATTTTAAATGGTTATGATGCTTAATGATTTTATAAATATGGTAGGATATAACATTTCAAAATAACCAACGTATTACATGTGTTTCTTATAACTACATTACTTAATTTTTCATTTTTCCATTCAAAAAGATAATTTCATTTATAAAAGTTTAGATTTAAACATTATTCTCCCATTCATAAATTTTTACCTCAAAATTTCCATTTCATTCACTAAAACAAATGAGTTTACTTCTGTTTCATTTTCTCTTCTGTTTCTGATGTTTCTTCCTGAAACTTTTGGTTCCACCATAACAATTTGACCAGGTGAGTTTCCTTGTTTCATATAACCTTATCTCTATGATCTAAGATCTCTCATAGATGATTATCGTATAAAATATCATTATCCAATGGCACCACTTATGGATTTAGTACATGTGATTTTTATGGTAATAATTTTATCAAGAGGGAAACATGAATCATATCATTTACATGAGATAGGTTAGGTTGGAGTGATATTTGATAGGTTACAGTTTTGATATAATCAAGGATCTTAAAGGGGGTGATGTATCTTGTAATAATATTTACCTTGTTCCCAAACCACATGAGTTTATTCTATATATATATATACAAAGGAACACTTTATCTCGGGCTTTAGACTATATAACACATCAATTATTCTGTACATATATTTAATATCAATTTTTTATAGATTTTATATGATGATAAATGGTTTGAAACTTCTCTATAATATCTTTGATAAGATCAGGTCCCGTCAGATTCCACACTCAAACTTTGTCCCAAAATATTGGAATCCAACAACTCCTCTCATACAGATCCTTGTAAGGATCCATTTTAATACTACAATGGAAACTATTGTTTTATAAGGACTATGCTAGGGGAATTTGTTGGTCCCCACATCCTTGGAAATCCTTTGAACATGATCTCAACATTCCCTCTAGAGTTCTTATGGTTCTTTAAGACCAAACATCCCTCTGAGTATGATAAGTTATTTCGATGCTCAGTTCTATATCCAAATATATATTAAGGGTACTCAAAAACATTGAGGTAAACCTAAAATCTCTATTACACACAACAAAGAGAAGAAATCTATGTAGTATTACCACTTCACTTATGTATATCTTTGTGATTTTGTAATGAGAGAAGTCATCTTTGATAGAAATGAAATATTATGAATTGGTAAGGAGATCGACCACCACCAAGATGAATTATTTAAATTACATGTCTTAGGGATTCAATTAATGAAATACATGGTTATTTTTTCTATTTCCATACTGGTATAGGTAACTATTGCATCATAACCTTATAAATTTTTCACCTTTCCATGACATGTTGGAATAACAATAATCATGATAAAAAATGCACAATTTCTCTCATCATGTTATCCCACCAAAAAAAATCATCAAATATCTATATATCTTAGTGTTTCCGAGATTTATATAGAAGGAAGATCTATGTGCATCATTCAGATGTTACCTCTTCTGTTCTAGTTTTTATGGGACACATATATGGGTTCAAAACCATATAACTCCATCATTAGAAAAATTGATCTTCAGAATATTCTATACCATATTTTGTAGCAACTCATCATCCATATGACCCTCTATGATCCTATCAATAATGGAATTTTGTGTAGTTATTTGAGAATGGTAGGATGAGTATCACCTTATTATACCATTTAAATCCTTTTTATGTAGAATAATATTGGATCCATTTCAATTCTAATTATGGATTGATTTCTGGGATCCTTTCTACTCATATCATCAGAAACTGTGTTTAATTTCCCAGGATATTAATTTATTGAAAAATTATAATCCTTGATCTGATATAACAACTTTTTTGCATACTAAGAACCTCTTTTGTGAACATATACTTGATGAATTCATGATTATATATATATATATATATATCATTATTCTCCTATAGAGATAATGTAACTAAATATTTAATGTGGAGATCACTCGATCAAATTCTGTATCATGATTTTGGTAGTTCTTGTCATGGAACATTAACAGGTGAGAGGAATGGGAATTAAATTTTTCATCTTGCATGAGTGCACAACCAAATACCTTTTTAGATACACCATTATTGATCAAGAGTTCATCCCCACTGGTGGGGAATGTGAGTGCAGGTGCAGTGATCATCCTCTTCTTGAGATCTTTAAATATTTCGTAACATTCATCATTCTATAAAAATATGAGTCCTTTTCAAGTTATCATTGTTATGGGGATTTAAAATCATAATAATATTCTTATAAATTGACGATAGTATCCATAAAATACAAGGAAAATATAGATTTATATCATAAAGGTTGGTCAAGTATATCCTTTAATTCGCTCTATTTTTAAATGGTATATTAATATACATTTTATTATGATAACATAACTCATGAGTGTTACTTGTTCCGTGTAAATGTTTTATTGAGAAATCGACCAATCTTTTATGAGGTAGACCATGAAATTCTTGAGAAACCAACAACATACTCCCTTATAATAGGAATTTCATCAAGGATGATCTTTTTTGTAGTCTTAATCATTTTAGATAGATACAATTACTCATATAGAAATAATATATATTCTTGAGATGATGATACTAAAGGAGATTCATCCTCGTTGTGAAACATGTATATAATCATAGGTTGATTCATAATATAGATGATTAATTACGTATCTTAATTATTTATATTATCTTTATATAATGAAATTTTATCTATACCTAAAAAATATTCGAATTTTAATAAAGGGAGAATGATAAAATTTTCAATAACATACCCACAAACATCAACATATGATATAGTAATCATAGAAGTTTTTACATAGTGATATCAAATAAATTGTGCGTGGTGACCTGATATTCTTATAAAACCAACAAGATATAATAATTGTGAAATAATTTAAATACAACAAGAAAAACACCACTTTGGAGTAGAGTTTATGTGTAATTAATTCACTATGATCCATCTCAACATAGGAATTTTCTTATTCCCATGGTCATGGAGATTTTTGGTTCTCGTCATGTCTATTAGACCATGAAATATATAATTGTCTTGGATAATTCCCAACTTCCCCAAATTTACAACATCTAATTGTTTTTGGTACCATAGATTGAAACATATTTCTACCCATTAGGTCAACTAAAATATTCATATTTCCAAGGAAATTATCTACTTTATGTCTTAATTTTACACTATTAAAGCATATTTATGTTCTTTTTTCATATTTTCCATGGTGCCTATTTTTTCATTTTTGATACATAGGAAATTGAATCTTATTTCCCTTATCACCTTTATAAGATGAACTTCCTTAAGATGCCATACTCCTCTTCTTTTTCATGTTTTTAAATTCAACTATGTTTCAGTTATTAATTATGATATGTGATAGCAGGTTTGTTATAACAATAAGATGGCTTACTTTATCTCCCGTAACTTTTGACATCTGATTTGGGAAGTCATCAGATTTCCCCTCACATTGGTTGTTGACTTGATTTCTCATATTTCCAGCCTTTGATAAAAAAGAAAATGAATATAAGAGATGATCATTTTTAAAATATTAAACCCATAATTGATAATCCATGATCATTAAATGGATAACTTGAAAATGACACATACTCTTTTACGTATAGATTTTTATAATTCAATTTAAGTTATCCATGATCTATTTCCTAACATAAAATCCTATTGGAATTTTTTTCCCTTGATAATGGTTCTTAATCAGCATGTAAATTTACCAAAACAAAACTCTCTGTGAGTTTCAAATGTTGTGTGCAACAAGGCCCATGGTCGTGCACCAGGTAATGATCGAGTCCAACTTAATGCACCCTTTTTAGGGTTATTACTCCTATATAGATTTGTTCTATAGCCACATCCACTGGTAGAATCTAGATAGGGATGCATTTTCTTATAAACCACCTAATATATATATTACTAAAATTTAGGTATTTTTTAAATTTTTTAGTATTATCCCTAATGATTTTACTAGAGTTTTATATAGTTAATCCAAATAATAACTAGACTTTTCTATAATACCAACTATGGCATCCAATGTCTTTAATACACATTATTTTAATATTTATTACATAATTTTACACATAATAAAATATGAACATATCATTAAGAAAATTTTATTTGGGGAATTTGGTATATGTCATAAAAACTTGTAGTGTAATTACAACAACATTTTCTAGAATCATCGAAACATGCTCTTATATTCTTTGGATATTCTAAAAGTACATGGGATAACCTGAGAACGTACATAAAAAAGGGTTGAGCTATAAAGAATAGTAAGAGAATAAACTAATAAAATCCAAAATTAAATTCATACATGTGATCCACGAGGAATATCATGTTATTATAATTGGGGTGAAAAATATAATATTGAACAATGAGGTGTGATATATCATGATGTCATAAATACAACATAGGAATGTGGAAACAACATAATTCATTTCATAAACATAAGTCAAGTCTAACTCGCAATACAACCTCAAATGGTGGAAAAATTCCCATAATGGATTATTTTTACTCCCTAATCTCATACATGATGTCTCATGAGACTAAAATCTTAACCAATGCATTAGAGAACTATTTGGCTACACCCTATATAATATGTACATAATGCATATGTGCCACATAGATCATTCAACATAAGGTTATATTTCATAAAATTTAAATGTATTACTAAGGATTTATGTTAAATACATTGAAGTCCACAATAAATTATTTATAGTTACACCTGGGTGAATACCCCTGAGTGTAAATGGTTACGGGTATTCAATAAACAAATATTTGGAATGGAAAATCATAGGATAATTTTGGCTGTATAATGGGGGTACATAATGGTTCATAGGAGGGATTAATAAGGGTGGAAGGTTTCTTTGATCAGTTGGACATCTTAGGGGTATTAGTAGTTCTATGTGATAACATGGCCCAACAAGAACAAATTTAAATCAAAAGGAATTATATAAAGGGTGGATGAATAAAAAGGAGAAGAAGAGGATCCCTTACCTTGAGAGGTTGATTCTAAAAGCATTGGAGGAGCATCTTAAGATATTGGTTGAAACTTTAGTGGTATTTATAGAGTAAAATTTAGATTAATATCATGATAAATGAATTTTTAGTGAAGATTAATGGATATTTGGGTGGGTTTATATAGAAAACAAGGGGATAATTCTTAATTAATTTCCGAACGTAGGTTTTGAACTCTATATGATGATGTAATCAAAACAAAAAAACCTTCTACATTTTTCCCATGGTTTACTCCAAATTGAATATTTTTTCATTATTTTATAATTTTAATTACGGAGATCATTGTTGCAATACTATTAGGGATGTGAAAGTGATTCATTTTTATATAGAATTCATTTTAAAACCATAAAATATAATATAGGGTTTGTAAGATTCATTAAGGGTTTATAAAATTCATAATATAACCAAAAATCATTATTTTTAATGGTAAATATTTTTTTTGTGAATACCTTTAATGAAATATATTACATCACTTTTTTTAATTACGATGTCATAATACACAATGATTATTTATACCATATTTAATTTTGACCAATAAAATTCAACTATCTCTAAAAAATATGAAACATTCACCATTGGATACTTTTGTCTTGATGATTTCAATAAAAAATTTATCTAAATAATTATATACTTATTATAATTTAAACTGTTAAATAAAAAATCCACATATAATGAAAAATACTAGTTTTTTTAACAAGAACTGTTTTTTAGCCTTTCTAAAATTATTTTTTACTAAGAAAAATTATATTAGAAATTATATTTATTAAAATTATATAATAATTATATTTTATTAAAATAAAATTTATTTAAAAAATTCATGAATTCATATAATATAGTGTCTTTATTGAAACTACACATTTTACAAAAATAATATTTATGTTTCATTATATCAGAATCTAATTTTCATCCATATCATTATTGATTCATTAAGAAATAAATATTAAAAGGTGATAATTATAATCATTTTTTAATTAATATAAAATATAAAAAATCACACTATAAGAATAGAGATATATGACCCTTTATTACATCAAGGAATTCCCTGAGGGTAAGTTGTGAAATGGTGACATTTTCTTTGGGTGGTTCCTCATACATGGTTTGGATCATGATCTCGATGATCATGAAGTTCTCTTGTAAAAAGTTTCTTTTATGCATTAGTTATTCATTCATATCTTGAGATTGATCAATGGGAAATACCAGTGATTTCATATCCCTAATATTCTCTAATATATGGGATTTATAGAGTATGATCTTACTTGTCGAGGTAATTTCTTCATTTATCTATGTCAATTGGACATTATCACTACCCTTTATATATAATCATCATAGAAACATTGTTCAATGGCAATATTATCAATGGTTAGGATTCTTAATATCCTTTTAAATATAATATGATATAACCTTCCTAAAAAACTGAATTAGTTCAAGTGTTTTCTATAACTACATTACGTAATAACCCATTTATTCATTAAAATAAGGAATTTCATTTATAAATTTTTGGTTGTTATAGATATGGGGATAGATTATGCCACATTCCAATTGAAAATTCATGAGAAAAATTACATGACTCATGGTCTAGATTGGGTAGTAGAACATTTGGAATTGAAAATAGGGAAAAAATTTCTTTGTGGGGAATGGTAATATATATATTGATCGTAAATGTTGTAACTATATATTCAAAATGAAATATTTTAGTGTGTTCCAAAAGAGATGGTAATATTTGATTAAATATAATGATTGGTTAGTAAATTACCACCCAAAGTAGGTGAATAATTTGGATGCCGCTCTGAGTCAGAAAGACCAAGTTAATTTATACATAACAAGGATTTAAAGATATATAATCATTAACATGGTCTTTCTAACTCCGAGCAGCATCCAAATTATTCAACTACTTTGGGTGGTAATTTACCAACCAATCATAATATTTAATCAAACCTTACCATCTCTATTGGAACAAACAAAAATATTTAAATTTAAATATATAGTTACATATATAATAATTATAAATATCTAGAAGATGTATCTTTAAATTTTAAGGAAATGGGATGAATCATATCTTTCTCTGATGATGGTTCAACCATCTGTCCTTGTGAGGATTAAGGATGTGTAGATGAAAAATTTGTAACTATTGGATATTTTGAGAATCTTTTCTCAATTGATCCATGATTATTATGTAATGGTAGGGTTTGGGAACCGATTATGGGTCTCATCAATACCAAATTTGATGGATTTTTTGTATAATTCTCATAGATCATCATTATCTATTCATCTTGGAAGTACAAATATGTTTAAAGATCATAGAGATTATTTCATGAGTGAAAATATGAAAATGGATATTATAGAGTATATATCTCAACGATTGGTATATTAGTGAGTTATGGTTTACAGACATAATCCTAATGGTATGATACTACCATTACCCATACCCTGATTAAAATGGGAAAATATCACCATTAATATTGTCGTTGGACGACCCAAAATATCTAAAGGTCATAATTTTATTTGGGTTATAGTCAATATACATATGAAATCAGAAAATTTCACTGTAATAATATATTATTTAATTCTTAGTCATATTTCCATGATATACATTAATTATGTGGTAAGGTTTAATGGAGTACCAGATTATATTATATCTGATCATGATCTAAGTTTTACATCAATGTTTTGGAGAAGTCTTCAGTAGAAATGGATTATAGGAATCAAATTTTGCACCAAATATAATTCTCAGATATATGGTCAATCTAATATGACCATTCAAACCCTAAAATATATGATTAGATCATGATCTATAGATTTTAATGGTGTTTTGTATCAACAACTTTTTCTGGTTGAGTTTTATAACAACAATATCTTTCACTCACGCATTCATTTGGATCCTTATAAATCCCTATATGGTATTATGTATAGAAATAAAATTTTTTGTAACAAATTTATAGGTATAATGATATTTTAACTGATATAGGTGATGAAATTATATATACGTTTAGATTCATTTAGTAACAAATCATGACAGATTATATTCGACATAAATATTGTACTAATAATCATCAATGAGATCGAGAGGTTAAAGATGGTGACAATGTATTTCTAAAAATTATCCCCTTGAAAAAAGGTTATTATATTTTTAACGATGGTAAACAGTATCACCATATTTATCGATTCAATTGAAATTCATGTTCACATTTGGATTGTTTCCTATCACTTTGTGCATCCAAAAAATCTCACTCAAGTTCACAATGTATTCAATGATTCTCCCCTTAAAGGTACATACATGAACCTTCATATGTACTAAACTCATAAGTCAAAACATTAGATAATGATCTTTATATTGTGGAATATCCAGTGTAGATTCTATATATAAGAGAGAAATTTGTGTGGAAAAATACCATTCACAGAGTCAATGATTTTTGGTGAATCTATAAATTTAAGGAAGCTACATGGAAACCTAAGGATGTGATGAGACAGTAGTATCCTCAGTTATTTATATTGGAGTGATACAATTTTGCGGGAAAATTTATTATAATGGGGGTAGAATGGAACACCTTGATATTTGAGGCTATATTTTACTTTAAATTAATTTCTTGTCTTTGATAGCTTTCATTTCATTTAACATAGGCTTTAAATGAACCACAATATTCTATTAAAATATTATTATTTAATGTGACTGTTATTACCTAGATATTGAATTGGAGTGTATGAATAGGAATGAATAAATTATGAAAAACTAATATCAACATGTATAAAATCAATTCATTTGTTTTAAATTGGTAATAAAATAAAAGAAAATAATTTCATGGTAAAAAATCATGTTTTTCTAAAAAACTATTGCATACATAGAATTTTTTTTAATCATAATAAATTTAATTAATCTATATTGATACATGAATTTTAATAATTGTGAAGTTAATATTTTTAATAATATATTTTATCATTTATATAATATATTTTCATAGGAAATGAGTAAGAATAAATTCATATTTATTGTTAAAATGTATTTGTCTAAAAATAATTATTGTTGTGTTATGCCCACTGATTTTAAAATGAATTTATTCCACTTATACTAATTGATTTTGAAAATATTTCTTATATATTTGGAATAATCTTTTATGAGTTTGGTAATTAGTCCAATTTTAGTTTTATTCATTTTTAATAGTAACTAGTGCAAATATAAATTAATATTGTAATGTTTAAAGGGGTTAATGAGTGATTAAACTGAAGAGATAAGGTTTAAAATGAACTAGAAACTTTTCTGAATACTTTTATTGAATGTATTTATATCATATATCATATTATATTCAAATTTGATTCATTTTGGAATGAATTTACTTTATTAGTGACTTTATTATTTTTAAATATTCTTAATAATTTCAAGTTATCCACTCCCCAAACAAATAAAAGGATACATCCTCTCCTCTCTTGTCCACACAAATTGAGCACTTTAGCTCTACCTGGATCTTCCCAAATACTCTCTAACAAACTTATACACGGACTTGCGATTATTTTAATCCAAAAATACCCATCCAAGAATCCTTAAGGTGCACTTATAAGTAGGATACATTAAAAATAGTAATATATTCTTTTCGATCCTTTTTTATTTTTATTTCTTCTTAAACCTCTATCAAATATTCTATAATCATCGTAACATGATTGAATCAGTATATTCAATAAAAATAGATGTTGTTTTTTTAATGTTAATTCCATTTATATCAGCTTTTCATCTAGTGTAAAACCAATACTTTAACACTCTATGATTTTAATGGATGAGAATTATGTTCAATAGCATATACAACATACACCAATGAGATTAAATGACCATGAAATATTATTAATTAAATATGAATATTATAGACTATATAATGAATTGTTATGTATTAATATTAATACAAACATTATAAAATAAATATAATGTTCTTACTCAATAAAAAAATTAATCAATTCTTATGAAATAATCAATAAATCATTTGATATATAAAAAACATGTTTTCTTCAAAAGAGATTATTATTTTATGTGGAAATTATAATTAATTTATTAAAAAAATTAAATACTATTTTATAAAATTAATATCATTTTTTAATCATGATGTCAAAAATATATTTAAATGATTTTTCTAGGATATTTCTAAAAAGTTTTATTTTTTTATGAATAATGAAAAATACTTATTTCGATTAAAAACTATATTATATTTTACAGAGTTTAGAAATTAATATTCTATTTTGGATTAGTTTTAAAAAGTATTTATCTTTTATATTAAACATTTTCGAATTATTGTTTTTGAAATGAATTTTATGCTTAAATTTTGTGTTAAAACATTTATACTAAAAAATGACATTTTACAAAAAAGTTATGTTTGTCAAATTTTTTTAGTTTAATTTTAAATTAAATTATAAAAAAAATACATTTTTAATCTTTAAAAATAGATTCTATATTTTTAATCATCTTATTCAAATTTGGAAAATATTACCATTTTATTTTTCGATATTACGAATAGAAACCTTAGTAATATTTGTTACCAAGTTAAAGGGAAAATCATGTAATAAAGGATAATAATAAAATGAAATGTACTAAAAATGATATTAAACATGAAATAATTTTATTTCATGATTATATATAATACATAATAATCCAAATGTCAAATATATGTTCTTTTGATTCCATTTTATCGTGATTTTTACCTTTATATAATTTTGTATAACGAAAAGTAAAAAATGTCTTCCTCTTATTTTAATTATCTATAATTTTTTGAAATAAGGAGATACAGTTGATATATTATGTTATAAACATTAATTTGAAATTTAAATTATTGTTTTAATCATGTAAATTTATTTATAATTTTTAGTGATGAGATAATTATCCTAAATGCTTATGCAACACATACAAAATTCTTATGCAAGCTGCAAAAAATTATTTTCAAACCCATAAAATTATATTGATGGAGTGATTTTTTGTGATACATTTTTTAGATATACAATAAATATTATAGTGGAGAGTATTCATTTTATTCCAATTACAGTGTTTTATTATAGTGTTTAATTTCAACTTGAATGAAGAGTTTTAAAATTGATATTAATTTCATTTTATAACAAATATTTATTTATTAAAAGAATTAAAATTACTAAAATTATTATATTTGGCAAAATTAATTTTATATGGTTGATTAAATAATCCATGGTCCATTTATGTTTTTTTTTCTATTATAGTGAAGACATTAACAACATAATTGAAAAAAATAATTTGGCATAACTTAATTGTCCAATGGATTATGGAAGGGTTAAATAAAAAATATAAGGGTAAAAATGTTATCCAAACTTGTCAAAATTTTATTTTATAATATTATTTAAACTCATAGTAATGTTATATATATTATTATTAATTTATATCTAATTGTACATAAAAATTAATTTATATTAATTTAATATTTTAATAAATTTCAAGAGTGCTCCTCACCAGTCTTATAAAAGGGAACCAATTATTCTCAATTATTCATAGTTAAAGAACCATACATATTTTTTAATAAATTGTAAAATCATTACATAACATCCATACCACCATTATAGAGACATTATTTGTATTATAAAACCCATCAATGAAATATATTGGTGTAAATCTTAAGAGATATTCTAAAGAAGATGTATAGTAATTAATCAAGAGTTTTTATTATATTTAATCTTTTACCTCCTTAAATATTTATTAAACTATTTTAAAATTATAAAACCAATATATATGATATACTTATATGTTATTATGTTAATTTAATAACCAATATACGACTCATCATCCATCAATCGGGATACAAAACCATCATTCATATGTACGACAAACTAAAACCTCAGGAGCCGATATAAATAATTTTCCATCACCGACTCTTATATATGGTCATGTTGATGGATTATATATATATATATTATAATAATAATAATCTTATCATTATAAAAGTACAATATATCATTTAATTTATTACTTTTCGATTCAATAAAAAATGACAATGTCATTCAGGCGTACATGTGGACTACCACCTCCGTGAAATGATATGATTCATTTTTCATCACCTCATCACGTGAATGATATATATCTAACATCTCCTTGATTGTAATTAAGTTCATTTTAAATAAACATCATTTATGGTTATTTTTAAATTTATAATTTATATATAAAAATTATGATTATATAATGATTATTAATCTAGATATGATTATATAATGACATTTTTGACCATATTCAACATAGTAATGTCAATTTGTACATATGATTCAAATATCATCAAAATGTCTAAATTGAACTTAATATATTTATTAATTGATTATAAAAAGGTAAAAAAAATTATTAAACATGAAAATTTATATTAATATAGTAAATAATTAACATATTTTTATTATTTTGGATGATGAAGAATGTACCTGATGAGACGGGCTCAAGGTGAGAGATCCTTTATTTTAAAAACCTCGTTTTAAATATTTTACAGTTTTATTTTATAAATATATTAGTTATACGTCCATATTCATAAACAAATATTTGATGAATTTATATATAATTTAATGTATATTAAATGTAGACTTTATATAACTTTATTTCTTTTAATATTTCTCAAAAATAATATTTTTTACATTTTTTTTATAGGATTATTTGAAAAACAATATGAAAGTAGTGTTCTATTTTACTTATATGGAATCAATGAATTTTCACACCACCATAATTGTATTATTTTTTTTGACATACTTTCAAATCTTCCAAGTTTTCTTCAAATAAAAACCCTCCTACCTAATTTCTTTATTATTTTCACCATGGATTTTAAAATGGAATTCATATTTTAATATCCCAATATGTTGTATTATTGGTACAAAAAATATTTTTATGAGTGTAATGATGAAAAAGAATGATTCCACTATTTAGTATTATGTTGTGGTTGATGGGGAATATTCAGGATGATGGGTGGTTCTGTTATAAACCAAAGATGGTTGGTTCACTTACAAACCATGGATGGGTGGTTACATTATTAACGAAGGACGGGTGGTTCCAATTTAAAATAAGGACGAGTGGGTCTTTGATAGCACTCGCATTCATTGGGTATGGAAGTCAACCATATGGTTATTATATTTGTAAAAGTGATATGTAAAATAATGTTCCAAGTTACCTACGTGTTTTTCAATGATTTCTATGGGTTTTGACAAAAAATATTATAATTTAGAAGGAATATATAATGAGTTTATGTTTAAATAAATGTATATGATACTTTTTAAGGGTGAAAGATATAACATTGAAAAAACGTTTTTATTAGATTCTCATGACTGTAAGAAAATCATTATGATTTTTATTTTTTCATTAATATTTCTTATGATATTTTTTTGGAAAATAATTGTTAAGAAAAATTGATTTTGTTTGTAATAAGATTTTTATTTTGAACCCTAATGTTTATTTTAAAACTATAAATTTATTTAATTATTAATGGACTCATGAGAACCTTTCTTTCGTTATTTTTATGTCCCTTACTATGTTTTCGTTATCATCTAACATTTGTAAAAAAATCACATGATTTAAGGATGGTTACGCTAAAATAAGAAGTTAAATTTAAAGTCGTGAAGATTAATCAAGAAAGTAAATCTTGTTTTGCATTAAAAGTATTATATTATGGAAAAAATGGATATTTATTAGAGGTGTAAAATTTATGATATATTTTATTTTGATGTATGAGTTATAACATAAGTTTATAAAACACTAATACTAAAATATATTTTTGAAGAGAAATAAAATGAATTATAGTATAAAGATACAATATTGTATAATGTTTATAGATAACCCCTTAGATTTGGTATTAGAGAAATGTTTTAGATTTCTTTAGAGGTTAGGATGTTGTTTTATTATAAGATAAAAATCTTATATAACCATCAAAAATAGTATGTTTGGAAGAATTATAGATATTTTTGATAAATAAAAAGAGTTTTACATAATACAGTTAAGGATATCTTAGTGTTTATACTCATAAGATTGTTTATTACGATTCAATGGATATTATAACAATAACCATTTTGGTTGGATATCTTAGTGTTTATCCTCATAAGATTGTTCATTACGATTCAATGGATATTATAACAATAACCATTTTGGTTTTAGTAAATGGATAGATCCATTAAGAACCAAATTAATGATTAATGTGAAGGAAGATATGGTTGTTATAAGAATGGGAAACAAAATGGAATGGGACCTATAGTAAAAAATCATATAGTTATTCTTAACTAGATATCACAAATTATTATTAACTACTTAATCCAATATGGGTTTCATATTTTGTAAAATATGCCATAAATTAAGCTTAGTAGAAGTTTTGGGGACAAATATAATAAATTTAAAAATATTCAATGACCCTTATGTCAGGAATATGGATAGAAGTTCTAATAAAATGTATTAAAAGAA
The DNA here is from genome assembly GCA_963277665.1 of Viscum album. Lineage (NCBI taxonomy): Eukaryota > Viridiplantae > Streptophyta > Magnoliopsida > Santalales > Viscaceae > Viscum > Viscum album. The sequence goes on along the minus strand of OY728137.1, from coordinate 1,237,693,938 downwards.
TAAAAAAATATTTTTATGTGGTAAAAGAGGTCATACAACAATAATATGAAAAAGAAAAAGGAAGTGTTTCATTAAATCAGTGAAGTGGAATAAAAGTATTCACAGAGAATAAATTTTATATTTTAAATATTGAAAGTATAGTCATTATAAAATTATATTTCCTAACGGGATATATCAGTAATAGGATCAACAAAACTACATAGTTAATTTTTTAGCAATTCCTAATGCCATTATTGTATATGATATGAAAAATTAAAATTATATATGAAATTTATGAATTATATATTGTCTTATGTTTTGACATTTTTGAATCATAGGAAATGAATCATATGTTTTAGGAAGGATGTATTAATGAATAACATATAACATATGGTTAATGTATTTTAAATAATGTTAAATGATTATGGTTTCAGCATATAGAGACTCAAGTGTTAAATTATAGTGTCATATTTAAGGATGGTCATAATTTTAAAATTGTTCGTAATATTTTTATTTTTTATGTGTTGGGAATACTTTTGAGACATTTATTGAGTTTTGATTTGAGGTATATGTAACCATTAAGTTTAACATGTGATCTCATGATTTGAGGAAGAATATTCTTTTCATTTAGTGAAAATAATTTTAATGGTATTAATAACATTTAGGGTTTATATGATCTTTGATGATTAATGTTATTTTTTAGGATATTCATTAAATTTTTTGTAATGTTATAGGAATTATGTTTATATAGTTTTAGTAAAATGGAAAACTCATAGACTGGGTGAAAACTTGTCACATCTAAAAATTCCTAAGGGGTTGAACCCACACTTAAAGGGTGATAAGGTAACAATGCCCACCATGAGCCTACATGATGTCCTAGTTAGTATAAAATTGTTTCTCTAATTTAATAGTTTTTAAAATAAATATTAAATTGATTTTTTGAATTTTCTTATCATATAGATAAACATTGGATTGATAAGTGATTTGATAATTAAGTGATTAAAGTGTTTTGAAATAAATTAACTTTTTTGAGAACCTTATATGATTATGGAAAATAGAAATATTTTTGGATAATATGATATTTTATTTAATTAATAACGTTAAATTATGTTTTGGAAAGAATATATGAATTAATTTTTTCTCTTATAGTAATTCAGTTTATTTTGGGAAGTGATTAGAATATTTTGAATATTATACGATTAAGGAGTATGAATTTTTGGGTATAATAATTTATGACTAATGAATGTTTACTGGAGTAAAATGTTAAATTAATCCTGTAATATTTTTTTATTAAATCTTTCTGATTTTTAGGTTTTAATCACTTTTGGGAATATTTTGAAGAATTTCTAGTTGAACATTGTGTTTTATTATTAAGGATTTGGATATTAATGTTGTAATCCATCATACTTTGGTTTATTAATTTTGGGAATAATCATACCATTTTATAACAATTTTTTTGGATAATATCTAAATATCGGATAAATTGCTTGTAATACTTTTGTAGATGTACATGATCCTATAAAAGATGATTTTATTTATTTAGACATAAAATTTATCTTTAACAGTTATCGTTTAAAAAAATATATGAGATTATGGTGGAAATTAATTAAAGTATGGAATTATATTTATCAAGTATTATATGTCCTTTGATTTTAGTATAGATGATAAAGTAATTCCACATCTCTATGGAAAATGATCTTGAAAAAATTCATGTTACCTTCATTTTGGATGAATTTATGGTATCTTCATTAAAAATAGATTTATAATTCTATTGTTATTAATATTCTCTTTGTCATAAACCAATCCGGGATTCTATCCAACCTGACACCCACCCTGATCTGTAGCATGGCCCGAAGGCCATTCCAAATCCCCACAAGCTGGAAACTAGTGTCTGGGTATAAGAAATTTTTTTTGAACAATTTCACCCATGAGTATAACCATAATCAATCTGTAAAATATAACAATAAACCATAACTAATAAAATGACCAAACAGGGTACAATAATTTTCATAATAATGGTTTACAACATTAAACAAAAACCAAAAGTCCACTAATGGAACGATGATAATAAAACTCTCCCAAAACCATTATGTAACATGAGGAAAATCACCATTAAACCACCACCATCACCACCTACAAGAAGTCTAACTCTAGCAACCCGATCTATCATTACCTCGATACATCTTCCCTTTACTTGGGTAACACATAAAAAAGTCTTCATACACCCAATGGTGTATGAAGGGTTTGATAAAAATCCCAATAGGATGACATCCAAAAAAAGATTTCATAATACAACATTTGAAGACAAATTAACATGTGCAATTATACAAAATCATTTGAAACATTTTGAAGAAAACATTTTAAGGAATACCATTTCTCAACAAGAATGTTTCAAAATAAAATATAAAGAAACACCACCATATACCAATGGATGGAACCACATCATATAATTATTTCACAAGAGTGTACCATTGGTGAATTTCTAATGGTAACTTGCACAAGTGTAACTCTATCAACCTCATACCTTGGTGAAACATGGTATAAAAACCATATCTAATAGCATTCTCATATATTATTCCCTAGGAGGGAACATCCCAAGGGCCTAGTAGTCTCTAATCATCATCATAATTTAGTTATTATTGGAATCACCAATCATTTGATGTGAATATGGGCCTTTCCCCTTCCGAGTAGCAAGCATCACGTCATTGGACGAATCTCAGCTTGCCACTTTCAAATCACCAACATACTAGTTCTATTTTTTCCACCAAGGTACCCAAGATTTATTTTCTTCTCAATTTCACATTTCACATGTCACACAATTCATCTGTGTCACAAACACATTGCATACATTAGAAACACATTATAAAATCACCCCTTTCACAAACCATGATAAGGTACCCCCTATTTTCTGTCAATAAACAACTTCGCATTTAATACACACTCAAACTATTTGAAGAAACATTTCGCACCACTTTAACAATCCATTAAATCCATTTGAAAAAATAACAAGAAAAGAACATAATAAATTTAACTATTTACAGGGGCCGATCTCCTTTTAAATATACACACATTACTGGAGAAAAGATCTATACCATTGATTTTGGGAAAACCGTTGGTATTGGTCACTTATATGGATCTGTACCAATGGTTTGGCCAAAACCGTTGGTATAGGTCACTAATTTGGACATATACAAAGGGTTTTGGACAAACCGTTGTTATAGGGGGGACCTATACCAACGGTTTTCCAAAAACTGTTGGTATAGGTCACTTACATGGAATTACGCCAATGGTTTTGGCCAAACTGTTGGTAAAGGTCCATAATAAAGACCCTATACTAATATTTTTTCCAAAACCATTTGTATAGGTCCCCTTATACCAATGGTTTGTCCCAAAAACGTTGGAATAGGTCCCAAAATTAAAGAATCTATACCAAAGGCTATCAAAACTGTTGGTGTTGGTCTATACCAATGGTTTTGAGAACCATTGATATAGTTACTTGTACTTTTTCAAGAATCTTCTTACAGAGAGAATTAAATAATGCAAAATTTAAAATTGTTATGATAATAAATATATATATTAATAAAATTATGTTCACAAAAGTCAAGTTAGGTTAGTGGTTAAGTCATTCAATCATAAACTGTATGTACTGGGATCAAAACCCACCGAATACTTATTTTTTGAAATATATATAACAACAATTTTATGGAACTGTTGGTATAGATTTTTCATATTACTTATACCAAAATTTTTGAATACCGTTGGTATAGACCTATCCCCACAACTTACTTGGAAAGGGTTCTCCAAACCATTGGTATAGGATATACCAACATTTTGGAGGCCTATCACTACTATAAATTTATGCTATACCAAAAGTTTAAAAACGTTGGGATATGCTATAGAACCATTGGGATATGGTATCCCAACAGTTTATAAAATTGTTGGTATGTTGGCAATGGTGACAACCCTATACCAACGGTTCTGTATGAACTGTTGGATTAGAATGAAATGAATTTCATAAACCAACGGTTTAAGTGAACCACTAGTAATGAGAGATTCTATTTCATTATACCAATGGTTAACCTGAACCATTGGCAATGTGGGAAGAATAGAATCACCACGAGGCAGTGCAACCTCAATTAAAAAAATTACCATTATCTAAAAATAGTAGCACCGTGACTACTACAACACCAATTAATAATATCAGCTCCATCTATAGCCATATAGTCTCATACAGCTGTGGGAAGAACGAGGCATTGCAATTAAAAACAAAAACCCAGAATACAAATTATTATTTAACAAAAAAACTATAGAAAAACAAATTAGATACACTTTCTCATTCTATATCTTTCAATATCAGATAGTCTCATACATTAAATAAATAAAAATAACCAAAACATGTGAAGAGTATAGTAGAGGATGAAGTGGGTGAAAATTGAAGAAAAATGGATTGTGTAGTTGGTCATCATGTACGAATAACACCCCCAACCATGGAACCATCATTAGAGGTGACAGATGAAAATTCGAACTCTAGGTATCTATTTGGATTCTCCAACTTCCACACAAACGTGAAACAACTCAAGATCAAAATCATAAAAATATGAGAACAGTGGTTTATAAAAACATTTTCTTGAACCAAACACATCCTGATGAAAAAATTGACAAACAAGAAGCTTACATATTTCATCCAGCAGTCCTGGTGCTTGTGAAATTGATATTAGAATAAGGGCACCCCATCTTAGCAAGGAAATACACCCACATAATACACACCTTTTAACCAGTTTTCACCCTTTTATCATGATCCAAAAAAGCCTACAAAACTCAGTAGTGTTGTCATTGTGGTTAGTCAGAACCCACCGGATGGTCATGCCACTATAATCAATATAGAGTTTAGCATTTCATTCAGGTGGGAGCAGCCTTCCATGTTATTTTAAAATTGACGTATGTGTTTGTGACCAACCGATACTCCTCAAATTTTATTAATGAAAAAAGAGTGTACAAAGATTACACGAGGTGAGAAGAGCATGAAACACAACATAATTAAATGTTACCAAATATCAAAATAAGAGGATCTTACAAAATCATGACAAAGGAAGTGAAAGAGGACTCCCTAAAACATGATCACATCATTATAGAGTCTGTCCAAAAAGATCTAATCACTTCCTCTAAATGTGATAGGCACATCTTGGGTAGAAGGCACATAAAAGCCAATGGTAAGAAATTAAAAACCATTTAGGACTCATTGCATAATCTCAAAAAACATCCTCAAATTCATTTATAACACCCATTCCAACCAAAATAGAGCCCATGTAAAGTGAGAAAAATAGGCTTAGAAAGACAGCAAATTTCGGAAAACCTATATAGAACAATGGATCAAAATAGAGTCTCCAAGCATCGTCCATTGCTCCAAAAATTCAGAAATAAAATAATCCTTTAGATCCCTCTAATGGTTTAGAACAAAATTCTCAAAATTGATCCATCCTTCAATATATGAAGAAATGATCCAGTAGACTTCATATACCCGATTCCAAAAGGGAAGCGAGAATCATGGAAACCTAAACAGTATGCGATGGTCCTCTTAACATAAGCATGTACATTACACAACTCGCATGACCTTCACAATTTGTTTTGAAATATATCATTATGGAAGAAAAACACAATCTTGGGAGACTACCAGAACATAATCAATCAGCAAAAGAAAACCAGAACACAAGATAAAAGTATTCCATGTCCAGACAGAGCTTGACGTATTAGATCTAGACCCTTGAATAATTTAAAAAATCCACATTTCTAGATTGAAAACAGGTTCTCAAACCCATATGCAATAATGTCTCAAAGAAGCATCTACTATAAACTCATGGAATCAGATTATTAAAAAAACACATCAATGACAGTAGCATCCTACTTGGTATTATGAATCCTATAGAGTTTTAAATCATGAATTTATTAAGCAAAGTTACCCAGACAAGAAACAACTCTGTGTTGGGTCCATATCCATTACCAAATTCATCTTCACTTTTGGGATTATCATCATACTTCTTATTAATGAATTCCCCCATATTCATAGACCAATTTCATGGCGCAACCTCAGCCAGTTTTCCTCCACAGCTCTAAGTAACTACTCTTCAGACGTACTCGTTCACATCACAGATAATTAAATGATCGAAAATATTACGGTCATAGCCCATAGAGAATGTAATGATCGAAAATGTTACGACTGTGGCTCATAAATAATATTTTAGTTAAAATCCTATCTTTATAATTAGTATTAAAATGTTTAAATACACAATTAATACCTTAATTAATTCAATTCTCACATCCACTGAACTAAATCAAATAAAGTTAATTAATTCTTAAATGTTTTCTTATAATGATAAATCCAAATTACTTTTAATAATTTAATATGCAGTACCTATTTAAAATTACTCCCTTATAAATTTAAACAGTCATTACCGAATGAACATGATTAAAAATTCATGTACACATACTTATAATCTTGATCTACAACATCTCAGGTGACTTAATCACTCATGAATAAATCATCTTCAACTAATAGTAAAAAAATCATAATAAAAATTATATTTTAGATTTATATAACTGAATATTTAAATTAAATAAAATGAAAGCCTATACAAAAAATTTAAACTGTCAATGATTGTTATGTAAAAATATCAACAGTTAACCTCTAGAATGGAAAACAAGTGTGATAAAAAATAAAATTGAATAACATTCCAAAATTTATAATAAAAACATTTAGTTGTCTAAATCAAAAACCCATAGCATGGAACTAGTCACCATGTCATCATGACACATTATAGGAGGAAAATAAAATCTCCTAAAACATAACCTAATTGAAATGGTTTGAACTCATCTAATTTAAATATCATCCATTCACTATGGTCCATGACAATATCATGTTTTTTGTATCATGGTTTTATCTCTATTTTAAATCTCATCCGTTCTATATTGTCTATGACCATAACTCTGCTGAAACACTTGTTTAACATATTTATGTTTTCTATATATTCCAAACTACCGATTCACTAATCTCTTTCCTTCCTTCTTCCATGATTTTTCCATTTCAAACTAAAAACATTGTACCAAACACACCAGATAATAAATGCTAGAATGACAAGAATTGTCAAACCGGGAAAATAAAACAATTAAGTCCATGATAATATAATAAAAAATCAATCCTTATTATGAGGAAGAGACAAAGACAGGGGTTCCATATTTTTCATTTACGGGATGTAGAATTCATTCAAATTTTAGTGAACTACGCATTCATTTTTTATAAGATTTTGTAAGTATGTAATATTGGAAAAAGTCATTTTTTCTGATTTTTATTTATTATTTTTTATTCTAGTTATTTTCAATGACATTCATGGAGCTCCTATGGTTTTATATAGGATACTATTTGAGTTTTAATTCCTCAATAGATTCAAAAAAATTCTATATTTTTTAATTTATCAACCAAGATCCTTTTAATATCCATTTAATTCCATATTTATTGAAAACACCATTTCAGTATCAAACACATTTATTCCCATTTATCAATATTAAATTTTTTAATCAATTACCACATATTTTATTTCATCCCATGCTTATTTAGTTTTAGCTGGTGTTATTCCCATTTTATTATTATTAATTATATTCCATTTCCACTAGGCAACTACAAAAACACCACCACAAAAAATTACATCAAGATTATAATAACCACCAACACATCTCCAAACTAAGACATCACTATATTATAACCATCACATAACAACAATCATATTCTATTCTCCACTAATCATCCCTCAATATATACCATGACAATCCAACCATAACCTCTCTACTTCAACACAATCTACATCAGAAATGGTCATACCAATCTCCATAATTTCCCAAAAAGATCCAAAAAAACACAGTGTAAAAATAGAATACATTCTAGAATTTATGGAAATATATTTTTACAACCATAATAACCACTATCTTAATTTAAAGGGGTGTTTGAAAATATTTCCCCATCGCTTGCATGAAAATTTTCCCAAAATTTCCAGATTCACACACAACTATTTTATTCCTATGTTTAACATTATAACCTTTTATGAATGATCAGTTCAAATTATAAATCACATAAGGGGTTCATAATTCAGTGTGGCTAAAAGAAAAAAACAAAACATTGATCAAGTTAATTGTCACATTGATGAAGAACCAAAATGAAAAAACCAAAATAAATGGAGGCAGAAGATAAATATTAGTTAAAACTTACTGATTTGAAGTGGAAGATGAAACAATAACTTAAAAAAGGATGGATTGTTGTTGTTGAGGTAACATTAGATGCCTGGGAAAAAGTGGTGTGCTCTGGTCATAGGACACTACGTCCCCCCCTCTTGGTGTGATGACTTCATTCAACTAGGACCATAAGTTTATTGAGAAAAAATATGTTAATAATCTTTGATTCAATTATAACCACTAATAAAATGCCCAAAATAAATCAAGTCAAAAGATAGAATTTAGTGAAAAAATGCTGATTTGAAGTGGAAGAAAAAAAGGACAAAAATCGTGATGGGGACAGATGGGAATAATGAGAACAACATTCCCTATAAAGAACCAATTCGAAGAATGGAAACCACTTGGAAGAAGGGAAGAACCACCGTGAAGAACAACCAGGAAGATTGGGAACCCCTCAAGAGAAGGTGAAGTACGACTGTGGGAATAATGGGGCACTGTGAATATGTTTTAGTGTTTTTCACACTGATTGGGACTCGTGTCGGAGTCCGGATGGCTGTGCATTTTTTTATGCGGAAAATCTATCCTAAAAAATCTGCCACATTTAGAGTTTTTTTGGGTCTGGAAATGGGATTTTGTTTAAAGAACCAGTTTATTTTTGGGTAATATTGCAACGGTTTTGAATAACTGTTGGAATAGCTTTACATTATACCAACAGTTTAATGAAATCATTGGTACATGGATGACTATCCCAATGGCTTAAATAAACCGTTGGGAACATAATTTGGTACACGTACTATTTCAACTGGTTTCCTCAACCATTTGAAAAATAATCACATACATTCCCTATCTCAATGGGTTTTCTAAACCATTGTAATAGTGGCATTGGAATATAGGGGATTTCTAGTAGTGGATACCGATGGTTTCAAACCGTTGGTATATGGTATTTTTCTACTACTGACATAAACCAATTTCACTTCAAAACAAGTTTCCTATCATTTACACAACTCAAAATCATATTAAAGGTGCACAAAGATTAATACATCCTGCTAAAACAATACATAACTTTTAAAAAACACTTTTTTAATACATTCTAACATAAATTGAATTTGGAATCACATTTTTTCACATTCTACATGAGGCGTAAACCATTTTAATTATCAAAACAATGAAAGATACACAAAACATAACAACTTCCCGTTATAAAATTAAATTTCATTATATATTCATGAGAAAGAACTTCTAAAAAATATTTCTCACCATAAAATTAAATCATAGTGAATATATAATTAACCAATAAAGAATGTCAAAACATATAAAAATCATAGAGAATGGAACCACCAACCTCAAATGTAGAATCTTGTAAAAATTTATTTGAAACATAAATCGCACCACAACACGACCCTAAAAAGGAAATATAGAACCAAAAAGTCTATATTTACCCCTATGAATCAATATCCAACCCTAAATAGGTTTCCTATCTTGTTGGACATGAAAACCCCCACGAAAGAATAAAAGAAACCCTTGAAAAGATGGGAAATCAAGAAGGAGGACAACTCAATTGATGTTTCATTAAATAATACCCACCAAAATACCCAAAGGAAGGGAGCATTAGGTATCCAAGAGGAAGAGAGGTAGGTTCCTAGGGTTGGAGAGCTCGAATAGGGTGAGCAAGGTGTATATGGGGTTAAATTTTGATAGGACACAAATGAAATTTAATTTTTTTTAATTACGTGGACAATTTTCATAGTTTTCTCGCATGGTTTTCCAAACTATACAGAAACCATTCCCCACTCACTATCAAAGAGGCACCGTTCTCAAGGGTATTCCATATATCCTAACTTACCAAGTGCAAGTTGTATAATAGCAACATCTCAAAAACCACATCCTACCGCACGGTTACCAGGGCAGGGGTGCATGGTATTCTTTAACTGTGCACCAACCTTGTACAACGTGTATTAGGGCCCAAATAATCCATTTTTCTTAAAAAATATAATTTAACTCCAAGAGGTAAAATCTAGAACAAAAATAAAAAAAATTACCTTAAAATAAAATTGCAAATTTAACAATTCCCCACAAAATGAAAACTTTCCTCTCCTAGAAATTCATTCTATGCTTTGATTAAAAAAAACTAATACTTCTCCAAAAATCAAGTAAATTCCTTAAAAAAATCAAAATAAAGAGAAAGTAAGAACAATCTGAATGGAAATAATGATTCACAATATTTAACTCGAGAGGCTAGAATTGGATCCCCACCATATTCCATCTGCCTCTATAAATCCAAAACACCTCCATTTGAATGACCAAAAGAAAATGAATTTGCACATCTATATAATCCAACCTCTTAAGACAATAATAGTTCAGACATTACCAAACAAAACTCATACCTCCTAACTGAAATGAAAAATCAAACCTAGAACACATCTCAAAAAACACTTCCACAAGTTATCTTCAATAAAATAGTTAGGCACACTCCAAGCCCAACATTTACTCAAGGAACTCAAAATTAGTTACTCCAAACAATAATACCCACTTCCAATCAAGCACCAGTAACTAAATTGGATTATCATCATGGGGAGGCCTGAACGGACTCTCCACCATGAAAATCAACCTCTTTAACCAACCATTATAGATTAATATAAGAAATATTACATTTTTCAACTCAATAACCTCCCTAACTGACCAGCAAACATAGGCCAACAAACACCTCCATTGATGAGGGGAACACTCGCCCCTGAGATAGGCTGAAACCAAAAATAATTCATGAAGTTCAATTGCACAATGAGAACTAAAGAGGGATCCAATTCCATAAATCACAACCACTATAATCTCAAAAAAATGTGGCAAGCATGCCTACTTACAACTAATGAATAATTATCTAACCGTAAGGGTCATAAAAAAGGTATGAGGGATCAATTCCATTTCCAAAAAAAGAAACATTTCATGATGAAGAAACTACCACAGTGTACATAAACAATTATCTTTATATCACTGAATAAAAAATTCAATCTATCGTCCCCCACATACACACCTGAGATTTTTGAATTCGTGCGAGCTTTACTCTTGGGAATATGATTGGAAACTAGATGTTTGAAGCATCTCCTACCTCGTAGTCATACAATGATGGTATCCAATATTTAATCCTTCTTTTGGTTTCATGAGAGACTAAAAAATACCCCAGGTAAAACCCAAAGAATACAACACTCCATAAGACTCACTTTTCTCAAACATTTAACTTTTACCAAGACATAGACTAAGAATATTCACATGCATCATCCACTTTCACCTCGAATGGGGAATGACGAAAATAAGATTCCAACAAAACAAACCTCTATTTGAAACAAAAAAAATTATAAAACAAAAAAACATCAACAGAACATACCATTATAACCAAGAATTTATATGAGGGAAGTGAATTTAAACTGATCCCTAAATAGTGAACTACTCCTTCAAATAGACATGAGTACCCTTTAAGACCAATCTTGCCACAATGATGGAACAACATGATCTTAAACCAAAAAAAGAGAAAATAAAAGATATAGAGGCCCTCTCTAATTCCCATACCAACTCCAATAGCTTCATACCAATTCCATGTTTCCTTAATGGAACTCCCTTTACATCTTCTAGATATTGGAAAAAAATATGATGCACCGATCACTCCTACGTAACATAGCTTCAATAAGAACAGCATGCCTCACCACATTAGAAAAAAAGATCAAATCATACTCTGACACCTTCAAACATAAAGGTAACAAACTTCATTTTTAAATACACATTAAACTTAAGGAAACTAAATTTCCCATCTTTAATTTTCTCCATCCACTATTCCTCTTAGAGAGAATCAGCTTGACCGTAAAATAAAGGATTCAATTTCTGAAACTCAAGAAGAAATTCTAATGGTTGATCAGCGGGAGGGTCTTCCAATGGCGCACAACCCATGGATGCACATTGAAAACCCATAAAATCTTTTTGAGGGTGTACACTATCCAATCAAGGAAACCAAAAACCCAATAAAACAAATCCATCATCCAAAAATGACCACAAAAAATTTCTGATCACATAAATGGAACCAATTCAAAGGAATCCGAAAACATTTTTCAAAAGAATCTACTAACCATTATTTTGAAACCAAATCATAAACAATAAATCAAAAATAAAACTCCATTAAAAAAGAGTTCTAAAACACAAAACACCTTGTAACAAACAATCTCAAATCACAAAGAGACACACCACACTATTACTTGTTATCAAAACAAAACATGTTCTCTTTATAATAACTTTTGAAATAAAAAAATCTTTTTGTGTTGCACACTCTTTAATGGTATTCTGTGGTGCCCCACACATGCATATTCTCATTCCAAATAAGGGACTTTTCCACTATTACACACATATACATGCATTTTGTCATTCATTGGGATACCGAATATCAAAACACTTTCCAAGATAAAACATTCAACCCACACTTTCAATTTCTGCACATAATTACCATTTAAAAATTCATAAAACATTTCAAAATCTAACAAACCACAAAATCATAATCCTTTTTCAAACTCCACATATCAATTTTTTTCATTTTTCTCAAATTAAAATCCCACAGAGTATATTCAAAACATATCTCATTCAAAAAAAATCTACATCTCAAAATATCTCATTCAAATTTTTTTTTTGAAAAGTCATATCTTCTTATTTAAAAATGTTTTCAAAAAGCTTTTAAAAATAAATTCTAATATCCAATAAGTTTTTTTATAAACATCGGGTTTCATTTATAAAAATCCAATCTCGGTAAAACCATCCATGTTTTTTTTCAAAAAATCATTTTATTAAATATAAACATTCCAAATATATCTTCAAAATGACTTTGAAAATCCATTTTCCACCTTCCAAAAACCGAACCATTACCACTTTAAATTATATTTATGAAACATCAAAAATAAGAGTTTTCAAGACAATTTTTAGTATAATAAATGACCCAAAACAACTCTAAATAGAAAAATAGTGTCAATGGGTGACTTGTACATATGGTTGGAATCCATATTCCAATCAATCCACCATCATAGAGAGTGTTATTAGACTATTTCCCTAGCACCACATGGATTTATAGGCCCTGCAAGCTCATGAAAACCTTTAACCCAACTCCCAATTAAATTCCCAACCATCAAACTAACCAAAAAAACCCAAAAAAACCCAACTTCCAATGGAAAATTTGGTGCCATCGTAAGGTATACTGGCTAGGAACCCTTCCTGCAACCAGAACCTCAAGCTCTGAGGCATGGCCCAAAGGGATTCTAGCCTACCTGAAACATGACATTGATAACATTTTTTCATGAACTATGTTGTGATTCTAGCCTACCTGACACATGACACGGTCTGGGGCATGGCCCAAAGTGCATTCTCAATCCCCACAGTTTCGATAATAGTTCCTATATATCAAAAACATACTTTGGGAACAATTTCAACCATTAGTATAACCATAATCTATCAAAAAAATATAATAAACCATAATTGATAACATAACCAAACAGAGTACAACAATTTTTAGATCAAAGGTTTAAAACATTAAACAAACCCGAAAATTACAACAATGTAAATAAGATAAAAAATACCTTACCACAAACCACCATGTAATAAGGGAGACATCACCATCAAGCCACCACCATCGCTATATTTAGGAACTGGAACTCTAGAAATTGGATCCATCATTAACTCGATACATCTTGCCTTTACATGTATAAAACATAACAAAGTGTACATACAGCCAAAGGTGTATGCAGGGTGTGATCCAATGACTAGTAGGATTCCACCCAAAATAAAATATTCCATGAAGCAACATTATAAGAAAAATTAACATTCACATTTATAAAAAATCCTTTGAATCATTTTTATGAAAATATATTAAGGAAATACATTTTCAAAAAACTTGTTTAAAAATGAAAAATACACAAGGTCCATCATATACCGATGAATGAAACCATATCACATAATCATTTCTTAAGAGAGAACCATGGGTGAATCCATAAGGGTAACTAGATTAAGTGTAACTCTATAACCTCATACCATGTTGAAACATGGTATAGAAAAACTAACCAATAGTGTTCTCATGCACAAGCCACTATGGGGGAATATCCCGACGGCATAGTTGTATCCGATCATCATCATAATTTAGATAGTTTAATAATCGTCAATCCAGCTAAGTGAATATGAGATTCTCAAATTCCAATTCAACTACAGTCAACTCACATGATGAATCTATGCTTACCACTTCTAAATCACTGTTGTACTAGTTCTAGTTTTCCCACCTATGTAACCAGGATTCTCTTTGTTCTCATTTTCACATTTCACATGTCACACAATTAAGCACATTCAAAAACATATGCAATGCATTATAAACACAATAATAAATGGAGACATTCATAAACCCTGATAAGGATCCCAACCTATTTTCCTTAAACAAACTACTTTACATTTTACACACACTAAATCATTTGAAAACACATTTCATACTGCATTAAAAATCCCTGAAACCTATTTTGAAACATTACAATAAAATTATTCAATCAACTTAGAAATTTAATTCAGAAAACCCCCTTTCAAATATACACATAAACCAATTTCACTTTAAAACATGTTTCCAATCATTTACATAACTCACGAATCAATGTAAAGGTTCAGGAAAAATAATTTATCGTGCCATAAAAATCTATTTCTTTTGAAAAACTAATTTTCAATACAATCTCACCACTAGTTCCTTTTAAATCTTTTTCTTCAGCATTCACAAGAGGAATAAAACATTTTTATAAAATAACACAATGAAACATACACAAAACATAAAAATTTACCTTCATAAATTACACTTTTATCAATATACATGCCAAAATAATCAAAATATATTTTCCCCACAAAATTAAATTACGGAACACATATAATTAACCAAGAAACATTTAAATCATTTAAAACATTTATAGCATGGAACCACATGCCTCAAGTGTAAAACATTAAGAAATTTATGTGAAACTTCAATTAAACCACCATAAGACCCAAACAAGTAATTATTGAACTAAAAACATCAATATTGAACCCTCAGAATCGAGATCCAACCCTTAATAGGACACCCAACACATTGGATATAATAAAACCAATGAAATAATAGGAGAAACCCTATAAAAGAGGGGAAGTCGAGGAGAAAACCACTCACATGAAGGTTTCAGGATGAATACCTGTCAAAAAAAAGGAAGGAGACTATGGAGCCAAGGAGGAGAGGGGAAGTCACCTAGGGATGGAGAGATATAATGTGGTGAATAAAGGGGGTTTTTGGGTCAAATCCTGACAAGACTCTAATAGAATTTTAAAATTTTTAATGGCCTGGAAAATTTGCACAGTTTTCATACATAGTTTTTCAAACTATATGGTTATCCTACACAGCCTAAGAGGAACCTCATTGTCTAAGAGGCATCTTCTACATGGTTATCCTACACAGCCTGACGTAACATGCACAAGTCATGTGGTAGCTACTACCCAAAACCACCACCTACAAAATGATTACCAGGGTAGGGGCACATGGTTTTCTCTGATTGAGCACCAACCATGTGCCACATGGTGCAGGGTCAAAACTTTTACTTTTCTCCGAAACAAAAAATAAAACCAAGGGGAAAAACTAGATAAAAAATAAATTGAAAAATACCTCAAAATAAAATAACAGATGTGACACTCGAAAATATGTTCTCTTTCACTCTCTATTAGTCCTTAGATATCAGTTTTCTCTTCCATGCATATATTTTCACTTCCCACTATGATTTTTATATTCATAAAAATACATATTTATTACACTATATGTCCTTTAAATTTCATTTTCCATAATTTAAAGATAAATATTTATTAACTATTTTTTAAATGTGGGATTTCAATAAAATTATTTTCAAATGTAAAACCTTTGATTACTACGTTCAAGTTCAATTTGTGAAGATGAAATTTATTAAAGGGGGGAGAGTCTAACACCTCAATATTTTTTAAAAATAACCATTTTTATAGTGCATAAAACCTGGGACATTGAGCTTAAAAAACAATGACATATTATTATTTAAATATGACAGTTATAGAATAGATGTTTAATTGGAATGTATAAATAAGAATAACCACATTATTAAATATATATAATAGTCATACTCAATAAAAAAGAATTAATTAATTATTAGTAAATAAAAAATCAATTTTTATTAATTTCATTTTATACTTCAAAATGATTTTTTCGTCAATAAAATATTTCTATTATAAATAGATAATATAATGAATGTCACTTTTAGAAATTTTATTTATAAAATGAATATTATTTTTGTAATCATAATGTCAAAATTATCTTTGGAATAATTTTTTGATGTTTTATAAAATGTTATATTTTTTAATGAATAGTGTAAAATAATAATTATTATTAAAAATAATAGTTTCTTTCAAAATGTATACTTTTTTGATTATTTTATGAAAATTTTAATTTTACAGTGAATATTGAAAAAAACGGATTATTATAGAAAAGTGTATTTTCTTTTAAAAAAATTAAAAGTAAAATTCTATTTTGTATTATTTTTAAAAATCACATGTTTCTTTTGATTAACCATAATCCAATTATAGTTTTTCAAATTAATTTTATACATGATATTAGTATAAAAACATTTTATACTTGAAAATGCATTTTTATGAAAAAATATTTTTCATCATGTTTTTATGATTTAATTTTAAATTATATTCTACAAATTTTGTGTTTTGAATCTTGATAATTTTATTACATATTTGGAATTAATGTTTAAATATTTTTTTCAAATTTTTACTTTTTTTTTCATTATGAAAAATAACCCTAGTAATTTATGTTATCACAGTAAATGGTAAATCAGGTAATTAAGGATAAAAGTAAAACGATAATGACTAAAAAATAACCCTAACACTTAAATTAATTTCTCTATTAGTATATTTCGTCCATAGTCATCAAAATGTTGATTATATGGCCTTTTGATTCCATTTTCTATGATTTTTAACTTTATATTATTTTACATAAATAAAAGTCAAAAATGTGATTCTCTTTATTTTATTGCATCTAAAATAATTCATATAGATAAATAGGGTATATTTTAACTTTTAAATATTAAATTAAAATATAAATTATTTTTTTCATTAGAAAAAATTATTTATAATTTTTATTGATGATGTATTTATCTTAAATTCTTATGAAACACTGACACGATTCTTGTTCATATAGAAAAAAATTAGTAAAATAACTAAAAAAACTCTAAAAATAATATTATTTGAGTGATGTTATTTATTCCATGAATTCATTAGATAAAAATAAAATTTATTGAGGTTTTTATTTATTTTATATTAATTCCATTATTTTATTTTAGTTTTAAAAGTCAAATTAGATTAATAGTCCAAAAATTGAAATTATTAATATTTTATAATAAATAATATTTTACTGAATGGTTTAAAATTACTAAGAATCATGTATTTTGTTAATTGAATTGGATATGGTTTATTACATCAATCATGTTCGATTTATGATCCATTTTTCTTGTTATATTAACTATAATAACTGCTTGAGAGTAAAAAACCTTGATATCACACTAATTATAAAAAGGGTTAACAAAGGGTTAAGAAATGATACGGGTACAAATGTATTAAAAATTATACAAATTGAATATTATATATTATTTTGTTTAATACTCATCTAATATTCTAATCTTATCAATTTTTATCCATTTTATCATCATAAATAATTTGTAATAATTTAATATTTTAAGAAATTCAAAGACTACCCCTTCCCACTATTATAAAAGTGAACCGCTTATCATTTTTTTCACACAAAAAAGATATATTTTATTTATATAATCCATTAATAAATACTTTATTTACATCACACCTAATATCCTCGAGTTCTAGGTTTTATCATAAACACTATGAAATATTTTAGTGTAAACCATAAGAGGTTGTCTGAAGAACATGTATAGTTCTTAATCAATCATTTTAATTTAATATAATATTATTCCTCCTTAAATTTTTATTAATACATTATTAAATAATAAAACTATTATCTCACATATATTGATATTTTCTTTTCTTAATTTTATAACCTATATCTATCTCCTCTTAAATCAAATGGGAAATGAAACCATCATTCATGTGTACAATGGACTACCACCTCGAGAACCAATGAAATTAATTTTCCATAACCTCATATTATGATTCGTTGTAATGATGGATTTAATGTATATATATTACATTCATAAAATATTTATAATTCACAAATGATAATTTATCATTTAATTTCTTACTTTCTCATTCACTTAAAAATGACAATGTCCCTTGTGCATACGTGTGGACTACAACATCCACGAATTGATGTGATTCATTTTTCATCACCAAATCATATGAATGATATATAAAAGATTATAATATTATATTTATTATATAATGATCATTATTTAATGATAAAATAATACTTACCTTATTTCCATTAAAATGATTGAAAAATTGAAATATTACTCATGTATGCCTGTGACCTATCGTCTCCATTACTGTAACATTGTTCATTTTTCATAACTATATTTCATTATCAATTTTATTTGTATAATTTATGTATGTATAAAAATTATAATCATTTATTTTAATTATTATATATATGATTAAATAATGACCTTTTTAGCTATAGTCAATCTATCGAAGTCATTTTTCATATATGAATCAAATATCGTCAAAACGACCGACCTGAACTTAATTGATTAATTAATTGATTATTATAAGGTAAAAGAAATAATAAACAAAAAAATGTCTCTTAAATAACTAAATGATTAAAGAGTTTATTTTTAAGGAAGATAAATAATATACATGAAAATTTAGACTCAAGGTAAGAGATATATTATTTTAACAGCCCTTTTTTAGATGTTTTAATGGTTTATTTTCTAAATATTTTTATTCCATGTTCATATTCTTAAAATTGTTTTTATAGATTTATAAAGACATGAATGAATTTTTAAGATACTTTTATGTCACATTTTACTTTATTTCAAAGGTTTTAAGAAATTTTTTTTTACTTTTATCGGTAATTTTTTGAAAAAAAGAAATAAGGAATGTTCTATTTTAATATATATGCCCTCAATGGATTTTCCCACTATCCTAATTGTTAGTTTATGTTTTAATGCCTTCATAATATTCCATTTTTCTTTAGGTAAATAATATCCTTACCAATTTTATCATTATTATCATAAAAGGTTTTAAAATGGAATGGATATTTCAATATATATAAATGATTTATTATGGGTAAAAGGAATATTTTTATGAGTGTCATGATGAAAATGAAATCTTTCATGTTCCCTAATTAACTTTTGGTTATCTAGAATTGTTTATGATGATGATTTTTCCTTTTATAATCCAATGATGAGTGGATCATTTATAAAATAATGATGGGTGGCATTGTTGTTAACCATGGATGGGTGGTTCTGTTATAAACCATGTATAGGTGGGTCTTTGATAGCCCTCCAATACATTGGATATTGAAGTCGATCGTATGGTCATTCCATTTGTAAGATTGATATAGACAAGTATGTCCCAAGGTACATAATTTTTTTTATCAATTACATCTATGGGTTTCTTCAAAAATATTATGATTTATCAAGTTAAAATATTTATCTTAATTTTAAAGGAATGTATAGGATACTCTATAAGGGAGAAATTATAACTTTTTGAAAAGTTTTTATGAGTTTTTCATGACTTCGATGAAAATTTTATGATTTTTATTTTTTTATTTAATTTTTATTATGACATTTTTATGAAAATATTTGGTTATATGAATTTTTTTATATTGTTATGAAAAATTTATTTTGAACCCCCAAAGTTTATTTCATAAAGAAAAAAATTGTAAGTAATCATGGAAAAATGGTTTTCTTTCTATATTTAATTTTTCTGTCCACTACTAAGACATTTGTGATCATACAACATTTTATGAAAAGTAATAGGATTTAAGGATGAATAAGGTAAAATAATAATTCAATTTAATATTCATGCACATTTTTTAAGAAATAAAATCATATTTGGTTTTAAAAAATTAATATTGTGTAAAAAATCATATTATGTAGAAATGTCCACTTTATAATATATTGGATTTTTATGTACGATTTAAAACCTAATTCTAAAAAAATATAAAACTAAAATATATTTTTGAGTGAAATAAATTGAATTATAGTCTAAAGATATGTGGTTATATAATGTTTAAGTTCTATTCCTGACAATATTGTTTCTCCAGTATACGTGTGGGCTACCACCTCCATGAAGCAATGTGATTAATTTTTAATTTCATTTAAAAATAGATAGAAATACTTATATAATTAATGAATATATATAATAATTATTTTATAATAATTAATCTATAATTATTAATTATTATTTTTACTTTCGGTTGATCCATCAATCAAAAAGTGAAAACATCACCTATGTGAACTTATAGACTACCGTCTCCATAGTGTGATGAAATTTATTTTCTATCATAATTTTATGAAGGGTTATAAAATATTATATAAATAATAATTATGATACTTATGTATTATTAATATTCTAATGATAATTAAACCTCGACCATGTTTTAAATACTTGCACCATAAAAACGAAACATGCATAGAATATGGACAAGTTTTCAATTGAATGTTAATTTTAATGAAGAAATTATTGGTAATAGGATAGTTGGAAATTATAAAGTAATAATACATTGTAATTTATGTGTATATTTTATTCTATAATATATTAATAATAAATATATATTTATTATATATGAGTATTGAACACCTAGGAAGAAATATAAGAATTGTGGTAGGGGTTTTTATTAAAAACTGATTTCTTTTTTTGATTATCTATTCTAAATTTCTGTTGAGGGAAATTATATTGATATTATCCTTTGAACATCATATATTTTCATAACATATAGTATTCATAAAATTTTAATTTAATAGTTCAATTTTATTTAATTTGATAATTAGAAATATCCTGAAATCACTTTAAAGAAAATATGAACTTGTTTCCTCTTTAGTTGATGAAATACTTCTTCCATGTCCATGTTGTTTAAAATATTTTCAACAATGTTATTTTATATGATACAATGATTATTTAAAGTAAAATTAAACCATATTTTACTTTATTTAAAATATATTAAATGTTATATTATTATCGTTTTACGAATGATCTACCTTTAGGATTTTTTACCAAATGTGTGAAAGGAATCTATGAGTTAACACTTAACGTATGAATATATTTTCTCACTATCATGAACATTACTTACTTTTAAGATTCCTTTAAAAGTTTCCATTTTTTATCTTCAAATAAAAATTTTTCTCAGTATTTTACAAAATTTTAGTTCTAATGTTATCGTGGAAAAACGATATGTTCCCCCATATTCAAGGAAATTTTTGAGTGTTATTTTTATGTTATTTTTTATCAATGTAAACATCTTTCAATGTTTATAATTATTAAATTGGTATATGATCTAATGATACCATCCATGTTATTTATATGGATGTCATATAATTATATATTGATGAAATGCTTGTGAAACCCATTTCTTTTCCATGGGTTATGGTATGATGAATTGATTGATTTTTTTTAGGAAATTATGGAATACATATGTATGGTTTAAATTAAGTAATAGTTGGGTTTGTTAAATTCATCCAATTCATTGGGTAAATATTTATATCTCATGTGATAATTATGGTTTTGAATATCGAGTGAACCTAGTTTATTAAAGGACGTTGTAAACTATGATAGTCTTAGTAATGAACATTGACTAAGGAAATGATACAATGGGGAGGGAACCCAATCAACTATGGGACTTTTTTCTGTTATGATAGTCTTAGTAGTGATCCTTCAGTAATGAAATTATTTTCTATTATTATGAATGTGTAACAATATTCCTATAAAATGTTCTCATACAAATGATATTCTATCAGGGCTCATGATTGATTAATGATGACTGATAACTATAATGAATAACATTTTTTGAAATGCTAAATAATTATGGAATGACTCAATATTTATGATATATAAATGATTGGGTATAAAGACCATATGTTATGATAATAATTTCATACCCTTATTTTGATCTTATGCTATAATATGATCATTGATTGATATATTCCATGTTTACCCTTCCCGAGAATTTGGTCTCACCCTTTCTAATGTTTTCATTTTCACAAGTCATGGAGAATGGTTTTATGTAGGGAACATCTAAGAAGTGTACTTTGTAAGAAACAAATTTGGCGGATGTTGAAGATATTTGAATAAAAAAGATGATTGTGTATCAAGTCTCTACATATATCAAAACTTTACAGTTATAGGGTGTGTATTATTAACAGGTGTATTAAATATTAATCTAAAATAGTGTAATATTTATTTATTAAATGCTTGTGATTGCTCAGTTTATGACCTCCAAAATTGGTTGTCGGATTTTTTTGGAGGAATGATAGAATTATTTTGGTGTTTTTCATTCTTTCCTAAGAAGTTTGGTCAAAAAAATATCCATGACAACCACTCAAAATAAATTTTTTTGAACTACAAATTCTTCCACTAAAATTGAAATAGTTTAGATAATTAATAATCATTTGTGGCCTCCAATGTAATTAATGAATAACAATTTTTTAAAATAAAATATCATAATTGTCGTATTATTATCATATTTAATAGAAATAAAGGAAGTCAGATTGATAAGTAAATAATTAAAAATGACATGATGAAATTCAAGTATTTAATAAATACTCAAATTTATAATGTTTAATTAAAAATATAAAATACAAACTACATTCCAAAAATTATACCCTATTAAAACCCTATATTTTACTTTACCAAAAGCCATCCAAATGAATCAAGAATATTGTGGATACCTCTATCTAGACTATTGTATCACATTTTAACCACTAATGTTTAGAGTTGGTCTCTATCACAAAAAAAAAGTAACTAATATAATATGAAAAATATAAATAAAAAATTAAAAACATCATTGAAGTTAAGATTATAAAAATAAAGACATAGATAAATATTTTATTAAACTTTTACATACTCACCCCTAGAAAAAGGATATAACAAACCTATAATCGAAACTAACGAAATTAAATAATATATCTCATTCAAAATCAATCCAACACCAGCACATGACCAAAAAAATATTTCGTGACAACAGTCATATACAACTTTGAAAAACAAGGATGTATTATGGCATCACAAACATCTTGTGACCAAAATAAAAGTTGTATATCACATTAAAAATAACCATCATCAAACCATGAATTAAATTAAACTTAGCTTATACAATTAATTTAGTGGCCTCATATTCATCTAAGACTCTAATATGTCTAAAAAATTAATCACTAAAACCTAGTTAAGTTTAAGAAAACACAAAATATTGAAAAAATACACATATAAAAAATAAGAATTGCAAAAAATTTAATTATAAAAAAACATTAAAATAATATATATGCATCTTGTGGCCTTTATATAGGTCTTAATTGGAATTAACTTTTAGAAATAAATCACTATCACCCTGTATGGAGAAATAAAACAATGACTTGCGACTTGTAATATTGTGTCCATGAATTTTCTAATCCAAACAACAAAAACAATAAAATATTTAATCAATCCAAAAATTTTTAAAATAAAATAACCTTAATAATATATAAAAACACATAAGACAATAAATTTATATAAAATATATACACATAAAAACAACCCAAATCCAGATCCCACATTAAAAATACTAAAATTTTTTATAATTAGATATATTAAAAAGATTAATTCTAAGGGAATAAAATATATTATAATGAATCATTTCTATAATATTAGTAATATTATATATTGAAAATTGGTCTCTGTCCTAGAGTAACCATCATTAAATGTAGTGTCTCATACGACATGTAAGTCCCCAGAGTACCCTCCATTTCCCTAATTAGTATATAGAGGTCTATAATTTTTTATTCTTGTATATAATATGTTCATAACCCAATTAGTTATACAAGAGTCTCAAGGGAAAAAATATTTTCATGATCACAATATAAATAATCTCTGATACATTCTATAAATAAATAAAAAACATTTTTTTGTATTTGTTATGGAATTTAATTTTCTAGTTTGATGAAATGTATAATAATCCATGGTTTATATTTGCTAATTCAAAAAACACTTTCATCATGAAATTAAAATATTATATATCAATATAGAGATTAAAAATCATTACATATTTTGATTATAAGGGAATATGATATTTTATAGAATTTCATAACTTTAATGGAAGAAATTTTAGTACCAGTACTGAACTAAGAAGAAATAAATATAAAATTTCTAGTATAATAGCTAAGAGAGGATAAAAATATTCATAGATTTTTATTGTATTTCAAAAAAATAATATAACACCATAAAATCATAAAATAAGGAAATTTTACTATACAGTTCATGTGATATGAAACACTAAAGTTAAAAAACCCATGAAATATATTCCTTTTAATCTTTTCAATAACTTTCGGAACATGAAACCCCGAATCTAAATGAATCCTGATATAGAAAGAAATTATAAAATAGTATATAAATTGGAATGTATAAATATAACTAAAAATATAATTAAAATTACTTTTTTATATTTATTATTAGTAAAATAAAAATCATTTAAAAGAATAAGAAATGTTTACAAAAAAACTTTATTTTTTCAAAAGATAGATTACTCGCATTTTGTGCACATAAGATAAAATTAATTTTAACCACATAGAAAATTTATTTGAATAAATAAACTCAATATTTTAAATTATCATATCAAAATTATAATATTGTTATTTTTTGTATTTTCCTAAAATATTTCATTTTCCGTTGAATAGTGAAAAATACTGAATTTTAATTGAAATTGCACTTTCATTAAAATTATTTATAAGGATAAATTATATTTTAAAAGAAATTTAAAATATAATTAGTTAAATTATATATAAATTAATACAATTCAGGTCATTGGAATCAATTTCATATTGAAAATATTTATAAAACCTTTATACAATTTGGAACATTTTCACTTTGCAAGCCCACTTTCTTGTCACCTCTGCAGGAATAGTTTTATATTGAAAAACATTCACTTATGAGGATTGTATTTTTAAAAATGTACGATATATTTTGAATCAGAATAATTTATAATTTATAATAAGTTCAACTTAATTTTTTTACCAAAATGAATTGTGAAATATTAAAAATTAATTACCCTGGTTATGGTAAAAATGGATTTTCTGGGGGTTAAACTAAACTTATAATGATATAAATGACCGAAAAACATGAAAACCCCATTTTTTAGACATATTTAGACTTAATATAATTTATCATTCGTAATGGGCCGTTTTGGAGGCTTCTGGCATGATAAAAACATGGTTGTGATTGAATATTTTCAAACAATTAGAAGTGTGCCACTCACCTCACCTATAGAAGGACACCCCATCTCCTCTCCACTTCACACCATCAAACCCTATTAGTTCCGAAAATACCTATAAAACACTTCACAACTTCCCTCATATCATCTTATAATCTTTTCTTGTTTCATAAATCTTACCTTGGAAGGACTTTAGTGCAAACCTAAGGAGGATAACTGAGGAAGAGGTAACATTATTCAATGAGTGTCTTTATTTTATATCTTCCTCTACCTCCTTAAATTATTATTAAAAAATTATGATATAATATAGTAATTATATTAAATATTAAAATATATTTTTATGTCATGTTAATTACATAAAAACACATCCACTTCCATCAAATGGGTTACATAATCATTGTTTGTGTGTACGGTGGAATACTGCCTCGTGGACCGATGTCATTAGTTTTTTTGTTAAAACCTCCAACGGTAGTGTATTATGATGTATATAAAGAATATATATGATATGAATAATATATTTATACCTATGTATTAATTATATCATATATACCTTTTCAAATTTTCATTCTATAAAAGATATAGTAGCGTTGCTCGTGTGTTTGGCGGACTTCCATCTCACACTGCGATGTGATTTTTCATTCACTAATACTTTACATGGAAGGTGATAAAGATAATGTTGATGATTATATGTTAATTTAAAGAAATAATTATTATATTAATTACATATTTATCATTCTTTAAATAAAATATACAACATTTTCTTTCTTACATATAATGTTGACAGCATCGTTTGTGTATTTGTGGACGAAAGCCTTCACAAAGCGATGTCACTCTTTTTTCATCACCATACCACATGGTTAATATTTATAATTATATTTAAATAAATAAAATGTTTATTAATATATTATGATCATTATTAAAAGATAAAATATTACTTACCTTTTTCCATAATGAACATTTAAAATGGAGACATTACTCATGCGTACGTATAACCTACCGTGTCCATGATGATAAAATAGCCGATTTTTCATAATCATCATTCATGATTGGTTTTAATATTATAATTGATGTAAAAGTAGGATAATTATTTAATGATAATTATTTTTTATATTATATAAATATATAATAATTTTAAGAACTAGATCATCCATGATGAAACCCATATAAGAAAACAAGGAAATTAACAACCAAAATAATGAAAATTATGAAATATTATTAACGACTGGTGATAAGATGTTATAAAAGGATTACATATGATTTTATAAATATTTAAATTCATTTATTATAAATTAATAACATGTTCAAAACCACTATATGAGAGATTAAATCATGCTCAACCAAAAATAATCATATGGTAAGGGATTTCATCTCAATTTTATTTCAATAAGGAATATTGTAACATTATGCACCTATTTTATTTTATATGGGGTATATACTGCCCATTTTAAATCATATATCATGATTAATTAAAAATTAATTGTATTTTATGTTTCAATTTTAATTATTTTATCCAATGGGATTTTACATGAAAATTACCATGTGGCAAAGAAACTCATAAATCAATTTCTTTCCATTGGGATATAATACATTTTTATTGTCATTCGTATTATAATATTTTATGTATAATAACTTTTTATTATCGTATGTTGAATTTATACTTATTTTATTAATATTTATAGTTGATACACATAATCAATATATTTACTGTTGAATTTTAGTTGATGGAAATTATTTAACCATTGTATAAATAAAACAATATAATTTTCTTATCCTCTGATTATGCAAGTTATTTTCAATTAATATTACCACTTTAGCACTCTTTTATAATTATAATAATTAGTGAATGATTTTTAATAAAATTTGACTTCATATCTCTCTTTTAATACAAAAATATTTTCCTCCAAAACCATGATTCATATTAATGTTTTTAAAAATTTTATTAAAATTTTAAAAACCATTTATTAAATAAATTTTTATCCATTTGAAATTTTATAAAAAATAAAGGAATTATCTTATCATTTTCGAAATACTGAACTTTTCTAATGTTTTTATAGTGAAAATGGAATTTTATTTTTAACTTGTATAACATGAACACAATTACTCAGTAATATTACTTTAATATCTTTGATTATTATTCTAAAATTTTACAAGATTATTTTTAATTTTTTTTCTAAAATTAAATAAAATATTTTTTAAAATTTATTTTCAAGGATAGGTTTTTCCAAATGTTTGATTTTTTAAAAATTGATTTCCAAAATTAAAAGGATAGTTTATTCAAGAATAATTATAAATATATTTTTATTTAATTTATATTCATCAATAACAGTAATAATTCATTTTACATATAATATACTAGGGATATATTGTATTGATACTATCCTTATTCTCCCTTTAGATGGTTTATGATTATTTTGACCAAAGATAGTATTGTAATTCACTTCCCAGATTAATTTTTATTGTCAATAAATTTTCCTCAAAATGTTCAATTACTGTGATCATTAGACATTAAATTTCCCATAAATATACATATTATTTATCATTGATATTTTGATTTTTTAAACTATATATCATCTCTATATATAGAGTTATACATTGAAAGTCATTTTTTTAATTTAGAGATATTTTGATAGATTTATATTCTTTTCTCAATACAGATATAGAATAAAAAGGCATAGTGTTTATGAATTAAATCTATTATTAGATATATGTGGAATTATTAAGATATTTAATACATGGGTGGAATCTAATTATGGATATCCCCTCGACGCATCGATATTCTCGTGATGCGAAATAGTAAGCTAGTGTGAAATCAGTTGGGAAAACCATTTGAGTTTGTATCCAGTTGTTTTAGACTGTCTTATGACAGATCTTGATAGTAGAGCTATCATATTCCTGACAAATTAAGTTAGATAATTAATAATTATTTTTATTTAGAATTCATTTTTTATTATCCACAATATTTTCACAATTATATTATCTCTAGATGTATTTCATAATCAGTTTTTTTATTAAATGTCTTGGGTTTTCTATTATTTTCGTTGACATATTTATTATGAATTGTCCATTTATGATAGTCATTTTATTGTTTAAATGGATTTTTTTAGTTATTTACCTTGCCATTGATTATTCTAGTCGATTATTTAAACAGAATGTATGTTTATATTTTTAATTTTCCATATTTTTC
The DNA here is from genome assembly GCA_963277665.1 of Viscum album. NCBI lineage: Eukaryota > Viridiplantae > Streptophyta > Magnoliopsida > Santalales > Viscaceae > Viscum > Viscum album. Next base: position 1,237,665,154 of record OY728137.1, on the reverse strand, counting down.
TTTTCTTATCAATTACTCTTCTTTATTCAGGATAGCTTCCTCTATACGTAACCCTTATTGAAAATTTTAGATCACCCTTATCTTTTTCCCATTTCCTTAAATACATGAAGCATACTACGAAATATATAAGTGAATATTCTAGAGGAATAATGATATTCTCTATCAAAAATAATGTTGTAATTTTTTTATTCAAATGTAATATGGGAAACATGAAAGTTCTCTAGATTACTGAGACTACTAAACTATTTTAATCATTGAGATGTGATTCCTTATATCTTATTTCAAAGTATTAAAAGTTTCACTATCTTTAGGCTACTTGGGTTTAGGTCACTACAAATAATTTATTTCATTTTAGATACAACCAATTTAATAAAATATTATGTTTTTACACATCAATAAAAATGAAAAGATATATTGGATTATGTAATGAATATTAATCAAAATATATAGTCTTTTAAATTTTTTATTTTTATTATGGGTAGGGAAACCACCGTGGGTGGTTATAAATTCAATGTACCAACCATCACCTAGTTCAACTTCTTTATAAACATAATTTTCTTATAGTAAAATTATTATATAAACCAAGAACTTTTTGATTAAAAATATAATAATAAAACAGATTAAACCTTATATGTCCTATTATGTATTAAAATTGTGTAGTCTTACCCTTTTTGTGTTTTTGAGGCTTGAGGTGCTCATTGGATGCTTGGAGTGAGTCTTGAGTGGGTTTTTATATAAAATATAGAAACAAAGTGATTAAACATAATGTAAGTGAATTTCATGGCTTCTGTGAGGCTAGTTAAGATTTTTACTAATTCGAGGTTAAATTCATTGAGGCGACATGTTTTTTTCTTTGCAGAAGTAGAAAAATCAACATTTACATGATGTGTAACCTTTACATGCTATGTAATTCCCCTATATATTGAATCTATAAAATTTATAGTGGCCCAATATTTCTTAAACCTTATGCCCGTTCTCTCGATTCCAGGTGATCTAGTGGTGACTACATCAATATTTTTGGAAACCTTGTGACAAGGATTGATCCTTGGCCTCTCTCTTTGATCCATGGTGATCCATGGTTAGTTCTTCCATTGTTTTCTTGCGGGATTCCCCTAAACACTATGGTTTCCTAGAATTTATTCTTTCCATGTTATTTCAGATGGTATACCATGATTATAATGTAGTTTTTCTCATTTTTTATTAGTTTAGTTATGCCACAATTTCCTTAGAGGGATAAAGATTCTCATCGGAGTGGTGATCAGAATCTATAATGTTGCTCAGTTTTCATGTGATGAATGTTGACACCATTGAGGTATGGGATTCATTACTTCTCTATTTATTTATATCAAATCGAAAATTGAGCATGTTTTATCCATTTGGATGGAAATATAATTAACCTTAAAATGATTAAACCATATTAATAGTTAATCATTTATAGATTTCATGTGGGTATGATTTGTACCATGATATAAAATTGCCTCTTAAATTTTTAGATAGTGTGATATCTACGCAGTGATTTATTATCATGTTGTTATTCATGGAGTAACATGTTGAAATATTTAAATAACATAAACCAATAATTAATTGATATCTAATTTGATTACGAATAATTATAGAATATTCATATTTTTAATTTGGGGATTTTTTTAATTTTATGATAATAAAATTATTGTTAGTATGTTTGTTTAATTGATAATGGAAATTCATTTGATAAATTGAATTGATATATAATGTGAGGTGTGATAATTTTTATTAATGATAATAAATAAATGGCATGTTAAATGAGAATGGTACTTCTCACATTTTAATAAAACTGGTTTTAAGGATAAGATCATATTTATCTTTTGATTGCTTGTTATAGATTGATGACCTAAGTTTCATATCATTCAAACCTGTGATTAATGAATCCGTTAATTAAATATGGAATAGTAATCATTTGGGTGATAAAGATAATTTTTAGGGACTTATTTTCTTTTATGATTTAGAAGACCGATTTCCTTGAGTTTTGAGGTGTGAGTTATCATTTATGTTTGAGGGAAGGTTACCTTGTTTTAGGCTCTAGAGTTCCCTTTTGGTTATGATTGTATATTTTATGTTTCTTTTATGATGGGACCTGAATACGAGCTTCTCTATGTGATGTGATATGGGTTAGGGAGGCTTGTATGTGATGTGAGTATAGTATGGATGAGCTTGGTATGGCTAATGTGATGTGGGAGGGAGGCTTAGGTGATGTAGAAGCATCTGAAACCTGTGAATGAAAGATCATTGGGATATTCAAGTGGGTGTTGGGGATGGAACATGATATGATACAATGGGTTGAAGATGTGTTTACCCATTTATGTGATGTGGAGATTTCAGATGCTCCAGTATGAATCTATTTAATAGATTATGGTAAAGATTGTTTTTTTATCTACATTCCATTCCCCACTATGTGAGGTTGTTTGATGTGTTTGGTTGCATGTTCCCTATTGGTGGTATCTTATGATGGTTTTCCTACAATTACTGCTTTATGGATTGATGTTAATAATTAATAAATAATTCTTTACCCATGGGGTTATTTTTGATGGAATAAAATTGATGAAAATTTGTTACGATGAATAATCCATGGACTCAGTTTAGAATATTCCTAGAGGGAATGGACTTTACTTTGATGAAGTAATGTAATTTGGAATAATTTTAATGGTTAATTAATGACTAATGAATTAATTAATGAAAAATTAATTTTTTAATGAAATATTTTAATTAAACGTATCACTTAAAAAATATTTTGATCATATAGGATATCTATTTGTAGTAGTGGCAGTTAAGAGTCTGAATGACATTAGATGCAATTAGGTCTAAGACTATGTTATTCCTATAGTGAGGTTGTGAGATATATTATATCATGTATATTATATGATTTCATATGTAACCCCACCTATGTTGGTTAGGGAGACTAAAACCCAGTCAAATATGGGAGGGTGCTTTCCCCAACATCCCAATGGGATGATGGATGGAATATTACTACTCTTTACCCACCCTCTTCTCTTAGTATTTACTTATGATGGTATACATGGTGGTTAGTTTTTTCATATATTTGTTTAAAGGGATGTGATTGATTATGGTTATTTCACACACATGTATTACAAGATATAGTGTCTAAATAATTATTATATGTATAATGGGTATAGGCTACGATGAATTTAGGTACCTTACTCACTTTATGGGATGTAAAGGATTAAGGAATAATACCCAATGTATGATACATTTCATATGGTTTGTCATGGATTCCATGAACTTTTTGTTCATAATATACAGATAAGTGGATGGGATGATGTGATGATGTGATTCACTAGATTTTTTATTTGATGACTTTCTTGGGTTTCTTTGGGATGACCAATTTCAGAGAGAGATGGATCAGAAGGTGTGGTATTGGGACAGAGAAAAAAATCAGTGGTTAGGTGGGAGAAACATACCATTGATGTTTCATTAATATATGATATTCTATCTAGTTTTCAATAAATGGTGATATTTATCCACTTTGAGGCTAAGAACATAGTATACATATTTATGGGACAAGTTAATTTCACTATTGTTCATTTTTATTTAGCATGATTTCATTATCATTTTCACAACAGGGTCCAGGGAGGACCCTAATAAGTATACTGTTATACTCACACTGTGTATATATAAACTGTTTTTAAATTCAGATGTAGTAGGTTGGTGATTGAGATGGATATTACTAGCTCATGGTTTTGTAGGTGATGTTTGGGGTTCATGATCACTATTATATTTATCTTTTTGTATTTGTAGTTTCCTTTCAATTGTTATAGTTCTTTATGGAATTTCATAATTGAACTTTGGATTTATTTATATATATATTTGCAAAGATTTTTATTAGTGTATCTGTCTTATCTCCCTCTTCCACATTTTATCTTAGAGTGTAATGCCTCCCATATGTATTCTTATTATTCCATCGGTTCTATTTGTCAACATGGGGCCTACTATAGGCGGGCCCAGGCAGTCACCATGTCCCTTCTCTCAGTTCCAGTCCAAGAGGGGTACACATTGGGGGAGGGGGTCAATAAAGAGTGGTATAATATCTAGGTTGAAGGATAAGATAGAGTTTGGAGTAAGGAATAGGTGAGGTTTTATGGGTTGATATGTAAACAATGTTATCTATGTTTGGTGAGAAATTTAAATAAAGGAGACTGGATGATCAAAAGGTATTTAGGTCTAACTATGATCTGATACATGGAAAATTATTTTTTCAGATCCTACTAAATGAAGTGATACTAGTTACATGTAAAATTCTATGAATGTATCTTGTATCATTCTTCTTTCTGCCCATGTTTGAAATGGTTGGACTACATGATGGGTTAAAATATTGACATGATAACAAACTAATTAACATTAAATATTTTATATTAAAGTTTTAGGAGCTCTAAAAGATTTTTTTTTATGGGAAAGGATCCAATTTGACATCCTCATCAGGTTTGCAAGGAAGATGTTTAACAGTATGTGCTATGATATTATCACGTAGTAGATGTCGATGACGATGAAACATAGAGGAGGACACTCCATGAGTTTCAATGATTGATTCTATAGAATTATGCGGGTTCCATTTCATATTGAATCCTAGAATATTGGTCATAGGAGGTTGAAAGATCTTTTAATTTGAACCATGATTAGAAGTAACACTGGGTTTTGATGGATGTGATGATGTTGTATAGAGTAGTGAGGTAGCTGTGGTTCTTGTTCCTCGATGATCATGAGGATTCAGTAGTCCTGTGGGATAATTTTTTAGACTAGTTCTAAGTATATTTCCTTTTTTTGATCATGAAGGTATCCATTCACTAGGATCTTCATAACCTTCAATAGGGGAGCTCCAATGTGTGAGATTTTAGAATCCATTTTATGATCCTTTAATGATATTCTTTTGACGTTTTTTAGATGATGAGGCCATGGATAGAAAATTTTAGGAGACTTTTCATATATAGATCTAGTTCCAATAAACCCCATTTATGCTAAAGATGTATCTAGTGGTGCTCGAGAGTGAAAATATCATTGTTATGACACTTGATGGAACTAGAATTTCACATGAGGGGAGACCTCAAAATTTGTCATGAATCAAAGTTTTGGTGGAGGGTTCCCAATTGTCAAGACAGAAGAGATTCCAGTTAGTCTCGGGCAGGTCCTAGCCCTTATCATCTCATTTCTATAAATTTGGAAGATCCTATATGAATTCCAATATATCATATGCATTTTCTTTATTATGATGGATGAGGTTATTAATGGCAAGAGTTCCCAACCATTATGAGCAGTCATCAAACACCAGGTGTTCGACTTCAAGTTCCTTTGTTGATGTAGTTTCATTCAAGGAATTAGCAGTATTGTGTTCCAGCCAAGGATTACTATAGAGAAGATGCGTCAAGTAGATTACTTCCCCAAGATACTCTTTTTCATCAGATATAAGAGTTTGTCTATGGAGGTGGTCATCAACAGGCCCAAAGAGTCCGCGGAGGAGGCCATTTTCAGCTTCATTCTTATGTGTTTCCATGATGAGTGAGCCAATTGTTTTTTAAGGTAACATATTCATGTTTTATACATTTTTTAATTATTTGTTTAATTTAGGAGTGATTCCCTCATTTATATCACCTACCATCTTCTATGCTTTGGGGATTGAGGTAGAGAGGCTTCTAGTTCCCTTGGCATTGACTACACCAATTGGAGGTCGAGTTGACTTATATGAAGTATGTAGAGAATTTTAACTCATGCTGGGAAGCACTGCTCTTGTAGTGATTTCGTATGTTTATGGATATATCCGTAAGAAATCATCCTCAACATGGATTGTTTCTATTTAGTGTTATCTATGGATTGCTTGAGGAGGCATGTTTTTATGATGTTGACAGAGTTCCAAGGGTGTTTGATAGTGAGTGAGACCCTACGATGGGTTAGATGAATGTTCCATACATTTTTATGTGATTAATTAGTTGATATAGATCTCATCATTGGTTTAGCAGTTGGTGTTTCCTAGGGTTGTGGAAGAGTTACATGATTTCTTCCTAGAAGAGGTTGTAGCATTATCCCCATAATGGGAGATTGAGTTTCGGATATAACTACATATAAGAATGTCTTTTATCTTTATGTATCCATATAAGATGGTTCCTTATGACTTGTGGGATATATGATTAAAGATCAATGATCTGTTACAGTGAGGTTTTGTTTGTCTAAGTGCACCACCTTGGGGTGTGTCATTTTTGTTCTTGAAAAAGGATGCTGGTAGTTTGGGGATATGTATCGATTATTTTCACATAAACCATGTGACAGTGAATAACCTATATCCTATTCAAAAAATTTATGATTTGTTTGATCAACTAAAGGGGTGAAATTGTTTCTCAATGATTGATCTTTTTTAAGGAAATCATCATATATGTGTAAAAGAAGAGGATATCACCAAGGCTGATTTCTGTTGTCATCATGGGCATTATGTGTTCATTGTGATGTTGTTCATTGTAATGAATTATCTAGTACTGTTCATGGGGTTGATGAAAAAAAATTTCATAGTGTTCTTGGATAATTTTATGGTGGTATTCATTGAAAAAATCAATATGTACTCTAAATCCGTGGTGCTGCTTGCAGAGCATCTGCTTGCCATTTTGGGAGTTCTTCACTGTGTGAAGTGATTAAAAATGTATTTGAAGTGTGATTTTTTAGATCATGAAATATTTTTATTGGTGAATGATGCATCCCGGCAGGGAGAAGCCATGGATAATTCAAAAATATAGGTGGTTGTCTCTTTGGTAGTCCCCAAACCAGTGGCAGAGTTGATGAGTTTTCATGGACTTCCAAGCTATTATTAGAGATTTATATCCGATTTATTTAGGTTTATGGATCCTATAAAAGCCTTTTCTAGGAAGGATCAATTGTTCATGTGGACTAATCAGTTTCAGGTGGCTTTTGAGTGTCTAAATGATAATTTTTTTAGTTCTCTAGTCCTATTTTCTAGTGGAGGGAGTTTGGTTTTAGGTTTTCTACAACACTTCACATCTTGGTTCGGGCTATGTTATATTGAAATAGATATCAATTGTTTCTTATGGGTATCATTAGTTATGTACCCATCTTGTAACTATTCCACCCCTGATCATGAGTTGGCAGTACTGTTATTTTGTTTGAAGTTATGGAAACATTACCTCATTAGTGAGCATTTTTTTACCCACCATAAAATCATGATCCATGTTTTATCCCAGTGTGACTTGAATGTTCATCTACATTGGTGGATGGAATTGTTATAGGATTATAGATTTGAAATTTAATATATGCCACAAAATAGAAATGTTGTATCTAATCCACTCAGTATGAAGTGACATAGTGATGTCATGCATGAATCTGGAGATTCTTGTAGAGTGATGTATGAACTCTCAGTGATTCCTCTAGATATGGGATAAGTTGGAGGAAGAGGTTTTCTTATCTAGATTAAATTTCTATCTTATTTGGTTAATATTTTGGAGTTTTACTACTTTGGTAATATGATGTTGATTTTTGGAGAGACATAGTTTTTTTAATTATGACCCTGATGGTTGGTCTAAGGATGAGAAACACTAGGTGTTGTTTTAGGGAAGGGTTTTAATTACTATAGCGGTATGTAGTATGGTTCTCCATGAGTTCCATATTTTATCTTTGGTGGTGCATAATAACATGAAAAATTTGTACTAAGCTTGAAGATGTCATTTTTGGTTACCTTTACTGAAGCATGAAGTTGTAGAGTTTATTTCTTGATGTTTGGTCTTCTAGAAGGTGAAGGCCGAGCACCATGTTCCCAATGGTTTTATCTACCCATTAGATGTTACCTAGTGAATGTGGGATGAAATATTGATGGAATTAATTGCTATTATACCTCAAGATTTTGGATGATATGTTTCTATATGGGTGGTATTGGAGCATTTTATTAAATCTACCAAATTTGTAGTGATCAAAGATTAATGATCAGTAGAGTTTTGTCAAGGATAAATATGGAGTGGATGGTGAAACTCTATGAAATAATGAGGATGATCATATCTTATAGATATCCTCAATTTAACTGTAGGGTGTGGAGAGGTCTTCATCATTATTTCAAATCACAGTTACTCCATATCAATTTTTTTCATCCATAGACTCATGGCTAGATAGAGCAGACCATCCAGACTCTTGAAGACATATTACTCTCATATGTACCAGATTTTTTGAGGTTCATTGATGAGCCACCTTCCCTTGGACATTTTTTCATTCAATAATGTTTTCCACTATACCGTTTGTATGGTGTCATTTTACTCTTTGTATAACTGGAATTTCTATTATCTGTTATGCTGGACCAAGGTTGGAGAGGTAGAAAGTCTCAAGATAGAACTGGTACAGAATATGAAAGAGATGGTTCTGGTAATTTGTGAGAGGATGAAGGAAGTACATGATCATCAAAAATACTATCTTGATTACAGGAGCAGTATAAGTCCCCAGCCTTAAACCTTACTTAATCATGAGTTATTACAATATTACACATTGAGGATCTTTTCGGGTTTAGAGTTTTAGAGAATTAGATCATAAAACTTGCATTACATTCCACATATAAACAAAGTGGTTACATAAAGATTTGATTCTTCATTCCCATCAATGGGAACATATTTAAAATAAACATGGAATCTTTCTTGACACTTCCTTGACACTATCATCATATCATGTACATTTCCCTTGACCTGTGAAAAACATTTCAAAAAAACATGGGATGAGCATAAAAAGCTCAGTAAGGGATATAAAAATATGGAAAGGAAACATGGGTACATATATACATAAGGATGAGATCATACTTTACCCATAAAACATAATCACTTTAACATACCTCATCAAATCGTGAATAAATCATAGAAATCATAAGACATAAAGGTAACTTGAGGCATTCATAACATTCTTACGTAGGGAGTAACCCTCTTGGTTACATTTGGAATACCCATCATAGTATATTCCCTAAATATCTTCGGAGAAACCTTAACGTTTCACTCCTTCGCATTACCCAATGCATTGGAGAGCTATATCGGGCTCACCCGCCCTTAGTTTATAACGGAACCACCCGTCTTCATAATAATGCCCAAGAACCTCAACATAATCGTATCACATAAAACATGTATAAAGGAAACATAACATTTCCACCTTCCAATCACAAGATATCAATACAACACATTGATATAAAAACATTTTGAGAACCATTTTCAATACCAATATAAAATAAAATTAAAACATGGTATTTATTTTTCTTTTAAAAAAAGGTATGGCTTGTAGAGGAAGCCGAAACTCAAATAACGGTTACGACGGCGGAGAAGTCGTTGTCGCCGCATACGTACGACAAAAATATTCCCTTTTGTCGTTTAGTAAACTCTTCGTATAAAAAATATTCCTTTTGAATAAACGTAAAAGTCAAAGGGGTTTGTACACCATATAAAATAAGGTTGCGTATAAAACAAAATATGCCTCAATGAACGGAGATTGAGACGAAGTCCCATACCTCGTATCTGACTTGACCCGACTGTTCTTTAATCTCCTGGATAATAAACTTGAGTTAATATCTCCCTGCTTAAGAACCTTTTTCAAGTTCATTATTCCTTTTATAGCATGTTATGAACATCATGTAATCATTTAAGTTAATAATGTTCATTTTGTCGGTATTTTGTACTTAAGTCAAAAATAGACTTCTTACACTTACATGTTGTTAATTTGGTCAAAGGTTCGTTATATCCAGAATGATATTAATGATTTGGATAACATATATATCATACATATTCATCATATACATGTATTTATAATATTACATCACATTTAGAGGTAAGAAAATGAAATGCACTGTTCATGGAGACGGTAAGTCGTACGTACGCATTACGCTACATCAATTTCTATCTCGTTTTTTCGGGAATGGAATCATAATGATATAAGAGTATATTATAATTCCAGTATAATAACATATATAATATCATTAACTTTATCCTTTACACATCCCACATATGGTATTAACGAATCAAATAACTTTCAGGGGGCGGTAGTCTGCACTTCTTAAAATGAAGATATCGTGTTTACCCATAATGGAAACAATAACGGTATGCCATAAAGGAAAAATACAGAAGCTTAAGGAAAGAATAAACATATTATATATCATATATAAAAATAGTGACATCATAATGTCCACCTTTGAAGGTGTTAAACGAGTATTGAACAATCATAGTTTCGGGAGGCAGAATTTCTCCATCCACAGAAACCGTATGTTCTTTGACCATTTGATGTAGTTGTGTGAGAGTTTAGCTCGAATAAATCTTATAACAACATCCTAGTATATTGAAGATACTGGTGTTGTTATAAAAGAAGTAAATAAAAAGATTTTAGGGGGGTTGGAGAAGCAAAATAAAACAAATGATCATGAGAGAATGAATTACCTTTAAAAGTGTAACTCCTTTTGATTTGAGCCTAAAGGCTTCCTTTGAAACAATTATGCCCAAAGGGAATCCTCTAGGATGAGGAGAGGGATGTGGAGAGAGTAAATGGGCAGGGTATGGCCTAGCCAAAGGCTTTGGGAGTGTGGGTAATGAGGTAGAGGTGGGGGCCTTTTATAAGAGGAGAGGAGGGGAACTCTTGGAAAGTAAAGATAAGTTACATTATTTTAAAAAGTGTTTCGGATCCCAAAGGTCCCATATTGATATAATTCGAGGATAAGGTGATAAGGGTTCGAAATCCACTCATCCAATTGGTTTTGGACATGTGTAGGTTTTAGATTTTACATTAACATTCCATTTTATTTAAATCATTAAATAATGAGGGCATCGCTGCATCATCATGATGTCATAAATAATTTAATTTATTTAAAGTATAAAAATTATAAAAGAAATACTATGATCTAGGATATCTTTTTAGCTTTCCAATTACTTTTTATAATCAAAAATCGGATCTTTATTACCCCATGTAATAATTGTTTTCGTAAAACATATTATGTTTGTGGCATTTTTACTTTTACATTAAGTAAAAAGTTATTTGTGTCATTTCCCAACCAAAGTGGCTCCATGGGGTCCCCAAGTTGACCCACGGCTTGTATGGGTCGGCCATGACACAAAACATGAGGGTAGGACATGTGTCAAGCTCATCTCATTTTATTAAAGCATTATTTTTACCTTAAACTACACTAATTACCACTAATCGCGATTAAAAACTTAATAAGTTACTATTCACCAAAAAATTATTTTAATCCCATTGAACCACATTATACTTCTTAATGACAACAATGTATGTCGGATTTTTGAAATTTAAAACACAATGATGGCAAAATTTCATTTAAACAGAAAAATCAGTTTTTATAAGTACCACTTAGTGGTTTCACTATTCATCAAAAATTGAAGTTTTTCAGAAAATTACCAAAAATTCACCCTAAGCTATATTTGATATTCCGAATTCAAAAATGAAGTCTATTTTACAAAATTCAAAACATATAAGTCACATTAATTAATTTAATAATTAATTCCCACTGTCATGAAAAATAGCGTGTTTTTATTAAACAATAAGTATCAAAAGATTGACACTAGTTTAAGTCCAATTTCAATGTGAAATTGATTCCAATGACCACCATTGGATTAAATGGTAAAAATATATTCTAATTACACTTCAAAACCAATTAAAAAGATAATCTAATAATATAAATAAATTAGATTAAAAAGCAGTTTTGATGTAAAATGTAGTATTTTTCACTATTCATTAAAAAAATGAACATTGTCATAAAAATTCCAAAAATTTATCCAATGTAAAATTAAATGTCCCAATAATAATGAATATGTTTATTTTGACAAATATAGTTTATAAAATTGTCAAAATATTTATTTAAAAATGGTTTGCCATCAAAAGGCAGTAAGACAATCTCTTAAGAATATTAGTGTATTGCATGCTTAAGATTGAATTTATTTGCATTTTAAGCCTCTAAACCACTATATAATTCATTAATAAAAATAGATAAAAATATCAATTATTCATTACTTACTTGGGATGTTACATCCTTCCCCCCATTGGAAAATTGGGACCCCGCAATTTATTTACTTATCAAATAAATGGGGGTACTTATCCCTCATTGCATTTTCAGATTCCCATGTTGCCTCTTCCATCATGTGGTTTTTCCAAAAAACCATTACCTGCTTAATCACCTTATTCCATAACACTTGCACCCTGTGGTCAAGAATCTGGACCGGTTGTTCCTCATAAGATAAGTTCTCTTCTAGCTGAACTACCTCTGGACTCAAAACATGAGATGGATCTGGCATATACTTTCTCAACATCGAAACGTGAAAAACATTGTGTACCTGAGATAAACTCGGAGGTAAATCCACTCGGTATGCAACTGATCCAACTCTCTCCATAATTTCATTTGGTCCAATGAACCTTGGACTCAACTTTCCTTTCTTACCAAATCGCATCACACTTTTCCATGGTGAAACCTTGAGAAAAAAATGATCACCTACCTCAAAAGATAGATCCTTCCTCCTTTTGTCTGCATAACTCTTCTGCCTACTCTGAGCTGTTCTCATGTGCTTCTTAATCAGCTGAACTTTTTTTGCCATCTCTTCTACCAATTCTGGTCCTATCAACTTCCTTTCACCCACTTCATCCCAGAAAGCTGGAGTTCGACACCGCTTCCCATATAATGCCTGAAATAGTGCCATCTGTATACTGGAATGAAAACTGTTATTAAATGAAAATTAAACCAAAGAAAGATGTTGGTCCCAACTTCCCTGATAATCCATAGAGCAAGAACGTAGCATATCCTCCAAGGTCTGAATTGTTCGTTCTGACTGCCCATCTGATTGAGGATGAAAAGCTGTAATGAATTTTAATTCAGTACCCAACGACTTTTGAAGGCCTTTCCAAAATTTAGAAGTGATCCTGGGATCACGGTCAGATACAATGGAGAGAGAAACTCCATGTAACCTGACTACCTCTTTAAGATACAAACGGGAAAGTTGGTCCAGGGAAAAAGTATCTCCTATGGCAAGGAAATGAGAAGATTTAGTCAAGTGATCAACAATAACCCAGATTGCATTATTAGCTCGAGATGTCTTCGGTAATCCCACAACAAAGTCCATGGATATATTCTCCCATTTCCACTCTGGCACTGGTAAAGGCAGAAGCATCACTTTCGGTAACTGCCGCTCTGCTTTAACCTGTTGACATGTCAAACACTTCACAGTAAAATCAGCAATATCTCTTTTCATTCCATCCCACCAGTAATACTCCTACAGATCTCTATACATCTTAGTACTGCCAGGATGAACTGAAAACGGAGAACTATAAGATTCACATAACAACTCTCTCTTTAACTGTGAATCACAATGCACACACAATATCTTCCCAAATCTCAAAACACAATCATTATCAATGTTTAATTCATGCAAGTTACCTTTCTGAACCAGCTCTACCTTTTTCTGCAACTCACTCTCTTGCTTCTGTGCTTGCTTGATTCTATCTGATAGAGATGATCTCACTAATACCTGAAACAAAACAGAAGAAATTCATGCACCAACAACTTCCATGCCAAATCACATCAAATCCTTAACCAAAGGATCACGTTCCAAACACAACATTGCTAATGAAGCATTACTTTTTCGACTCAAAGCATCAGCCACTTTATTTTCTATTCCTGGATGGTAATGAATTCTACAATCATAATCCTTGATTAATTCTAGCCATCTCCTTTGTCTCGTGTTCAATTCTTTCTGAGTGAATATATACTTTAAACTTTTATGATCGGTATATATTTCACACTTTACTCCATACAAATGATGCCTCCAAATTTTTAAAGCAAAAAAACAACAGCAGCTAATTTCAAATCATGTGTAGGGTAATTTACCTCATGAGTTTTCAACTGTCGTGAAGCATAAGCAATTACCTGATCATTCTGCAATAGGACGCAACCAAGTCCTTTCAATGAAGCATCGTTGTAGATGACAAACTCACCATTTCTGGAAGGTAGTGCCAAAACTGGAGCATCCACCAATCTTCTTTTCAATTCCTGAAAACAATCATCACATTCTTTTGTCCAGATAAACTTAACACCCTTCCGAGTTAGCTTAGTTATTGGACTAGATAACCGTGAAAAAATTCTAACAAACCTTCGGTAATCGCCTGCCAAACCAAGGAATCTATGAATCTTGGTTACATTTGTGGGTCTTTGCCATTCTTCCACAACTTTTGTTTTTGCAGGATCAACAGTTATTCCATCTTTAGAAACAATGTGACCAAGGAAAGAAATTTGTTGTAACCAAAACTCACACTTGCTGAATTTTCCATACATTTTCTTTTCTTTTAAGGTTTGCAAGATAACCCTTAAATGTCTTTCATGATCCTCTTTACTTTTAGAAAACACCAAAATATCATCAATCAAAAACACCGCAATCTTATCCAAGAACTCATGGAAAATTCTATTCATTAAGTCCATGAGTACAGCAGGTGCATTGGTTAGCCCAAAAGGCATTACTACAAATTCATAATGGCCATATCTCGTACGGAATGCGGTCTTCGGAATATCTGCCTCCTGTACCTTCAGCTGATGGTACCCCGATCTCAGGTCAATCTTTGAAAAAAAACTGAGCTCCCTTAAGCTAATCAAAGAAATCATCGATATGAGGCAAAGGATATTTGTTCTTAACAGTTATGTTATTCAAGGCTCTATAATCAATGAAAATTCTCATAGAACCATCTTTCTTTTTAACAAACAAGACAGGAGCACCCCATGGTGATGTGCTAGGTTGAATGAAACCTTTCTCTAATAAATCTTGCAATTGCTCCTTCAACTCTAAAAGTTAAATTTGAGCCATTCGATAAGGGGGTTTTGAAATTGGCTTAGCATCCGGAACTTTGTCAACAGTAAATTCAACTTCCCGTTCTGGTATTATTCCAGGAAACTCATCAGGAAAAACATTAGGAAACTCATTTACCACTGGCACATCATTAATTTGAACCGTTCCTTTATTTTCAACGATGTGTGCAAGGTAAAATTCATTTCCATCTTTTACAAGTTTCTTGGCCTCTTGATAAGTTATCAACAGTAAGGGTTCATTCATGTAAACAAACTGAAAGTCTTTCTGAAAAGAAACTTCATTATCTCTACAGTCAATCTTAGCATGGTAAATAGAGATCCAATCCATACCCAGGATAACATCAAACTCTACTAGAGGTAGAACAATAAGGTTTGCAAGTAGGTTCTTTCCACAGATAAGGATAGGAAGATTCTTATAAATGTTTTTTGCCTCAACATTCCCCCCATGTGTTTTTACCAAAAGTTCAGGAGTCATTTCTTGAGATGGTAATCCCATTTTACTAGAAAAGGATTCAGAGATGAAAGAATGTGTAGACCCCGAATCAAACAACACACTGGCATAATCTGAAAAAACAAACAAAGTACCTGATACAACTTCATTTGATGGCCCGACATCTACTAAGGTAGTTGCAAAGGATTTCACCACCCCTTTCTTCTTGTAGTCTAACTGCTTCCCATCACTCAAGCTCTTTGTCGGACACTCATTTGCATTGTGACCCATCTCATTGCACTTATTACATTTCACTAACTGTAAATCAAATTTTGTCTTACCATCACACTGATCTTTTTCAGTGCAATCACGAGCCTTATGTCCCATCTTACCACATCGGTAGCACTTTCCAGAATTCAGACGACATTCCCCAGCATGCCTTTTGCCACATTTTTCAAAAACTGGAAACTTAGTTTTCTTACCATCAGACTTTTTCGAAGAATTATTACCTTTCTCCTGCCACCTTGGTCTCTTCTTCTGTTGGTTGTTATAGAACACTTGATCATTGGCAAACTCCATTTACACCTTCTCAGCACAAAGAACAAGCTTTTCATTACTTTTAAACTCACGAGAAGCTAATGCCCGTCGATATTTTGGCTTTAATCCTGAGTAAAAACGATTGATTTTACTATCAAGGTCTCGGATAAAATTTGGAGCATACCTTGCCAATCGAGTGAACCGTTCTTCATAGGTAGCCACTGAGTCTTACTCTTGCCTCAATTCCAAGAATTTCTTTTCCATCCTAAGTCGAACAGCCTTAGGGAAATACTTCTCAAGAAACATACCTTTGAATTCATCCCAGTCGAGAGCATCAATCTCATCAGCGTCCCTGATATTTTTAACCATCGACCACCATTGATCCGCCTCACCCTCCAAACGGTAAATAGCAAGACTAACCTTTTGATTGTCTAGTCATCGAAAATCTTCTCCAGTGCTTTAATCCACCCTTCAGCTAGAACATGGTCAAATGATCCTATGAATGATGAGGGATGTTGCCTCATGAAATGTTCCACCACTGACATGTTCCTCTGCGGTTGATCTGGCTGATCTCGTGCATGGATACCACCACCATTTATAGCTTGAGTCAACTGCTCCATTACTGCAACAAACTGTTCAGTTCCAATTCCGACCATCTCAGGATGCGGATTCGGAAGGTTATTTACTTCTGTATGCCTTCCTAACACTGCTTCCATGTTTCCTCTGCAGAAAACCATTCTGAACAAACATGTCTTAGATGAAGAAACATGGTAATCATTAAATGCTATATTATTTCAAAAAAATATTTTTGGTTAATCATTTAATAGAATTCTAACTCCTAATGTTATCTAAACTGACCTCTGATACCAACTATAAGGCCCCAGCCTTAAACCTTACTTAATCTTGAGTTATTACAAGATTACACATTGAGGATCTTTTCGGGTTTAGAGTTTTAGAGAATTAGATCATAAAACTTGCATTACATTCCACATATAAACAAAGTGGTTACATAAAGATAGTATTCTTCATTCCCATCAATGGGAACATATTTAAAATAAACATGGAATCTTTCTTGACACATCCTTGACACTATCATCATATCATGTACCTTTCCCTTGACCTGTGAAAAACATTTCAAAAAAACTTGGGATGATCATAAAAAGCTCAGTAAGGGATATAAAAATATGGAAAGGAAACATGGGTACATATATACATAAGGATGAGATCATACATTACCCATAAAACAGAAGCACTTTAACATACCTCATCAAATCATGAATAAATCATAGAAATCATAATACATAAAGGTAACTTGAGGAATTCATAACTTTCTTACGTAGGGAGTGACCCTCTTGGTTACATTTGGAATACCCATCACAGTATATTCCCTAAATCTCTTTGGAGAAACCTTAACGTTTCACTCCTTCGCGTTACCCAATGAATTGGAGAGCTATATCGGGCTCACCCGCCCTTAGTTTATCACGGAACCACCCGTCTTCATAATAATGCCCAAGAACCTCAATATAATCGTATCACATAAAACATGTATAAAGGAAACATAACATTTCCACCTTTTAAAAACAAGATATCAATAAAACACATTGATATAAAAACATTATGAGAACCATTTTCAATACCAAAATAAAAGAAAATTAAAACATTTTATTTATTTTTCTTTTTTAAAAAAGGGATGCCTTGTAGAGGAAGCCGAAACTTAAATAACGGTTACGACAGCGGAGAAGTCGTTGTCGCCGCATACGTACGACAAAAACATTCCTTTTTTTCATTTACTAAAATCTTCATATAAAAAATATTCCTTTTGAATAAACATAAAAGTCACAGGGGTTTATACACCGTATAAAAGAAGGTTGTGTATAAAACAAAATATGCCTCAATGAAAGGAGATTGAGACGAAGTCCCATACCTCATATCTGACTTTTCCCGACCGTTCTTTAATCTCCTGAATAATAAACTTGAGTTAATATCTAATTGCTTAAGAACCTTTTTCAAGTTCATTATTCCTTTTATACCATGTTATGAACATCATGTAATCATTTATGTTAATAATTTTCATTTTGTCAGTATTTGGTTCTTAAGTCAAAAATAGACTTCTTATACTTACATGTTGTTAATTTGGTCAAAGGTTCATTATATCCAGAATGATATTAATGATTTGGATAACATATATATCATACATATTCATAATATACATGTATTTATAATATTACATCACATTTAGAGGTAAGAAAATGAAATGCACCGTTCATGTAGACGGTAAGTCGTACGTACGCATGAACGCTACTTCCATTTCTATTTCGTATTTTCTGGAATGGAATCATAATGATATAAGAGTATATTATAATTCCAGTATAATAACATATATAATATCATTAAGTTTATCCTTTACACAGCCCACATATGGTATTAACGAATCAAATCACTTTCAGTGGGCGGTAGTCCACACTTCCTAAAATGAAGATATCGCCTTTACCCATAATGGAAACAATAACGGTATGCCATAAATAAAAAATACAGAAGCTTAAGGAAAGAATAAAAATATTATATATCATATATAAAAATAGTGACATCATAATGGCCACCTTTGAAGGTGTTAAATGAGTATGGAACAATCATCGTTTCGTGAGGCAGAATTTCGCCATCCACAGAAACCGTATGTTCTTTAACCATTTGATGTAGTTGTGTGAGAGTGTAGCTCGAATAAATCTTATAACAACATCCTAGTATATTGACGTTACTGGTTTTTTTATAAAAGAAGTAAATAAAAATAGTTTAGGGGGGTTGGAGAAGAAAAATAAAAAAAATGAACATGAAGGAATGAATTACCTTTAAAAGTGTAACTCCTTTTTATTTGAGCCTAAAGGCTTCCTTTGAAAGGATTCTGTCCAAAGGTAGTACTATAGGATTAGGAGAGGGATTTGGAGAGAGTAAATGGGAAGGGGATCTCCGAGCCAAAGGCATTGGGAGTGTGGGAAATGAGGTAGAGGTGGGGGCATTTTATAAGAGAGAGGAGGGGCACTCTTGGAAAGTAAAGATAAGTTACTTTATTTTAAAAAGAGTTTCGGATCCAAAAGGTCCCACATTGATATAATTCAAGGATACGGTGATAAGGGTTCTAAATACACTCATCCAATTGGTTTTTTCCATTTGTAGGTTTTATATTTTACATTAACTTTCCATTTTATTTAAATCGTTAAATACTGAGGTCATCGCTGCATCATCATGATGTCATAAAACATTTAATATATTTAAAGTATAAAAATTATAAAAGAAATACTATGATGTAGGAAATATTTTTATCTTTCCAATAACTATTTATAATAAAAAATATGATCTTTATAACCCCATGTAATAATTGATTTTTGTAAAACATATTATGTTTGTGTCATTTTTACTTTTACATTAAGTAAAAAGTTATTTATGTCATTTCCCAACCAAAGTGGCTCCATGGGGTCCCCAAGTTGACCCATGGATTTTGATGGTCGGCCATGACACAATCAATGAGGGTAGGACATGTTTCAAGCTCATCTTATTTTATAAAAGTATTATTTTTACCTTAAACTACACTAATTACCACTAATCGCGATTAAAAACTTAATAAGTTACTATTCACCAAAAAATTATTTTAATCTCATTAAAGCACATTTTACTTCTTAATGACAACCATGTATGTCAGATTTTTGAAATTTAAAACACAATGATGGAAGATTTTCATTTAAACAGAAAAATCAGTTTTTATCAGTACCACTTAGTGGTTTCACTATTCATCAAAAATTGAAGTTTTTCAGAAAATTACCAAAAATTCACCCTAAGCTATATTTGATATTCCGAATTCAAAAATGAAGTCTATTTTACAAAATTAAAAACATATAAGTCACTTTAATTAATTTAATAATTAATTCCCGATGTCATGACAAATAGCGTGTTTTTATGAAACAATAAGTATCAAAAGATTGACACTAGTTTAAGTCCAATTTCAAAGTGAAATTGATTAAAATGACCAACATTGGATTAAATGGTAAAAATATATTCTAATTCCACTTCAAAACCAATTCAATAGATAATCTAGTAATATAAATAAATTAGATTAAAAAGCAGTTTTGAGGTAAAATGCAGTATTTTTCACTATTCATTATAAAATGAACATTGTCAGAAAAATACCAAAAATTTATCCAATATAAAATTCAATGTCCCAATCATAATTAATATGTTTATTTTGACAAATATAGATTATAATATTTTCAAAATATTGATTTAAAAAGGGTTTTCCATCAAAAGGAAGTAAAACAATCTTTTAAGAATATTAGTGTATTCCATGCTTAATATTGGATTTATTTTCATTTTAAGCCTCTAAAATACTATATAATTCATTAATAAAAATAGATAAAAATATCTATTATTCATAACTTACTTGGGATGTTACAAGGAGGCCTCTTGAGTTAAACATTATTGATCACATATTCTTGTAGGTGAATATTCATCATTGGTAGTGAAGGTTTGGTCGTGGGAGTAATCTTTCTCTGTGGATTGTTTGGCCTTTTGAGGTTTTGGATCTTGTCGGAGTCATGGCATATCAAATATATAGATCATACCCCATAGATGAGCTGAATAAATGATGTTTTTAACTTTTTATACCTCTTTATATATCTTCATAATGACTCTCATGTAATCGATTAGGGTGAGATCGATGTTGATGATGATGAAAAATTCTAGTAGTGGCCTATAGTGACCGGGGACCATCCGAAGAAGGTATTTCATGGTAATGTTATTCCCTTGGATTGATTCTTTTGAAACCATGGTGGCCATGGAGAATAGTACCTTGGTACTTCAGTTGAATAATGAAACTTAGTACCCCCAAGATGTTTTATATTTATCTCTTCTCTAGTAACATTTTTTTGTATATGTTGACCTTTTTGGTTTGTGAGATGGTTTCCTCTTATTACATGTTTTGGTTTTACTCTTATTTGGGAGGTATCTTCCCAAAGAGAGTGTTTAGGAGCTGCTTGTTGTTTTTTCATGTTTTTGTGCTAGTTTACTCACATGAGGTGGTTGGGATCCTGAGATAGTGTGATCTTTTAGAGGTATCTTGTGAGGTGGAATTTAGAATGACCTATTTTAGTTTTCTATATAGATTTGATTTTAGATTCATTAGTATAAGAATTGTTTAATATGTGACTAATGTAAGGGCTCACACCCATGTAGTCTAACCCTTTTCATGTTTCCAAGGCACAAGGGGCTTGTAGGAGTCCTGGAGTGAGTCTTGAGGGTTTCAGGAACTAGAAAATAGAAATAATAATATTACATGTTTTGTAATATTTATATTCTCTATAATTATGTTTCATAGCTTATTTAAGGATTTTCATGAAATGTATTAATTCGATGTTAAATTCCTCGAAGTGGAATATTTTTTTATAGAAGTTGAAAATTCAACATTTACTTGATGTTTAAGCTTTACATATCATGTAAATCCCCTTTGTAGTGCATCTATAAAAGGTGTAGCAGATCAAGAGTTCTCAAACCCTAAAACACTTCTCTTGATTCTAACAGATCCAATGGATCCAAATTCTATAAATTTGGAATCCCTTATATGGGGAGTGATTATTGTCTCTTATCTACAAAATGTGGTGATCTAAGGTGCTTTATTAAATCTTTTTTTAATGGGTTCTTTCAGACCGGTCTTTTTTCCTCTTGTTTCTTCTTTATATGCAATGGCACATCATCTCCCATGTTTCTAATGTGGTTTTTATTAGTTTTTTGTTGGTTAATTTATTCCAAATCTTCCCTGGAGGAATGTATCTTTAAGAGGGAGAGGTGATTGGGATGAACAACATCAAACCATTCTCTTGTGAAGAACATTGATGCATTTAATGTATATTATTCATTGATTCTCTATTTAATTAAAAGCAATAGTAAATCAAGCATGGTGTTGGAATTTGGATGGATGTTTAATTAACCTAATAATGATTGAACTGGATTAATAAACAATTATTTGTATTAATTATAATTAAATAAGAGTCATGTTTATAGTCTGGTAGTTTTTTAAATTTTATGATATTCAAATTGATGTGATAGTGCATGTTTAATTGAAAATGATATTCTATGTTATTAATGGAATTGATATAGATTGTGAGGCATTATGATTATTATCAATTATAATAAATAAAAGGACTGTTAAATAAGAATGATACTTATCATATTTTTATGAAACTCTTTTTATTTCTAAGAGCATGTTTAGCCTTTGATAGATTCTTATATCTTGATGTCTTGGGTTTCTTGTAGTTGTAAACAATGATTAATGAATCATTTAATTCAATATGTAATAAAAATCATTTTTTTGAAAAATATAATAATTGGGGCTTGAGTTGGATGTCTTCCTGAGGATGACTTCCTTGATTTTAGAGCAGTGAGATCTTGTTTATGTATGATGGTTGAATGTTGTCTTTTGGGGTCTAGATTAACCTATTTGATATGATTTTTTGTTTTCTACTTATTTTTTTCACTACATATGTAATCTTCACTATGCGATGTGATATGGGGCGGGGAGTCCCAAATATGATTTGATCTTGGGATGGCTAATCCTAGGATGGTTGGTGTGATGTGAGTAGGGAATCACAAATAATGTGGCAACAGTTGATTCCTTTGATGGTGGGATGTATTGGGATATACATTTGGGTGTCAGGGATGGCACAAAGATGATAGAATGGTTGAATTTTGTCTTAATTTTTTATGTGATGTTGAGATCTAGGATTCTCTATAATGAATATACTTAATGGTTTATGGTGGCGTTGCTTGTTTTATCTACATTACATTCTCCACTTCCTGAGGAAGATGGATGTGTTTGGTTCCATGTTTCCTCTTATTGTATACTTGTGATGGTTTTCATAGTGTACGTAGTTTATGGAATGGTTATAATAATGAATAAATAATTCTTAACTCATAGGGTTGGTCCTGATGGAATGAAAATAATGAAAATTTATTACTCTTGATAAATAGTGGACTAGCTTTGGATTATAAATGGATGGAATAGACTTTACTCTGATTATTGATGAAATTTAATATGGAATAATCTTTATGTTTAATAAATTAAAAGTGGAATTTTTTAATGTAAGGTATTAATTTAATGTAGCTCTTAAAAATGATTGTGTAGTTATATGATATTTCGTTTTAACAGTGGAAGTCAAGAGTTTGAGTAAATTAGTTGTAGTTGAGTACAAGACTATTTTATATCCATAGTGTGGTTGTGATCTATATTATATCACATATATTCTATTATTTTATATTTTTCACTATCCATATTGGTTAGGGAAACTATAACCCAGTGGACTACGGGAGTGTGTTTTCTCTAACATCCAAGTGGGACAATTGGTGGCTGACTGACCCCTCTATCCCTTCTCTCTTATCTTTCTATTTACTTGTGTTGGTATGAATGGTGGCCATTTTTCCCATTTATGTTTGTTGATATCTATGATGGATTGTGTTTGTTTCACACACATGTATTATAGGGAATAGAATCCAAAGGATTTTTATAGGTATGATAGGTATAGGTTGTGATGTCTTGCAGTTCCTCACTCTATGTAAGGGCTGTAATGGAATGAGGTATAATAACTGATGTATGAAACATTTCATACGATCTATGGTGTCTTATAGAAACTAATTTGTTAGTATTTAGGGATATGTGGATGAGCTTATGTGATGATGTGATGCAATATGTGCATATTGTGATGCTTTGACTAGGTGTCTTTCGGATAGACTATTTTTAGAGAGATGGTTGAAGTTGTGAGATGTTAGGACATGGTAGAAAACCAATGGGGATGTAGGAGTAGGGTACCCATTATATTTCATTCCTATATCATATTGTTGCAGGTATGTGATATAAGGCGAGAGTTATCCATGGTGGGGATGTGAACGTAGTATACATATTTAATGGATGAGTTAGTTTCACTATTGTTCACTATGATTCAGAATTCATTATTTATCATTTACACAAGAGGCTATGAAGAGTATCCTACCGAGTTTACTATTATACTCACAATACAAATATATAAAATGTTTTTAGGTCAGCCCGAGTTGGTTGGAAAGTAGGCTAGATATTATTAGCTTGTGGTTTTATAAGAGTTTTTTAGGATTAGTGGTCACTGCCATCTTTATATTTTACTATTTTTAGTTTCTTTTATGTTGTTATAGTACTGTATAACATTTCATGTTTACACCTAGAATTTCATTATATATATATATATATTTCGATTAGATATTGATCTGTGTATCTATCTTATCTATATTTTCTATCTGTTCTCTTAGTGGGTAATGTATCTCATATGTTTGCTTATTATACCCATGGTTCTAGTCTATAACCTATGTTATACTAGATATAGGACTCGGGTAGTCCCCATCTACCTTTTATCATTTCTAAATTTGGAGGGGTGCACTTTGGGGTAAGGGGGTCATGAAATAGACCCTGATATCGGTTCACATATCAAAACATTGATATTTTATATCCATACAATAATAGATTTATTTTTCACTAGATTTATATCAATATGGGTCTCTATATGTATGGAGACATCCATTTGATGTGATATTTGTTTTAGAGCTTCCCTTAATATACAGATGGGAAAATTGAAACCAATTTTTTGGGAATACTTCTCTCGAATTAGGGAATGATTGTCTGTCACTTATAACAAATTTTATGTTATATAAATGTATGTTCGAGTATTAAAATTTATACAATGAATATAAATATACATGTATTCATGAAATAATTATCATGGTATATCCATCAACAAATTTTCATACAAGTAAATAATTTTAGGTTTTTTACACATTTTACATATTGGGGGTGGACTTAATATAGAGAATGATTAAAGTTATTTAAACTAAGGTTGAATACATGTTAGAGTAATATGATATGTATTCATTAATGTAAAATGTTTCCTTGAATGGATAAAGAAAATTGTGGATGTATTTTGGAATGTAGAATATTTTATTGAACCATAGATATTAAAATAAGGATTGTAATTATACAATCCAAATTGGGCAATGAAAAAACTGTAGAAATATGTATATTGATGAATGAAAAATAGTGTTTCTTGGTATTTGTGAATAATATTTCCTCATATATATTATTGTTGTGGAATGTAAATGGTTAGGAATTGATAGAGTGGGTTGTATTTATTTTAATAAATTCCTTAATTTCAGTGATGTACAAAGGTGGGGTGGTTATTGATGGGTGATTTGGAGAAAATAAAATAAGAGAAAATGGGGTACATGTATGTGATGGTGGGAAGTTCCTAGTTTATCATTGGTTTCAGTTGGTATAAAAAAATGGTAGATTTTATAAAATGGATGGCTTTTGGGAATTGGAGGGTTGATTACCCCTTGGTTTCGTGATTGATGGTGTGAACCTCTAGCTTGCTCTACATTGATATAACTTTCATTTAGAATTGAATTTTATCCTTCTTATCTATTCATGAAAACAATTATAAATGATTTCTTATAAAAGTTAAAAAGGGTTAAACATTTTTTTCTTAAGAAATGAAACACACCTTCAATTAAAACTGATCATAAAATTTTTTAAATAATAGTACAACATTTCAATACACCCAAAATTGTTATATAATGGTTTATTTTACCATAAAGGCATTTCATCCTGGATATCATGGATGATTTTTTTTGGAAAAAATAAATTAAATTGACTATACATTTCATAACTTAATCACAAGATTACAAAATAAAATTTTAAATCATACACAATAGAATATTTAAAAAATAAAACAATTGAATTTATCTCAACATACATCTAATTATAGCTTAATAAAATTCATATTAATATAATATCACTAAATTTCAACAAAAATCTATTGCCTATGATATGGTGACTCTGAAATATAAAAAAAAGATAAATTAAATGTAAAATATAAAAAACTCATAGTTAATGATATTTATTTATAAAAACAATTTTATATTTTTTATATAAAGTTAGAAATTAGAAATTTGACTTATTTTTGTAGAGTTAAAACATTCATTATTTATAATAATCCAGTTTCTAAACTAATTAAAGAAATAGTAAGAAATCATTACCAATATAAATAAATCAGAATAATTGACCTCACATCCCATGTCACATGGGAAATTCCAACACAAAATGTATGAGATTCAGCTTAAGTACCATGTTTATAGAAAAGAGTTGAATTTTGAATATTCCTAAAGAAACACTTTCTATGAAAAAAATTGTAATTTAAAAAAATTATAAATAATGATTTTTTTAATTTAATAATATAATAAAATCCTAACATATAAATTTTAAAAAAAATAATTAACCTCGGTTTATCCTGACCAAATTTATAAAAAATTGAAACACTCACTATTTTTCTAGTGTACGCTCTCACACAAGTCAGTTAAATTTAAACAATAAATATTATTTTGTTGTACAGTAACATCCTAAAAATATTTCTTTATAACTTATATGGAATTCAAATATAATATAACCTTTCCAGGTTGTACTATAAATTTTTTTAAAAAAAAAATTCAATAATACATCCTTTACTATAAAATCATTGCTTTATAATATTTTTAAAGAGAAAAATTGATTATTTAGATTAAAACCTTCTTTCATCCTTCCCATTATTATAATAAAAACATTTATATCAAGTTCTTAATTTTTATGATCTTCTATTATATCTTATTCTCACATTTTATTTTCTTTATCCCACTTTAATAATTAACTCATTTCCCTTTTTAATTATGTCTAAAATTAAAAAAGTTAAACCATTGTTAATAGATAAATATGTTTTTAAAACAAATTTTAAAAAAATACTTAATATACAATAATGAATTTTCAATAATATAAATAGATTATTTAGTGTGAATTGAATGATATCCCCACAATAAATTAAAGAAAATCAATATATATAAATTCTAAATTCTTATTAAAAACTTTTATAAGGAAAAATTATATAAATTTGGATAGAAAAGAGTTGGAAATGCATCGAGTGGTGTATTGGAGAGTTCATAACCAAAACAATTGACATAGAAGGTGATTTCTTTTGATATTGTGCTATGGGTGGGGACTACAATGGTATGGTATCACAGGGTTCCATGTTTCATTTAGAAAAATGAAGGATTGGAGATCAGAGTGGGGGGAAGGTTTCAACTATAAATGATAATGGGGAAGGCATAGGCACATGCAGTGGTGAATGAAAGGTAGATAATAAACAATTTTTATTTTCAATAAAATGATAAAAATCTATGTGTAAGTATTATATGGTTGGGAAATCCGGGTTGTGGAATGTTTTTGGCATAATGGGGTATGGGGTGTGGCGGTGGAGTTTTTGGGAATATTTTTTTTTTAATTTTTCAATAAATATTTTTACTTCCAATGACAGTTAAATAATTCATCATTCACAACAGTCACTTGTGGTCACATGTTTCATCTCTCCACTAAATCCTATCTATATCATTTTTAAAATTTCCCTTATTTTAATTTTCTATTCCAACACATTTTAATAAATTACCAATATAAATGTTTTAACTTATTCCAATTGCACTCCACTATTATTCTCTATTGAGATTTGTTACAAATATATAAACTAGATCCCCCTTATATTTCATTGATAATAATTTTCCAACTAACCAATACACTACATATGATAATGTAATCATATCATATCACTATATAGTATATCATACTTGAATCATACCAAATAATAAAATAATACACACACAATTGAACCCATCAGTGATTTTTTTGATTTTTTTAATAACCATTTATACCAATATGTATTTAGATGATAATCTAGAAAGGCATTTTAAGTACCTAATAATATGTGTTGATAAGATGATAAATGAGTTACCCAATATCTAATACCAATAGAAGTTTATTTAATAATATTGGATAAATATTTATTAACACCTTAGAATATGTGTTTAGAATTTTTCTATCATGTTATTGACATAAAATCCAGTTTTGTGAATCCATCCTTATATTTATCATGTATGAAGACTCAGATTTATTTGAAATTTATATTTGGATGATGAAGCTTGAATCTTAAGGGATGGAGTTTTAATTGGTTCTATTCAAATTTTTAAATAATTTATATACTATGAATATCATATAAAAATAAAATAAGAGAAGGTTATGAGGTAGTTTAATTTTCATTGAAATATTTATTTGTTGAATTAAAAACTAAAAGGTTACTTATTTTCTTTAAAAGGATTCAAATTATATAGACTTTATGAAGATAATTTTAAGAGATTAGACCTTGTATTGAAATGATATGTTTTGAATTGAGTTCATACATGTGATCAATTCATAGTGTTTCTTTATTACATATGAATTAAATAGACCATTATATGATCAAGGTTTAGAATATTTCATTCTTGAAATAAGATAAATCTATATCAACATCTACAAATAAATATAAGTTGAGATTGTGATTTAGGATGTATTCACCATGATTCAATATAACATCATATAAAAAAGATGGTATGTTTCCATATGTATTGTTATTAACAATGAGTATGTCTTTAAGAAAAAGGAGAAGTGTATATGGAAGATTGATTCGAAATATGAATATACAAGACTTATATTATAGATGTGTTAAGAGTGGTATCGACTATTATAGATGATTATTGTGCTCATAAGAATATGATAATTTTTAAACAACGTGTTCTGGATTATTTTTAAGTAACAGAAAAATAACTCTTGAATCTATTATCGATAAAAAGATATTAAATTTTATGTTTCTTAAGATTTCTATCAATATATTACCAAAAATGGGTGCTAGGGATGATTAAACATGGAACTTATGGGACTATGTGGGATTAATGCTATTTTTTATATACTATGATATATTATAAATATGAAATATGTATCTATGTGGGAATAGATTAGTGATACATAGTATTAACCCTGAGATATCCGTTATTACATTTGATTATAAAATAACAGTGCTAGATTAATTTGAATGTGCTAAGGATCATGCAAGATTAACCAGGATGTTATATCATATTACCCCGGGTAATATAGAGGTCGTGTAAGAAACCTATTAGTTGAATAAATGATTAAAATATGTTTTAGGAGTATTTTAAATATAACCTATATGATTCATTGGTTCTCTTATAAAAAATAAATAAAATAATGCTTTTTGTTAGATATGATTCAATCTTTTTGGTTTTTTTGATATAAAGAGGGGGGTTTACATCATGATGATATGCATCACATAAAAAATTTATATACATGAGATAATGAACATTTGGATCAAATAAGATGATAGTGTTTTTTATAATTTTGATGGAATTAAGTATAATAATAGGCTGAATATTAAGGTGTTTTAATGAGGGAATTCATGAGAAATTTTAAGAGTATATTCTATGTGATAATTATGGATATTCATGGATGAATTTTGACTCCATAGAAGCAAAAATTATTTATCATAAAATTGAAGTCTAGTTTAAATGATAATTAAGAAGAAGATAATGATGTATAAAAAATTAATAAATCATGAAATCTATTTAAATAGTTTGAAGAAATAAAGTTATCAAATATTTGAGGATAATGTTTGAACAATTATGAGAATATCACACTGCTAAAATTGTAAAGATTTATATATTCATATATTTTGGTTATAGAATAAAAAATTTAGTGATATTTTGATAATTTTTTATATATAAAAGATAAAAATAAATAATGTAGTGATATGACAAGTTTATTTCCAACTACAGAAAACACATCCTTAGTGTCAAAAGAAAAAGTAAGGAGAGATATATCTAATGTAGCTATTATTATCAATTAATAGTGTTGAAGATTTTAAAGAATACTTAATGAAACCAAGAAGAATATTGAGTTAGTTAGACAACCCAATAGATTGATGTGACAGAGAGGTGACCTTAATGATTACTACAGATGAGAAATAAGATCACAATTTGTCCTTATTTCAAGGATACTCTACTATCATGCTC
Source organism: Viscum album (assembly GCA_963277665.1). NCBI lineage: Eukaryota > Viridiplantae > Streptophyta > Magnoliopsida > Santalales > Viscaceae > Viscum > Viscum album. The sequence continues at coordinate 1,237,635,368 of OY728137.1, read as the reverse complement.
ATCAAACTTCATAATGGATCCAACCAAATCAAGTATTCTGAAGAGTGGTAACAATTGGTTCTTATTCCTATAATGAAATAATTTTGGTTCTTTTATATTCTAGGGGTGTTGTAAAAGTGACGTGGTCAGTTCCATGATTATGGTTTCAACTACATCACATTTCCCTTGATATATTTTGATTCTAAGATACTAGTCATGTGTGTATGGGATAATAACCACCATACAATAAGGACTAGATCATGCATTATTAGTGAGCCTCAAAACTCCTTAAATAATGTGTTCTTATACAACTTTTTATTATATTACATGAAATAAAACTAAATGAGATATGATAGTTTGAGATCCATTCACCATAAAAGTTGATCGGTAAAAAGAGAAATATTTAAAATTTATTAAATAATAAATCACTAATTTACCCCACCTTTTTTCATGGTTGCACCATTCCTAGTTAACCACAAATTTTAATTGGTACCCCAGGTTATACCGATGGTGTATTCTCAACAGCTTATGTTTTTTATGTTTTTAGTTTCTCTCCCAAGGTCTTTTTGAAGTGTATTTGTAAAATCTTGTGAGTTCTTCATCAAAGCAACTATAAGGAAAATATTTTCAAATACATTAATGAATATAGAGGAGATTTATGTAAGGAAAACAAATAAGGCTCTACTAAAGAAAGAATAAAAAGGGTATTCTATAATAATTTAAGGTAATAAAAATGGATTTTTTTTATATATCTATAAGTAATTTTCTTTTTGAAGAAACTAGTGATGATAAAATCAAAATCATGTTCAAAGAGTTTGAGAACATTATTTCCATATGTATTAATACTATAAAAATAATAAATAAAAATAATTGAGATGATCTAGTTGAAACATACACCACTTACAAGATGTACAAAACTTTTTCCTTAGATGTATCAAATCTATTAAATAATGATTTGTTAATTGATATTTTCTTCAATTATTTATCTCTTAATGAACCAATGAAAGTATGAATGTTAATTCAAAAAAGTAAATATCTATGGAATCATATGAGTTTTTAAATGATCCTCATAAAATAACCTAATAAAAATTTCAACCTTTATTTTTTCCCCTTTTAGAAACATAGAGTATTAAATCACCCATCCTGAAGAAAAATCCAAAAAATTGGGGAAGAAAAAGGTAAAATTGTTTTTATATTTCACCATACATGTTGAGGAAATAATTGTTATGAATTTAATTCACGTATATGTGTACTCCATAATTGAGATCGAATTGTCTATATAAATCTAGGATAAGTATTCATCCTTTAAATGTATTAAAGTGTACTTCCATGAAATGGAAGAAAATGAAATTTATGTCATTGATCTTAAGTATTATTAGTTATAAATAAAATAATATTGAATTTCAGATATTGAAAATTCCCAGAAATATAATAATGAGATGCAATAAGATTCGGTTTAGAAGTTTAGGAATTATTGTGAAGAAATAGTAAAGTCCATTGAAGGTGAAAATAAAAATATAAATTTAATGTTTCTTTGAATTTATATTAAATATGAAAATCATGAATTGACATAATTTGAGTCTCTAAATAAAATTAAGATAATATTTTCTACAAATAAAATTTTGAAGTGGTCTTTATTCGAAATGACCTCTATCATGTGGTATGAAGGGATTCAAATCATCTAGTGATATATCTATTTTATGTTTGAGGAAAAATATAACTAATAATATGAAATTATAAATACATTTTTGAGTCATTTAATTAAATATTATTCATGTTTTACTTAACAATACACTAGGTATGCGTTGATAATTAAATAGAATGGGTTTCCAATACTCCAAAGGGAAAGATGTAAAAAATAGAAAAAGTGAACATTACACACCATTAATCACTTACATGATGTGTAGTAATCATTCAAAATATGTCACAAGTCATGAATAAAGCTGTGGAGTAATTACAATTAATGAAAATATTACACAATGTGAATCTCCGATACATGTTATGTAATATTAAAAGGTCAATTCCCACATAATGTCCAAGTCTAGAGAAGAAGCATGTCGTGAGTTTCAATTAAATGTAATGAGATAATTAAATTCTCCAAATATAGAATATTTTGGTCCAGATTCATGCCAAATCCAAAATACATGGAGAAACCCATGGATTGAGATTACACGACAAGATAAGATTACACATCATGTAATTTCTTGATGATTTACTTTCCAGAGTGCGTGCAATAGTGAATAACTTTATATGTTCTCAATTCTCTATTATTGTCTCCAGTTTTTCTCTATTCTTTTCTCTCCAAACTCAAGTCAAAAAAATTATTTCTACCAATTTGATTAAATACAATTGTCTTTGATTGCTCTACTTGTGTTTGATATTTATTTCATTTTTTTACCATTTTAATGATTGTCTACCATTATTGTTTCTATTCAACATCAGATTCACCCCATGTTATTTCTTGTTTATTGTTTTAAGTAAGTGTTTGATTGATTTATTGCTTAATCTGGTTTTGAACAACTTTATTCGTGAATCCTCAATTAAAAACTAACATATTTTAACTGGTTTATTAATCTACCAAGCATGTCTGTAATTGTTTCAATGATTTCTATTATTACCATCATGAGAGGCTAAACCTCTTAGGGTAAGGGTAGAGAGTATGGGTGTTTTGAACTTAATGAATATCTAATTCTTAAAATGGTAACCCTAAGGGAAGTAATCACTTTACAAAACAACTATTTATTCAATTATTTTAGGAAACCCTATCCATGGGAAGTTTAAATGAATGAACCTATAGAATCTAGCCTTAATGCATATATGTTTTTAGTTATATCTGAACTAATGAATATATCCAGTTGGTTTGACTATGATCGACAAGTGATTTTTTTCACCACTTTCTATCCAAATCCCTAGGACTATTCCAAGATAGGATTGAGATTATCCTTTTTAACAAAACCTTGAATTTAACCCTAATCTCTCTATTCTATTTGAGTCTTAAACCATATTAAATAGCTTTAGTTAATTCCAAAAATCAATCCATTTCATGACTACTCCTATATAAATATTCTGAAATCATTGGTTTCTTACCAGCTAAGCATTCCCCATTAGTTCGACCTCGCACTACCACTCCACACAATCATTGTATCAAGTATAGTTTAGGATAAAAAAAGCCTCTCGTATCCCATGTAAAAAAACAATGCATGTGGGTGAGTCAATTTTTTTTTTCATTTTTGGTGAATTTTTTTTCTATGATTAGGAACAGGAACCTTCAGCATGAACCTAGGATTACCTCATCGGCCCCCTTTTCTATTTTCATTATTTATTCTTTCTTTTAGACTCCACTACGCCCCTATTCTTCCAGGACTAATGCATGTGTTATATCACCCTAACTTGTTCAAGGATCCTTGATTACCAAAAACTAGTTAACTTCATCCCTGAAATTGAAGGGTACCTTTTTCATTCCACTATTCAAGTATGGAAGAATACAATAATCATGTAGGACCCAACCCACCCAATATGCCATATGTGCCACCAGCACTTCAAGAAGATCAACCCAACATGATACTTGAGTGATCCATTATAGATTATATCTTTCCTTCAATCAATGTTGAGGCAACTAGTATTGTATGTCGTCCTGTCCAGGAACATATGTTTGAAATAAGACCTAGACTCATCAATATGATCTATAACATGGGTCATTTAAGCAGGCTCTAGAGTGAGGATCCTCTTCAACACAACTATAACATCTTAGAAATCGATAATACCTTTTGAAACCAGGGTTTATCCAATGATGAATCTTGATTGTAGATATTCACATTATATATGAATTATAGAGACAATGATTGGATAAAAATTCAAGCTACAGAATCGATCATGACATGGGATTTACTAGCTAAGAAATTTATAGAAAAATATTTTCCACCTATACAATGATGGAAAAATGAAAATAATATCTTATTTTTTTCTTCAAATAGATGAAAAATCTGGCTGGGAGGCATGAGATCATTTTGAAGAGCTTACTCAAAAATTCTCACATCATGGACTTGATATGTGGCTCCAATAGTAGATATTCTATCCAGGTCTCCAACCCATCACTCGTACAATAGTAGATTCTACCACTGATGGCAGACTAGTTATAAAAACACCTAAAGTAGGATGAGCACTTCTATATGAGGTCTTGTGAAATTCTAGTCAATGGTATAGAAATCTTGGACCACCTCGGCATGAAATACACTTAGTTGAAGAAAACGATCATCAATATTCTCAAGTAGAGGTCCTGACTGAGAAGCAAGAATCCTTTCAGCTACCTATTGCACCACCTCCCCCTCCTACACTTATAAAAAAGATTCAATCCGAAGAAATGTGTGTGTATCACAATTATATAAAGACATTATGGAAGGATTATATGAACAACAACTCCAATATTTTAGTTATGTTAAATATGATCAGAAAAACCAACAATACCAATAACAAGAACAACATAATCAATGTATGTTGGGTCAACAGATGCAGCAAAACAATCAAGGGTACTACCAAAAAAACAAGTGGTCAATCACCACTCATGAAATAAGGGACATATAGCAATCCAATTATGAATCATATTCAAAGTCCACCTTAATAAGTAACCCAATGGTTATTCCCTTGTAACAGCTATCAACAATCTCAACCATCTTTTGAAAGGCCAGCACAACCTGTTTTACCTCTTCAATCAAATTGAAATAATCTTCTCATAGCCATCATTAAGAAGTTATATTAGAGGATGAACACCCAGGAAATGTAAATGATAGATCAAAGTGCTACTCCCTAAGATCTTGAACATCAAATGGATTAAATCTCAAAGACCTAATCTAATAGACTTCCAGGTACGCTTCTTGGTAAAACTGAGACACTTCCAAAGGAATTGGTGAAGTTTGTGGTAGTGAGAAGTGGAAAATTAAATGATTTTCATCAAACATATAGAGGATAATATAAATAGTATGAGAAACCTAATAAACTTGCAATAATCATTTACAAGGATGAAAAAAAGAGTAAATCAAATTGATCCAGAGAAACCTCAAGAATTACCAACACCTATAAAAGATTTGACAAAAGAGAAAACTAGAGAAGATATCTACATTGCACATCCAGCCTACAAGACACCTCTCCCGTTTCTAAAAATAATGAGATAGTGAAGGATTGAAGTGAAACATATGAAATATTAAGATATGTTCAAGAAAATATGCATTAACATCCAATTTTCTGAAGTTATTTCACAAATACCCAAATGCAAAAACAAGTTTCTTGGAACTTATTTCCATCAAGAGGAAAGTGGAAGACTTGGGTTACCTTTCTCTAAATGAAGAGTGCTATTCTATTTATTAAAAAGTTCAAACAAAAATGAAATATCCTACGAGATTTTTAATTCTATGCACTATAAGAGAATGAAACTTCAGAATAGATATGTGTAACCTAGAAGCGAGCATTAACTTTTTTCCAATGAGTTTATTTTGTGAGATGGGACTTGAGGTACTCAACCTGACTAGAGAGGAACTTCAATTAGATGATTTTTTAGTTAATTACGCTTGAGGGCTTCTCGAGGATATTCTAGTCAAAATATATAAATTCATTTTCCCAGTATACTTCCCCTTTTGGACATGGAATAAGAATGAGAAATTCTCATTATCCTAGGATGAACATTTTTATCCATAAGGATGGATATCATTGAGTTGAGTTAATGGAAGATGCTATTCAATTTAGGTGATGAAGAATTCATATCTGACCTAGCCAAAGATGCAAAACAAACATATGATTTTTTTGAATATCATGATATATTTCTCACTAATGAGAAGAAAGACTTCTTGGATATCATTGAAGGTAGTGTTGAAATATATCCTACTAAAAGAGAGGATTATGACCTTGAAGAAACTAACTATACAAAACCTATTATAAAAGATACGATCTTTCCTTTCATACAATCGGTCATTCAGCCACTAACGCTAGAGATAAAAACTCTCTTGAGAATTCTCAAGTATTTATTTCTAGAGACTACAGTTACACTACCATTCATTATTACCTTAGAACTAACACAACCTCAAAAGGAAAAGTTTATTAGAGTACTATAATGACATAAAATCGTCAATTTATTGGGGATGGTTGACATCAAAGGGATTTTCCCTACACTTTTCACTCATAAAATTTTATTAGGAGAAAGTGTGAACCTAAATTCCAGCCCCAGAGGAAACTCACCCCACAAATGAAGGAAGTAGTTAAAAAAGAGGTAATGAAATTTTTGGATGATGGAATAATTTTTTCAAGTTAGATAGTGAGTGGTTGAGTCATCTACAAGTAGTTCCAAAGAAAGGTCACCTCACAGTTGCAAATGATGGTTAAGATGAGTTGATATTGACTCTCATAGTCACTAGATGGAGAGTATGCATGTACTATCTAAAAAAACTGCAAATACACAGAAATATCATTTCCCCTTTCATTTCATAGATCTAATTCTAGAGAAACTAATGGGACAATGATTATACAATTTCCTAGACGGATATTCAGGACATGATCATATTGTAGTTGGACTAGATGATTATTCCAAATAAAATTTTACATGTCTAGTCAGTACCTTCACTTACAAAATCATGTCATTTAGTATTTGTAATACATCATCTTCCATTCAAATGTGTATGACACATATGTTCCATGGTATGGAGGAGGAATTCTTGGAAATTTTATGAATTATTTTTTAGTATATATAAGATCCTTCGATATATTACTAATTAATATCTACCATTTCTTTCAGCACTGTGAAGAGAAGTGTTTAGTATTAAAATTGGAAAAATGTCACTTTATGGTTAAATGAGGCATATTCCTTAGAAACAAAGTCTCAAATTGATCCAAAATAATCAAATTGATTGAAGAATTACCTGAGCCCCACAATATTAATGATATAAAGTGCTTCTTGGCCTTACATGACTTTTCTGTTGTTTTGTGATTGATTTTGTGAAATTTTCCTACCCTCAAACACACCTATTAGTAAAGGATTCACCTTTTGAGTTTACTGAATAGTGTCATTGGAAATTCAACATTTTAAAGAAAAACCTAGTGGTCGCTCCTATTATCATTCCAACTGATCGGAAAAAAGACTTCGAGTTAATGAGCGACACAAGTGACATATTTTTCAGTTATATTTTAGGATAGAAGGTTAGCCATATTTTTTCCCTTATACAATGTCTATCACACCTTGAATGATGCTCAGGTAAACTACATAACACAAAAATGAACTCCTAGAGGTAATATTTTCATTATTAAGGTTTTGTTCTTACTTAGTTTTGTCAAAGGTAACTGTTTCAATTGATCATGTTGTCTTGAAATATTTGATGAGAAGAAAGTATGTCAAATCAATAGTAATATGGTGGATACTATTACTGTAAATATTTTTCATATTCATCAAAGAAACAAAAGGGATAGATAATGGTGTCATCGATCATCTTTCCAGACTCCCATTACCACTCAATAAGGATAATTGTAATCAAGACATCATGGTTTCCTTCCCCAATGATGCTCTATATAGCCTAAACATGAAGGCTTTACCATGGTTTTCCAAAATTGAAAAATATCTGGCCATAGTATCCCTTTACCCAGACCACTTCTACTAAAAATGAGGATATTTTTAGTTGAGGCTTCAAACTACTATTGGGATGAGATGCTAGTTTTTAAGTGTTGTTCTGATGGCTTAATGTTATGCTACATCCCAAAAGATGAGATCCAAAGTGTGTTAGAAAAGTCTCACACATCACTAATTGGGGGTAATCATCGACCAGAATTTACATTAGAAAAGTTCCATCACAGTGGACTATTTTTCACATTACTTCACTAAGATGCAAGAAATTATTTCTAGAGCTGTGATCGGTGCCAATGAATTAGAGCCATTGGAAAAAGAAAATAAATGACTCTAAACCCAATCATGGAAGTAAAAATATTCAATGTGTGGGGAATATATTTCATGAGGCTATTCCTTAATTCAGATGGAATGCTCCATATCTTTGTTGTCATTGACTATATCTCAAAATGGATAGAAATTGAAGCTCCCACTCATGACACAAAAAGTAGTTATTAATTTCGTAATGAAAATTTTGTTTTCATGATTCAAATTTCCAAAAATATTAATTGGTGATTAGGGAACACATTTTTAAAATAATTCTATATAAAGACTAATAGGGAATTGTGGAATCTGAAATAACACAAGAACACCCTATCGCCCGTAAACAAGCGATCATGTTGAATTGTCAAATTATGAAATAAAAAAACATGAGAAGACCGTGAACAAAAATAAAAAGGACTAGAGCCTTATGTTAGAGGATTCACTCTGGTCATACCACACTATGTAAAAAACACCCATCAGTTCCACCCACTTCCAATTATTTTTTAAAAATCCTTTCTATTTACCCGTAGAAATAGAGAATCATTCATACTGGGAAATTAAGAAGATGAATCTGGATTCTCAAAAACCATGGGATGTTAGTATGATTCCATTGGATGAATTGGAGGAGATAAGAAATAATTCCTATAAAAATTACGTGATTTATAAAAATAAAACCAAGAAATGGATTAATTAGTGCATCACATAATGATTTTTTCTATCAAGTAATACAATATTATTATTTAACACCCAATTAAAATTGATCCATAAGAAGCTAAAATAAAGATATTGAACACCATTTGTGTTCATAAATGAATTCCCATAAGGGGATATCAAAATTCAAAAAGGGGGAGATCCACCCTTAAAATTCATTGGTCAGATGTTGAAGATTTATCAGAAACCATTTCACGAGGGGTGTGTCATCACGTTGAAATTCATTTGAGCATTATTGAGTCAATATCTTGATGGTAAATAATGTTTTAATTTTGAGGAAACCCGAGATAGGTAACCATTTTATAGAATATGATAGAATAGTTTTAGGTTCGTTAGGGTCATGATAAGAGAAAAGTTCTAGCCTCTAGTTCACAAATGCAAAAAAAGACCCAATTACACATTGTGTAATTAACTACATAATGTGTGTGGTTCATGGCATGAAACATTTTAATTCATAAAATAGACACTGTGTACCCAAATATATATTTTTTAATGTATAAGAATATTAATTTATGGAACCCTATGTTTAAGACACTCACACCCCCACCCCACCCCCACCCCACCAATTTTTCCCTTCTCCTCTCCCATCACACGAACCTCCTCTCCAATTTAACTCACCTCCCTCGTTGCTCCCCCTCCCTCACTGATCATCATCCTTAGTCATGACTCAACTTCATCCAAACATATAAGTTTATCATTTTTCACCATCAATTCCACACATAATAATGGTATGCACCCTCTTAATGATCCCATGCATGAGTGTGAGGATCCACCTCCAATCAAATGCAGATGAGATACTGCACCTCTATCTCCCCTGCCTCATCTTCCTCAACCTCCACTTCAAACTCCATAACACCTTCAACCATCTTGGACTCCCACTTTACATAAAATGGTTTGTATGAAGCATCTCTCCCACACATTCACCCCATCCTATATTTTTATATCTCAAAGAACCATCTTTTCTAGTCTGTTTGCAGGTGAAGCCCATACAGACCAACAAAATGTTGGATTTGGAAGTTTTTTCCCATATGCACATCATCCAAAATGATTTCAACATCCTTGAACTCTTTCACATTACCTACATTGTTGATGTTAATGAGGATACCTATATGGAGTTTCTCCTTGAGTTCTTGACCACTTTCAAGGTGGTCGTCGATAGCCTCTACTTCTTCCGAAATGGCTCGACATCATTTGTATTTTATTATTTTTTATAACAAACCTTTCAAGGGGTGAGGTGGAACCCTTATAAGGACTGAATGGTTAGAAACAGTTACATGACTCATAGGTGTTAGAGTTAATCACCCATATAATAAAAATTGAAATAGCTCCTTCCTAGCATATGTCATGATAAATCATCACTCCAACTTCACAGGGATAGTCGGCTAGCTGTCCTTCATCAAAATCTGCAAAGGCAAGCATCCAATGGAAAATCCAGACCCTCTAATTCTTCCAATCCGATTTAGCTTTGTTCTAGTGAATGTTCCTTCTCTGAATCCTCATCTAGAATATAGTCACTTGTATTCTGACTGGTACATCTGCATCTTATGAAAAATGACATTGGAGGATGATTTCTCATGACACATCGAGTGGGAAAAATCCTTATAATATAAAATCCACATAACTTAGAGTTGCAGCACTCTGGTTCCTTCATCAAGCATTGGCTTATGTCTATTTTTATCATATATAGTCTCATAGTAGCATCATCCAGTAGGACATCCTCATACTTTCTATTTCCATGAGCAGTCATGTCATCAACATATCATCACAGTTCGTATTCTAATTTAGGGTGAATTCGTAGTGAACATGAGTTATGCAAATGGGTGGTTCCTTCATCGAACACCTATCCCAACATCTTAGTGTATTGAATTCTACCCTTCAAATTACATTTCTCAGTGTGGTGGACTCAATCAGCTTTCTCCCACTTTACAAGATGTTGTTTCTGGTAAAGGATGGAGACATCTATCATTGGGAATTGGGATGTTAATGGGTACTAACGAGGCACTCAAAGATCATTTTATAGACATAGCACCTACTGCTGCAACATCTTCTCCTACCCCTACTACTTCTTCCATTCTAGCACATCCCTTCACTCCCACCATTCCAACTCCCATGCCTACCCCTACTCACAACAACATCACTTCCCAATACACCACTACCATAACCACACAACACAATCTTACTGACCAATAGATTTCTTACTAGTACATTATGGTTAACCAACATCAAGATTTAATAATACCTAGGAATCCCATTCATAGGGCCACCCTTAATTACCATCCCTTCATCCCCATAATCCCTTGATTCGACATAGTCTCCACCTTCAGTAGGCCCTTCATCCTCCACTATTCATGCACCCACCACCAACTCCTATGACCTACCACCCGAGCATACAGACCATGCTTCCCAGCAGTAATTTCTTATAGATCCCACATGATGAGGCAAGAGAACATTAATATTATCATCTTTTGAGTTAACATCCATTATTCTAGTTACAGATCCATTGCCACACAGAGGATTGGAACCTCATCACTACCATCCATTGAGATATCTACCATCATCACAACACCCCCTCTAGTATTAAATCTTATGTCCCCTTCCTCCATTTTTTCTATTGATCATGTGGGCCAACTACAGGCGCCCTATATTTGGGAGATTATATTAGATTATTAGATTGAAGCCTTTTATTTCTCTTTGTATATCCCAGTCCCCTCTCCCATTTTTTTTCACTGTTTAGGAGATCATATTTTTATTAATATATGTATTTCATATCTCTGAAGTACCATTACACTTATTTTATACATGTGATGCTTCTATTTCATAATTATTTCTAAGTTTATTTTTCATTTCATTATTTTATTATACTATCCATTTATAGATCTTCTGCATCTTCAATGGTTATCGATGCACATGTTCTATCACCCTATTACCTTGTACTATGGATGACATAACATTTGGATGATGTTGTGCACCATCTTGAGGAGATTTTAGTAGAGATCTGTACTCAGTAGTGGTCATCACCATGAAAAGCATGGATTTTATTCTATTCACACTAGATTCATGTTTAGTATGCTTTTAAGGTTGTCTATACTTCCAAGAATCTGCAAGATCTCAATGAAACATCCACCAGTTATTTCAAGATAAATAGGAATTATGAGAAAATGGACATTACATGATTGATTATTTTTTCATATATATGGATGATGATGTATTTGTTAGTGTATTATGGGATGAAATCAATATTTCTACTTAGAAAATATTTAAACCCTACAGATTAATTTTTTTTCTAGTGAGGATATGTATTTATAACATATTTTTCAAGCATCCCAATTTGACATCAAAATTCACCAATTTTCTTCATGGCATGACAATCATTACAAGGATCCCTTAATTACCTAACATTAATTTTCAAATTTTTCATTTAATTTTTTTATACTTTAAAATTCTTATCTCTCTCATGGTACTTTCTAAGATGGTGAAGAAAATTTCTCATTTTATGTGTAGGGGTGTCTTTCCAGAGATTCACTATCAATACACTTGTATTTTTTTCTTTTATCTAGGATACATTTTTAATTAGAAGCATGATTGAAACATGATAACTCATTTGTCCCAATTAAATAAAAGATAATGATAATTTTGAAATTATTGAAATCTATATTTTACACATGTTTAGATTTTTTTTCATTATTTATGAGTTCTATAATTTAATTTAAATTTAAAATTTATGAACTTTATTTTTATTGTCTTATTAATTGATTTTATACCATGATTGATTTCCAATTTTTCTTTTTGTATTCCCTTTATTGTGAAGATTATGAGACTATAATTTAATTTTTTTCTGATCAGATTTATTGTGTGACACATGGGACATGTAAACCAATCAATACTTGCATTAAAATATTATTGAGGATAATCCTGAACAAATACAATTTTAATATGATTGAGGAAATTAATGTTGATTAAATTTTTTCTAAGACCCAACTTAAATTTTTTCCTTCATTTAGTCTATAGTTTCCATGAATGACTTAATTATGATATAGTTATTCCAAGATGATTATACCTTCCTACCATGCTCTTGGTTTTAGGCAATATTATATATTGAACAAGTGTGGGGAATTTCAATAAATGGACATAGTATGTTTTGATTGAGAAGATGAATTGTGGTACTCTACAAGACTAATTTTCTATAATCCATGTGTTATTTTATAAATTTTACCCTTACCATGATCCTTTGAAAAAATACAGAAAGAAAAAGAAAAATATATAGGTTTTTCTATTAGGAGGATAAAAAATCAGTATTTGTAGTTGATTGAATACCATAAAGGATGATATGTAGTTAGAGTATAGATTTGATATATGGAATAAACATCAATTTTTAAAAGTAAATTAATTAAAAAATAAAAAAGAATGAAATGGGGTATATTTTTATACATACATCATACACTCCTCGATCCAATTTGATCTTTTTAGAGCATGGAAACTTTTTGAACGTGGAGGATCCACATCATTACACTATTTATACTTATCATGCATTAAAATTTTGATATTACCTTAATTTTGAGACAAATTTCTTCTTTTTACCCACCAACACAAAGCTTTAGAGTCATTTTCTCCATATTGTTGAAGACCACGTGATTATTATTTTTGCTTGTATTTATAAAGTGGATATTATATAACCAATTCAAGACTATTTTTATCAACATGTATTCAAGGTATGATCATAACTCCAATTACATATTAGGTTGAGTGATGAGAGAAAATTTATTGTGACGTAAAATTCAAAATGGGTTTAGATTTTAAGAATTGGTTTTGAGATTTTAAATGAATGGTTATAAATCATAATAGAGGAACTAAACTAGGATTCATGACTGATTTTATTAGTATCATTGATTCTAGACCACTGATTTTTTCTCTTACGCTTATTTTTATATACTTGTTTTTAATGAATGTTTCTTTTCTTAAAAAATTGTATCTTTTGGAATCCCTCTTGAGTTGATTTTTGTTTAAGGATAAGAAATCATTTAAGTGTAGGGGAATTTGATAAGATAATATTGTATGTACATTTTTGATCCATTTAATTATGGATTTTTTATTTTTTACTTGATAATTGACTATGTTTCTGCTGATTATTTTATAGAATAGGTTTCCATGTATCTAAAGGAAAAACTATGAGAACTAGCCAAAACTGAACATTACACATTGTGAATCACTTACACGACGTGTAGGAATCATTCATTGCATGTCACAAGTCATAAATATATTCATCAATAAATTAAAATTCATTAAACTATTACATGACATGAATTCCAAATACATTTTGTTTAAGATTCAAAGTCAAATTCCAACTTAAAGTTCATGTCGTGAGAAAAAGAATGTCGGGAGTTCTAATTACACATTGTGAGATGTGTCAAATTTCTGAATCCTGAAGATTAAGACCAAGATTAAGACTAAATCAAAAATACAAAAAGAAAACCATGTTTCAATATTAAACAATATGAGATGTTTACACATCATGTAATATCCTAACTATTTACTTTCTATAGTGCACACAATAGTGCATAACTTATAGGTTATCGATTTTGTCTCATTCTCTTTCATTTTTCTCTCTTCTTTTCAATCCCTACTCAACTCTGAAAAATTACTTTTACCATTATGATTGAAAAAATGTTTCATTGATTTTTATACACATGTTTTACACTTCATTAATTGTTGCTTACTATTTCAATGTCTTTCTACCATTTTTGTTTCCATTCGAAATCATCTTCACACCGCATTCATGTTTTTTTATTATTTAATGTAAGTGTTTGATTGATTTATTGCTTGATATAATTTTGATCTTCTTGATTCTTGAATCGTTGATGGAAAACGTTCATATTTAAATAGTTTTATTAATCTTCCCAGCACATCTGTAGTTGTTTCTTCAATGTTGATAATTACCATCATGAGTGGTTAAACTGCTTAGGGAAAGGGTCAAGAGTAGGGGTGTTCTAGGATTAATGAATCTCAAAATCATAACTTTTAAACCGTATGGATAGTAATAACATTACATAACAATTTTTATTCAATTAATTTAGAAAACCTTATCTATAAAATGATTTAATGAATGAACCTGGCTTGATTAGAGTATAGTAGACTATGACCACTAGCATGAGTCACTTTCTTCCATAGAAGCTAGGCTTAAGGAACATAGGTTGTTAGATTGATCCGAACCAAGGGATAATAACATCTTATATAGATCCAATTTGTTTTAACATGGTCAACTAGTGTTTTATGTTTCCCTTCGCTACATAATCCCTAAGACAATTCCATGGTAGGATCAAGATTATCCTTTTTTACATGGACCCTGAATTTGACACTGACCCCTATATTCATTCTGAGTGTTAAAAAAAATTAAATAGCATTAGATAATTCCCAAAATCAATCCATTTCATGTGAACTACTACATAAGGGTTTTTAATTCACTGGTTCTTTTTTATCTAAACATTCCTTATGGGTTTGACCCCACACAATAAATCTACTATATCATTATAGCAAGTGTAGTTTAGGGTGAAATAAAATTTTAATCTGACCATAGCCCATACGAATTAATTGACATGTGTGGGCACATCACTAACCCTTGTGAAATAAATACTTTTATAATTAATGTTATTTTCATAATGGTTAAAGGATGAAGTGAAATATATATACATAATGTGTCGACAAAAATAGTGATAAATCCACCACCTCATTAATAGTGAATGAAAGCATAAAAAGAAATTTTTCCCTAGAATAGAATCTAAACATGAGAATAAAATGAAAAACACATATTTAAATAAAATTATACTTCATTTAAACGACTCAAATCAAGATTTATAGACAACTTCTTGTTACATGAGAGGTTTAAGAATTTGGTTGTTTAATTCCAGTATACTATATTAATGCATATAAAAAAATAAGACTATATAAAAGGGTAGAATGGATGATGTGAATAATATTTAGGAAGAATATAATTATTAATAATCAATAAATTTTCAAATTACTTTTATTCCTATATGTTCTTTATAGTAATTTTAACAAATTTTTTCCTTTCTAATGATGAATACTGGTTTAAATAATCTAATCATGTCTAATATGATCCTAAAGATAAAAAACCTTAAAATATGAGAAAATGTAAAGATTAAAAGATAGATTATTTCTCCTTAGGGTTTAAGAAAATAAAAATTATTGATACAAATACAGCCACAATGGATAATAAGTATGTGGTGTCGTGGAGAATAATTTTCTTCTATTGTGGGAGAAAAGTTCATACCATGGACCATTAAAAATGGGCCCTCAATGTTGGTTTTGATGTGGGAATGATGGAATTGTAATAAATAAAATTAATCATTGAATTGAATAAAATTTTTATTAGTGGGAAACATTTATGATGAAGAGTTTCAGTATCATATAAAGTTTACACAAATCTATTAATTAAATATTCTTGATAATCCCTTCAGAAAATCCTATAAGCGGACTCTATTCAAAAATAATGAATGAAATTTTGGAAAAATATACTGGAAAGGTAAAAAATGATAGATGTAAAATAAAATGAATGTCTTATAGGTAAAAAATAAAATACATATGAAGAATAAATATAATTTTATTAGTTCTTTTCATCAAATAATGGCTCTATATGTCAAAATAATTTTTATGAGAGGTTAAAGTAGGATAAACACAATTATTGGGATTTTTTGATTATTCTACCACCTCAAGAGAAGATTTTAAATGAATAATTATGGAAAAAAGGAATTTCATTTTCTTAATTATTTAATCCAAGATTGGAATACCTCCCAAATCAATAAACCAAACAAAATTATTTGATTTCTATGGTGTCAACGTCATCGATAGATTAGGGAAGATTCATGAATATTTCTATCATTATTAGATCTAAAAACATATGAGATTATTGGTTGAGAAGAAATTATCTATATTTTAAATCTCAAAATTTGTTTTTAAAAATCCCACCTTATTACCATATATATTGTGTTTTTTATTTACGTAGTGAATTTAAGGTTATTCATATAAAGGGAGAGCTAGAATAATGGGTATTATATGAAATTATTACCACATTAAATATTTTCGATCATGGAAGTGATTCCAACAACTATTTAATTAAATATTATTTTATTAATAGATAATCCTTAATAAAGAAGATGAGGGAATTTTCTAATTGTGCGAGATATGGTTGAGAAATATTGATTAAGACCCCAAAATATATCATTTTTTGGGAACCTTTAAATTTTTTGGAATGAGGTTTAATATGTTATTGTAAATTTATGTTTGTGTAAATATACAATATTTATTTTAAAAGAAACAATTATCATGTTAATTGGAGATAATTAGATTAATAAATTTTAAGAAAATTCCAATGTTTTTTAGAAATACAACGATGTGAATTAATAGTGTTGGGAAATGGATTAGTCACTCTTATTTTTATCACTAGGCATTTATCAATAATAATTACTGTTAATTAATTATTTTCTCAAAATTAATTACCATCAATTTTATATATTTAAATACACTGGGAGAAGAAAAAATAAAATTATTGAAGAGAAACTCACATGCATTTTATAAATGTATATTGAAAAAAGGAGAGATAATTGAACACTATAGTGATTTTTTGTGTGTATTTTTTAATGATAATTGATGACAATGTGTGTTAGGAATATAAGTTTAGAATAATTTTGATGTATACATTAATATATGTTGAGAATATTAAGAATTAATGACCCAATCGGTTAGTCAATATATGTTTTTTATAAATATTGGATGAATTTTGAAGAACACATTTGAACTTATAGTCTATGATAATGATGATTATTGTAGGATAATTTTTTTTAAAGAATGAATTTTACTTATTTCTTGTAATAATTATGCATATTTTTTTATGTAGTGATTTTTGGAAGAGATGTTTGAATAAATGAGGTTTTTTCTACTTGATATTTTATATATTTAATATCTTAAAATGGTTTCAATGAAGTGATTAACACTTACCTATGCGTATTGAAACAATCCTTATGTATATAAAAAAATTCTCATGTTCATATTCAATTCATTCATAAATGATAAGGATTTAATACTCTATAGTGGAGTTGAGAATATGTGTTTCAATAATTGGAAATTAATTATTTGACTATGAATATTTTGAAAAAATATAAGAAGATAAGGTTATGAGGTTGTATAATTTTCATTAATATATTTAAATTTATATTAATTTAAACACATATAAATAAGATATTATTTTTTATATAAAAGTTTTTTTGAAAGAATATAGATTTTATTCGAAGATATTTTTAGTTTTATTGAATAAATATAAGAAGGATGGATTTCATATGTTTGATTAATTTGGATTTTCCCTTGAAATATGTGAATATCTAAGATAAAAATAACAACACAGTTCAGAAGATATTATTTTGTTGATGACGAAATTATTTTTATAATCATGTAAAGTAAAAAATGGTTGGATTTTGATTCTTAATAAGTGTATTGAAATCCAAATATAATTACAAATGATAGTACAGGTTGGGCTTCCAATAGTACTATGAGTGAAGTTGTGAGATTTTGGATGAATAAATCAGAGTGGATTGGACACTTGATCAAAAATAAGAATAGTGAAACACATATTTTTTATTTTTAAATTGTAATTCATTGATTATATTACCATAATTTTTAGAATATAATGAAAATAATGACATTTTCATTATTTTAAGATTCTTTTGTTTATTATGAAATAACCAAATTTTATAGTTCAATGTAATTTATTAACTTTTTGAATTTAAATGAACATGGATTCAAATTTAAAATAATTTTTTGTTTACTTTTTAGGATTTTTTAAGAATAAAAAGTAATTTGGGGTACACACTTGTGATTATAAATGAATTGGAAATGTTGAATGTGAATAATCCCACAACTAATTCTTTTCATGGCATAGATTCAAAAACTACAAGGACAATGTCAGATTGGAATCTAAAAATGAAAAAATAAACCACTCTTCTATTTCTATATGATATATAAACATGAAAGACATTGAATCAAAGTAAGAATCATAAGGGATGAAACCACATGTAATATTTATTTACTCCAGCCAAGTGGAAAATCAAAATAAAATAGAGATAACCTATCTCGCATGGGATTAACTTATCTTGTTGTGTTTTTAATTATAGTGATTACCTAAATCCAAATTTCTTATAATATAAACCTCACTCCTTCTTATCAACACATTGGATAAAATCATACACTCATAAAATATTAACCGATATTAATATCCACTATGTCCAAGTAAGTCCCATAATAGATTCACTTGAGTCAAAATAATATAAACATGAAAAATAATAAATCAAGGCTATATTGGATAAATTAAAACTAAGACAATAAAGAAAACCATAAATAGTAAAGGTGTAAGAACTAGTGTAGTAGATGATTTCTCACATTCATGTGGGTATGAAACATGTTAAAATTACATCATAATGTATGAAATTATTCATAAATATCATTTGAGATCCTTGGATCACAACCTGGTGTTTTTTGGAATGAAATATTAGAGTCTCTACCAAAATTATTTTTTCACATATTTCTTGGACACCGTGATTTTAAACTAAAAATAATATAGAAACAAGATCATCAAAAGTTTTATAAGGAATTACAATCTAATAAGAGTTCATGAACTCACCACCATATTGAAAAATCACCTTAAATCATGGTAAGCATGATAAACCATCCCCATACATATCAAAGACAATTGATGAAACCCACATCTTATGTAAAAATAATCATTTTGTTAATTGTATGTTTTTTCGGTCCTCAATTGATACTTGACTAGAGTTGAGTCACTAATGATTTTGTATTAGGGTTTCAAGTTTATATCGTTGTTTATATATCTTTTTAATAAAAAAATTAGGGTTTCTACCTAACATTTTTATCTCTTATCTCATTTTAGATGTTATATTTCATCATACTTCAGTCTAATATTTGTGATGTTGAGTAACTAATATAATAAGTGGTCTTATTAGAGATTTTATTGTGTTTCTGAATCCTTTATATGTAATTTATAAACTGTTTAATTCAATTTTAAACAAGGATTTGGGTGTATTGAGTATTGATGTAGTTATTGTTTAACTTTACAAGGTATTTTCAAGAATTTTTTTTTATTCTCTTTATAGAAAAGATACTGACCATTCACTCGGCCTACTATTTATATAAAAGATTTTTTTATTGAGAGATGAAATGAAATATGATATAACTGGATTTAAGATAGTCCTTCATAATTGATCAAGGTGTGATTATCATTCATTTATATTAGAGGAGGTGAGACATGGGGTGTTTTAGAGTTTTCTTAGGTCTACTAAGATTCACAACATAAATTGAGGTTGGTATCTCACGTATGATGAGATGAGTAATCAAATTACTTATAAAAAATAAAATAGATAATAAAGTATCCCAAAATAACAAAACCTTCAAACTACTTCTTTTTCAATGTTTCTTTTATTATGTTCCATAAATTCTTTTATATTTGTTTACATTCACACAAAATCACCCTTATATATTTCATTAATTAATGTTTAAAATAAATAAATATATATATATATATATTAAATGAAAATGAATAGTGGGTGATTCGATAAAAAGGATCCTTGGGAGATGAATCCAGTCATCCATTGTGCTGTATTAGGAGTAATAAAAATTTTATTTTATATCACCTGGTAATATGTGTGTCAAAATCTGTCATTACTTCCTGAGATAAAAGTTAATCACTTTTTATTATTTCACATTTTGTAAATATTTTTCATTATATTCATAAAAAAAAGGAAACTATTTTTGACTCATCCACTCCCTTGAGAAAACTATTTCCTTTTTTACTAGATGGGTGAGGAGAGTCCGAATATCAAATTATAAATATGAGGTGTTTGGAGAGATACTTTCTATAACTCCTTTTACAAGTTTTTGAGGAACTATAAATGAATTTTCTATTGCCTCCCCCATTTCATGAATAAATTAAATAGGTTTAAGATACACTAAAAATCCTTTTATAAATTATATTGAATGTTTTATCTTAGTTTACATATCATAAATACATATACTTCCAAATAAACAATTAAATGTGGGGTAGACCTAAGATTATACTCCATATATTTTCATTTTACGGTGTTAAATAATTAAGTTGACTATAATTTTCTGAATTTTGTATAATAAAAAAATGATGATACTATAGAGGGAAGAGAAATATAATGAAGATCACACCATGAAAGAAATATTGGTGTTGTAAATTGTAAACCATGAGTGTCATGTCAATTTTTAAGATTAAATAAAATTATTCTATAAAATTATAAAATGAAAAATTATAGATTTAAATGCATATTATTTTTTATTTTATACCAATATAATTATTCACTTGCTTCCCATATTATGAAACTTTTAATTAAATAATAGTAGATTAGGCCCTATGAGTTGAAGAAGTTTAAATAATTGCTTTTTCAAAGGAATATGACCCTTACATACTTCCACTTCAACATCCTAAGATATATTTCACTATGAAGTGGTTGAAATGACCAAATTATATCTAAGGGAAACTCTATATAAATTTCATATTAATGAGAACCATAAGATAAAGGATACGATGGAAAAAGTAAATGAAACCTCATCATTCAATATATTACAGACAACCACAATATTTCCTGTCTATAAGATGTATCAATACTACACCTCTTGCGGATAACATAACATAATGTTAAATTTTCTATATTTTATGGTTTAAATTTATTTTTTAATAATTAATAATTCTATTAATTAATTTTGACGGTTTCATAAGGATTATTTTAGTAGCTTTATTGAAGCCACTATATGTATAATAAAATAGGTCGCATTTCTAAAACTTATTATATTTACTACTTAAATTTTTACCTTTCGCACTTAAAGAAAGGGTGTTTCCATTTTTGTGTGGGGGAGTGTTAACCTATTTTAATTTTGGTAATGTTTTTTTTTGATTTATTTTTATATAAATGTGGATCATAAAAAATATCCCTTAAACTTTTTCAATATTTAGCATATTTTGAGATATTTTAATTCATTTTTAAAAAAAATGTATTTTAAAATATTTATTCATATGAAAAAGATTCCATGAAATTTATTTTCAAAATATTTTTATGATTTTTGAAATTTTTTTTGAAATATATATCCATGAAAATTTAACATAAATTATCTTCTCAATCATCATATATATTTTAAACATTTTTTTCATTTTTTACCCAATACTCACAATTTCATTATAGAAACATGAAACTTGTGTGGTAATTAAAACATTAGATTATTTATTTTTCAAAGATTTTATGTTTATGAAATGTTTTCAATATGATTATAGAGAATCATTATTTAAATTTATATTTTATCTCGATAAGTAACTTTTACATAAATCCACATCTGTTTTTAAAAATCCATGAATGACCTTATATGTTTTAAAAACATCACAAGCTAATTTATCCTCACCTACCCTCACTCTAAATATATTTCCATGACTATTTCATGTTTGTGTGGATGGGGGATGTTATTTTTTCTCTTTAATAGGAATAGGTTTCAGGTTGGGTGAGGATAAAGGTGTTTTTCATCATACTTGGAATTTGATTAAGATAAATAGTTATGATGTATTATCAACTATTGTATGTTATTATTATCATCCAATTATCCAGAAGGATAAAATAAAAATAATAACAAAATTAAATGAACATAATTTAGATGGAATTATTCATTACTCTACATGTATGAATTATAACCCACTCAATAATAAATTTTTATGATTTTTTAATCATTCATTATACTCATTAATCAACTATTTTCCATAAAAAAGACAAAAAAATGAAAAAAGAAAGGATAATAAGTATTAAATCCATTATTGTTAAATAAATTCATAACTCATTTAACATGTTAATAAAATAGAGTATGTTGTAACATGGTTTTTGTGGAATTGTGTGATGAATAATTGATGTAAATACATGAATATTTAATAATTGTATTTTAGTGGTTAACCTTCTCATTTTAGCCTTTGATCATTAAATGATATTTTCCAAAAACCCTAATCCACCCAAATCATCTAGAGAAATACTTGATAATTAATATATATGTGTGTGTGTGTGTGTTATGTTGTGGAGAAATATCAATTGTTACTAGATTATGGTAGTACATTTATTTTCCATTTATGGGAATATATAATTATTTAAAAAGATCTCTTATATGAAGAGTAACATGAATTTCAATGTGATAAAGGTTTTTATTGGTTTGGGGGTGGATTATTTAGGATTAATTAGATTATTTTTGATAATAGAGAAGTAAATATAATTGTTTTTATAAAATAGATGTGAAAAAAAATATATTTTAATAAGATCTTGGAAAAGGATCTTATTATTTGAATTTTTATAAATTTTAAATTGATATATAATTTTCCCCCTGGGTAAAAAAAGATAAGTGTGGGATAGTGATGAAGGAAATATTTTATATATTAATATATTTCAATTCATTGGTAATTTTACCATAATCTTGATAATCTGTGGGAAATAATCACATTTTCATCATTTTAGAATAATTTCTAGTTTATTAAAAATGTCATAATTTATTGATTGAATAGAATTTTTTAGTTTTATGAATATAAATTCATATGGAAACACATGTTAGTGAATTAGATAATATTACACACAATCTAAAAAGATTATTCAATAGATAACACATTCTATAGAAGAATAAACCACCCCACCATGTCGCTACATGAGATAAACATAGGTGGCACATGCAGTATATAAGATGTAGGTGATAAAACCCCACATGTCAAATTCGTTTACTCAAGACAAGAACTATATAAGAATAAAATAAATTGAACACACCTCACATGAAGAAAATTTTATGGGAATGCACTGTCTAGGGGAAAATTTATAAATTTTAAGCACATGTGGGAAAAATCCCATGCCTTATTGTCATTTTATAAAATAAAATACATTACTCTTATGAGATTAAATAACATATCCAATTGTAATGGAAGAGTTTCTACCACTGTAGATCCACTAACATTAGAATAATAAGGATTTACATGAGAGTAAATGAAGGGCCAGTGATCTTCATGATATAAATTAAAACTCATAGAGTAAGAATACTAGTCACAATAAAGGTTTACAAAACAACAAACGATATGATTGGTCACATTCGTACAATCATGAAACTTGTGAAAATCACATTCCAAGTCCAAAAAATATTAATTAAGATCATTTTGGATTTATTGTTCCTTCTATATAGTTTCAATCCATACATCCAAAAGTCTTTATCAAAAAAACATTTTTACATCTTTCATTGATCTTATTATTTAAAACCAATAAAAAAATAAGACATTGGGAATAGTTGGATGGAATTATGTACATTTAATAATTAAAATATACCAAACCAAATGAAAAAATATACTTGGAACATTATATCAAACCACACTTATCGTACATAGATATTGCATCTAAATAAATGAATTTCATTACATAACATATCAAAATAATGTCAGGATATTATGGGATTGATGTCTTCAGAATCATGAAAAAAACTAGTTCATGAAAAATCTACATCACATCCTTTTATTACATAATTACACGAACCCTTTTTGATATATCATACTTCATACATTTTTTCATATATTTGGGAAAATAAATATAATAATAGGGTGAGCTCAAATTCTTAGTAAGGGTTAAAAAGTGATATCAATAACAATATAAGTATAACATGATCATAATGGGGTGAGAACATGAACTTATCATTTTTAAATCTATACCCGGCATTTAATAGATTCATAATCTTATGAAATGCCATAAATATTGCTATTTCTTAAGAAATTAGTCATAAAATATTCAAAGAACATAATATATGAAAGCATAACATTGACATGAAAAATGAAATTGTGGAATACACATAAATTTATAACATTGTGAACATGTATAAATTGAAAAATATCCACTAAATAAGTTAATTTAATGATTATTATCACATACATAAACTTATGGACTTGAAACCAGGTACATGCATAATCTTATGGACACGATATCCATATCCATGCATAAACTTATAAACATGAAAATCAGGTCAATGCATGGAACTGTGAACATGAATTTAAGTTCACGGATAACATATTTACCTCAGGAGTTATCCATATTTAACGAACTAATTAGAGGGAGATATTGGTCCCACTATTAATATAATGATAACCACATGTAAGTGTGTCATAAGAACATAAATCATTCAACATATCATAAACCATGAAAATAAATGTGTTTGATAAATATTTCATCACTACATAACCCATAGAAAATAAAAGGGTTTCATAAATATCATGAAATAATAAATATAAACCAACCATAAAAATAAAAAGGATATCATCCTTGAATAATATCCCTAGTTAAGCCTAAGTAACATCAAATAATGTTATCTTAAATTGAATTTTTTTTAAATATAACTTAAAATAATTCTTGAAAAAAATAACATTTCCATTTTTAAATCATCTATTTTTAAAGAGTATCTCTTAATAATGGGAAAAATTTCACGGAAAATAACATTTTTAGGGGAAAAAATAATTAAGGCATCATGATGGTATGGAATTACTCTCATTTTGTATAAGATAAAAAATCAATTCTGTATTTTTTTCAGAAAAGTCACAAATAACCTCATTTAAAAAATGATAAAAATAATTATACCAAACCATTTTGTAAAAAGTATATCATGAGTAGAAATGAATTTAAAAAATTCTAATAGATTAGAAAAAAATAGAAAAAATTTAACCCAACACAAAGATGGATGAAAATTAGTGTTTTAGGGGAAATATTGAAAATATAACTTTTAAATGAAATTCCCTTATAAATATCATATCATTGAAGTGAGAATTAAAAAAATTAATCAATTATGCGTATCAGATGTAATTACAAAAAAAAATTAAATACATCATAATATAATCAAAATACATCTAACACATAATTTTAACATGGCATAATCAATGTAGTATATGTTTAGCCCAATGAATGGAAATTGAGTTTAGATATCCATTATCACTTTGTAATCAGTAGAATATTATGCAAAATAAAAGTATTAATAATAATATGAAATATTAAATTACATTAATATAATGAGATTCATGATATCATATATCAAAGGGTAGTATATTGACCACAAAAAAGAATCAAGTGGTGAATAAGAAATATTTATCACATAAGTAAACGTGGGATGAGAAACCCTTTTCTCAAGAATACCTTTAGTTTTTTGTAATTAAAACTCATGTATAATGGTTTATATAATGTTATAAATTAATTCCAGAACCATATAAATATATATAATACCATATATGATACTTTTATTATATCATTCCATTCTTTTCATTAATAATATTTCATTATTTTCATCGCTTTGGGTGCGTTCATTTCATGGTTTCATGGTCGATTCATTTTTGTATAATTATGGATTATATTCTAAAAAGGAAATAAAACTAAAAAATTCAAATGATGTGGTATTCATGAACTTAGAAAATTTTAAATGTTCCCATATATCATTTTTTCAAACATGATGAGTTTTCATCTTAAAAAATGTTAATGACTAATGTTTAGTTAAATTTGAAGATTTTTATGACCATCATGAATTAGATTAATTTCATTTAATATTTTGTTTTTATATTATTTATAGAACATTAAATAAATTAAAAATACCTAGTATAGTTTTATTAACAATATTAATAATTTTATTACCATCATTGATGACGGTAATGGAAAATAATAGATTATTATCCATAGAGAGTGTTAACTACCATAATTTCGAAAATAGATTTGTTTCATGGAATAATATGAGATAATAGAATGCATGGATATAATATATTCCATTAGAAATATAAAATTCCAATATATACTCGATAATTTATTTATTATGTCTTTATGGATGAAGAAGGTGAGGAGAAGGTAGAAAAAGAAAATAAATTAAGAGAGGTTGTTTGAGAAAGATTCCTCTTGAATATAAACTCATTGAAAGACCCATTAAAGAACATGGAATTGGTATTTTTTTAAGAACATAATGTCTTGAAAATGGGTAAAATGGTGTGGATATTTTTGGAAAATATTTTAAGAGTTTCGAGGCTTTTTAGATGAAAGGGGGTGGCGAGGGGATGTATTTATTCTACAGGAGGGTGGTTTTAAGCTATTACTACAATAGTTTGGGGGAGGGTTAAAAAATAAAAAAAACTAACCAACTAAACCTAAAATTACTTGTGGATAATCAATCCTGATACCTCTCATGTGGCCCACAGATACGCATCCTCTAGGCATCACCCCTAGGGTTGATGGTTTTACCTGATTGAATATTGATTATTTTATATTTAAATCCAACCACATTTGGGTGGAATTAATTATGAAAAATTTAGATGATAATTAATATATAAAGGATTTTTGAGTTATATAAACACAACAAACACCCATTTAATGTTGTATTTTTTAGGTATTTTATGATTTTGCTTTTTAACATTAACCTGCTATAATATTTTTCCTACACTGCAGTAAATCAATTTTTACCACGATAACTTTTTTATGAAAAAAAATTAAATGACATTATAACCTAATTTGTAAAAAATTATTCCAAATATGGAATAAATTTTTTAAAATTCAAATGACATAAGCTTCCAACATAATTTTAAAACTAAACTATCGAATTGCTACGAAAAATATTTTTTTTAGAAAAATATTTTATTAATCTTAAAAATGTACTTATGCCAAAATAAGGAATAAATATTATTTAAATGTAATTAATTTTATTATATCAAACTATAAATTAATTAAGTTACTCTGAGTTTAATTTGAAAACATAAAATTACCTTAAAATATAATGAAAATGAGGGTTTTATAAAAATCTGTATTTTTTTACTATTCCCTGAAAATTAAACGTTTGAAAAAATTATCAAAAATTTATCCTAAGATAATATTGACATGATGAATATAAAAATTATTTTAATTTTATCATATATATTTTATAAAGGTTTCAAAAATTAATAATACTTATTTTTTAATGGAAAGTAATAAAAATATATTTTTTTAAAGAAAACATATATTTGAAGAATAAAATGAATTTTCTAAAAATTATGTGAATATTAAAAATGAATTAATTAATACATTAACAATGAGTTTTATAATTACATATTTTAAAATGTGCTTAATACTATCCATTCTTGCTAATATAACAACTTGGTTATAATTTTCAGGTGAAAATAATATTTTTGGAGTATGTTTAAGCTCAGTGTTTTGTGCAAAGTAACTAATCGAGGAGGTTAAATTTATTTAAAAAACGAGACATAGAATAAAATTTTGGGGTGTTACATTCTACCACCCCTTAAAAGTAATTTATCACTCGGAATTTATCACATGGATACAAATTGATGAGGATACCTCTACCTCATCACATCCTTAGGTTTCCACATAGCTTCCTAAAATTGTTGGTTTCACCAAAAATCTTTAACTCAGAAAGTTGTCTTGTTTTATATAACTTGATTTCTATTATCAATAATATAAACTAGTTGTTTATTTATAATAAATATCATTCTCTAGAGGTATTACCTATGATTTTAGTATAAGTAAAGGAGCATGTATGTACTTCCTTAGAAGAGATACATAGAACCCATCATGAAATTGGGAGAGATTCGGTGGAAGCACCAATCGATAAGATATCTCCCTAATACGATCAATAATTTCTAAAGAATTACTCATAATTTGAAATTTCTCTTCAAAAATGTATGGTAGATATTTGAAAATTCTTTTGTGGGAAACCCACATCATAAACAAGGACAATAAAATATCCTCTTAAAAAGGGGGAAATTAAAAGGTGAAGTTCACCAGAAAAATAGGATTATGATTATGATAAAATTAGTGGAATGTGAAAATATTGGCAAGGGAGATAATTCTAAATATCAGGTTTTAATAGAGAATAATAGAAAACATGGTCAAGATAAGGTTAATAACCATGAACACATAGACCAAAATAGGTTTTAAATATCTCATTTATATCATTAGAAATGATGACAAAAGGATAATATTTTACTTTAAAATCCTTTGAGAATATATAATTACTTTATTTCATATCATAAGTACAATATCACTCTTTTTCTGTTTCTTGATCAATTTATACATCATTTCTTACTCCAAGACAATATGTTTTTAGTGTCTTTGTAAACATGGAAACAAATGGTTCATAAAACATCTACAACATCTCCTTCACATTCCTTCATAAATAGAACCATTTTTGACATATCATACTTAATACATTTCATTTTATCCTGGGGAGAATAAATATAAGAATTAGGTGATATCAGATTCTTATTAAGGTTAAACAAAAGAGATATAAATAATAACATAGGCATAACATGAGCATAAGGGTATGAGAACATGAACTTATCATTTAAAAATATACAAACTACATAACATAGACTCATAATCTTGAGTCATTGAATAAATATTAGTTTCTAAAAATATATAAACCATAAATTAATGAAATAACATAATCAATGAAAGTGTAATATTGAAATGAAACATTAAATTGTTTCATGCACATATATGTAACACATTGTGAACATGTATAAATTGAAACATGTTTTCTCATTCAGTTAACATCATGAAACCATGAAATTTCATAAACTTATGGTCTTGAAACCAGGCCCATTTATAATCTTATGGACTTGGAATCCTGGTCCACATATAAACTTCTGGACATAAAAACCAGGTCTATATAAGGAATTGTGAAAATGAATTCAGGTTCACGCATCATAAATTTACATCATGATTTATCCATATTTTTCCAATACATTAGAAGAAGATATATTTCCCACCCATCACATAATTAAAACCATACATATTTTTTCCACAAGAATATAAATCATTTATTATATCAGAACCCATGAAAAGAAATCAGTTTCATAAACATTTCAACAAATAATAACCCATTGAATAGAAATGGGTCTCATAAATAACATGAAATCATAAACATAAACCAAATAAAAAAATATTAAGGATACTATATTTTAATCATATCCCCGGTAAATCATATATAACATCAAATAATGTTATCATAATTGGAATATAATTTTTAAATATCATATGAAATAATTCATGAAAGAAATAACATTTCTATTTTTACATCATTTTATTCTAAAGAGATGAATAATTATAGAGAAAAAAATTTCATAAAAAAGATCCTTTTAATATTTTAAAGGAAAAATAAAATAATTAAGGAATATTGAAGGTGGAAAAATTCCAACATTCTGTATAAGTTAAAGAGAACATTCATTCTGTATTTTTTTCTCAGAAAAGTCACGAAGAATCTCATTTAGAAAATGATAAAAATAATTATTTCCACCCATTTTGTAAATAGTAAAACATGAGTCTAAATGAATTTAAAAATAATAATAGAGTACGAGTTTACAAAACATGGACACGAAATAAATATATATTTTCAAGGGATTCTTTAAAATGATAACTTTTAAATGGATGTCCCTTATGAATATCATATCATTGAACTGAGTTTTAATCAAATAATTTCATTATGTGTATCATATATATATCCACATAAAAAATTAAAAAAAAAGATAATAAAATATTAATCCCATGCATAATCTTAGCACGACATAATCAATGAAGTAGAAGTTTAACCCAATGAATGGAAATTGAGTTAAGAAATCCCTTACCACATCGTAATATGTGGAATCGTATGACCCCATAAAAGTAATAATTATAAGATGAAACATGAAATAACATTAATATAAATATATTCATGATATGATATATAAATGTTCAGTATATACTACACACATAAGAAATATTTGGTGGATATGGCATAAATCTCACATAAGTAAAAGTGAGATGAGAAACCCTTACCTCATGCTTCCCTTCATATTTACATACATTAACCGAAAGTTTAAAGTTTTAAAAATGTTATTAAATCATTAAAAACCCATATTAATATATTTAATAGAATATATGATACTTTTATTACATATTTATATTTATTCATTAATACTATTTCATTATTTTCATTGTTTCAGGTGTGTTTGTTTCATGGTTTCATGATCCGTTCATTTGTGTATATTTATGGATTTTCTTATTAATTGGAAATAAAACTCCATAAGTTAAATGAAATGGTATTAATTCACTAAAATAAGATTAAATGGTCCTTTATATCATATTTCATTCTATCATGAGGATGATTCATTTGATAAAATATTGATGATAAATGTTTTGTTTAATTTGGTGATTTATCTAACCATCACAAACTAGTTTCATTTTCTTTAATATTATGTATATATATTATCCCCAGAACAAGAAATAGGTTATTATATAGTATTAAGATTTTATTTAAGCATAGTAAAAAATTTATTACCATCCTTCAAGGTGGTAATGGTAAAAAAAATCATTATCCACAGAGATGGTTAACAACAATAATTTGGAAAATGGTATCATTTATTTGAATAAGAGGAGATAATAAAAGGGATGGATATAAATTATTCAATTAGAAACATAAAATTATATTATATTAATGATACTGGATTTATTATTCATTTATGGATTAATGAGGTGAGTATAATATAGAAAAATAAAAGAAAATAAGAGAGGTTGTTTGAGAAACTTGCCTCTTTAGTATCACCTCCTTGAAGGATCGTTTAAAAAACATAGAATTAGTCACTAAGTAATACCTGAAAGATCTGGATGTAGTGAAAGTGGTTATGAGAGGTTAGGAATATATTTTATGGTATTCAAGTATTTTTATGATAAATTTTGTGGTGAGGTGTGGTATTTATACTTGAGAAGGGGTGGTTTTATGTGATTAAATAATGATTATTTTATACTTGATTATTTTATAGTTATAGACAACCACATTTGGGTGGAATTAATTCAAATAAATTTAGACTATAATTAATGTTTTAAAGGATGTTTAAGGTTTTTAAACACCTCATGCACTCATTAAATTTTTTATTTTCTTAGGCATTTTAAGCTTATACCTTTTAACTTTATAGCATTACATTATTTTACCTATACCGTGGTAAATCTTTTTTTCCATGATACAATTTTTGTTCCTAAAAATAAAAAATAACTAATTAACTAATTTATAAATACTTATTAAAAATATTTAATCTATTTCTAAAAATTAAAAGCACATAATTTGAAAATTTAGATTTATAACCAAACCATTAAAAAACATTTAATGATAGTTTTTCTGACAATGTGTTTTTAATCCAAAAAATGTACTTCTAACAAAATAAAAATTATAAATTATTTAAAGGTAATTAATTAGATTATATCAATCTATAAATTACTTATGTTCATTTTAGATCAATTTAAAAAAATTAAATGGTCTTTAAATTTAAATAAAAAGAGGTTTTTTTAGTCAGTATTTTTGTACTATTTACTAAAAAATTATACTTTTCAAAAAAGTATCATAAAATCATCCTAAAATAATTTTGATATGATAAATATAATAATGATTATCATTTCATCAAATAAATTTTCTAAAATCCTAAAAAATTAATTAAATATATATTTTCATGGAAAGCGATGAAAATTATTTTTTAAAATAAAACATATATTTGAAAAAAAAAATTTACTAAAAAATTATATACATATAGACAAATAATTAATTAATAAATTGCTAATGATTTTCACAATTATATATTTCATATTGTGGTTAATACTATTCATTACCTCTAATGTAATGGCTAGGTTATAATGGCATGTTAAAATAATATTTTTAGAGTTCGTTTAAGCTCGATGTTCTGTACAATGTGAGTTATCAAAGAGATTAAATTTATTTAAAAAAAGTGAAATAGAATAAAATATATGTGTGTTACAAACATGTTGTACATATCTGATGATCCCAATGAATATCAAAGAAAATTTATAAATTTCACTATATATTTAAAGGCCATTATTCACTTTAATATAAGAAGCTGTTATTATATTAGTGTTTAAACATTTAATTATTATATATTACTATTTTCTACTAATATTTTTGTTTCAAATTTCCTTTCAATAAGTAGTAGTGTTTCCAATCAACCACTCTTTCTCTCTCCTCTCATTTTCGTTTTGTTCTCCACCTTAAATATTTTTAATAGAATTGATGGGGTATAGATAAACTAGGGAGTGATCCCATGAAAGGTTTAATGTTGTTCCTAATATTTTTTATATAATTAATTAATTTTCTTTATGATTTTATTATAAATAAATAGGTGTGTTAAGGCTTGATGTAGTTATTTCACATCTTTCTATAGTGTTATCTTTTATTATGTTCCATTATCTAACTAAAATTCATTCTATTCCTTCTCTCATACTACACTTCACATGTTCGATTTAAGTTGGTTGAGATATGAAATGTAATAAGATAGAGTTTGGTTTAGGATGGTAATTTATAGTCATTTAAGTTGTAATTATCATTATTTACTCTTATAAGATTTAAAATTTTTGGTGTTAAAGAGATGTTCGAGGTTCCTTAATTCTTAAAATATAAATAGAGTATTGTAGCTCCTATAAAATGGGAAGAGTAATGAAATAAATTTATATTAATTAATATTTATAAAAATTGTAGTGTAAGATTTCATGGTAGGCTATAATAGATGTTTATTGTAAAAATGGATTTTCAAATAAATGAATACCTAGATTTTCGAACCCTAACCTATCTAATTAATTTATTTTATTATTTATTTGTGCTTTTTATAAAAAAATTGGGGTATGGTTTGATTCCCAAACAAAAAATTTGAGTTT
Organism: Viscum album; assembly: GCA_963277665.1. Classification (NCBI taxonomy): domain Eukaryota; kingdom Viridiplantae; phylum Streptophyta; class Magnoliopsida; order Santalales; family Viscaceae; genus Viscum; species Viscum album. The sequence continues at coordinate 1,237,601,987 of OY728137.1, read as the reverse complement.
TGTAAAAAATAGTGTGTTTTTGAGTTGATGTCGTCGGGCGCACAGGTAGAGCATGTTTTGGAAACCCCATAAGGCTTCGCCCATGCATCGCCACAATCCCCCTATCTTTTAAAATTAAAATCAGATAATTTCGTATTTGATTGTTGTTATTTAAATTTTTTGTGATTGTTAATGATATTATTATTATTATTAAGGGGAACTGGGTATTCTTATTATATATAATTTTTATCATTATGATTATTAATGTTTTTATTAGTATTATTATTATTAAGGCTTTATTAGTATTATTATTTTTATTAAAGAATTGTTATTATTGTTATTATTATTATTATTACTACTATTAATATTCGGGCCGATGTGCGGGCGCCACCTGACTAGCGAAAGCCGTACGGTTAGCCCAGGCACCTATGCAACTCCAGCGTTTCATTCGGCCAAATGAAAATTAATTAAATAAGCAAAATGAAATAATTAAAATATAGTTAAAAAATAACATTCTATAGAAATAATATTATTCCATTATAAATAAAATTATTATATTATTAAAATTATTTTTTTTTTACATTTTTAGATTATTATTAATGTTGTTTTTATTATTATGTGTATTATTATTATTGTTATTTAAGTTAATTATATTACTTTTATTATAGATTGAAGGCATTGTTATTATTAGTGTTAATAATATTATTATTGCTTTTGTTTATTTTTTATTTTTTATTTTTCCTTTTTTCCATTGTTTCTCCCTAACCCTAACCCTCCTTCTCTCTTATACCCCCTTGTGTGTTGAACCCTCGGATACCCTATTCCCCGTAGTGCCCCTCCAACACTCCTCCTCCATCTAATAGGCATACTACCCTCCAACCGGCCCCTCTCCCGCCGTCTATCCACCTTGCATTAGACGCCTGCACCACCCTCGGCCCGCCTCCCTACACCGCTCGCCCGACCCTCCTATCGGCTTCCTACAACGTGCACCCCAGAGCCCTCCAACCACTTCGCCTCCTGCACCTTCTATGCCTCCGGCTTCCCTGCCCTGCACTAGATGTGACTCCAGTCTCCTCCACCTATCGTACATCCCGCACCCTTTCCTGTTCTATCTAGACACTAGCCGAGTAGGCTGCCACCCTCCTTTCTCTTTCCTTATAGCCGCCATCCGACAAGCCTCCCTACTGCTTCCCCATCCGCACGCCCTACTGCACTGCCCCACACCAAGCTGGCACCCACCTTCCAGCCTGTCGGTTACCTCCTAATGCACCTCTCTCACCCCTCCGACATTGGTTGTGCCCCAAAAGCCCCTCCTCATACCCCCATCGAGTCTTTGGTGCGACCTCCCCTTTCACCGAAGCACATTATAGTTTTCACACACATCTTTAGCCTGACGCACCTCCGGCTCGGTAGTGCGTCATCATGTAGACATGTTGTCTAGTCATGCAATCCCTATGTGGCCCCTTTGTCATTCCCTGGTCATTGTGTGGCGCCCCGGGACCCCCTTATTGCTCTTTCCGATAGCCTTCGTGTGCCTCCATGCCGGGTCGCCAATGTCATCCACCCTTCGTTTCTCCGTCCAGCCCCGTCAGTGCATCACACACTCTTTTTCGACCAACGATAGTCCCTGCAAGTGTGTGCCGCCCCTTTCTGATGGTCACAGAACCCCACTGTTCAAGCGTGTCTCTGTGTCAAGGTGAGGTTTGCGTTGTCCTTTCTTAAGTATTAGATAATTACTTTAGTGAGGGTTGTATTTAATTAAGTTGGTGTGATTTATGTTTTTTAATAATTAAGTTTGTTTAATTAGATGGTGTGAGTATTGTTTGAAAACATTTCGAGGTGCTTCTTTATAATTTTAGGTTCGTTTGGATTGTTTTAAGTATGTGTTTATGTGTTTTTAGTTTTTGTGCAGTTATTGTATCGTGTCAGCGAGAAAAACCCACGATACTGCGGTCATTGGCTTTTGTGTGCTTGTGGGAATTTGCGAGGCGTGTTGTGTTGTCGTGTTTGGGATATGAATTGAGGTAATTCCCCCACAGCACTACCTTTAAATAATGAATTTACTAATTTCATGTTTGAACTAAATTATATAAAATATGGGTTTCTACCCACACACTTACATTTCAAAAACAAGTAATAGTACATTGTCGTTTTTAATTTAAAAACAAGTTTAATGTTTTAAAGGAAAAGGTGTGTTACATTTTGTAAAAAAAAATTTGAAAAAAATTTAGAACTCCAAATTATAGTTGTTAGTTAAGAGGAAAATCACACACAACATACAACTCAAAATAAGGGCAATGGAAAATTAGAAAACAAGGACTAGAAACTGAACTAGTTGTTTAAATTGTCTGCCACATACAAATAATCACTAAATGAAACATGGGTTAAACCTAGGAGCTCATGAACAATCCAAAATTCACTATACGTGTAACTCATCCTTAAGGCTTGCCTACTATCTTTGATGTTATAAAACTCAAATTCTCCGTGTTACCCTACCTGGCCTAACTGAGGGGCCCATTCTTCTACCATGGCAAAGTCTGTACTGAAGGCCAATGGCCAGTGCATATTATAAACTTGTGCAACAATCATTCTTAGAATATTCCTTTACTATGCCAGGTTCTCATGTCAACACGTGTAACAAAAAGTGGGAGAGTCCACAATGTCAATCAAGTAAACTGTCATGAGGCACAAAAATCCCACACAACAACTCACACAATTGATGTACACCACATAATCTCCGCTGATTCACCCCAAAGAAAGTTTTTCAAAATAATCTATTTTATCAAAGTGTCAAATGGTCCTTGGGAAACTTTTAAAGAAACGCCATTCCACCATAAAAAAAATCATTTCTTCACTCATTAAAAGAGATCATTTAAAATCAAACCAGAACCACACTTGAAATCTCTTGAATTATATTCAAAGGACAAACATGCATTCTTTCATTATTGTACGTCAATTCATCAAGAAAATAATTCATGTTCCATGAAAAAAATAAACAGATTCATTAACATCAAATATTTATTCCAAAAAAAATCATAAAATATTATTTTTCCTTCATCAAAATCAATGAAATGTCAAGCTATTAATAAATTCTAAATATAAAGGCGAGTGAAAATGGGACCTACCTCAATTTCTAGCTCAAACACGATGATACGACATGCCTCACAAAGGCGCACAAGCAAGAACAAGATGATGAACAACGTATTGTGAGGTTTCTTAACCGACATGACGAAACAACCACAGAACAACTAAAAACACATAAACACATACATAAAACAATCTAAATGAACAAGCAATGAAAAATATCCACCTTAACATGTTTTCAAAACACAAATGGCACCATCTAATTAAAATACTCAATTATTTTAAAAAATTCTAATATTTCACCAACTTAATTAAATAAAACACTCACTAAAGTAATTATCTAATACCCAAGCAAGGACAACTCAAACCTCACCTTGACATGGAAACTTTCTCAACCAGTAGGGTCGCAAGACCATTCTAAAGGGGCGTAACACACCAGAAAGTTCTGTCACTGGCCGGAAAAGAGTGTGCGATGCACCAGATGGGTCTGGACGGAGTAGCGAAGGGGGAACGACATGGGCGATAGAGAAAGGGAGTGCACGACTACTATCAGAAAGTGCAACAATGGGGGCGTGGGGGCCCGCGCAATGACTGGGGAATGAAAAAAGGGGCCATGTAGGGACTACACATCTGGACCACATGTCCGCGGGGAGATCCACTGCCGAGCCGGAGGCACATTGGGCTGGAGATGCGTGCAGTGGCCAGAAAGTTCTCCGATGAAAGGCGGGGTCACACCAATGACTCGTTGGATCTCTGAGGTGGGACTGTAGGGGGAACGGTCGATACAGGAGGGGTGCAGGTGGCGCACCGTGAGGCCAATGGTGGGCTGGACGGTGGGCGCCAATTGGGTGTGGGGTAGCTCCGAAAGTCGCGTAGATGGGTAAGCAGTTGGGAGGCCTATTAGACGACATGTATAAGGCAGGGAAAAGTAGGGTGACGACCTGCTCGGCTACTAGCCAGACAGAACAGGGAAGGAAGCGGGAGGAACGACATGTGCGTGAGATTGGCGTCACGATTAGTGCAAGGCAGGGAAGTCGGAGGCACAGTGAGTGTAGGAGGTAGAGCAGCATGAGGGTGTCGGGGTGTGCCATATAGGGTTCCAACAAGAGAGTCGGGCATGCAGTGCAGGGAGGTGGGTCAAGGGTGGTGCGGGCGTCTGGTGCAAGGCAGTTGGACGGCGGGAGAGGGGTCGTTGGGAGGGTAGCGCACTAGAAAGAGGTAGGAGGAGTGCTGGTGGGGTGCTGCGTGGAATAGGGTAAGAGGGGGTGTAGCGTGCAAGGGGGCTATGAGAGAGTAGGAGGGTTAGTGTCATGGAGAAATATGGGAAAAAAATATAAATAAAAATAAAAAGTAAACAAAAACAATAATAATAATATTATTACTAATAATAATTAGAACATCAATATATATTAGTAATATTAATATTAATATCAATAACAAGAATAATAATACTCATAATAATATAAACAACGTTAATAATAAACTAAAAATGATAACAATAAAAATTTTAATAATATAATTCATTAATAATAATTTAATATTGTTATTCATGACGGAATAATAGTATTACTATAGAAAGTTGTATATTTAACTAAATTTAGTTGTTTTTCAACTTATTTAATTTATATTTATTCGGCTGAATCGAACTCTACAGTCGCACAGGTTCTCAGGATAACTGTACGGATTTTGCTAGTCCTGTAGTGCCCGTGCACCAACCCAAATATCAATAGTAGTATCGGTAATAATAATAATAATATTAATAATAATTTTATTTTAATTTTAATAATAATAATTATTATTCATTAATTGCAATAATAATAATAATAATAATTAATCACTATAAATAAAAATACTAAAAAGAACATTAATAATGATACTAACAAAAAACATAAATAATAAGAATACCTAGATCACTTTAATAATAATAATAAAATCATTAACAACCATAAAAATTTTAAATAACATAATCAACTACAAAAGTTTCACATTTAAATTTTTCAAAGACTGGTGGATAGTGTTGATGCCTGGGCGAAGCCGCGCAGGGTTTTGAAAACGCGCTCCACCTATGCACCCAATGACTTCAACTAAAAAACACACAATTTTTGGCAAAACTCAAAATTTTCATCTGGATCTCAACCGGAACCCCAATAATAAATTTAAAAACCAAATTTAATACTAAAATAAATTAATTAGATATGTTGGGGTGTGACTATTCTCCCCACTATAATGCTTTTCACCCCCAGAAATCCACAACAAGATCAAGATCCAATGATAAAAATTCTTACGTGTCACCCCCCCCCCACACACCAAAAAATTGAGCTCCTCTAGTTGATCGATCCAAACATGCACTGATATACCATGAGTTAAAACTCATCCTCAAAAGACAAACACCTTAACCACCACCGAACAGAATCGAGACCATCCATTTCAACCAAGGAAGGGATGAACTTAAACCACTTGCAACGTTTATTCCTATAGTATTAGTCCAACGGAACCATTGGGTGTACTCCAATCCCAACATTTAATTGAGAGGAAGAATATAGTATAAGGTAGTTTTTCACGAGATAACCCCCCACCACACAATACATGAAAAGAAACACTGATACTAACACGGGGAGGCCTGAATAGACTCCCCACCATAAAGATCAGGCTGACAGTAAATTATTTCAGGTGTAAATCTGTGAGACCCACTCTGGGTCTCCCCACCATAAGAACTGACATGATTAACTGCACTTGAAAACTTTACACATGGACCAAAAACCCCCACCACGAGGGGGGAGAAGGGAAGGGTCCAAATGATAGAGTATCAAGACTACCTTCATTGCCATATCAAGAATGTCCCACTCATGGAAGAATAAAAACCATGCCAGACTAAGGAAAAAGATTAATCCCAGACCCTTTTTCATTGTCGGGGTTCACCTAACTATGGGCCTGCTTCACCCCGGGACCTATGGATGGAGCACCGATGAATTAAGAATCTCCCGCCTCGCAGTCAAGCATCAGAAATTCCCAAACATAACACACAAATAAAAATTAAATCAAGAACACTTCCATTCAAATAAAAGTTTCATGGTGGTTTGACAAAACCATTCATACAACGGAAGGAAAATAACACCACAAAATGCTAAAAGAGACGACTACGATATCCAAAGAAAACAGAAAAAATAAAACCCCAAAATTATCCCCAAACATCACCCTACTTTTACTAACAGGTTGAGGTAACCTTCAACAAGCCTGGTCTGGTGTTAGTGCACCTCTTGGAAACACCTCGATAGAATCACTGCAAGTGACCCAAATGTCCCCAGGTGTGGCAGGGTCTTAGAGCACTTGGACATGTCGGTCTCTTGTGACCCTACCTAGCACACTGGTGAGAGATCACGACATTGGTGTGTGAATAAGATGAATAAAAGTCTGAAGCCCTATTGATTATTTTATTAGAGCCACCAGCATCAGGTTGCTTCCCATTCTACAGATCACTATCATCTTCACTGCTTCCTAAGGCCGAGAGATGATTTGAAACCTCAGGTACTCTTGCTAACTCAGATTCAGAAAGAATGGATTTTCCCACAACATCTATGAAGGTGGTCAGGTTGAGCTCTGCCACTTTCAACTGTAGTTCAGGTCGGAGTCTAGACTCAAATTTCCAAGCCTTCCTCAGATCATTAGAAACAAACCATTGGTCATACAGAACAAGGTCTAAGAAAATATCTATATAATTCTAGTATCGATTCAACGCCCTACTGAACACCACACAACTCCATCATCTTACTTAGCTTCATCAACTCTGAGAAATATTTTTGGATGAGTGAAGACCTGATTAATTCCCATGTGAGATCTTCATGAGGCTTTCTTTGAGACACAAACTTCCATAATTTCCAGGTTTGACCTTCATGAATAAAGGTAGCCAACATAACCCTCAATGAATCGAGTCACCCCATGAAAATGAAGTTCCTATTAATATTCCATAATCACTCCACAACATTAAGAGGATTTTCTTGACCATAAAATATGTTAGGGTTCAAATTCTGGGATTCGAAAACATTGTCTATAGGTTGATCAACTGGAGAATTTTCTAAGGGCACACCACCCGAATATGCATCTTAGGCATTCATCAAACCATTGTGGGGGAAAACAGTAAGGAACAAGGAAACCAATAACATAATAAAAACATGGTAATTGCCATTTAAAATTCAACTTTTCACAATTTCCAAAATAAAACATTATAAATATTTTTTTATTTAAAGAATACCCAAACAATTAACCAGTGGAAACATGGTCGATGGGTGACTCAGACATATGGTTTACAGCCATACGCCAGTCACGCCACCAACAAAAATAGAACTCTATGTTAATGTACCTAGGTCCACATGGCTTTAGTGACTATGATAGCTCATTGAGGTAACTTTCCTGGCTCCCATTTAATTTCCCAACACCAAAAAAACCACAATAATCAAAGGACATTGAAAATCCTAAACATCCCATGGTAACCTGAGGTTCAGAACGAGTAAGGGTTCATGAGTTCCTTCTCATTCCTAGACCTCAAGCCCTGAAAATCCGACTACTTTTAACATGAAATCCCCTAATAATGATGGGATCTATGAAAAACAATTTTCGCTCAAGATCTAACCTCATTTGATACCATTTTCTCATGAACCATCCTGAGTCCACCCTGAACCGGTCACCCAAGACGATATGCAGAAAGGCCCGAGAGGTGCTCCCAATCATCCTGTGTAACATCCCAAGTATGTAATGAATAACAGATATTTTTATATATGTCTATTTATGAATTATATAGTGTTTTAGATGCTTAAAATTAGAATAAATCAAATCTTAAGCATGGAATACAGTAATATTTTTAAAAGATTCTTTTACTGCCATTTGATGGAAAACCATTTTTAAATAAAACATTTGACAATTTAATAAGCTCTATTTTTCCAAATAAACTTATTCTTTATTATTAGGACATTGAAATTTACTTTTTTTAAATTTTTGGTATTTTTTTGACAATGTTCATTTTTTAATGAATAGTGAAAAATACAGCATTTTACATCAAAACTGCTTTTTCATATAATTTAATTATATGGTAAGATTATCTTTTTAATTGGTTTTAAAGTGTGAATATAATATATTTTTACCATTTAATCCAATAGTGGTCATTAGAATTAATTTCACTTTGGAATTGTCCATAAACTAATGCAAACATTTCATAGATATTGTTTAAAAAAAACTGCTATTTGTTTTGACAACGGGAATTATTTTTAAATTAATTATTGCAATTTATGTGTTTGGAATTTGGTAAAATAGATACCATATTTGGAATCAGAAGGTCCATTTTATATAATTAAGACTCTTTTGTTTTTGGACATGGTGAATAATAACTACGGTAATTATCGTTAATTATTTTGATTAATTAGTAATCGGATAGTTAAGGATAATAAGATAATATCATAATAATAAAAAATGACATCAAAAATTGTCCTAATACTACTTGTTGTGTCATGGCCGACCATGGGATGCCTTGTCCCAAACTTGGGGACCCCATGGAATCACTTTTTTGTGATAATGACTTTTTATCTTTTTATTTTTTAAAGAAAGTAAATATAACAAAGGATGTATGACCTGAGTAAAATATTTTTAGTTTTGTCTACATAAATGATCTCTTGGACTATAAATAGTCATTGGAAAGTTAAAAATATTTCCTATATCATAGTATTTTTTTATATTTTTATAAATTAACTAAATTAAATTATATTTGAGACCATGATGATGTAGCAATTAATATGTTTTATTTTAAATAGTCATGGTAAAGGTACATGATGTGATGATATTGTTAAGGAAGTGTCATGAAAGAATCAATGTTTTATTTTAAATATATTTCCGTTGACGGGAAAAATTGAGTACTATCTTTTATGTAACCACTTTGTTTAAATGTGGAGTGTAATGCATGATTTATGATCTAATTCTCTAAAACTCTAAACCTAAAAAGATCCTCAATGTGTATTCTTGAAGTATCTCAAGATTAAGATGTGTTTAAGGTAGGGTCCTTATACTTGGTATCAGAGGTCAGTTTAGATTACTTTAGGAGTTATAATTCTATTAAATAATAATCCAAAAATATTTTTTGTGGAAAAATTGAAATGATATATCATTTGAAGATTACCATGTTGCTTTATCTAAGAAATGTTTGTTCAGAATGGTTTTCCACAGAGGAAACGGGGAAGCAGTGCTAGGAAGGCATACATAAGGAAATGACCTTCCGAATCAGCATCCTGAGATGGTCAGAATTTGAACTGAACAGTTTGTTGCAATACTGGCACAGTTGACTCAAGCGATAAATGGTGGTGGTATCCATGCACGAGATCATCCAGATCAACTGCAGAGGAACATGTCAGTGGTGGAACATTTCATGAGGAAACATCCCATATCATTTAGAGGATCATCTGACCCTGTGCTAGCTGAAAGTTAGATTAAATCACTGGAGAAGATTTTCGATGTCATGTGGTGTTCAGAAAATCAATATTTTAGTCTTTCTATTTACCGTTTGGAGGGTGAAGAAGATCAGCGGTGGTCGATGGTTAAAAATATCAGGGACACTGATTAGATTGATGCTCTCGACTGGGATGAATTCAAAGGTATGTCTCTTGAGAAATATTTTCCTAAGGATGTTCGACTTAGGATGGAAAAAAATTCCTGGAATCGAGGCAAGAGGAAGACTCAGTGGCTGCCTATGAAGAAAGGTTCACTCTGTTGGCAAGGTATGCTCCAAATTTTATCCGAGACATTGATAGTAAAATAAATTGGTTTTACTCAGGATTAAAGCAAAAAAAATCGAAGGACATTAGCTTCTTGCGAGTTCAAGAGTTATGAAAAGCTGGTTAGATGTGCTGAGAAGGTGGAAATGGAGTTTGACGATGACCAAGTGTTCTATAACAACCAGCAAAAGAAGAGACCAAGGTGGAAAGAGAAAGGAAAGAATTCTTCAAAAAGGTCTGATGGTAAGAAAACTATGTTTTCAGTTTGTGATAAATGTGGTAAAAGGCATGTTGGGGAATGTCTTCTAAATTCTGGAAAGTACTACTGATGTGGTAAGATGGGACATAAGGCTGGTGATTTCCCTGAAAAAGATCAGGGTGATGGTAAGACCAAATTTGATTTACAGTTAGTGAAATTTTTTAAGTGCAATGAGATGGGTCACTATGAAAATGAGTGTCCAAAAAAGAGCTCGAGTGATGGGAAGCAGTTAGACTACAAGAAGAAAGGGGTGGTGAAATCATTTGCAACTACTTCAGTAGATTTCGGGCCATCAAATGAAGTTGTATCAGGTACCTTGTTTTTATTTTCAAATTATGCCAGTGTGTTGTTTCATTCGGGGCTACACATTCTTTCATCTCTAAAACCATTTCTAGTAAAATGGGAGTACCATCTCAAGAAATGACTCCTGAACTTGTGGTAAAAACACCCGGGGGAAATGTTGAGGCAAAAAGAATTTATAAAAATCTTCTTATCCTTATCCATGGAAAGAACCTACTTGAAAAACTTATTTTTTTTACCTCTAGTAGAGTTTGATGTTATCCCAGGTATGGATTGTCTCTTTATTTACCATGCTAAGATTTACTGTAGATCTAATGAAGTTTCTTTTCAGAAATAATTTCAGTTTGTGTACAAGAATGAACCCTTACTGTTGATAATATATCAAGAGACTGAGAAACTTGTAAAAGATGGAAATGAATGTTTCCTTGCACATATAGTTGAAAACAAGGGAACTGTTCAGATCAATGATGTGCCAGTGGTAAATGAGTATCCTGATGTTTTTCTTGATGAGATACCTGGAATAATACCAGATAGGGAAGTTGAATTTACCATTGAATTAGTTCATGATGCTAAGCCAATTTCAAAACCCCCTTATCAAATAGCTCAAAATGAACATTTACAGTTGAAGGAGAAATTGCAAGATTTATTAGAGAAAGGTTTCATTCGACCTAGAACATCACCAGGGGGTGCTCCTATTTTATTTTTTAAAAAGAAATATGGTTCTATGAGACTTTTCATTGATTATAGAGCATTGAATAACATCACTGCTAAGAACAAATATCCTTTGCCTCATATCAATGATTTGTTTGATCAACTCCCGGGAGCTCAGTATTTTTCAAAGATTGACCTGAGATCAAGGTACCATCAGTTGAAGGTAAAGGAGGAAGATGTTCTGAAGACCGCGTTTCGAACAAGATATGGCTATTATGAATTTTTAGTTTTGCCTTTTGGGCTAACCAATTCACATGTTGTATTCATGGATCTTAGGAATAGGATTTTCCATGAGTTCTTGGATAAGTTTGTGGTTGTTTTCATTGATGATATTTTGGTGTTTTCTAAAATTAAAAAAGAGCATGAAAGAAATTTAAGGGTTATTTTTAAAACCTTAAAAGAAAAGAAATTGTATGGGAAATTCAGAAAGTGTGAGTTTTGGTTGCAACAGTTTTCTTTCCTTCGTCACATTGTTTCTAAAGATGGGAAAAATATTAATCCTGTAAAAAAATTTGTTGTTGAAGAATGGCCAAGACCCACAAATGTAACAGAGATTCATAGCTTTCTTGGTTTGGCAGGCTATTACCGAAGGTTTGTTATAAATTTCTCCCGGTGATCTAGTCCAATGAAAAAGATAACTCGGAAGAGTGTTGATTTTATCTGGACAAAAGAATGTGATGATTGTTTTCAGGAATTGAAAAGAAGATTGGTGAATTCTCAAGTTTTAGCACTACCTTCTAGGAATGGTGAGTTTGTTATCTACAGTGATGCTTCATTGAAAGGACTTGGTTGCATCCTAATACATAATGATCAGGTAATTGCTTATGCTTCACGTCAGTTGAAAACTCATGAGGTAAATTACCCTACACAAGATTTGGAATTAGCTGCTATTGTTTTCGCTTTAAAAATTTGGAGGCATCATTTTTATAGAGTTAAGTGTGAAATATATACCAATCACAAAATTTTAATGTATATATTCACTCAAAAAAATTGAACATGAGACAGAGGAGATGGCTAGAATTAATCAAGGATTATTATTGTACAATTCATTACCATTCGGAAAAAGTAAATAAAGTGGATGATGCTTTGAGTCGAAAAATTAATGCTTCATTAAAAATGTTGAATTTGGAACGTGATCCTTTGGTTAAGGATTTGAAGAACTTTGGCATAAAATTTGTTGGTGCAAGATGTCCGTCTGTTTTGTTTCAGGTATCAGTGAAATCTTATCTATCAAACAGAATTAAGAAAGCCCATAATTAAGACAGTGAGTTCCAGAAAAGGTTTGAGCTGGTTCAGAAGGGTAAGATGCCTGAATTCAACATTGATAATGATTATGTTTTTAGATTTGGGAAGAGATTGTGTGTGCTTTGTGGTTCACAGTTTAAGATAGAGTTGTTATGTGAAGCTCATAGTTCTCCGTTTTCAGTTCATCCAGGAAGTACTAAGATGTATACATATCTTCGGGAGTATTACTGGTGGGATGGAATGAAAAGTGATATTTTCTGATTTTACTGTGAAGTATTTCACTTTTAAACATGTTAAAGAAGAGAGGAAGTTACCAAAAGGGATGCTTCGGCCTTTACCAGTGCCAGAGTTGAAATGGGAGAATATATCCATGGACGTCGTTATGGGATTTCTGAAGACACCTCAATCTAATAATGCAATCTGGGTTATTGTTGATCGCTTGAATAAATCTGCTCATTTCCTTTCTATACGAGATACTTTTTCCCTAGATCAACATTTCTGTTTGTATCTTAAAGAGATATTCAGGTTACATGGAGTTCCTCTCTCCAATGTATCGGACCATGATCCCAGGTTCACTTATAACTTTTGGAAAGGCCTCCAGAAGTTGTTGGGTACTGAATTATATTTTAGTACAGCTTTTCATCCTCAATCAGATGGGTAGTCAGAATAAACAATTCAGACATTGGAGGATATGTTATGTGCTTGTTCGATGGATTATCAGGGAATTTGGGACCAACATCTTTCTTTGGATGAGTTTTCTTATATTAACAGTTTTCATTCTTGTATACAGATGGCGCCATTTGAGGCATTATATGGGAAGCAGTGTCGAACTCCAGCTTTCTGGGATGAAGTGGGTGAAAGGAAGTTGATGGGAACAAAATTGGTAGAAGAGTTGGCAGAAAAAGTTCAGCTGATACAGAAACACATGAGAACAGCTCAGAGCAGGCAGAAGAGTTATGCGGACAATAGGAGTAAGGATCTCTCTTTTGAGGTTGGTGATCATGTTTTTTTTCAAAGTTTCACCATGGAAAATTGTGATGCGATTTGGTAAGAAAGGAAAGTTGAGTCCAAGGTTCATTGGACCATATAAAATTCTAGAGAGTGTTGGATCAGTCGCATACCTAGTGGCTTTACCTCCGAGTTTATCTTAGGTATACAATGTTTTTCATGTTTCAATGTTAAGGAAGTACATGCCAGATCCATCACATGTTTTGTGTCCAGAGGTAGTTCAGCTGGAAGAGAATCTATCTTATGAGGAACAACCGGTCTAGATTCTTGACCACAGGGAACATGTTTTGCGGAATAAGGTGATTCATCAAGTAAAGGTTTTGAGGAAAAACCACATGAGTGAAGAGGAAACATGGGAATCTGAAAATGCAATGAGGGATAAATACCCCACTTATTCGATAAGAAAATAAATTTCGGGGATGCAATTTTCTAAAGGGGGGAGGGATGTAACATCCCAAGTTAGTAATGAATAATTGATATTGTTATCTATGTCTATTTATTAATTAGATAGTGTTTTATATGCTTAAAATGAGAATAAATCCAATCTTAAGCATGGAATACACAAATATTTTTAAAAGACTGTTTTACTGCCTTTTGATGGAAAACCATTTTTAAATAAAACTTTTGACAATTTTATAATCTCTATTTGTCAAAATAATCTTATTCATTATGATTGGGACATTGAAATTTACTTTGGATAAATTTTTTGTATTTTTCTGAGAATGTTCATTTTTTAATGAATAGTGAAAAATACTGCATTTTACATCAAAATTGCTTTTTCATATAATATAATTATATGGTTAGATTGTCATTGTAATTTGTTTTAAAGTTTAAATAGAATATATTTTTTCCATTTAATCTAATATTTGTCATTAGAATTAAATTCACTTTGGAATTGGGCATAAAATAATGCCAAACTTTTCATAGATATTGTTTCAAAAAACCCGCTATTTGTTTTGACAATGGGAATTATTTTTAAATTAATTATTTCAATTTTTGTGTTTGGAATTTGGTAAAATGGATTCCATATTTGGAATCATAAGGTCCAAATTTTTTAATTAAGACTCTTTTGTTTTTGGACTTTGTGAATAGTAATGGCGGTAATTATCGTTAATTATCTTGATTAATTAGTAATCGAGTAGTTAAGGATAATAAAATAATATCATAATAATAAAAAATGACCCAAACAAGTGTCCTAATACTACTGGTTGTGTCATGTCCGACCATGGGATGCCTTGTTCCAAACTTGGGGGCCCCATGGAATCACATTTGTGTGATAATGACTTTTTATCTTTTTATTTTTTAACGAAAGTAAATATAACAAAGAATATATCACCTGAGTAAAACATTTGTAATTTTGTCTGCATAAATAATATCTTGGACTATAATTAGTCATTGTAAAGGTAAATATATTTCCTATATCATATTTTTTTTATAATTTTTATGCATTAAATAAATTAAATTATTTATGACATCATGATGATGCAGCGATTACCTCATTAATGAACGATTTAAATAAAATGAAAAGATGACGTAAAATCTAAGACTTACACTTGTCAAGGACCTATTGGATGAGTATATTTCGAACCCTTATCACTTTATCCTCGAAATACATCAATGTGGGACCTTTAAAATCTGAAATGCATTTGAAAATAAAGTAACATTTTATACCTTTCCAAGAGTGCCCCTCCTCTCCTCTTATAATGGGCCCCCACCTCTACCTCCTTACCCACACTTCAAAAGCCTTTTTCTCGGCCAATCTCTTCTCATTTTGTCTCTACAAATCCCTCTTTTCATCCTAGAAGCATTATCTTAGGCAGGAATATCTTCAAGAAACCTTTTTGGTTCAAACCAAAGGGAGTTACCCGATTTTAAGGTAATGGCTTCACTTGTGTTCTTGGGTTTTATTTTGATTCTCTAACCCCAAAACACTTTTTATTCATTTATTTTGTAACACCACCAGTATCTCCAATACACTAGGAGATTTTTATAAGAAGTATTTGAGCTACACTTACACACACCTTCATCTAATGATTAGTGAACATACTGTTTCTGTGGATGGTGAATTTCGGCCTCACGAAACGATGATTGTTCAATATTCTTTTAACACCTTCAAAGGTGGCCATTAATATGTCACTATATTTATATATGATATATTATTTTTTTATGTTTTACTTACGCTTATGTATTTTTTATTTATGGCATACCTTTATGGTTTCCATTATGGGTAAACACGATATCTTCATTTTAGGAAGTGCGGACTACCGCCCCCTCAAAGTGATTTGATTCATTAATACAATATGTGGTACATATAAAGGATAGATTAAATGATATTATATATGATAAAATACTGGAATTATAATAATATTATGTATCATTATGTTTTAACTCCATTAAATATGAAATAGAAATGGAAGTAGCGTTCATGCGTACGTACGGCTTACCGTCTCCATGAACGGTGCATTTCATTTCTTACCTCTAAATGTTATGTAATATTGTAAATGAATGTATATACTGAATATATATGAAATTTATGATATCTAAGTCAAGAATATAATTCGGGATATAATGGTTTTTTTACCCCATGAACAACTTGTAATTATAAAGATTTTATTTTTGACTCAAGTACCAATGATCGACAAAAAGACCATTATTAACTTAAATAATTACATAGTGTTCATAACATGGTAATAAGTGATATAAAATGAATAATGAAATTGAAAAAGGTTCATAAGCAAGTAGAAATTAACTCATGTTTATTATTCAGGACGTTAAAGAACAATCAAGTTAAGTCGGACCCGAGGTATGGGGCTTCGTCTCAATCTCCTTTCATTGAGGCATATTTTGTTTTATACACAAATTTATTTTATATGGTGTATAAACCCCATTGAAATTTACTTTATTTAAAAGGAATCTTTTAATAAGAATCGTTTTACTAAATGAAAAAAGGAATGTTTTTTTGTCGTACGTATGCGGCGACAACGACTTCTCCGCCGCTGTGACCATTTTTTGAGTTTTGGCTTCCTCTACAGCCATAAAAAAATTTTAAATGAAAAATAAATAGCATGTTTTACTTTTCCTTTATTTTGGTATTGAAAATTATTTTCATAATGTTTTTATATCAATGTGTTGTATTGATATCTAGTGATTGAAAAGTGGAAATGTTATGTTTCCTTTAGGCATGTTTTATGTGATACGATTATGTTATGGTTCTTGGGCATTGTTATGAAGACGGGTGGTTCCGTGATAAACGAAGGGCGGGTGAGTCAGATATATCTCTCCAATGCATTGGGTAATGCGAAGGAGTTAATCATTATGGTTTCTCCGAAGAGATTTAGGAAATATACTGTGATGGGTATTCTTAATGTAACCAAGAGGGTTACTCCCTACATAAAAATGTAATGAATTTCCCAAGTTACCTTTATGTATTATTATTTCAATGATGTATTCATCATTTGATGAGGTATGGTAAAATGATTATGTTTTATGATTAAAGTATGATTTCATACATGGATTAATGTTTTCATTTCGTACTTTTATATCCCTTACTGAACTTTTTATACTCATCCCAAGTTTTTGAAATGTTTTTCACAGGTCAAGGGAAAGGTACATGATTTCATGATAGTGTGAAGGAAGTGTCATTAAATAATCCATGTTTCATTTTAAATATCTTTCTGTTGATGGGAAAAAATGAGTACTATCTTTTATGTAACCCCTTTGTTTAAATGTGGAGTGTAATGCATGATTTATGATCTAATTCTCTAAAACTCTATCCCTAAAAAGATCCTCAATGTGTATTCTTGAAGTAACTAAAGATTAAGTAGTGTTTAAGGCTGGGGAAATATATCCTGGGATGGAAATAAGTGCTAAGTCATCAATAGAGTGAATGTTTGAACAATTTCGGCAATTGAAAATAAATAAAGTAGCAAAAAAGTTGAACTACACAAAGTAAATAAATGGCATGAAAAAGAAGAGCAACCAACAACAACACACTTACCTGACCACAAAAAAAACTCCATGTGACCCATAGAGTCTCTCCCAGTCCACATCCAACTCTCTCCCATGGAGAGTAAGATTGAGTCAAACCTGCAACAGAAACTAAAACAGAAAAACACTATAGGCATGAGTATTAAAACTCAGTAGGCATGCCTGAAAAACTATCTCCAAAGCACTACATTTAAATATAGAATTTACTAATTCTAGGTTTGAACTAAAATAAATAAAATATGTGTTTCCACACACACACATTCAATTCCAAAACATGTAATAGTCAATTTCCCTTTTTCAATTTAAAAACATGTTTAAGGTTTAAAGGGAAAAGGTGCATTACATTTTTTTAAAAACACTTTTGAGAAAAATTTATAAATCCAAATTTTAGTTGTTAGTCAAGAGGAAAACCACACACAACACACAATAAGGGCAATGTGAAGGTAGAAAATGAAGAACAACAATATAATTATGCCTTTTAATCATCTGGAACATACAAATAATCACTAAAGAATATATGGGTCAAACCTACGAGCTTATCAAAAATCCAGAACATTCTATACATGTGACTCATCCATAAGGCATGCCTACTCTCAAAGATGTCATAACACCAAAACACTCGGTGTTTCCCTACCTGGCCTAACTGTGGGGCCCAATCGCCTAGCATAGAAAAGTCCATACTACGGGCCACTAGCCAGTGTGTATTCTAAACTAGTGCAACAATTGTTCTCAGAATATTCACTTACTATGCCAGGTTCCCATGTTAATACAGGTAATAAAAAGTGGGTGAGCCAACAATTCCAACCATGTAACCGGTCATGATGAAAAAACATCACACAAAAGAAATCACACAATCGACGTACACAACAGAATCACCCTTGAGTCACCCCAAAGAAATCTTTTCAAAATAATATATTTTATCAAATTTCCAAACGGGCCATGTGAAACTTTTAAAGAAACAATATTCATCTAGATAAAAAAATAAATTTATTCATGCATCAGAAGAGAACATTTAAAGTCAAACCAGAACCACACTTGAATGTTTGTGAATTATATTCAAATGCCAAATGGGTATTCTTTTATTATTGTGTCTTAATTTATCAAGAAAATAATTCAAGTGCTATGCTTAATATAAACAACTTCATTTACATTAAATTTTTAATCCAAAAATAAATATCTAATATTATTTATCATTCATAAAAATCAATGAAATATCAATAAATTAATAAATTCTAAATTTAAAGGACACTGCAGTGGGGGGCCTACCTCAATTTGAAGCTCAAACACGATGATGCGACATGCCTCATATAGGCGCACAAGCACGCACAATCTGATGAATGCAGTATCACGGGTTTTCTTCAATGACACGCTACAAAAACCACACAATAACTAAAAAAACATTAACATATACATAAAACAATCCAAATGAACAAACAACGCAAAAGAACCACCTCTACATGTTTTCAAAACACAACTCGCACCATCTAAATTAAACAAAATCAATTATTTTAAAAAAAACTAAATTCGCACTAACGAAATTAGACACAACACTCTCTAAATTATTTATCTGATAGCCAAGTAAGGACAAAAAAAACCTCACCTTGACGTGGAGACGCGCTCGACTAGTGGGGAGGGCGACCATTAGAAATGGGTGGCACACACTTGTTGGGAATGTCGCTGGCCAGAAAAGAGTGTGTGATGCACCGGTTGGGGCTGGACGGAGCAGTGAAGGGGGAAGACACTAACGACACGACAAGGGGGCATGCAATGGCTACCAGAAAGTGCAGTAAGGGGGACGCGGGGCACCGCACAACGATAGAGGAATGGATAAGTTGTTGAGTAGGGACTGTGCGGCTGGACAGTAGGTCCACCAAGTGATGCACTACCGAGCCGGAGGCACGTCAGGCAAGAGATGCCTGCGGTGGCCAGAAAGTGCTCTGGAGAAAGGTGGGGTAACACCAAATACTCATCGGAGGTCAGTGGAGGGGCTGTCAGGACACGACCAGTGAAGGAGGGGTATAGGAGGCGCACCAGGAGGTCGCCAGTGGGCTAGATGGTGGGTGATGGCTAGGTGTGGGGTAGTGCTAGAGGGCACACTGATGGTGAAGCGGTCAGGAGGACTGTCAGATGACTGCTATAAAGAAAGGGAAAGGAGAGTGGCGGCCTACTTTGCTGCTGACCGGACGGAACAGGGAAGGGTGCGTGAGTCACAGTAGGTATAAGAGACTGGTGTCATGACTTGTGTTGGGAAGGGAAGCTGTATTCGCGGTGAGTGCTAGAGGTGGAGCGGCTGGAGGGAAACAGGGTGCACTATGTAGGGAGCTGACAGGAGGGTCGGGCACACAGTGCAGGGCAGTGGGTCGAGGGTGTTGTGGGAATCCAGTGCAAGGCGGTTGGATGGTGGGAGAGGGGCTGGTGGGAGAGTAGTGTGCTGGCGAGTGAGAGTAGGAGCACTGGTCGGGTGCTTAGGGGAATAGGGTAATAGGGGGTGCTACACACAAGGGGGCTACGGGAGATCATGAGGGTTAGGGTTAGGGTGAAATAAGGAAAAAATTTAATAATATGTAAACAAAAACAAAAACATTATTATTAATAAAAATAATAATAATAACTTCTATCTATATTAATAATATTAATATTAATACCAATAATAATAATAATAATACACATAATAAAAAAAATTAATAATAAACTAAAAATTATAAATATAATAATTTTAATAATAAAATTCTTTAATAATTATATTATATTATTATTCATGAATAAATAAGATTATTACTATAGTAAGTTATTTATTTAACTAAACTGATTTTTTTTCAACTAATTTAATTTATTTTTATTTGGTTGACTCAAACTCTACAGTAGTGCAGGTGCCCGAGCTAACTGCACGGATTCCACTAGCCATGCAGTTCCCACACACCGGCCCAAGTATCAATAGTAGTAGTAATAAAAATAAAAATTTATTAGTTAACTAATAATAATAATACTAATAATACTAATAAATCTTTATTAACAACAATACTAATAAGAACATTAATAATCATACTAGTAAAAAAATAAAAATAATAATAATACCCAGTTCATTTTAATATTAATATTAAAGTCATTAACAACCATAAAAATTTTAAATAACACAATCGATTACAAAAGTTTCTCAATTTAATTTTTCGAAGATAGGAGGATCATGCCGAAGCCTGGGTGATGTTTTGTGTGGTTTCCAAAATGAGCTCCGCCCATACGCCCAACGAAGTAATCAAAAAAATGCACACTTTTTGAAAAAACTCAAAATTTTGAATATGCACTGGCTAGTGGACCTTAGTATAGAATTTTCTTTGCGAGGGGATTGGGACCCCCTGTTAGGCCATGTGGGGAACCAGCGAGCATTTGGGTGTTTTGACGTCATCGAGAGTAGGAATGACTTATGAATGAGTTACACGTATAGTACGTTTTTGGATTGTTCATGAGCTCCTAGGTTCGAACCATGTTTTCTATAGTGCTTATTAGTATGTGGCGGACTATTAAGATATCTTGTTTGGTTGTAGGTCATCGTTTTATACTTTACCATTGATATTATTGTGTGCTGGGTGTTGTGTGTGGTTTTCCTCTTGACTAACAACTAAAATTTGGATTTCATAATTTTTTTCAAAAATGTTTTTTAAAAATGTAATGAACCCTTTCCCTTCAAACATTAAACATTTTTTTAATTTAAAAAGGGAAATGGAATGTTAGATGTTTTAGAAATGTATGTGTCTATGTGGAAACCCAAATTTTATATAATTTAGTTCAAACCTAGAATTATTAAATTCTTTATTTAAAGGTAGTACTTTGGGGTAGTTTTTCGGTCATGCCTACTGAGTTTTAACACTCACACCTATAGTGTTTTCCAATTTTTAGTTTTTGTTGTATGTTTGACTCTTGATTACTCATCATGGGAGAGAGTTGGTTGTGGACTGCGGAGTGACTCTCAGGGTCACAAGGATTTTTGGTCGTGGTCAGTTTAGTGTGTTATTGTAGGATGTTCTTCCTTTTTCATGTCATTTATTCACTTTGTGAGGTTCTACTTTTCGGCTAGTTTATTTATTTTCAGTGGATGAAATTGTTCCCACTTTCTCTCTATTGATTCCCTAGCACTTGTCGTCTAACAGAGAGGATCGAGAACGCCTCTTAGTCCATCCTATGGATCGGATTGTGTGACCGGTTCAAGGTTGACTCGGGATGGTTTGTGACATAGATCATTTTTATGAAATGATGCAAAATACTATAAGGATTTGATGAAAATTGACTATAAATTCAGGTAATTCAAATTGGGATTAGTTTTATCATGAAATTAAGTCACCATGAAGAAGATAATAAAAATGGTATAGATGAATCTAAGTAAATGAATTAAATATAGGATAGTATCTAATTGAATGAGATTCTAAAATCTGTTTTCTATTCAAGAAATTACAAAACTAGGGTGATAAAACTATGTTTGTTCAATACTCATCTTTTAACAAAATATTTTTCCCGAGCATAATCAGGATATGTTATATTAAGTTACTTAGACATCAGAATAAATCACATGATCAATATATAGATTAATGTGAAATTAATGAGAGTTGTGTTATCATGTGATTAAAAAGATACTCAAATATCATTTATGGTGAACTCCAAATTCTTTCCATGTACTGAGTCACCTTAAAATATGAATCTATATCCGCTTCATGAAATTAAAATAAAATGTCAAATTTGATTAAATCTAAATTTCTAAACTATAAATATGGGTTGATAGATCTATAAATTCATCAATTCCATTGTCTTCTCCAACTTATGAAAATTAACATTCATGTTCCATGTGACGTTTATCCAAAAAACAATGTAGTTTATTATCCTAGTAAGATATTATAGGAAGAAAGAATATGTGATGATTTGAGAGATGAACTCACTTGAATAAATCTATACTCTTGACCAATCCATTGAAAGTTTGTCTATGGTATAAGATCAAAGGAACTAAAATACACATGATCCAAACCTTATAAGGGAGGAATATGGGTATCATATAAATATATGGGGATCCCTTTATGAAAAGGGTTCCCTATAAGGTAATAGTTTATGATTTCATATCTTTTATTTATTTTTATTTATAATTCCATTCACATTATTAGGTAGTTTATGTTTGTGTTTTACTTATCCCCTATTTCTATTTTCATACTACCAGTCTCTCTATCTCTCACCAATGGTGAGAGGCTAACCCGAGGATCACACCCCAAATTAAAATGAATGATTCTAGAATCTATACACATTATTAATTATTTTATATTCTTAATAATTGATGGAATCGTTGTTATAATGATTGTAAATGATATATTTATAAACCCTATATATATAACAGTAAATAACCTCAAGTTCACTCTCAAGAGAGTAGTGTTGTATTCCATAGTGGTCTTCTAGAAAATATTTTTATTTTTAATTTTTTTTAAAAGGTAAATCTTTGGTCAAAGTCCAAAGCACAATTTATTGATACTCAAAAAATGATTACTAGATGTGAAAGGATGGGATTTTGTTTACCATCTCCATAAAAAAGATATAACAAATCAGAAAAAATAGAGTCCAGCCAAGTCATGGTCTGATGAACTCCTTTGTTGGAAAGACCATCAGCAACGGCATTCGCTTCGCGGTAGGCATGAGTAGCTATATAATATATCCCATGAAGCAAGTTCAGACAGTTCATCCAACGAGCGGTAAGAGTCTAGGCTAGATGGATGTTGCCATTCCAGATGGTAGTGGGTGAAAATGGTGAAATAGTATATTAAAAAGAAATAGAGACAACATGATGATAAAAGGATGAAGAATAAATACATAAAAAGGGTAAGAAAATTAATAAGAACATGGTCAAATATTGATTTATACACTCTCGGATGCCTTTTATAGGTTTTCTAAGAACGACCATAAAATATCATCCACACTGAATTCATGACTGATGACCTAGATCTCACACCTATTTCACCTAAATAGTGATAAGATGACTACAAAAGCTCTTAAGTTATCGATCATTCCCCCATATTGATAAATTGATCATTTGATAGATTCATTCTGACCAAGATTTCTCACAATATTGAATGGTCCTCTTAAGATCATTGGCTCTAATATACAAATTTCTAATACCCTTTCAAGAAAAATGTGATAGGAAAAGGAAAAATTAATGAGGCAAGAGCGAAGGAAATCATTCTTATGGAAGATTATGCTCTCGCACACAATAAATAACTATATCAATTTTCAAATGGGGATGAATAGGTTATTATGATCATTATGAAGCTCAAATATCTAGGAATCTATTATTGAGTCAGAAGATTTATTTCTTACCTTTTCATTTCTTTAGTTTTGGAAATCACAAATACTTACTGAAAACATGTTTACTAACTTTTTATGTCCCATGTGTTTTAATATTATTTTGTATAAAAAATTAACTTTTACCATACATTGAATAATTTATAATGTATTATGAATATAAAACTATATTTATTCATTATGAAAATTGGAATGAGTATCTTTCTGATTAATCAGACTCACCCTAATCAGATGAAGAGTTATAATTTTTTCTTGTCTATCATACTGAAAAATTTATAACTATCAGGCTGATAATGGTATCGATATTTATTAGATTGAATAACATTATAACAAAACTTTTGATAGTAGATAATTTATTCTATCAGACTCTCCTATATTTATAATTGGAATACATAAACTTATTTCTATTTTATGTAATACTTTTAAAATTGTAATGGTGTTAATCAATACGATGTTGTAAATTTAGGTACATATGATCTATCAAGTTCTAGGTGTTCATGGTCATTGCAAAAAACATGTAAATATAAATGTTGAGGGATCACATATAAATTTCGAGTCATTTGAAGAGTTTAGATTTTATTCATTTGTTCATTTCCATAAATCCAATTTTCTGTAGATATCTCTTTGAGAACAACTCATTTTTAGTAATTGTAATTTTTTAGAGAGTTTCATTTTTATGGAATCCTTGTTAGATATGTTTCTTTATGAAGTTTCACAATTGTAATTCGTGTCCATTAACAATTACGATTGAGGGATTCTGGGGATAAGAAGATGGTGAATCTGATCCATCAGATCGAAGGCTTTTGAGGACAGTAATACGGTGAATCTGATCCATCAGATTGTGGGATTATGAGGATAGTAAGATAGAGAATCTGATCATCATATAGTGGGATTTTGGGGATATGAAGATAAAGATAATCTGATCATCGTATTAAGGGATTTCCTAGTAAGGAAAGACAGTCATTACTATATGTATAAAATAGTGGATACCTTTAGTGAAGGTTATTCAATAAATTACACTTAATGTTAAAAGAGTTATGTTTTTAATATAGATTATAATACATTCTTACTTTTACCTAGCTATTGTATTTCTTGTTTTCACAAGTATCTATTTTTATTCATTTAATAGAAAGTCGGTCATCGTACATAGCTTTCTATTTTGTCTATTTTATTTTTATTACTCGTATTATAATAAATATACTCTGATTAATCAAATCCCTTATTATTCGGATCTTTCAATGAGAGAATGTTATATTAAAGAGGATATATTATTTTATGGGTGATAGGGATCTTTTATAAAGGTCACCATTATATTCAGAAGAGTTATAACCTCAAAGGAAGTTATGTTTAAAAGTATAACTCTAAATATAAAGTTATTAAAATAACAAATAATTAAATGTTTTTTAGTGTTATTTTCCCATTATTTTTTTTGGGGTTTTGATTTCTGAAATGGGGGGATATTGTTGAGTCATAAGTTTTACTTCTTACTCTTATATTCTTTTAGTTTTTGAAATCTCAATAACTTACTTAAATCATGTTTACAAAATCTTTATCTCCCAATTTTTTTTGTATGTTTTTTTAGAAAACACAATATTTTACCATACCTAGAATAAGTTGTAATGTGTTGAGAATATAAAGATACAAATCTTCAATACGAAAATTAGAATGAGTATCTGTCCAATTAATTGAACTCACCTTAATAAGATCAAGAGTTATTATTTTTTCTTTGTTATCATACTAAAAAAATTAATAACTATTGGACTAATACAAGAACCAATATATATCAGATTGACTCACATTACGATCAATATTATGACAATAGATAAGTAAGTCCATCGGAATCACCTAAGTTTACAACAAAAATACTTGACTTGTTTCTATCATAAGGAATATTCTGAACACTATAATTATATTAATAAATATGATGGCATACATTTAGTTACAAATAATCATTGAATCACTAGGTGTCTGATTTAATTTCCACAAACATGAAAATATGATTTTCGGTATATTACCTATAAATACCGAGCCATTAGAAGATTTTGGAGCTGTTTCATTTGTTTATTTTCACAACTCAAGTATTCTGATGATATATTTACGGGAACTTATCATTCATAGTCTATGTAATTATTTATGGAATTTTCATTTTATGGAATCCATATCAGTGGTGTTTCCTTAATAACATTTACAATTGTAATCTATATCTGATCATAATTACGATCAAGGACTTATTGGGATAAGAAGATGGTGAATCTGATACATTGGATTGAGGGATTCTGACTATAGTAAGATGGTGAATCTAATCTATCATATCAAGGGATTATGAGGATAGTAAGATATATAATATGATCATCTTATCGATGGTTTTTGAGGAGTTGATGAAAGAGATAATTCAATCATCGTATTGAGGAATTTCATGGTAAGTAAAGATAGACTTTATTGTAGGTATAAAACAATGGATAATTTTATCCAAGGTTATTGACTACCCTAATATTGAGGTTAAAAGAGTTATCTTTACAATATAGATTTCAATTCACAATAAATTTTACATATTTTTTGTATTTCTTGTTTTCAAAAGTATTTATTCTGCTACATGTTATAGAATTTTGGTCATCATACTTAGCTTTATATATTGTTTTTAACCTTTATTACTCTAATTACAATAAGTATGCTCTAATTAAATGCATCCATAATGATACTGATATTTTACTCTGATATAATTGGTCTAATTTGTGGTTATGATAATTTGAATCTAATAAACTGGAGGGGGTCAATTTGATTAGAGGGGATGCCCTTGTCCTACATTACTTTAGACCTCATTAGGCCCTCCTAACTGTTCTATTTGTACTTATTTTCCATAAATAAAAATTAAATTAAGATGATGATGATGGTCACAATAATTCGAAGACTGATAAAGTTACATTAAGAAGTTTGTGTTTAAATATTTTAAACTACGTTTTTAAAATAATATTCACCCCCTCTTGTAAGTATATCCAACTAAGAAAATTCTTATAGTCCTATAACTTCGAGGTTAACTTCTTGGATATAGCCTCTTAAATTAGCCTTATGTTACTAGAAGTTTGATAAAATAATCCTTAGAATAGATAAATATCATATTTACGAAAAACAAACACCATAGTGGTATTTACAAAAATGGAAACATAAAAATAGTGAAAGAAAATAGGAATAAGAGGAAGGGGAGTGGTTCCCTTATCGAATATTCAGAAATTTTTCCTATATTTAGGGAGAATGAAAAATATAGTAGACCCCTA
Source organism: Viscum album (assembly GCA_963277665.1). NCBI lineage: Eukaryota > Viridiplantae > Streptophyta > Magnoliopsida > Santalales > Viscaceae > Viscum > Viscum album. The sequence continues at coordinate 1,237,575,063 of OY728137.1, read as the reverse complement.
TACTAATTTTAAAAACTAAATAGAAAACAGTGATGCCACCAACTAACAGGTAGTGAACTCCACATGGAGTGGCTTGAAGCACACGTCACAGACTCCAGGTGACATCCAAGGGATAAAATCCAATCTCTCATACCGACATGTACTTACCCTCAAATATAATTTAATGTTCCCACTAAGAGAATTTCCTCCCTTTTCCATCAAGTTTCTTGATTATTCTAGACAATGAGATTTAGACATTTTTTATTTTGAAAATTAATTTCCCTTTTAAAATTGTAGTGTGATAGTGGTATTTGAATTGTTTATTGGGCCTTGTAGTATTGATCCCATATGCCTTGATCCATTCATTTATTTTATCTTAGACTCTACTAGTTGACATAGATCATATTTTTTCATATTTTTACATTTATTATATTATTATTATACATATATATACTAATTATTATAATTATATTTTTTATTTACTATTAAAATTAAGGCTTTGGGGTGTAGGTATTCAGTGATGTGTGAGGTCTTAACAGGTGGGTGGTCCTCTTATTTTCATCCTCTTCACGAGGCATCTGTTGATCTTAGGAAAAAATTGCCTTCAACCTTAGTGAGGGAATATCTACTTAGCACATCAGGAAATATTTATTTGTCCTCATCCTTCTGCAGCGGCACGTGATTTTTTGATTTCTTCATCTATCCTTCAGTTCAATAGACGGATCGAGTTCCCATTAGTGGTCTGATAGTTTTTATATCAGGTTTGATAATGAGACATATTTCTCAACGGTGTAGGAATGGTTGTTTTGGTGAGGTATTTTGGCAGTTTTTGGTAGAAAATCGTGGTTTGTCAGGGCTTCTTCAATGGATAAACAAATCTAGTTTCATCCTCTAGATTATGTGGATTTCAATTTAATCTTGTTTAGTGTGTCTAGTTTGGTGGTTCTTAGTGCTCTCCCTTGAAATGGAGCTCAACAGAATAGAAATTTATCAATTAACCTCTATAATGGTAGCAAAGGTCGGATGGACCTTTTTCAAAAGTTACTAGATTCTTTGTAATTGGCCTCAAAGACATGGGTTCTTTGGTTTAACAACGTTCTCCAGTAGTGATGAGTAATGAAATATCCATGGAATCACAAAATGAAGACATAGTGAACTCTGAAGATCAGTGGTAGATTTGAGGGGAATGATAGAATAAGGGGTGGTAGATGGGTGGCGGTCGTAGTGGAAATTGAGGATGGTGGAAGTGGAGGAAGGTTATTATGGATAAAGTACTGTAGGGAGGATTAGCGAGCTACATGGTAAAAGGAAGAGGAGTTTTTCTGGTGGTATGATGGGAGGCCATAGCGGTGGGGTGGTGCAGATGTGGAGTGGTTGTAGGGGGTGTTATTGGTAGATGATATGTGGTGGAAGCACTCAACCTTAGTGGTGATGGACTGGTAACAACAATCCTTGGTGGTATCATAGAGATGTTGTAGCTCACTAGAATAGTATATACTAAAAAACTTAATTTCATAATTCAGAGAAAATATTATATTCAATAAGCAACTCAATTTTATTTTAAAAAAATATTTTAATAAAAAGATAGTCAATAAATTTTCCAAACAATATTTGAATACCATAAAAAATATATATAAGTCCAATTAAAATGTTTTCTGTAAAACATAGAAGTTTTCTAAAAAATTGATTAAATCCCAATTAAATATGAAATTCCAACATAAAAATTACTTTTATAAAATGCGGTTCCCATAAAAATGGAAAAATTAACACAAAAATGAGGCTATAAAAAATGAAAACAGGCATTTCAAATAATATTTTTAATGATAATAAAAATTAATCTTCAATTTTTATAAAATTATAAATCTCTCTCAAATACACTATTCCACCATCAAAAACTCTATTAATGACTTGAAAATAGGTGTGGAATGGTGCAAAAATAAAGGATATATCATACTTTCCCACAATTATTCAAGTTCACCCATGGATAATAAAAATTCATTTTATTTGTTTATAAAAACTTTTTTAATCTAAAGAAATTAGTATACTAACTAAGATATGATTCACACCAGAATAAATGAAAAATCCTATATTCCACTATTAAAAGAAATTTTCATGCCTCCTGTGTAAATTCATTACACTTCCAAAAAATAACACTAGTCTAATTCTAGTTCAATGAGTGATGACCAATAAGATTACATTGGAATTTAATCTAGAAATATGGGAACTACCAACTTTTATCTCTCTTAGTTTTCCCAAACAATGTGCCATTTTCTACTTTATTAACAAAAATAAAAATATTTTCTTATAAACCAATTATCCCCTTGTTTATTTGGGTTTAAAATTCCCCTCACCTTAGTGAGCACATTTTTGACGAGGTTATTGTTTGAATTTTTCATAGCCATGAGTCTGTGAATAGCATTGTATAATGAACTTATTGATTTTGGAAATGAATTTATAAATAAAAACACACCCAGTTCCCCTGTCTGAGAGACTCACGGTGAGATCCTAAATAAACATTTTACTCTAGATTCAAAGTATTTATACTACTCTCGATTGAGTTGGCATCATAATTTACTCATTTATACCAAGGTTATGTTACTTGGTTCAAGTTCAAACTTATTATTACTTAAGTTATAAATAAAATTCCATAAGAACCTATCCTATTTAACTTTCCTTTTCTTGTTTTCAATCATTTTTTCTATAAATTAAGTTGGAAAAAACAGTCAACAATCACTTAATTATAATAACCTCAAATATAGTGAAGTCCCTCAAATTTAACATGAAATTATGAACTATATATGAAAAATATAACTCTTAATTTTCTATCCTATAGATTGACTAACACTTTTATTGATATAAAAAAGAAGAACATAATTTCATATAAGGAGGAAATTTTGAAAAATTAAATTGGGTATTTTTTTCTGAACAGAATTGAAGCATAACTAATTTATACAGAAAGATCCCTCTCCACCATACGTTAAACTAATCATTTTCCCTAATGTTGAATCCAAAATTGAGAGATAAATTTAATTAAAAAAATTTCAATTTTTTAGTTCCTATATTATTGGAGGGTGACATTAAATTTCAAAAAAAAATCGAAATATCCAATCAATTTTTATATCGTCATTTTTTGAAAGTTGGTGCACAATATTGTTATAGATAAACATAATGTATTATCAAATGATCTCAAATATAATAATTATATTCAATGAGGTAGTGGTAAAATTTGTTTTGGGGTGCTAGCTAGATTTGAAATTAGGCTTAATTTTATTTTTAAATTGTCTATAAACAATCATGCTAGACACCGATGATATAAAAGAATATTTATAGGTTTTCGAAATAAAATCAAGGTGTATTCCCGCACACTTTATTCATATAATCGTACGGTTAAAATAATTTAAATAGAATGATTATGACAAATAATTCCCTAGTATAAAAGATTTTTATTTTCCTTGTTCAACCAAATGATGTCTCTCTATTGTCATTAAAAATATCTCTCTAGTTTGACCATTTAAGCCTCTACAGGTCTATATAATTACTTTAGAATTCATGATTTACAAGTCAAATTGAATGGAATCCAGGTTTGATTCATGTAGTTTTGTTCTTGTAAACATCAGTTTTTAGCTCCTCTTATCCATGATTGGTTATCACAAGGAATCATTTTCTAATTATTTTACTACAAGAAAAATCATAAGGATTAAAAATAAGTATTAAAAATAGTAAATATGAAAATAAATAGGATAATCCTATGATAACCTCCAAGGGAGTGCTATATTTTGATTTTCCACAACTGGACAGTCTGTGGGTCATCCCCAGTCTAATGGTGGATGATGCTTATTTTCAATGAACCAGCATATTTGATTATTACCAATTTCAATTATCACTAATTTTTAAAATACTCCATGTTCATCTTCCTTGAATTCCCACTCCCAAAAACTAAATCTCTTATAGAGTGATAGTGGAGAACATATAATAAATTGGTACTATCTTTCTTTAGCTTGGGGAGTTAGAGTGCACATGGTGTTAGAATTCAACTCTTTGATGTGACTTGTCCTCTATTTCGATCCAATCAACAAATTAATATTTGAAAATTATAAATATATCTACATCCTCCTTGACACCCATGCAGGGTTTCAAAACCCACTCTTATTTAATAATCGCTCTAATCCTTGAAATTTCAATAAAAACATGAAGTTTCAACAATTCCTTAGTAGTTTCAACTACAAGTTCCTCTTAACGCTGCATGAAATCACAAAAATGAACTACATACACAATGCCTAAAAATAAAGTAACATAATCAAGATCAAACTATATAAAATGAAAAATCAAATAAAAACATATATTACTCTATAAAATTGTCAACTACCTGAATCAGTGTAGTTTTTTCTTCTTCCCAAAGGAGCGGTTATCTTGGGAGAATTTTTAAGTCATGAGTGAGTTAGTAAAACTAATTCATTTTATATTCTAAATAGACCACCACATTTGTTATGTCTTCCATGTAAAATTTGACTAGATCAGCCTATTGTATGATAGAAAAATTTATAGATAGGTTAGTGTTGTACAAATCATCAAAATGAATATTAGAGATAAATTCATCTTCACAATGTTTCCCAGCTTCATCAATGTCTATGAATCACATATCCTACAAGCATGTGGAACATGATTATGGATTTGGATCTGGAATTTATATCATTGTATGGTAGGGAATTATAGACTCAGTGTTGGAAGCTCTAACTTATTTTATCTTCTCTCGAATATTTTCTTCTTAGTTACTTCTTAAAAAGTTAATAATCATTTTTTTGGATATATCCCTTATCTGATTAGTTGTCTTTCGTCTTATCCATAGATTTACGAATCTTTTTCATGATTTTATCATGATAATAAATTTCATCATAATACTATAGTGATTCCCTTTATCATCACAGAAAAATAAATTTAACAGTGCTAAAAATGAATTGTGGTACTCAGCACCATTCTGGGGTAGTCCCCTTTATCTGTTTTGAAATGGTGCTAATAAAGATCAACCATTATCAATTCTAATTTAGCGTTGATAAAGGTTCCCATTTTCATTTCATTAATTAGCTTTGATAAAGGCCCCCCTTTATTAGTGCTTTTTATAGTTCCAATAAAGGCCCAACATATTGTAGTGTACTGTTTGAATGATAATAAAATAAATAAAATACCTGTAACCAATAAGAAAATGTATAATTTAATTGAAATAAATTTTACATCATGGATAAAAAAAACTACTATATGAATTTCAAAAAAATTGTATAATTACATTTACAATTACTATCCACAACCTTTTAAAAACATTAATGCTTCATCGTCTTTGGTACTCATGATCCCCTATCAAAAAAGTCCACCCATGGTATCAATTTCCAAAAAAATCAACTCATCCAGAGAAAAATAATCGATCTTTATAAGAAAATAAATCTTATGTTTTTAATACTTTAAATAAATGAACTAAACATTAATATGAAATAATTAATTAATAAAATATCAATTTTAAATAAAAAGGACAGACATAGAGTTATACCAGTAACACCATGCATCATATTGAGATAAGGTTGATTCCTACACATCATAAATGATTTGTTGATATTTTTTATAAATTATCAAAACAATACAAATGTTTTATTTTCATTTTTAGTATGCCACTTGTTCTTTTTAACAAATTTAATGGCAATTTTGAATAAAAATACGCACTTGGAGTTATATCGGTCACGTTGTGCGTCAGATTAAGGTGAAGTTAATTCCTACACCTCCCAGATTACCTATGAATTATTTTCCTAAATTATAAAAACAATACGAATATGTTTTTTCAATTTTTTGTATGTAACATTTATGTTTTTCTAAAATTCCATTTCAAACATGAAACATGCACTTTGAGTCATACTGGTCACATTGTGTGTCGGTTTGACACGTTTCTACTTCGTTCATGTCACAAATGACTTACTAATCAATTTCTGAGATTATGAAGACATTATAAGTGTTTTTTACTTTTTAGTGAGTGACACATGTTTTGAACTAAAATATAGATTTTTAATAATTAATGTACACTTTGCCTCATACTGGTCACACTATGCATCATATTTAGGTATGGTTTATTTCTACACATCAAAAATTACATATGTATCATTTAATTAATGTATAAAATTAATATAAATGTGTTTTCTCAGTTTTTAGTATTTCAGTTCTTTTTACTAAAATTAATGTCCATTTAAAATAAAAAGAAACTCTTGGAGTCATATCATTAAAATTGTGAATCAGATTGAGGATTGGTTGATTCGTACATGTTTAAAATGAATTACAGATCCTTTTACTAATGTATCAAAATAATTTGAATACGTTTTATTATATTTCAGTATGTCGTTTTTTCTTTTACTAAACTTAATGTCAATTTTAAATAAAAAGATACAATTTGAGTTATTCTGGTGACAAAATGCATCATACTGAGGTTATATTGATTCTTACATATCAAAAATGACATTTGAATCATTTTCATATATCATCAAAACAATCCAAATGTGTTTTTTTAATATTTCACTTTTTCTTTTTACTAAAATTAAAATCAATTTTAAATAAATATACACACATGGAATTATACCAGTCTAACCATGCATCATATTGAGATGTGGATATTCCTACATATTAAAAATTACTTATGTATAATTTACATAAATTATCCAAACAATTATAATGCATTTTCTAGGTTTTTAGTATGTCACTTGGGTTTTTTATATTAAAATGTCATTTTAAACTAGATACACGCACTTTGAGCCATATCGGTCGCATAGTGTGTCATTTTTATGTGAGAATAATCCATACACATTAAAAATGACATACGAATCATTTTTCAAAATTATAAATACAATCAAAGAATGTTTGATTGGTTTTCAATGAGCGACACATTTTGTACTAAAATGTTAGTTTTAAACTGATAACGAACATGTTGAGTCTTACAGATCACACTATGAATCATATTGAGGTTCGGTTGATTCCTACATATGAAAAATGACATGTGGATGTTTTTAATAATATATCAAATCAATTGTAATTATTTTTCATGGTTTTCAGTATTTTATTTGTTGTTTTTACTAAAATTAATCTTAATTTTAAATAAAAAATCACACTTTGTGGAAATCTGGATCAGTGAGACCCCCTCATTTCTGGGCTAGCTCGATCACATAAACATGGCCATATTTGGGCCAGTTGGATCAATAAGACCCACTCGTCTCTGGGATCGCTTGATCATTGAGACCCACTCGTCTCTCGGCCTACTGGATCACTTAGACCCACTATTCTCGGGGACGGTTGGATTACTAAGAATCATCCATCTCTAGGCCCACTGTATCACTTAGACCCACTCATCTCATGTAATATGGTTCACTAAGACCAACTTATCTCTCATCCAGATGGATCACAAAAACCCACTCGTCTCTAGGAAAACTGGGTCACTAACACCCACTCATTTCTAGGCAGTTGGATCACTTAGACCAACTCATCTCTGGTCCAACTAGATCACTTAGACTCGTTTTTTATATCATTCGTGTCACATCCAGCCGTATGACTTTTTCACCTAGGGAACTTGATTCTATGAGAATCTACTCCTCAAGCCATCAGTCAGAACTCAAATGCCACTGAGCCTCACATAGATAATTCCCAAAGGATCAAATCATCGCAAGGGTCCCAATATCGTAGATGATGCAGCAATCAGACGCCTGATCTAAAACATACTAACATTTTTGTAAACAAGGGTCGGTTGTGTATGATCCTAGACTGACCTGGTCAGACCAACCCGACCAACCCAGCCTGGGGGGTCCTGCTTGACCCAACCTGGTTTGGCCGACCCGACCTGACCCAATTGGGTATAGTCTAGGCCGGCCCATCCTGACCACTATGTCAGGCCCATTGGGCCTTGTTGGACCCAGCTCGGTTTATCATTGGATCCATCCCATCAGGTCGCCCAATGACCCAATTTCATGCCACCCCAGCCAGTATCAGTGGGTTAACTATTCACCATCCTTGGACGCCCAGCAGCCTGGTTTACGCCACCGGCCCAGTCCACTTGGTGGAAGGGTTTCCCCCCTGCTCGGACACCTATGGGGCATCTGGTTTGCACCGCACGCAGTCGGATGAGGTTGGCCGTCTCTTTCACACATGGTCCAGGATCACATGCCAGCTTCTACTACAATTCTCCAACTCCAACAACGGCTATCCTACTTGGGCCGCACCTCCAACAAGGTTCCTGAGCATCACCACCCTTCCAATTCAGTCCATTCAGGTAGACCAATTTCCTCCCATGGTCTATGGCTTTACCTCAGGTCCAACTCATCTTCGCGGTCTGCATACCGTGGATTTTCACCATGTGCACCTTTGACGTGGCCAGGTAGCCACGTTCACCTTCCACAATCCACCATCCACTGTGTCGGAATCTCTTACTACCACCACAACCAGGGTGTCATGGCCCAATGTCACCACAATAGTCAGGTGATGTAGCCCGATGCCTCCGCTACGACCTTGTGCTATAGTCTATCGTCGGTGTCGTGACCTGCTTAGTTGTAGTCCTTCCTCCAGGTGCTTCTATAGCTGATTTTCCATCGTTCGATACACTACGACGAACGAAGAGAGAGAGATAGAGATGGAGGGTGTCACAAGGAACACCCAAATGAACAACCGAACTTTGTTCATATTGGTCCAGAATTTTTCATGTTAGCGGGATAATGATATATAGATTATAAATCTCTACGATTTAGTCTCGATATAAACCCACAATTATATTTCTCAACCCTGCATGAAAAATACATCCATATATCAACTTTTTAGAGAGTTTATCGGCGTTCTTTGTTTAGAGGGGAGAACGGGGAAAACCAATTCACTAAAAATGTAAACCCCTACCTGGTTGGAGTTCAATCGTAGGAGGAATACATCGTTGAATGAGATATGTCCGCAAAGTTCCTCAATCCATTGTGGAGGAAGGGATATTTTGAATTGGAGGGGCATGGTTTGATGTTGTTGGCGATCATCATTCGTCCTTCATCAATGGAAGTCCTTCAGAGATTTAGAGTGTTTCTCCCAACATTTCAATGACGCACCAAGTATTTACATCATTCAAGGATGAAATTCTAATATGTTACCATTTCGTTACAGTGCCATTACGATGTTTTATTTATGAAAAAACATTTCAGTATCATTGCATTACAATGTTGTTTCACTACAAAAATTTCAAAAGATCAAAATTAAAATAAAATAATCAAGTTTATTTTATTTTTAATATTTCATAAAATGTATGGAAACTATTTTTCATCATCAACCCATGCCGGTTGAGTTTATGCTCCTCCTAAGTGAAACACACCCTCACGAGCTCAACGGTACACTCGAATTTTCAATCTGAGTTACATTTTAGGAGTTATATGGATATGAAAATAAAATAATAGTTACTTAATTATTTTATTCACTACCAAAAACAACTTTCCACTTGTGGCCCCCACCGACGAATGTTAGGCCCTTTCTAGGCGAATACTAATTCTCTGAGATCAATGGTTCCCTCAAATTTTTGATCTAGGCACCATTTTAAAATTTATAAAACCTGTATAAATGTATATTTAATGAACCTTAAAAAATAGTTCAAAAATACTTTCTGGCCCCTCTAGGCCTCAAAATTACGTGTTGTCTCAGATCCTTATCTCAAAATAATCCCATTTAATTTTCAAAAAAATTTATATGGAATTTTAAGGTATTACATAACTCTCTATTTAGATATTTAGGTCCTTGTAAGCCAAAACAAGGTCTAATCAAACAAATGGGGTTACTGAGCATGAATCTGAGCCTCCCGCTCCCACATGCTCCCCTAGAAAATCTTATTATACAAAAAAACATGCACCAGAGGAATCTATCATGTATATCATGTATCATCTGAGACTAGCATGGATGGGACACCATGGAGTAAAAATATCTCCTGCGCATAAAAGTGTCTCATGCTCTCTATTGATCCCTTCTCTTGAATGGGTAGGAAGTGGGCTAACATGGTGAGTCAGTCTATGATCACCCAAATGGTGTCGTTCCCCTTTGATATATGTGGTAAGGCCTTATCTAATTCCACTGATATTCTATACCACTTAAACTTTGGTACCTCGAGGGGTTGTGTCAAACCTTCTAGAAGTGGGTGGCCAGCCTTTACATTCTAACAAGTGAGGCATCTCAAGACAAACTCTCCTATTTCCTTCTTCATCCCCGGCCACCAGTACTGATGTTGGAGGTCCTGGTACATCTTCACCACACCTAGATGTACTGCCAAAAGAGATTTATGGAACTTCCTTAAAACCTCCTCCCATAATACCACTGGTACTACGATGCGTCCTCTGAAAAGGATGACATGCTCCCCACCTTTCGAATATCCAACAGGGGCATGCCATGTGGGCATCTAGGCCCATGTAGTTTAGTAGATGTCATCTATGAGTTATGCCTCCCTAACCCAATTTAAGAGTGATGGAGAAACTACCATCGATTGAAGATAAGCTACTTCATCTCTATCCACAAAGGATATCTAATGCTCGGATAAATACTCGGAGGCCTCGTTCATTAGTTGTGAACTCTATCTCATACTGGGAGTATCTACCACCACGTTCCCCTTCCCAGATATATAGACTATCATGAAGTCTTAGTCATGGAAGAACCCAAGACAATGTTGTTGTCTCAGATTCAGATCCTTCTAAGAAAAGATATACTTGAGACTCTTTTCGTTAGAGTAGATGATGAATCATTCGCCCATAAGGTAGTTTCGCCACATCTTTTGTGAGAAAACGATTACTGCCAACTCAAGTTCATGAGTCACATTGTTCTGCTCATGCATTCTCAACTATCTTGAACCATAATAAATTACTATTTTCCCATACATCAGGACAAAACCAAGACCTGTTCTTGATACGTCATAGTACACCATGAAATCAATTCCCTCCTCCAGAAACCTCAAGATTGGAGCACTCATCAAGCTCTGTCTTATCTGCTGAAATCTATGATGGTCTTCTTCTGTCTACACGAAGGGTTTTCCCTTCATCGTTAATGCCATCATGGGTGATGCCACCATGAAAAGGTTGGGTACAAACCTCTGATAGTAACCATCCAACCCAAGGAAACTCCACACCTTAGTAAGGCTCTTGGGTGGATCCCAAACAAGAACCACCTCAATCATCATTGGATCCATCACAACTCCAGCCTCTGAGAAGACATGTCCCATGAAGTAGAATTTTTGTATCTAGAACTCACACTTTGAGAGATTACTGTAAAGATGGTTCTCTAGAAGTGTATCTAGAACCATCCTTAGGTTTATCAGGTGCTCCTCCTCCGACACTAAATACACTAAGATGTCATCAATGAAGTCTACTAAAAACTGGTCTATGAACGACGGGAAGATCCTGTTCAAGAGATCCATGAACATAGATTGGGAATTCATCATTCCAAATAGCATCATTAAGTACTCGTCGTGGCCATAGCATCATCTGAATTTCATCTTTGAGATGTACTCATCTCGCACGTGAAGCCGGTGATAACCTGATCTGAGGTCTATATTTTAGAACCATCCTGATTCATTTAGCTAATCGAAGAGGATATCAATCATTGGTAGAGAATACTTGTTCTTTATGGTCTCCTAGTTCAGGTGTCAGATGTCCACGCATAACCTCAAGCATATGTATTCCTTCTCAAAAAACAAAACTGGGGCTAGCCATTTTAAAGACTTGGGCCTTACAAACCCCTTCATCTACAAGTCCTCCAACAGTAACCTCAGCTCTCGGAGCTCTGTGGGAGTCATCTGATATGTATGTGTAGATATATTTGTCGTCCCGAGGTACATATTAATGCAGAATTCTACCTCTCAGTGAGGAGCTAATTCATGAACATCTTCTATAAAGATGTCCTCATACTCGTCCACTAGTGTAGGAATACGTGGACTCACCTCATCCATTACAGTGAGGGTCATGTTATCTAACTACCGATTGATCGGATTTACCCTCCTACATGTGAGTCCATCCTAAACTTTTTTGGTTTCCTTTTCACAAATAAAGGAAAACTGGGTCCAATGTCTGCAAAAAAACCACACTGTGCACCTAAAATAGTTGATCTGGGCATGAATTATGGATAGCCAGCCCATACCCAAGATGATGTCGTAAGCCCTCAACACCACTACTAGGAGATCCTAGACAAATCTCTCACCTCCCATAGTAATCTAACACTACCGGAACCAGTGTATAATTGCTGAATCCCCTCCCATAAGAGTCTCTAACCGTAAATATCTATCCAACGGCTCAATCAAAATTATCGAGCTATGTACAAGAAATGTGGAAAGGAAAGAGTAATTGGAACCTGTGTCTATAAGAAATGAACTAAGGTGGAGAAGACACAGATCTTACCTCTAATAATTTCTGGAGTGTTGTGGTTGTAGGCCTCCATCACCTGAAGTTGGCCTCACCCCTATCCATTGGCCCCCGGAGCCTATGGTGGACCACCTGGTGGTGGTGGTGGTAGAACCTCAAACCTCTGTCCACTGCCTGCCACTCTAGATACTCCCCTGCCACATTTTTTACCCTATGGACCACCTCGCTTGAACCTATGTTGTTACCTTGACAGACCTTCAACTTCCAAATGATGGTCGATGTGGTGGGTCGGGCATCCGCAGTGCCATGTGTCCCTGCCCGCTGCACGTGTTTCAAACCCCACTCCTCTACTGACACCAGCTACTCCAGTGGCCTCATATCACCAACCCTAAGTCATGGGGTCATCATCCGGATGGTCTACCCTACTTGGACCTCCATTCCAACGGTCAGATACCCTCCATAGATGACTCGACCACCCATCACTTGGTGGAATCTCCCACTGTCGATGGCTGCTCAACGAGGAATCTCTCCACCATTAGTGCTCGCTCCATCACCCCATCTTGTCTAGGAATGCTAAGGGTAATCATCAATGCCAGGATCTCCCATCAAAGTCCCTACTCATAGGTATGGGCACTAATGAAAGGGTCCCACACCATATTCCTAGAGTAATGAGAGATGTCTGTAAACCTCATAGAGTACTCAACCACTGTCAGTCTACTCGACTGTAGATTAAATAGATCTTGTATGCGCACTGAGCATAATGTTGTGGGGAAGAACTCCTCCTGGAAGAGTTAATCGAAGTCAGACAAGGTGAGGTTCACCTCCTCATGATTCTAGAAGGTCAAACTCCACCATCTACTTGTTGAGCCTTATAGATGGATTGCTACTAGAACCGCCTTCTGGTCAAGTGGAATCCTCACTTAGAAGAATACTCACATCACTACCTCCATCCAATCCTTAAGGACCTAAGGGTCTAGTATCTCCCTTAATCCTATGAGGACTCAATCCATGGAACTTGTGAAAGGCACTGAGCCTACATGCATCTCTATCGGTAGCACCATTAGTAACTACTGACCAAGGGGTGGTGGTATCTTTGAGACACCGTCCGAATGTGCCATCTCAGACAACGAACCATGTATCGAAGCCTCACCACTCAGTGGACCATCCTTGTGGTCACACACTAGAATCCTAGCTAGTAGTCTCTGTGGAGGTATCCTGAAATATAATAAAGATGAACCAAAATCAATAGATTATACCTAGTGAGATGACTCTGACTCATAAATATCATGAGAAAATACTGAAATATGCATGAAACCCTTCTCTTCATGTATCGGGTCGGAAAACAGAATTACAGGCCCGAGTGTATAGATACATTGGCCGCCGCACCAAGACCCGACTCTCTAGCAAAAAAGCCGAACCGACCTCCTTTGATAACACATTTTCATGACCCATCCCTTAGGGCTAATGTTGTGACAACCCCAAGCCCTCCTTCCATTGGGTATGGGATGGAGACTAGCATCGAATAGCCATATCCCAAAATGATAATGAATTTTCCTTTAAACATGTAGATATGCACACAACACAAATTGGTGAAAGGTAAAAACTATGTAAACCACAAATGTAAGAAGACATATACTGTGAATATAATACAAACTAAATGTAAATGAGCTAGAATACAAACCCAAAAAAAGAAAACTACAAACAAAAATGGATTACAATATCAGTCATAAGCCATCCACCGAAAACCCCACATGATGTGTAAGTGTAGAGTAGCTGCAGGAAGCCATAGAAGTATGCCCGTCTGTCCCGTCTCACTAAGCACAACTTGGTCCCAGACCACCGAGGTCTTCGTCGAAGCGTCAATCACCTACACGGGACTTGAAATGTGCTGTTGAAGCCCATGTAGGGGTGAGTAACACAATATTAAGTAAGGACCCCGATCCAAAAAGAAATGATAACAAATCATATCTACAAGCATGATCACAAAGAAAAACAGATCACAACAGGTATAACTGAAAGTATAAGAAGTAGAATTATCATTCGTAAAGCTAAACATTCATACTACTAATGGATTTTTCATTTGGGCTCACTCATCACTTGGTCTAGCTGGATCACTGAGACCTGCTCATCTATAGGGCATGCTGAATCACTAAGACCCACTTGTTTCTCGGCCAGATGGATCACATAGACCTGCTCGTCTCTGGGAAAACTGGATCACTAATATCCACTCGTCTCTAGTCCAGTTATAACCCTAAGACCTGCTCGTCTCTGGGTCATTTGGATCACATAGCCCTGCTTTCCATTAGGCCAGCTCGATCTATATGACCCGCTCATCTCTGGGACAGCTGGATTACTAAGACTCCCTCGTATCTAGGCCATCTAGTTCACTAAGTCCCGCTCCTCTCTGGACCAACTGGATCACTTAGACCCATTCGACTCTCGACCAACGAGATAACTTAGACCCGCTCGTCATATCCTTCGTATCACAACCATCAATATGATTTATGCTCGTAGAATGCTTGATTCCGAGAGAATCTACTCTATAAGCCATCAGTAACATATCAACTACCATGAAATATCACATAGAGTATTCCAAAAGGGTTGTCTCTTCACAAGGGTCCCAAAACCATAGATGGCGCGTCATTCTGATCCCCAATCTGAAAAAAGTGAAATTTTAGTAAATAGGGCCTGGTTGTGTCCGAGCCCGATTTGACCTGGTCGGGCCGACCCGACCAACCCAGTTCGGGGGGGGTGGGGGGTGGGGGTGGGGTGTCCCACATGGCCCGACCTAGATCCGCCGACTCAACCCGACCCAGTTAGGTATAGGCCAGCCCTGTCTAACCTAGCCGCTGTGCCAGGCCTGTTGGGCCTTGCTAGACCCAGCCCAGTTCGGCCTCGGGTCCAGCCCACCAAGTCTCCTAGCGACCTCGTTTTCATTTGTCTTGTTCTGCAACAGGCTAGATAGATTTTTCCTAGCCCAGGTTTCCAAGTGGCACGCTTTGTCTCATCGGCCAGGCCCGAATCAGTGGGCGGACACTTCTCCATCCTGGGCTACCCAGCCTCCCGGTTCGGGCCACCGGCCCGACCCACCTGGAGGGCCGGTTTCACCCATTCCCAATCATCAGTGGGGAATCCCGTTCATGCCACATGTGGTCAGCTGAGGCCAGTCGCCTCTTCTGCACATTGGGCCAGGAACGTGGTCCAACACCTGTCACGGCCCGCTAGCACGAGCCGCTCCAGCAACGTAGTGCCTGAGCATTGTCTCCCTTCTACGTCGGCCCGCTCATGTAGAACAGTTTCCCCTCATGGATTGCATCTTTGCTTCATGTCCAGCTCATCCTTGTCCTCCATGCCGGTTGCTCCTGCTACAAGAGCGCCGCCTGCCACCGTGGCTAGGGTGTCGTGACCTGGTGTCACAGTCTTTCTGCCTGGTGCTTCTATAGACGATGAGCTGTTGTCCGTTACACCACGAAGAAAGGGGAGAGAGAGATTGAGGGGGTCACAAAGAACACCCAAATGAACAACTGACCTTTGTTCATGTTGGTCCGTAATTGTTTGTGTTAGCGGGATCATGACGTATAAATTATAAATCACAAAGATTTAATACCGATATCATCCCACACTTATATTTCCTAACCCCGCAAGGAAAATCCACTTGCGGATCAATCGGTTACAGATTTGATATGCATTATTTATTTAGAGGAGTAGAACAAGGAAAAGAAATTCAGTAATAATTTAATCCCCTACCTGGTTGGAGTTCGATTGTAGGAGGAATCTTTCGCTGATGATGATCTATCCGTGAAGGTCCTCAATCGGTCGTAGAGGAAGGGATCTCTCAAATAGGAGGGGGAGTGCTCAATGTCGTTGGAGATCACCATTTTTCAACGACAATCATCCATAGAACCAGTTTTTTTCTACTAACGTGTCAATGACGCACCCCCTGATTAAATAATTAAAAGAGGAAATAGTTATTCGCTACCATTGTGTTGTAGTGTCATTAAACTGTTTCATTTATGAAATAATGTTTTGGTTTGATTCTGTTACAAGGTTGTTTCACTGCCTAAATTTCAATTGTTCAAAATAAAAATAAAATAGTAAAGTTTATTTTATTTTTATTTTTTCTTAAAAAGTCCGAAAACTATCTTTCATCCTCGACCCGCGCCAATCAAGGTTAAACTTCGCCTAAGGGAAACACAGTCTTACGTTCTCAATGGTACTCTTGGATTTCCAATATGAGTTTCCGTTTAGGAGTTATAAGGTTATGAAAATAATATAATCGTTACTTAATTATTTTATTCGCGGTCAAAAACTACATTCCACTATTGACTTATGCCGGTCAGTGTTAGGCCCTTTCTTACCGAATCTTGATGCTCTGAGTTCAACGATGCTCTCATATTTTTTATTCGGGGACTATTTTAAAAGTTAGAAAAACATGTTCCCATGTTTATTTAATGAACCTTAAAAAAGAGTTCATAAATATATTCTGGCCCCTTCGGGCCGCGAAATTCTATGTTGTCTCAGAGCCTTGGATCAAAATAATCCCATTTAATTTTCAAAAAAAATTATGAAATTTCGTGGTATTACATTCCTTCTTGTGAGAACATCCAATGATATATTTATAAAAATAGTATTAATAGTGATGAAAATCACAAAGGTGGTAGGGAATGAAATGATGCAATAGTGGATGATTAAGAAACAAAGACAATAAGATTAGAAAAATTAGAATAATGAAGATAGAAAAAGGATAAGAATGTCAACATGAACTATGCCGAATCAAATTTGATTTACTCTCAATTCCATTTTATTGATCTTTTGAAAAAGACCATCAAATATTATCCTCGCCCAATGCATGACTAATGATTCAGATCACACACCTATTATAACTAAACAGTGAACACATGAATACAGAAGTTCTTCAGTGCTCATGAATTCTTTCCGATTACAAAATGAATTGGTCAATAGATTCATTCTGATCAATAAGTCTTATAATCTAGAATGATCATGTTGGGAAAATCAACTCACATGATCAAAATTGAAATACACAATCGAGAAAAATAAGAGAGGAAGAGTGAAAAGGAATGAGGTAAGAAGGTAGAAACCCATTCTTATCCAAGTGTATGCTATAACACACCACAAATCACTATCTCTGTCTAATAAAGGTGAAAAAGAGGCAACAATGATCAACATGAAACTCAGATCTCATGGTAGTGTTGAGATTTAATTTTTGGATCAAACCTCACAAATTAGCCTTCTATGAATGGAAGTTTGAGGACACAACACCAAAAACAAAAGAGCAACATATTTACAAAAAAACAACAACATAGAGATATTTAAAAAAATTAAGAGAGAAAAACAGTGAAACAAACTGGAAAGAAGTGGAGTGGTTCCCATATTCATGAATTAGAGACAATTCTTATTTCAGGGGATTATAAAAAATAGATGAGATCCCTCTACTTATTAGAAAAAATATGCATACTAAAGTGACATCAATAACCAATAGGCCTCTAATTCCACGTGGCATGCATTGACGTGAACATCACCAGGTCTAAGTGTCATCCTAGTGATAAAATCCAATCTCTCATATTCATCGGTTCTCTCCCATGAATATACTGCGCAGTTCCCATGAAAACTATTGCCTCCCCTTGTGATCATCTTTCCTGATTATGCCAGATAAAGAGATTTAATTTGATATTGGAAATTAACTTCCCTTTATGAATTTTAACATTCAGGTAGACTTAGAATAGTTTTTTGGGCCCTGTAGTGCTGAGCCCATATGCCCGGATCCATTCAATTTTTTTGGGCTCAAATGTTGTTAGTTGACGTTGAAGGCATTTTTATACTTTCTTCAGTAACATAAGATTTTGTGATTTCAGAGTCCCTTGGAAGGGGATCTTAGTTGGGCCTGAGTTCTTCCATAGCAACACGATTCCAGTGGCATCCTCCAGAGTGTGCAGCTTCTGATTTCATCTGGTGCGGTGGTGATCGGTGCTCTCCCACACGGTGAAGATCGACAGCATGGATCATGCTTAATTTACCTCCATCACCACACAAATTATTAGGCTATCACTTCATCAACAGTATTTTTCTTGTTTTCAATCAGACTCAATGACTCAGAATCTTTTATCCATATTCTTCATTTCCATAGAGAATCATTAAATAAGAGTTTCGTGAAGTCCCTTTCGAAAATTCATTTTTTATGTTCTATATTTCGATATGTAGGGATGTATGAATTAGTGACATTGTATGATTTAATTTCTGAATGAGTTATTTTTTGTTGGATGATAAAAGTTATATTGAGTGTTTAGGAAAGTTAAATATGTTGTTTATATAATTGAAATGTCATGTATAAAATGTACTTGTATTTAAGGAAATATTTTTTTTTAAAATGTATATATTAATAATTTAAATGTTGATTAATTATAATTGAATATATTTATATTTATATAAATTATGTTATATTTTGGGTAACATAAATTTAAAAACATGTTATTAATTAGCTGAATATTTTATAAAAATTTTAATATTAAACATATATTATTATAAATATATTAGTTATATTAAGTATCTTATTTAAATTTATTAATTGATATAATATTATTTTTCTTAAAGGTGTAATTTTTTACTATAAATAACAATTCTAAATTATATTAAGTATAATAAATATTATTTAAAGTAATAAAAATATAATTACCTAACTTTCAGAAAGTAGAAATATGATAAACTTTTTTATATAAATATGTAATTTTATAAGATTGAAATAACATTATTTTAAATTATTTTAATGGTTATTATGTAAGTGTAAAGTATATTACATGTATT
Source organism: Viscum album (assembly GCA_963277665.1). NCBI lineage: Eukaryota > Viridiplantae > Streptophyta > Magnoliopsida > Santalales > Viscaceae > Viscum > Viscum album. Next base: position 1,237,555,891 of record OY728137.1, on the reverse strand, counting down.
TACTATAAATAATAATTTTAATTAATAAGTTTAAATTATACTATGTATAAATAATTATTCTTCCAAGTAATAATGTATTAAATATAAGTACTTATATTTTGGAAATTAAAAGAAAGAGAAAAAAATTATATATACATATGAAATTTTATAAAATTGAAAATAACATAAGTGAATAGTATTTATAGTTATTATGTAACTGTAAATTATATTAATTTTATTGATTAAATTTAATAAATGTTATTATTAAATACACACACACTCATTGAAAAGTTAAAATTTTGGAAAGCAAGTGTAGATATTTATTATATATTACATCTAGTTATAGGTAAAATTATATATTATGTAGAACATAATAAGTATACCAAAAAACATGTTAAGAGTTGTGTGACGATTGATCATTATATGACCAACTAATGCATAATTCAAATTCCAAGTATTTTTTTGTGTATATGGGTATATAATTTATAATAGTTTCATTTTATTTTTCACATTGATGATTTGCGATTCATTCCTCTCTAAGTATGCACAGACTTACGTGTCTGTCTAAAAAATGTTATGTATTTTATACCTACCGACCCTCTCACTATTGTGTCAGTAAATTTGTAATAAAATGATTTTTGACAAGAGGTATTCAACAAGAGGCATTCCTCAAGAGGCGTTGTTATTTGAATGGAGACTGGTTGTTGCTAATATATGTGATAATGGATCCTCAAGGAGTTCACTTATAGGTTTTGGTTAGTTTATCAAATAATGTTAATCTACTCCATAGAATATGTCTCCAGATCATGTCATAGTTATTTATTCATTTGAAATTTATAATGTCTAAAACATTTGATGATGTGATAAAGACACATAAAAAGTCTTATTAAATTTTCATTAGTAATAATATCATCGTCTATATACTCCAACAGCGAGGTTATTTATATCGATCAAGGTTTCAGTTATAGTTTTTCACATGTAATAGTGAAAACTCTTCGTGAGAGTATGAATAAAAATTTATATGTATATATATATATATTATTTATTAAATATATTAAGTAAATTGATAAGATTTAGAACATAATAAATATCTCAAACAATCATGATATCAATATAGATGTTTTATTGATTTTGATATGTCTGTCTAATGTACGATTGAAATTTCATGTTGTATTATTTTAGTATGTGATGATTTAATATATAATAATTCGAATTTCTTGTAATGATTGATCAATGTATAATTGAGAATGCAAGTCGGTTTTTTTCCAATAATATAATTTGTAATAATTTCATTTTTCCCCGTTGATGACCTGTGTGTCATCCCTATCTATAATTATTTATGGACCTGCATGTACGCTTAATTTTTTTTATGTATCAGAAAACCTTAGACCCCATCACTTACATATGGGTATCATTGTAATAAAAGGGTGTTCAATAAGAAATATTTCTATTTGATGTTGGATATTTACACCATGCTTGAGAAGAGCCCGATGGTAACTGAAATACGAGCTAATAGATGTGCAAGGGGAGCCCTTAGTTTTTGGTTGGTTAATCAAATAATGATAAAGCAATCCATTTAAAAGTCACTGGATCATGTTAATTTTTCAATAATAGACATTTTATATAATTTAATATTTTCATGATATAGTATATAATATTTTATTAACTATTTTTTTCGACATAATCATGTCTACGCAAATATGTTGTGACAGTGATATAATTTATAGCTAGTACGGTTTTAGCTATAGTTCTCCACCTGCAAGAGTGAAAAATCTTCATTGTATTGTGACATTGGAAAAAGTGCGTAAGAATATTCATAGTCGGATAAAACCGAGAGATGATCAAACAATTACTTCAATAACATATCGACATCATCAATATCCAAAACGTTTATGGAACACTGATTATCCTCTAGTCAATGATGAGGATTCAATGGATACATCATTTTTATTGAGGCAACAATGTAGTAATGGTTTAATGGAATTATATGTGGTGATTTCTGATGTTGATGTGGTGAAACCTACTATTACAGAACCATGTTTTGTGAGCTCTGTAGAAGTTGGTCCTTCAGAAAAATCTCATTCATTTCCTACTCATATGACTCCTGCGATAGAATCAAATTATGAAGAGGATGATTAAAATTTGGAAGGAAATGTTGGGTACATCCACACGTGTACTCCTAATATACTAAATGATAGTTTATCCGAGGATCAAGTATCTGTTGGGTTCTACGGCGAACCTATGTGTGACATCACCTATGTCAACCATCATATCATTGTTGTGATCATAGAGAGATGTTGACCAGAGTCACATACATTCCATTTTATATAGGGGAGATGACTATTAAACTATAAGATGTCTCCATTATGTTTGGCCTCCCCATCGATGGTGAAATTGTGATATACCAATTAAAATTAGATTAATTTGAGCTTGTTAATAGATTTCTAGGAATTGGGGTCCATGATGATGGCAGGTCTATAGTCGGTAATATATTATGAATTCCATGGATAGACCAGCACTTAAAACATCAAGCAGAGGATGCTGATGAGATCACTGTGCTATGATTTTCACATGCATATATTTTGAGGCAGATCAATGGAATGATTTTCATTAATCATTCCACAACATTTGTACATCTGATGTATTAACCTTTATTTGAGGACATGGACCCAATAGACCATTATGGAAGGGGTTATGCATGTCATTCACATACTTAGAAGATTCTATGTAGCACATGTCACATTTATAAGATGCAGATCACATGATTCATTATTTTTATACAGATGTGGATATGGGAGCACATCCATCTCTTATCTCTACATGTTCATGCACCATTGCATGTTGATATTGTAGTAGAGTCTCTGCATGGAAGATGGTATGTTATCCCTTCCATTTAATGTCTAAATCAATTATATAACTTTCTATTGGGAAATATAACTATAACAATGTTATCTACAGGTGGATTCAGAAGCATCAACATTCAGATACAACAAGAAACGATGTCCATTCCTATAGACTTATGGTGGTCATTATTCGACTAGACAAAGTAAGTGGTTATTATTTATATAGTTAAATCATTATTATTTACTGTACATGTAATTATTTATTAATTTATTATTTATTAATTTATATATTTCATGGATGTCATATACTGATGATATCATCTAGATTCTTTCGTAGTATTGTACAACGATGCTTACTGTCAGATCCTACATCATTCCTATGATTTATTTTCATATTTTTGAGTGGCATCATACTGATATGGTTATAAGGTAGTTTGGATTCTTTTATCCCATTCCTACAATGCCTAGATTGTTACATTCAATTAATTCTTGAAAGATGTCACGGAGGGAAGCCTTTGATTAGAGGAGGTATCATGTATGATATATTGATCTACGGGACAAACGACACTAGTCCCGGTTACAAGGTGAATGGACAATATGTATGCATTTATTCGATCAACTAGATTCTGCACCCCATTACCCTAGGTCCCCATTCATATTTCTTATGTGACACGGATGGGGATCTCATGAATTGGTAATCATTATCCCTTCCACTATTGAACATATTTTTTATTAACATCAATTAAAAGTTTTTTTTTCATAGGATACTTATATCACCCATCTCTTTCACATCTTTGATTCAGTATTGGGAGGCTTATTTGACCAGGCATATTTTCATATACTTATGCTAGAGTTTTTCCCCCCATGGATGAGATTTGTCATTACATTTTCATCAATATTCAATGTGATGTTGTGGTTATTAAGCATGATATAAATGATCCAGGCTGCGAAAATCCTATTATAGATGCTAATGTTTCATATGAGGAGGGTGTTCATCATGATCGGTGAGATGATCCTCCAACTCCTCATTCATATCCAGAGGCCTAGACATAGATATGGACTGCGACCATGAAAAATTTTGTTTCGCAGAAAGATGCTGACTGGTGTGCGCTACATACATTATTAAACTTTGATCTATAAAATTCTGCAACACAATAATCATCTTGATCATTTATTGGAGGGAGTTATAGCTAGCAAGAACCTCTATTTTTAGAGGTAGGATAAGGTATAGGCCGTGGGACAATACATACACTGCCTTCCATATAGGATGATGTGGAAGAGGGTGTTAGCGATGATATACAGGAGCAGCGTAAGCCAGAGTAGAGACGTAGATAGATATGACATGGACACATCATAAATTCACTTTTTATGGCTAGAGGAGCAAGCAGGCCATAGACATAGATTAGATTGATGATGCATGTTGTATGTTTTTGATATATTTATTTATACATTATTTAAAAACATGCTAATATATTACATAATGTTTCACAAATCAAATAATTGATATAATTGGAAATTCATACAAATAATTTTCATCAAATTAAAAGCATTAATATTAAGAGGAGCATTAGAACTACTAATAATTACAAATTATTATTTATATTAATACTTAGTATTATTATCCATATATTGTATAATAAAAATTATTCTTAAATTTATTATTAAATATCAATAATACAATTATTTTGAATTATATATCTATTATTAATAATTTATAATTAATTTATGATGGTTATTTATTATATATAATATGGATTATAATAATACGTATTAATATAAAAAATAATTATACTAAATTAATTATTAAATAGAAATAATATTATTATTTTCAATTCTATAAGTATAATTAATATTAATAATAATTATTATCTTATTTCCTATATAAGAAATTATTTAATAATATAAAAAACTATATTAATAATAATATAATTGTTAATTAGTAAATATTTTTTAAATACAATTTTGTTTATATAAATTATTATAAAAAACAATTTTTTGTAATGCTATTAATTATATTATATTAGCTAATAAATAAAATTTTAATTGATATTATAAAAAGAAATTACATATTAAAATATAAATAATAATTTTATCAACAAAATATTAAAAAAGTTTTATAATTAAAATCTTATAAATATTAGTTTTTTTACTATTGATTAATTAAATAAATAATAGTATAATATTAATTAATAATAAATAATACAATTCATTTTTAATAAATATATAATTTTTCAACATTATTCTAATATTTTATATTAATAAAAAATTAAAAAATATTTATATGGAATATTGATATAAATTAATATTAATATATATATGATGAGGCGTGAAGGGGTTCATGTCTCATTGGCTGATAGGAAGAATCCAAAACCCTCTTCATGTTTCCCCGGACCATTTTTTTTAAAATAGTGGGAACCTTATTTCTTTTAATAAAAATTTGAAGTAACCCTTTAAAAAATGTTTCCTGATGATGAATTGTTCAGTGGTAGATGCTGGAGAGGGGTGGTAAATATGAGGGGAACAATAGCATGGGGGGAGGTCGAAGGGTGGCGGTTGATGTAGAAATGGGACATGGTAGCAGTGGTGGTAGGTCATCTGGGTGTATGTAGTAGCAATATGTGGTGGGAGCGGCATGCTTGAAGACATAGGAGGGTGGCTAGTGGTACTATGGGAAATAATAGTAGTGGTGTGGTGTGGTGGTAGGATAGTGGTAGGGGTGTTGGTGGTAGATGAGATGTGGTGGTATCACTCAATGGTGGCTGTGATGGATAGACAACTACAAGCCTTGGTGGTAGCACAGGGAAGTGGTAGCCCATTAGAATTGAATTTCCTAAAAAATCGTAGATTAATTTCATAATTCAATGAAAATATTATATTCAATTAATAACATAATTTCATTGTAATTTTTTTAGTAAAATTATGATCAATAAATTTTTCCAAAAAAATTTTAATACCGCATAAAAGAATATAATTCCAGAAAAAATATATTTAGTAAATCATTAATTTTTTCTAAAGAATTTATTTCATCTAAAATAAATCCAAAATTTAAACATCAAGTTTTATTTCAGAAAAAATTTCTCATATTATTGTGAAAATTTACTCAAAAAAATAATTAATAAAAAATTTCAAATACACATTTTAAATAGGATTTTTAATGAAAATAAAAATGCAACCTCAATTTCTCAAAATGTCATAAATCTATTTTAAAAATAATATTTCACCATAAAAAATCCATTAATTTCTTATAAATTGATGTGGAAAGGTGGAAATGACTTACAGTGAGCTAGATTCCTATATATTCTATGCGTCCATAAATTTTAGAAGCATGGGTGATTATGAAAACATTGTAGCATGATCATAGTTGAAATCAGAGAGACTTAGAAACAGATAATAATGACACATTTTGGAAATTTTTTTGAGTTGATTCCTTTCTCATGTATTCATTTTTTTTGGAATTTGAATCTTTATATTTAATCCTTTCATACATATTCACACACTTCTCCACTGATTTCTTATGATTTCTCAAATTATTTTATTGATAAAACCCTTAAGTGGATTGTGATATATATATAGGTAGTGAGACACTTTCTGAGATTATTGTACATCCGTCACCCATTACACATTCATTGGAGTTCATAAATTCATTTTTTTCCATTTTTGTTCAATTTTCTTTTTCAACGTAAACTAGACGCTTAATTGTTATAAAAATTTTGGAATATTTTTTAATTATTGATTGGAAATAATATGGGTTTAATATTTAAATGGATTGAATATTGGTTATTAATTGAATTATTTATTTTTGAATTAATAAAAAAAGAGATTACATTGATATCATTATATTTTTTGATTTTCTAGTGACACATATATTATGGATAATTAAAAGGAAATATTTGCATGATGTGTGTGACTAACTGGTGATTTATCAAAGGTGTGGAATATTAAATTTATTTTATATACGATATATAGAATTATTTTATTCTAAAGGCTATGTTAAATCAAAGTGTCAAAACATTATTATGTGTGATTAATTAGATAGGTAATTCCTCATTTTAGATTTACTGTAGCTGTTAAGAGATCATGTATAAATTGTTTGATTGGAACAAGTAGCATGGTTGGTAAAATATAGCTCATGTTTGATTGAACATGGGAAAAAAGATCCTCACCACATTAACAAATTTCATAATATTAAATCCACCACAATTTAGAAAAAATCACATGCTTCAAGCATTGTGTAAGGTGAAATCAAAGAAGGTATTAATCACATGTGTTAAAATGGACTACTCAATGCTCTCATTAGGTGAACACTATGTGTTTACTATGTGTTTAGAAACATTATATGACCCATCTATATCCATTTAATTCTATTTAAATAAAATTAAAAATGGTATTAAATAAAAATTTACTAAATACAGTAAGTTCATAACAGACCTGTAAACTAAAAATATCTTTTTATATGCTTTATTAGGAATACCACCATGAGATATCCACACAGACATTAACCCACAATCATGGGAGGTAGTAATAAAATGATGATGGTGGAAGAAGAATGAATTTGGGGAGATTTGAGGGATGACTTCATTAGGATAAATCCTCACAATATATCCCCATGGAGGTGATCTATGGTTAAAGATAAAAGGCTCAAAAATCCATATGATTTATACCATTTAAAGGAAGAAGGGGTGATAATATTAAATAGATAGGTATCCTTCTATGACAAGGGTTCCTCACTGGGGAGTAGTTTCTAATTTCATTTTCTGTATTTAGTTTTAGTATAATTTTGATTTTATTTACTATTAATTCTATGTTAATTGATTTCTTCTTCCCTATTTTCATTTTTTGTACCACTTATCTCTAATGTTATCATTAATACAGAGATAATAACCTAAGGATCACTCCCTAGATAAAAATGAATGATTATAAAATCTATAAACTTCATTACCTATTTTTTATTCATAGTTTTATTAAATAAATAGAGATTTAGGTACGGTTTTTTTCCAATAACTATCATCTCATTTTACTCTTAATTTTCTTCTTTCTATAAAAATCATTTTCTCCTCATTTTGCATGTGTACATGGTGGATCCATTACTTGTGTAATTAACCAGGCTCAAGTGGATAACCAATGATGGTTTTTTAATGTTTTCACACACTAAAGTGGTGTTTCCCTCTCCTAAACCTAGGATTAAATGACATGTTTTATGCTAGAGTATTCTATATATGTTGTGTGTTCATAAGGTATAGAAGCTATGATGATCCTGAAAATGTTGGATCATGATCAAAGAGTTAGAATTAGATATATTTTTAAAGTGATATTAAAAGAATATTTAGAGAGATTATAAGGGTGAATATTTTTTCTTGAATACATTTTAGAAGAATTTACATCTGTATGTTTATTTTTGTCATGGATTTTCAAACACTTCACCTGTAACAACCTCAAAATTCTATAAGAATAAAATTTATTTTTGATAGCATGCATGACATACAACACCAATCATAGAAAGGAATATATCCTCTAGATAATTTTTCATATATTTACTGTTTTTAATAAATTTAATATATTATATAGCTTGTAATGCATACAATACTGAGTTAGCTTGTGTGGCAAACGACAATAATTTTCTTCAATTGCTTCGGTTACACACAAGATAGAGTTCTACCAAATACTATTAATATTATTATTTAAAATGGAAATTATATCATAGACATTAAACTGGGGGTTTTTAAATATGTGGTTGATTTCACTCGTTACCAATTTATTAAAAATTAATTTAAACAACAACTGAATACAAAGGAAATGTTTAGAAAAAACTATTATAACGAGCTTAATGTGTTTTATCTTAATAAAATCAATTATTTAATATTAGTGGAATATATTAATAACATTTATGTACCATATATTCTAAATATTGTTTTTACATTCATATAATGGATTTTATTAGCATAATATAAGATTAAATCTCTTTTTACGTATAAAAAATGTATTTTTCTAAAGGAAGATTCTACTCATTTTAATAGCCTAGTCATTTTAAAACTAAACATAAAGACATTAATAAATTTTATTTGAATATATAAACATTATTTTTGAAATTAATATTTCAAAATTATCTTAGGGTTAGTTTAGGTATTTTTCTGAGAAGTTTCATTTATAATGAATAATGAATAATTGTAAATTAAAATTAAAATTTTTGTTCCTCTTATTAATTTTTATAGAAAAATTATACTTTGAATTTGTTTTAAATTCAAATTAGTTAAATAATATTCCTATTAATCTAATTTATATCATTTTAATAATTTTCATATTGAAATTTCATATAAAAACATAGTAATCTTTTTAATGTTTTCACTTTAAAAACATGCTTTCTCATCATATCCGTATGATTAATTTTAAATTAATTTCTAATACTTATTTGATTTTAGTTTAGAAAAATAGATTATATATTTGGAATTATAAAAGTTTTTAATATCTAATTTGTAAAACATAATTTTTACTAAAGTGATTAGTGAAATTAATAATAATTAATTATTGTGTTTTAGAGAAAAACGAGTTTACCATGGGACAAAACATTATGATTAAGGGAAAAAATGACATAATAATTGTCCAAAAACAGTGTACGAATATATTTAGAAATCATAACATAAATTATTGATATAATTTCATTATTGGATCCACTTGATTTGGAAATAACATGGGTGAAATCCACTCATTAAAAAATTTACAAGTTTTCAACTAACCCAACTTATAAAAGGCCTCCACCTCTATACCTTCTTTACACCACTAAAACCAATTTGGTTAAGAAAATATATTCCCAAATAACTCCCTGAATTATCTCTCCTCATCCAAGATGCCTTATCTTTTGTATAAGTCCATATTTTTGAGGCATTAGTGCAAACAGAAGTAGGATACCCAAAGAAGATGTAATACTTTTCCAAAAGCATTCTTATTTAATTTCGTTTCCCACATCATTGAATTATTCTTATATCATGATTATATAATAAAATAATTATATTAAATATACTAATATTTTTTTTATTTTAAGGGTACTGCCTAATACAACACACAGTTCCATCAAATGGGTGAAGAAACCATCATTTGTGTGTATAGGGGAGTACCGCCTTGTGAACCGATGTCGTTCATTTGTCCATTAACTCTTTTAATGGTTGGGAAAAATGATGGAAATAATATATATATATATATATATATATATGATAACTATTATTTATTTAATATTTTTGAATTATTATATAACACATACTTTCATTCTTTCCATTTTGTTGGAATACGATAACGTCGCTCCTGTGTACGATGGACTACCGCCTCGAGAAGTGACGTGATTCATTCACACATTACATGGAATGTATTAAGGATGATTTTAATAAATATATATGATATATATGAATGAAAAATGATACTGTAATGATAATATATATATATAATTTACTTTTCTCTCTTTTAATATATCATGAAAAAGGAAACAACATTCTTGCATACGTACGACCAACTGTCTCTATGAACGGTGTAATTCATTTCATAACACAAAATATTAAGGATTTATATAAATAAATATATAAGGAAAATATATGATATTTAAATCATGTTTTACTATATTGAGATGATGAGATCATGATCGATGTAATAGGAAAATAAAATAAAATGTGAAAACATACTCCAAAAATAAGGCAATTAACACCCAAATCAATGAAAAACAATGACGAATTATTTAAAAATGGGTGATAATATGTTATAAAAGAATAATATATGATATTATAAATATTAATATGGTTTTTGTAAATCAATAACATCTTTAAAACCACTATACATATGTTTAAAGAAAATACGATGAAATGGAAAGTGTGAGGTAAGGAATTTTCATTTCAATTTCATTTTATTGAGGCATATTATAATGTTATAACCTAATTAAAATTATATGGTGTATATAATTACCATTGAAATGTAATATCATTAATAATTCATTCTTTATAGTATTTTAAGTTTAAATTTCTATTACTTCATTTAAAAAGATTCAAATTAAATGATTCCAGGTGGTAAAGAATTCTATAACTAAATTCATTTTAATTATGTTATATTACTACCTCATTAGTTTTAACATTATAATATAATATGTGTAATTAATTCTTAATATCAATTATTTTATTTCCACTTTTTTATTTGGATTTATATTTTATAAAGAAAATCAATTCCTTCATTGATTCTAACTTCAAAGTTACTATTTTTTCAAGGGTTTACATCACAATGTCATTTTATTCCGGATTTTTTACACATGAATTTACATTGAAAGAAATTATTTGATATTGTTTTATAAAACCTATTATTTTACTATCCTATAATTATTCATGATGAATTTCAATTAATATTACTATTTTTTTGTCTTTTGTGCTAAAAAATGTTTCAGAAAATGTTTTTAAGAAAACCCAAATTTTTTTCTCTCTTTGGCCATAAATATATTTTTTATCAAAATGATGTTTTTCTAAAAATATTTAATTTTTTTTAATCTTTTAAAAATTATTTATTAAATAAAATTTTACCTAATTTGTCTTGAATAAACTTTTGAAATGGAATATTTTACTCACTTTCAGAACAAGACACTTTTCTTACATTTCTATAAAACAAAATAAATATGTTTTCCCTTGTATGACATGTATGAAATTACCCACCATGGATTCATTGAATCTTCCTTTTCATGTTCAAAAATATATTTTTAGAGAATATTTTCTTGAAGTGATTTTGAAATAAAATTGTTTTCAAAAAGATTTTCAAAATGAATAGAATATTTTCCTCAACAATGTTTTTAAATAACTTTTTATTTAAACTATGGAAACAACACTTATTCTTACTCAAATGGGTATACATCGTATTGATAACATCCATATTCATTATATGGATGTATTATAATTATTTTGAATAAGGATATTATTAAAATTAACTTACTTGAATAATTTTTGTAGTTATTTTCTTACCCTTCTGTTATTCACTTTTTAGTGACCATTGAACTTGTATTTCTCATAAATATCCACATTATTTATCATGGATATGATTATTTCCTAAACTATAACCAAATTTTATGTATGTTGTTTACATTGATTGTTATTTGATTATCTAGGGTAAATATTGATAAATTCTTATTCTTTATTCAATAAAGATATTTGTTATGGTAGATTTTTATGAAATAAATTGATTATTTGATATAGGAGGAATAATATGGGATGGTATAATATAGGTTAATGATTGTTTAAAGAAATAATGTTGATTCATTGATAGTCTCTGGGGATGAATCAATTGGTTTGCCTCATTTAATGAGTTTTCACCCAATATGTTTTAAACTAACTTGTGAAAGGTATTGACAGTAATGGTTCAATGTACCTGGGAAGAATGAAATATAATTATTAAGAATTTCCTGTATTCATATTTCATTAATTATTATGCATTATATTTTCACTATGAAAAAAAATCTATATTTTAATTTGATTCTCATATTATTAAATAAACCACTTGTGCATTCAGTTAATCACCTTTCAATATTGATTATTCATTATACAATTATTTATATGGCATGAGTTTTTATTTATATACCTTCCATATGTATTATGATCATTAATTCATTGTTTACTTTTCTATAATAAACCATTACTGATAATTTGAGCTCACCCTTATTTTGTTTCCTTTCCCCAGTAATCCAAGAAGTTAACAATGAATTATATGTAGAGATTTTCTAGATGGAATAATTTCATTTTCATAAGAAAAATTTTATAATATTTGAATTCCAAATTTAGTGTAAGACTCATTTATATATCTAGTTTACCAATACTACTAGACTGATTAGTCTTTTGGGATGTGATTGCTTGTATATAATGCTAATGTAATGGTAGTAGACACTAGTTTCAAGCTTCTGGGGTCGGGGTTACTATTTTTGGTATCATAAGATGCTTAGTAGAAACCTTGATAACAAGATTTATGAAAAAATAGAATAAAGAACCTATCCCAATGATATAATTTAAGTATATGTATATAAGAACATTATAATGTTTGGGTATGATATATATTATGTGCTTTTTCTTAGAAATACATCCCAACATGGATGATCTAAGTGGAAATGGTTCTTGGAAAAATGTACATAGTGGTAATTACACTGAAAAGCATGCATTTGGATTTAATTGATCATAACCTAGTGCACAAAAAATTGGCCTTATTTCATAGCTGGTTTGACACACCTAAGACATATGCTTAGAATAATTCACATTTTCTTTAGAAACCATTATAAATGTTTTGAATATATAATGAAAATAAATGACCTAGGTTAAACCCTTGGACATGGAAGGACCTATGTTGAAATAAAATGGAAGAAGTATTTATGTATTGGTATTCAAGAATAAAATTATAGAATCATTTTACCAATGGTATATTGGTTATAGGAATCATAAAATATATACATATTTTGTTAAGTATTAGAAGAACAATTTTCTTCATTAACATAAGAGTTATGAATACCATCATGATTTTATGAGTTTATGAGTTTATGAGATATTAAAATACATAAATTACTCTTATTTTTTTAATTTTGTGAGAGTATAATAATATTAAGGGAATTTTGGTGAAATTTATTTCAATTATAAGTATTTGTGGAAAATTATTTGATGAATAATTCCCTTTCATTTTTTAAACATAAGTTTAAAGATATTGATATCTTTTACGGTTAATATGATCATTAAAATCATTGTAATAATATCCAAAAAAGGAAATTATACATTATAAAAAATAGTAATATGTTCTATTGAAAACCACCGAAAAAAGGTTACTTAATGATCAACTTTATTCAAAAGATGTCTATCATATTTTTTAGGCAACTTTATCGGAATTATATTAATATACTTTTAGAAGAATGACAATATGTATGTAGGGTAACAACCTGTTTCATTTTGAAAGTCAATTGGGATTGAACCCATGATCGATGAATGATAAGGGTTTCATACCTACTATTGTCCTAGGTGGTTCCGTGGTAAATATGCCATTATTTTTAGTTAAAGAATTTGAACGAAATATATTAGTGATGGACCAATAGTATTAATTTTGAGGATTAAAAATTAATGAGTTGACCATATTGGTTTTGTAAAATACATAAAGACATATAGAATGACTTTTCACTATTTTATGGATCTTACAATCCTTTGAAAGTAAATTTTAGTGCTTCAGGCATAAAAATTCATTCCTGGATATGTATTTCTTAGAATAAGTGATGAATTTGTTTAAATAATAACCAAAGGATGAAATTTGTCATATGAAATAGAAAATTATCAAGTAATTATATTTCCTTATATTATTATATAATAAAAAATACCTTAAATTTAGAAAAATAATCTTGAAAAAAATGATAACTTATTACGATCATTTATGATGATATCAATGATTTTTTTCACACCTATTAGATTTACGTTTTTGAGCCTCTAAATATTTCATTGATCATTCACCTATCTGTGATCAATGAAATCAACCACTTTTTATATTTTTATACACTTTTACTCTATATCTATATCTTCACTGTCCACCTATGTTCTCCTACTTTGAAACCAGATTATGTGTTATTTCATGAGATCATTGTACTTACCATTCTCTCCTGTTAAGAGGATATTTTATTAAACCTCTTAAGATGTGGGATTTTAAATAATTAATAATCGAATTTCATACCCTTTGTTTCCATGATCATATTTAAATTTTTAGGATGTAATATATTTAATGTGGGGAGAATGTAACACAACAAAAATTCTATGATAATAACATTTAATTTTATAGCACGTATGATACGAAACACTAAGAGTATAAAGGAATATAATATATAAACACTTTATGATAAATTTTATATTTTAAATAAATATAATCTATTCAATATCTTAAAATTCATGAAATAATGAGTTATCTTGCATCAAACACAACAATGAGTTTCTTTGATATATAGCATTGTATGCAAGACTACGTTTTATCGAATTCTATTAATATTAAAATTAAAATTAAAAATTATATCATAGTGATTAAATTGGAAGTTATTAATAGTTTTTAAAAACTTATGAAATTATATCTTTGAGTTCACTGGTTAAAAAATAATTAAAAATGACTATAAAAACCAATTTCATATAAATGAAATGATTTTATAAAAATAACTATTATTTTGTTCCAAAACTATTTTATCTTAATATGTTAAATTAATTACTATTAGTGTATGATATGAAGGAAATTTATATATAATATAATCAAAAAAATGTTTTTAAATTTATCCAATATATTTGATAGACATAAGATAACTAAAAATCTAATTTTATGCATAAAAGTTGTATTTCTCAAAAGGCATTTTTCCTCCTTTAAATGGAACACTTGTTTTAAAAAAAATTGGAAATGTTCATAAATTTTATTTTAAAAAATAATCTTCATTTATGAAATATTGATGCACACATTATTTTACAGTGAGTTTTTGGTACTTTTTTATAATGTTTCATTTTATAATGAATAGTGAAAAATACTGAATTTTATTTGAAAACTTATTTTTAGTCTAAATAATTTATAATTTTATGTTATATAATCAATGTGTTTTAAAGTAAAAATAGTTCAGTTAGAAATCTAGTAGTTAAATTTAGGTCATTATAATCAATTTCATATTGAAATTGGACATTAAAATACTGTAAAATTTTAACATTTTAACTTTAAGAACCTGCTTTCTCGTCTCATCAGCGATATTAATTTTAAATTATGTTTTTAAACTTCTAGGGTTTGAATTTGGAAAAATGTATTCCATATTTGGAATCATCATAATTTATAATTTCTAATAAGTCTTAAATAATATTGTACAAAAGTTATTAGTGAAAGCAATTAAAATTAAATATGGTGATACAGAGAAAAACAAGTTTACCAAGGGACTAAAAATAAAACTTAAGGGGATAAATGACCAAATTTTTTTAGAAAACACATTTTATGGATATAATTAGACCATAATAATTATATGAATGAGTTTTTTACATTATTTTATCCACTATAAATATAAGAAACATGGTTTGAAATCACACTTTAATAAATTTACTTGTTTTCCACTCAACCCACTAAAAGAGACCTCCCCTATCCCCCTCTTTACAATAATAAAACAACATTGGTTCGAAAAATACCTTCCTAAATAACTCCCAAGATTAACTCCGACAATCCAAAAAGCCTTATATTTTTCATAAATCCATCTTAGGAATGTATTAGTGCAATCCTAAGGAGGATACCTAAAAACGAGGAAACGATTTTCTAAAACTGTATTCATTTGGTTCCATTATCCACCTTCTTAAATTATTATTATATGAAAATTATATAATAAAATAATTATCATAAATATAAATAGATGTTTTTATGTTAATGTTATGTCTTAGAACCCCAAAAAAGTCCATCAAATGGGTTAGAAATTAATCATTTGAGTGAATGACAGACTACTGCATTACGAATCGATGTTGTTCGTTTTTCCATTACCACCTAAAAAGGTTGGGTATAATGATAGAAATTATATTTATATATTATATTTATGATGTATTTATTCTTATTTAATTATTATATAACACATACCTTCATTATTTTTTTTGGGAATACGATAACATCCCTTGTGTGTACTGCGAACTACCACCTTGCGAAGTGATGTGATTCATTCACGCTTTACATAAAATGTATGAAGGATGTGTTGAATAAAAATATGTGATATATATGACATGAAAATCATTATTCAATGATAATATATATATATATTACTTACTTTTCTTTTGTTCAATACAACAATAAGATGGAAACAACGTTGAAGCATACATATTGCTTACCCTCCCATGAATGATATATTTTATTTCATATCACCTAATTTTATTGATTATTATATATAAAATTATAATGATTATATATAATATTTTAATAATATTTTAAATAATGGAGATTATTAAATCATGATATAATATAGATTAATAAAAAATAATAACTCAAAACATATTAAAAAAACAGGGCAATTAACACTCGAATCAATGATAATAATGAATGATTATTAACTAACGGGTGATACGATGTTATAAAAGAATAATATATTATATTATAAATATTAATATGGTTATGGTGTAAGTTAATAATGTGTTAAAACTAATATATAAGAGGTTAAAGCAAGTACTGCCAAAAGGAAAGTGCGAGTTAATGGGGTTTCGTCTCTGTTTCATTTTTTGAGGCATATTATAATCTTTTGGACATAATTAATTTTATTTGGCGTATATAATATTTATTTAAATGTAATATCTTGAAAAAATTAATCTTAATGGTATTTTAAGTTTAAATTTTAATTATTTTATGTAAGGGTATTTGAATTAAATCTTACCATGTGATATATAATTTTATAACTCAATTCATTTCAATGGGTTATATTACATCCCCATAGTCATTAATATTCTATGATTATAAATGTAATTAATTTTGAATATCTATTGTTTTATTTAAAATTGTTTTATATGGATTTAAATTTCATACACATAATCAATTCCTTGGTTGATTCTCACTTCAATGTAATGATCATTTCAAGAGTTTACTTCACAATGTCATTTTATTTTGGATTATTTACACTTGAATTTCCATTAAATAAAATTATTCGATCACTGTTTATTAAACCATTTAATTTTATTCTCCTCTAGTTATTAATGATTATTTTTAAGTAAAAGTACTATTTTTTCACTCTTTGGTACTTAAAATGTTTTAAAAAATATTTTTATGAAAACCCACTTCATTTCTCTGTTCAATTGAAAATATATTTTCTCTCAAAAGCATGTTTTTATATTATTATTTTCAATTTTTTTTAAACTTATAAAAATGATTTATTAAATAAATTTTTTACCCATTTTTTTATTTTACAAATGTTTTCAAAGTATTCTTCTTATCTATTTTTAAAAAGTAACTTTTGTAGCCCCTTTACAATACAAAAAGAATGAATTTTTACCTTATTGGCATGTATTGAATTACCCACCATAATTTATTTGAAGCTTAATTTACAATTTAATAAAGTTATTTTTTAATAAATATGCTTTTGAAATTGATTTTCAAAGAAATTTATTTCTAAATTTTGTTTCAAAATGAAATGATTATTTTCCTCAATTTTTTTTAAAGTTCTTTTAATTTCATCAATGATAAAATCACTTATTCTTACTCTAACAGGAATAAATCATATTGATAAAATCATTATTCTTCCTCTATATGTCTTATGATTATTCTTTCCAAGGATAATATTTACATTCAATTACTTGTATCATTGTTTTTAGTAATTATTTTCCCCTCATGTTATTCACATTCCAGTAATAAATGAACATTAAATTTCCCCTAAATATACACATTAATTATCATGAATATTATTATTTCATAAACCATATACCATTTAATATATTTTGTTTACATTGAGAATTATTTTATTATTTGTGGTAAATATTGATAAATCCATATTCTTTACTTAGTATGAATATTTTATAAGGAAAATTGCTTATTAATTTAATCAATTATTAGATATATGATGAATGATTTAGAATGGTATGAAACATGTTAGATACCATTGAAAGTAAGCCCCTCGATACATCAGCAGTCTCATGGGAAAAATTATTTATCTACCCTTGGATAATGGGTTTTCACCTAGTTTGTTTTAAATCATCATTGGAAGGTTCTTGATTGGAATGGTTTCATGTAACTAGGAAACATGACATCGAATAATTCAAAATTGCCTATATTTAGAATTTAGTAATTATTATATATGATATTTTCATTGTGAAAAAATATAAGGATGCATTTATTTCTCATATTATTGATTAAATGATATGTGTGTTTAGTTATTTACCATTATATATTGATCATTGCTTATATAGTTACTTAAATGGATTATTTATTCAATTATTTAACTTTCCAAATTGATCATTCTCATTGATTAATTATTACATCAACCGTACTTAACACTTATTGAGCATTTGAAATTACCCTTAGTTTTTTCTTTTCTCTTAGAATACAATAATTTTACTATATATGATATGTCAGGATTAACTATATGGAAAAAAAGTTATTTAATATATATATATATATTGTAATTTTGGCATTCCAAATGTAATTCTTGACTCATTTTTGAACCTCGTTTATCAAGACGACTAAAATGATTAGTCCTTTTGGAGGCGATTACTCATATCTTATGCCAATGTAATGGAAGAAAACACCAAATCTAATCTTATGGGGTTATGGTTTCTACATCCCCGCTCCATTATTTTGACCTCTAAAATTAGGTTTTAAAAAATAATAATAAATCAGATAGGATTAGTAGATATATATTTTCAAACATCATGAGAAGAACTTTATGTTAGTAACCTTATTACATTATCAGGATTTCAAAAATTCTAAAGTGGTAAAAGACAATTCTTAAGAAAAACATTTATGTAGATCATTTGTGAGCTATTGACCACTCATTGAAGTTTTATGCTATGTGATGAGTGAGTCTCATCCAAATAGATATTTTCACATTATTATTTGAACACATAATTTGAAACTAAGTAAAAAATATGGAAAGAATATATTAGGAATATTTATAAGGAATTAAAATTTTGTAATAATTATAAACCCTCACCACCACATGGAAAAATAAATATGAATCATGTTATGCACATAGAACCATCCCCATCATTATCGAGGACATTTAGTGAATATTGTTACCTATTAAAAAACTATTATTCCCATCATTATAAGTTTATTTAGTTTGAATCCAATATCATAATATATTTTTTTCCATTGGATAATTCCAGATTAGGGTTTTCTTCTTATATTTTAATTTATGTATTCTTTTTAATAAATTATAATTTTTTTTCTCTCTCTCTCCCTCTCTCATTCATTGTGTTATTCCATAGTACCTCTCTATAATTATCACTATAATTAGTCACTAACCCTTGGAGTGATCTTAGTAGAGGTTAAATGGTGTTCTATATTTCTTTTCAACAATTCATAATGAATTAATTCTACTGTAAAATAGAATTTATTGGGTCATGGATTAATGATTTTTGTTTTACTACTTTACAAGGTATTATCCACTTTTTCCAATTTCTACCTTAACATATTTCTGTAAAATATCTTATCCAAGTATTAATATGATGGAATTGGGTTTGTTCAGTGACCAAATGATATATAGTGGATTTGGGTTTAGGATGGTTGTGTATATTATATTGAGATGAAATTATCATAATTTACTATTGGATGAGTTGAGACCCAGTGTTCCAAAAAGATCCCTTAATTCACTAATCCTTAGAAAATAAGTATAGAATGATAGTTCTTATAAAATGTGTTGAGTTATAAAATGTATTTTAATCAATTAAAATAGATAATGAAGTAATACATAGAGCCAAACCTAGTATCGACTTCTTTCACGTTATTTTTTTGAATTTCTCTTTTATTTTATATTTTTTTACATTCAAACGCAACCCCTTATCTATTTTACATAACATTGAAAACTATTGAAAATAAAAATAATACAAATATTGAGTTAAATCATACAATATTTAGATTATAATTAATTTAGGGAAGAATAAATACAAAATATATAATAGCTATAGAAGATAAAATTATGAATTTATTAAGATATAGAAAAACAAATTTCCCATTAGAAGGTGCTAAAAAATATTAAAATTTTTGATATAGGAACTACATGAGATGTACTATAGTTTTATATATGTTGTGTGAGGGTAATAAAATGGATGTTGGGGCTATTTTATATTATATCACCACTACATATGATAAACATAGAGTGAACTACTACTATATTAAATTAACTCACAACTGTGTCAAATTATTTTAAAATTGACGAGGATCAAGTAAAAGCAATCTGGATATTACATCATATTAACCTAGATGTTGCATCCATGATCTAGTTCACCACTATTATGACTAATTTGGGTTCCACACGCCTCAATCATGTTTTCCTATATTTTATAGGATACCAACCATCAATGATGGTCTTATCATTATAATGGGGCAACTATAACATTGGTTACCAAAATCATTAAATGAAAATAGAATAATGAAATAAAAATATCCTTAAATGATAAACAAAATAAAAGAAACATGATAAATTAATTACATATATATAAAAATAATAACTTCTATGATAAAAAAAATGAGTTTAAAAAATTTGATGCATGCATAAATATGAAAATAGGATCTCCCATGGTAAGATCATCAATCACACACCCCAAAATTTTATAAAGGAATGAAATAAAAACAAAAATTGCCATGAGTCTATAAAAAGTCCCACCTCATAACTAATTTTTCGTTCCATAATTTTCCTATCAAAATTAGGGTTATTTCCTAAAATTTTATTACAATTATGAGGTCTACCTAGTTACAAAAGTTCCAAGGAAGCGCAAGAATTTTGAGTACTAATCATAGACCATTGACAAGCTATTTATTGATGTGTTCCCAAAATTGAATATAAAAATCCCATATGAATAGATTGGGGTATAGAATAGGTTTTTCCCCACACATCATTAAAATCACTCACTATCATTCTTTAATTTTATTAATATCATTTTTAGTTCATAAAAATTAGAATAAAAAGAAACCTGAAATATTTGTTTTTTGAAATTGAACAAAAAAGAAATAATCAAAATTCATTGAGAATGTATTTAGTCCTTAGTTGGATAAAATGATTACTTAATTGTCCATGAGTTATATTTAACTCATCCAATATCCATGTCATAAAAAATATTTGATTACGCCCCTCAATTTGTGTTTTGTGTCTAAACACTCATGGAAAACCATACAAAACATATCCATCCCACATATTCTTTAGTGAAGTGACACCGAACACACTCAACTAAGGAATCCACTATACCAAAACACGGATCCTCTATATTTTTTTAATCCTAAAATGTATATAATTACCTATTATAAAGTGTATAACTTGATAATATAGGGACCAAATATTTAATAGAGTAAAAAACACAACTATAAATGTGAAGAGGCCATATGATAACCATCAGTTAACTTCTATCCCACTCACTTCCACCTCAGGTATGAGAAAGGGAATAATAGAATTGACTAGTGGGGATTTAGTATCCCATATAATTTTTTTAGGGACCATGTCTATAGCTAATCATCCAAAACCATGGAATTAGAACATCATAGTGGAGGTAAGTTACATAGAAATAAAATAATTTCAGAATTAAAACCATTATCATAATTGAAGAGGTGAAAAATTATAGAATAGTTCCTACATTAATCTACTAGTGGGGTACATATTCTATAATGGGATTCCCTTCATATATATAACATATCCTCTCTTATACTAACAAAAATCTATGTGAAAATATCCTCTATTTAATCCCTTCCACTTGGATTGGATGCGTGGAATGACTCTTCTATTGAATGCATACCCTAGAATCTTATTGCCTCAAAATTATTCTAAAAATATTCACTTTATTCATTTTATAGATAGTTCTATATGGATTTATCACAAGAAAATTTACTGATGTATCTAAAGTACTACAATAGAGGATATTATTTTTTTAACACCCTATGTTTTAGGAAAAAAATTATTTTATTAAACTATATGTTTATAATTCTAAAATATAAATTTCAATTATTTCAAAACAAATAAAAATGACTGGGAATTATTTCTTACATGAATGAAATAAAACTAAAGGATATTTATTCCCAATAGAACAATATAAAAAAGGTACATGAAAGAATTTATTACATTCTAACGATTATTACATGTCACTTATGATTACATATCATAAAATCATAAAAATTAATATCGATCAATAAAAAAACAATAATATCTTTATAACTAGGAAATTCTAAAATCATGTTCACTCTTGATAAATAATATTAGTAAAACTAAGCCTAAAATTAAAAAAAAATCATGAAATGATAAATAATTATGAATAATACTAAATGAATGTAATAAGAAAGTGTACTATACCGTGTGATGATAGAATGAGATGAATAAATATGATGTAATGTGGGGAGGTTAATATAGATATTTTATAACCCTTATAAATGTGTATATATCCATTGGGTATATTACCAATAAACATCGTACTTGTTTATAATTATTTATATGTTGTGTATAAATGAAAATGTTATTTATGAATTAAAAAATATATCAATATTAATAATAAATAATTTATTTGAAATATAATTAATGTGTTTGGAACATAATAAAAAGACACTAATCTTTATTTATAATAAATTTTATTTTTAATTACTTATTTTTTTTAAACAGACATTTTTGTAAAATATATTAATTTTTAAGAATGATTTCATTAAAATGGATGGATAAAAATGAATTATTGGAATAGTAAATAAATAACATCCTTTAAATAATTAATGAACTACGAGGAATAATAGTTTTATTATTTGAAACTAAAGAACCATGTTGTACATAAAATTCACTATTTTTATTATGTGATTTTATTAAAATGATAAATTTATTACATTTAGAATATTAAATGATTTTTTTGTTTATAAATATATATAAATTAATAATAGTTGATATATTTATTATCAAATGGTTATAGTAGAAGAGAAAATAATTTAATTCTAATAAGATTTTTCTTTCTATGTGTAATGTATTATTATCATAATATATTTAATTAAACGTCACTATAGAATTAATTTAATTAAAATTTTGATAATATAAGAATTTATCAGTCATATAATGTTTATTACATTTCATGGAATATCAATTAATTCCTTTTATTTATTAAAAATATGTTTTTTTCTAAATTTTTATGCATTTTTTGTTTCTATATTAAGACTATGTTTTTCACTTTTAGAAATTGAATAAAATAAAATTGATTTTATATTTTTTATATAATATTCAAATTTTTTAACAAGTTCAATTTCATTTTTAGGCATAAAATTTAGTTACTCAGGTAAAAGTTACTATGATAACAGTTAGAGTGTAATTTTTAAAGAATTGTATTTTAAGCGGTTTGTTTTTCTCTAAATAAATAAAATTTTAAATTATTAACATAATTTAATTTATATATATAAATAATATAATAACAATACATAAATTAGTAATTGATAATAAAGAAGAATAAAAATATTAAATGTTTAAAAGGTCATTTTTCTATAATTTTTTTCTTATGTATCTTATGTTATTGTTTAAATATAAATGTTATAATATCCTGAAATAGAATTAAATTACATGGATTTAAAATTTATAATCATCAATTAATAATTCTTTTAATATATCTCTTTTTATATTTTTTGTAAAAAAATAATTACTATGGTAAATAATTAAATTAGGTAAAAAGGGGTAACATTAACTGGTTGAAACTATTGATTATAAAAATTTTATAAAATAATTATTATAAAAATTATTAGTTGTGTGATTGAATACTAAAATTATTACCATAAATTCAACACCTTAATCACCCAACTCACATATGATTCCATCTTTACCCTTCACCTAACTTAAGTTTCCCTGGAAATATCCCTCATCTTCACCTATAATAGGAGCTTTCCACCAGCCCATAAAAACACCATTTTCCTTTGAATAAATTTTTAATCCCATATCATTTTCCTCCCCTAATTTATTCTCTCAATTTTGGAAGCCTATGGATTTATGAAAGAGGCCAGATCCATTCATTCTAAGGGAAGACATCATTAGAAGAAGGGATTTCATCAAAGAGAGTAATAAATTATCCTTTATTACTCATGTGATTTATCATATAAACTAATCTTAAATCCCATTATAAAGTATAATTATTTTTCTATTAACATATATATTCTTATATAAAAATGTTATTATTAGAATATTATTCTACATTATTTTTCATTCATTTGTTTTAATGCATTCTCATTTCGGTATGTTCCACCATATACAAGAACATCGTTAAATTTTTTATACCATGAATGATTAATAAAAAATATATGATGGAAACATAATATAATAATGATAAATTTACGATATTTAATTAATTATTTAATGGTAATATATTTAATTAACTATGTATTAATATACCCCCTTTTATTTGTTAAAAATTACAGAACCAATTATGTTATGAATTTCAACATGGAGAACCACACCAAAAACTCCCATTGAATGATCTTGGAACTTCATAACTCATTATAGAGGGTCTATTCTAGTATCTAGAATATTTTTGAGATGATGAATCTATGAAAATGAAATGATCACTAGAAAATATTGACACTGAATTTTAGGAATGATTCATCATTTATCTTTTTCTATGTTTGTTTTTTGTAGAGATATCTGGGTATGGATATTTATTTTTGTTTGATATTGATATTTTGATCCTTTTAAAGGTATAATATTGAATTATTTTTTTTATCGATGTTTCTATAGGTGTATAAGAGTTTCATAAAAGGGTTGCACTTGATCTTATCAGTAAAAAGGCTATATGAGGTCTACTGACTATCCAATGAGGAACACATGGATACTAATGGATGGAAGAACTAAATTATTTCCTATAAGAACTCCACCGGCTAGCTGGTAGAGACCCACTGGCTATCCAGTGATGTTCTTAGGGAATCATACATTTTTCCTATAACCATCACCTTTCCAGGGAAATCCAGAGGCTATCTAGTGACATCTAAGTGGGTGAGTATGGAAGGAGAATTATAATATTTCTTTTTATTAATATATAATTTTATTTATAAACTTATATAACTTGAACCATATTCTACCTTCATTATTTTTGAGACACACTATAGGTGACTTTATCCCTTCCAATCTTGATTAATCATGGATTGAATTATTGGTTGAATTGTTGAACCTATTTATGTAAGTGTAATATCGATTTTATCATGAATTCAAATTTATAATCTCCCTATATCACTCTATCTCCTTGATATAATTGGATCCAAATTTCATTGATTGATCTAGCTATTTATTTTATGATATTATTTCAGAGATTCTTCCTCGATTTGGGATTTTGTGTTGGTTATTGAATACACATTGATTATTTTAGGTGGTTCTATAAGTAAATATATTTCAATTAAAATATTTTATTATTCTTTATATTGATTCGATATTAAATGGATTTCCAAAGAGTTATTTATTTTCTTGAGAAAACTTTTAAAAATATCTGGATATGTATGTGTTTTGAAACTCTTGGATGTGGATTTTCAAATAATGTAATTATTTCCAAGAAAATGGATTTGAAAATAAATAATGATTCAATGAAATACTTTTATTCTGGTTCCTTGAGAAAAAATTGAAATTAAATGATTTATGGTTTGAAAAAAAGGTTTATTTCTATGAATGGATAGAGTATTGATGAAAACTATTTGATGTTTTTTTTGAAATGATATATATTATTTTGAATCATGAACCTAATGACGATTTTGAATGATTTGATATTGACTGAAATAAAAGATACTACATTGTATGAGTGATTTCCTTGAATAAAATGGGATATTGGGTTCTAATGGGGGAAGAACAAATTCTCAACTTGTATTAGCTCTACCTAGATATGGATTGATGAAGAAAATGGTAAATTAACTATGACTAGGTTGGGATTTTATTATTTAGGGTTTTCTCATATCCCCCCTTGGATTGTGATATATGTATGTATTCATACCTATAGTAATATTTGAATAAGATGTGTGAGAATCCTTGTACTAACCTAAATAAGGGACTCTTACCCATGGTTCAATGATTTTATATGATTTCTAAATTCCAATGTTTGATAGTAATTATTATTCATGTCTGTTTTGAAAGAAAATTCATACTCATTCCTGATTTGATGGAAATTTATTTTTATACCTAAATATTACCCACCATTGGAATGTTTTCAAAATCATGTTTTATTATGAAATGTTAAAATATTCCCATGGAAAGGGTTATTTTAAATTGAGAATACTTGTTTTATTTTATATGTAATCATTGTTGAATACATTGTGATATCCTAAAAGGATATTGTATCTCACACCATACTTTTTCATTTTTTTTCATTTGTATATATCTTAATTTTGGTTCTAGGGAAAGGGAAAGAACTTTGTTGAGGTAGTGTGTATTCTTAATTAGCTAAATCATTAGATTTGGTGGTGACCTATGGAGTATGCGGTCAAATTTTTATATATTAATCTTTTGAGGATGTATTTGACAGTTTTATATAACAAATTTGGTCTAAGTACCTTTATTTGGAATTGAATATATATTCATGTGGTACTTTTCACTTAAGGAGTGTCTTGGATACCAAATTTTAAATGTTTATTTTCATTAATTTAATTTTGTTATGTTATTATTGATGAAAATCATTCTCTCTCATTTTTTTGATAATAAGGTGCTTGTAACTATCCTAGGAAAATAGGGAATTCCATTTAGGCCATGTTGAGTTCTGATTGATTTAGTTTACAATACTGAGTCTCTTAACTCGTGTATCCTTATTATCAATTGTTTTTTTGGAGTACCATTCCCTAAGAATATGTATGGAAATACTTAAAGAGGTTACTATTAATGAACCATAGTGAGAAAACCTTCCTGTTAAATTGAACCTGGTAGAGGTTGTAGTGCATACAATCCAAGAACTATAATAAAGAGTTTCACCTACACTTGTTTAGGCAACAAAGTTTATACCTTTGAGGTATTAGAAAAAAGAGCATTCCCATGAGTTTCTTATTTGTTAACCACAAAATTTCAATGTTATGAAAGATCCCCATAAGACATTGTTTTGATTGAAAAATATTGATAAACTCTTTGAGTTATTGGAGCTGCTAGATTCCATTATAGTGAAATGTGTTATGTCCAAACATGAAGGGTCCAACAAGAGGTGGTGGGATGATTTTGTTATGGAGAGGAAGAATTAAGTATTTGATTAGAAAGACTTCAAGTATCTTTTTACAGAGTAATAATATGCAAATTCAATGTTTTTGGATAAGTAGATGGATTTTATTGACCTTCATCAAGGTGAAAGGACATTGAAACATAATGCCAATCATTTTCTAAACTTTCTCAGTTCTCACCTTAGGTATTATTGAATTTCAAAGACCCAAACTATAGTATCCTAGAAATGGTGGTCCCTTTATTAAATTGGTAACAAATAATAGAAATCACTTCCCAAATGGATAAATAGTTTATGTGTCCTGATAAAAATGATACATATTTTATTCCTAAATTACATTTGAAAACAGAAAAGAAAACTTAGTATTTTATTTGGAACCTTGTTTGTTCACTATAAAATATCCATTAATTTCAATCATCAATCATTTCCTACTGTCCTAAGGAATATAAACATAATATTGAGGTGAGTTCAAATTCCCAGTAAAATAATGCATATAATAGAATCTAAATATGACTTGAACAATTTGAAATGAATAAAAGATGATCAAATAATGGTACATAAATAATCACATGAGATTGAAATTTATGCATGGTTATAAAAACAATGAAAATAAACTCAAGTGCATCAATAAATGGTTTTGTAATGATAGAATTCATATTTTTGTACATCTGAAACATACCGTCGAGGCTTTGTGACAATACATCTAAAAATACAGTCAAGGCCTCAAACCAAGACATCTATATAAATGTGTAAGTCCTTAAATAAATACAAAATCAAGATTTTTTTATGACTCTTACCGATGCATAAAAGGGATATTTAATTTCTGGACACAGCAATTACTTAATATACCCAATGCATTTATCATATGAATAATCAATAAAATATAATTAAATTTCCTTGAAAATAAATAAATGCATGTATTAGAAGAACAAACATATAAAATGTGATTACTTTCCCAAGTAAAACTAATAAAAAACATCCATGAAAATATGGTTGATGGTATCTTTGGAGTACATCCTTATTAAATCTAATGATTCAAAAATAATAATTTCCACATAAATGAAAGTACTTTATAAATATCACTACAAAATATCTAGAGGAAAATCCCCTTTGAAATCACATATTTAAAATATAATTTTTTTCCAAATATAAAGAAATTTTTTAAAATTTAAGTAAACCTTATAAAATATTAAATTTAGATTAAAATAACGAGGTTTTAATGATGTTAGGAAATTCTGTTCATGCCATATATGTTTAAAAAAATTCCTTTTATGATTTTTTTAAAAATAAAAAAATAACCACATTCAAAAGAAAAAATGAAGATTCTTTAAAAAACATTTTGTAAAAAGTTAAACTATAGGTTAAAATGATTTTAAAAAAATAATTGAAGAATAATAAAATCATTCCTCAAAAATTATTTATAAAATATGGATACAGAAGAAAAATGATTTTTGACCGAAGAGAGAAATAAAGTAAATTTTTCTTGAAAACATTATTTTGGTATCACGAGTACATAAAGAGAGGAAAATGTAATAAAAATTAGATTTTAAAAATATAACCAGCGTAGAAGAAAATATTTTGGGTTTAATATATTTAGATCAATTAATTTCACCAAAGGAGTCTTAAATATAAACAATTTCGAATAACGATGAGATTGTGAAATAAACCCTTACCTCAAGTTTGAATTCCATCACATGTTTGGGGACCTATAGTATAATAAACATATATTTATTCTAAATGTATTCCAAAACCATATTAATTGATATAATACCATATATTATTTAATTATAATATTTTATCACCGATTTATTAACATTTTTTTGTTAAAATCACTGTCCACGCAATCCATATTTTTATTTTATATTGAATTTTTAAAGGGTAAGTGTGAACTGCAACAATTATATATGTTTCAAATTAAACCACTACAAGATCCCAACCACTAAAATTAAAATTTAAAATGAACTCTCTTAAATTTACAAAATTCAAAATTAAAACAGATCAACGTGACCATATTCAGATCACAAGCTAGCCTACGTCACACTTTCTCCATTAGTTACATCAATTCCAACCACTTTCATCATCAACATTGGAGCCAACCACATCATCACCTTCCAGAAATAGGTCTTCTTCATATCTTACTCCTAAATCCGCCTACTCAAAATTACATCCCAATGATCCTTGATGACCACTACGATTCTCCAACTCAGAGAGAGTTGAGGAATCCTGGATCTAGATTAGAGAAGAAAAGGGAAAATCTAGGATGAAACAATGAAAAAATTATCCTAGATTTTTCCATAATATATAGGATATAAAATTGAATTACACCATTCATGGAGAAAGTAGGTTGTATGTACACAGGAATGATCATTCCATTTTTCGGTGAATGGAATAAAAGAAGGGTATATAATAATTCACATTTACTGAATTATTTATATTAATTATATATCAATATATCCATTAAATACATCTATATTACCTTCTATGTAAAGCAAAATGAAAAATTATTTACACTGCTTCATGGAGGTGGTAGTCCACATGAACGCATGACGGTCGTTATCATTTTACAATAGATTCAATGGTAAGAAGGTAGATGTGATATTATTATTAAAAAGCATTATTATTTCCTAAATAACATATATAAAAAAACCCATCATAATCTGCATCCATAAAATAGGGTGATTAAATTGAATTGTATCTCTACATGGAGATGGTAATCCGTACATATGCATGAGTGATACTTTAACTTTCGATTTGATAGAAAATAGTGTGGATAATTATGGTTTCATAATATTAATAACATTTAATTACATTTATGATTCTTAACATATTATTTTATAATAAATAACATATATTTAGAGGATGTAGAAGAAGAAATAAATTGAAATTGGTTGGGTAATATGATTATCTCTTCTTCGGTATACCTCATTTATACCCTTTTTTAAGGAATACATGGTTAGTATTTTGAGGATACTAGAACCTAAAAAACATGTATAAGGATTATTATAAGAGTAATGGTTATGTATTATTCGAGCTATGTTTATTAATGTGTTGTAAATAAGTGAATGATAGGGTTTCCTTTTATAATGTGGGGTAATGAGAATCTTGGATTTATTAAAATGATTAAAATATAAATAAGTAATTCTCAATGAAAAATGATTCAAAAAAGGAAATATATTATAAGATAAGGTATTATATTATTTTAAACGTGTCAAAAAATAAATTTTTTATTGGTTTAAATGGTATTTTACCCTTATCTTTTGGTTTTACCCCTTAGTTATCAAATTTTATCCTTAACTTCGGTATTATATTTTTCACACTTATGTGGTCACACTTTTACTTTTCATGTAAAAATTGACCCATAAATGGACAAGGTATGAAATTTTAGAACATATATTATCTTATTTTTCCTATTTCAATTTTTTTAAATAATTTAATAAAATAATATATTCATAAAATATTATTATTTTCATTTTTTGACACTACTCATTAAATATGACTTAAACGACAAAAATAAAAGTTTGGAACTAGAATATAATAAATAAACACAAAAATATTATGTCAAATTAATATATAAAATTCGTTGATGCCAATAACCCATCTATATTATATTACTTTTAATATTTTTAAATTTATATATTTTATTGTTATATTAACTGATTAAATACTCTTTCTGCATTGTTTAAGAATTTATTGTAATTATATAGTTAATAAAAATTATATATAAATTCCAATAATGAAAATGATTTAATTACTCAACAAATAGATTTTTATATTCATTCATAACTTTCTTTTTTCCCTATGTGGGAACAGAATAGATATTTTAAAGTAATAGAGTGTCATTTTTTATTTATCATTGCTTTAAATATTATATAGGTCATTTTAATGGAAAAGGGTCTCCTAAAAAATTACATATAAATAAAAATTTCATAATTTTCTATTTTAATTCATAAAATATGAATTTCGATGTAAAATTATGATCCTCATTTTTATTTTGATCATAGTTTATCTTGATTTCCCCTTTACAGAGGTGATAAATTTTACAACATCTACGATTCATATTAACAAAAAATCAAAGGGAACTATTTACCAAATTTGAACCTCAAGATTCCAAATATGGAATCCATTTTATAATATTAAATTTATATAGGTTTCAAATATTAATCTAAAGTAAAAAATGAAAAATGGAATAAAAATAGTTTTTCATTAAAATTCCTTCTAGGTATAAATATTTTTTTATACCAAATTCAATAATAAAATTGATTAGAATTAAATTAATTGGATTATTAATATTATAATAGAGATAATTTTCTTTTTAATTGATTATTTTAAAAAATTTAAATATGTGATTGCTTGATAAAAATATAGTTTTCAATTTAATACAGTATTTTTTCACTATTCACTAGAAAATCAATCTTTTTAGAAAGATTTGAAAACCTCACCTGAAGATAATTTTGCAATTCTTATTTGAAATTTAATATTAATTTTATAAAATAAAATTTCTAGAAATTAAATATAATATTTTCTGACAAAAATCAAATGAAATCATATTTAAAGAAAAAATAATTTTTAAAAATAATTTTACAAAAAATTGAGTGATTATTTACTAAGAGTTTATCAATATATTTATATTAAGTAGGGAATTAATTTATTTTTAAAAAATTAGGTTATAATATTCATACATGATAATTTAACCAATAAGTTATAATTGTCATGATTAAATAATATATTTTGTGGTTTGTTTTAACTGAGTGTTGAATGTCGGATACATTATCAAACATAATATATTTATTATAAAATTTTAGTGTATTACATTATCCACACCTTCGTTAAATTGTCCCCTAAAAATTTTAATATAATCTTTATAATCAAATGTTTTTTATATGAAAGCATATTTTTTGCAATCCAACATTGTTTAAAGGGTTTTAATATTCTTCTCAATAATAAGGAAATAAAGGTTATCTTAAATAACACATAACTGGGTTTTCGTGTATGAAAACATTAGTTCTAAGTGAAAATATTGACATGGAAGAGAAAAATAACTCCCAAGGATTGATGTAGAGTGATAAATAATTTGGTTTGGAAAATTTTAATGACCAAAAAATCATAAATATGTGATTTTTGAAAATACCAACAAATCATCTAAAATGAAGTTAATAGGATAGAATTTTTGTTTCACGCTCATATTTTTTATATTTGAGGACATCTTTGCTCATATAGACTAAAACATAAGGAAATATAAATACATAAAAATTAAAATTTCATCGTTTAATCTATTTCCATCACAAAAAACATATTTTTCTCAAAAATATATGTATTAAATTTAAATTTTGTTATGAATGAAGAACTAAAATAAAATTAATAATTCACAAAAAAATATTAAGATTTTCCTTCAGTATCAAAATATTATCCAAAATTGAGTGGATATAAAAGGGAAAGATAATATCCCAAGTGTAAAAACCTGCTTATTTAACACAAAAAGGTCCACAATGAAAACAAACGTTTCACTTAATTCATTTAACAAATAACCCTACATCCCAAATAACCATAATAACCAAAAAACTAAATAATGTTTTAATCTTATAGGCGATATCATAAATTTTAGTTTACATCACTAAAAATTTAATTTCATTCTTCAAAAATAATCATTCATGTTAAATAATATGTTAAACATAAGGGAAGAAGATATCTCAACCCATGAGAAAATCACCCAAAATATCATTAATCACCATGATAAATCTTATATTTAGTGAACTTCAATAAAATATTATAAATCTAATTTAGATTCTAATCGAAATGGAGATACTTAGCATGGCTATAAATATCTCTAAAAATATATTCTTGAAAATGAATCACTTATCAACCCAACAAAATTTTCATTTTTCATTATCTAAAAAACATATTTAACTTATCATCAAGTCATATACTAAACCAAAGGGTTATTTAAACCTAAAGAGTGTATTCTTCTAGAAACGTAGTAAATGTTTCAAATCACCTCAAAACCGCAGTCACTTAAAACATTAAAGGGGTGTCTAATCCCTTAAAACTATAAACCCCTGATGGTATATATAACTCTTATGTTAAACACACAGAAAAACATATATGATTCCATAATCCTTATTCTTAAAATATTATCACATTGTAGAACACATCATAAAATATGACCTCAATAACCTTTTCATCATTCACTAAATAATTTCAAGGTCACCAATACTATCCCATTTACTTCATCAATGAAAATCATCTCTTTATCCCAATTAAACAACATCACCATATCAAAAAATCACTTTTCATGGTTATCCATACCATTCATCCAATACTTTAAAATCCATAAAAAAAATATTTCAGTATAATCAATATACATTTCATGATTTTTATAACCACCATATCATTGAAAAAATAATTCTAAAACATTATTCCTGAATAAAAATACACAAGTACTTTAATCATTCCACTTTGGATGTATTACTTGCAAAATATTGACCTTAATCAATTAGATTACTCTAAGGAATATTCCCTTGACCCTTGTGGTATTCATTTCCATAGTGGCCCATCTTATTATAGATAAAACATTGAACATTTCATATTTCTTTATTACCATCAAAATCATGCACCTGATGGGTTTTCTTTCTAGACTTGATATAAACATCCATTCCCTTTAATGATGTATGTTTATTTCCAAAATTATCATAAATGAGAAAATTATTCTTTCCCTTCTTTCCCTTATCCATTTTTTTCTTGTTTTTTTACTAATTATCAAATTATCCTTTAAATCCATAAGACATGAAAAAAATATCTTTATTTATAGAAAATTATATTATAGACCCACTTGATGAAAATGTTTGGGAGACTAGTTCCCTTCAAAGGATTGTATTGAACCGATTAATGAAATGAGAGATATTTATCTCTAGATTACATATGTAGTCTATATAATGTCTTTCTATCATAGTAATGTTTTATTCATACTTAAAAATATTTTTATCTTCCTTTTATATTAGACTCAATAATTGTCTCTTCATATCTGCGCTTTGTTCATGAGGGAAATATTTTTCCACGAAAATTTCCATAAAATCCTTTCATTCCATGTTAACTATTTCTTGTACATCATTAGTATTTTTAATCAATGACCAAAATTAATATTCATCCCTGGAGAAAAAATAAACTACGACAAAATCATTCTCCCTTTCACTATTTCCCAATGTTAGAAATATCTTCTCCAAGGAGCATATTAGTTACTCAACTACAAATTTATTTTTTCCCCATTGAATAATAGAGGTTATAGAAACATGAAGAAATATAGAATTGTTACACCATTTTTTGGATATACAATCTTATCTGTATGGGAAAGGTTATTATTAATATCCCAAGTAAGTGACACAATATAGTTATAATTTGTTTATTTAAAGATTCAACTCTAGCTACAACTTCATTATCATTCCCTGGAAGAAAATATAAGGAACCAATCCTTTAACAAATATTGATACATGTTTTTAAGCATGATTATCCAATAAATATAAACCATGAATCAAAAAGTATAATTCTCTAGGAATACAAAAAAAAAATTAGAAAACATGGAAGTAGAATAAAACATATTTTTATGAATCTTCATCATGAGATCCATACACCATTTGAGCTACTATAATTGAATTGGATATCATGGGGAATAAATATAAAAAAGGGATGATCTAAAAGGCATAGAAAGGGAATAAATGTAGGAATAAAACCTAGAACATGAGTTAGAAGGCATAACATGATAACATAAAAGGGATATCTCATGTGTAAAAACATGGAAGCATATAATTTAGAATATGGAATAATATGATCATGGACAAGTAGGAAAGTGTAAGAAACATATAACATGACATAAAAATGAGTCAAGTCTATCATCCCAGAATGTATAACATGGTTTAAAAATCCCCATAATGGATTATGTTTACTCCCTAATCCCATACATAATGTCTCATGAGACTAAAACATTACCCAATGCATTGAAGTGTTATCTATGTTCACTCATCATAACATTTATATGAATATATATGCCTCCTAAATAATCAAACATAAGGTTTAACAATGGAAATAAATGGGTATCTTAATCATGTCATAAGGAATAACTATAGGGAATATAACAATATTATCCATGAAATAAGGGATTTAAATCATTCTTGGGAATTTATAATGGAAAATAGATCATGAATAATTATGTATAACTAAATAAAAAACATGAAAAAGAGTGGTTATGTAACATTAGAAATGTACAACTTAAGTTAATCACCTTTCCTCCATATACATTTCACGATTTCTAGCCATGGTACCCATGGTTCTCCAGTTCCTCTCTCCAATCTATTGTTTCAGTGACATTGACTACTACTCTGATCCAAATAGGTACACACCCAATAGAATATCTTGAAATACTACTTTATAAATTATATTACTTATAACATTATTTATATTAAACACTATAAATTTTAGTGATTCAAGTCAAAACTAATTCATATTTTTATACATTTTATTTTTATTTCAGTGAAATTAGTTATAGGTTTAAGCCTGAAATTGGGGATATCATATTACGGTGTGTTCTTGAGGAAATATAGCATGAATAAATTGAATATATGGTAAATTATATGTTTGTGATCAATTTATAGTTCTTTATTTTTCCATTAGTAATCATAAAGCCCCTAATAATTTAAAATTCACTAATAATAATTGTGATTTTATCTTCGAACATATGGAATTAGTTTTTTATAAACCGATGCAAATTTAATCTTCGGAAAATTATTGGCGTTGGTTTTAACATAAACGAATGCCAAAAAAATTTATTTTGATTTTTGGAATCAAATTTTAATAAAACCAATGCAAAAAACACCATTGAAGATGGTTTATTCTGCCAGTTTTTACAATAACCGATGACATAAATAAAAAATATATATTCAGCATCATTTTATTAAAATTGACAACATAATTCAAATAAAATAAATTTCATTCTTGGATTTTTCTTAAAATAGATACCATAATTAAAAAAAAGTTTCAACATCATTTTTTCTCAAAACTTACACCAAAAAGTTTAATTTAACAAACATGGTATCATGAAGCCCTTAATTCTTTAGAACTCTCAAACCCTCTTGTCAACTCGTGACCTCCCCAAAGGTGACATGGTGATCTGAAAAATGATTCTTTTTTATTTGACTTTCTATTTTTCATCTTTTCATGATCTAGGTCTTAATTCTTCTTCCACTTTCTTTATTTCATCATCTACATAGGTATGTATCTTCGAAAAATGATTTCTAGTCAACCATCATCAGTTGTTTGATTTTCATTAATTTTTCTTATTTATTGTTCATTATTACATACATTTTTGTTATATCTTACCGTGTTTATTCTTCCAATAAACTTGAGGAAGAATGTTCAAATTATTAAGCCATTTTCATTAGTGAAATCCAAACTTTTTAGGTTTTTTTTTTATTTTTTAAGTTCAAATATTTGTCTTTTAGTTATAACACAGAGTTATTGTTCCAATTATTTATATCTAGTTGATTATTATTAATAAATGTTGTTCTTATGTTATTTTTTATTTTGATAAATTTTTTATTGGATAAAATTATCTAATAGCCGTGATGATATATATTTATTAATGTTTTTGTAAAGAAATGATATGTAAAATATATTTCTTTTATATTATTATTTTTAAATTGCAATGTGTGTTAAATATTGATAATTGTTTTGATGAAACATATATGATTAATTGGTTGAACATGATCAATTATGATGAGATTCTAAGAGAGTGTATGGATAAATGTATCATTTAATTATATTAGATATCCTAGGATATGTGAATGTTAGTTAGCTGATGATTATGCATATAGATGAATTTAAAATATGAAAAAGAGAAAAATAGCAGTACTTGAATAAATTCACCTAAATCATTTGGTTTGATGTAGAATTTCTATTTTTTTAAATTTTATTTACAAGGATGATATGAATAGTTGGAATAAAATGTAGAAATTATCTCGTGACTTGATAAATAGTAATATGATAATTATTGATGAGTGGTTGATGTGATTTTATATAACTGTGGGATAAATTATTTTTTTGAAAAATTTATTCAATCATTGAAATAATATATTAATTTTGATATAAATTTATAATGTGATCTGATAAATATCACAACATTTTATATTATTGATTTAATTATTATGGTTTATCACATTGATGTTGTATTTTAATATTTATATTATATATAGAAATGTCTCATTCCTTGAGGGATGATTTATTCTCTATTGATGATGTTGTGAAAATAAATAGTTTATAATTTTTTTTATTGAAACAATATTTTTGTATATGAACTAATATATTATCATTAATTAAATAAACATCCTAAAATATTTGGTGCATAAAAAATACATATAGTTACATAATCATGATTTTATACTAGAATATTATTTTTTACATTATTCTTAATCATCATTTATGTTTCCTATTTGACTACCAATAATTTTTATTAAATGTTTTTCCCTAAATATATATATATACATATATATTTATTTAAATTTCTATATTTTTTCATATATTGGTCGATCATACTGCAATTATAGGTATTTAATGGATCATAATTGGATAAATTTATAAAGAACAACTAGTGAATAAGAAAAAGGAGTTGATTAATTCTTAGAATTTTCTAGGAGAAATCTTCAAAACATGGATTTGATTTTATGTCCGTGTGTGATGTGTTTGAATAAGTGAATGTTAAACTCTAGAAAATCAAAGATCATCTCATTTTCTATGGTTTTACCCTTAATTATAAAATGTGTTTTTGGCATGGTGAATAAACTAAAAATTAAACCTCTAATGTTAATGAAAACATTTATAATGAGGTAGAGGATAATATTGAAGAATTAATTCATGATTTAGGTTTTGAAACCATCCAAAAAATAACAACAATTTAATGATTGTATGGAGATTATTAGAAATCATTATTTCTAGGTTATAGTAAATATATATTATTATCATGACTTTTGAGATTAGTTAACATGAAAGAAAGAAATGGGTGGAGTGATAAAAGTTTCTCCAACCTACTAGAGATTTTAAAATAGATACGTCCAGAAGCCAATTAGCTTCTAGATTCCAATTACGAGGAGAAGAAAATACTATGCATAATGGGATTAGGGTATAAAAAGATATATGCTTTCCCCAATGATTGTGTGTTTTATAGTAAATAATTTTAATATTTATCACGCTATCCTACACATTGGACATCTTGCTAAAAGATTGATGAAAAAGTGAAATCAAATTCATTCTTAGGTACTAACATCTATCCTCATGAAAAATGAATGTTTCACTTTCAAATGATATCATCCAAAAAATGTTTCATGAAATTATGATAATTCAATTATGATTCATTCTTTGGTACCATAATTAATGATCATGCTAAAGAAATTTGGTGCCTTCCAATAATTCATCATTTGAAGCGTCTATTATCAAATTCAATTGATGCTAAAAGGTTAAGATTGAATTCAGATGCATGCATCTTTGATGGTAACTTATGTCACCTTGCTAATTTAACATATTGGACGAGTTTTTCTAAACAATTTTCTTGAGTTTGGAAGTGAAGTTATAAATATAAAAATTGGGATGTTGTACTGATGAAATGAATACATATTAGAGCCTAAGTATCCAACATAGTTAATGTTTTGTGGGTACGGTACTTTATAACATGTCCCCACATATATATTTGAAGAAATAATATATTATGATGAATCTGATGATTTTTGGACCAAAACAATCATGAAATGATATTGATGTGTATCTTTCACCATTGATTGATGAGTTAAAACCGATATTATAGATAGGTGTTAATTTTTTTATTCACAATAGAAAGAATATTTTAGTTTTTTATCTATGATAATGTTCACTATAAAAAACATTCTGGCATATGGAAATGTATCTGGATACAATGCAAAGGGATATAAACCTTGTCTAATTTGCGAAGAAGAGACATCATATTATCAATTTAATAAGGGATGAAATAAAGTGTACATGTGACATCAAATATTTGTGAGAATTGATCATCCTTATTGTATATTGAAAAATTAATTTAACGGTTTATATGAATACAATATTCTCCCATGACCATTTTTAGTTGAATTATAGTAATACATGGTGAAATATATTGATTTAGAATTTTGAATGAAAATAAGTTCTTATCTTCAAAAAAATATCTAGAATAAACAATATATCTTTTTCAAAATACCTTATTTGATATTTTTAGAGATAAAACATAACATCTATGTTATGCATATTGAGAAAACCATATTTGATAGTTTTATTGGATCACTATTAGACAAGGATGAAAAAATGAAGCATTTCATGCTAGATTGGACATTATATCAATGGGAATATGTTAAGAGTTAGCTACCACTATGAAAGAAAACATAACATATTTACCTTTGACTTTTCACATATTGAGAAATATTGAGAAGATGAATTTTTTTCAATGTCTTCATGGTATTAATTACCCAGTGGTATTTAATCAAATGTGAAAAATTTGATGTCTTTAGAGGATTGTAAATTAATAGGCATGAAATATCATGATTGTCATGTATTGATAATACAACTTCTACTAGTCTAAGTGTGTGGTATATTGCCAATAACTATTAGAAATACTATCATCAGGTTATGTGAGTTTTTCAAATCCATTAAAAGAAAAGTAGTTGATCGAAATTTTTCATATGTCACTACTAGAAATTAAATCTATATCGATAGACCTATAGCCACAGTTTTATTGGTCTGTGGATATAGCGTTGTAATTACCACGGTTTAATTAAACCACTGTTGTTATACCATGTCCTTCTAATTTTTCCCCCATTCTGTATTGGGCTCATTCTCCCCTGATTTTCCTACTCACCTTGCAGTCCTCCTCCTGATGACTTCTCCTCCCCGACCTCTCCTCACCACGGTGCCCTACATCGCAATGACTTCTCCTTCACATCCTCTCCTCCCCGACCTTTCCTCACTATAGCACCCTCCTCCCAGACGAACTATCTTACCACGACGCCCTCCTCCCCGAAAACCTCTTTCACAGAGGCACCCTCTTCCCCAGAGACCTCTCTCACCATGGTTCCCTCCTCCCTAATGACCTTTGTCACCTCGGCACCCTTTACCTCTACTCTTACAATCAATGCAGCAAAGCCCTCTATGGTATTTTATACCATATTATTTTATCAATGGTCTGATTTTAAAGTTATACTGTGATTTTAATTTCATGTGATGGATATTTAGATCTCCCTTCCTCTTGAATATAGGTAATATGGGGTTTGTAAAATCCATCTATGAATGATTTAGATATAACCATGAATGGTTTTGTTTCCTCTTGGGAATAATTAATTATCATCTCCCATACAATGATTCATTCCAAGAAGAAAATTAATTGATTAATCCATTGATTATTGATAGAATATTATCCTTGGAATACAATCATGTTGAGGCACATGGAAGATCCAAATATGGATTTTATCATGTTTTTTTATATTTTTAACCTTCATGATCATGCATGTGTTATCTTATATGAAAGATTAGTTGTTGCAAAAATAGTTGAAGGTATTAATGATAGTCATGAACCTTGAGGGTTATATAGTTTAATTTTATGTTATATGGGTTAGAAAAATGAGTGGAATCTAATATTTATGGTTGATAAGCCACC
Organism: Viscum album; assembly: GCA_963277665.1. NCBI lineage: Eukaryota > Viridiplantae > Streptophyta > Magnoliopsida > Santalales > Viscaceae > Viscum > Viscum album. The sequence goes on along the minus strand of OY728137.1, from coordinate 1,237,514,558 downwards.
TCTTCTTAGTTTATTTCACTTGATGATATATATAGTCCATCTGTATGATGCATCACTTAATTGGAAAACCACATCATTGTCCCTTAATATTGATTCTCTTCAAATTTTCTATTTGAACTTCATATTAATTACATATATTTATAGTGTAAAGAGCGTGAAATCATTTATGTGGTGTGTATGATATATCCCTGAAATTTACATTTTATTTAGTTGATTTCTTCCATGTCATGAAATATCAAAATATTTTTAGGATCGTTAAGATATTTAATCTACCTCTTAATCCATGTGAGCACTTATTCATCATGTACTTTAGTGAGAACCATATTTTTTGGATATAATATCATTATGATCATCCTTCTTTTTCAGGATATATGTTATCTACATGGATAATGATAAAAAAATTCACTTATGTAATGTTCAAAATTTTTGATCAAATCCCCTTTAGTGTTTTAGGGGGATTCAATTCCATAAAACTATTTTTAAGTGAAAAAAACTATCATTTATATTTTTTTATCTTGGTAGTCCCTTTTAGATTCTGATCACTATGAGGTTCCCCTATCTCTCTCTCTCTCTCTTAACTGGTCCTTAAAAGGAGGTTTTGATAGGTAAATGTGAGTGACTTTTCAATTGATTGCATTAAACTAGATCCAAATTGGAGAGAATGATCATAAGGTGGGTAGAGATAATATAATTCTACCAATGATGTCCCTCCTAACCAAGAGATGGTCAAATACATTTAAGGGGAAGGGTGTAATAATTATGCTCTCTATATGGTATGAGGTTACTATACCACCATTATGACTATATTTGAGGCTGAAATTGTTGTAATAATATCCCTGTAATTATAGGGTGGGGTTTCTTCTATAATACTACAGAGGTAGTTTCTTCCACGATATTTATTTAATTTTTTGATTCAACTTGGGAATGAGTTTGGTGTAATTCCATTTTTGGGTGAACAGTTCACATGTGTAGGGGATTCCTTATGGTGGTATGGTTTTTTTTCCCTAAATTGGCGGCATGTTTAACCTTATTTGAATCTTACTTCATGAATATATTAATAGATTTATCGATCTGGTATTTTATTTCTATGATTTAGGAATTCTATAATTTTTTCACATAGACAAACTTGAATATATGGATCTAGGCCCGAAAACCTATTTGGGGGGGGGGGGGTGCAGTGTGAATTGTGTAGGAAGGGGGTAGGGGGTGCAGGGGGAGGGGGTGTCTGGGGTTGGGGTTGGGGGGAAGTGTGCAGGGGAAGGGGGACAGGGGGTATTATGGAGCAAGGGGGGGGGGGGGTTCAGGGGCAGTGTGTAGGGAGGGGTAGGGGGTGTAGAGAGAGGGGGTTTTCCATGAGGGGGGGGGGGAATTGGGGGTATTGTGTAGGGAGTAGTAGGTGTGGGGGTGTAGGGGGAGGGGGGGAACGAGGTGAAGGGTGGGTGTCCGGGGTGGGGGTGTGTAGGGGGAGGGGGTGTCCGGGGGTGGGAGGTGTGTGCAGGGGGAGGGGGAGGGGTGAAGGGGGTGTCCATGGGGGTAGTATATAGGGAGGGGGAATATGGTGTAGGGGGAGGGGGGTTGTCTAGGATGTGGTGGGAGGTGGGGGTAGTGTGTAGGGAACAAGGGGAAAGGAGGGGGAAATGGGTGTGGGGTGTAGGGGGAGGGGATCTTTCCAGGGGGTCGGGGGGGTGTCCAAGAGGGAGGGGTGTCCAAGTGGGAGGTGGGAGGGGAGCCTTCCCAGCCTGCCTACTCAGATCCTTCACCTGCTCACTCGGACCCAACCTTATATTGTGAGTTGTATGCCTGAGATCCTATTGTATATATTTTAGCATTCAGAGTTTTGCATTTATGGGGGATTTTATACATCATGATCCTATTCATATGGGCCAGGTTAGAGTGTCGATAAATGACATTATTGATCATACTACTCTACTAACATTCCCTAATGTGGAGGTCACCAGGTTTGGGGATTGTATGGATCATTTTTTTACTTTGTCCATCTAGCATTCTTCATCATATTTCATACAATGTATGGATTTTTTTTATATTAATTAAATCGGATTGAAAATTACGTATAATTTTTTCTGAAATTTAACTAATATATATGTATCTAAATTTCAATCAAACTTGGAAAATGAAACAAAAGGTTCATCAACAAACAACTATAGATACATCAGATATTTCTGATGGGATAGAAAGATTATCTCCAGTTTCTTTTTTTTGGAAAATATCAATGTGCTTTAGATGTCATCTGACATATGTGGAAGTTACTATCCATTGAGAATATTTTAAAAAGATATTATGGATCTAATTAATTTTGAAGAGATCAGTGTGCGTGTGTTATAGTTGTTTTCCATGTAAGTAATTTTACTTTTCAATTATTTTTTTTAAATAAAGATGGTTTAAATTGAATAACTTTATATCATTTTTAATTTGATATCTACACATGATGCTTATTTAAAATGACACCATAAGAGTTTATGTTTTTATAGATCCTGAATTCATTTTAATGGTTGTGGAATATGTGTAGACATAAAATAGGGATATATATATATATGTGAGAGGTTATAAATGATGAATATTGGGTGTTGATTTTTTTCCATTTCTTGATGGATAAGAACAGAAACATAATTATACACTGATGTTCCTTATAATGTCATTAAATTTGAACATTTTTATGGTATGGGGAATTGTATGTTACACATATTCTGCCCAAGTGAGAACACATTATATTGGTTATTCTCCTTATTAGGTGGTGTTTGTAGAAAATTCTCCACCATATTATAAAAGTATGTTTATTAGTTTTTTATAAGCTCATTATGTTTAATTCTCATTTTTTATACATGTATTATTAGTTTATATATATTAAAATATAGTTCATGGAAAAAATTTAACAAAGATCACTTGTTAATAAAGAATTCAAATGCAATCAACCTTTTGAAAGTAAATGTAATCATTTTTTATAATAGTTTTTTTATTTTTTGATAAATATATATGTATATATTAGTTTTCATTAACAATTTAATATTTTTTAAATGCATTATTATCATCAAGAAGAAAATGTATTATATTGTTATTATATTCTAAAATTCATGTATGAGATAATCACAACTGGGGTAACGACTGATTTTGATTAGGTTAGTCATATTAATTATTTTATATTTTCCTTTATAGTATTCTTTTTTTTAATATTATATCATTCAACATTATTGTATAATTTTAATGATGTCAATTCATACATTAAGGTTGAACTTGAACATCTTTGATATTTGTTTATAAACTATTTGTTAAGGGTGATTACGATTTATGGTATATATATTCTAATGAATCTGATTAGAATTACATTTTCTTAATAACAAGTGTTCAAAAACAAATTCTTTTTTTATAATAAGTGTTTGTACATAATTATATCATCAAAATTATTCAAAAATAGCCAACAATGACCATGTTATAAAGTTTCTATATGTGTTTTTTAATTCTAAATATAATACAAAGGAATAAATAATTAATTGATTAAGTTGTTAAAATTATGTATGTTTTTAAATATTTTTAGTCCCTGATAAATGATATTTGATGGATGTATAATGTATTTCAATTACAGGTATTCTGATTTTTTATGGGGTGTTATATTTATAATTTTTTAATTTTCATAACATTCGGAGTCGGCATTCATAAAAAATGATTCCAAATCATTTAAAAAAATTCAAATAGTTTTCAATGTATTTTTCTAATATAAACTGACAAAAAAAATGAAGTCCGTTCAAATTTTCAATGCTAGTTTTTTAAAAACCATTTCCAAAAACCTTAATTTTTACATTATCCTTATAGACGTCAATTAAAAATTGATGTTAAAATTTTAGAAAATATGATGTTAAATCGTGTTTTTGCACTTGTGATTCTCGAAGTGACTTGATAGTTTTTGAGAGATAATGTTCTCATACTTAATTATTGTGAACTAATTGATAGTTTTAATCTGGTGTCATCCTCAACATGATGAAGGGTGGGGATCATGTTTAGTGAAGATTCGGTTTGCTGCTCTCTATTTAAACAATGTAACCTTTATGTTCGCTTTCTTCAATCTCCCAAATTTTTATTTTTCATTGTTAGTTTTCTTTCTTAGATTCTTTTAATAAATAAATTAAAGCATCAAATAAAACCTATACAAAAAGTTATTATATGTTTTTATCCACATGAGAAAGATCATTTAATGTCATTTTCTTATAGATAATTTTTTGTATTTGTTTTCAAGTATTAACATCCTTTAATAAAAAACATTGATTTTAGATTTTTCATTTACATAGACATAGTTATTGGTGACCCTATCATCTTTTACATGTATTATAGTGATAAATTTCAATTTCATGAACAAATTAAATGATTTAGTTATAGAATCTCCAAATGTATTAAAGGATTTTTGATTGAAAATGATCATTTTTTAATTTATATTTAAATACCCTTATGGATTAGTTGCTATAATTTTTCACATGTCTACATTTATAAAATATTCATATTGACCACATGTGTGTAAGACCCCAGGACACCCTGAGAGGGGAGGGGTGAATCAGGGTGTCAACGTTTTCTTCCTAATGTTTTGGATCTTGTTACCACATTTGTAGGAACTACTAAAACCTGTATGATGGATATGATCAGTAATGAAACATTTACATGTAAAGAAATGAAACAACAATTTTACTTGGTTCACCACTAAGGGCTACGTCCAAAGAGCATACACCGACAAGTTTTCGGTCGTACCAAATTCCACTAATCTTCACTAGTTGTGGATTACAATGGTTTGGGAATAGTCACTATGTCCCAGGCTCACTGACTTTACAAAAGTTCAGGGATAGCTCACTACGTCCCTCGGGTCACCCCCGTTGACTCCCCCTGTCTCACTACCGTTGGTGAAGTCACACTCAGTTTATAGACGTGAAGGTCTCTTCAAGAGATAGACATGATGTTTTTTTTCTCCTGTTCAGCATGAGACTTTTCTTGCATCAGGGTTCAGAGTTGATGCTTTTTTCAGTTCAATCCTTCTTCTTTAGTGTAATGACTGAATGCACTAGATCCTCTTGTCTTCATTTTCCTGAATCACAACCACTAATGTGATTACTCAATAAGTGAAACTCAGTTTACCTGGAATCTTTAGAATCATTTCTCCATGTATTCATGAGATCATTCATGTATCATTTGGATTTATTCTTTAATCTCACTTTTCACTGAAAGGTATAAGGAAATCTTCATGCTTTCGTGCTGCTCAAGAAAGACGGGCATCCTTCAACAATATCTGGCAGTCTCCTCAAAGCCCGGCGTGCAAGTCCCAACACGGCACGCAAGTCATCGGTGGGCAAGTCCAAACTGGCGTGCAAGTGTCACCAAAGCACCTACATGACACTGCCTTCTGGAACATAAAACCTGCATGACTCACTTTGTTTCTCCCCCAAACCACCTTAGGCGCGCAGCCAACAACCAACACACAACTACTAAGAGTTGGCACACAAGTCTCTCCAATCCACTTGCGTAACCACTCACCCCTAGCGCGGCTCAACCACCAGCACGATGAGAACCTGAACAGTCTCTAAGTTGTGAACTCCATAGGAAATGAGGATGGGTGGTCCTCTATTTATAGGAAATCTGGTCAACCTTCGCGGTGGCGTGCAAGTCACCCCACGACGTGCATGTCTCGCTACGCAACTCATCTCTCCTAGCCTCTATCACGCAACTCACTTGCGCGACCCAACCATTACTTGTGCGGCCTTCTTTCCTTTGCCAAATTTTGAAGTTTTGATCTTGAAAAACAATAGGTGCACAAGTTTCCAATCCTTCTAGGCATTGGCGCACAAGTCTCTTCACGGCGCGCAGGTCACTTGCTCGACCAACCCAACACTTGCGCGACCCTCTTCCCTTGGCCATTTTTTCATGATGTGATCTTGAAAAACTCTAGGTGCGCATGTTCCCTTTTCTTCATGTACATGTCTCGCAAGTCACTTTTCCAAAAACAGTTTTCTCCATTTGTCGATTTTCAGGCCCATAAATTTGGCAATCACTGGAAAACAGTTCCACCTTGTATCTACTCTTTTTGTACCGCCTCCATATCATCCATTCCATTGTCGATGTTCTTGAATAAAAAATGGATCATTAAACACATCCCTTGAACTCAACATGCCACCATGGAATCTCCTTTGTCAACAAATTTGTATGTCGTTTGTCTGCTTTGTCAATAAGAACAATCACCTCAAAAACACTTCCTCTCAGTGATTTGTATCTTTCAGCAACTCTTCTGCTTTCATCACAAACTCCACTATTATGATATATATTATTTTAAGGGACATATTTAGTATCATCTTTTTCTGTTACAATGTGATGTGCATGTCTATCTCAGAGTTCCAATCCCCGCATGGCCATCTTAGAATTCTATTCACTTGCCCATTGTCTTCTTCTTCAACTGTCATGATCTACTTCATGCCGAGCATATGATTCAATTTTTCAAGAAGTCTCTTGCATGGTTCTCATGAAATCATGAGTAATTGCATGGTCTTCATACAATCCCATGGTTCTCATGCAATAATTAGGAATTGCATGGTCTTCATCAAAACCCATGGTTCTCATGGAATAATGAGGAATTGCACGGTCTTCATCAAAAAACCTCATTCTTCTTTAATCATCCTCAGATGGATTACACCTCACATTCTTCATTGTTGTAAAAAATATGCCACCTTTGACACATGTTCTTTGATCTTATGATCAGTACAACAATCGTCTGAATTTCCATTCCTCCACTTCATTAGAGTACTTCTTGATCTCCTTCATTTTGATCTTCATTGACAACTATTGACAACAAATACAACCTTATACACAAAGTGGTTCCAACAATGTGTTGGTTCACACAACGATGATCAAACATATTCAATAATTTTTATTACTTTTTACATGAATGTTCATCCAATTGACAATATTCAATTTTGAATTAGCTATATATTTGTTAAATTTAATGATCTTCATCAAATGTGATTCTAAAATTGTTTGAATCAAAAATTCACTTCAAACATGCATTTTATTTATTATTTCCGTATTTTATGTTTTTGAAATTTATATAATATAATTTAAATTTTATGTTATGTTGTTTTATTATACCATATGTAGAATCTAGTTTGAATCAACTGAACAAATATTATACAAATTTAAGGATGTTAACACCTTATCTACTATTCTCTGTGTTACTGATCACAAAATGTTTTTTATTTACATTGTGTTGGGATGGTGTAATTTTTTCCAAAATAGTGAATTTATACTTTTTATTTAATCTACAATATATATTTTCTATTTATTTATTCTATATTATTCCAATAAACTTTCTATGGTTGTTTGATATCATTGATATTTCATTTATTAAAATATATTAATCCTAGATTTTAAACATTTATGTGTAAAATTATTGGTTATGAGATTTCAAATAAATTTTATTAATGTGTTTATACATGAATGCCAAAAAGATATTTCAATACATGTATTTTTAGGACAGTTGATTCTTTTCCAAAAACTATCTATGAAAATTAACATGTACTGAATCCTAAAAAACAACAACACGAATCAATGATGTTTTTTTATGTTATGATACACACATGAATTAATGCCATATTGTTTTCCTATATTGTATGGAGTTAAATGTTTCGGACTTGAAAATATTATATATATTAGAGAAAGAAAAGTGGTATGTGTTTTAATATCATTAAAATTTTAATTTTCTCTATAAATGGAAACATTTTTTTCTGTTATTTAAATTTATTTCATTTCAATTTCCATTTATTAAACAATTATTTCCACATATACATTCATCTTATCTATTTTTTCAGTACGATTCATCTAATCATAAATTAAAAAAGGGAATAATTTATTTTTTACATATTGAAATATTCTCACATTTTTATTTGATATGATAATAAATATTCATAGTGTCATAATAGGTTATTGACAAAACATATTTGTTCTCAGGCCACTGAGATTCCTTTAATTTTGTTTCAATAAAATGTTTTTATTATTATAAATTCTAAAAATTAGTTGTAAAAACTAATTTTGTTTGTATATTATGATGTTAATTACTTTTCATTCCTCATTTCATAGTTTTTTAATTGTATGAAATTATTTAATAATGAAATTTTCATTTAAATAATTCCAAAATAACTTTATCGTATTTTTCTTATGTAGTTCCAACATGATTTAAAAATTTTACTTGAGTAATTTGTTAACTTGACCTTTTTCTAATTAGGTAACATGAAAATCTTTTGGATATAAAAACCCAATCACCGATCACTAGCTAGAACAATTTTTAAAATTATCATTTGAGGAATTTTTTTAACTATGTTGTTCTAACATGTTTTTAAATTATGAGGGTCTTCACCAAATTATATTTATAATTATATTTTTACTTCTTCTAGTTCATTAGATTATTGAATCCTTATGCTCTTAGAGAATCTATAGGTATATACCATAAGATAATTCCTTGTCCTCTTTGAGTTAGATGACCTATCACTTTTTCATGGTGGAATTATAAGTTTTATCTTTTCCTGATGATATGTTAAATGTATCTTGGTGGTTTTAAGGGATACAGTGGCTACTAAAATGGTAATTTACGCATATAGAAATTAGTTTTTAAGATTATTAATCATTTTAATCTTAATTTGGTGAATTAAACTTGAATGTGTGATGATTTTCCTTAACTCGGTTTGTTATGGGGTGAGTTATATTATGAATTTATATGTAATGATGTTGGAAATGAATCCATAAATGGTTAAATAGGAAGAATAATTGGGTAATGATTGGGAAATTATCCTCTAAATGAAATTTGGGATATTGATACCATATTATAGGTTCTTTATGGATATTAAATTGTATGAATAATGATATTTAAAATAGAGAATGGATTTGTATTTCCATATTGATTTCAAATGATTTATAGGGGAAAAATGACAACATACGTAGTCATGGGAACGAAATTATGTAATATGTTGTGTTTTTAATTATGTAAGCGATGTTTATCACTAACCATGTTGTGTTATATTTGAGATATGGTAATAGTAACTTATAGGTGGGTTATGGTGGATTGAGTTATGAAATTATATGGTATGAAAAATTATCATTTTAAGTAATTGAACTTTTTTTTGGCATTACACTGTTGTTTATATATTCACATACTAAATCCTTGAGTTAATAGAGGTTCTTGTGATATTTAGCAGGGATTATATTATCACTCAATATACATAACACCCTTTGTGTGTAAAAATTGAATGCATTATGTTTCAGGTAATTAAAAGTGGCCTTTGTAGCTGGGTGTTGATTTTTAGTGACATTTTGGAGATTTGTCAGCTATCATATAGATTATTAAGGAGTGTGTTATCCATACTTCCTTCCATTATCTATTTCAGTTTAATTTATTAGGTATTGGTATTTATGGATTACAATATAAGGTTTATGTTTTAGTAGTTGATAATTTCATATTTATTGAAATGGAATTCTAATGCTTTTGTGTTAATTAATAAGAAACAGTACCACTGTTTTTTAAATAGGTTAGAAATCATGAAGTTGTTACCAAACAATCCTATATTTTTATCCCATTGAAGAATAAAAATTGATTGTTGGAGACCACATTTCCAATGATTGAGAGTATTGTGGCTAGTATTTTACTCTGAATCTTATAGACATTATTTGAATGAATCACATGTATGAACGTGTTTTGAGATTCAGCGGATTAATATTTAGGAAACAAGAAAATAAATTCAGAGTTCACTCTCCTAGGAAGAATTTTATTTCTTAATAAAATATAAAAAATTTATAAAAAATAATTATAAAAAATTTCCCAGAATTTTTAGATGAATATGGTGAACCCATCAGACCTAAAAGAATTTGAAGGGTTGAGAGAAATTATTGTATCCTTAACCTCCTCCGAGTCACACATATTAAAAAGAATGATATTTTCTAATTCATCAATAGTAACTGGGATTTCATCCAATATATCCCTAGTATTCAAATTCTAGATTCTATTTAAAAACTTCTTCAAGTATCACACTATTTTATCCCTTAGATCGTTCCTCAGAATTATTACTTCATTACCTTTTAGGTAGGTGATGGCCTTATTGGTCTTCCTGGTCATCTAATGGATATTTAATAAAGAAGAATTCATATCCCCAAACATTAAATATTTGACTATAAAATTTTAGTTTAGGATATCTTCCTTGAAGTTGATTCTATGATTCAACTTAGAAGACAAATCAACTTCCCTATTAATGATGAACAAATAAAAATCACCACTATGGTTATTATGAAAATGTTAAATCTATTACTATGACATAAAACTATATATCTACTATTTATATAAATTTTTTCTTTCTAGATACCATTATTTATCTACAAATTTTAGAAATTTATGCTCATTTTTTCACCACCTGAATATTCTGTCATATAACTTCATACACATCATTAGTGAATATTTTGACATATTACTTCATACACATAATTAGTGTATGTTTTATATTCATATATATATAACTAAAGTACGCCTCATTCGAAAAAATTAATCATTTTAATGTACTATGATAATATTATAGGTTTTAGATTACTGTCAATGAATATTATAGTAAATATAAATAATAAAAATAATACATTCAAAACACTCTAAAAATATTTGGTCAATTCATTAAAAACAATGTTAAAAAATTAGAGATTTTGATAATTACAAAAACAAATATTCCATAATGATTTATATAATTACATATTAAAAACAATAAATTTACATTTATTTTCATTGAAATAGTGATAACATATAAGTAGAGAGTCATTATATCTCACATTTTTTCCCAATATTTCCTTATATGTGGTTTCTTATGATGAAAGTTCACAGACAATTGGCTTCTATAATAGACTAATGATGCATGTTTACTCATCACTACATATTTATTACCCATTATTTAATAAACCATTACACTAGAGAAACATCTATATTTCATTCTATTAATTCATTGAATTATTATTATCCCCCATATCAGTTTTTCTTATTATAAACTAACTAGATCATATTTTATAATTCAAAAATGAAAACCATATCAGTCAAATTAAAAGTATTTATCAATAAATAACCTTAATATTGTGTATCCACACAATATTATATGGAAACATCATATTATTTTGTGTTTACATAATAGTGTCTAACTCAAATAGTAATTACCCACCCATGGGTTCTTATGTTTATCTCGTAGAGCTTAGTCTTTACAACTACATTATGACTGACTCACACTATACCTAAAATGGATTCATACTTGAACCCTTGATTAGGTATTAAATACGCCAACTTATTTCTTTAGAACACATCTCACATGAACATATGTGTAACACTATTTATTTTTTTCAGGCTTCCATGATGCACCTGATAACCTAAATAGGGTGTCAGATTCTCTTGTTTTTATATAATCTTCTCAATTCACCAAAAAATATTTCTTCAGCACATGAAAAATTTAATTATATTCAAAAAATAATAATTTCAATATTTTTATAATTAATTTATGGATATTATTCAAGTTTAATAGTCTAGTAATCTTGGTAGTTGATAGGTTCTCCATCTTCTTCATCCGTTATCAAATCACCATATTGTTCATAATTAAGATCACCTTTAAATACTCTAAAAATAACTCCTCATTTAAACTCATCTGAAAACCATATTTTAATCTCTATTTAAATCCAAGAGATCTTGGATTAATTTTTTAACACAATATCTCAATCACCTAAACTGCCTATTCTATATATATCATATTGTATTCGAATAATTCTCCCCATGCACATGAATCCTACTGCAATAGGTCATATTACACATCATAGAAGTTGCTAAATTTACATGGCCACATTATTCTTTTGTGACATACATTTTATCAATCGATTGACATGAATACATGTTATAATACACGAAATTATAAATATTATCATGAAATCCCCCAACACATTCCATTTAGATACTCATGACCTTGAAAATAACGGTTCTTATGATTCTTACACTATATTGGAAAATGAAATCCATGGGAATGGACAACTTGATTGTGAACTACCTGTTTGAATATATCATCACAGAGTAGTTATATATTTATGATCTGATCACCTTTTCCTGGAATCTTTTTAATCCATATGTATCCCAACTAGTACATTAAATTCAGCCTTTTACTAATTTATCTCATTTAATTTATTTAATTACTTAGGGTGGATCACATTATTCATGGTTTCATCAATTTAATCACCGAACACAAAAAAAAACTACATCGAATGGAGGTTGAATCCGAACACACCGATACTTCATTTAGAAATTTTACATCCCGTGTGATATGTCCATATCAATTAATAGATGATAAGTACAAGTAAAGGGGATCACCCATATCTATGTTTCTAAGAAAAAGGATGTTCTTAATTACCCGAAACATTCCCCTAGTGGATCAGTAAAATTTTAAGGGTGTTGGTGGTGTCATAATATCATTTTTATGCACTTTTTAAAAGATACTATCCACCATTATCTTGAAAGCATTTCAAAATCACACACTAATATTCCTTCACCTAACATCTATGTGTTCACATTATTTTTCCACAGTACTCCGCAATAGATTTCTAGTTGCGTTTGAGTGATATTCCTTATACTATTGAGTTGGTTCCCATAGATAGGTATGGTTCATCTAGTTTTTTAAATTAATCCTCAACTAAAATCACATTTGAAAATATCTTTAAATTTTAGAATCCATCACAAATATATTTTAAACACCTTAAAAACATCTATTTGAAAAATTCTCAACAAATCTTACAATAAAAAAATATTTCATAATCTTCATCCACCATCTTTAAGTTAAAACTATAAACTTATTTCACAATCATTTAAATATTTAATATATGATTATAAATCATATTTTAAACAATATCATTTATTTTTTAAAAAACATTAGAATATTTCATGGTCAATAAAAATAGTTGAACAATTTTCATATGTGATTTAAATATTTCTTTATTATACATGATAACCAGTGAATCCACAAAAATAATCTAATCAGTATCACAAATATTAAATTAACTTGTTTACTTCCTTATTAAAAATAAATACAACTCATTCATTTGGAAACATAAATCCACCTTTTTGAATTTGTTATGAATACCTCTTTTATAATTCAAAATAAATATTTTCTTCTATTTTAGAGAATCTTTTCCCCCTTCTTAATAATAATTAAAAACTAATGGTTTATTTAAGGATCATATCTCACTCAATTTTTGTGGAATAGTTGAAAAATCTTCTCTAAGTTTGAGTTTGAAATAAAAACATGTTCCACCATTTTGATAAATGAATGGAATAAATTGTCACATATAAATGAGTTATTAGTCAGTTATCTCTATGCCTAGATGGGATTTTCTGCTGTAGAGAACAAATTTATTTTATCTATAGATACCATGCATGTGATAACCATATTAGGAGAATATTTTATTGGATTAAAAACACATTTAACATGAGATAAAAATGAAATTGTATTGTAAAAATATATCTAAATAAACATATTATAGCACTCAATTATAGGGAATGAATTTCTCCCATTTTTCTTATATCTTCATAAACCAACATTCCCTATTTAAAAAATATTTGTATTATAAAAACATATAAAGGTAATGTGATTTTAATTTTGAGTTCTTCAATTTTATATAGATTTTTTCCATAATCATCATTTTTACATATAATAATTATACTTTTACAATATATTTTTAAGAAAACCTATCTATGTTGAATGAATTATATTATTTATCATGGAAATTGATGTTCACTATGATAGAAACCATTTATTGTTGTAAAATTATACAACACTTATGTAGACTCTCATTTATTTTATCTACTTCAAATATATATACATTAAAATAATCACACACAAATTTATTGAATAATAATGGATTAAAATTTTCCTTGGTAGAATTAGTAAAAATGTGAGTTTCCTCTACAAAATAGTTATCTTATCTTTCTAGTTTCAGTCTTGGATAAAATCTTCATTCATAATTTTTTGAAAATTTCATCATCTATATTGATGATCAAAATTATATTTTCAATACAAACCATGTGTGAATATTTTTAATATGTATAGTCCATAAATTTCTTTTTTTATTGAGATTCTTTCACCATAACTTTCCTTAGATTTTATACTTATATAGATAGCACTACCATAAAATCCATATCAATATTCCCTTTTTTTATCAATGAACCTCATGATCATTGGTTTATTCTTGTGAATCCTCTTGCATACCATAACTATGAGCACTTTTTTTAATTCCTCATTTTTTTAAATAGAATTTATCTAACTAGAATGAATAGATTCATTTTCATTTCTTTGATTTTTATTTTATTTTAGTTTTTTATTTGCTAACATGGATGTATTTGTCTTGTAATTTTCAGAAGAATGACCCGATTGGTCTAATTATAAAAAACGTTCTTATAGAAAATTGAATTTTACCTGAGTAAGTAGACTTTTTGAAATTGGGATACACAATAACTATATGTGGTAATGTTTGCACAAAAAAATTTCAAGAACCTAAAGTATTTACTAGGGTGAGTCAATTAGTCTTCCATTAAAAAATATGTATATATGGTTTCTATAATCCTTCATATGAAATTTAATAACAACCTAGAATTTACTTTCTTTCCTATTTAAAAAAATAGAAATTTGAATTTTTTTTAGAAAAAATGGAGAAATCCCCAAAAAATAACAGTCTTATAAAAACATGAAACATATATCGAAAAAAATCCTAGGTTCCCTTTGGAGATATTCCTCATTTACCAATGGAATTTTAAAATTCTTTTATTCATACTTCATTGTTAATGTAAAGGCCACATCAATAAGGGATAAAGAAACAAATGTTATATTGATGAAGGTCCATTTTTTCGTACTCAACAAAAAAGTATTTAACTTTTAAAACACAAATCATTCCACTCTTAACCTTATTGGACAGAGATTTAATTATATTTGATTTACATAAAAGGAGTGGTTTTATTTCTTGAATGGAAGAATAACCTTCAAGGAATGATAGATTATCTCACTTTTTTAACCCCAGATGGTTCCAATTCCATAAAAAGGGATAATAAATAATGGATTCCCATATGAAATATGCTGAGAGGACATTATAATAGCTTGATAAAGAGTTGGGGTAGCTTGGTGCTTGGGAAATAAATTCCCATGGGTAAGAACTTACTCTATAGAAAAAATTAATGTAGGAACCACCAATACACCTACCCACATACTCAGCCTTTATAGCACCTAGAACTCTATTTCCAATACCTAGGTATTGAGGAGGGATACCTACTTGTTTTTATACCATTCCTCCATACTCTGGATTAAAATTACTTGAAAATCATCTTTATATATATTTAAATCCATGATTAAAATATTCAAATATTTTATGACACAAAATTGATAATTCATTACATTATTATAAAGTTATATTCTTTTATTTTTATTTATTTTTATCATCAATGTGTGATTTACTTACTACTTATGGATTGGTATGGGGGATGACCACCCTCTTGTTGTGATACCATTCCTCCATACTTAGGCTACACAGTACCTGAAACTCCTCTCCCTCATGATTGAAATTCATGATTTAATGATTCAAATATATTATGACACTACATTGAGAATTCATTTCATTATTATAAAGTTTTACTTAATTATTTAATTTTTTTTCATCATCAATGTTTAATATACTCCCTACTTCAAGATATAGAAAATTAGGTTTTAAAAGAATGGAGAAATAGGGCGCCTACTGTATAGTTTCATCAGTGTGGTGTTCCTCATTATATACTTAAATACATTTCTTCACTTGATTTATATTTTATTTCTTTAAAATTTTACCTTTTATTGATATTGTTTTAGGATAATTATTTGGTTTTGGGAAATAGTCATGTTTATGTCATTTAAAGAAAAAAAATATTCCATTATACATGTAATCTTGGAAATTAAATTAAAGTATGTTGTTTGACTAAAGTTACGTGCTATCTCTCAATATATATTTTTTCAATGTCAAATAATTTTTATTAAATTCTTTAATTTTTGTTTGATCATTTATGTATACACCATTTTATTAACATAAAATTAGTTATTTAAAATTATAGGTTATGTGTGTTTCTATAACTTTCATCAGCTGTAGGTTCTGTATTGTGGAGGATATGGTAGTAGTTTTTATTCCATACAAAAGATATTGCCATGGTTTTAACAATGGAAGTATCTTCCAATTTCCATGATTAAACCATAGATGTATCAAGAAATAGTCATGTTTAAAACTATGGCTATAGCGTACCTAATGAAACGGTTTAAACCATGGAAATTGGAGTCTAGTGTAATGGTTTAAACATGTATACAGGGAACCAATTTCTATGGTTTAAACCATGGTAGTACGTCCTCTATATCGACATTTTAAACCAGGGAAATCAGATCCAATTTCCGTGGTTAATCCAAGGATATAGGTAAGACCTAATAAAATAGATATAGCTATAACAATATTCCAAAACCATGGAAATATGCTATTTCCATGCTTCCAAATCGTGGTAGTAGATGAATTTTCTAGTTGTGTTATGGTTTCATGTTGGATTCACTTGTGTATATATATGAATGTTCTTGTTGAATGGAAATAATATTATATATGTAGAATGAAATGATATTAATATACTTAAAAAAGTTTAAATGTTCCCATATATCATTTTTTTCTCACATGAGGATTACTGATTTGATAAAATTTTAATGAAAAATGATTAGTTTATTTTGGCCATTTTTTCTGAACATTACACATTAGTTTTATTTCATTTATTATAAGGTATATATATTAGTTCCAAAATATGAAATAAATTATAATGTACTTACTTAATCCTAATATAACCATAATAATAGTTTCTACGACCGACATTGATGTTAGTAGTAAAAAATAAAAACTCTTTATCTATAGAGATAGTTAATCACGATAATTTAGATAATGTTTCCTTTCATTGAATATGAGAAGGTGAGAGAAAGGGTTGTATATAAAACATTTCATTGTCAATATATAATTATATTATATACATAATTAAAGAGTTATTATGATTTTATGGAAGAAATAGCTGAGGAGAAGGTAGAAGAATAAAATAATTTTAAAAAGGGAGTTTGAGAATGTTACCGCTTGAATATCACCTCCTTTAAGGACCCCTTGAAGAACTTGGATTTTTTTGTTAGACCATCCGAACATGAAATAGAGATAGTGGGTAGGTGAGTGTTTTTAAGAATATTTTAAACTCTTTATGTCTTGTAAGGTGTGAGGAGAAGGATTTGTGAAGGGTTGTATTTATAATGGAGGAGAGTGGAGGTTTTTTGAAATTTATATAATGATTAAACTATAATAAATTCATTTTCTATCCAAATACCAAAATAAATATTTTTATTCAAAGATAAAATAATATATGATTTTAATATCATATAAAATAAAATTTTATTATTTTTTTGGTTTTTTGAAGCCTTATCATTTTTATTAACCCTTACATAACCTATTTTAAATTTTAACTATTTTAAAAACTTTTTCAATATTAAGAGGTTGCAATTTTTAATTATATACTGAAAATTTTTCTATAATTTTAAAATTTATTAAATTTTAGATCATATCAGAATCATTTTTTATTTTTAAAATATTTTTTTGATTTTTAAATAATTTAATAGAATATTAATCTCGTAAAATATTCATATTTTAAATTTTTATACTATTCAATACATTGACATTTAAAACCATTAAGAAAACAAGTAAAATTAGAACCCAGTGTTTCATTAGATCCTAAAAATCTAATTTTAATCTAGATAATTCTTGTATCACCTTAAATATCTCATATTATATTACATTTAATATTTTTATTATCATTTATATAATTTTCTTGTTAATTGAATAATTACTAAATCAACGTCGTGTAAGCATTTAGGGTAATTATGTAATTCGTAATGTCTACCAATAAAATACCATAAATAAAATAATTGTTTTATATTTCGAAATAACATATATTTTATAGAATATATTCTAGTTAAAACTATATTAAATGTATTATACTTATTTAGAATAAGAGTGTGACATTTTTTCACTTTTAATGATTTTAATAATGTCTTAGTCATTTTCATGGAGAAGTATCCATTAAATAACTCAATTTCGAAAATTAGATGTGATGTGTTGAATTTAATTCATTTAAAATAATTTTTATGAAAACATATGGTCTTATAAAATATTTACAATCTAGATTAACCTGATTTAACCTTTACCAAGATGATAAATATTAACATGGGTATTATTCCTATTGACAAAAAATAAAAGGTGTATATTTAAAAAATTTGGACCACTTGATTAAAAAACATGGACTAAATTTTTCATTATTTAAAACATATAATTTTCATAATTTAATTTAAAATTTATCTGAATGAAGAAAAGAATATATTTTTAAGAAAAATTACCTTTCTAATTAATAAATATTTTTATACTAAATTCATGTCTAAAATTCATTTCGAAGACCAAACTTATATTTTTTATAATAAAAAAACTAATAAATGTTTTAAAATAATACAAAATATAATTTTAATTTGTAAATTTTTTAATAGAATTTATAGTTTTCAATGTAAATATATATTTTTTCACTATTTATAAACATTTCAAACATTTTAGAAAATTCCTAAAAAATTATCATAAGAAAATTATGACATGCCCATTTAAAAAATATTTGTTATTTTGAAAATAAAATTTATACAAGTGTAAAAACTAATTATTTGTTTCATAGAAAGCAATAAAATCATTTTTGAGGAAAACATATTTTTAAAGAATAAAATGGCTTTTCTAAAAAAAAATTTCTAAGAATTAATAAATATATTTTATAATATGGTTATTCATATTCATACCATATAATTAAATGGATAATATATAATGATCACGTTGAAATAATAATATTTTAATAGTATATCGCTGTTCATTTACACTTGGTGTTGCATGCAACATAAGCTTCCCAATATATAAAATTATTAAAAGAGAAATATTTCATAAAAATCATGAGGTGTTACATTCTTCCGCCCTTATGAAATTTCACCCTTAAATTTTCATTTATTAGAATACGGTTAAAACGGTTGAGGGAACTTCTTCTTTATTGTTTCCTCTATTTCCCATGTCACCTCATAATACTTGTGGTTCTTCCATAGTGCTTTAACCAAGTTAGTGATCTTGTTGAATAGAATTTTATCTCTAAGGTACAAGATCTTTAATAGATGATACTCAAAAGATACATCATTTTCTAGCTATACCAACTTTGAATTTAGTTCATGTGATGGATATGGTATGTACTTATTTAGGAGGGATACATGGAATATATCATGTATTTGAGACATGGTTGGTGGAAATGTTTGTCAATACACCACAACTTTGATGGTACCTAGAATAAAAAAGGGCACAATATAATAGGGATTTAGCTTTACCTTCTTCCCAAATCATATGAATCTCTACAATGGTGATATGCAATGGAATACCTTGTCCCCAATAATAAAATCTACGTCTCATTGATTATTTTTAGCATATCTCTTTTATCGACATTGGTAAGCTCAGATACGATGTTGGATGGTCTTTACTTTTATATCATTTCTTAGACTATTTAAAGTACCAAAAACACGTGTTCACTAACTTTATCCCAATATACAGGTGTTCTATATATTTCCCCATAAAGGGGTTCATATGGAACCATTTTTATGCTTGACTGGAAACTATTATTGTAGGAGAACATGACCACTGGATTATGTTGATCCCATCCTCACTTAAAGTCTACTAGACTTTCTCTCAACATTTATTCTAGTTTCCATATGGCTCGATCAGACATCCCATTAGTTTGAGGGTGATAAGACAAACTAAAGATTAGCTCAGTGTTTAGATAAAGTTGGTGACTTTTCTAGAACATTGATTTAAATCTTGGATCTTGATCTGATACAATCTATAATGGTACTCATTATAGCCTCAAAAGTTATCTGTTGCATATTCTTGAATATTGATTGAGTGAGTAGTCCTCTCGAATTGAAATAATGTGAGCTTCCTTGGTAAGACAATCCATAATAAAACATATAGAATTAAATCTTATAAATTTTATTATAAGTCTAGTGAAATAGTACATGATGATGTTTTCCCATATCCTTGTTTTTATAAGAAATTGTTGCATCACCCCCTTATAAATTTTCTTTTCAGCCTTCAATTTCAGACATATCAGGCACTTTGATGTGTATTCAATGATCTCCTTCTTCATATTATCCCAACAATAGTACTATTAGATATCTCAATACCTATTTTTTCTCCATGGGTGGATAGAGAAAGCCGATATAATCACATCATTCTAAATCTCCCTCTTTATATCAGCATCTAATGGTATACATAGACATGAACAAAATCTAATGAATCCTTCCTCATTAATTTTTTTAACTCTGTTGATTTATCATTTATGATAGTTTTTACCTTCTTCTAAATTTAAACATCATTACTTGGAGCAAAATTTATCTTCTCTATAAGGGATGGGTGAGAAATAATTTTTTTAAAGTAATGATGATGTTCCTTCCCTTATGATTCTCTTGCCTATCATTTACAAGTCTAAAAATATTGTATCCTTCTCAATTATCATCATTAATAATGTTTTTGTACCCTTTCTACTGAGATCATATTACATTTTATTGGTATTACTATAATGGTAGTATATTGAGAATTTATAGTCCTTGATTATCTCAAACCATCTTCTTTGGAACATTTTAAGCTTATTTAATGTGAATATATATTTGAGGCTCTTGAAAGGATTATATACCTCACACTTCTCCCCATGGATATAACATCACCAGATTTTCAACATGAAGATCAAAACTGCCAACTCTAAATCATGTGAGGGATATTTTTTCTCAGGATCATTCAGCTTCTTTGAGGTTCTGGATACCACTTTATCATTTTTCACAAGTACACATCCTAATCCATTATTTTAATCATCATTTTATACCACAAATACTTCCCCACATGTGGGTAGTTTAAGTACTAGTGTATAGTTAAGCCTCATTTCAACTCATTGAATTAGTATTCAAATTCATTGGTCCATAAAAACATCAATCCATTCTGAGGAATATTTCTTATTGTGGTTGAAAATAATTTGAAGTTATTCACAAATCATTAGTAATACCTATCTAGACCACAGAAACTACATATCACTATTACTGATGAATCTATAGAGCACTCCTCAATTTTCGTTATCGTTTAAGGGTCTAAAAATATCCCTTTTTTGTTATAAAATTACCCAAGAATTATAGTTACATTATCCAGAACTGACATTTACTAGGTTTTTCTTATAGTTTATCCCATTGCAAACTCTTTAGCATAGTATTCAAATTCTCTTTAGGAACCTCCTTGATCATATACTATATTAGCATGTCATCTATAAAAATAATGATAAATTTATCATAGTAATATTTAAATTCATTATTTATTATGTCCATGAATATTGTTGGAGAATTAGTGACTCCGAAGGTGATCACTAAGAACACATAATGTCTATACCTCGTTCCAATGACTGTCTTGGGAATATCATCCTTCTTAACCTTTAATTAATGATATCATGTCCAAAATTCCACCATAATGAAGTACTTAGCCCCAAAAAATTGATAAAATATGTCGTATATTGATAGAAGTGTATACATTTTCTTAATATTGATTTCTTTGAGCTTATTATAATCCTTTAATAGGCACATTTATCCATTATTATTCTTGAATTAGAGGACTGATGTACACCCTGATGAACCAATTAGGTGTATGAAACCCTTTTCTAAATTCCCAAGTAACTAATTCTCTAATTCCTCCAACTCAATGGTGTCCATTCTATATGGTGTCTTTGATATGAGAATAGATCCATGTATATATTCAATTCATAACCCAACCTCTCAGTTAAGTGGACAAACAAATAATTTTTCATGGAACAGATCAGTGTAGTCCCTCACAATGGGCATGTCTTCAAGGATGATCCTCTCATTTTTCTCAATAATTTTATAAAGCTATTATTTATCATAATGCAATAATATACACACATGAGTTGTTGATTTTTAAAGAGATTAATACTCATCCTTAAATTTGTATAGAATTGGAGGTTGCCTTGGGATGTGAAGAGTTATTTCCCTCTCTCTATAGCTAATGTTTTCTCTATATAAGTAAAACCAATAAATGCCCAATATAACATAAAATTCCACGAATGTAAGTAATATGAGATTTTATAAGAGGTTTAGACCATAAAAATTTACTAGGGATGAGTTATATACTTTATATACAATAACTTAACCATTCACTATTCTCACAGATTACTCAATAAACATATTCTATGGTGGTGTTTGAATAGTTCAACTAGACATGGAAGATATGAAAGAATATGTAGAACCAGAATCAAATAGTATGTTCTCTATTCTTGAATGAATAATTAGTTTACTTGTTACCACATTATTTTCAGGATCTACCTCAAGAGTAATAATACCATATTTGCTTTCTTACCACCATGGATGCTGTTATCATTGATTTTCTCTAACAACCCTTTGATTAGGGAATTGGATCAAATAATTCCCATGTTCCTTGCATTTGAAACACTATACTATAGGTTGATTGTTGATAAATTAATTCCTTTATACTTTTTAATTAATATGAATCTTCATATCGCTTCATCAACGATTTTCTTGATTCCCCTATTGTCCATATTTTAATCATCTTCTATTTATTTTTAGATTGTTTTTGTAATGATTCTTCCCACACTTTTTATGTGTGGGATGTTGGGTTTTCCTCTTACCGTGAGATTTATCTATTGATCCTCCCATATAAAACTCCATCTTAATATTTTTTAAATTTGGGCCCTAAATACCACTATGAGTCTCCAATCTCCATCTCAACCTTAAGGGAATAATGGACAATCTCATCATATCCTTAAAAGTCTTAAAAGGCCAAATATTTTTTTAGAATCATATTTAATTAACTATATAAGTGATTTACATAGATTTTTATGTCATAAAAAAACCATAGGCATATCCTTTGGGCCTTGAAATTATTTCCTCATACACTCTGATAGAATAATCATTCTTTAAACTCAAATTTAGGAACTCACTCTCCATCTTAAGATGGATTATTTGGGGAAAATTATTATTTAAAAAAATATTTTTTCAATGATTCCCATTCCATAGTATCATTTTCCTCTTTAGTATTTTTGTTCTTAATCAAGTTAAACCATTTATTAGCTTTCGATTAAAATGATATATTTCTTGATTGATTTTATCTTCATCTAAGGTTAGAGGATATATAATATTTTCCCAATATTCTTAATCAATTGTTCCATGAGGAGGGTATTAGAAGATCCACTAATGATGGGAGAATTTTTCACATAAAAGTTTCTACCGCAGCATAATATTTTATAATATAATAAGGGAGTTGCATATGATTCATGTTATCATTCATAACTTCATTTATTTGAGCTAGTACTTTCATGAAGTTATGATCTTCTATTCCCATCAGTTTTTTCATAACATGAAAAAAAATTTCACATTGCATATCACAATGTTTGTTAGAACATGTTATCCTATTTACATCAGTTAACTAAAAATAGATAAAAAATAAAATTTTTATAAAATTTGGTTGTTTTGAATACATAGATAATGATCACATAAAATGAAAACAATAAACATATTAGGATAAACTTATAAAAAAATTATACCCTAAGTTGTGATTCACTAATTTCAATATAGGTTATTCATAGTGATAAAATTATCCCTGGGGTTTTTAGTAAAGTTTTCTAGTCCTAATCTCAAAAATAACTATACAATTTTATGAAAAAACACTATAATGAACCATGAATTTTTTATATATTATTAAAACATTAAAAGAATAATTATCAATGAAAAACAATCCAATGGAAAAAAACTCTAGTGTCATTGGAAGATTAGGAACATAATTTGAAAACATGGAACTGGAATAAAAAGTCTTTTATTAATCTTCATAATGAGATTATATCTCCCTTTGAGCTCTTACAACGTCATAGGATAACCTAGGGAATATATAAGCAAAAGGGATGAGCTAAGGAACCCACTAATAGAATAAACATGGGAATAAAACATAACATTTGAGTTAAAAGGCATAAGATGATAACATAAATAGAATGTATCATGAATAAAAATAAGGAATCAAAGAATTTAGAACATGGAATCATATTATCATAGAAATGTAGGAAAGTGTTAATAACATATTACATGATATAAACATGACCTAAGGCTAACTTCTATTGTAGCGACTCAGGTTTTTGGCCCTGTCAGACTTTGGAATATTTCTACGAATAATTCCAGAGCTGGGCGCGAAGACGGCGTGCGATTCCGAGGCCCGGTGTGCCCGGAATTAATTTTATAAAAATATTAAGTTTTTTTTACTATGCATGTGGAGGGGGTGTGATATCTCCTAAACGGTAGCTCAGAACGGGAATCTGAGGGCACGGTTGCGTCCGGAACGTGCCGTTTACCCTAGGCGGGGTGTAATCTTTGCGGGCGCGGGCCTTCGGTGAGAAACGCCACCAGGGGCGTTTCCGTAAATAAGTGGCAAGTTGGTGTGCGAGCGTCGGCTCGAATAACTTATGAGCGGAGTCTCGGAAGAAAAATCTGAGACCGCCGTTGCGTTCAGAACGGCGCGTTTACCCTAGGGGTGACCTTACTTTTGTTCGCATCGGGCGTCGGGTCCGAGGCTGGTTTGGTGCCGGCGGGCGGCTGATATAAATATCAGCGCCCCCCCCCCCCCCTTTTATTGTTCTTCGCCGTTCTTCGTCGTTCTTCGCCGCCACTCTGCCGAATCGAGCAAACGGAGCGCCCACGAGCTCAGGATTCGACGGCGGACGTTCCAGGAGCGCGCAGCGGAAGCTTTGAAGCGCGGATCTGAGGCAGAACGTCGGCGTTTCGCCCGCGAGGTAGGCGGTTTGAGTTTTAATCCCCGATCCCGTTTTTGCTGCGTTTTTCTGCAAATTGAAGCCGTAGCAGTGTAGATCGGGTCCCGGGGGTCGCTTAGACGCCTCCGGATCGCAAAACGGACCACCGGGGTGCTCCCGGCGGTCTGCGGAAGATCCGCCGGCGCGGCACCGGCGCGCGGCGGAGCCGCGGCGGCCGGCCGCCCAGCGCGGCGGCCCGCGGCGGAGCCGCGGGGGCGCGCGGCGGAGCGCCGCCGGCCAGGGCGGGCCGGCGGCGGCGGCCGGTCCGGCCTTTTTTTTCCGCATACGGGGGTCTTTAAACCCTCGTATCTTGCACCTCGGGAGTCGGATTCGCGTGCCGTTTGCGGCGACGTGACCCTGACGACGAGGCGAACCCTCCGGTATGGGTTCGAGGGTTTAAATGTTCGGGATCGTGGCCCGGGAGCGAGAAACGTCGTATAAAATAATATTATTTTATTATTTTACGACTTCGGGCCGTTGTAACTTCTACCCGGAGCGTCCGATTGACGTGCCGTCAGTGGCGTTGAGACCCTGATTGTACGACGGACTTTTTGAGATGGTTTCCGGGTGTTGGGTTTGCGAACGGGGTGCGGGCCCCACGAGGCCAAGTTTTGGCGTTTGCGGAGAAACGCAGCTTTTGCACCGGGAGTCCGATTTTGGCAGATGAATAGTCGATCCTGTGTGTTTTTCCGAGAGGATCACAATGGTGCGATCCGTTCGATGAGTTTCGGAATCCAGGCGTGGGCCCCACCCGAGTCGGCCTTCGGTGAATAGTACCTTTTTCAACGGGTGTCCGTTTTGGGCGAGTGAGTAGTCGATTCCGCCTGTTTTTCCGAGGGGATCATCGTGGTATGGTCCGCTCGATGGGTTTCGGGATCGTTGTGTGGGCCCCGCACGAGCTAGCTACGGTGAATAGTGCCTTTTTCACCGTTGCTCCGTTTTGGGCGAGTAAGCAGCCTATCCTGCGAGTTTTTCCGCGTGGAACGCGATGGTCGCTTCGGTTTTAGCCTAGGAGGTGCGCAGTGTGGCGTTGTGGCGGGTCGCTCGGGTTAGCGACGTTTGGACCAGCAGTGGTTGAGGGTTCTCCCTTGGTTCGTTCCCACGAGGGTTCGTGTGGCATCACAACCTTCGTGTGGGTTTGTGATCCTCTCGTTGGGATGTTTAAACTGTTAGAGTTGTGGTATCCCTCCGGTGGGCCCGAAGTGGATCCTCTAGCATCTTTACCCTAGATCGGGTTCTTGGTATCGCTGTGACCACCTATTTCACGGGCAGCGATCCCCTGTCTAGCAGGTTAATCCCGTAGGGTTTGTGGCATCATCGGAAATATGATCCCCTACGTGGTGGGTCGTGCAAAGTAGGGTTGTGGCATCGTTGGTTATACGATCCCCTACTCAGCGCTTGATGTCGGTAGGGTTGCGGTATCGTTGGTTATGTGATCCCCTACTCAGCGCGTGGTTTCAGTAGGGTTGCGGCATCGTTGGTTCGATCCCCTACATCGCGAGTTATACCAGTTAGGGTTCCGGTATCGTCGTGACCATCTTTATATGGACGATGATCCTCTATCTGAGTGTGGAGCTTCTGCGGAGCCACAGATCAGGTTGTGGCATCCCCCAGCGGATCCTGGGTGTGATCCCCTATCTGTGAGAACTACGTATGCCAGATCGGGTCGTGGTATCCCCCAGCGGACCCTGGGAGTGATCCCCTATCTGTGAGCTACGTATACCGGAGTGGGTCTTGGTATCCCCTAGTGGACCCTAGCGGCGATCCCCTATCCGTGGAGTTTGGTGGTTATGGTGTTCCGGTGATGTTTCCTCAGTGATGCTATCCGATGAGCGTGGTCTCACGGGTGAGCGTCTGAGATGTTTGCGAGTATCCCGATGGAGTGTATCTCTCGGATGAGTGTCATCTGGTATGACAGTGTTCGTGGTGTACTCTCCTGGTTGGGACAGTTGCTGGTGATGAGGTCGGTACCCCTTGTGGCTTTGTGGCATGAGCTGTGTATATCTGGATTGTTCAAGGTGTATGTATGGGCATACACCTGAGCTGAGCTGAGCTGACTAGTTGTGTTTAGCCGAGGATGGTCACGGGATGGAGTTTCTCTCTCGTCTGGGTTCCCTCTGGCTGGGTTGAGCGGACTGTTGCCTTCAGTTGCTCCCTTGGGTTTTGGGTTTTTGGGGTGCCTACTGAGTATGTTTATACTCACCCCTGCACGGGCTTTGCCCGCACATGTTTGTGTCTTGTGCAGACCACAGGCCTTTTGACAGAGTCCCAGGAGGACCCGGAGCAGGCGGAGCTTTGTGAGCGAGTTGACCGGGGTGTTTACCGGAGCTGTGCCGAGCGAGATTTCCGGCGGGTGTTTGTGGCAGCGTTCCCCTTCTTCAGAGCAGGTTGGACGCGCTTTGTAGTTTCCTTTTGGTGGGCCCTGTTTTGCCCTTGTACTTTTGCTGTTGCACTCTG
Organism: Viscum album; assembly: GCA_963277665.1. Taxonomy (NCBI): domain Eukaryota; kingdom Viridiplantae; phylum Streptophyta; class Magnoliopsida; order Santalales; family Viscaceae; genus Viscum; species Viscum album. The sequence goes on along the minus strand of OY728137.1, from coordinate 1,237,487,074 downwards.
GTTTGGGATAGATTGTATGCATGCATTTACTTTTCAGTTTCTATATCTCTGCACTGTTGCATGGAGGTGTTTGTGGGTGGGTGTGTACGGGTACCTTAGGCTAATGCCTCCCATGTGTGTGATAGCCTACTCGGCGCTAGTCGCCAGCCCCTGGCCTATTGGAGGCGGGCTTGGGGAGTCGCGGCTCGAGCCCCGTTGGGTCGGGTCGTGACAGAGTGGTATCAGAGGAGGTTCCACCTTTGGGATCTCAGAGCGTAGCTGGTCTAGCTGTGAGTTGGTTTGGGTTGCATAGCGGCAGTGTTAGGGTGTTTCGAGTTCGGCTTTCAGGCCAGGGACTCCAGTGTTGGTGCGGCGGCCGACGTATCCATACACCAGGACTCTGATAACCTGCCTTTCGACTCGGGACATTCGTACACTGGTCGCGGGGACATCATGGTACATGCATCATATAGGACTGGGTTTTTGGTTTTTCCTTGTCCTTCTTGAGTCAGCTCTCCAGATATACTCTTTGACTGTGGTGTGTCTTGAATGTATTTCAGGATGCCTCCACGACGACAGCCAGCGAGGGTTCCGCAACAGGATTGTGCAGATGACCCGCCCCGTGTAGTGGCTGTGGAGCAGGGCGCAGGTTCTGAGGTTGCACCACCAGGTGGTCTGCCAGTTGAGCCACCACCTGTCGAGCAGCTGGTTGTGCCGGCGGTGCAGGACGATGTTGCACGCAGGCTGAGTGCGTTGCACGAGTTCCAGAGGCAGCGACCTCTGAGGTTTCGGGGTGATCCAGACCCCCAGGCAGCTGATGACTGGCTTGAGGCAGTCACCCGAGTTTTCCGCCTAATGAGGACACCTCCAGATCAGATGGTGGTCCTAGCGGCGAGCCTTCTGCATGGTTCGGCCGGGCGATGGTGGAGTTTGGTGACGCAGTCCCATGACGAGGAGACACTCTCGTGGGCAGAGTTTGAGCGGCTCTTCAGGGAGGAGTTCTATCCGGTGACGCTGAGGTCAATGCGGATCCAGGAGCTTCTGCAGCTTCGTCAGGAGAGCATGACTGTGGCGGAGTACTCAGCGAGGTTCACAGACCTGTCGCGCTACTCCCTGGATATGGTTCGAGACCCGTTCTTTAGGGCTCGGACCTTCGAGCAGGGCTTACGCAGGGATATCCGAGCGGGTGTGGTTTCCTTGTGCCTGCCCACCTATGCTGGAGTGATGGAGCGAGCGTTGGTGGTGGAGAGCTTTCTGGCTGAGCAGATCTCTCCTGTTGGTGCTGGGCACGCGAGAGCTGAGACTTCGTCGGTCGGATCGGCATCTGGTAGCCGACGACAGACTCAGGGGTCTGGACGTGGCCGACGTTTCAGGAGGCGACCCCAGGATGGAGGATCTGAGCCTCAGGGCTCACAGGGCTCGCAGGCCAGTTTTGGTCAGCCGCAGGAGAGGCGGTGTTACGCTTGCGATGGTCGGGGACATCTTGCTAGAGATTGTCCGACCCGACGTGCTGCTGAGAGGGAGCCGGTCGATGGACCGCCTTGGCAGAGGCAGCGTCTCGAGCAAGGAGGTCCGCAGGGCGGCGGACGTGGTGTCGGAGCTGGTGCAGCGGGTGGCGGTGGTAGACAGTACCAGTTGCCACCACCCCCACCCCCAGGTGGTCCACGCCCAGCTCAGGGAGCTGGTGGTCGAGGGCGAGGACAGTTGCATGCCCTGGAGGCAGTCGACCCAGAGGCACCTCAGATGGATAGAGGTACGCCTTGTGTCTTTTCTACTTACTGCAGTAGTTTGATAGACACTGTTTAGCGGTACTCTTTCCTTTTGTTGCTTGCTCGAGTTTTGTTCAGGGCGTTGGTAAGACCCTGAGTGGTTGTTTGTTGGTGAGCTCGCTGGTGTGTGAGACCCAGTTGAGAGTCCAGTCGCTTTCCTTGTGCTTAGGGCTTTTCGGGGAAGAAAAGTTCTAAGGGGGGGGGGGGGGGAGGATGTAGCGACTCAGGTTTTTGGCCCTGTCATACTTTGGAATATTTCTACGAATAATTCCAGAGCTGGGCGCGAAGACGGCGTGCGATTCCGAGGCCCGGTGTGCCCGGAATTAATTTTATAAAAATATTAAGTTTTTTTTACTATGCATGTGGCGGGGGTGTGATATCTCATAAACGGTAGCTCAGAACGGGAATCTGAGGGCACGGTTGCGTCCGGAACGTGCCGTTTACCCTAGGCGGGGTGTAATCTTTGCGGGCGCAAGCCTGCGGTGAGAAACGCCACCAGGGGCGTTTCCGTAAATAAGTGGCAAGTTGGTGTGCGAGCGTCGGCTCGAATAACTTATGAGAGGAGTCTCGGATGAAAAATCTGAGACCGCCGTTGCGTTCAGAACGGCGCGTTTACCCTAGGGGTGACCTTACTTTTGTTCGCATCGAGCGTCGGGTCCGAGGCTGGTTTGGCGCCGGCGGGCGGCTGATATAAATATCAGCGCCCCCCCCCCCCCTTTTATTGTTCTTCGCCGTTCTTCGTCGTTCTTCGCCGCCACTCTGCCGAATCGAGCAAACGGAGCGCCCACGAGCTCAGGATTCGACGGCGGACGTTCCAGGAGCGCGCAGCGGAAGCTTTGAAACGCGGATCTGAGGCAGAACGTCGGCGTTTCGCCCGCGAGGTAGGCGGTTTGAGTTTTAATCCCCGATCCCGTTTTTGCTGCGTTTTTCTGCAAATTGAAGCCGTAGCAGTGTAGATCGGGTCCCGGGGGTCGCTTAGACGCCTCCGGATCGCAAAACGGACCACCGGGGTGCTCCCGGCGGTCTGCGGAAGATCCGCCGGCGCGGCACCGGCGCGGCGGCGCGCGGCGGAGCCGCGGCGGCCGGCCGCCCAGCGCGGCGGCCCGCGGCGGAGCCGCGGGGGCGCGCGGCGGAGCGCCGCCGGCCAGGGCGGGCCGGCGGCGGCGGCCGGTCCGGCCTTTTTTTTCCGCATACGGGGGTCTTTAAACCCTCGTATCTTGCACCTCGGGAGTCGGATTCGCGTGCCGTTTGCGGCGACGTGACCCTGACGACGAGGCGAACCCTCCGGTATGGGTTCGAGGGTTTAAATGTTCGGGATCGTGGCCCGGGAGCGAGAAACGTCGTATAAAATAATATTATTTTATTATTTTACGACTTCGGGCCGTTGTAACTTCTACCCGGAGCGTCCGATTGACGTGCCGTCAGTGGCGTTGAGACCCTGATTGTACGAAGGACTTTTTGAGATGGTTTCCGGGTGTTGGGTTTGCGAATGGGGTGCGGGCCCCACGAGGCCAGGTTTTGGCGTTTGCGGAGAAACGCAGCTTTTGCACCGGGAGTCCGATTTTGGCAGATGAATAGTCGATCCTGTGTGTTTTTCCGAGAGGATCACAATGGTGCGATCCGTTCGATGAGTTTCGGAATCCAGGCGTGGGCCCCACCCGAGTCGGCCTTCGGTGAATAGTACCTTTTTCAACGGGTGTCCGTTTTGGGCGAGTGAGTAGTCGATTCCGCCTGTTTTTCCGAGGGGATCATCGTGGTATGGTCCGCTCGATGGGTTTCGGGATCGTTGTGTGGGCCCCGCACGAGCTAGCTACGGTGAATAGTGCCTTTTTCACCGTTGCTCCGTTTTGGGCGAGTAAGCAGCCTATCCTGCGAGTTTTTCCGCGTGGAACGCGATGGTCGCTTCGGTTTTAGCCTAGGAGGTGCGCAGTGTGGCGTTGTGGCGGGTCGCTCGGGTTATCGACGTTTGGACCAGCAGTGGTTGAGGGTTCTCCCTTGGTTCGTTCCCACGAGGGTTCGTGTGGCATCACAACCTTCGTGTGGGTTTGTGATCCTCTCGTTGGGATGTTTAAACTGTTAGAGTTGTGGTATCCCTCCGGTGGGCCCGAAGTGGATCCTCTAGCATCTTTACCCTAGATCGGGTTCTTGGTATCGCTGTGACCACCTATTTCACGGGCAGCGATCCCCTGTCTAGCAGGTTAATCCCGTAGGGTTTGTGGCATCATCGGAAATATGATCCCCTACGTGGTGGGTCGTGCAAAGTAGGGTTGTGGCATCGTTGGTTATACGATCCCCTACTCAGCGCTTGATGTCGGTAGGGTTGCGGTATCGTTGGTTATGTGATCCCCTACTCAGCGCGTGGTTTCAGTAGGGTTGCGGCATCGTTGGTTCGATCCCCTACATCGCGAGTTATACCAGTTAGGGTTCCGGTATCGTCGTGACCATCTTTATATGGACGATGATCCTCTATCTGAGTGTGGAGCTTCTGCGGAGCCACAGATCAGGTTCTGGCATCCCCCAGCGGATCCTGGGTGTGATCCCCTATCTGTGAGAACTACGTATGCCAGATCGGGTCGTGGTATCCCCCAGCGGACCCTGGGAGTGATCCCCTATCTGTGAGCTACGTATACCGGAGTGGGTCTTGGTATCCCCTAGTGGACCCTAGCGGCGATCCCCTATCCGTGGAGTTTGGTGGTTATGGTGTTCCGGTGATGTTTCCTCAGTGATGCTATCCGATGAGCGTGGTCTCACGGGTGAGCGTCTGAGATGTTTGCGAGTATCCCGATGAAGTGTATCTCTCGGATGAGTGTCATCTGGTATGACAGTGTTCGTGGTGTACTCTCCTGGTTGGGACAGTTGCTGGTGATGAGGTCGGTACCCCTTGTGGCTTTGTGGCATGAGCTGTGTATATCTGGATTGTTCAAGGTGTATGTATGGGCATACACCTGAGCTGAGCTGAGCTGACTAGTTGTGTTTAGCCGAGGATGGTCACGGGATGGAGTTTCTCTCTCGTCTGGGTTCCCTCTGGCTGGGTTGAGCGGACTGTTGCCTTCAGTTGCTCCCTTGGGTTTTGGGTTTTTGGGGTGCCTACTGAGTATGTTTATACTCACCCCTGCACGGGCTTTGCCCGCACATGTTTGTGTCTTGTGCAGACCACAGGCCTTTTGACAGAGTCCCAGGAGGACCCGGAGCAGGCGGAGCTTTGTGAGCGAGTTGACCGGGGTGTTTACCGGAGCTGTGCCGAGCGAGATTTCCGGCGGGTGTTTGTGGCAGCGTTCCCCTTCTTCAGAGCAGGTTGGACGCGCTTTGTAGTTTCCTTTTGGTGGGCCCTGTTTTGCCCTTGTACTTTTGCTGTTGCACTCTGGTTTGGGATAGATTGTATGCATGCATTTACTTTTCAGTTTCTATATCTCTGCACTGTTGCATGGAGGTGTTTGTGGGTGGGTGTGTACGGGTACCTTAGGCTAATGCCTCCCATGTGTGTGATAGCCTACTCGGCGCTAGTCGCCAGCCCCTGGCCTATTGGAGGCGGGCTTGGGGAGTCGCGGCTCGAGCCCCGTTGGGTCGGGTCGTGACAGAGTGGTATCAGAGGAGGTTCCACCTTTGGGATCTCAGAGCGTAGCTGGTCTAGCTGTGAGTTGGTTTGGGTTGCATAGCGGCAGTGTTAGGGTGTTTCGAGTTCGGCTTTCAGGCCAGGGACTCCAGTGTTGGTGCGGCGGCCGACGTATCCATACACCAGGACTCTGATAACCTGCCTTTCGACTCGGGACATTCGTACACTGGTCGCGGGGACATCATGGTACATGCATCATATAGGACTGGGTTTTTGGTTTTTCCTTGTCCTTCTTGAGTCAGCTCTCCAGATATACTCTTTGACTGTGGTGTGTCTTGAATGTATTTCAGGATGCCTCCACGACGACAGCCAGCGAGGGTTCCGCAACAGGATTGTGCAGATGACCCGCCCCGTGTAGTGGCTGTGGAGCAGGGCGCAGGTTCTGAGGTTGCACCACCAGGTGGTCTGCCAGTTGAGCCACCACCTGTCGAGCAGCTGGTTGTGCCGGCGGTGCAGGACGATGTTGCACGCAGGCTGAGTGCGTTGCACGAGTTCTAGAGGCAGCGACCTCTGAGGTTTCGGGGTGATCCAGACCCCCAGGCAGCTGATGACTGGCTTGAGGCAGTCACCCGAGTTTTCCGCCTAATGAGGACACCTCCAGATCAGATGGTGGTCCTAGCGGCGAGCCTTCTGCATGGTTCGGCCGGGCGATGGTGGAGTTTGGTGACGCAGTCCCATGACGAGGAGACACTCTCGTGGGCAGAGTTTGAGCGGCTCTTCAGGGAGGAGTTCTATCCGGTGACGCTGAGGTCAATGCGGATCCAGGAGCTTCTGCAGCTTCGTCAGGAGAGCATGACTGTGGCGGAGTACTCAGCGAGGTTCACAGACCTGTCGCGCTACTCCCTGGATATGGATCGAGACCCGTTCTTTAGGGCTCGGACCTTCGAGCAGGGCTTACGTAGGGATATCCGAGCGGGTGTGGTTTCCTTGTGCCTGCCCACCTATGCTGGAGTGATGGAGCGAGCGTTGGTGGTGGAGAGCTTTCTGGCTGAGCAGATCTCTCCTGTTGGTGCTGGGCACGCGAGAGCTGAGACTTCGTCGGTCGGATCGGCATCTGGTAGCCGACGACAGACTCAGGGGTCTGGACGTGGCCGACGTTTCAGGAGGCGACCCCAGGATGGAGGATCTGAGCCTCAGGGCTCACAGGGCTCGCAGGCCAGTTTTGGTCAGCCGCAGGAGAGGCGGTGTTACGCTTGCGATGGTCGGGGACATCTTGCTAGAGATTGTCCGACCCGACGTGCTGCTGAGAGGGAGCCGGTCGATGGACCGCCTTGGCAGAGGCAGCGTCTCGAGCAAGGAGGTCCGCAGGGCGGCAGACGTGGTGTCGGAGCTGGTGCAGCGGGTGGCGGTGGTAGACAGTACCAGTTGCCACCACCCCCACCCCCAGGTGGTCCACGCCCAGCTCAGGGAGCTGGTGGTCGAGGGCGAGGACAGTTGCATGCCCTGGAGGCAGTCGACCCAGAGGCACCTCAGATGGATAGAGGTACGCCTTGTGTCTTTTCTACTTACTGCAGTAGTTTGATAGACACTGTTTAGCGGTACTCTTTCCTTTTGTTGCTTGCTCGAGTTTTGTTCAGGGCGTTGGTAAGACCCTGAGTGGTTGTTTGTTGGTGAGCTCGCTGGTGTGTGAGACCCAGTTGAGAGTCCAGTCGCTTTCCTGGTGCTTAGGGCTTTTCGGGGAAGAAAAGTTCTAAGGGGGGGGGGAGGATGTAGAGACTCAGGTTTTTGGCCCTGTCATACTTTGGAATATTTCTACGAATAATTCCAGAGCTGGGCGCGAAGACGGCGTGCGATTCCGAGGCCCGGTGTGCCCGGAATTAATTTTATAAAAATATTAAGTTTTTTTTACTATGCATGTGGCGGGGGTGTGATATCTCCTAAACGGTAGCTCAGAACGGGAATCTGAGGGCACGGTTGCGTCCGGAACGTGCCGTTTACCCTAGGCGGGGTGTAATCTTTGCGGGCGCAAGCCTGCGGTGAGAAACGCCACCAGGGGCGTTTCCGTAAATAAGTGGCAAGTTGGTGTGCGAGCGTCGGCTCGAATAACTTATGAGAGGAGTCTCGGATGAAAAATCTGAGACCGCCGTTGCGTTCAGAACGGCGCGTTTACCCTAGGGGTGACCTTACTTTTGTTCGCATCGGGCGTCGGGTCCGAGGCTGGTTTGGCGCCGGCGGGCGGCTGATATAAATATCAGCGCCCCCCCCCCCCTTTTATTGTTCTTCGCCGTTCTTCGTCGTTCTTCGCCGCCACTCTGCCGAATCGAGCAAACGGAGCGCCCACGAGCTCAGGATTCGACGGCGGACGTTCCAGGAGCGCGCAGCGGAAGCTTTGAAACGCGGATCTGAGGCAGAACGTCGGCGTTTCGCCCGCGAGGTAGGCGGTTTGAGTTTTAATCCCCGATCCCGTTTTTGCTGCGTTTTTCTGCAAATTGAAGCCGTAGCAGTGTAGATCGGGTCCCGGGGGTCGCTTAGACGCCTCCGGATCGCAAAACGGACCACCGGGGTGCTCCCGGCGGTCTGCGGAAGATCCGCCGGCGCGGCACCGGCGCGGCGGCGCGCGGCGGAGCCGCGGGGGCGCGCGGCGGAGCGCCGCCGGCCAGGGCGGGCCGGCGGCGGCGGCCGGTCCGGCCTTTTTTTTCCGCATACGGGGGTCTTTAAACCCTCGTATCTTGCACCTCGGGAGTCGGATTCGCGTGCCGTTTGCGGCGACGTGACCCTGACGACGAGGCGAACCCTCCGGTATGGGTTCGAGGGTTTAAATATTCGGGATCGTGGCCCGGGAGCGAGAAACGTCGTATAAAATAATATTATTTTATTATTTTACGACTTCGGGCCGTTGTAACTTCTACCCGGAGCGTCCGATTGACGTGCCGTCAGTGGCGTTGAGACCCTGATTGTACGACGGACTTTTTTAGATGGTTTCCGGGTGTTGGGTTTGCGAACGGGGTGCGGGCCCCACGAGGCCAGGTTTTGGCGTTTGCGGAGAAACGCAGCTTTTGCACCGGGAGTCCGATTTTGGCAGATGAATAGTCGATCCTGTGTGTTTTTCCGAGAGGATCACAATGGTGCGATCCGTTCGATGAGTTTCGGAATCCAGGCGTGGGCCCCACCCGAGTCGGCCTTCGGTGAATAGTACCTTTTTCAACGGGTGTCCGTTTTGGGCGAGTGAGTAGTCGATTCCGCCTGTTTTTCCGAGGGGATCATCGTGGTATGGTCCGCTCGATGGGTTTCGGGATCGTTGTGTGGGCCCCGCACGAGCTAGCTACGGTGAATAGTGCCTTTTTCACCGTTGCTCCGTTTTGGGCGAGTAAGCAGCCTATCCTGCGAGTTTTTCCGCGTGGAACGCGATGGTCGCTTCGGTTTTAGCCTAGGAGGTGCGCAGTGTGGCGTTGTGGCGGGTCGCTCGGGTTAGCGACGTTTGGACCAGCAGTGGTTGAGGGTTCTCCCTTGGTTCGTTCCCACGAGGGTTCGTGTGGCATCACAACCTTCGTGTGGGTTTGTGATCCTCTCGTTGGGATGTTTAAACTGTTAGAGTTGTGGTATCCCTCCGGTGGGCCCGAAGTGGATCCTCTAGCATCTTTACCCTAGATCGGGTTCTTGGTATCGCTGTGACCACCTATTTCACGGGCAGCGATCCCCTGTCTAGCAGGTTAATCCCGTAGGGTTTGTGGCATCATCGGAAATATGATCCCCTACGTGGTGGGTCGTGCAAAGTAGGGTTGTGGCATCGTTGGTTATACGATCCCCTACTCAGCGCTTGATGTCGGTAGGGTTGCGGTATCGTTGGTTATGTGATCCCCTACTCAGCGCGTGGTTTCAGTAGGGTTGCGGCATCGTTGGTTCGATCCCCTACATCGCGAGTTATACCAGTTAGGGTTCCGGTATCGTCGTGACCATCTTTATATGGACGATGATCCTCTATCTGAGTGTGGAGCTTCTGCGGAGCCACAGATCAGGTTGTGGCATCCCCCAGCGGATCCTGGGTGTGATCCCCTATCTGTGAGAACTACGTATGCCAGATCGGGTCGTGGTATCCCCCAGCGGACCCTGGGAGTGATCCCCTATCTGTGAGCTACGTATACCGGAGTGGGTCTTGGTATCCCCTAGTGGACCCTAGCGGCGATCCCCTATCCGTGGAGTTTGGTGGTTATGGTGTTCCGGTGATGTTTCCTCAGTGATGCTATCCGATGAGCGTGGTCTCACGGGTGAGCGTCTGAGATGTTTGCGAGTATCCCGATGGAGTGTATCTCTCGGATGAGTGTCATCTGGTATGACAGTGTTCGTGGTGTACTCTCCTGGTTGGGACAGTTGCTGGTGATGAGGTCGGTACCCCTTGTGGCTTTGTGGCATGAGCTGTGTATATCTGGATTGTTCAAGGTGTATGTATGGGCATACACCTGAGCTGAGCTGAGCTGACTAGTTGTGTTTAGCCGAGGATGGTCACGGGATGGAGTTTCTCTCTCGTCTGGGTTCCCTCTGGCTGGGTTGAGCGGACTGTTGCCTTCAGTTGCTCCCTTGGGTTTTGGGTTTTTGGGGTGCCTACTGAGTATGTTTATACTCACCCCTGCACGGGCTTTGCCCGCACATGTTTGTGTCTTGTGCAGACCACAGGCCTTTTGACAGAGTCCCAGGAGGACCCGGAGCAGGCGGAGCTTTGTGAGCGAGTTGACCGGGGTGTTTACCGGAGCTGTGCCGAGCGAGATTTCCGGCGGGTGTTTGTGGCAGCGTTCCCCTTCTTCAGAGCAGGTTGGACGCGCTTTGTAGTTTCCTTTTGGTGGGCCCTGTTTTGCCCTTGTACTTTTGCTGTTGCACTCTGGTTTGGGATAGATTGTATGCATGCATTTACTTTTCAGTTTCTATATCTCTGCACTGTTGCATGGAGGTGTTTGTGGGTGGGTGTGTACGGGTACCTTAGGCTAATGCCTCCCATGTGTGTGATAGCCTACTCGGCGCTAGTCGCCAGCCCCTGGCCTATTGGAGGCGGGCTTGGGGAGTCGCGGCTCGAGCCCCGTTGGGTCGGGTCGTGACAGAGTGGTATCAGAGGAGGTTCCACCTTTGGGATCTCAGAGCGTAGCTGGTCTAGCTGTGAGTTGGATTGGGTTGCATAGCGGCAGTGTTAGGGTGTTTCGAGTTCGGCTTTCAGGCCAGGGACTCCAGTGTTGGTGCGGCGGCCGACGTATCCATACACCAGGACTCTGATAACCTGCCTTTCGACTCGGGACATTCGTACACTGGTCGCGGGGACATCATGGTACATGCATCATATAGGACTGGGTTTTTGGTTTTTCCTTGTCCTTCTTGAGTCAGCTCTCCAGATATACTCTTTGACTGTGGTGTGTCTTGAATGTATTTCAGGATGCCTCCACGACGACAGCCAGCGAGGGTTCCGCAACAGGATTGTGCAGATGACCCGCCCCGTGTAGTGGCTGTGGAGCAGGGCGCAGGTTCTGAGGTTGCACCACCAGGTGGTCTGCCAGTTGAGCCACCACCTGTCGAGCAGCTGGTTGTGCCGGCGGTGCAGGACGATGTTGCACGCAGGCTGAGTGCGTTGCACGAGTTCCAGAGGCAGCGACCTCTGAGGTTTCGGGGTGATCCAGACCCCCAGGCAGCTGATGACTGGCTTGAGGCAGTCACCCGAGTTTTCCGCCTAATGAGGACACCTCCAGATCAGATGGTGGTCCTAGCGGCGAGCCTTCTGCATGGTTCGGCCGGGCGATGGTGGAGTTTGGTGACGCAGTCCCATGACGAGGAGACACTCTCGTGGGCAGAGTTTGAGCGGCTCTTCAGGGAGGAGTTCTATCCGGTGACGCTGAGGTCAATGCGGATCCAGGAGCTTCTGCAGCTTCGTCAGGAGAGCATGACTGTGGCGGAGTACTCAGCGAGGTTCACAGACCTGTCGCGCTACTCCCTGGATATGGTTCGAGACCCGTTCTTTAGGGCTCGGACCTTCGAGCAGGGCTTACGCAGGGATATCCGAGCGGGTGTGGTTTCCTTGTGCCTGCCCACCTATGCTGGAGTGATGGAGCGAGCGTTGGTGGTGGAGAGCTTTCTGGCTGAGCAGATCTCTCCTGTTGGTGCTGGGCACGCGAGAGCTGAGACTTCGTCGGTCGGATCGGCATCTGGTAGCCGACGACAGACTCAGGGGTCTGGACGTGGCCGACGTTTCAGGAGGCGACCCCAGGATGGAGGATCTGAGCCTCAGGGCTCACAGGGCTCGCAGGCCAGTTTTGGTCAGCCGCAGGAGAGGCGGTGTTACGCTTGCGATGGTCGGGGACATCTTGCTAGAGATTGTCCGACCCGACGTGCTGCTGAGAGGGAGCCGGTCGATGGACCGCCTTGGCAGAGGCAGCGTCTCGAGCAAGGAGGTCCGCAGGGCGGCGGACGTGGTGTCGGAGCTGGTGCAGCGGGTGGCGGTGGTAGACAGTACCAGTTGCCACCACCCCCACCCCCAGGTGGTCCACGCCCAGCTCAGGGAGCTGGTGGTCGAGGGCGAGGACAGTTGCATGCCCTGGAGGCAGTCGACCCAGAGGCACCTCAGATGGATAGAGGTACGCCTTGTGTCTTTTCTACTTACTGCAGTAGTTTGATAGACACTGTTTAGCGGTACTCTTTCCTTTTGTTGCTTGCTCGAGTTTTGTTCAGGGCGTTGGTAAGACCCTGAGTGGTTGTTTGTTGGTGAGCTCGCTGGTGTGTGAGACCCAGTTGAGAGTCCAGTCGCTTTCCTTGTGCTTAGGGCTTTTCGGGGAAGAAAAGTTCTAAGGGGGGGGGGAGGATGTAGCGACTCAGGTTTTTGGCCCTGTCATACTTTGGAAAATTTCTACGAATAATTCCAGAGCTGGGCGCGAAGACGGCGTGCGATTCCGAGGCCCGGTGTGCCCGGAATTAATTTTATAAAAATATTAAGTTTTTTTTACTATGCATGTGGCGGGGGTGTGATATCTCCTAAACGGTAGCTCAGAACGGGAATCTGAGGGCACGGTTGCGTCCGGAACGTGCCGTTTACCCTAGGCGGGGTGTAATCTTTGCGGGCGCAAGCCTGCGGTGAGAAACGCCACCAGGGGCGTTTCCGTAAATAAGTGGCAAGTTGGTGTGCGAGCGTCGGCTCGAATAACTTATGAGAGGAGTCTCGGATGAAAAATCTGAGACCGCCGTTGCGTTCAGAACGGCGCGTTTACCCTAGGGGTGACCTTACTTTTGTTCGCATCGGGCGTCGGGTCCGAGGCTGGTTTGGCGCCGGCGGGCGGCTGATATAAATATCAGCGCCCCCCCCCCCCTTTTATTGTTCTTCGCCGTTCTTCGTCGTTCTTCGCCGCCACTCTGCCGAATCGAGCAAACGGAGCGCCCACGAGCTCAGGATTCGACGGCGGACGTTCCAGGAGCGCGCAGCGGAAGCTTTGAAGCGCGGATCTGAGGCAGAACGTCGGCGTTTCGCCCGCGAGGTAGGCGGTTTGAGTTTTAATCCCCGATCCAGTTTTTGCTGCGTTTTTCTGCAAATTGAAGCCGTAGCAGTGTAGATCGGGTCCCGGGGGTCGCGTAGACGCCTCCAGATCGCAAAACGGACCACCGGGGAGCTCCCGGCGGTCCGCGGAAGATCCGCCGGCGCGGCACCGGCGCGCGGCGGAGCCGCGGTGGCGCGCGGCGGAGCGCCGCCGGCCAGGGCGGGCCGGCGGCGGCGGCCGGTCCAGGCCGGCCGGACCGGCCGGTCGGGGCCGGTCCGGCCTTTTTTTTCCGCATACGGGGGTCTTTAAACCCCCGTATCTTGCACCTCGGGAGTCGGATTCGCGTGCCGTTTGCGGCGACGTGACCCTGACGACGAGGCGAACCCTCCGGTATGGGTTCGAGGGTTTAAAGGTTCGGGATCGTGGCCCGAGAGCGAGAAACGTCGTATAAAATAATATTATTTTATTATTTTACGACTTCGGGCCGTTGTAACTTCTACCCGGAGCGTCCGATTGACGTGCCGTCAGTGGCGTTGAGACCCTGATTGTACGACGGACTTTTTGAGATGGTTTCCGGGTGTTGGGTTTGCGAACGGGGTGCGGGCCCCACGAGGCCGGGTTTTGGCGTTTGCGGAGAAACGCAGCTTTTGCACCGGGAGTCCGATTTTGGCAGATGAATAGTCGATCCTGTGTGTTTTTCCGAGAGGATCGCAATGGTGCGATCCGTTCGAGGAGTTTCGGAATCCAGGCGTGGGCCCCACCCGAGCCGGCCTTCGGTGAATAGTACCTTTTTCACCGGGTGTCCGTTTTGGGCGAGTGAGTAGTCGATTCCGCCTGTTTTTCCGAGGGGATCATCGTGGTATGGTCTGCTCGATGGGTTTCGGGATCGTTGTGTGGGCCCCGCACGAGCTAGCTACGGTGAATAGTGCCTTTTTCACCGTTGCTCCGTTTTGGGCGAGTAAGCAGCCTATCCTGCGAGTTTTTCCGCGTGGAACGCGATGGTCGCTTCGGTTTTAGCCTAGGAGGTGCGCAGTGTGGCGTTGTGGCGGGTCGCTCGGGTTAGCGACGTTTGGACCAGCAGTGGTTGAGGGTTCTCCCTTGGTTCGTTCCCACGAGGGTTCGTGTGGCATCACATCCTTCGTGTGGGTTTGTGATCCTCTCGTTGGGATGTTTAAACTGTTAGAGTTGTGGTATCCCTCCGGTGGGCCCGAAGTGGATCCTCTAGCATCTTTACCCTAGATCGGGTTCTTGGTATCGCTGTGACCACCTATTTCACGGGCAGCGATCCCCTGTCTAGCAGGTTAATCCCGTAGGGTTTGTGGCATCATCGGAAATATGATCCCCTACGTGGTGGGTCGTGCACAGTAGGGTTGTGGCATCGTTGGTTATACGATCCCCTACTCAGCGCTTGATGTCGGTAGGGTTGCGGTATCGTTGGTTATGCGATCCCCTACTCAGCGCGTGGTTTCAGTAGGGTTGCGGCATCGTTGGTTCGATCCCCTACATCGCGAGTTATACCAGTTAGGGTTCCGGTATCGTCGTGACCATCTTTATATGGACGATGATCCTCTATCTGAGTGTGGAGCTTCTGCGGATCCACAGATCGGGATGTGGCATCCCCCAGCGGATCCTGGGTGTGATCCCCTATCTGTGAGAACTACGTATGCCAGATCGGGTCGTGGTATCCCCCAGCGGACCCTGGGAGTGATCCCCTATCTGTGAGCTACGTATACCGGAGTGGGTCTTGGTATCCCCTAGTGGACCCTAGCGGCGATCCCCTATCCGTGGAGTTTGGTGGTTATGGTGTTCCGGTGATGTTTCCTCAGTGATGCTATCCGATGAGCGTGGTCTCACGGGTGAGCGTCTGAGATGTTTGCGAGTATCCCGATGGAGTGTATCTCTCGGATGAGTGTCATCTGGTATGACAGTGTTCGTGGTGTACTCTCCTGGTTGGGACAGTTGCTGGTGATGAGGTCGGTACCTCTTGTGGCTTTGTGGCGTGAGCTGTGTATATCTGGATTGTTCAAGGTGTATGTATGGGCATACACCTGAGCTGAGCTGAGCTGACTAGTTGTGTTTAGCCGAGGATGGTCACGGGATGGAGTTTCTCTCTCGTCTGGGTTCCCTCTGGCTGGGTTGAGCGGACTGTTGCCTTCAGTTGCTCCCTTGGGTTTTGGGTTTTTGGGGTGCCTACTGAGTATGTTTATACTCACCCCTGCACGGGCTTTGCCCGCACATGTTTGTGTCTTGTGCAGACCACAGGCCTTTTGACAGAGTCCCAGGAGGACCCGGAGCAGGCGGAGCTTTGTGAGCGAGTTGACCGGGGTGTTTACCGGAGCTGTGCCAAGCGAGATTTCCGGCGGGTGTTTGTGGTAGCGTTCCCCTTCTTCAGAGCAGGTTGGACGCGCTTTGTAGTTTCCTTTTGGTGGGCCCTGTTTTGCCCTTGTACTTTTGCTGTTGCACTCTG
Organism: Viscum album; assembly: GCA_963277665.1. NCBI lineage: Eukaryota > Viridiplantae > Streptophyta > Magnoliopsida > Santalales > Viscaceae > Viscum > Viscum album. The sequence goes on along the minus strand of OY728137.1, from coordinate 1,237,471,807 downwards.
GTTTGGGATAGATTGTATGCATGCATTTACTTTTCAGTTTCTATATCTCTGCACTGTTGCATGGAGGTGTTTGTGGGTGCGTGTGTACAGGTACCTTAGGCTAATGCCTCCCATGTGTGTGATAGTCTACTCGGCGCTAGTCGCCAGCCCCTGGCCTATTGGAGGCGGGCTTGGGGAGTCGCGGCTCGAGCCCCGTTGGGTCGGGTCGTGACAGAGTGGTATCAGAGGAGGTTCCACCTTTGGGATCTCAGAGCGTAGCTGGTCTAGCTGTGAGTTGGTTTGGGTTGCATAGCGGCAGTGTTAGGGTGTTTCGAGTTCGGCTTTCAGGCCAGGGACTCCAGTGTTGGTGCGGCGGCCGACGTATCCATACACCAGGACTCTGATAACCTGCCTTTCGACTCGGGACATTCGTACACTGGTCGCGGGGACATCATGGTACATGCATCATATAGGACTGGGTTTTTGGTTTTTCCTTGTCCTTCTTGAGTCAGCTCTCCAGATATACTCTTTGACTGTGGTGTGTCTTGAATGTATTTCAGGATGCCTCCACGACGACAGCCAGCGAGGGTTCCGCAACAGGATTGTGCTGATGACCCGCCCCGTGTAGTGGCTGTGGAGCAGGGCGCAGGTTCTGAGGTTGCACCACCAGGTGGTCTGCCAGTTGAGCCACCACCTGTCGAGCAGCTGGTTGTGCCGGCGGTGCAGGACGATGTTGCACGCAGGCTGAGTGCGTTGCACGAGTTCCAGAGGCAGTGACCTCTGAGGTTTCGGGGTGATCCAGACCCCCAGGCAGCTGATGACTGGCTTGAGGCAGTCACCCGAGTTTTCCGCCTAATGAGGACACCTCCAGATCAGATGGTGGTCCTAGCGGCGAGCCTTCTGCATGGTTCGGCCGGGCGATGGTGGAGTTTGGTGACGCAGTCCCATGACGAGGAGACACTCTCGTGGGCAGAGTTTGAGCGGCTCTTCAGGGAGGAGTTCTATCCGGTGACGCTGAGGTCAGTGCGGATCCAGGAGCTTCTGCAGCTTCGTCAGGAGAGCATGACTGTGGCGGAGTACTCAGCGAGGTTCACAGACCTGTCGCGCTACTCCCTGGATATGGTTCGAGACCCGTTCTTTAGGGCTCGGACCTTCGAGCAGGGCTTACGCAGGGATATCCGAGCGGGTGTGGTTTCCTTGTGCCTGCCCACCTATGCTGGAGTGATGGAGCGAGCGTTGGTGGTGGAGAGATTTCTGGCTGAGCAGATCTCTCCTGTTGGTGCTGGGCACGCGAGAGCTGAGACTTCGTCGGTCGGATCGGCATCTGGTAGCCGACGATAGACTCAGGGGTCTGGACGTGGCCGACGTTTCAGGAGGCGACCCCAGGATGGAGGATCTGAGCCTCAGGGCTCACAGGGCTCGCAGGCCAGTTTTGGTCAGCCGCAGGAGAGGCGGTGTTACGCTTGCGATGGTCGGGGACATCTTGCTAGAGATTGTCCGACCCGACGTGCTGCTGAGAGGGAGCCGGTCGATGGACCGCCTTGGCAGAGGCAGCGTCTCGAGCAAGGAGGTCCGCAGGGCGGCGGACGTGGTGTCGGAGCTGGTGCAGCGGGTGGCGGTGGTAGACAGTACCAGTTGCCACCACCCCCACCCCCACGTGGTCCACGCCCAGCTCAGGGAGCTGGTGGTCGAGGGCGAGGACAGTTGCATGCCCTGGAGGCAGTCGACCCAGAGGCACCTCAGATGGATAGAGGTACGCCTTGTGTCTTTTCTACTTACTGCAGTAGTTTGATAGACACTGTTTAGCGGTACTCTTTCCTTTTGTTGCTTGCTCGAGTTTTGTTCAGGGCGTTGGTAAGACCCTGAGTGGTTGTTTGTTGGTGAGCTCGCTGGTGTGTGAGACCCAGTTGAGAGTCCAGTCGCTTTCCTTGTGCTTAGGGCTTTTCGGGGACGAAAAGTTCTAAGGGGGGGGAGGATGTAGCGACTCAGGTTTTTGGCCCTGTCAGACTTTGGAATATTTCTACGAATAATTCCAGAGCTGGGCGCGAAGACGGCGTGCTATTCCGAGGCCCGGTGTGCCCGGAATTAATTTTATAAAAATATTAAGTTTTTTTTACTATGCATGTGGCGGGGGTGTGATATCTCCTAAACGGTAGCTCAGAACGGGAATATGAGGGCACGGTTGCGTCCGGAACGTGCCGTTTACCCTAGGCGGGGTGTAATCTTTGCGGGTGCAAGCCTGCGGTGAGAAACGCCACCAGGGGCGTTTCCGTAAATAAGTGGCAAGTTGGTGTGCGAGCGTCGGCTCGAATAACTTATGAGCGGAGTCTCGGATTAAAAATCTGAGACCGCCGTTGCGTTCAGAACGGCGCGTTTACCCTAGGGGTGACCTTACTTTTGTTCGCATCGGGCGTCGGGTCCGAGGCTGGTTTGGCGCCGGCGGGCGGCTGATATAAATATCAGCGCCCCCCCCCCCCCCCTTTTATTGTTCTTCGCCGTTCTTCGTCGTTCTTCGCCGCCACTCTGCCGAATCGAGCAAACGGAGCGCCCACGAGCTCAGGATTCGACGGCGGACGTTCCAGGAGCGCGCAGCGGAAGCTTTGAAGCGCGGATCTGAGGCAGAACGTCGGCGTTTCGCCCGCGAGGTAGGCGGTTTGAGTTTTAATCCCCGATCCAGTTTTTGCTGCGTTTTTCTGAAAATTGAAGCCGTAGCAGTGTAGATCGGGTCCCGGGGGTCACGTAGACGCCTCCGGATCGCAAAACGGACCACCGGGGTGCTCCCGGCGGTCCGCGGAAGATCCGCCGGCGCGGCACCGGCGCGCGGCGGAGCGCCGCCGGCCAGGGCGGGCCGGCGGCGGCGGCCGGTCCAGGCCGGCCGGACCGGCCGGTCGGGGCCGGTCCGGCCTTTTTTTTTCCGCATACGGGGGTCTTTAAACCCCCGTATCTTGCACCTCGGGAGTCGGATTCGCGTGCCGTTTGCGGCGACGTGACCCTGACGACGAGGCGAACCCTCCGGTATGGGTTCGAGGGTTTAAAGGTTCGGGATCGTGGCCCGGGAGCGAGAAACGTCGTATAAAATAATATTATTTTATTATTTTACGACTTCGGGCCGTTGTAACTTCTACCCGGAGCGTCCGATTGACGTGCCGTCAGTGGCGTTGAGACCCTGATTGTACGATGGACTTTTTGAGATGGTTTCCGGGTGTTGGGTTTGCGAACGGGGTGCGGGCCCCACGAGGCCGGGTTTTGGCGTTTGCGGAGAAACGCAGCTTTTGCACCGGGAGTCCGATTTTGGCAGATGAATAGTCGATGCTGTGTGTTTTTCCGAGAGGATCGCAATGGTGCAATCCGTTCGATGAGTTTCGGAATCCAGGCGTGGGCCCCACCCGAGCCGGCCTTCGGTGAATAGTACCTTTTTCACCGGGTGTCCGTTTTGGGCGAGTGAGTAGTCGATTCCGCCTGTTTTTCCGAGGGGATCATCGTGGTATGGTCCGCTCGATGGGTTTCGGGATCGTTGTGTGGGCCCCGCACAAGCTAGCTACGGTGAATAGTGCCTTTTTCACCGTTGCTCCGTTTCGGGCGAGTAAGCAGCCTATCCTGCGAGTTTTTCCGCGTGGAACGCGATGGTGGCTTCGGTTTTGGCCTAGGAGGTGCGCAGTGTGGCGTTGTGGCGGGTCGCTCGGGTTAGCGACATTTGGACCAGCAGTGGTTGAGGGATCTCCCTTGGTTCGTTCCCACGAGGGTTCGTGTGGCATCACAACCTTCGTGTGGGTTTGTGATCCTCTCGTTGGGATGTTTAAACTGTTAGAGTTGTGGTATCCCTCCGGTGGGCCCGAAGTGGATCCTCTAGCATCTTTACCCTAGATCGGGTTCTTGGTATCGCTGTGACCACCTATTTCACGGGCAGCGATCCCCTGTCTAGCAGGTTAATCCCGTAGGGTTTGTGGCATCATCGGAAATATGATCCCCTACGTGGTGGGTCGTGCACAGTAGGGTTGTGGCATCGTTGGTTATACGATCCCCTACTCAGCGCTTGATGTCGGTAGGGTTGCGGTATCGTTGGTTATGCGATCCCCTACTCAGCGCGTGGTTTTAGTAGGGTTGCGGCATCGTTGGTTCGATCCCCTACATCGCGAGTTATACCAGTTAGGGTTCCGGTATCGTCGTGACCATCTTTATATGGACGATGATCCTCTATCTGAGTGTGGAGCTTCTGCGGAGCGACAGATCGGGTTGTGGCATCCCCCAGCGGATCCTGGGTGTGATCCCCTATCTGTGAGAACTACATATGCCAGATCGGGTCGTGGTATCCCCCAGCGGACCCTGAGAGTGATCCCCTATCTGTGAGCTACGTATACCGGAGTGGGTCTTGGTATCCCCTAGCAGACCCTAGCGGCGATCCCCTATCCGTGGAGTTTGGTGGTTATGGTGTTCCGGTGATGTTTCCTCAGTGATGCTATCCGATGAGCGTGGTCTCACGGGTGAGCGTCTGAGATGTTTGTGAGTATCCCGATGGAGTGTATCTCTCGGATGAGTGTCATCTGGTATGACAGTGTTCGTGGTGTACTCTCCTGGTTGGGACAGTTGCTGGTGATGAGGTCGGTACCTCTTGTGGCTTTGTGGCGTGAGCTGTGTATATCTGGATTGTTCAAGGTGTATGTATGGGCATACACCTGAGCTGAGCTGAGCTGACTAGTTGTGTTTAGCAGAGGATGGTCACGGGATGGAGTTTCTCTCTCGTCTGGGTTCCCTCTGGCTGGGTTGAGCGGACTGTTGCCTTCAGTTGCTCCCTTGGGTTTTGGGTTTTTGGGGTGCCTACTGAGTATGTTTATACTCACCCCTGCACGGGCTTTGTCCGCACATGTTTGTGTCTTGTGCAGACCACAGGCCTTTTGACGGAGTCCCAGGAGGACCCGGAGCAGGCGGAGCTTTGTGAGCGAGTTGACCGGGGTGTTTACCGGAGCTGTGCCGAGCGAGATTTCCGGCGGGTGTTTGTGGCAGCGTTCCCCTTCTTCAGAGCAGGTTGGACGCGCTTTGTAGTTTCCTTTTGGTGGGCCCTGTTTTGCCCTTGTACTTTTGCTGTTGCACTCTGGTTTGGGATAGATTGTATGCATGCATTTACTTTTCAGTTTCTATATCTCTGCACTGTTGCATGGAGGTGTTTGTGGGTGCGTGTGTACAGGTACCTTAGGCTAATGCCTCCCATGTGTGTGATAGCCTACTCGGCGCTAGTCGCCAGCCCCTGGCCTATTGGAGGCGGGCTTGGGGAGTCGCGGCTCGAGCCCCGTTGGGTCGGGTCGTGACATCTATGACTATATCAAAGGGTGAAAAAAGTCGCATAATGGATTAGGTTTAATGCCTAATCCCATACATAACGTCCCCTGAGAATAAACAATTACCCAATGCATTAGAGAACTATCTAGGTGAACCCAAAATAACATGTTTATGCATAGGTGTGCCACATAATGAATCAAACATATGGAATAAACCAAAGGGTTACCCATGAAATGAAATTGGTATCATAATCTTGTCACAAGACATAACTAAGGATTATATAAAAATAGTTTACATGAAACAAGTGTTTTAAATAATTCTTGGGAATTCATTGTAGAAAAATAGATCATAAATAATGATGTAAAGCTAAATTAAAAACATGAAAAAGAGTTGTTAGGTAACATCTGAAATGTTCCACTTTAGTGCTTATTTTGGGAAAATAATAAAGAGTATTTTTTTATGATAAAGACATAATTATTTTAAGAAAAATAAAAAGGTATTAAAATATTTTTTCATGATAAATTGAACATCTTTAGAAAAATAGTTGATTCTTAGAATATTTTATGGAGTGTACTTGAAAATGGATAAGAAACGGAGAATTTCTCTTTAATCAGGTTTTCTTATCAAGAGGAATTAGGAAGAGAGCCTTTTAAAACATTAAATTCCATATAAATGAAAGTCTTATTGAGATAAATCTATATTTTTGATACATATAAATAGAATATAGTATAATTATAAAATAATAATGAAGATATTAATTAAGTTAGAGAGAGAAAGTGCAACCCAAAGGAATTATGGATGTTTTGAGAGATCTGTTACCATATGTCCAAATGCATTCTTACATTGAACTTAATGTCATGTTTAATAAAATTAGATTCATTAAGGTCATAATTAATAACCCATTTCATATTTATTTGATTTATTTCAATTTTATTATGTTCATTTATGGTAATTTTGATGAGTTATAAGTTTCAATGTCGTCATTCAGAGAGTGTTTGTTTTATGGTTTCATTATCGGTTCACTTGTGTATAATAATGAAATTTTTTATCAAATGGAAATAATATAACATAAGTGGAATGAAATGGTATTCATTAAATTAAAAAAGTATAATAGTTCCCAGATGTATTTTTTTAACATGTGGATGATTCAATTGGTAAAACATTAATAATAAATGTTTAGTTTATTTTGGCAGTTTTTCTGTCCAAAACAAGTTTATTTCATTTTATTTAATATCATGTATATATATTGGTAATAGAACATGAAATAATATACAATTTACTTATTAAAAATTTTATTTAACCATAATAATAATTTTATGTCCAGCCATGAAGGCTATAATGAAAAATGAAAACCCATTATCAATGGATATGGTTAATCACCTTAATTTGGAAAATGGTTTCCATTATTTAAATATGATATGATGAAAAAAAGGGATTGATAAAAAAATCACTTAGTATTTAAATGATAATGTATTTAGTATTATTTTTTGTTTGAAAGTGGTGGGGAGAGGGTAGAAGAAAAATGAAATTAAAAGAGGTAGTTTTAGAATGTTACCACATGTATATCACCTCCTTGAAGGACCACTTGAAGAACGTGGAATTTTTCATTTGGCCAGAACAGAAGAACATGGAATTGGAAACTGTGTATATGAAATTTTTAGGATGATATATTTATATATAAAAGTCTTGGAAGATGTGGGGAGAAGGGGTTGTTAGAAGTGTTATTTATAATGGAGGAGAGTTTTTTTTTGAAATTCCACAATAGATTAAATTATAAAAAATTGATTTGCTTTAATAATAACAAAAAAGATCTATGTATTATAAGATAAGATAATATGAGTTAGTAATATCATAAACCAATAAAATTTAGACATTTTTTAGTATTATTTTAAACTTTATCATTTCGATTAACCCTTACTTATATTGGGTCAATTTGACCATAAATGTAAAATATATGAAATTTTAGATCATATAATAATCAAATTTTATTTTTTAAACTTTTTTATTATTTTTAAATAATTTAATAAATCATTAATCACATAAAATTTCATTATAGTGTATTATGATACTATTCACTACTTTGACAATTAAATTCAATTAGAAAACAAGTAAAATTAGAACCAAATATTTTAATATATCCCAAAAATGTCATGTCTAGATAGAAATTCATGGATAAACATAAATATCTTACATTATATGAATTTGAATATTTTTATTATATTTTATTTGATTTTCCTGTTAATTGAAAAATTATCGTATCTGCTTTCTGTAAGAATATAAGGAAATTATTTAATTCCATTTTTTTAAAATAAATTAAAAATATTACTAAAAATATTTTATGTTTACAAAAAGTATTTATAGTCGCGAATATCTTATAGTTATCCCTGTATTAAAAATATTATACTTATTAAAAATAAGAGTGATACATTTTATAACATTCATTGATTTTAATAATTTTTATGTAATTTCTATAAAATGTGTCAATTAAATAACTCCATTTATAACATTAAGTGTTAATATTATAATTCAATTCACCCAATAATAATTTCGATGAATAATCGTGGCATTATAACTTATTTTTTTTCTAGATTAAACATATTTACCCTTTACTGAGATGACATATTTCAACACCATTACTCTTCATATTGAAAAAATAAAAGGGGCATATTTACTAAATTTTTACCTCCTAATTCAAAATATGTAATAAATTATTCAAAATTCAAAGCATATAGGTTTTACAAGTTAATTTAAATTTACACTGAAGAAACACAATGAAAAATAATTTTTCAGAAAAATGCCTCATTTAAGTATAAAACTTTTATACTAAATTCATTTCAAAGAAAAAAATAGATTATTTATAATAAAAAGTGAATATTTATATTTTAAAAATAATCCAAAATATAATTTGACTTTGTAAATGTTTTAAAAGAATACACAATTTTCAATATAAATCAATAATTTTCCATATTCATTAAAATTTATAACTTTTGAAAAGAATCCAATAAAATAATCCTAACATAATTTTTAAATTATCAATCTAAAATAGATGTTTAATTTATAAAATAAATTTTCTGGAAGTTTCAAAATTAATTATATTTATTTTCTCATAAAAAGAAAAAAATAATTTTTTAAGAAAACATATTTTTGAGTTTTAAAATGAATTTACTAAAAATTAAGTGTTTATTTAATTAAAATTAATAAATTAATTTCATAATACGGTTATTACTCTTCATACCCTCAAAATTTAAAAACTATTCTATAATAGAAATGTTGAAATAATAATGTTTTAATAGTATATTACGGTTCATTTAAACTTGGTGTTACAAAATACACAAGCTATAGAAGAAATAAAATTATTTAAAGTGAAATATATCATTAAAATATTAGGGAGTTATTGGAAATACTTACACAAATTATGTGAATTGATAAGGTTTCCATTACATCTGCTTGGATGCATTTCAAAATAATGGTGGAGATATGATTAAACCATTACATTATGAATCAGAATGTATTATTTTTAAACTATTAAAACAATTAAGAAATAATAAAAATTTATGTATGGCTAATCTAAAAATAATAATCTTGTTTTCATTATGAATATTTTCAAGGTCCTTCATAGATTTAAGTTACATAATTTATTTTTTCCTAAATATTGTTCCCAATGATTTTAATAAACTTAATATAACCCTAATAGTAAATAACCCAAATATCATAGCCCATATCTAGTGGTTACATTATTACATTGGTAAAAAATAAAAGAAATATCATCCCAATGTAATTAATATTTTAATATTCTTGGTAAACTAGATACATATTTTAATCAAAAAAAAGTGAAAACCTAAAATACAAATTTTTTTTATGGGATCATATTTTCCCTTATAGCATATCTATATATTTCAATCACTAAAAATTTCTTGGAATCTTGGGGAAATGAAACATAATTTTTTTTGATCTTATATGCGTAGTAAGGGGATATATACCATAAAAGATAAATAAGGTATGAACAGTATGACAAGAATAAATGATGATCAAAAAATGCCACACAAATAATTACATGAGCTTGAAACTCACCCAAGGATATAAAAACAATTCAAATATAATAATTTGTATCATTAAATAATTTCATAATGATTGAATTCAAAATAACGAACATTTTAAACATACCATCGAGGACTTGTTCTAAGACATGTAAAAATACAACCAAGTCCCCATGCAAAGACATCGCAAAAATTGGCATGGAGTAGACCAAATAATCAACTCTCATGATACCTTCTAATGAATCAAGGGGGTATTTAATTCTAGTCCCCACTTCTCACTGAATAATTTAAATTCATTACTCATATGAACAATCAATAACAAATCAATATGCCTTAAAAATAGCTGCGCATATTAGAGGAAATATCATAAGGAATTTGAATAAATTCTCTAGTCAAAATGATTAAAAACCATCAATAAAAATATTTTGGATTGTATCATTAGTGTATATAATTAGTAATTCACAATATTCAACAAAATTATGTGACATAGGTTAAAATACTTTAAAAAATCACTTGAAATATTCTTGAAGAAAACCCCCTTTGAAATAGTAGATTTAAATTCTAAAAATTTCTTTTATATTATTGAAAATAATTAGTTTTAAAATAATTTTGTAAAATTTAAAATTTAGGTTTAAATAACATTGTGGTCATGAATGTGGGAAATTTTTTTCATACGGTATATGATAAAAACATTCATTTAATACTATTATAAAAATTTAATAAGAGCCTCGTTCAGAAAAAAACTAGATCATTAAATATAAAATTTTTTATAAGTAATTAAACTATTGGTAAATATAACTTTAAAAAATAATTTTATATTCTTAAAATCATTCTTCAAAATATTTTTATAAAATATTGATATGGAAGAAAAAGAATTTTTGATCGAAGGGAATAATAGACTCGGTTTTCCTTAAAAATTTAATTTTGTAAATTGAATACATAAATAGAATAAAATTATATAATCTTTTTTAATATAAATGAATAGCCATATAAGAGAAAAATATATTCAGTTTAATAAATAATGATCATATAATTCCCCCAAGAGAGACTTAAACATAAACAAACATGAATAATGATGAGATTGTGAAATAAATTATTACCTCAGATTAAACATTCATTGTATATGATTGAAAAAACTATATATATATATATATTATATCTATTATATAACAATATTAATATATAACACCATATATTACTTACTCATAATCTTTTATCACCTATTTATTAATAATTGTTTGTTAAAATCACTGTTTCGGGTGATAACTGTTTCATTTTCCATTTGTGTTTTCATTTGGTAGATTTGGTCCTTGTACTTTTATACGGGTATAATAATATATATAATTTTAATAATTATATAAATATCATAAATATTTTTTATATATGAATTTAGAGAAATCCATAAAATATAGAGATAAAATTGAATTACATCATTAATGGAGACGGTAGGACATGCATATTCAGGAACATTGTTTCTGTTTTTTGACAGATGGAACATAATAAAGGTAAATAATAATTCAAATTTTAAAAATTATTTATATAATATATATATATAATATATTTATTAAATACATCCTTATTACAATCCATGTAGTTTAAAAATGAAAAATGAATCACATCGCTTCGTGGAGGTGGTAGTCCACACGTATACACAAGCAACACTATCATTTTCCAAAAAATTGGATGATAAAAAGGTATATATCATATTATTAACAAATAATAATAATTATGTCATAAATATAACATATATACATTAAAACCATAACAATACCCACCCATAAAATATGATTATGAAAAATTAATTGTATCGCTACGTGGAGTCAACAAGTTGTAAGTATGCATGAGTGATACATTCACTTTACATTTGATGTATAAGAGAGTGGATAATTGTGGATTAAAATAAATGATAAAATTTTATATTATGTAGGATAACAACGTTTTTATATTATGATAAATATAATATTTTTAGATGAGGTATAACAAGAAATAAATTGAATGATATTGAATAGGACAATTACATCTTCTTGGGGATTCCTCAGTTAGAGCCTTTATTATGTATACTATGGTTGGTGTTTTTGGTATATTATAAAATATATTACTTATGTTAGTATTTTTATATTTTTTATTGGGTAGTTATTGGTCATTCTAGGTTGATAAATGTTGTGTAAATAAGTGAAGGTAGGGGTGTCCATTTATAAGGGAGGGAAATGAAACACTTTGAATTATTTAAAATATTAAACCATTACTAAGTAATTATAAAAACAAGTGCCTCAAAATGGATATATATTAAAATATAATTTATTATATGGATTAAATATTATAAAAAATAAAGGTTTCATTGGTATTTTAAACTGTATCATTTGGTTTAACACCTTAGTTGATTTATTTTAACATTAACGGGGGTAACATCATTTTCAATCTTACGGGGTTATAATTATAATTATGTATTGAAAATTCCATAATAAAGGGGAATATGATGAAATTATATACCATATATCATCCAAAATTTTTTATTTCAATATATTACTGATTTTCAGATATTTTAATAAAAAATTGTTTTTATGAAATATCATTATTGATTTTTTGACACTATTATATTAATCTGACTTAAAACACATAAATAAATTGATGGAATTATGATAAAATCCTTTAATATGATAAAAATATTTTATATTATTCTATAACATAAATTTATCACTATAACTCATTCATATTACACTACTTTTAAGATTTTTAATTTCATTTATTTTATTTTTTATTAATTGAAGAAATATTGTGTCCCTCTTGTATAATAATTTAAGGTATATATATATATATGCACTAAAAACTATAAATAAATTTATAAAAAGAAATTAATTTTATTATTAAAAAATTAATTAAGTCATAAATTTATTTTGTACCTATTTAAACAAATAATATATATTTAAATGTAAGAGCGTGACCTTTTGTACTTATCTTTTCAATAAATATTATATTGGTAATTTCCATGAAAAATTGTACTTTAAATAATTAAATTTCTTAAATAATGAGATAATAGTTGAATTAATTTTTTTCTTATGGGAATTTAAATGAAAAATTTTACCTTAACATGAATTTTTAACCAAGATTAACTTGTTATACCCTTTACTGAGGTGATAAATTTTACCAGAGTTACTAATCATATTGACTAATCCAAATGGACCTATTTACAGAATTTGAAACTTATCATTAAAAATATGGAATCCTTTATTCATGATTCAATTTATGTAATGGGTATTTATTATTTTAAAATTAAAAAATTCAATAAAAAATAGATTTTAAGAAAAAGTAATTTTTTACGTATGATAATGTTTTTTATAAAAAATCAATCAAAAAATTGATTCTAATAAAATTGATTTGACTAATCATAGAGTAATAGAGATAATTTTATTTTAAAATAATTTTTCATCAAAATACATATTAGTAATTTTTTTAAATAAAAACACATTTTTCAATAATAGTTGATATGTTTTAACTATTCAATAGAAAAGCAATCGTTACAATAAAATCCAACAATTTTATCATAAGATAATTTTTAAATGATGATCTATAAAATTATATTACTTTATTAAATTAAACATTATAGTATTTTGAGAAACTAAATATAGTATTTTCTCATAAAAATAATAATTTTCTCAAAGAAAATGTATTTATGAAGTATAATTTTACTAAAATTTAGAGATTATATAATAATTTTTCACAATACATTTATATTGTGTTGGAATTTAATATATATTTTGTAAAGTCATTAACCATATTCACACTAACCAATTTAACAGCTAGGTTATAAAAGTCATATTTAATTAATATATTTTATAGGATGTTTTAGTTGGGTGTTGCCTGTTGTATACACTATCAAACATAATGTTCTTATTTTAAAATTTTGAGGTGTTACATGGATGAGAAGTTGAAGGACTAGAGGTTTTATAAGGGTATTTGATTAGATATTTGGGATAATGTCTTCATAGTTAATCTTACATTGTATGTTGATGCTTTGGATGTGGATTTAATGAATGAAATTGCTCTTCCTAGTATGTCAGGGTTAAAGAAAGTTCCTTCTACTCCTAAATCCAGTTTCACAGGTTCCTTTAACAGAATGAGAATGTGGTATAAATATCATGTCTGAAATAATGGTGGTGTTTCTTGATAACATAATTTCAAAAAATCATATGTGGAATCTGTTAAAGTATCATTTAGTTGTTTCCAATTTGTTAATATTGGGTACTCCATGTATGCTTTCATAGAGGAACCAAATATCTATAGCTCTTATGGATAATCCAGTAACATGTAGAGTTATTTCCATGTTCTTAACACTCTTTGTAGTGGTATGGTCTCATCATTACTAAGAGGATCTATTTTCACGAACCAACCCGAGTCGACCCTGAACCGGACACCCGATCTGGTCCGCGGCAAGTCCCGAGGGGTGTTCCCGATCCCCCCGGGAAGGCAACAAGTGCCGGACATTTAAAATTTTAAATCATTGGGAATGATTTCTACCCAAACTAAAAATAGGGTCAAACGAAAGAAAATAAACTAAACAAAAAGACAAACACTAAAGACATAAACAAAACTACACCACGGCATACCTCTACGTGACCTCACGGGTCACCACCCAACTACAACCAACGTCGATCCCTCACTGAGCGACTCAAGCCAGGAAAACCTGATGACAAGGTTCCTACAACTGAAAAGGTAAAAGATAGGCGTGGGAACAAAAAGTACTCAGTAGGTGAGCCCAACAACAAATCCCAAAGCACTGCCAGTAAATAAAGAAGCTACATATTCCAGGTTTGAACTACAATGTATAAAAGTAATATTTTATTATGTTTCACTTAAATATCAAAACACGATCCATTACCCTTGTTCTTTTTCAAAAGTTGGATTCCTTTCATTAATGCCAAACTCATTCTAAAGGGAAAGAAGTTTTCCTTTTCAAATATTACACAATGAAAATAAAGTATTTTCATTTGAAAACCTTTTTCCCAAAATCTAACAGTATAAGTATAAGCTGTGAAGGACGACTGAAGGTAAACAAGCAAGGGAAAAAGTGCAAGTAATGGTAAACTAGAAGTTATAAGCAATAACCATGGGCGATCTTAAACATCCCTAGAAAACCCCTTGATGTACTCAGGTTCAGACTACCTGCCGACATGGTACCCCACAATCAATAACTAACTGGCCGCCCTAACATCCAACCAGTGGCACGCCCCACAAGGCCTTACCTACCAAGGGGGAACTAACCCGTCTAATCGGGGTTAGCCAGCAACCGTCACTTGATTCTCTAAAAGACGCCCAGGAACCCACAGTAGTTTTAATAGTACTATTTGAGTGGGAGGCCCTCACACGCGTGACTCATCTCACCGCACTTGGAAACCCCTTACACGGACACCGCTACACGACAACCCTCGAAGGGAAGTCCATCTATAGAGATACCCCATAAGTACGTATATAAATAAGTTGTCAGTTCACAATTAACAAAGTGCCAACCGGGCCACCACATCATTTACATTTAAACCATTTAATATCAAAGTATTTCTAAAGTATATGACACACATAATTTCGTTGAAAACTTGGAACACACTTAGAACTTCATTTAAGACACTCAAATCACCATATTAAACCTGAAACACGTTGGTATCGCAAGTAAAAATCATTTTCCAATTTCCAAACGCACCCTACTTTTATTAAGAGCCAAACGGGCCTTTAATCACTTTTTGAAGGAACACTATTTCTCAAATGAAATCCAAACTTTTAATCACGCGTCAAAGGAAAACATTTTTCAACAACCAATAACCACACATAAAGCTTCCAAAAATCAAGTTTAAAGGTCACACGACATTTCCTCTAATCAAGGTTCTAAGAAAAACACCATTTTCCATAAACAATACATCTGCCATTTTACACACACCAAAACCGTTTCAAAACCCAATTCAAAATGATCTTCACATTTCATAAAGAACTCATTTAGAAATATCACCAGGAAAGCACACACCATTAAAACCAAGAAAAATACTTCCACTGAAATGCTAGAAATAAGCAGAGCAGACCACCACATTATAAATTACTACTTAATAATAATTTTAAATTTACTGAAACCCAATAAAAGACAAGAAATAAATAAATTCTAAATTTAAAGGCGAGTGCAATGGAAGACCTACCTCGAATCGGAACAAAAAATGATACGGCGCAAAACTCCCGTTGCGTAATGGTCGCACCGTATTGCACCGTCAAACAGGTCCTAAAACAATAGACCGTTAAATAGGTTCAAAAATAATAATAACTTAATAATAATAATAGTACTAATAATAATGTAAAAATAATAATAATAGTGATAACAATAACATAATAATAATAATAATAACGTAATATAATAATAATAATAATAATAACAATAATAATTTAGCATAATTATAATAATAATAATAATATAATAATAATAATAATAATATAATAATAATAATAATAACATACCCATAATATAATAATGATAACAATAATAGTAATATAATAATAATAATAGTATAATCATAATAAAAATGACAATAACAGAACAATAATAATAAAAAATAATAACGTAATAATATTAACATGATGATGATAATAATAATAACAATAATGTAGTAATAATAATAACAACAACATAATAATAATAATAACAATAATAATAGAATAATATTAACATAATAATAATAATAACAATAATATAATCACAATAATAATAATATAATAATATTAAAGATATTAACATTATAAAAATAATAATTCTAATGTAATAATAATAACTCAAATATAATAATAATATAATAACAAAATAAAATAAAACATGCCTGAATTACAGGGACGCGGGGAGATTCGGCGGAGAGGTCCGGCGGAGGTCGGGATCGGCACGACGGAGGTCGGGATCAGCACGGCGGGGTGAGGCCGGTGGTCGGGAGGAGGTGCGGGCAACGGCGTCGGAGCAGAGGCCGGAGGCCATGCGGAGGCGTCGGTGAGGTGGAGGCTGGCGATCGGGCCCCGGACGAGGGTGAGGTTGCGGACGCCGGAGGTGGCAGAGGGAGCATGGACGGCGGCGGGAGCCCGGGAGGTGGCTGGGTGCGGGGCGGCAGGTCGGCGAGGCGGAGGGAGGTGGCGCGGCGGTTCGGCAGGAGGAGGGTGCGCCAGACAGGGGGGAGGGTCACCGGACAAGGGGGAGAGGAGGTCGGTGGTCGGCCTTGCTGGTGAGGCTGGGGATGCCGGATCAGCGGGGGTCCGGGGCGGTGCGGTGAGGCGAGCAATGCCGGAGGCCGCTGGACGGGAGTTCGGCAGGCCGGAGGAGGGTGCATCGGCGACGGGGTCGAAGGAGGCCGGCTGGATAGAGGGAGCCCGGACGGTGGCAGCTGGAGGCAACTGGGGGCGGGGTCGCGCGGAAATGGGGTGAGTGGAGGCTGGACGGCGGCGGGCTGGAAGGGAGCGCGCAGGAGGGGCCGGACCAGCAAGGGGGGAGGGGAGAAAAAAAAATCGGGGGGGGGGGGGAGATGAGAGGGGGGGGCGGCTGCGGGAGTTGGGGTTAGGGTAGGTTTTATATATATATATGTGATAAAAAAAATTATATTAATGGTATTAACTATAATAATAATAATAATAATAATAATAATAATAATAAAATACTATAATAATAATAATAAAATAAAAACAATACTATACTAATAATAATATTGAAAGATAGTATAAGTAATTAAATAAAACAAATCCTAAAAATAATATAACTTTATAATAATAATAAAACCTTATAATATTAATAATAATATTAATATAAAAATTCTCTAATTATAATAATAATTATTATAAACAAAGTATTTAGAATAATAAAACCATTTTAAAAAAAGAACACACACACACACACATATATATAAATATATATATATAGACATATGTATATATATACCTTTATAAAAACATATAAACATAAATACAACAAACATATATATATATATACATATATATACATAACATATACTCATATATAAACACATATACAATAAAAAAATAACTACAATAATAATTACACAATTTAAATAGTGATAGTAATAAAATTTCAACGTAAAAATTTTAATATTTAAAACATCGGGTGAACACATAGTCACCCAGGCCGAACGCACGGTCACCGCTAACGATGCGATGACCGCGCACCGGCGCGAAACTGCCAACACAAATACACATTGAAAATTTCAGACCGAGACCAAGAAAATAGTAGAATAAGGGCATATGCTGTCGGGGTGTGACAATTCTCCCCACCACAGACACTTTCTGCCCCCAGAAAGTCACCAAGCCAACAGTCGGTCAAGATTCAAGTCCATGCCCCTATGGAACTAAAGGAACCAAAAAGAACTGAGGATCTCAGAATGACCTTACATTACACAGGTCACACCCGACTGGTTCAAGAGAACGATGAAGTTCGAAGTTGAGGGGAGAACATGAAGAGGTTGTCCCCACCATAAGAACTTAACTAGTTCAAAAATTTAACACTCAAAACATACTACTACAAGGAGGCGGGTACAGTGCGGGAACTCATTACCGATCCAAACCAACTCCTATAACACGATCATTACAACACCTCCATCGAAACGTTGAACCCTCGACTAGAGTCAACGACTTCAACACCAGGGATAACCCACAGAAATTACTTAACCAAACATCAAGTTAGAACATGACCCACATAAATCCACGAAACATAACTACATCTGACAAGAATAACTAAACCAAGGTCAACCTACACAAAGGTCTAACACACTTTACGAAAGACACACGATTCGCAAGATCACATCAACACAAACAAGATTGTTGGGATTTTAATTGAACAAATTCATCATTACTTCATAGCAGGACAATGTACTTACAACGATGTTGAAACTTTAATAGAAGATAAGCAAATATGAAAAGATTTCTAATTGTTCCATCACCAACATGGAACAAAAACTGGACCAAAGCTTCATAGCCTTGGGAAATCCTGACTGTGCGCGAGCTTCACCCCGAGACCTGAGGCTGGGGCTCTGATGGCTGAAGCATCTTCTGCCTCACAGTCAGGTACTGACATTCTCCCATCACGACGTCCTCTTCAAGTGACGCTTCCTGCAAAACTTCTCCAGATGACCTAGACAGCCGCATCGATGACACCTCTTTGGAGGGTTTCGACAAGACGGCTTTAAATTCCCGAAACGACCACACTGATAGCATATCATTGAACGATCTGATGAACTGGAAGCTGGGACGTAGGGGGATAACTCATGGGGAATAGGTATCTCTGGTGTATTTTCCACACCAGAGGGGGAACTCTTACGAACAACCGGGGATGCTGGAGTACTAACCAACTGTGTTCTGGAGACCAACTCAGCCAAGAAAGCTTTCTCCACCAGATTCTGGAAACAAAGGTCTTTAGAAGGTAGGACTCGCTCCTTGATCTCTGGACGAAGACCCCCAGTGAAAAGAGAGACCTTCATGAGCTCATGCGACGCTACCTCTGGAGAAAAGGAAAACGGTTCCTTGAAATGGTCAACATATTCCTTCACCGTCCGTTGGCCTTGTTGAATATACACAAGATCTCTCTATTTCTCCAGCTTCACTTCCTCAGGTACAAACCATTGGATGAAAATGATTCTAAAGACATCCCACGTCATTTCAACTTGCATTGATGATGGGGTAACCCTCTTCCACGGGTCCAGAGATGGACCCTCAAACAACTCCATAATTGCACGAACCTTAACATTATCAGGAGTTCCCAACATTCTAAAGACACACTCCACTTCCTCGAGCCATTTCACTGCCTCCAATGGACCATGATCACCATGGAGAATAGGCAAAGTCTGAGGAGGACCAAAAACTAGGGATGACTTATCTGAATCCTTAGAGACCATTCTGGGCGGCATTTCCTGAGCGTCATATAAAACACAAAGCCAAAACCAGTATCAAACCGAAGCAACATCAATAACAGTGCCTTCATTAAAAACAGTCAGCACAAAGACCAAACAAACACAAACACAACCCAAAATAAAATCTCCTTTTTAAAATCCCCTTTTTATTTTAGACATTAAAACCACCCTCTTTTAAGACTACCTTCCAAAACCAATACACTTTCAAACCAAAAACTTTCCAAAACCGTTTCCCCTTAAAAACCAATTTAGAAAACAAGGTCAAGCTTTTAATTTCAAATACACACCCAGGTAATCTCATGAACCATTGCACATGTCTTCATCCACTGTCCAATAATACTCGCACCAACACGCATTTTTTTTCATGCATTCTCACACATGTGCAAACGTTCATAAAGAGGACCTGGGGTTTTATCCCGAACCATTCTCGACCAACTCCAAGCAATAACGAAATTGAAATTCAAGAAATTTCAGATTTAAAACCCATTTCTTACATTTAAAGTCTTTTAAAAGAAACCATCCCTATCTTTCAAATACCATTTCCATTTCCAAAAACGTACATACACAGACCAAAACAAAAGCAGCATCCAAATTTGCATCAACCACTAGAGTGAGGGACTAGTAGTCACGCTCAACCTGGCGACATGGTAGTGGGCCATGTCCCAAGTCAGAGTCGACCACTAGGAGGAATTCAAACCATGTACCCGAACTCCACACGGTTCACTACTCCATGTGCAATCACGATATAACATCGAATTATCTCCATTGTCATCCCTCAACCAAAAACAAACCAGAACAAAACAAAGAATCAATTCCCCGACTATCCCTGGAGACTCGAGGTGCGGAACGGGCGAGGGTTCATGACGTCCTTCCCGTACCTACCTCTCAAGTCCCAATAGTCCTAATCTCCACCTACCAGACAACCCAAATAACAATAACCTCCTTTGATACAATTTTTTCACGAACCAACCCGGGTCGACCCTGAACCGGACACCCGAGCCGGTCTGCGGAAAGTCCCGAGGGGCGTTCCCTATCCCCCCTAGGTGGAAACAAGTGCCAGACATTTAAAATTTAAAATCGTTGGGAATGATTTCAGCCCAAACTAAAAACAGGATCAAACAAAATAAAATAAACTAAACAAACAGACAAACACTAAAGGCATAAACAAAACTACAACACAACATACCTCCACGTGACCTGAAGGGTCACCACCCAACTACAACCAACGTCGCTCCATCACTGAGCAACTCAAGCCAGGAAAACCTGAACACAAGGAACCTGCAACTGAAAAGTTAAAAGATAGGCATGGGCACAAAAAGTACTCAGTTGGTGAGCCCAACAACAAATCCCAAAGCACTGCAAGTAAATAAAGAATCTACGTATTCCAGGTTTGAACTATGACATATAAAAGTAAGATTTTATTATGTTTCACTTAAAAATCAAAACACGAGCCATTACCCTTGTTCTTTTTCAAAAGTTGGATTCCTTTCATTAATGCCAAACTCATTTTAAAGGGAAAGAAGTGTTACCTTTTCAAATATTACACAACGAAAATAAAGTATTTTCAATTGAAAACCTTTTTCCCAAAATCTAACAGTATAAGTATAAGCTGTGAAGGACGACTGAAGGTAAACAAGCAAGGAAAATAAGTGCAATTAAAGGTAAACTAGAAGTTATAAGCAATAACCATGGGAGATCCTAAACATCCCTAGAAATCCCCTGGACGTACTCGGGTTCAGACTACCTGCTGACATGGTACTCCACAGTCAATAAACAACTGGCCGTCCTAACAGCCATCCAATGGCACGCCCCACAAGGCCTTACCTACCAAGGGGGAACTAACCCGTCTAATCAGGGTTAGCCAGCAACCGTCACTCGATTCTATAAAAGACTCCCAAGAACCAACGGTAGTTTTAATAAAACTATGTAAGTGGGAGGCCCTCGCACGCGTGACTCATCTCACCGCACTTGCCAACCCATTACACGAACACCGCTACATGACAACCCTCGCAGGGAAGTCCCTCTATAGAGATGCCCCATAAGTACGTATATATATAAGTAGTCAGTTCACAATTAACAAAGTGCCAACTGGGCCGCCACATCATTTACATTTAAACCATTTAATATCAAAGCACTTATAAAGTATATGACACACGTCATTTCGTTGAAAACTAGGAACACACATAGAGCTTCATTTAAGACCCTCAAATCAGCATATTAAACCAGAAACACATTGGTATCACAAATAAAAATCATTTTCCAATTTCCAAATGCACCCCACTTTTATCAAGATCCAAACGGGCCTTTAATCAGTTTTAAAGGAAAACTATTTCTCAAATGAAATCCAAAATTTTAATCACGCGTCAAAGGAAAACATTTTTCAACAACCAAGAACCACACTTCACGTTTCCAAAAATCAAGTTTATAGGTCACACGACATTTCCTCTAATCAAGGTTCTAAGAAAAACACCATTTTCCATAAACAATACACCATCCATTTTACACACACCAAAACCGTTTCAAAACCCAATTCAACATGATCTTCACATTTCATAAAGAACTCATTTAGCAATATCACCAGGAAAGCACACACCATTAAAACCAAGAAAAATACTTCCACTGAAATTCTAGAAATAAGCAGAGCAGACCACCACATTATAAATTACTACTTAATACTACTTTTAAATATACTGAAACCCAATAAAAGACAAAATATAAATAAATTCTAAATTTAAAGGCGAGTGAAATGGGAGACCTACCTCGAATCGAAACGAAAAATGACACGGCGCAAAACTCCCTTTGCGTAATGGTCGCACCGTATTGTACCGTCAAACAGGTCCTAAAACAATAGACCATTAAACAGGTTGAACAATAATAATAATTTAATAGTAATAATAGTAATAATAATAATGTAAAAATAATAATAATAGTGATAACAAGAACATAATAATAATAATAACATTATATAATAATAATATTAATATAGTAATAATAATAATAATAATAATTTAGCATAATTATAATAATATAATAATAATAGCAATAATAATAATAATAATAATATAATAATAATATAATAACAATAATAATTTAGCATAATTATAAAAATAATATAATAATAACAATAATATAATATAATAATAATAATAATAATAACATACCCATAATATAATAATGATAACAATAATAATACTATAATAATAATATTAGCATAATCACAATAATAATGACAATAACATAACAATAATAATAAAAAATAAAACTTCATAATATTACCATGATAATAATAATAATAATGTAGTAATAATAATGAAAACATAATAATAATAATAATAATAATAATAGAATAATATTAACATAATAATAATAATTACAATAATATAATCACAATAATAATAATATAACAATATTAAAGATATTAACATATTAAAAATAATAATACTAATGTAATAATAATAACTAAAATATAATAATAATATAATAACAAAATAAAATAAAACACTCTTGACTTATAGGGGTGCGCGGAGATTCAGCGGAGAGGTCCGACGAAGGTTGGGATCGGCACGGCAGAGGTCGGGATCGGCCCGGCGGACGTCGGGATCGGCACGGCTGGGCGAGGCCGGCGATCGGGAGGAGGTGCGGGCAGTGGCGCCGGAGCAGAGGCAGGAGGTCGTGTGGCGGCATCGGTGAGGTGGAGGCCGGCGATCGGGCGTCGGACATGGGTGAGGATGCGGACGGCGGAGGCGGCGGAGGGAGCCGGGACGACGGCGGGAGCCCGGGAGGCAGCTGGGTGCGGGGCGGCAGGTCAGTGAGGCGGAGGGAGGTGGTGCGGCGGTTCGGCAGGAGGAGGTGCGCCGGACAGGGGGGAGTGTCGCCGGACAAGGGGGAGAGGAGGCTGGTGGTTGGGCTAGCGGGAAAGGCTGGGGATGCTGGAGTAGTGGGGGTCCGGGGCGGTGCGGCGAGGAGAGCAACGCCGGAGGGAAGCCACTGGACGGGAGGTCAGCAGGCCGGAGGAGGGTGCGCCGGCGACGGGGTCAACAGAGGCCGGCTGGATGGAGGGAGCCCGGACAGCGGCGGCTGGAGGCAGCTGGGGGCAGGGTCATGCGGAGCTGGGGTGAGCGCAGGCTGTACGGCGGCGGGCTGGAAGGGAGCGCGCAGGAGGGGCCAGACGAGCAAGGGGGGGAGAAAAAAAATCAGGGGAGAGAGAGAGGAGAGGGGGGGGGGGGGGGCTGCGGGAGTTAGGGTTAGGGTAGGTTATTTATATATATATATATGTGATAAAAAAATAATAATAATGGTAATAATAATAATAATAATAATATCAATAAAATACTATAATCATAATAATAACATAAAAAATACTATACTAATAATAATATTGAAAGATAGTATAAGTAATTAAATAAAACAAATCCTAAAAATAATAAAACCTTATAATAATAATAAAACCTTATAATAATAATAATAATAATAAAAAATAAAAATTAGCCAATTATAATAATAATTATTATAACCAAAGTATTTAGAATAATAAAACCATTTAAAAAAAGAACACACACACACACACACATATATAAATATATATATATAGACATATGTATATATATACCTTCATAAAAACATATAAACATAAATACAACAAACATATATATATATATATATACATATATAGACATAACATATACTCATATATAAACACATATACAATAAAAAATAACTACAATAATAATTACACAATTTAAATAGTGATAGTAATAAAATGTCAACATAAAAATTTTAATATTTAAAATGACGGGTGAACATATAGTCACCCGGGCCGAACACACGGTCACCGCTAGCGATGTGATGACTGTGCACCGGCGCGAAACCACCAACACAAATACACATTGAAAATTTCAGACCGAGACCAAGAAAAGAGTAGAATAAAGGCAACTGCGGTCGGGGTGTGACATCTATGACACAACTATATGCTTCATGAATAACGAGGTTCTAGCTATAGTCATCAGGAATGATGCTACTTCACATAACAGATGAGTATTTGGGGGGAAATGATGTGGATACTATGATTATGAGAGGTACCATTACTATTTATTCATCTCTAGAGAATTATTTATTTGATACCCCTTCCTATAATTCATTCCTATCAACCCATATTGTGGAACTATTGAATCTTTTAATGGATCTTATAACTTTTGTGATTGAAATTACTACACCCCTTGATATGAGAATAGATTAGGGAATCCAATTAACTTATTTCACTTTCTCTTTATCGAAAATAAATATTGTATAGGAATTTTTGGGTTTTGATATGATTCTTCTAGATTGTAGTATCAAGATGGATTTTTTGGTTCCCTATAAAGATAGTGTCAACTATTATCATTGGTAGGTATGCTTTACTACCCCCGGTAGGGAGTGATTTATTTTTTTGGATGAATGGGAACCAATATCTAGCTGAGCTAGATCTCATCTTTTAGCCCGAATAGCCCGAAGGCCTTATTTTTTATTTTTATTATGGATAATCCCCCTTTTAAGGGTTTAATGGGAACCCATACATGATGTGTAAGACCACCGTAGAAGGCCCGACAACCTCAAAATACATGACCTGAAGGCCCAGAGGCATACCATGCTCAATACATGACCCGTAGGCCCAACCAACTTGAAATTCCCCTCCCTAGCTTTATGCGTCGTTGATCACCTAGCTCTCCACCTTGCATTGCTGATCGGCTAGAATTTCCCCATACAGAGCTGCACGGTGCCTAGTCCTGATGGTGGCTACCATACCCTCTCATTCTTCCAATCCGGTTAGATCTGTATCTAGTGCCTGCTACTCCTTGTTGCTCTGATCCTCTTCTGGGGCTGTTCTGTGTGAACTGGGCTAATCCATGGTCTACATGACTTGAAGGCCTTGTGGCTCGAAGGTCTTCGATGACCCGAAGGCCCTGGAGACCCGTAGGAACAAAACAGTGGCCTGAAGGCCCAAATCGGGTGAATAGTTCTGGCTGCTACAGTACCAAACAGTACTGCTATAGTGACTCGGAAATTTACCTCCACCCGGTTTTCAACCCAGGTCTCTTGGATGCCAACCAGGAGCCCTTACCACTCGGGTACGGGCTCGTTGGCCTCATCTTTTAGAGATAGTTAGTATGATATCAATGTATTATTTTTAACTATAGAAGGAATCATCATATTGTGATTTTTTTAATAGATATTGAGTTTCTAGATATTTTTCAATTATAATTTCTTGGTCTACCAATGAAGAGGGAGGTGGAATTACTTATCTCTTCAGTTCATAGTGATAAAATGACATATATTACTTGTTAAAATATAGAAATATCTAAAATAAACCAGTTGAAGGAACATTTGGATTAGTTGATATCAAAACACTTCATTCTATCCTATGTGTCACCTTGGGAAATACTTGTGCACTTTTCTAAAAAGGCTGGTAGAACCCATCTCCTATGTGTTTATTACCGATTGATCAATCAGGAAATGATCAAGAAAATGTTTTTATTGTACTGTATATATTATTTTTGGATCATTTAAAGGGTCTCAGTGGATATATAATATTGATCTGTGGTTTTATTTTCACCATCATAGGATCAAGGAGTCGAGTATCTCTATTAATAGTTTTAGGATCAGGTATGGCCACCATGAGTATATTGTTATACCATTTGTTTTTACTAGTAATCTAACTATGTTTTGGAGATTTATAAATAATATTTACCACCAGTACCTCAATTATTTTTTGTGGTATTCATGGATGAAATCTTGGATTACTCTAAATGAATGGGGGTCATCTACACCACTTGAGATAAGTTATGATCATATTGAGGAATCACCGACTTTATGCCAAGCTAGAAAAGTTACATTTCTACAATTGAGAAGTGAAATTTTAGGGAATTTGGTCTAAAAACATTATATCTTAGTTGGTATTGAAAAGGTGAAAACATTCATGACTTGGAAAGAACCACTAAATGCCTTAGAGATTTTGAGATTCTTAGGTTTGGTTGGGGATTACTGTCATCTTGTTAAGGATTTATCCATATTTTCTACTCTATTGAACACTCTTACTAAAAAGGGAGTGAAGTTCATTTGAGATAAAAAAATTTAGACTTCATTAAATTATTTAATGTTTCATTTAACTTCAATACCAATTGTGAATCTTTTAGAGTCGATTCAAGGACATGTAATATTTTTTGTTGTGTTAGGTTCATGATTAGGCTATGCAATCGTGAAAGGTGATCATGTGGTAGATTATAGTTCTATTCATTTTCAAATTCATTAGAGTAACTATCCCACACATTATAAAACCACCAATTTTTTTATTTAAAATCCACTTTATGGGAGAAGTGGGTAACCATGTCGAACAAAATAATGTTCACTACTTATGGAAAGAGATCATAGATTTACCAAAAAAACAAGACTAAGATTTATAGAATCAGACACACTGTATAATTCCCATTGAATGGAAATTACCTAGATATCCAGGTTATCATTGATAAGTTCTTCAAAATTATTATCCTTTCTATCAAATGTTAGTAATAATTCCACCAATTTTGTTTTCTAGTCCTTGAAACCTATAGCCAGAATTCAGTCTTATATGTGGATCTATGCCCTTTTCTCCACATTGGTATCAACTCAAAGTCTTATCTCATAAATTATATCAACCTCTTCTCTTAATGTTCTTATATAGTCTTCTTCTTCTAGTATTTATTCCATAGAACAAAGAATATGGTTCAGAGACTCCCCTTTTTCTGCTTCCAATACTTCAGCTATACCACTATGTTCTCCTTTAGTCACTGATCCCTTGTCTAAAATAAAGGGTTCGCTTACATTCACTCGTTTTACCACATTCTTTCCCACCTCATCCAAAACCTTGGTTCCTTAAGTTTCCTTGGTATCTGTGGATATATTATACTTTCCCATCTTAATAGATACAATCTTAAACCCTTCAACCATTGATGATTCTACTACTTTTCCCACTATCTCGTTCTTATTTACCTCACATAATGATCATGTAACTATAGGATTTGTAATAATCAAATAATCCTTATAAGGTCTTGATTTCCTTACCCTTTATGGAATTGAATGTTCCATGGAAGAGAAATGCCTTGATTCTTATTCCTTAAGACAGAACCTATCATTCTAGACTCTTGAGAGTCCTTCTCATGATACATTTAGAGCTGGGATTCCACTTCTTTATCACTGATCTCGATATCTTCTGAAGACCTTGACCCAACCTGTTTTGGATTCCATCATAGCATACACGTTTTCCACCCTTTCGGGTTTGCATTCTCTTTTCCATCTCCACACAGGTTTAAAAATGATTTTAGACCTTGATTTCATTTGATGTTTCACTATGATCAATCACCCCTCATTTCCGAGATAAATCCCCACACATTATATCAAACTTGTAGCTATGATGTTTGATCTTAAGAGTTAGTGTCATTTCCTTTTTTGAGAGGATGAAACCAATATTTTTTTGGAAAGTGTTTAGTTGAATTACTATATTCTTGAAATGATTCTCCTATAGAAATATTTCGATGATGAGTTCCATGGATTTATAGATTCCTTATATTTTGGGTATACCGTTATATAATAGTCTAATTCTTCATATGATATGTTTTTATCCTGGAACAAATATTTTGTTCTATCGCCTATAAGGAACGTTGTGATATGGGATTTTCATCATCGCATGGGGTATTACAACTAAGAATAAAAACTATGTTTTATGATTTTATGTGATGACTCCAGTGTCAAGTTATAAAATATAAAATCACAAGTTTTGTTTCTCACTGTTATACCTATAAAAAAGTCAAGGATGATAATTAAAATACTTTGGTTTTGCTGCTTCCACTTTTAATGCTGACTTGGAAGAGGGATGATATTTATATGGACTTTGTGGTTAGGTTTTCACATACTCTTTGAAGAAAAAAATGTGATTTTAGTGTTGATTAAATAATTGACCCAATTGGATCCATTTATTTCTATTTATGATACCAAAAAAGTTGAGCATTTGGGAAATCTTTATATATAACATATTTTTAGATTTTATGCTGTTCTCTATACTATTTTATTGATTGGTATCACTAGTTTTACTAACATTATTAGAGGGGCCTCTTGGAGGATACATGATGCTTTATATAGATGCGAATGGTGTAGAATCCTTATATGGTTTGAAATAATGGGAAATAATTATTCAGGAGGGCATGATTCGAGATGTGTATTGAAATTTAGAGGAACATTAGATTACCAATTGTTATTGGTTGAGTTACCCTATAATAGTTATTACTAATACTTCATTAATATGGAACCATTTGATAAATTTTATGGTTGGGCTTGTAAATATCCACATGTTTTTTCAGATATTGGTTTAACTTACCTTATGGGGCTCAATTTCTTCCATAAGATGACAGAAAAGATCCATTTGATTTGAAATAGTATGTAGACTAACAACTTGGAAAATAGATGGAGTTGGAACATAGATATATGGGAGAATTATGTGAATTATGAAAGTGTCTTTCAATTTGTCTTTACAACCCCATATGACATAAAACCATAATGTGGTTCCTATGACACAACTCATAAAATACCTTCCAGACTCATTTCATGTTTTAAGCCGGGAGGACCTTGATGCATAACTTGATATGTATGTGATTGAGGAGTTAGTTTACATTGATAATTAACATATAAAGGTAATTCGTTGAATGTACATACATGTATCATGGGTTTTTGGGAAACATGAATCTAATTCTCATGAGATGTGTGAATGTGAGGCCTTCCTAATAGGTTAGATTCCTTTACTCTTTTTCCACCAATCCTCTTAATATGATTTCTAGGTGTATAAATCATTTATTATGGAGATAAATATAACATCATGAAACCTACATTCAGGCATGATCCTTGATTTATATTTTACTGTAACGTTTTTTTATGTTTATATATGGTTTTATCTATTTATTATTATTTTATCTTGCATGTTTGAGCCTTCAAAGGGAGTAAAACTGAGTTTAGTTCCTACTTTGAGGTGTCATGAGGAGTTCGTCAGTTTCAAATAATGGTTAGACTTTATCTTATAGATATAAAGGATATATGAGGTCAACCATCTATCCAATAAGGACCATCAAGCATCCAGTGAAAGGCTAACAATGGGGTATTCCTAGAGGAATCCCATCAACCATCGGGTGAGTTCCACTGACCCACTGGTGGATGGCTTATAGAAAGGAGTCCCCATAGTAACTCTACCTGCCAACTAGTAGAGATCCACAATCTAGCAGGCGGGGTTCATATAGTGGAATACACTCTTTCTAGAACTTCCATCTAGCTAGTGTGAGCTCACAGTAAGCTGATAACGCTGATGTGGGAATGGATTGAAATAAAAGTATCATCTTCCCCCCAAATATCCTAATTTATTTATAAATCATCTCCCTCAATAATAAATTGACGCTAAATATTTTATAGACCCTGAAGAGGTGAATTTGAACCTTCCGACCCTGATTCTTCATGGGTTGATGTTCTGAATAATGAGTTAAATCTATTCTTGTAAGATAAATCTTGATTTGATTATGAAATATTAATTCCCCTCTCCCAATCTCTATCATAAAGAGTGGTGGATTTTTATCTTGTTTATGGATTTAGATATTTATTTTTTGATTTGTGTTTCTAGGATTTTAATTGATGGGTTCGATCACCTTCCACTATCTCATTGAAGATCATGTGATTGATATTTTTAAATTTTGAATTAAATTTCTAGTTTATTTATAAATCTTTATTTGATTTTATTTATCAATTTTTTCTAAATGGAATAGTGTGTGTGTGTTAAACCTCTTGGTGTGAATTATCAAATAAAGTGACGATTTATTAGAAAATGGATTTGAAATTAATGAATGATATGATTAATGACATTAATAAAGGTTCTTCGAGAAAAGATGTCAGGAAATTATTTATGATTTTAAATTACATGAATTGTTTCATTGAAAGTCATGAGTTTTGATGAAAATTGTTTGATATTAGTTTTTGAAATGAAATGGCATGTTCTAAGACATGAAAATGAGAACAATTTGAAATGAATGATTGATATGATTGGAAATTGAATTAAATGAAAGATATCATATATTATGTTTTATTTCCATTAATCATATTGGATCTTGGGTTGTTAGTTTGGAAGAACTCATGATAGAATTGCATTAGATATAAATGACAAAAAATTGATGTTGAAAAGTATTACTTAAATATAGCGAGGGAAGTGAGTTTATTCCTAGGGGTGTTCTCCTATAATCCATAGGCTTGAGATCTTAGTATGTGTGCACAACTAGATCTATTTTTTATAAGATGTGTGATAATACTTGTACCAATTTAATTAATTGGATTTTAACAATTATTATATGATTTTAAAATATTTCTACATGGAAATGTTTGATTATAATGCTAATTCATCCATGGTTTGGTTTGAAACATATATTTATTCATTTTTTACATGATTATTCATCATGCATGTTTTGGATTTTAATATTGGAATGTTTTTACTTGATTATTTCTTGTTTTTTTAACATGCTATATTTTTTAAAAAAATATATCATATTTTTTTATTTGATATAAATTGGTTATGGAATGTTTGGTGATATCCTATCAAGATATTGTTACTCACACACTACATTTTCCTTTTTGAATTGGTAGATTTTTTTATTCTAGGTTAAGGAAAATAGAAAGAACTACTTGGATCCAATGATTATCCTTAAGTAGAAGGACCTAGGGAGTTGGTGGTGATCAGTGGAGTTTGTGATACTCTTGTTACATAGAGATATTTTGATGATGTATTTTATAGTTTTATGTGACAAATTTAGTTGAAATACCATTTTGGTGGTTTGTATCTCTCTTGTTGTGGTACGTTTTCTTGATGAGTGTTTATAATACCAACTATTTAATGAGTTATTATTTTATTTGTCATGTTGAGTTATTCTTGTGGTGAATTTGTTCCATGTATTTTTTGTATTTATTCCAATGAACTAGTATCCAACCCAGGGGGATTACTAACTTCTATTGTGCTATGTCAGTGTTTATTAAGGTATCATTTAGATGGGATATATTTTTTGGTTGTTCATAATGAATGAAATCATTATTCACAAGTAGATAAAGAATAATTGAAACTAAAAACAATCAATGATAAATAATAATAAAACAATTAAAAATAATAATAAATGACAAAAATAAAAATTAATAGGGATGATGATGATTTTGAAAAATATAATGAAATAAATTATTGAAAAATATTTT
Organism: Viscum album; assembly: GCA_963277665.1. Taxonomy (NCBI): domain Eukaryota; kingdom Viridiplantae; phylum Streptophyta; class Magnoliopsida; order Santalales; family Viscaceae; genus Viscum; species Viscum album. The sequence continues at coordinate 1,237,440,321 of OY728137.1, read as the reverse complement.
TTTATATCATAGGTGGTCATATTGCATTTGATTAAGTAGGAATCCAATATAACAGTTTTTTGTTAACCCAATTTCATCTCATTGAGTTACAATATTTTTCCAAGAACATCATTTTTACTATTTTTAGTTCATACACCATATGCACATTTTTTATTTTTTATTTATTTTTTATGGATATAAATTTCTATCTCATAATCTCTTTTCCAAATGATTCTTACTTCAATTAGTATGATGTTTATCAGGGGTTTTCTTCTCAATTAACATCATATGAGATAATATTCATTTTAGAAACCTATTCTCATTTATAAGGATTATATACATTGTCAATGATATATTATATCATGATTCTAATTATAGTTATGGTATATGAAAAACTATTTCATTTTACCTATTTCAACAGTTATGGAAAAAATGTTAAAAATGTCATATTAGTTTTATTTCAAAATCAATTTTAGAATGAGATTATATTTGTTTGAACTCATATTTAGGGAGATACTTGGTATCACTAGATGAAATTTCACTATGGACTATCTTGGTTCCATCTTATCTAATGAGTATGTTATTATCCATAAATTTGAAGGTATTTTTAAGAAGATCATAGGTATGATCCTTAATTAGAAGCGCCACTTTTTATACTTTGGTGCAAGAATCACTCTAGTGAACATCATGATTTCCTATATCCTCATGAATGTTATCCTATTTATTAAATATTATAATAGTTTCATTAAGATCATTTAAATTATTTTTATAAAATATATATTGGATTCTAATCATGGAGGTCATCACCACCGGTCAAGATTGGATATACATGAAATTATAATTGAGGATGGGGGTTTTGCTTAGTTGTATAGAGAAAAGAAAATGTTCATACAAGTAGAATTATTATGTGAATACTATTTGGGGAATTCCATATGGTATAACTTTATCAATATGTTTCATTGGGAGAAATCCAAGTTACTAGACAAATTTTTATTCTATCCTTCATTTGTGGATAATCCTTCATGTATAATTGAACCACATACTTGAAAACATTCAATGGATTATTGGAAGGGGTGACATGGCTTCATGGAAGGACAACTAGGTGTTTTCTCCACTTTTCTACCCAGGGTTTCCATTACCCTATATTATCTTCAAGAATAATGGTTCCAACCTATCCTTTGTTGATTCTTTTCTCACTGATGAGAATAAGACCTTATTTTATAGAATCCACCCTGAGGATATTTCAAACAACTATATAATAACTCCCTCAAACCCAAGACAATTTTTATATTTGTGTTTTTATATGATTCTACATGTGGATAACCATATGTACAGTATATTCCAAAAGCTCATTTTCAAAAACCTACCAGCCAAAATAACTTTCTTTTATAGAGGAATCAAAATGAATCCATATTAACATAAAATATGTGTGTTTCATGAATACTGAAATAGAATATGTGATTAAAATATTTACTAATTGTGACTCTATAAGTGATATTTTGGATTTATTGGGTGTATCTAGAGGCCTCATCAATGGTTAAATTTAATTGATGACTTGAATCATGCTTGGTTTTATGGAAAAGCGGTTGCATGATCTGTAACCCATGGGATGCAGATTCTCCTTACTGAGGAATCTGGGGGTAAATGGAGAAACATAACATGAACCAATAAAAATGATTCAAACCTGATTATTTATATATGAAAATTATATATTTGTACCTCATTTGATATCTCATTTCATTGTATATGAAGATTGTTGTCCCTCATCTCATTTAGGGTTAGTCATCATGGCCTATAACTATGGTTGAAGGTGAATATATTGGGGGAGAAATGCTCCTAGGTTATTTATAAGTCTCTTACACATGGTATAAAATTAAATTCTGATGGATCTTGTGTTCAAGGATCCATGCGTGTTGGTGGAGTCATCCATGATTCTCAAGGATTTATCATTTTTTCCTTCTTGGCCTTCTATGTGAAGAGATTTTCTTTGTATAATGATGTTTATAAAATTACCACTAGGATTTATCACTATAGTAAAGACAATATAATCCTCTCTACTATTTAATTTGACTCTTCTATTGTGATCAATTATTTGTTATCCACCTCCTTCATCCACTAGAGAATTGTCTACTCTATAAAAACCAATCGAAAATAATTTCATCTAATATGATGATTCTAAATACCTGATGGGAGAATAACATGGTGTATTATACACTTTTTTGCAAATATAAATGAGTCATTAAGATATTAATTTTTTCAATCTTTTGTTATCATCCTTTCAGTTGAATAGTCTTTATCCAAGGTGACTCATATAGACTTCATAACCTTCAATCCCTTGACTCTATTTTTCTTTTCAGTTACATTGAATAAAATCATGAATTGATATTATAAACTCATATTTGGTGAAGTGTTTGTCCATTTTTTCGTAAACTTGTTTATTATATTATCATATATTGGATGTTTTCTAGGGATCCAGTTTTGGGAAATCTCATATTTTCTTTCAATGATTCTGATGAAATGTGTGGAACCTATTGAGTGATTGGGAAGCATCTTGGTTCGACATGTGTGGATTTTTGGAGAAGATAATGTTTTTGCAGGTTTCTTGGTTGTGTTCTGTCAGCATTCTAGAGGGGCCACTCTAGATGGGGACCAGATCTTAACCTTCACCTATGCATGTCATTTTAAATTGTATGATTGAGAGGGTTTGGCCACGCCATTAGTTTTGGGCATGTGTATTCGTGCACGGGACAACTTGCTAAATGGTTATAGGCTGGTGAGGGTTTTTCATCTATTTATATTGGTTAGGGAGGGGTGGTTCTTTTAGTATGGTTCTGGTTTGATGGATTCTTGAACATGTAACTCGGATTTGTGGTTTCTCAATTTTTCCTTAAATGTTTTTTTGTTCTTTAATAAAAAAAATTAATTTTCAGTCAGTATAATCATTTCACCCCTTTGTTTTATTATATAAATTAAAATATGTTTTTAAATTGAGTAGACCTTATTTATCCTTTTATGTTAGAAATATTTATCCTAAAAATTCATATGCTTTATTTTTATAGAAATATTACTTAGTTATTTTCAAATTGAAAATTTTGTTATCTTATATTATATATAAAATTCAATTTATCCATTTTCAAAACAAATTTTTATAACCTTTTCATTGATGTGAATTTTTATCAGAAACTACCTAAGGAATTTTAAAATGAATTTAATTTTTCTTTAATCATATTTAGTATCATCCACTAATTTTTTTCAAAATTTAACACTTTAATTTCATGGTTCCATTATTGGGTATTGGTTACAAATAGTTTTTCCAAAATGTTTTATTATCAACTTGTTGAAAATTATTTTTGAAAGTGATTCGTATCTTTTTTCATCTATGATAATGTTAAAAATGTTTTTTTGATTTTTTTTATAATTTATCTTCCATTTTACCCTCTATATAAAAAATATATATCTCTTATAGGTAATGTTCATGATCACAATATAAAATATCTTATGATATACATCTTTTTTGTGATATAATTTTTTTCTATCCACTGATCTAATTATTAAAATCAACTTATGTGATACCATTTGAAAATGTTATATAACCCATTTTCTTTCCATTAGTTATCATGATGATATATATGGTTTATATTATCTATCACACGTATATATGTTTTATCATTATGTTATGGGTGAGACAAATATATCCCTCCAATTCATTGGTAATGTTTAATACCTCAAGAGATAATGATTTTATGGTTAAAAATTATTGTTATGTGCACAACTCTATGTATGAATATTTTTTCATGTTTGTAACTCAATGCATGAAAATTATTTTTATGTTTACTACTATATACATGTAGATTATTATTTTGATAATACCTCTCTGAATGTTTATTGTATTTATGGTCACATCTCAATGTGTTGAAATTATCGTTATGTTAAAAACTTTATGCAAGGACGTTATTTTGAAGGAGATATATTCCATAAACCAATACCCTTAAAGGGATATATGGATATATAATAATACATGTAAAAAACTTTTCATTATATGATAGGAATACATCTTCAAAAAATGCAACCATTTCAGGATCTGATTGATAAGATGAAATATGCTTGAGTTTATTACATTCATTCCTGTGACACATGAACTAGTGGTGGAATAAGCTCCTGCATTTTGAATATATGAGTTAATGATAAAATCACCAAGGATTTTCATTATGTATTTTTAAAGTCATTACCTTGTAATTGAAATGGGGATATGAGAATTGTTTCATGATTCCTGTCTAAAACTCTCCTAAAGTCAATGCTCTCTTATTACTCACCCTTTGTGCTCGAGACACTAGAATGTTATGGAGATTGTATTGTTCTTCTATGGGTGATGGATTCTATTTCTAGACCTATATATACCTATTGAGGTAGGAGACTCTTTTCTACCAATGTTATGATCTCTATCAAACACATGAGATAGAAATAAATATTTTATAGTGGATTAGTTGGTGAATGGTATACACTTTTACACCTTTATTCAGGTATAATTTATCATTGTATCATGTTTTATGAATAGGTGAATTTGGGAAATGGATAAAATCATTTATACATGTTCAAATTAATTTTATTAAACCCTAAAAAATCTCTTATGTGGTATCAAAGAAATCACATGTTTTAGATTTGTCAAATAATATATAAAATAAATAAAATGTGAAAACACAACATCACCTTTTTGGAAACCAGTGATTATAAAACATATCATTACATTGAAGAGTTATACTTCAAGGTTACCGAATTATACCCTAATATAATGAAATATTTATAAGTATAAAGCATTTTTTATCCATACATAGCTTGTTATATGTATGATTCATCCAAATCTATCATTACATAGAAAAATTCTATGTAATGTTTATTTTTGTTTATCCTTTTCCTAGATGCCTCTATGTAAAGGTCGGGGGATATTAGCATTATGTATATGTGTCTATGTAAAAGAAATCCCCATTTTCCATCATATGGAAGGAACTATTTAATGGCCCCCATAATGTACCTTTAAACAATGGGGGTGCATGTAAATGTAACCATTTATATATTTATATAATGGACCTACTTAATAGAAGATATTGTGTTCACTTTACAGATGAGAAAAATCCCATTAAACATTACATAAATGAATCCTTTTTAAGGTAATCTCTCTGTTAGCTTTAAATGGAAGAAACATTATGTGTTACCGTTGTATATTTGACTAACATAATGGTAAAGGGTTTTACATTTGTGTAGGTGATCCCTTCCACACAAGGGTTAATAGAAAACATAAAAAAATATTTTTTAAGTGTTCTTGTAATTTATAATATTTTTTAAATTATATTAAAATTTATTTTAGAAACATTTATTAATTATAATAATTTTTAATAATTAATAAATTATAAGTGGTTATTAATTTATTAATTAATGTTTATGAAACATTTATTAATGAATTTTCCTTAACTACTAAGAGTTAATATATAAAATACCATTGTGGAAAAATTTATATGGAATGTATTATGGATTATAAACAAAAGGGTTTATTTTATAATGAAAAGTGTAATTTGTAAAGTGTTTAGAAATTACATAAATAAGAGAAAAATTATATTTTAACATTTGAACTTTTCATAACAAATTATTTTTATTTTCATAAATATATAATGCCTCATTTTAAATTCTAAGTATATGGTATCTAGATTATGTTAAATGTTTACATAATATAATTGGAATTATAAAAGTTTTCAAAAATATAATTTATTTATGAGTAGTTTATAAATAGTTGTTACAAGTTTGAATATTTAAATTGTTCATTTATTTAAAAGTTATTTCAAATTTTTTTCCTAGTTAAAAGTAGTTTATATTTTGAATGGTTTACTCTCTATTTGAAATGTTGAAAAACGTATTTGAATTAAAGCCTTGAATTCTCATTCTAGTAATGGATTCATAATGAGTTAGGTTTTCTTCTAACGTGACCTTAATTTGTAATTGACATTTTGAACATGATTTTCTTATTGAATATTTTTTTTCATATTAGGTTTTAGAGTTATGATGAATTTAATTATATGTTGATTAACGTATACGAGGGTAGATATAATTATGGATAGAATACCTACCATCTTGGAGACTTATTCCTTGTATATAAAGGTGGATTTTGTTGGATATCTATCACTATGGGCTTACTCATGTGGATATTTTCTATTTTATATAACTATAATAATTTAAATGAAATTTTAATATAAATTATGCATATGATGTATTTGGATATGTATGAATATATATGGCTTCTAATTATTTACGAGTATCAAAAACAATGGGTAGTGTAATGAGTTACACATCAATATGATTTGAACATATTGGTTTGGTGAATGGAATATGATTCAAAAATATAAAATTTTAAAATATTTCACACATAAATGGATAACATAAGATAATATGGTGAGATTAAATCACATCAATTACTATGTGTGGGATTTAATACAAAGTGGTACTTTTCAGGACAACGCCCATTCAACCAGGTATTATCGATATCAAATTGAGTGTTGATGGGTTATTTTAGGCAAGGATAGAAATTTATAATTGAAATGATATTTTCCATTTTAGTATTTTTATGTTTTATATGAGTACCCATTGATTTTTATTTGTAAGATTATTATTTCTAATTATTTGGGTTATAGTCTCGTGGAAGACCTAATGGTTAGGATACTAGAGGAATGGAGTTTAGTTTATCTGTATGAAAAATTGAATAAAGTGTAATCTAATAAAATATCCAATGTTATTGAGATGATTACAAACCAAAATAATCATTTTTTTATTTACATGAACAAACAAACACAGACACACACACACACACATATATATATATATGTCCCGATTAAATATAGATCATAGTGATGTAATGGGTATGGGGAAAAATTAAAAGGGGAATTAATTTAGTGGGGTCCCATTTGATATAAGTCCTTAATAAATTATTATAATTATTGACACTCATATGATAGAAGATTTTAGTGTAGATAAATGGAATCATCATCCAAGAATCATTGACACTAATTCTTTAAAAGATATGATTAATTTAAGATACTCCTGAGTCTAGAAACTTATGAAAAGTTCTTAAGTGGCATTTTGGATATACGAATAATTCTTGGGGAAAATTACGTGTCTTGGAACAATTCCATACTTTTTAATGAAGTACTGATATTTTTTCAACATAATTAATCTCGATGTTTATATTAAAATAATTATAATTCCCTAAATGTTAGGAAGGTATTTGATTCTAAATGACCAAAGAATCCTCAGTCTCTACTCATGTAAATAATATCATTGGGTACATCATTATTTTGTAAATGGAGATATCATCAATATAAAAAAGTTTTAAATTACAGCGAACATTGTCTAGATTACCTTAATGGTTGTAAAATACCTTGTGGATAGTACACACCTTGTATAAATGATATTAGATTGAATTATTTTATTCCAATGGATATATGATATAAACTATATGATTTACATTTTTTTTAAAATATCTTCCAGTTTCTTTCATCTAATGGAGTAAAAGTATAACTAAATTGATATATTAGAAGATTCTATCATGAATTAACTAGTCATAAGATGTATATTTTATCTCAATTTTCTCTAGATAAGAGTATGTAAAAAATTAGTGTTTAATAGAATGCGATGAGTGCTTTTAAAACACATAGTTTATGATTTTTTTATTATAACTTATTTTAAGGGATATTGAAAATAGATTATTTTAGTTAGCTAATTCATCCTATTATGATATATGTATTTTAAATAATAATCTGGTTGAAATAAAGAAACTTTTAACCGATGTTCTAAAAAATGTTGAGAATATATGGAATTGGAATATTATCTATAAGTTATAAGTGCTATATGATTATTAATAGTGGATAAAAGATCAAACTAGACAAATTATAGTTAGTTGAAAGATTACACAGTTCTTATGAAATTAGTTATTCATGGTCATTAAAACATATATTTTTTGGATTGAGGATTAATAATTCCATATAATGAATTATCCTGAATACCTAAATGAGTTTTTGTAAATCTATGGAATATACATGTCAGATATAAGGGTTATATAAAAAAATTATCTAATTATGATTTGTATGTGATACAAAGTGTATATTTTAGAAATTTTGTAACCAAATAGGATTTAAAATTCAATGAAAAAATGATATAGATTTCAGTTTACATTCAAATGATGAGGAAATGAGTTACTACAAAACATGATTTGATTTTAATTGAATTTATCAAGTTCATATGAATATATTTAAATGATGTGTATCTTCATCTCAATTACCTCATATGGTAGGAGACGTGGTTAAATAAAATTGATTTGTTCTGAAAAAAAGTTTCTTAATTGATCGTATATACATGATTTTTGATTCATCATACTCTATAACATTCTTGAAAATAAGATAAGGGTAGGATTGTTTATAAAGATATTTATAAAAATATAAAGTAATGTTATTATATCACCTATTATTGGACTATTATAATAGATTTTTTTAATTTCATAAAAAAATATTTTAACACATATATATGATATGGTACAAATAATTAATTTGCTAAAAATTTCATCTATGAAGAAATAAGTGTTATGTCCTAAACATAAATCATTTTTTTATATCACTAATATATTAAAAAATTGATATATTAACTAATAGATTATTGGGGGAATATTTGAACATAATGTTGATCAAAGTTAAAAAATATATGATTACACCAATAAAAATTTGATGTTATTTTTATTTATTATCCAAAAGTTTTTAGGATATATGATGGTAATGAAAATTCTAATATATTATATTTTTTGTAAACATTTGGAATCAGAATATCACTATTTCTTAAAGGAATATACCATTATAATATTAAAGTTTTTTTTTTACATAATATCTGAAAGCGTTTAGGAAATTTGATGATAAAGAAAAAAATTACGAGTTACATTTAGTTATGATGTAAATGTGAGTATCATTATTTCCTATAGGATTGTAACACTCCAATTACCAAGTGAATGAATCTTTATATACTAAAATATTTTAGTTTATAGTCATAAAAATTAATGTAAAGTGTTTCATTAGTTATTATAATAGAGTAAATGTCACTTTATCATAAAATAGTTTTAGATATACTTGTAAACCATAATGTGGGTAGTTAAAAAAATTCAAGGCCAAATTATAATAAAAAGGGTTCTGATGATGATGATGATGAAATTTTATAGATTTATAAGTAGATTATAGAATTCGGAAATAAATCATTTGATATTATAAAGTTATGAAGTTTGAATATGCTACAAAAGTTAAAAATCATGGAATACGATTCCTAAATCGCATTATTATTCTATCATTCTAACATAATAGGTGTTTCTCATAGAAAATTTATTGAAAGGGTTTTATATAATGGTTATATAATGATGTGATAGAAATTGCATATTTATGTATTAAATTAATAAAACCATGAAAGTATATTGAAAATGAGGATAATATAGAAAATTATTGTATATTATATGATAAAATTTTTCATATGTTAATTTTTATAAATATTATTAAAAGGGGTTATGATTATCAAATGTATCATATTTTTTTCAAAAAAGGAGGAAATATCCATTTTATATTTTTTTATTGTTGGTTTCAAAAATCTCTATATGGACATAAGTTTTTGGAAGTGTAATTATAATTATACTCCCAAAGAATGAATTTGTGTATTCCCTAACTAACTTTTTTTTGGGAAAATTATAGTTCATGATGGAATGTTAAGGTTCGTTTGAGTAATATTCTTATATAGAAAGACAAAATATGTTAATGAGGAACAAATATAGGTATTTGGGTATTAGATAACAAACTAAGTACACCACATGGAGTGTCATAAATATATATTTGGTATAATATGGGTTCATGGATCATATTTGGGTCCACATTAACTATGGTTTGTGAGATAACTAGAATGGAAACCGTTATACTTTAATACCATACTTACGCATGTATACATGTTAAAATAGCTCATCAGGGGGGTTTTGGGTATGTTGCTTATCATGTTGTTGGTTGGAGTTCAGATATCACCATATTTTGCCTCTTATATGATATGTATGACATGAGTTACCTCTTCTAAGATTGGCCATGGGAGTGTGAATCCTTACTTAGATATTTTATATCTATTTAGATGAGTGCAATTTGATGATCTAATCAATTATTTTGAATAAAATTTGATTTCATCACAAAAAGGTCAGTTTATATAATGAGAATTGAGAACAGATGAGCATGATTTATGGTATTATCATTCTCTATGACCCATGGTCACTCAATGTTATGAAAAAAGGAAAAAATATAAGAATTCGTGGGTGCATATGATTCAGAGTATTGGAAATAGGTATATAGTTTTCTATGTTTATTATAGATCATACCAAATCCCTTTATAGATTGAGTTGTATTGATACATTTTCGGAGGCTTCCCTTTTATTACATGTAAGGATTCATTGATTCGTATTTTTTCAACTATATAAAGGGTCAAGGGGTCACACTTTTTGGTTAAATGAATTTTTATTGAGTTTGAATCGATTTGGAACTCTAAAAGTATTTTAGATTTAATAAAAAATTTCTTTTATATGATAATTTACAAGGTAATGCAGAAAATATAATTCAAGGTGATGTAGAGGATAACATTTCAAAAGTTTTTTTAAAATATATATAAAAAGTGTTTTGGATATGATTTTCATGAATTTTGTTATAAGATAAAATATCATGTGATACGAGATAATTAATTTAAGAATTAGTTGAAATGGATTATTTAAGGAGATATATACCATAAATCCATAGCCTTCATGTGATTCATATATATATTGTACTGTATGGAATAATTTCTATTGGTCTTGATGAAATATCTCATGTAACTCTCCTATGTAGGCTATAATTTAATGATCCATTTTACAATATGAAATGTGTTGGAGTTTTTTTCATTAATGAATTAAATTCTTTAACAATTAGTGGATTTAACTCATGTGTTATAAAATCATGAGTTAATTTTAGCATCCCCAATGAGTATCCTCGAGTGTTTATAAATCCAATTCTGTGTAATGGTAACAACGATTTGAGAATTGGTTTGTGTTGTTTGGTTGAAATTCCTTGGAACCTAATGTTATATTCATTCTTCTCCTTTTTGATTTAGGATCTGTCATGGCTTGAATATTTGATTGATCCCATCTATGAAATGAATGATTTTTCTTAACCTGTGAATAACTTTATATGTTTGAGTCTTTTTCATCCACTGCTATGATCTTACTCAAACTCATGTGATGGAAATTGTGATGTTGCAGTGGCTTCATCGGTGAATGATATGTGTGTTAATGACTTCTATAAGTTCATGTTTATCATTGTTTCATATTAATTTAATGGGTGATATTGGTCAAGGGATAAAATTAAATTCACATGTTATAATAACTGTAATTAAACCTTAACAAATACATTCAAATTTTTAGGTCCACAACCCTATGCATAATCATTATTATTATTTTAATAACATTATATATGGATGTGATTTTAGTTAACATTGTCAATAATGATATAATTTTATATTATTATGCTCATACAATATATCTATTTTATGCCTCATGCCTATTTCATGCCCCATGGCTCTTGACTATTATCTATATATCATGAATTTTAATTTCTATTGTACATGTATTGATATTTGGAGGTTATATATATATATTTTAATTATTTTTGGAAAACTATTATGATTCCATTATATTTTTAAATTTATATTTATTGAGTAATAACATTTTTTAACTTTCTTATGACATATCCTCTTTGATAACTATCAATGAATTTTCTCTTATAGTGGATTTTACATAAGTAATTCTTACATTTATAATTTCCCTAGGGAATTATATACATGAATACGTTTAGAGGTAATTATTTTGTAGTAAAATTTGTTGGAGATGTTGAAAAAAAATATATAAAGAATTTCTGTATCTAATATCCAATTACACTAATCCTTTGGGTTTTGGGATTATGAATTTATATATGAGATGTAATGTTTAAATTATGGAAATTATGCATGCTATGTTTGGTTCATCTAACATGGTATCAAAACTGATCTGTTGTGTATGCATCTTTAGAACCATATCTATGTACATGAGTTGTAACATCCCATACCAGGTGCCACTAAACTGGTACCCCAAACCAATTCTACATAAGGACTCAAGTACACCTCCCCATATTATAGAGGTTTCTGACTAGAAACAAGGGACTGGGTTGTTTTTGTTGGGAGACTATGCCCACAAATCGAAGTAAGAAACCAGTAGAAATAATAAAGATAATCAATTTCAGTGAATAAATTGGGTGTATAAGAAATAAATATAACATGAATGTAATAAAATGGAATGCTATGTAGGTTTCGACGACCATGTCATAAATAAAACAATGATCTCCCACTAGAAAGGTCACAAAAACATATGAAAATAAAAGAAAAAGAAATAAAAGTACATGGATGTATTGATAACTCTAATATAAACAACATATCCAATATTAAATATACAATCATGATTCTCCATACCAATCATAAAAATCCTCAGGTGTGTCTCCACTCAATCATGAAACCATGGGCCTTATCCAATTCATCATGTAACTATGCTCGACCAGAAATCTGATATATAGTGTTCATGCACAATGAGGTGAACATACAATGGGTGAGAAATAAATAAGAGTAGGACAACCCCAATAGAGAACATATAAACTAATTTAGTAATTTCTTTCTCATGAAATACTCTTAGAGTAGATGAGACACAACTAGAAAAAAAAGAAAGGTAAAAAATATCCTGGATAAACTCAATCGACAATTGATCCTTGGGTCTGTGATCCCAATCTTCTAAAAATCCTACAAAAAAGGCGTTGATTTGATTTCTTACCACAAAATACATGTATTATAAATTTGATACTTAGGTATGTGACCTTATTCGGTAATAAAATCTTCTTCTAGTGCTTGAAGTGTATTTGATCAAGCTGCGTCGTAATAGGGTGATACATATACTAGCTCTGGGATTAATTTTACTTGCCCTTAATGACTAAGAGGAAGAATATCAAGTATCAATGAGATATCCCACAAATATGACCTAGAATTAGATATTATAATACTCATGTCATTTGTAATCTATTTTGACATCTGAGTCCTAGGTCATGGTCCATAGGAAATAATGACATCACAACTATGATAATCCCTAAGGGGGTGACTCTTTGGTAATATGTAAGGAATGATCTATGGATCTAAGATAGAACATAGAATTCATTAAATAAATGGATCAGTATCCATATCCAAAGAAAATTTGGGGTCGTACTATAGTGGTGTGTCCACCTGATCCTAGGGAGAATCATAGAAATCATACGAGGGGATCAAGAAATTCCTCAGGGAGCATATTAGTGTACCACTTCTTTATATAAGTTATCCCACCAAGATACCTTTCGAATCTCCTTAGTGCAGGTGGACTATCCAACATAAAAAATACCCAGTATAAGAGGGTTTTTGAGAAAAATAGTCAATAATGAATATATAATCCCAAATCAAGGACTAATCCCAGTGAAAAATGGTGCCTCTAGTAATAGTAACAACATCATTCAATAAAAATGATCATAAGATGGATCCTACAAAGTATGTCTAAAAATTATAATAATAACATCTTTTCAAAAGGATTAGAAAATGGATCCCATGAAGTACATCTAGGAGTCATAATAATAACATCCCATCTCTTCAATCACATAATCAAAGTTCTAGAATGTACCTCTAGAAATAATAGTTGTATCAAGGCTAATGATTTGAATCCATAAAGGAAGGGTGAGGGTGGATGAATGTCTAAAAACAACATTACTACAACAATCACCCGACTTACACATTAATTAAGGGGTTTATGGTAATACCTGCTACCGCATATATGGAAACCCATCATTTAGTAACTTAGGGTTAGTCTAGAAGTGGGGAACACATTGGGTCCCCAATGTCCAGTCATAGTAGAGGCATCCTACTCAAGATACCCTATGTTCAATCACAACCAAAGGCATCACTCTTGGGATCCTGAGAACAAATGAATGTAGTGGAATACCTCAAGGAATCTTCTAAATCATGACATAAGTAGAATAATCCTACATGAGATCCTTGGTTGAAACAAGCCTCACAAGGTAAAATTCAAACAACCTCTTTACCTCAAGTGGAAGGCCACTTAATCATCGGTCTAGGGAGATGTCTCATGGACAATATCATATCAAAGTCTCACTCTCAATAGAGAGCTATAATTTTTTTCTAGACTAAGAACATCTCCAAAAAATATAATTCATCCTTAAACACCTCTTAAGAGTCCTAAAATCACCTCAAGGGTTTCACTATTGTTATCTATGAGTAAGAATAAGAAAAATGGACACCTTTTTTTCAATTCTAATTTGGGGGAAAAAAAGAACTATAAATACTTAAAAGGAAAAATGTTGGCACAGTACATAACGTGTACTCATGGTATATGACTTGTAATCCAAAGCTCCAACCATGAGATTTTATTCTATATGACCTAACTCACACGGGTTTTCACTGTGTACTAATATATGTACATGGAAATGAAAAGTTATAACCATGTACTACTTCACATCTGAGACACACATGGGGTCTTTCCATGTACATAAAACATGACCATGTCCCCCTAACACAATGTGTCATCCCAAGTATTCTGGCTACCTAGACATGTACCATTATATGACATGTACTCAAAGTACATGACATATACTTTACAAAACTCATCTTACCAGATACTCAGCTACATGGAAAATTAGTTCTAGATAATGTGTACTCCAGGTACTTAGTATGTAATTAAAAAAAAGCAATCTTACCCAAAGATTAAGATCATATAAATTGTGTTCATGGAACCACATTCCTTGTGTTTTGGATTTTCAAATGGGAAACCCTTAAAATCAACATGAAATGACCATTTTCCTCATTTAAGAAAAGATCAACCCTACGAGGGTCCTTAGAAACCATAAGTAGGATTTCAAAATAGAAAGTGGTAAATCTATAGGGATTTATTATAGAAAATTAAAATAAGACTATCTTTTGATGGAATATGTTGAAGCTTTCCCCATATCCATGTTATACCATTATCGCATGATGATTTCGATCCTCCTGGGCTCTATAGTGACACCTCTCTTCTTTCTCCCTCCCTCCATCCCTCTATATATCTCTCTATCCATTTTCTATATTTTTCATGAAAAATGGTTTCCCAAATGAAGTATACAAGAGAAACCTAAGGGAAGCGAAGAAGGAAAACTGAAATATGAGATGGAAGAGAAAGAAAATAAAAGGGAAAGGGAAATGGGGTATGTGCCCATCCCTAAACCTAACACGAAATGTGAGTTTATGTCTCGCCTAAGAAACCCCACCAAATTCTAGACTCCATGATGGATATGTTATCTCAATATTACCCTCTTTTTAGAATAAATTTTCTAATAAACATTGACAAATAATTAATTAATTATTATTTATTAATTATTCCATGAAAATTTGATTGTCTCCAATTTCAAATAAACTCCAGCTCTTGGGTAAAACCCTTTTCTGGGATCATAAGAGTTGTTATAAAAATGATCAAATGTCATCTATTAGATGAAAAGACTTTTTAACCTTTAAAATCATTTTAATGAAAAATTTCAAATTTATGATATAATTTCGAAGTCATAAAAACATGGGTTATTATAACTTATCCACACAAATCTTATTATCCTGGAGAATCATTGGTTGTCAGATGCAGTCATGCTCTCATCCTGATCATCTACACCACTACGCTATCTTGATTGTCTGATGAATAGTCTACTAGTGTTGAATACTCTCCTCCCAAGGAATATTTTTAAACATGACTGATCTGGTACTCCCCGCCATAGGAGTATCTTTACCATCACCTTGAATAAGATTCCAAAGATCAAAGGTGCATGCTCAAACCATTAGTTAATGTAATGACATCCATGACCAAAACCATATTAAAAACTGAAAAATCAAATCACTCCCTATCCCACTTCATGTGATAGGTTTACGTGACCTTACTGAATTTCAAATCACAATGAGGGTCACCACACCTAAATGGAAAATGGTACACTCCCCACTATATGGGTTACCTTATACTTCTCCTCAATCACAAC
This sequence comes from Viscum album, assembly GCA_963277665.1. Classification (NCBI taxonomy): domain Eukaryota; kingdom Viridiplantae; phylum Streptophyta; class Magnoliopsida; order Santalales; family Viscaceae; genus Viscum; species Viscum album. Next base: position 1,237,424,167 of record OY728137.1, on the reverse strand, counting down.
TCCAAATATGTTCATTCATTAAACTATAAGGAATATTTTTTTTAAAAAGCTCAATGTATAGTTGATGCTCTCTCAATGTACTGAAGATGAAGTCAAGATAACAATCATGATAATCTATTGACTAGGAGTACACAATGGTTCCATTGTTAGGCATGTATCACTCTCTCTGATTGACACTCACAGCCATCAAAGATATACCATTCTGTAAGAAAATACACACACCACATCTCTTGAAAATGTATCTCAAAGTTCTAGAATGCTTCAACAACTTTACAAAACCGGAAATTATTATTTAAGCCTCCTCTACCATGGTGGGAAAAAACCTCATTTCATCACAACTCCCATGAAACCATTCCCTCAAGGTTTCTTTAAAACAATCAGTCCTTAGCTCATACCCAACCGCTCATCGATTTATGATTTAAATGGAACCATTTGCAACAAACACATAACATTAATATATCATGTATCATAATTGGATTACTATCCCACAAAACCAAATTCATGAACTTAATCACACTCCCATCGGTCATCCATCCCTAGACTAAGATGAACATGCTACCTAGCATGCCAATATATTTAATTCATATGCTCCCTTCAAACTCATAATAAAAATAAGTCACCTAATTTATTCCATGATTTTTACCATGAATTCCTCTCACATGGATTCATTTTTTGATATTAAATTACCAACCACACAACCACTAATCAATAAGACAAGAACCTGAATAGTCCTACCCATCGAAGCTTCTCAAGATTCTAAAGCATGCTAGGTGATATCTTAGAAACCAAATATATCATTATTACTATATCACAAAACCTGAAAAACTAACATGAATCGGTCTCAATACATGTGTAAAACTGAGATCACATCCTAAAAAGGCCTCTATAAACCTGACACAAACCCTCTAAGAGGTTTTCCTTGATTAAAAAAATTGTCAACTTACAAGGGTTTGAGTCACAACTAATGGACTCTTTGTCTCCCTTCATGCCCTAATAATCAAGTCTTATATCATGGTTACTAGGTTCGACCACCTATCCAAAAACGATAAACCTATCACTTTTTTCAAATCAACAGAATCATTAAAAAACCCATCTCAACACAAATAATCTAACACTTATATCATACCTCTCTAAGGATGGTACGGATAACATAAACCTATGAGGGTCAAAAAATTTCAACCTAGGTTCAATTATACAAGTTTTAAATTTCATTTTATAGTGGAAAATACTCTAAAAGATGTTATTGGAAACCCATTTAATTGAAACCTATTGAGAACATTAACTTTAAGGAATACCTCTATTTACATCACATGCCAAGAATTTGCCTCCTATGTCTTGATCCCCTTTGAGCATCCTCATAAGAGAATTATCCCTGAAGGGTCATGATATTCACATTGGAAAGATAAGAATTTTCACTCACTAGACATAGGTATATGGTAATACCCCATAAATGATCTAGTGTACTATAAATGTTTAGGTACCGATCAACATCACACTAGAGGATCCAACTACATGACCATAAACGAATGTTGGTTAAGTAAAATATCATATAAAGCTAGATGGGAAGGCACCAAATAGGTTGTTATGAATATTTAGTTAACCATTATTTAATAGGATACAAGCACAAAGGGTCTACTAGAATGGAATCAACTACTAAAAATGAACAACAATGATAAATAATATATGCATATCCTCATCTGTATGATCTATCTCATATAACTATTTCATAGTCCATTTAAGTAGAATTTTATTCCAAATACATGGTAAAAAACTACATATGTTGTTATAGAATCTTTAAATAACCAAACCTAAATAGTTTACCCCACAAGAGGTCAAACACTACCCACCATTTTCCTTATCAACCTTCTAGGGTCACTACTCCTCCCATGCATGAGGTTTGAGTCATCATCCTCACTGCCAACTTCTCACTGTAGATAAACATGAAATTCCATATGAAGGAAATAAATATAAAATTGAGCCTAACTATGTATAATTAACTTAATAAACTTAATGGAAAAACAACATTTAGGCTATTATTGCCACTTTAAATAGTTATCCTATGTAATCAGTAACAAATCACAGACATGCTAGAATATAAAATGCAGACTCTAGGAGATAAATACGATGCTTTAGATGTCACATTATTTTGTTGTAAAAGAGTAAAAATCAATAAATAGCCTCTACCCAATAGGTCAAAATACAAAAATCCATTATAAATAATAAAATCTACACAAAATGTTAATTTCAAAAAATTTAAATTCATATAAAATTATATCATCACATATCAAGAGCGGTAATCTCATATCTATGGAAATTGGGACTTATTACCAGAACATGTGCTCTTGATGGACCTGTCTGATATCCATCACAAATTCCTACAAATTTCTAATATTTCTATCCACCATATCCCAAATTGTAATGTAACAAGAAAATAATAGCTCTGATAGCACTTTGTAATGTCTCTTCCAGAGTGACACTAATCTCATGCTTCGAGCCAGTTCACCATAAGGGATCAAGTGTAAATACCCATATGAAAGAGTCTATTGACTAGAATAAAGGTCTTATGGTGTTTCTGCATTGAATAATATTCCCTTATATCATAGTGGGAAAATAATATAAATTACCAAACATCATCTATAATAATGAATAAATAGAATGAGGAAAAAATAAATATAACAAATCTATAATTAAATGGAATTCAGTATAGGACCAAACAACCATGTCATACATACAATAATGATAACCCACTAGGATTTTCACATATACATGATTAAATAACAGAAAATAAAATAAAATTTCATTGATTGACTGCTAACTCTGATCCAAATCACATACCCAATCTTTGATATACTATTTAGATGCTTTATATTGATCATGAAAATACACATGAGTGGATCCACACAATAACAAAACCATTTCCCTCATCCATATCCATCATGTATAAATTCTCAACCCAAAATAAGATATAAGGTCCAAATGCACACCGGGATGCACACATAGAGGGTGAAAAATATAATTGAGTATGACACCCTAATAGTGAACATATAAGATGCTTGCATAAGTGAATTAGCATGAAATATTCTTAGTCTAGCTGAGATACAAGTAGAATAAAAATAATTTAAAAAATATCATGAATAAACTCAATCCACTTGATATCCCTAATTTTGTGACCCTGATTGTATTTATATCCTATGGAAAAGAAATTGAGATATATTTCATACTACTCAACAAGTTTATAATCAATTTAATCCTTGGATCCTCGATCCCAATTGACAATACCTTCTTTGGATAACACTTTAAATGCATCTAACAAAGCTACATCACCATAGGGGATACATGTCCTATCCTTGGTATCACGCATACTCACCTCCAAAACTTAGATGTAGGATTCCATGTATCAACTGGATATTCCACGAATATGGTATCAAGATAGATGTCGTGAAAATCATGTCTGGTGAAATCTAGTACTATGTCTAAGTACTAGGGCCTAGTTGGTAGGAAATAACAACATTGCAACTCGGATAATCCCTAAGGGGGGTGGACCCTAGGATATCTACAATGAATGATATCTAAACCCAACATAATTCTTGGAATCCATATAATAAAAAATTTAGCAACCTCATCCCCAGACATGTGTAGGTCAAATTTAATGGTTTATCCACCTGATATAAGTGATCATTGTAGTTATAAAACAAGGAGATAAATTAAATTCTTATGTATCTCACCACCATCCCACGACATGGGGTAATTAAACAAACTCACAAACAGTTGGTATACACTAATTTAAAGAGACATATCAATCCTTAGAGTGACCCATTGAAGAAGGATTTTTTAGAAAAACTTGATAACCTACCTCTATAATCCCTTCTAGTGAAGGTAGGAATATCATTAAAAAATGAATCATTATTCGGATATCAATACATATGTCATGGAATAATAAATAATAATATCTAATTAAAAATATTAAAAAAGGATTCCATGAAGTAAATATAGGCATAACAATAATAATATCTCATTTCCTTAGGAACCTTATCCATGTACCAAAAAGTACAATAAAAAATAATAATTGCATCAAGAGTAACTATGTAAATTCTTAAGGAAAGAGTGAGGGTGTAATATTATCAAAACTCACCATTACTGCAAAAACCACTAAGATCACACATTCGATATAGGATCTAATGTTAAACCTGCTACCATATCTACCTAACCCCATAACACAGTAGCTCCGGGTCGGTTAAGTAGGGGGGATCCACTAGGCCCCTAATCTCAATTCCCATGAGAGGAATCCTACTCAGTATACCCTAAGTCTGCCCATTATCAATGGAATCCCTCTAGGGATCCTCAAATATATATATCAAGTTGAATTTATCCTTGTGGGGATACCTAGAATAAATAAAACCAAGGACAACCACCAGGGGATACAATAAATCTAGACCTAAGTTGTGGCATCAAACAAGGGATCCACAATTATAACTAGCCTTATAGAGTAACACCCAAATAGATACTTCACCTCAAGTGAAGGGATAATTAATCATCAATATAGGGTTACATATCAAGTTTAATCGTGGAACAAAATATCACACGTTGGAAAAATGTTTAATTGATTAATATAAGAATAACATCTCCACTGAAGCTCATTTTCCCATAAACACCAATTGGGATCCCTCATATCAACACAAGGGTTTCCCCATAGAAATTTACATGGAAAAAATACTCTAAATAAAATCCTTTATTTTCCAATTCTAACAGAGGGGCATAAAATTAATAAAACCCCCAAAAATGATAAAATGTTGGGGAAGTTAGTGGTATATACTCAAAAACCACCTTATTGGACACGTGCCTCCACACAATCTAGCTCACATGAGATCTGATTGTATACAACTACATGTCCATGGCATATATAGAGTATGGACTTGTAGTAATACATGGCCTGTACACACATGGTTCCTAGACCTGAAATTACTACATGGAAATGTTCCCCTTATATTGGGTTTCTAATAAAGTACCCTTGCTAACTATCCATGTTCTGCTACATGGCGTGTACTCAAAGTACACAAAATGTACTCTCCAAAACTCATTTTCACATCTAGTTGGATACACGACCAAGTACATAGACAATTACTACTACATGGTGTGTACTACAATTACACAAAATGTAATTCCACAAAGTCATATTTCCCAAATAGGAATAACACATGGTGTATTTTCATAGAACCACAAATTATGTGATTGGGATTTTCAAATTGGAAACCATTAAAGTAATCTTGAAATACCTGGTTTCCCCATTTAGGAAAATATTGACCCTTAGGGGGTCCTTAGAATCCATAAATGGGATTTAAAACTAGAAAGTTTAAAATATATTTGTATTTATGTAAAAATTGTAAAAATGTCCTACTTTTGTGTGGAATCCAAAAATCATTCCTCATACATGTGTACTACCACTGCATCATAACGATCTGGCTCCTCTTGAGCACTGTAGGGGAACCTCCCTTCTTCCATTTCCCTCTCTACCAATCCATTTAATCTCTTATTTGTAGAAAATTAATTCACATAGGGGAAGTATGAGTGATTCTAGGGAAGGATAATAAAAAAAATATGATACCGAAAAATAAGAGAAATCAATGAAATAAAAAATGGAAAATAGAAAATGTAAAAGGATCCCAACCCTAGTGACCAATGTGATTTTATTACTTTACTCAAGAAACACCCCATTACAGACTCAATGTAGTGTTTGGGATCATAATCTAATTCTCTATTCAAATGATATCACCGAATGAAATTGTGAAAATAAATTAATATTTAATTAGTTAAATATTAAATACTAATTCTTCAATGAAAATTTGAACAAATCGAATTTGCACCAAACTCTTTTCCTAGGGTAGAAACCCTATTCCAGGACTAAAAAAGTGGTAAGTAAATTATACGATTTTATCAATTCATAAAAAATGGCCACTTTACCTCTTCCTAAAATTTGGAAACAAAATTTAAAAATTTATAATAAAATTCCAATTCTTGAAAAACATTGGTCGTCACACGATTTTAGTGTATATTGAATGGAATTATAGTGGGGGTTAGTTATTTTTTAGATTATTTTTTTAATATTATTAGTAGAAAACTAATGCAAACATATGATAAAATGAAAGGTTTATATATTGATCTAATTATATCATATTAGAAAAATGGTGTTATAAGCTTAAAATAAGGTTTCATAGGAAAAGACATTAAAGGATCAATATTTCATATTGATATAATGGTTTAATTTTGTTATATTATATATTACCTGGATTTAATATAACCTTTTTTGTTATAGTTTTCAGTCGAAAAGAGGATCATAAAAACGATTATGTGAAAGTTCTGTATATATAAAGTGTTTTTTCATATATAAAAATTAAGGAGGAATATTTGGAATAATTGGGTTAGAAAAATTAAAATCTAAATAGATGCATATTATGAAGGGAAATATGAGTTTTCTAGTCTTACATTGCTAGTGATCTTGATATCTCATTAGAAATTATACCTTATGTTATTTTTATCTTATGGATTCTCGTATCTATATTAATTATGGGGTTGTAATTTTAATTTTTAGGATGTGGTTTTCTTAAGTGAGAGAAATGAAAATATCATGGTTTTCAAACCTATTTTCATTCCGTGAACTATATTTATATAATTATAAAATATGTTTATCTGTTATTTCAAAAGAATAAAGCATGACATGGAAATAATTCATAAAATATTTTAATCCTTTTAGTTAAACATTATTCATAATAGAACATCACAATAAAGGTACATTAATGTAATGAACCATGAATTTAAAATATATATTATCCTTTCAAACATGTTATGTTTTATAGCTTGTGATGAACACAACATAGAACCAAAATTAATTGAAGAAAATTATATAACTATTAAAATGTATCCATATATTTGGAGAGTAAGAATATTAGTAACCAACTTATGTAAAATATGTAGAAACCAAAAAGGTAATTGTTAATACTAAGGTGTTGATAAAGATCAATTAGTGTTTCTAAATAACTAATAAGATCACGTGATACTTAAAAATTTATTATTATAAAAATTATATTTTTTCTATTCTTTTTTAATCCAAATATATTAATTGGAACGTATTTTATTTATATAAATAATACAATAACACCAATTAAATTAGTAATAGATATGAAATGAGAATGCAATCACTCTTAATTTTATTTTATATTATTTTTAGTTATTTTATTATGATTATATATTAAAGTTAATTCTAAAATTATATAATTTAAAATTGACCAAATTAACTTCATTTGTAGATTTATAATAATGAAAATATCTTAAGATTAAATTTTTATATTTTTAAAAATATTTATTGTTTAAGTGAGTAGTGAAAAGTACTATATTTACCAAAATTGTAATTTGTTTGAATTTATCATTATTTAAGAAAGATACATAAATTAAATATAAATTTAAATTAATCAAACATTCAGTTATGGAGTAAAACTATACATTTCAAAATACTGTTATTATTTAGAAAACCTAAGTTTAATAATTTATATACTGAACTAATATTTCCTAATAAAAGAACCTTTTTTGTACATAGATTTTAATTAAATATTTTTTAGGTAAAATTATTTTTGGAATTGATGTAAAAGAATTATAAATTTTAGTTTTTTTAATGATAAACTAATTTATGTTATGAAAAATAAAATCACTGTTAATTTCATTCTACAAATAAATCTTAAACATAAAAATACCATTTCCAAAAAAATGAGTTTTTAAGTGTTACATTCACTTATGTTAACATTAATTTTTTTCAATCCTATAAACTTTATATGAAATAATTGAATCTATATTTTGAATCATTATGTGGGAATTTTATATAAATTTAAATTTCATTTTTAGGAATTTAAATTAAATTACTTATTTACATATTAATTAAAATAGTAAAAACCGAAAATGGTAAAAGTGAAAAATATTAGAATTAAAGGCTTGAGAAATGATTAAAATATGTGTGAAAATGAATGGTGGAGTCTTGGTCAACATTAAATCACTACAAAAATTATTATTGTCAAATTTTTGAACTTTGAACCTTAAATAATGGCATAGCATTATTGAAATGTAAATATTAGTTCAAAAATTACAACTATATTTACTTATGAAAAGTGATCACTTCCACCACATCATGAAACACATATCCCTTGTAATTTCATCTAAAAAATTTGAAAATTTTCTCCTAATAGAGTCTTAAAATATTTTAATAATCATATATTCTCTACTAGATATCCTATAACCTCTATTTACAGGGGGACTTCTGAGAGAAATATTAAGTTCTCAAGATTATGATTTCGTATTCTGTAACATTTTCATCTAAATAATTTTCATCCAAAATCTTTATGTCCACACTAATATAATTTAAAAATTATTTTTACTTTTTTTTAATATTTATATATTATTTTTGTAACCATTATTCATTCATTTCCGTCCATTAAAAAAAACAACATTAATCATCCATACATTATGATTACTACATCAACGAAATCATATAATTTATTTTTATCACCTAATCTCATAGATAATGGAATTGATGGATTATATGAATTAATATGATTCACATGTCACAATCAAAATTATGAAATTATAATTTATTATATACTAACATTTTTATCATTTTTTTAGAAATGGAATCGTTAATCTTGGATACATATAGACTAATTCTTCCACTAATGATAGATTTAATTTGTTATAAACAACCTCCTTGTATTGTTATAAAAATTAATTTAATGATATTAAATGATATTAATGAAATTTAAATATTATGAAATTTTTTTATTAATATTATATAAAAACACTTCCCTTACATTTTAAATCATTAAAATATACTCTAGTTTATGTCAATTTTACCTACTACATGAATGGTGCTATAAATCATATTTAATAATTGTCTAATAAATAGTATATAATGATAATATCATGTAATTAATATTTTATTTTAAATTTTCATATTTTATTTAAAGGGTTTCTCGATATTAAATATATATATATATATATATATCCTTTCAATTGTTAAATATGAAAAAACTAGTTATTCACAATATCATATCTCACAAAAAATAAATTTATCATTCCCAAAAAAATTGTATATGTTGAATCATTAAAAAATTAGGATTTTAGTATATTTTATTATATTTGATTGATTAAATCATAAAAAATAAGTTAGAAAGTACCACATCATTGTGGTATATGTAGGAAAGAAATAGTCATAATTTCCTAAAATCTAATGATTACAATAAACTATAACAAAATAATATTCGAGAAATTAATGGTAATAAAATAATTGTATAAAAGGTTACAAAAATGAATAAGGATATAAAATAGGTGATTAATATAATTATATTCATTATTCAATAAATTCATGTACATTAGTGGAATTCAAAAATTAAGGTAAGGGTTTGTTGCCTCAATTTTCACCCATTGAGGCATATTTCATATTATATACCATTTTTTCATTTTTTTTGACATATATAAAGCCCCATTAATATTTTTGTATCATGATCCTACCATTACTCATTAAATTTATGTTTCATTTGAAATTATATCCTTTAAGGGGGTTGGATTTGAATGTTTCTAGAGAGGTTATAGTTATTTGTCTCTATTTCCCGTTCCATGAAAATTGTTAGATATTTTGTACCATGATTTATTTTATATTGTTTATTTATCGACATAGTAATTTAAATAATATTTAATATATTTAATTCCATTATATTTTATCTTTATGGTATCCCTCTCATACTATTTTGAATCTTTTTTTACCATTAATGTTTGGATATTTTCATCACAATTTTTCTACATTGAGATATGATTCATATTCAGGTCTTATTTACATTTTGTGGTATATATATTGGCTGAGAATTACTTTAGAAATTCTCTAATACTATTTTACTTCAGGGGGGATAAACTCACAAAAATCCATTAATTCCTTTTTCTCTTTCGAAATCATCATCTTTTATGAGAATATTTTTTTCATAAATTTTTTTGCCTCTATCAATACCTAACTTTTCATTGCATTGTTTGATGGGAATTCACATAGATAGAAATAAACCAACTAATTAGGATAAATTTTAACATAACTATATATGATTAATCTATAGATTTTTATTTTTATTATTTTTACATAGAAATATAATCCCCTTATTTATTAGGGAAATAGTTAGAGTCAGTATACTTTTTATTATGCTACAGATGTTTATTGAATACTTCAAAAAATGATTTTTTATTATTTAAGAATCCATGTTATTTCTCTAGATATATTAGGTAACATTCTTGATTTTAAAATGATTAAAATTCAATATGTTTTTTTATCTCAACAAAAATGTTTATGGATTACTAATGAATTTTTATCATGCATTTTATTGATATTTATATCCTTCATAAGTTGAATGAATTATACATAATGAAGTTTCTGGTGGGGAATTATATTATATAGCCCATAAATGAATAATTTGGTTTCATGAGAGAAAAGTTTTGGTAATTTGAAGTATGTCGACCTAATGTGAGAATGGTGACTTCTTTGTGGCCTTGAGGATAAGAATAATGGCTTGGTTTTGGCCTTCACGATTTGAATAGTGTAATGGATGAGGCCCTGATAGAAAAGATCATGATGTCTGGTTTTATAAATTCCATCACCATGAATTTAGTTATTATTATTCAAGTGAATATTTATATTTTTATATCATCTAAGTAATTATTTGAAGCTCGTGTGAATAGTTAAGTGGAATAATTTGATTCTTATTTATCTATTCTAAATTATTCATTCCACATTTATGCATTAAAAACATTTGATATATGTTTTCACATGCTAAGAATTTTTGTGTACCCATCTTATGATTTTATTTTCATAGGTTATGAAGAAATTTATTAAAAAGAAATTTCCTAGAAGATTAGCTTTTTTGAGGAAATTTATGGGATATGATGAAAAATTATTACTAATTAAGTAGTTTCTTATATAGTTTAATAAGTTTTTATTTGATTAGAATATCCTTAGATTTTTTGGTGGAATGTTTTTCTCACTCTTCAAAACATTCATCCAAATTGTTTCTTCAAAAGTAAGTGAATCAATATTTTATCTTGATATTGTAATTATTCATGGTTAAAATTTGGTTAATTTAGGTCATTTGGTTCATTTCAAAGATGGTTTGGGAAGAATGTGTTTATGAGAACTAGATCCTGGAAGCATGGGTAAGGGGAACTACAATGTAACCATTTATGACATGCCATGGATTTTTTATATACCATAGATGATTAGATCTCCTAAAATTAACTAAATTTTAGTGTCCATTAAAGATAAATGAATAATATATTTACCACTAGGGAATCTGTAAGATTATCTTCACTCCATGAGAATCACTATTATTATAACTAAACCTACAATGAAAAAAACATCATGAAAGATGAAATCATTACAAAAAAATTGAAATAAAAACTATTGGAATGAGAATTATTGTTTTAAAGATATATTGGGATGAATATATATTATTTAATGGGAGGTAACAAAGTCCTTACATGATTATTATAAACGGGTATTTAATAGTTGGTTATAATAATAGTAAATATTTTACCAGTTTAGAATTATTGGTATATTTCTTTTATAGAAAAATATTGTTTATATGAAAAAATCATCAAATAACAGTATAAATACTTGATTTGAAATAAAACAAATGTTTTTAGAATATAATTAAAAAATACCATTATATTTTTAAAATATATATTATTATAAAAATCCATTTTTATAAAATATTATTTTTTATTAAACATAATAATTTTAATTAATGATTTGAATAAAATAGATTGATAAAATGAAATTATTAGTAAACTAAATATATTACATCCATGAAATAATTAAGGAACAATATTTAACAAATATTTAATTATTCATAGCCAATGAAACATGTTTTACTTAAAAATTTTATATTTATTTTGGGATTTTATTTAAAATATAAATTTACCACATTTTGAATATAAAATTACACATATAATTTATAAATATAAAAAATTAATAATAATTCATATATGGATTTTCATCTGACTATAAATGAAGATAAAATCATTTACTTTTAAAAATATGTATATTTTTTTAAATTTCTTCTATGTATAATGTATTTTTATCTTAATGAGTAAATTAAATCACTATTAAAGATTCATGTTAATTGAATTTATTAGTAAGATAAATTCTTTTCATTCTTAAAAATATATTTTTTAAAACAATTGTTTTTTTATTATGAGTTTTTATATGAAAATTAGTTTTAATAACATTTATACATTGAACGAATAAAAATATTTTTAATATTTTTAAAAATAATAATTATATTTTATTATATTTTTCATTTCTTTGGTATCCATAAAAATAAATTACAAAGGTAAAGGTTAGTTTCTATAGTAAAGGTAAAAGCGGTGCATTCAATGATTTTTTTTCTCAGAGTTATTTATTTTAATGATAAGTAAATAAATTTTAAATGAATAATATAAGGTAATGTGTATATATATAAACAAATATATTTGGAATTAATTAATTATTAATTGATAGGAAATAAGAAAAAGAATACTTAATATTTAATTTTTTTCTCCGACTTAGATGATTGTCCTCATAAAGGTTATATCAAGAATAATTATGAAAGAATATATTATATTAATGTAATATAATAATGATGAATTTAATATTTTTTGTTAAATCTATATTGGTGATATTAATTTTAACAAACTATTTAGATTCCCATGTTATTTGTTACAAATTACAGAAACAAATGTGTTATGAATTTCATCTTGGTGAATTGTACCTAAAACTCCTAAGGAATTACCATTGACCTTCATAAATTATTAGGTTGAATTTATTATAGTATCACAACTATTTTGGAGATGTTGAAATCATTAACATAGATTGATGAATATTTTTGATGGAATCTTTTACATAAATTATGAAGGCTCCCTCATCCGTGATAGTTTAATACAAATTTTATTGTAGATCTTATTTCTAAAGGTAGATGGTCACTAGGGTTCCATACCAGTGATTCTTTAGAATGAATGATGGAAAATATGATAGGAGGCCAGTCTCACTACACCGATCATAAGGTAATTTTTCTACTATAATACTCTAATATTGATTTTATATATCTCTATCAATCCTTCGCAAATCCCTGTGTGGGACTAGATACCTTTGTGCCGATTACCCATTTGAAACCATGTGTATCATGTGAATAATAATATTTATTGCTAGTTCTCCCTTATTCTCTTAGTAGTTACCAATGATATTATTTAAAACCAAAATTTTTGATACTACGGAATTTATTGTTGTCCAGGGAGGTGGATGGTGTTGTAGAGTTGAGATTGGGATCATGAGAGCCTAAAATATATCCTTGTTAAGAGTATCAGACTCCATATAGATTGGTACCTCTTAATGATTTACATCATTACTTTTAGATTCAAATGACAAGGAACAACCCCTGTAGTTTAATGTTATGTAGTATGGGTAAATTGGAAAACAGATCATAATAAAGTATGGTGTGGGAATTACATATGAGTGGCTCTTTATGAGTCATCATGTGTGTTGGTAACTATATAAGAGAGAGTATGGTTGGGATTTACACCTGTTTGGAGGCCCTTTTTATCTTTCTCATGTCAGTGAATAAGAAAATTTCATGCTTTTCACATGAGAGATTGTCTGTCCACCCTATCTCATCACTATGTGGCTTGTTACCAGAGGAATCTATGCCTTATCAATAGATGCATCCATGAAGCATCAAAATTGGAATATATGACTTGTCATGAGAGGCATCCATGGTCTATGACCATATATATTTTTGAATAATATACAAAGATAGATATTTCCCCTCTTTATAATCTATATAATGAGATCACATGCTCTCTATTTAAGGAATATCGATCAAGATCACCTCATCCTCCCCACTCCAGGAATGTTTGATTACACCTATACACTTCACATGGGTTTTTTTCATCACGAAATAAGAAACTAGTTGAGTTTGGGTCTTACACATAGTATGAAGTTCATATGGGATATATATGCTATGAAAAGTGTCACAATAGGACACTTGGAAGCGATTGCTGATTATCATCCCATTAAGATGTTCCCGTGTCATGAAAGGTGGGACCACTTGAGTTAGGATGGGGATTTTACACAAGTTATTCTTTTGGGACTCCTCTATCGTTATGGGTCCAACAAGAGCAGAACGATTTGGGTGTAAACATGAGTTTCCCTGATATTCCTAATATGGTAAGTGAATCACCTGATGGATGGATGTATTGGGGCTTACACTGAAGATGAGGCACAAGATATATATTTGAGTTATTTGGGTTGAACCTAAAAGAGGTACCCTATATATCTTTCTAATCAAGAATGAATGACCATATAGTTAAAAAGAAATAGTTTATAGTCACATGTTAACACATGTCCTTTCTGTTTAGCATTGTACACTAAGGATAGGAACTACATAATTTAGAGTCATGCAGTTATAAGATAAAGTGGATTATTTTGATGTAACATATACAAGGTTAAAAAATAGATAAATTAATATTCAATATATAAGTGAGTCATACTAGGTGGTAGAATCTAGAGGTTGAAGAACAGCGTTATTATACCAGAATCATGGGCAGACTTGGTGGGATTGTTGTGTTGTGAAAGGGGTTACTATATGATACTATGTGGGAATTGTGAACGAGTTACCCGTTGAGTGAGTGTTGGGGATTAAAATAATTATGAGGCCCACGTATGATGGCTAGGAAGAATGCCTCTAATCAAGGTGATTGTGTGGGGATTACACAGGTTTTCTTCCTTGAGATTCTTTACTGGATAATTGAATCACATGATGTTTATATGAATTAGGAATTTCAAAAATTAGGAGGCCCATATGAGTGTAGTTGAAGCTTAATCCTATGTAGGATGCCCATATGATTGTGGTTAGGGATTATACCTAAATATAATACTAATATGAATGAAGATGGACATTATAGATAATGGGGAGGCCCATATGAAAGTGTATAAGGAATACACAAAGGAGTGGTCCCATATATGGTTGACCCAGGCAAGTGGGTCGTGTGGATGTGTGTTTTGAGTGGTGAGAGGAGTATCTCGACTCATTGAATTCAAGTAAACCAAGTGGTACATCTCGAATCAAGGTGTATGTGGTACGTATGGGTGCCCATGTGTGACAAGTAGGAAAATTGATTATTATCCATAGAGATGGATAATAATGATTTTTTTCTTAGTGATGGTTAGTGAATATTTTTCCCCTAGTGATGTCTAGAATTAGGCCTAGCCTTTGTGAGGGATTTCTAAGGTGATCATCCCTAATGAGTTCTTATCTTGGGTATATATCCTGATAAAGGGCAAGAGAATTGACTTGTTTCACCTTTGTATAAGGCATGAAAAAATGGGTGGAACTTCAAAATAGTTCACCCTTGTGGAGGGATTGGTGATGTATTGACTTAAAATGAGCCTAAGGGGTCAATTTTTCTACTATATTTGGGTACTTGGGTATATTCTCTCTCAATTATGGGGCCTCGGGTGAAATATTGATTCAGTGAAGGGTCACATATGTGAGTCTCCCATGGGGGCCACCCATGTGGGACACCAAATTAGTTTCAAAAATGGGTTACTCTAGTTGGTGGTCTCATGGGTAGAGGGTACCTCTATTTTAGGGTCACCATAGTGGAGTGTATCTCTTGTGGATAGTCGACCTAGTGGATCACTCAAGGGAGCCTAATAAGTTATGGATCACCCAAGTGGGAGTCTCACCCAAGTAGGTATCCAAGGTGGGTACTCACCAAATTTGGTGACCCAATTAGGTCACCCAAATTTATTTCTCAAGTGGGTAACCATGTTGGGTTCTCCAGAATAGGTGGAGTGAAGAAAATTTCCCACAACTACCAAACAATGTTTTGTGTGAGTGTGTCTGTGTTGAAAAGTTTAGGATTGGGATTTGATTAATTGACAAATATTAGGGCCCATGTCAACTGGCCTTTAGAGGAGGAGGTGATTTTCATTAATGATCCAGGTGATCAACCAAGCTGAAAAATTTAAGCGAATGGATTTGGGAGAATGAGACATAATATCTTACAAACTTTGAACATATATAATTTCTTATCCATAAATTCATTTTGGCTCTACAACCAATCAAATTGAAACATGTGAAGCTTGCTACACCAATTTTTTTAGTGTATACACACAATAACGATGTTTTTTAGTCCAAATTTTTTGGAAGAACCTCCAAAATGGGATTTATTATTTAAAATCATTTTATGTTCAAAATGTTTAGATAACATGACCAATTATAGGAATAAGGGTTTCAATACCACATCAAAAGATGTGGATAATTTTTGGAGGAATATTCATCCCTTTGTGTGAGATCGCTCATGTGAAAAATTGAAATCTAATATTATTATTTTCTAGGCCCATGGATACTTTTTTACTCAAAATCAACTTGTATTTTTATGATTTTGGATTCCATTTTGAGTGTTATAGGAAAATTCATGGAATGAATAATTCAATTCAAATAATTACAAAAATTATTATACCAAAATAGAAAGGGATTGATTGAAACTACTAACAACAGATGATTGAGATTAACTAAAATTAAATAAAATCTATGTAATAAATGAAAATTAAGGATTAATAAATAAGTTAATTGATTTTAATAATGTTTTAAAATATAATATTAATGAGTATTGTATTATTATAATAGATTTTATAGTGCATTTGACTTTGTGTGAATCCAAAGTAAGGTTTTTTACTTAATCTCATTTCATTAAGATATAAAATTTATTTCTAACCATTATTATTTAAATTTTGGATTATTAAATGATATGGTTATGTTATATAATATTTCCTATATATTTTATATGTATTTAAAGATTTTTTATCATAATCATATTTCAAAATTAATCTTAGAAATTATTTTTTATAAGGGTTTTGGGTCTAACTTTCCCTTCTACAAAACATGTTTCATATTATAAAGATATTTTTTATTAATATAGTACATGTACTACAACATTTATATATTATATTGTTATATTAATTAATTTCCTGATATTTGATACTATAATTCCTATTCAATATTCAATTATTTTTCATTCAAAATTTTCTGAAGTGGTAAGGGTTTCTTTCCAATCTCACTTTCAAATAAAAATTTTGTATGTATAATCTCGTATTTTGGGAATTTGTTTGTTACTTATCTTATAAGACACATATATTTTCTTATCATTATGATATTTATTGGGTTTAAATTCCTATATGAAATATGAACTCCCTTTGGTTTATAGTCCAATTGAAATGGTGTTTGTAAACTCAGCCAGCCTTATCTATTATTTTTTTCTTGGAAACTATCTCCTTCTTGTGCATATTATTTATTAATTATAAATTTTACCTTATTATTTTGAAATATAACAACATATTATCTTTATCTATACTCTTCATATTTATTAATAACTATTTTAATAATTATTTTTGACAAATTCTTTTCATATTGTTGTTTTCTCTAAAACTACTAAATGAGCTTAAAAAGGCAGTTCATTTCACTTTTGTATATTTTGTATCTTTAAATACATATTTCCTAACATGACATATTTTTAAATTCAAGTTTACTTTTTAGGGTTTTCATTAAAAATATTTAAAAAAATCCTCTATACACGTTGTTGGAAATTAATTTTGAAATTTATTCATAATCTCATATGTTTACAATAAATTTAAAAACGTTTTATAAAAGCTATTTTCTAATTTATCATCCATATTCATATATTTCATAAAATGATATATATATATATATATTATTGGAAATTCTCATGATAAGTCTTTAAATTATCATATTATGTAATTCAATTATGAGATAAATTTTTTTATCAAGATATATATTTGTTGATATCATTTTTTGCGATACCATTTGAAAATGTTGCCTAATTTGGTTTCTTTCCATTGGTTTTCATGATTAGATATATGATTGATATTACGTGACACACATAATTATGATTTATTGTTATGTGATGGGTGGGTCTGATATATCCCTCCCATGCATTGGTAATTTTTAATATTTATTGAGATAATGATGATATGCATGGACATTATTATGACTTTCCATAATTTATTAATGGTAATAATTTTGATGTTGATAAATCTATGTGTTTACATTGTTATTATGTTCATAAATTTATGTATAGACAATATGTTTTGTCCAAAATTCTTTGTGTCAACATTATTATTATATTACCACCCTACTGAGGAAACATTTTCATTTTGTACACAACTATATCCATAGACATTGTTGTTATACACAAAACCCTATGCATTGAAATTATTGATATGTTAAAAACAATATATATAGTCCTTATTATTTGTTTCATTGTCCCGAATTTTATAATTTATATGATTATTCCCAAGAAACATATCAATGTTATGCCACATTTCTATGTTACACTCTATGGCTTATGATTATTGTCTCAATCCCCTGTATTCTTATTTTTGGTATATGTTTTGATATTTTGAGGATATATATCCTTTTTAATTAATTATAAAAAAATATTATGATTCCAAATTCATTTTAATCAGATATTTATCCTCTACTCTTGTTTTCTCAAATACTTTTTCACTAAACTCTATATGACTCTTGGATATGTTTTTCTTTATGGAGTGTTTGACAACCCTCTTTATGATTCCCATTTCCCTAGGGAATTATTTAAATGATTATATTCATAAGTAAGACATGCATAGGGACATTTTTGGGAGATTTTGAAGAAATAATAAGTAATGGAGAATTTATGTAGCTAGTATCCAAAGAAAATAATAAATTATATTTAGGGATTGTTTTTTATTTGTGAAATGTGATGATTAAATTATGGAAATTCTCTATGTTTTTTGGTTTATCAACATTTATGTCAAAAATATTGTGTCATGAATGCGTTTTTAGAAATAGAGTTGGTAGTGTAGGTGTGGTACCACCGAATTTTTGTTTTATAACTAAATTATTTAATTTAATATTTCATAGATATATTTTCTCTACCATTGGTAATGGAAAATATCCCATGTATTAGGGAATCTGTGAGTAACCCTTGCATACCGTCTTAAAATCCCCCAAATCTCTTATATATCACATGTTTCATCCCTCTAAAAATGGAAATAACCATAACATATCACTTGGTAAATGGGGAAACTATTACTTATAATATAGTCACCTCCTACATATTGAAGGGAGATATACAATCTAAACTTCTAGCGATAAGTAATTTCCCTTCTGTAAACCAGTTGGGAACTTGTACATATTTCCATGTATATTTTTGGTTAAAATTAAAAAACTATTAAATATATATTCCTTTTCCAATTTTACCCAATTTATCTTTAGAAACAAATACTTTTATATCCCTTTTTCCATATATAAGGATTTATTACATTTTTATTCTTATTCCCCAAATTCCTATTCTCACCCTAACACATTTTCCAAGGAGTCCTATGTATCCTTGGTAAGTCATATTTAAAGGTTTACACTATTTTGAGAATTATGAAAAATAAATATTCAGATATATGACCATTAATATTAAATGTTTTGATAATAACAAAAGAAAAAAAATCATAATTTAAGTAAGTATACAAAAAGTTATAAATTACTCCTAAAACCTAAAAAATTAGAAAATGCCTATTTTTTATGTAATTCATGGGTATTAAATCATTTAATTATAATGAAAAATTAATTATTTTTGTTATTTGTTCTCCACCATAGTCAAACACTTGCAGTCTCGAGAAAGTACCATACTCCATGGTCAAATTAAACTTCTTAAGAAAATGGCAGATGTGCATTTTATTTCTTATAACCATGGAAATATTGTCATTCTAAAATGAATTTTAACAACCTTATTCCACACTAACATTAAAATTCATTAATGTTCCTTATAATACCCATATACATTTTGTACCCAGATTCCTTGAAATGTATCTCAATTAACTAAAAGAATTTTATATGGAAATTTATCATTATCAATTATATGAAAAATTTCCATAGGATTACTTTCATTCTAAATTATAAAATTTATTTATTTAAAAAAATATTAATTAGTAGTTCTTGGTGTTGGACTTTCTATGGGTTTTAGAACATAGTGGATTTATACTAAATTAATAACAAAAGAGGAGTCTTTACTCATTGAGTTATATGAATCATTACCTAATTTTAAAACATAATAAATTTCATCAATCAATTCCCATCAAATGATTACATTATCCAAGAATTTACACTTAATAGATATCCAAAAATAATTGTTTACTAATGATGATCCTACATTTTCTCTCTATTTTGATATTTTTATTCTTTACATTATGTTTTACCAATGTTTTTTATAGTTTATTTTTTCAAATACATTTTTTATATGGAGATAAAGAGTGTCAAAATGTATTACAATGAATTTTTGTGTATCCATGTTCAAAATATATGATGTAACACCCAAATATCTTCACACCAATGAAACTATCCTCCTATTGAATCCAATAAAATGGTTATCCCACATCCCCCTTGACTTGTTTCACATATAATCATATAAATTATGTAAGTGTCAGGTTGGAAGGGATATTAGGATTGTAATGTGGCTACCTAATATATAGTTCATTGGTTTTAAGGGGATTAATATAAATATTATATGTAACGAACATATATAATAGGGGATTAATTTTAAAAGTTATTTGTAAATAATTTCTCTATAATTTTTTGAAAAGTTTTATGATCTCTAACACGTTTAAAAAATAAAAAATCGGTGAGTTATTGATTTCATGAAATACCTGAAGATTCTCAAGATATATTGAGATGTAAGAAGATGTGAAAAAGGACTAGAAACCACTTGAGTCGGAAATTTTAATAAATAGAAAAAACGAGTGCACATTTGTTTCACATTTAATCAAACTATATTAAATGTTATGTTTGAAAATAAGGGAATTAAATATGAATTAGTAGTCATATAAAAGATAAAATTTTTAAAACATATTTATTTTTAAAAAATAGAATAATATAATGAATTTCCCAATTCATTTATTTAAGAATATGATATACTAAAAAATTATTATTAAAAATAGAAATAACATGTTAGTCTGAATAGGCTAGTCCTTTCCCCCAATCTTAGTCCTTAGAAACCCATTATTTGATGTCATGCATAATAAAATAAATTGGATGATAAACCCCTATGTAGGATATACACAACCTGGGTATTATATAGAGGTAGATAGACCATGAAGATTCTCTAAATGTTCTTCAAGAAGACCCAATTATTGTGTTATTATTTTTTACTTCATAGAAAAAATGAAGACTATTAATTTATTTTTTAGAAATTAAATCCTTATATCTAAAGAAGGAGTAGTAGAGGAAAAATAAGTGATGTATATTTATTTGTATACCTCAATCTTGTAGTGTATTTTTTTACTGCACTTAGTGATGAGTAATAGTGGTCATCCAAAATATGATTTTAGATGTAGTTTATAATATTTGAACCACCATATCTTTATCCATACAATGTGTTTTATTTTTGAATTATTATAGATAAAACTTTGAAAAAATTATGCATTCCCTCCTATGGATCTATGTATTATAATATATGAAGTGGGGGTGGAGTAATGAGATATTGGGTATCCTAATCCTTCACTTTTGGATGAGTGTTGGGAATAGGTGATAAGATATTCATTTGTAGATATGTATTAACTTCTAGTTCTATTTAATGAATTATTATAACAGATATATGAAATTATGTTCCAGTATCTTAATATATTTACTTGTACCAATCTTCTAGATTAGATATTTACTCCTTAGTCAAATCAAATATACATATGTCATCCATATCTAAAAAATCCTTAATTTCATGCACTAGTGTGGATAATGTTTAAAATTTAACATACGAATTTTTCATTGAAACATAGTTATAATAATACGTGAATAAAATGAGTTAATAGAAGTTGAATCAACCTAATTTGTTTCATTATTTAACCCTTTCTCTATACACTACTCTCCTAGGGATCAATCTTCTAAGACCGAAAGTGGACAATTTGACCCCTCAATAATTCCGGCTATCCCATATTCACCTATATATCATTCTTATAATTTTGAGAAATCTAACACTATATATTCATGAGAATAAAATAGAGAGTATGAGTTCTCAACTGAATTATATAAGTAGTAGAAATAAAAAATTCAAGCATTCAATCTTTTCCCAAAAGTTTTCTAGCCTGTGTCTCTTGATCCTTGATGAGTACCCTAGTTAGGAAATAGATATGGTTGGTCAGTGTGGTAACTTCATGCCTAACTTCAACTTCATGGAGATCATATTCAGTGGATAGAGGGAAATGAAGATTATCTTTATCTTCTTCAATTTGATGAAACTTTGTAATGAATCTAGAGATATCATTAAGTTCTTGTAACATCCCAGGAAAATAAATAATATTACATTCTAATGTTTATCAATATTCTTTAATAAAATGTTAATACTACTTTAAAGTTAATTCTATGCTCGATGGCATACCAAATACGCAACAACGAGTTTCTTTGAAATATTACATTGCACTCTAATAATAAAATAATATTATTTTAAATGGTAGTTAAAGACTAGCTATTGTAATAGCAGGAATGAACAGAACTAACTAAAAAATGATTATATATGTTTTTCAAATATTTTTACTTTTTACAATAAATGTTAGAGGATTAAAAATGCGAATGAATCCAATTTTAAGCGTAAACATTCTAATATTCTTTAAAAGGACGATTAACCACATTTTGATGGAGAATCTCTTTTAAATCCACTTTTTGACAATTTTATGTGTTATATTTGACAAAATAAAATTTTTCTTTAGAATCGGGACATCAAAATTTACTTTGTGTAAATTTTTGGTATTTTTCTGATAAAGTTCATTTTTTAATGAATAGTGAAAAATGTTGTATTTTAATTCAAAACCTCTTTTTAATCTAATTTATTAGTATGATTAGATAATATTTTGAATTTTTTTAGAGTTAAATTAGAATATATTTTTACCATTTAATCCAATAGTGTTCATTGGAATTTATTTCACTTTGAAATTGGACTTAAACTAGTGTCAATCCTTTGATACATATTGTTTCATAAAAACACGCTATTTGCTCTGATAACGGGAATTGATTATTAAATTAATTAATGTAACATATATGTTATGAATTTTGTAAAATAGACTTCATTTTTGAATTCGGGATATCAAATATAGCATAGGGTGAATTTTTTGTATTTTTCTTAAAAGCTTCAATTTTGATGAATAGTGAAACCACTAAGTGGTACTTAAAAAACTGATTTTTTCGTTTAAATAAAATTTTACCACCTCTGTGTTTTGAATTTCAAAAATCCAACATACATGGTTGTCATTAGGATTTAAAATTTGGTACAATGGGATTAAAATAATTTTTTGGTGAATAGTAACTCTTAAGTTTTTAATCGCGATTAGAGGTAATTATTTTGGTTTAAGGTATAAATAATGTTTTAATAATATGTAATGGCATAGAAACATGTTCTACCCTAATTGGATGAGTAATGGAAGGCCAATAAAATCCATGGGTCAACTTGGGGACCCCATGGAGCCACTTTGGTTGTAAAATGACATAAATACCTTTTTATTTAAAGTTAAAATTAAAATGTCACAAACATGAGTTGTTTTACTAAAACAATTTTTAAATGTGGTTATACAAGTCATATTTTTTACTATAAATATTCATTAGAAATCTAAAACTATTTTCTACATCATGATAGTTTATTTTATAATTTTTAGTTATTAAATAAATTAAATTATTTATGACATCATGATGATGCAGTGATTACCTCATTAATAAGGGATTTAAATAAAATAAAAAGATAATGTTAAAACTATAACTTACACATGTCACAAACCTATTGTATGGGTGGATTTAGAAACCTTATCACCGTATCCTCGAAATATATTCTTTTGGGTCCTTTTAAATCCGATAAATCATTTTATAATAAAGTAATATTTTATAACATTCCAAGAGTGCCCCTCCTCTCCTCTTATAAAAGGCCCCCACCTCTACCACATTAAACACACCTCTCAAGCATTTGGCTCGGCCAACCCCTTCCCATTTCATCTATAAACATCTATATCTTCATCATTTAGGCCTCAAAATGGGCATTATCCTTTCCAAGGAAGCCATTGAGCTCAAATCAAAGAGAGTTACCCGATTTAAAGGCAATGTCTTCCCTTGTGTTCTTTTGTTTTATTTTGCATCTACAAACACCTAAAATCTTTTTATTAATTTTTTTGAAACAAAAACAGTATCTTAAATATACTATGATGATTTTATAATAAGTATTTTAGCTACACTTTCACACACCTCCGTCTAATGGTTAAAGAATACACTTTTTCTGTGGATGGCGAATTACTGCCTCACGAAACGATGATTGTTCAATATTATTTTAACACCTTCAAAGGTGGACATTAAGATATCACTATATTTATATATGATATATAATATGTTTATGTTTTCCTTAAACTTCTGTATTCTTCATTTATTGCATACCTTTATGGTTTCCATTATTGGAAAACGTGATATCTTCATTTTAGGATGTGCGGACTACCGCCCCCTCAAAGCGATTTGATTCGTTAATGCCATATGTGGGACATATAAAGGATGGAAATAATGGTATTACATATTATATCATACTGGAATTATAATATTCCTTTATATAATTATTATTTCATTCCATTGAATACAAAAAATAATGAAAGTAGCGTTCATGCGTACGTACGACTTACCGTCTCCATGAACGATAATTTCATTTCTTATCTCCAAATGTTATGTACTATTATAAGTATATATATATAATGAATATATATTTAATATATTACATCTAAATTATGGATATCATTCTGGAATTATAATATATATATCTCTCATTTTGTTTTAATTCCATTAATATGACAAAAAATGAAAGTAGCGTTCATGTGTACGTACGACCCACCGTCTGCATGAACGATGCTTTTAATTTTTTATCACCAAATGTTATGGAATAGTATAAAATGAATATATACTGGATATATATGATATTTAAAACATCAATACTATTCTGGATATGATGTACCTATAACTACATGGAAAATTCTTTTCCAACAAGTTTGATTTTTACTCATGTACCGAACATCGTCAAAAACGTCTGATATGAACTCGCTTTATTAACCAATTATTATAACATTATAATATGTGATATGAACTGAATAATAATATTTAAAGTAGGTCCTTAAGAAATTATAAATTGAAAAAAATTTATTATTTAGGAGATTAACGAATGATCGAGTAATGTCAGACACGAGGTAAGGGATCCTACCCTCTCTTTCTTTTTAAGTACACTCTTTAATATCTTTCCTTTTATGCTCAACTTTCTTATGATTGGGATGTTATTTTATATTACTAATACTGTAATTTTTATGTTCATATGATGAGAGACCCTATTTTCTCTCATCAATCCATTTTGGATGTTTTGAGTGGCGCCGTTAGGCTGCCGAATTTTCGTAAAAGATCCAACCTCTCTCTTTCTTTTTAAGTACTCTCCTTTATGTCACTTATTTTAAGATCCTCTTTGTTATTTTGGGGGATGATATTTTATATTCCTATTTCTGTAAATTTTATTTAAATATGATGATAGACTCTATTTAATCTCATCAAACCATTTTTGGATGTTTTAAGTGGCGTTGTTAGGCTGCCGAGTTTTCGTAAGGGATTTTTCATCTCACATTTATTCCCATGAGATTTATGCAACATTTTCCAACATTTACATTGAGTTTTTTATGAACTACCCATTATTATAATATTTGTGTAATAAAATTTCATTTATGGGTATTTACATATTCATTGTATGACCCTTTTTCAATGGGGTGTACATTTTGAAAGTTACCCAAGTCGGTAAGGGAACCTTTCACCGTCCTCTTTTTAAAAGAAATATTTTGTTATGTCTTTTAATTGACATACTATTATGTTGGGATTTGTTATTCTACATCCTTATTGGTGTAAATTTTATGTCCAAGTGATGAGATACCGTTTTTATCTCTCATCGACTCATTTTATGAATTTTAAAGTGACGTCGTTAGGCTGTCAAATTTTTGCAAGGTAACTTCTTAACCCAATTTTAATTCTTTGGGATAAACATGTACTCCTTGAATATGTCGTTATATGAATATGTGTGAATAAACTCTGATTATTTTACATTTAATATCCACTTATATTTGGTGTATTCTTTTGTCACACATAATTATGTAATTGATTTATTTTTAATCCAAGGATACCGTCTTTGTATGGGACTTCGTCTCAATCTCCATTCATTGAGGCATATTTTTTTTATACACAACATTCTTTTATACGGTGTATAAACCCCTTTGACTTTTATGTTATCCAAAAGGAATCCTTTTTTATACGAAGCGTTTTAATAAACGACAAAAGGGAATCTTTTTGTTGTACATATGCGGCGACAACGACTTCTCTGCCGCTTTGACCATTATTTGAGTTCCGACATCCTCTACAAGACATACTTTTTTTAAATGAAAAATAAATACAATTTTTTTACTTTTCTTTTATTGCTATTGAAAATGGTTTTCTGAATGTTTTTATATCAATGTGTTGTATTGATATCTTGTGATTGAAAAGTGGAAATGTTATGTTTCCTTTATGCATGTTTTATATGATACGGTTATGATAAGGATCTCGGGCATTATTATGAAGACGGGTAGATCCGTGATAAACTAAGGGCAGGTGAGCCCGATATAGCTCTCCAATGCATTGGGTAACACGATGGGGTTAAATGTTAAGGTTTCTCTGAAGAGATTTAGGGAATATACTGTGATGGGTATTCCAAACGTAACCAAGAGGGTTACTCCCTACGTAAGAATGTTATGAATGCCTCAAGTTACCTTTATGCCTTATGATTTCTATGTTTTATTCATGATTTGATGAGTTATGTTAAAGTGCTTATGTTTTATGAGTAAAATATGATTTCATTGATTCTTATGTATACATGTACTCATGTTTCCTTTCCATATTTTTATATCCCTTACTGAGCTTTTTATGCTCATCCCAAGTTTTTGAAATATTTTTCACAGGTCAAGGGAAAGGTGCATGATATGATGATAGTGTCAATGAAGTGTCAAGAAAGAATCCATGTTTTATTTTAAATATGTTTCCATTGATGGGTAAAAAACGAATTCTATATTTTATGTAACCACTTTTTTTAAATATGGAATGTAATTCATGATTTATGATCTAATTCTCTAAAACCCTAAACCTGAAAAGATCCTCAATGTGAATTATTCTTTTAGTTCAATATTAAGTAAGTTTTAAGGTCAGGGCCTTATATTTGGTATCAAATTTCGGTTTACATAACTTTAGAGGTTAGGGTATTCTCTAATCATAAGTTACATTACCATAATGGTTAGGATTTCAGAAAGAGTCCTAGTTTTAGATAAAGTGAATGAGTAAGTATATCTTAGTTTTTATCTTCCTCATTAGTACATGATGGTTTTGTTGATATACTCACACTGAAATTTCTATTTTTAGTGAATGGATGGGTCTAGCAGGCACCAAAGTGACAATAGGTTTGACGGAAACTGTGTTGGTTCTCTGATTAAGAGACTGGATGAAATAGGGGATTCAATGAGGAAACTCGTGGTTGTTCTAAACAAACTATCAAGGAGTCATGATCAACCACTTGAA
Source organism: Viscum album (assembly GCA_963277665.1). Classification (NCBI taxonomy): domain Eukaryota; kingdom Viridiplantae; phylum Streptophyta; class Magnoliopsida; order Santalales; family Viscaceae; genus Viscum; species Viscum album. The sequence continues at coordinate 1,237,396,430 of OY728137.1, read as the reverse complement.
CCTTGGTATGTTCTGTAATGCACCATGTACGAGATGACTAATCGATGTGGAGGTTCAATTAATAATTATAAAGGTAACCATTAGGGTTTATATGATCCTTACTTTTGAGGTAATTATGGGTTATTATATGTTATGATGAAAAATGAAAGGCATGAGATAAAATTGAGGTTAAAATATGTTATGAATATTTTTTAAGATTTAATCTCGTTTTGGGGAATGTTTTAAGAATTATATTGTTTTGGAAAAAGGACAACACGCAGAAAGTGTGACAACCCGTTGCGTCGGACAAAGCTGTGGGAATCGAACCCACAACCAAAGTGCAACTGGTATTTATCACCTACCACGGGACTACATGTATTCCCTAGTTAGTTTGACTAATTCTTTTTTAGTTAGATGATTTTAGGAATCAAGAGTAAGTTAATTTTGGGTTATCTATGGAAATTATTAACCTATCATGGAGGATATGTGAATAGGTTAATTACATTTCAATATGAGAATTTAAGAGCAACTGATGTTATTTATAGATAAAAGTTAATTTTTACCTTGGAAGACTATGTGATTAAATCCTTAAAATATTTTGGTTTCAATCTAATTTTGGTTTACGTTCATGAATTTTATGGAAAATTGTTTATCGAATGGTCTTCTTTGAACTTTGGGATTTTTTTCTGGACAAATTTTGGAGATTAAGAATATATTTTCTTTTTATAAAAAATTATACTTTTGTGGACTATCTGATCTCATACTAACAATTTTAGTTTTTGTTTTTGTATAAATACATGGGAAATATATACTTCTCTTTTGTGGATTAGGTGATTCTCAAGAATTTGATTATAATACTCTTAATATGAACAAGTCTTCCTAAATACTCGTCTTTTGGAGAAAATATGAGTTTGATTAAGGAATCTAGTAAAAGTTGAAAGTCTACATGACAAGTAAGTATGTTTCATTATGATTTAGTTAAGATAAAAAATAAATTCCTCAATGAAGAGTAACTTAAAACAAAAATGTTGTCTGTTAACTTTTCCTAATGGGGAATCGAATACAGTTTAACCCATCACAAGTTTGTGATTTTCTTATGTTAACTTTCTCCTACACATGTTTACTATCACTCTCCATCAGAACATGACCCTTTTTTTTCACCTCCATATCCAAATTTTTTATACTTGGAATTCTAGTATGGGTTAACTTGGGTGATATTTGTACTTCTTTCCCTTTCTTTTAAAGTGATAGTTTTACTGACTCTTGTTCCGTTGTGGGACTTTCAATGATGTTTCCAAGCACAATTTTGAAATAGCGAGGACGCAATTCCAAAAAGGGGGGAAGGATGTAACATCCCAGGTAAATAAATAATATTACATTATAATATTTATCAATATTTTTTAATAAAATTGTAATAAAACTCTAAAGGGAATTCTATGCTCGATGGCGTACCAAATACGCAACAATGAGTTTCTTTGAAATCTTACGTTGCACTCTAATAATAAAATAAAATTATTTTAATTGGTAGTTAACGCCTCACTGTTGTAATGGCGTGAATGAACAGAAATAACTACAAAATGATTATATATGTTTTTAAAATATTTTTACTTTTTACAATAAATTCTAGAGGATTAAAAATGCGAATAAATCCAATTTTAAGCGTAAACATTCTAATATTCTTTAAAAGGATGATTAACCACCTTTTGATGGAGAACCTATTTTAAATCCACTTTTTGAAAATTTTATGTGTTATATTAGACAAAATAAAATTATTCTTTAGAATCGGGACATCAAAATTTACTTTGTGTATATTTTTTTTATTTTTCCGATAAAGTTCATTTTTAATGAATAGTGAAAAATGTTGTATTTTAATTCAAAACCTCTTTTAAATATAATTTATTAGTATGATTATATTATCTTTTGATTTTTTTTGAGTGAAATTAGAATATATTTTTACCATTTAATCTAATAGTGGTCATTGGAATTTATTTCACTTTGAAATTGGACTTAAACTAGTGTCAATCTTTTGATACTTATTGTTTCATAAAAACACGTTATTTTCTCTCACGACGGGAATTGATTATTAAATTAATTAATGTAACTTATATGTTATGAATTTTGTAAAATAGACATCATTTTTGAATTCTGGATATCAAATTTAGCGTAGGGTGAATTTTTTGTATTTTTCTTAAAAACATCAATTTTTGATGAATAGTGAAACCACTATGTGGTACTCAAAAAACTGATTTTTTCGTTTAAATGAAATTTTACCACCTCTGTGTTTTGAATTTCAAAAATCCAACATACATGGTTGTCATTAGGATTTAAAATGTGGTTCAATGGTATTAAAATAATTTTTTGGTGAATAGTAACTCTTATGATTTTAATCGCAATTAGAGGTAATTAGTGTAGTTTAAGGTAAAAATAATGTTTTAATAATATTAAATGACATAGACACATGTTCTACCCTCATTGTATGATTAATTTCCGACCACTACAATCCATGGGTCAACTTGGGGACCCCATGGAGCCACCTTAGTTGGAAAATGACATAAATACCTTTTTATTTAAAGTTAAAATTAAAATGTCACAAACATGAGTTGTTTTACTAAAACAATTTTGAAATGTGGTTATACAATTTATATTTTTTACTATAAATATTCATTATAAATCTAAAAAGATTTTCTAAATCTTGATAGTTTTTTATAATTTTTAGTTATTAACTAAATTAAATTATTTATGACATCATGATGATGCAGCGATTACCTCATTAATAAGGGATTTAAATAAAATGAAAAGATAATGTTAAAACTATAACTTACACATGTCAAAAACATATTCGATGGGTGGATTTAGAAACGTTATCACCATATCCTAAAAAAATGTCCTTTTTGGACCTTTTAAATCCGAAAATTCATTTTATAATAAAGTAATATTTTATAACTTTCCAAGAGTGCCCCTCTTCTCCTCTTATAAAAGGCCCCCACCTATACCACCTTACTCAAACCTCTCAAACATTTGGCTCAGCCAAACCCTTCCCATTTCATCTCTCCACATCCCTATATTCATAATTGAAGCCTCAGTTTGGGCATAATCCTTTCCAAGGAAGCCTTTGAGCTCAAATCAAAGGGAGTTACCCGATTTAAAGGTAATGTCTTCCCTTGTGTTCTTTTGTTTTATTATAATTCTCCAAACACCTAAACTCTTTTTGTTAATTTTTTTTTGAAACAAAAAAAGTATATTAAATATACTAGGATGTTTTTATAAGAATTATTTGAGCTACACTTTCACACACCTCCGTCTAATGGTTAAAGAACATATTGTTTCTGTGGATGGCGAATTACTGCCTCACGAAACGATGATTGTTCAATATTATTTTAACACCTTCAAAGGTGGCCATTAAGATGTCACTATATTTATATATGATATATAATATGTTTATGTTTTCTTTATGCTTCTTTATTCTTCATTTATGGCATATCTTTATGGTTTCCATTATAGTTAAACGCGATATCTTCATTTTAGGAAGTGCGGACTACCACCCCCTCAAAGTGATTTGATTCGTTAATGCCATATGTGGGGCGTATAAAGGATGTAATTAATGGTATAAAATATGATATCCTACTGGAATTATAATATACCTTTATATCATTATTATTTCATTACATTTAATACAAAAAATAATGAAAGTAGCGTTCATGTGTACGTACGGCTTACCGTCTCCATGAACGGTACATTTCATTTCTTATCTCCAAATGTTATGTACTATTATAAGTATATATATATAATGAATATATATGTAATATATTACATCTAAATTATGGATATCATTATGGAAATATAATATATATATATCTCTCTTTGTTTTAATTCCATTAATATGACAAAAAATGAAAGTAGCGTTCATGCGTACGTACGACCTACCATCTCCATGAACGGTGCTTTTAATTTTTTATCTCCAAATGCCATGGAATAGTATAAAATGAATATATACTGGATATACATGATATTTAAAACATCAATACTATTCTGTATATGATGTACCTATAACTACATGGAAAATTATTTTCCAACAAGTTCAATTTTTACACATGTACCGAACATCAACAAAAACATCTGATATGAACTCTCTTTATTAACCAATTATAATAACATTATAATATATGATATGAACTGAATAATAATATTTAAAGGAGTTCCTTAAGAAATTATAAATTGACAAAATTTTATTATTCAGGAGATTAACGAATGATCGAGTAATGTCAGACACGAGGTAAGGGATCCTACCCCTCTCTTTCTTTTTAAGTACACTCTTTAATATATTTCCTTTTAAGCACATCTTTCTTATGATTGGGATGTTCTTTTATATTAATCCTACTTTAATTTTTATGTTCATATTATGAGAGACTATATTTTCTCTCATCAATCCATTTTGGATGTTTTGAGTGGTGCCGTTAGGCTACAGAATTTTCGTAAAACATCCAACCCCTCCCTTTCTTTTTATGTACTCTCCTTTATGTCACTTCTTTTAAGATCCTCTTTGTTATTTTGGGGGATGTTATTTTATATTACTATTGCTGTAAATTTTATTTAAATATGATGAGAGACCCTATTTTATCTCATCAATCCATTTTTGGATGTTTTAAGTGGCGTCGTTAGGCTGCCGAGTTTTCGTAAGGAATTTTTCATCTCACTTTTATTCCCATGAAATTTATGCTACATTTTCCAACATTTCCTTTGAGTTGTGTATGTACTGCCCATTATTATACTCTTTGTATAATATAATTTCATTTATGGGTATTTACCTATTCATTGTATTACCCTTTTTCAATGGGGTGTACGTTTCGAAAGTTACCCAAGTCGGTAAGGGAACCTTTCACCATCCTCTTTTTAAAAGACTTATTTTTTTATGTATGTTAATTCACATACTATTATGTTTTGATTTGTTATTATATATCCTTATGGATGTAAATTTTATGTTCAAGTGATGAGATACCCTTTTTATCTCTCATCGACTCATTTTATGAATTTTGAAGTGACGTCGTTAGGCTGTCGAATTTCTGCAAGGTAACTTCTTAACCAAATTTTCATTCTTTGGGATAAACTTGTACTCCTTGATTATGTCGTTCTATGAATATGTGTGAATAACCTCTGATTATTTTACACTTAATATCCACTTATATTTGGTGTATTCGTTTGTCACACGTAATTATGTAATTGATTTATCTTTAATCCAAGGATATCGTCTTTGTATGGGACTTCGTCTCAATCTCCTTTCATTGAGGCATATTTTTTTTATACACAACCTTCTTTTATACGGTGTATAAACCCCTTTGACCTTTATGTTTATCCAAAAGGAATCCTTTTTTATACGATGCATTTTACTAAACGACAAAAGGGAATGTTTTTGTCGTACGTATGCGGCGACAATGACTTCTCCACCATCGTGACCATTATTTGAGTTCCAGCTTCCTCTACAAGCCATACTTTTTTTTAAAATGAAAAATAAATACCATTTTTTACTTTTCTTTTATTGTTATTGAAAATGTATTTCATAATGTTTTTATATCAATGTGCTGTATTGATATCTTGTGATTGAAAAGTGAAAATGTTATGTTTCCTTTATACATGTTTTATGTGATACGGTTATGATATGGTTCTTGGGAATTATTATGAAGACGGGTGGTTCTGTGATAAACTAAGGGAAGGTGAGCCCGATATAGCTCTCCAATGCATTGGGTAACATGAAGGGGTTAAACGTTAAGGTTTCTCCGAAGAGATTTAGGGAATATACTATGATGGGTATTCCAAACGTAACCAAGAGGGTTACTACCTACGTAAGAATGTTATGAATGCCTCAAGTTACCTTTATGCCTTATGATTTCTATGTTTTATTCATGATTTGATGTGGTATGTTAAAGTGCTTATGTTTTATGAGTAATGTATTATTTCATTGATTCTTTTGTATACATGTACTCATCTTTCCTTTCCATATTTTTATATCCCGTACTGAGCTTTTTATGCTCATCCCAAGTTTTTTAAATCTTTTTCACAGGTCAAGGTAAAGGTGCATGATATGATGATATTGTCAAGGAAGTGTCAAAAAAAGAATCCATGTTTTATTTTGAATATGTTTCCGTTAATGGGAAAAAACGAATTCTATCTATTAGGTAACAACTTTGTTTAAATATGGAATGTAATTCATGATTTATGATCTAACTCTCTAAAACTCTAAACCTAAAAAGATCCTCAATGTAAATTATTCATTTAATTCAATATTAAGTAAGGTTTAAGGCCAGGGACTTATAATTATCCTAGCATATATTAAAATTATATAGGATCTCATTATTATTTGATATCTTCATGAATCTCTTTGAATACCTCTTCTTGGTAAAATATCGACAAACTACCAAAAGCATTAAAGAACATAATTCCACTATTTCATGAATTCTTGATGGTGAGAACATTGTTTTTTCCTTTTTTTATATTTTTTAAAAATAAAAGAATATTTATTAAAATAGTGAAAATAATGAGTGATTTTTCTTACTCCCTAGCAATAGTGCCAAATTTTGAAACATATTTTTTTGTAAGGATTTTAAAATAGTAATTAATCATCCCTTATGAATACTTGGAAGTTGAAGAATGTTTTTTTTCTTTAAGTCACTTCATAGAGGCTCAAATAATTTAATTTTATTAATATTGTTGGTGTTTTCATAAGAAATAAAAGTATAAGACCCATGAAAAGTGTTTAAAATTGAAAAATAAATAGATGATTGAAATAAAATTTAGTGAGAAAGGATATAGCCCTCTGATGGATAACAACGTTAAATTATTATCTAATGGATTTTATTAACTCACCAAATATCCAATTGATAACTAATCATCTATTACTACCCACTTTAGTTTGGTATTGAATAGTCATAGAAAAAAATTCAATGCATATCTAAAAAAATATCTCACATATTAGTATATCTGTGAGTTATCCTTACATATACTCTTTAATATACACTAAACTCATACATATAACTTGTTTCGTTCTTCTGTAATATACATTAAACCATAACTACCACTTGGGAAAATATGTAATATTTTTATATAAACCTATTAACTCTTACATATGGGTAGTGAAGCTCAAATCTTCACTTCCACAGAAAATTCATTTCCCATACATAACCTAGCTATTTACTCTTACACAATGACTGGGGAACTATTATTTATCTAGTGTAAAACACATATGTATCAATACCATTACCAATTTATCCAAATTTTTTCTGAGTGAAAAAACTAATGAGTATCCCTATTTACCATATTAAATGATTTCCCCATTGTTATTAATGTTTTGTAGCTTATACTGTCCATCATTGATTTATTTCTTAGTACTCATATATATAATTTTTTGCCTTAAAATAATTGTTTACACATAACCTAAAAATAATTCAAATAAATCATTATGAAATATGTGAATTAACAAAAATTATATAATATTAATAAAATCACTAAAATAAGAATCTTGTATAATTAAAAATAAATTATAAATTAATACCTTATCCTAAAAATGTTTTAAATGCCCATATTTTTTGTAAGTTATGGTTATTATATCAATTAATTATAATGATAAATTAATTTATTTTTATTATCCATCATCCATCATGAATGGTGTCCCTAATCATATCAAGTATAATAAATTCTATGCACTTTGTGATGTGCTTGAAAAATAGGAAACATGTATGGGAAAAAAATATTATTACAGTTATTAGTGATGTAACATAATAAAAACACATTGGATTAGAATGTAATGAAATTCCATTAAACATTGGTGATATCCCCAAGTCACCAAAATCTAACAATAAATGTCATGGGTTTTACCAAAACACTTGTGTTGATTTTATCATAAATGAACAACCTACAAGAAGAACAATATGATGAATTATACACCACCCAAAAAATCCTAAATGTTTAACCAAACAATATTTAGAGTAACAATAGGTGCTATAAATAAAATAGAATTCTACATCTCATGAAAATAATTCTCAAGGAAAAAATAACATAAGTTAAAAAATAAACAAGTCTCTAAGGTGGAACCACTGCAAATGTTAAAAATTAAAATACACCCAAAATTTCAAACACATATATCCAATTCTATGTCATCATGTGGCCCAAATGGTAAAATAAAAAAAATCCTAACCTTACATGTATCATGGAAAAAATAATATGTGTACACACTAAGGTGAAAATGAAGGCGGTATGTATAGTGCCTAGTATGCTAACCCTGATAATTTACCCAAATTACACGTCAAGATAAAACATGATAGATCACATATTAATTAAAATAAAATATCTAATGAAGCATAAAACCAATTAAAAAACATATATCCAAAGGTTGGGAAATAACTGAATAATAAATCCAAAAATGAACCCACACACCCCTGCATAAAACTAACCAATAATACCACCATGGAATGGAAACTCCTGAATAGTTTAAATCATGGGTAGTTTTCATCCATATAGTCAAAATTATGCATTCAGTAACATAATACACTATTCTATAATATTGGTTTTGAGACACTGTCTAACCAACTAGTCCTACAGATACGAATACGAACACACACCAATAAAATTCATTCTATATTGTAATATTAAAAACCATTATTATGATAAACAATTTAATTTATTCATTTAATTGAGTAGATATTGTGAGTCACCCAAAAATATAGTTTAAAAGACAAAATATATGAAGATATTTCCCCAGGAATTTTCCAAATGTTTTTATAACAAAAAAGAAGAATCGTATCTATAAAACAAATGAGCCTTTATGTTATGGGATAAAATGGAAAAAAATGAAGCTACCTTCCCCAAAAGAATTATCACATGGATAATTTTTCCATGAACATGAAGAATAGTTCTATCTAAACTTATACATTAATGATTCCCAAAGAAGATTAACCAAGACATGATCAAACCTATAGATATGGTAATTTCTGGATTGATATAATTTTCCTCTTTAGAGAAAAATGAATGATCTATAGATAAAATAAGGATAAGGAAATTAATATTCATTTCATGGACCAAATTCCCTCTAATCTATTGGAATCGATCACAATAAGGAAGAAGATCATAAAAATGTCACAGGAGGTGATTGAATTCTAGAGCCCATGTTATAGGTGGAAGAATTGGGTTTTTTGGGATTCTATAACTATTTAATTGAATTTTGTTATTTAATTACTCTCATTTCATGGTTAGTCCACATTATTTTGAAAAAATAGTGACAACTATGAAAATTATCTCTTTCTTCAAAAATTAAAGTCATATAGTTATCAAATGATATGTCCAAACCATGAACCAACCATGATCCTATTAGAAGCACTCCTCTAATACTTGTACGGTTACCATGGTATTCCCTATGGTTTCCCCTAACCATTCTCAAATAATGAAACATCTAAAACTTATCTAAAACACTTAAAAACATCTATAATGTTTCTAAGGCTTAAAACCCATTATTTTTCTTAAAATAATGAATAAAATAGGTAAATACCTCAAACCGGGGGCGTTACACTCTCCCTACCATTATGATATTTATCCATGGGAATCAAGAGGTTATCATTGTTGTTAGAGTTATAATAACTACTCTATAATAAATATTTTTCCTTATTTTTCTCCCATATTTCCTTGATTCCATATTACAAATACCAAAGAGAAACATCTTCCTCCAAGGTTCTTATCCTCTCTACTCAGAATATAAATCAAGGTATGGATTAACATTGCATCTGGTTCAATAGTGACATAGTCCCAGTATATCAAATGGATATAGTCAATACAATATTATATTAATTTTGTGAAATGAAAATATTTATAAAAAACCCAAAATCTTACCATTAGGTCTAATCAATTTGAAACATCACCAAAATCATCCAAAAATCTAAAATGGACTAATGTATTTAGGATCCAACTATCCATTACTTCCGAAATAGTGGTGACCCAATCTCAAGGAAACATTCATGAATACATGTTTACTTACCATTAATGTTTAGGGTCATCAGTGATATAATAAATACGACTTTTGATGCTTCTGGGATATTGACATTAATTTTATCATCATATGAATTTCGGCAATAGTTTTATGGAAAATACACAGTCTGATAAATGAATTCTCTCTGGTCTCTATGAAAAATTGATAATGGTATTTATGAACATAGAATGCCATGAAAACATTCATTTTTATTATTGCATAATTATTATTACTATATTAAAACTATATAATAGGAAAATATTCTTTCCTTGAACCACTGAAATCTATGACACATGATTGGAGAATATTCTCCATGGTTTTTAATATACATTCTGTCTTACTATTTTTTATGGATGATAAGATACATTCATGGAAAACTAAATGAAAAGGGATTTCCATAATTATCTCCAAAACTATTATTTTAATTGAGGGTCTTAGATAATGTTTTTCGATACAATTACTCAATAAAATTTCACCACCATTATATATATTTTTTCTAATTCCTCTACAATAATTGAATCTAAATTTCAATTAAAATGGATTGATTGGGTGAACCAGTCCACAATCACCCAATTAGAATAGTGTTTTTGATGTGTTTGTGGTTGATCACTGAAAATGTCCATGGAAATAAATTATCATTTCCAAATTGATATAGGCATCAACTGAAACATTCCATCTATTCATTAGAGATCATCATTTACTTTTTTTCAAGTGAAATATACCATAACATAATCTTCCAATTTTTGTTTCATAACTGACTATAAAAAATAGGGGTTCATTATAATATAAATATATCTAATTCTTGGATAAACCACCCTTTTTGAATGATGAAATTAATAAATAAGTTATTATTTTCAGGATGAAGGAATTATTATTCAAATATAATAGTGTCATAGGAAGTTTTAATCCACTGTCTGGACATTAATGGTATCCCCACCATTGAGTTTTGGACTCATAAAAATGAAATATCTATCGGATTATTGATCCTCCTTGACCAGACACACAAAATCAATATTAAGATTAACATGAAAGGAAATTTTATTCTAATTCTATTATCTACAATCTATATTAATATTAAATGATATTCCCATAAGATTACACTATCCATATTCCTCTTTTAACATTTGTATATATGATTTTAAATTCAAATAATCTACCACTAAATTTCATTTTCATGGTAGGTAAACCAATTCAAATTAAAAAATGTATAGATATTACATCAATTAATGCTTACTTAGGTTTTAATCATGTTGTGAAAAGATTTATTTCAAGATTTTATGATTCATAGACACTGTTAAATTTTCACCAAATAAGTAGTGGTGCTATGTTTTAGTGAATAGACTACCATAACTAATTCTAGGTCATGAATCAAAAAAAAATCATGTGTTTTAAACTACCTCTGTCCATAAGAAATGGAATAGTCTCCATTCCTAAGAATGAATAACAGTATTGATCCATCTGTATCATGATATACTAAATAGGCTTCTCTTGGGTCTAGAATGATATAAATTGGTGAGGAAGTGAACCAGACCTTGAGGACTTGAGTAGACTTTTAAAAACATCATTACATTTGAATGGAATACCCTTTCTTGTAAAATTAGTCAGAGGATAATTGAGTATTTATAAATCCAATAAAAATTGATAATAATAGCATGCAATTCCAAAAAATCATCATATTTCAAATATTTTTTATGTGAATTATAAAAAATATCTTCTTTAATATTTTCAGGATCAATTGATATGCCCATTAAAAATATTGCATTCCAAATGAATCAAACTTATTTTAACCAAAAGTGACACTTATAGAATTTAACATTATGTTAGTGCACGTGAAATATTCCCAATACCTATCTATGTGCCTTTTATGGGCATTTTTTGTTCAATAGTACACAAAATTATCACTGAAAATTCCATGAAAAACATTTATATGTAATTATTTAAATATGATTCATTGGATACATGAAATTGTTTTATGGATTTCTATGAAAATAGTGCATGAAAACATATTCGTACTGATCCTAATAGATTTTTAAATATATTTATGGAATATTTCCTTTCCAAACATAGATTTCAAAACAATGATTTCTTTTTAAAGACTATCAAGTTCAATAACAGGTTATCTTCTTCAATAGTAATAATAGAAGATGATACTTCCAATCCACTACATTCTCATTTATGAAGAGATGTTTTGGTGATATATACATGAGATATAATTTCCACTTGAAAATCTAATTGATTCACTACATGTGAAATAAGAAAAGAGTAGGATGTTCCATTATCCAACATCACATGTATGAGAGTGGAGTTTAGAATAAAGGTACATCGTATTGTTGAAGGAATCTATTTCTCATCTACAATTTTCTATTTATCTTTATACAGATATCAGTCAACTCTCATCGGGTAGTCCTTGCTTCATTGATACAGTGGTGTTAGCTGGACGAAAAATTTATTCCTAGAATCATCTTGAGTTGCAAAATTTTTGGGTAAGAATAATATTGAAGAGATAGTATTTGGTGATTATGAGAGATCTGAAACATTTTTTTTAACAATCTCCACTTATTGTCATCACGGACCCTATACAATAACACTTAGTATTTCCTTTCTAACTAGAATTGTGGTAGTCAGGATGTGGGGTAAAAAAATCTTATTTCTTATGCATGAATAAACCAAATTGGATTTTTTCCCAAACTATGATATAGTTGAAAAGTGACTTGAGTGTAATTTTGATTTTTTTGGTTTTTTACATTCCTATGAGTAGGTTTTAGTCCTCATCTTGATTCCAACAGGTGATTTTCCTCCCAGTCTATGAAGACAACATTGTTGAGTCAACAACGCGATGCAATTCATTTTATATGTTCACCATTAAAGAATGGTTAAAAAAATTATATAATCAATAAATACGATATATATGAACTTAATATAAGTATGGATATGATGAATCAGGATATACACGATAAAACATGCATAAGTAAATGAAGTAGTTGACACCCGAAAGAAGGGTAATAATGAAATATTTTTAACAAGAGGGTGATAAAATTATAATATAGGATCATATAATATATTAAAATGGTTCTGGTATATATTAGAAAAAATATTTAAACCATTATACAAGATGATAAAGCATATACAACCCAAAAGAAGTGTGAGGTAAGTGATTTCTTAACTAAATTATTATTCATTGGGTCAAACTTCTATTTTATTTATTTGGTTATGTGTGAAATTAATTACAATTATTATTATTTTTATTTCGAATTTTTTATGTGTATTTACATTGGAAACATATTTTTTTGTTTTATTAATGATAGTATCTTTCTAAGGTTTTATTTCACAATATCATCATTTTTCAGGATTGTTATTTTAATTCTCAACTGGGGAATATTTATCCACCAATTCCATGTTTTATAAAAAATTAATATTTTTAATATTATCCAATGATTTATTAAAGTCATTTTTACCCATTTTTTAATATTTACTAAATTCATTAAAATGAATCTACTTATAGTTTTCTAAAATAAGTTAATTTATGATTTTTCTTACAATGGTGTAAAAGGAATGTTTTTTGAACTAGTAGGACATGAGTAGAATTTCCCTTTGTCATGACGGCTCAATGTTTTTGAGAGTCCTTTAAAAGTATAAAAGGATATTTTAAAATAAAATTTTTTCTATTATAATTTTGTGGACTTTTATGTAAGTTATTTCAAATTAAAAAAGTTTATTTCTTTAAATAATTTTCAATTATTTTATTAGAGTATTTTCATATATGGAAAAAAACCATTGTTGAATATTATTCATCATCGAGATTGATTTTTTATGATTTCAAATACAAAATTTTATTAAAAAAATTTATTATGATTTTTACTATAGATGTGCCATTTTGGTACTATTTACTATATTATTGAGAATGGGTTTTGATTTTGTTTACTAATTGAGGAATGTTATTTACATTTAATATATATATGTTGTTATATTTAATTCCATTCATATGAGGAATGCATTGGACTTATTATGTGATGGATGGGTCCCACTATATCCCCTTGACGCATCAGTAGGTTTCCTGAGAAAAACTACACTGGGTTTTGGCCAAGGCCATACCCATTTATTATATTCTTGGCATAATCATTGATAATGGTAGATTCTAGGCTGGAAACAATGAAAATATTTGATCTCTGTAAAAATCCTTGAAAATATGTTTTACCTTTCCAACATTATTCATTCTATCATTATGATATTATTCATTTATTTTTATGTGAATATTTTACTAGTATAATATCCATAGTTATGTTTTCTTTCTAATTGATTATTTATATGGTATTATTTTATTATATTTTATTTTATCTATATTATTCTCAAGTTATTGATTAAATGGAATATGTTTCAATTATTTATCTTTCTATAATTATAAGTTATGATAGATTCCTCAATATTCTTACCCTTACTGAGCATTCGAGCTCACCGCTTTTATATGTATCATTTTTCTATAGGATTATAAAAAGTATATTATGATTGATATGAAGGGTTACATTAAGGGGGAATAGAGGAAGACTCAATGAAATTCTTTGTGTATTTTATGTTTTAAAAACTAACGTGAATTTAATGTATATATCGTGTTTACGAAGAATACTAAACTATTTGGTCCAATGGGATAAAATTATTTGTATCTTATGCCAATGTAATAAAGTAACCACTAACTCAAGGAAACTGGGGTCGGGGTCTTCACATTAGGAATCATATAATGTTTATTATAAAATCTTGAGAAATATATTTAAGAAAAAATATATTAGAGAAAGAAACCCTATGATATAATTTTAAAATATACACAAAAAAATCATGATTATGATTTAGAGATTAGTTATAACATAATTTTCAGTTTAGGTTATTTTATTCTGTAGTTATGAGATTATACATTAAGTTTTATAATTTTACGATCTAATTTATTTTATTAAATCCTTTATAAAAGATTCGTATAAGAAAGAATGTTAATCGCATAATTTAAAGTAAAGCAAAGATTAATAATGGTTTCTTATTAGATGGGTTTAAGAAAATATTTATAAAGGAACTAGTATCCTAAACATTCCCATTTTATGAGAACATAATATCATGTTCTATTGATTCATAGAAAGAAATTTATATATATTATGACTTTGGAGGGAAGCATGGGAGCAAGTTCAAACCCCTAGTTTTTAATCCCAAGTTGAAATTGAGAAGAAAAAATTTATTAAAGACGAAAATGGGGGAGAATGTAACGTCCTATGTTTTTAGAAAGAAATGCTATGTTGGATAGCCTAGATGATATGCCACATCAATCCTAAAAAACAACTAAATATTATTATTTAAATATTGTCAATATAACCTACTAGTTAGAATGACATGAATAAACAGAATTAACTAAATTATGAAAATATGGTTTAAAAATTTATATATAATGAATTATTTGGTGATAAGTTATTTAAATGTTTAAGTAAAAACATTTTTAAATAGGAAAAATTTTCTAGGAAATCTATTAGAATGCGCAAAAGTGTATTTTTTCAACTAAAATTATAAATCACACCTTTTGATTTATATTAACGATATATATATATATTATTAATTATAATTTTTAACATTCATCCAATTTATTTTCTAAACATGATATGAGTACTAATCTAATTTTACACATAAATGATGTTTTTTTTATAAAAACATAGTTTTACTTCCTTTTGATGGAGAACTTGTTTTAAAAATAGTTTTGAAATAATAATAAATTATATTTCAAAAACTAAACTCCATATTTAATAGATAAATATCAGAAGTTAATTTGGTTTAATATTTTTGTAAGTGTTTGGATCTGTTTCAATTTTTGATGAATAATAAAAAATACAACATTTTAACAAAAAATTGACTTTTTATCAAAATAATTTATAATTTTGAAATATTTTTTAAATTGGTTTTAGTGTAAAATTATATCAATAATACATCTATTAATTCAATTAAGGTTATTTTAATATTTTTTATATTTAATGTGGTTATAAAAACATTTCAAACTTTTTCACGTTTTCACTTTAAACACATGTTTTCTCACGCCATCTATGAGATTAATTTCAATTTAATTTTATCAAATTATTTGTTCTGAATTTTGAAAATTTGATTAACTATTTGGAATCATAAGTTCTAAATTTATTATATAGTCCCTTTTTTGACCAATATGAGTAGTAATCGTAGTAATTTTAATTACCACAGTTATGGGTAAATTAGGTAATTAAGGGAAAAATAATAATATTATTATTAAAAATTTACCCTAACAATTATTATAATTTTAGTGTATGAGTTATTAAAGAGCAAAATAATTATAGGGATACTTTTATTATCTCTCGGATAACTTGAATGAATTTAATCCATTTATAGGATTTTATTTTAATGAAAAGCCAATGATATCATACTTTTATTTTTAACATGTTAAAGATTTTAATACGTACTTACCTAGGGGATATATTTTACTATATATATTCTTTATAAATATAAATTTTTTAATCTTAATCATTTAATTTATTTTTTATTTTTATGAAATAAATTATTAACTTAAAGGCTTGCACAATGATGATGCAATAATTTTTAAATTAAAGGAAATATAAAATAAATGATATAAAAAATATTAAAATAAATATAATTTGACATAATTAATATAATTAAATAACTTCATGTATGGAATTGAAATTTTAGAGATGAGTTAAAATATTTGGTTCGAACATATCATATTGTTCTCAAAGTTTTAAAAATCCAAGTAATTAATAGTGACACAATTAACATTAAATATATTTTAAAATAAATAATATTTTATTAAATGATATAATATTCATAATAAAATAAAATTTGGATAAACTAGTATGAGGTTAGAAATGTGATACATGATTCATTTATTATTATTATTTCATTTTATTGTAACAATATTGACCCTTGAAAAGTCAAATCAATGTTGTCATGAGAAGAGTTATAGTTGTCAAATAATGGTTAAAATTTAATAATAAGGGTAATAATATGACAGAAAGTTTTCTTAAAATAATTTTATGAGAGGATTTATACCCATAATCATATTAGGTTAAAAATAACTCAATATAGATCCATTTTTTGAAATTTAATATATATTAATTTAATATTTTGAGTGTTTCGAAAATTGCCCCACCTAAATTATAAAATGGAGCCTCCTATCTCACTTATTAAAACACCACGAGCCTTATATATTGACTAAATCCTACCCATTTATCATCAAAAAATAATTTTCCATGTTTTTGACATATAGGTCTTCCAAAAACACCCACTCTATATCCCATAAGAAGAGATTTTAAGGAAGCTCACTAATGAAGTGATAATTGTTTTTACTAACTCATTCAAGCTCATTTCTTCTTCTACTTCTTATTTGTCTATTGGTTCCATAGTAAAGTGATAAACACCATATCAGATATATTATTAGATGTTGTTTTGGTTATGGGACAACCATATTCCACCTTTTATCCTTCCAATGAAAAAATAATGACCCGCACGTACGTACGTATGTCTTACCTTCTCTACATTGTGGGGTAATCTTTTTTCATCACCACTTTACATTGATTAGTATAATAATGGAAATAATGGATTAATATGGTAATTATGGAATTATATTGATTCAAGATAATTAATATACCGTTCACTTACTTTCCCTTTCACCATTAATGGAATTATACCATTGCTCGTTTATACGTGCGACCTACTGTCTCTATGACATGATGTGATTCATTTACTATGTTCAGTATTAAATAATGTTTATAAAAAATGTTTTCACACCCCATCTATGAGATTAATTTAGAATTAATTTTATCTAATGATGTGTTTTGAATTTTGAAAATTGGATTAACTATTTGGAATTGTAGGTTCTAAATTTATTATATAGTCCTTTTTTAACCAATATGAGTAGTAACTATAGTAATTTTAATTAACAAGATTAATGGTAAAAAGAGCATTTAATGGAAAAAATAATATTATAAATATTAAAAATTTCACCTAACTCTTATTATAATTTTATTGGATGAGTGATTGATGATAAAAATAATCCTTTGGATAATTGTTTTATCTCTTGGAGCCACTTGTATGACTTTAATCCATTTATAGTATTTAATTTTAAACAAAATCCAAAGATTTCATACATTTATTTTTAACAAGGTAAATATTTTAATATGCATTTAACTATGGGATATATTTTCCTATATATAGAATTTAGAAATATAAAATGTTTATCACAATCATGATAATTTAGTTTTTATTTTTAGGAAATAAATAATTAACTTAAAGTCTTGCACAATAATGATGAAATAATTTTTTAATTAATGGAAATATAAAATATATGCCATTAAAATTTTTAAAATAAATATAATTTGACATAATTGATGTCATAAAAAACTTTATATATAGAATAGGAATGTTTTCAAAGAGTTAAAATAGTTGGTTTGAACATGTCATGTTGTTATGATATTTCTAAAAAGTCAAGTAATGAATAGTGTCAAAATTAACATTATTGATATTTTAAAATAAATAACATTATATTATATTATATTAAATTCATAAAAATATAAAATATGGATAAAATAGTATGCAGTTAAAACTGTGATACATGATTCATTTATGATTATATTTTCATTTTATTGTAACAATATTGAACGTTAAAAAGTGAAATCCATATTGTCACGATGAGAGTTAAAGATGTTAAATAAGGGTTAAAAATAAATGATAAAGGGAATAATGTGACCTAGAGTTTCCTAGAATTATTTTATGAGAGAATTTATTCCCATACTCATATTATGTTATAACCTACTCACTTGTGATCCAATTTTTTGAAAATTAATTTATATTAATTTAATATTCTGAGTGTTTCCAAAAGTGCCTCACCTCAATTATAAAAGGGAACCTCTTACCTCACTTATTAAAATCACTATTAGCATCATATATTGACCAAAAACTACCCATTTATTCTAGAAAAATAATTTTTCATGTTTTTTAAAACCAGGTCTTCCAAAAATACATACTCTATATCCCTTAAAAATAGATCTAAAATAAGTTCACTGAAGAAGTGGTAATTGTTTTTACTAACTCATTTAAGTTCATTTCTTCATAAAATTTTTATTAATCTATTGGTTCCAGGGTAAAGTGATAATTACCATACCCACTATATTATTAGATGTTACTATGATTATGGGAAAAATATATTCATCCTTTTATCTATCCAATGAAAAAATATATCACCACGCGTACATACGTACGACTTACCATCTACACACTATGGTGTAATATTTTTTTCATCACCACTTTACTTGGATGAGTATAATGATGTATATAATGAATATATATTGTATTTATTAAATTATATTGATTCTAGATAATTAATATACCATTTACTTACTTACCCTTTCACCGTTAATGGTATTTTAACAATGCTCATGCATTCGTACAACCTACCATCTCCAAGACATGATGTGATTCGTTTTCCATGTTCACCATTAAATATTGATTATAAAAACATGTTTTCTCACCCAATATATGAGATTAATTTTATATTAATTTTATCTTATTATGTGTTTTGAATTTTGAAATGTTGATTAACTATTTGTAATCATAAGTTCTAAATTTATTATGAAGTCCTTTTTTGGCCAATATGAATAGTAATCATAGTAATTGTAATTACAACAGTTAAGAGTAAATTGGGTAATTAAGGGAAAAATAATATTATATATATTAAAATTTTAGCATAACACTTATTTTAATTTTATTAGATTATTTATTGAAGACCAAAATCATCCTTGGGATAATTTTATTATCTCATTGAGCCACTTTTATGACTTTAATCCGTTTAAATTATTTTATTTTAAAGAAAAGACAAAGATGTAATACATTTATTTTTAGCAAGTTAAATATTTTAATATGCAGTTAACTAGGGGATATATTTTTCTATGTATAGACTTTAGAAATATAAAATGTTTATCTTTATAATTATAATTTATTTTTTATTTTTAGGAAAAAAATAATTAACTTAATGGCTTTCACAATTATAATGAAATAATTTTTTAATTAATAGAAATACAAAATAAATGATATTAAAATTATTAAAATAAATATCATCTTACATAATTAATGTTATACAATAACATTATGTAAGGAATTGACATATTAGAAATGTGTTAAAATAGATGGTTCAAACATATCATGTTGTTCTGATATTTTTAAAAAGTGAAGTAATGAATAGTGTCAAAATTAACATTAATGACATTTTAAAATAAATTATATTTTATTAAATGATATAAAATTCATAAAAATATAATATTTTGATAAACTATTATGAGGTAAAAAATGTGATACATGATTCATTTATGATTATTTTTAATTTTATTGTAACAATATTGACCTTTAAAAAGTAAAATCCATGTTGTTCCGATAAGAGTTGAAGGTGTAAAATAAGGGTTAAAAATGGTAAGGGTAATAATGTGACCTAATGTTTTCTAAAAATAATTTTATGAGAGTATTTATACCCATACTCATAATATGTTTACAATTACTCACTTTAGATATATTTTTTTGAAATATAATTTATATTAATTTAATATTTTGAGTGTTTATAAAAGTGCCCAACATCAGTTATAATAGGAACCTCTTTCCTCACTTATTAAAAACACCATGAGCCTTATATATTTGACAAAAAACTACCCATTTATCCTCCAAAAATAATTTAACATGTTTTCTCCATCCAGGACTTCCAAAAATACAAACTCTATATCCCTAAAGAAGAGATCTAAAGGAAGTTCACCGAAGAAGTTGTAATTGGTTTTTCTAACTCATTCAAGTTCATTTTTTCTTCTACTTCCTATTAATCTACTTCTTCCCTATAAAAGGGATAAATACCATTTAAAATATATTATTATATGTTATTATTATTATAGGACAACAAAATTATACCTTTTATCCATCTAATGAAAAAAATAAAGCACAACGAATAGGTACTTACGACTCACCGTCTCCACGTTGTGGTGTAATCTTTTTCTCGTCACCAGTTTACTTAGATGACTATAATGATGGAAATAATAGATATAATTGTTTCTTATGAAATTACATTAATTCTAGATAATTAATATACCATTCACTCACTTAACCTTTCATCGTTAATGTAATTATACCATCAATCGTGCATATGTTTGACCTACCATCTCCCTGATGTGATGTGATTCATATTTCTTATTCGCCATTAAAGAATGATTATAAAAACATGTTTTCTTACTCCATATATGAGATTAATTTCAAAATACTTTTATCCAATTATGTTTTATTAATTTTTAAAAGTTGATTAACTATTTTGATTCATATGTTCCAAATTGATTATATAGTCCCTTTTTTAGTCAATATTAATAGTAAGAATAGAAATTTTAATTACCACAATAAAGGGTAAGTCGGATAATTAAGGGAAAAAATAACACTATAAATATTAAAAAATTTCATTAACACTTATTATAATTTAATTATACGCATGATTGAAGGACCAAATCATCCTTGGGATAATTTTATTATCTCTTAGAGCCACTTGTATGACATTAATCCATTTATAGTATTTTATTTTAATGAAAATCCAAAGATGTAATACTTTAATTTTTAACAAGTTAAATATTTTAATATACAGTTAATAAGGGGATATATTTTACTATATATAGTTTGATGAAATGTAAAATTTTTATCCTATTCAGGATAATTTATTTTATATTTTTAGGAAATACAAACTTAACTAAATTTCTTGCAAAATGATGATACAATAATTTTTTACTTAATGGAATTATCAAAGAAATGATATTGAAAATATTAAAATAAATATAATATGACATAATTGATGTCATAAAATAACCATATGTATGAAACTAACATTTTTATGTTGATTTAAAATAGTTTTTTCAAATATATGAATTTGTATTGATATTTTTAAAAATACTTGTAATGAATAGTTTTGAAATTAACAATAATGATATTTTAAAATAAACATTATTTTATAAAAAGATATAAAATACATAAAAATATAAAATTATTATAAACTAGTATGAGGTTAAAAATGTGATCTTGATTCATTTGTGACTAATTTTTATTTTTATTGTAATAATATTAACCCTTAAAAAATAAATCCATGTTGTTATGATATGACATAAAAGTGTTAAATAAGGGTTCTAAATAACTGATAAGGGTAATAATGTGAAATAAAATTTTCTAAAATTTATTTTATGAGAGGATTTATACCCATACTCATATTATGTTAGGGATTACTAAATCTAGATCTATTTATTTTGAAAATTATTTTATATTAATTTAATAAATTTTGTGTTTCCAAAAGTTTCCCACCTCAATTGTAAATGGGAACCTCTTACCCCGCTTATTAAAAACACTATCCGACTTATATATTGACCAAAACATACCCATTTATACACCAAAAATAATGTTCATGGTTTTTGATATACAGGTCCTCCAAAAATACTATCTCTATATCATTTAAGAATATATCTAAAGGAAGTTCACCGGATAAGTGGAAATTGTTTTTTTTCTAACATGGTCAAGTTCATTTCTTATTCTAATTCTTATTAATATATTGGTTCCACGGTAAAGTGATAAATATCTTATCAGCTATATTATTAGATGTTATTATAATTTTGGAATAACCATATTACACCTTTTATCCATCCAATGAAAAAAGAAATCATCCCACGTATGTACGTACGTACGACTTACCGTCTCCACATTGTAGTGTGATCATTTATTCTTCACCTATTTACTTTTATGAGTATAATGATGGAAATAATGAATATATATGGTACTTATGAAATTATATTCATTCGGGATAATTTATATACCATTCACTTACTTACCCTTTCACCGTTAATGGAATTGTTCCATCGCTCGTGGATACATATGACCTACCGTATCCATGAGGTGATGTGATTGAATATCCTTATTCACCATTAAATAATGATTATAAAAAAAAATTTCACCCCATCTATGCGATTAATTGTATATTATTTTTATCTAATTATGTGTTTCAAATTTTGAAAATAAAATAATTATTTGGAATCATATGTTCTAAATTTATAATATATTCTCTTGTCTTGGCCAATATGAATAGTAATCATTGAAAATATAATTACCACAGTTATGGGGAAATTGGGTAATTAGGGGAAAAATAATATTATAAATATTAAAAATTTACCCTAACATTTATTATAAATTTATTAGACGAGTGATTGAAGACCAAAATCATCCTTAGGATAATTTTATTATCTCTTGGATCCACTTGTATGACTTTAATCCATTTATAGTATTTTATTTTAAAGAAAATCCAAAGATGTCAAACTTTAATTTTTAACAAGTTAAAAATTTTAATATGTAGTTAACTAGGGGATATATTTTACTATATATAGTCTTTAGAAAGAAAATTTTTTTATCTTAATCATGATAATTTTTTAGGAGATAAATAATTAACTCAAAGGCTTACACAATGATGATGAAATAATATTTTATTAATGGAAATGTCAAATAAATGATTTGAAAAATATTAAAATAAATATAATTGACATAATTGATGTCATACAATAAATTTATGTAATGAATTGACATGTTTGCGAAGAGTTAAAATAGTTGGTCAGAGCATATCATATTGTTCTGATATTTTTAAAAAGTCATGTAATGAATGCTGTCAAAATTAACATTAATGATATTTTAAATTAAAATATATTTTATTAAATGATATAAAAATAAAAAAAATGAATAATTTGGATAAACTAGTATGATGTTAAAAGTGCGATACATGATTCCTTTATGATTATTTTTTCATTTTATTGTAACAATATTGACCCATAAAAATTAAAATCAATGTTGTCACCATAAGAGTTAATGGTGTTAAACAAGGGTTAAAATTAAATGATAAGGTTAATAATGCGACCTAAAGTTTTCTAAAAATTATTTTTGAGAAGATTTATACCCATACTCATATTATGTTATAAAGTACTCAATTTTGATCTATTTTTTTGAAAATTAATTTATATTAATTTAATATTTTGAGTGTTTCAAAAAGTTCCCCACCTCAATTATAAAAGGGAACCTCCTCCCTCACTTATTAAAAACACCATGAGCCAGATGTATTGACCGAACCCTACCCATTAATCCTCCAAAAATAATTTTCCAAGTTTTTGAAATCCAAGTCTTCCAAAAATACCAACTGTATATCTGAAAAGAAGAGATCTAAAAGAATTTTGCTGAAGAAGTGATAATTGTTATTACTAACTCATTCATGTTAATTTCATTTTCTACTCCCTATTAATATATTTTTTCCATATTAAAGTGATACATATTATATCATCAATATTATTAGATATTATTATTATTATGGGATAACCATATTCCACCTTTTATCCATCCGATGAAAAAAGAAAGCATCACGTGTATGTACATATGACATATCGCCTCCACGCTGTAGTGTAATCTTTTTTTCATCGCCATTTTACTTGGATGTGTATGTTGATAGATATAATGGATATATATGGAACTTATGAAATTATATTCATTCTGGGTAATTAATATACCATTCACTTCTTTACCCTTTCACCATTAAGGGAATTATACCATCGCATGTGCATACGTAAGACCTATCGTCTCCATGACGTGATGCGATTCATTTTCTATGTTCACCAATAAATAATGACTATAAAAACATGTTTTCTCACCCCATCTATGAGATTAATTTCATATTAATTTTATCTTATTATGTTTTTTTAATTTTTAAAATTTGATTAACTATTTGAAATCATATGTCCAAATTTTATTATAGAGTCCATTTTTTTGGCCAATATAGAATAATAACAATTGAAATTTTAATTACCACAATTAAGGGTAAATTGGGAAATTAAGGGGAAAATAATATTATATATTTTAAAAATTTACCCTAACACTTATTATAATTTTATTGGAAGAGTGATTGAACATCAAAATCATCATTGGGATAATTTTATTATCTTTTGGCGCCACATGCATGACATTAATCCATTTATAGTTTTTTATATTAAAGAAAAGCCAATGATGTCATAATTTTATTTTTTAAAAGTTAAATATTTTAATATTTAGTTAACTAGGGCATATATTTTACAATATATAGTCTTTAGAAATATAAAAAGTTTATCCTAATCATGATAATTTATTTTTTATTTATAGGAACAAAATAATTAACTTAAATTCTTTCACAATGATGATGCAATAAGTTTTTAGTTAATAGAAATATAAAATAAATAATATTAAAAATATTAAAATTAATATAATTTGACATAATTAATGTCATAAAATAACTTTATATATGGAATTGACATGTTAGATATGAGTTAAAATAGATGGTTCGAACATATCATGTTGTTCGGATATTTTTAAAATTTCAAGTAATCAATAGTTTTAAAATTTAAATTAATGATATTTTAAAATAAATAATTTTTTTTTAAATTATATAAAATTCATAAAAATATAAATTTCGGATAATCTAGTATGAGGATTAAATTTTGATACATGATTCATTTCGGAATATTTTTTCATTTTATTGTAACAATACTGACCCTTAAATAGTAAAATTTATGTTGTCACAATAAGAGTTAAAGGAGTTGAATAAGGGTTAGAAATAAATAATAAGGGTAATAATGTGACCTAATGTTTCCTACAAATTATTTTATGAGAGGATTTATACACATACTCATATTTTGTTAGAAATTATGCACATTAGATTCATTTTTTATGAAAATTAATTTATATTAATTTAATATTTTGAGTGGTTCCAAAAGTGCCCCACATAAATTATAAAATGGAACTTCCTCCCTCACTAATTAAAAACTCCTTGAGCCTTATATATTGAAAAAAGACTACACATTTGACCTACAAAAATAATTTTCCATTTTTTCTATTCCAGGTCCTCCAAAAATACCAACTCTATATCCCTTATGAATAGATGTAAAGGATGTTCACTGAAAAAGTGGTGATTGTTTTTAATAACTTATTCTAGTTCGTTTTTTCTTCTACTTTATATTAACTTATTGGTTCCATGGTAACGTTATAATTACCATATCATATATATTATGAGATATTATTATGATTATGGGAAAACCATATTCCACAGTTTATCTATCTATTGAAAAAACAAAGCACCACGCATTTGTATGCACAACTTACTATCTTCACGTTGTGGTGTAATCTTTTTTTTTATCAACGCTTTATTTGGATGAGTATAATGATGGAAATAAGGGATATATATAGTACATGTGAAATTATATTGATTCTGGATAATTAATATACCATTCAATTACTTACCCTTTCATCGTTAATGAAATTATACCATCGCTCGTGCATACATACAACCTACCATCTCACTGATGTGATATGATTCGTTTTCCATGTTCACCAATAAAGATTGATTAAAATCCTATTTTTCTCACCCAATCTATGAGATTAATTTCAGGTTAATTTTATCAAATTATGTGTTTTGAAATTTGAAATTTTGAATAACTATTTGGAATCATAAGTTCTAAATTTAGTATACAGTCACTTTTTTATGGAAAATATGAATAGTAACTATAGTAATTTTAATTACCACAGTTAAGGGAAAATTAGGTAATTGAAGGAAAAAATAATATAAATAATATTAAAAATTTACCCTATCAATTATTATAATTTTATTGGATGAGTGATTGAAGGTCAAAATTATCCTTGGGCGAATTTTATTATCTCATGGAGCCACTTGTATGAATTTAATCCGTTTATAGTATTTTATTTTTATGAAAATCCAAGGATGACATAGTTTTATTTTTATGAACTTAAATATTTTAATACGCAATTAACTATGGAATATATATTACTATATAGTGTCTTTAGAAAGATAAAATGATTATCTTAATCATGATATTTTATTTTTTATTTTTATGAAAAAATAATTAACATAAAGGATTGCACAATGATGATGCAATATTTTTTAATTAAAGGAAATATTAAACAATTGATATTAAAAATATTAAAATAAATATAATTTGATATATTTGATGTCATGAAATAACTCTATATATCGAATTGACATGTTAGCGATGAGTTAAAATAGTTGGTTTGAACATATCATGTTGTTCTGATATTTTCAAAAAGTCAAGTAATGAATAGTGTCAAAATTAACATAAATGATATTTTAAAATAAATAATATTTTTTTAAATGATATAAAATTGATAAAAATATAAAATTTGGAAAAACTAGTTTGAGGGGAAAAAATGTGATACATGATTCATTTGTGATTATTATTTCATTTTACTGTAATAATAATTACTCTTAAAAAATAAAATCCATGTTGTTATGATAAGAGTTATAAGTGTTAAATAATGCTTAAAAATAAAAGATAAGGGTTATAATGTGACCGAAAGTTTTATGAAAATTAGTTTATCAAAGGATTTATTCTAATACACATATTCTATTAGAAATTAATCACTTTGGATCCATTTTTTCAAAATTAATTAATATTAATTTAATTTTTTGAGTGTTTCCAAAAGTTTTCCACTTAAATTATAAAAGAGAACCTCCTCCCTCACTTATTGAAAAGACCATGAGCCTTATATAATGACCAAAATTTACCGATTTATCCCCCAAAAATAATTTTCCACGTTTGTGACATTCAGGTCTTCCAAAAATACCAACTCTACATCCCGAAAGAGGAGATCTGAAGGAAGTTATTCAAAGAAGTGGTAATTTTTTTACTAACTCATTCCAGTTAATTTCTTATTCTACATAATATTAATCTATTTATACCACGGTAAAGTGTTAAATATGTATCAGCAATATCATTAGATTTTATTATGGTTTAGGGACAACCATATTCCACCTTTTATCAATCCAATGAAAAAATAAAGAATCGCGCATACATATGTACGACTTACATCTCCACACTATGGTGTAATAGTTTTTTCATCACCACTACACTTGGTTGAGTATAATGGTGTTAATAATGGATATATATCATACTTTAGAAATTATATTGATTTTGGATAATTAATATACCATCCACTTACTTACCCTTTCACCGTTAATGGAATTATATCATTGATCTTGCATACGTATGACCTACCATATCCATGACGTGATGTGATTAATTTTCCATGTTCACCATTAATGATTGATTATAAAAACATGTTTTCTCACCCAATCTATGATATTCATTTTAAATTAATTTTATCAAATTATTTGTTTTGAATTTTGAAAACATGATTAACTATTTAGAATCGTATGTTCTAAATTTAATATATAGTCCCTTTTTTCACTTATATGAATAGTAAACATAGTAATTTTAAATACCATGGTTAAGGGTAAATTGGGTTATTATGAACTACTTTAAAATTAAGATACTACCAAGGACCTATAGCCCCGATTTGAAAACTGTGGCGATAGGTCTATTTTCTATGGAATATAGCCATGGTTATATGGCCTATAGCCAGAGTTTTCAAAACACTGGCTATATGCCATTTTTTGAAGACCTATAGCCATGGCCTTCAGAAACTATGGCTATAGGGTACCTGTGCTTCCATGAGATAAAATATTCCCGCCAAATATTTGGAGGGAAGGCCTAAATACATGGTTTTGTGTATATTTTCTTGGTTTTATATTAATATATATATATATATATATCCTAATTTATATACATGAAGTGTTCGGCGGTGTAGTGGTATGTGTCTCAGGTTAGAAAACGGGAGGTGCATGGATTGAAATTTGGTGGGCGCATTTTTTATTTAGGCTATTACCACAGTTTATCAAGGCTATATCCATGGTTAAATCCATGTAAATAGCTTCATATAGCCAATGTTTAAACAGTGGTTATAGGTTAACTACCACAGTGGTAAAATTTGTGGCCAATTTCCACGGTTTTCAAAACCATAGCAATAGGAAGCTACTAACACGGTTAAAATCGTGGAAATTGGTCGAGACCTATTACCATAGTGATAATAGCCATTGTTGGAAAAAACTATGGTCGTAGCCTACATCCATGGTTTTTGGGCTTTTTTCCATCATTTTAAATAGTTGAAATATTCATTTTTTCTAGTTATGAAGGGAAAAATAATATTATAAATATTAAAAATATAAACTAACACTTACTATCATTTTATTGGATGAGTGATTAAATACCAAAATCATTCTTAGGATAATTTTGTTATCTCTTGGAGGCACTTATATGACTTTAATCAATTTATAGTATTTTATTTTAAAGAAAACTAAAGTTTTCATACTATTATTTTTAACAAGTTAAATATTTTAATTTTCAAATAACTAGGGGTTATATTTTACTATATATAGTATTTAGAAAGATTAAATGTTCACTGTAACCATGATAATTTAATTTTAATTTTTAGGAAATAAATAATTAACTTAAAGTATTACACAATGACGATGCAATAATATTTTAATTATTGGAAATAAAAAATAAATGATAATAAAAATATTAAAATAAATATAATCTGACATAATTGGTGTCATACAATAACATTATGCATGGAATTGACATATTAGCGATGAGTTAAAATAGTTGGTTTTGACATATCATGTTGTTCTGATATTTTTAAAAAATCTAGTAATAAATAGTGTCAAAATTAACATTAATGAAACTTTAAAATAAATATTATTTTATTAAATGATATGAAATTCATACAAATATAAAATTTGGATAAACTAGTATGTCATTAAAAATTTTATAAATGATTCAGTTAGGATTTTTTCTATATTTTATTGTAATAATATTAACCCTTAAGAAGTAAAATCCAGGTTGTCACTATAAGAGTTAAAGGTGTTAAATAAGGGTTAAAAATAAATGATAAAGGTAATAATGTGACCTAAAGGTTTATAAAAATTAGTTTCCTATAAGTTTTATACCCATAATCAGATTATATAGGAAATTTATCACATTAAATCCATTTTATTTGATAATATATTTATATTAATTAAATATTTTTAGTGTTTTCAAAAGTTCCCCACCTCAATTATAAAACTGAACCTTTTCCCTCACTTATTAAAAACAAAGAGAGACTAATATATTGACCAAAACCTACCTATTTATCCTTTAAAAATAATTTTCCATGTTTTTGACTTCTCGTTCTTCCAAAAATACCAACTCTATATCTTTTAAAAAGATATCTAATGGGCGTTCTCTGAAGAGGTGGTAATTTCTTTTTTACTAACTCATTCAAGTTCATTTCTTCGTATATTTCCTATTAAACTATTGGTTCTATGGTCAAGTGATAAATAGGATATAAGCTATATTATTTGATGTTATTAGGTTATGGGACAACCATATTGCGCCTTTTAACCATCCAATGAAAAAAGAAATCATTGACGTACGTACATACGACTTACTGTCTCCACATGATGGTGGAATCTCGTTTTCACCACCACTTTACATGGATGACTATAATAATGGAAATAATGGAAATATATGTTACATATGAAATTATCTTGATTTTGGATAATTAAAAATCCATTCACTTACTTACCCTTTCAACGTTAATGGAATTATACCATCTCTCGTGCATACGTATGACCTACCGTCTCCATGACGTGATACGATTCATTTTTCATGTTCACCATTAAAGAATGATTATAAAAATTAATATAATGAATAAATATAATATTTATGACATAAATATCATTCTTGATATTTCAAAACTATATTATATGATTAAGTACCAAGACATACTTGACAAAACATGCCTTGGAAAATGAAGTAGTTAACACCCAAAACAAGGGTAATACTGAAATATTATTAACAATCAAGGTGATAAAATGATATAATATGATATATATATATATATATATTAGGTTATCAGGGGGTAAAATTACATTTAAACACAAAAATACAACAGAAATAGGTCAGGAACATAGGCCATAGCACCATAAGGGGATAACCCACCCATACTACCATATTAATTTTTAACCCTTGTTGACTTTTTAAAAAATTCATTAAATGGAATAATAATATCATTTTCCAAAACATGGTACATTATGAATTTTTTTACAAAGATGTAAAAGTAATGTTTTTTAACTTATACAGTATGAATGAAATTTTCCAGCATAATGAATTTGTAATTTTTTTAAGCTTCCATTATAAGTATAAAAGTTTATTTGCAAATAAAATGTTTTCTTTTATACTTTCTTGGACTTTTAAATAAATTATTTCAATTTAAAAAAATTATTTCACTCTATAATTTTATATTAATTTATTAGATTATTTTAATCTATGTCAACACCCTTTTTTAATATTATGATTTATTGAGATTGGTCTACTATGGTATCAAATACCATATTTTGATAAACGTTTTAGGTTCATTTTGATTGTGGATGTGATATTTTGATACCATTCACTATATTACTCAGAATAGTTTATGATTATGTATGCTGATTGGTGAAAGTTATTTATATTTTTTATATATATATCGTTATGTATTCTCCCATTCCTATGAGAAATTCATTAGACCTAGTAATTGATGGAAGGTTCAATCTATTTCCCCTAGATACATCAGTTGGTTTCATGAGACAAAATAGACTAGGTTTTTGCCAATGTCATACCTATTGGTAAGAATCTTTGTTATGAAGCCTTGATAAAGTTAATTTCTTTACAAAAATACTTGAAAATATTATATTCTTTATATAAATCCTCACTTATATTGTTCAGATGTCTATAATTATGAATTCCATCATAATGAGATTAGTCATTAATTTCCATGATATTATTTGACTTATATAATATCCATCGTTATGTTTTCTAGATATTGTAATTATTAATATGGTATTATGTGATTATATTTTATTGTAGATATATTATGATCAACTTATTGAATACATGGAATATGTTTCAGGTATTTACCTTTCTGTAATGTTTATTTATGATATAATTCATTCTACTCACACCCTTATAGAGCATTTGAGCTCACCCCTATCATATGTTTCATTTTTCTCAAGGATTCCATAATGTATATTATGATTGACATTAAGGGTTACCCAAAGGGGGAATAATGCTAGGAAAATGAAATTATTTCTTTATTTTATGTTTTGAAATGTAATATAAATTTTATGTTTTAATATAATTTACTTAGACTACTAAACAATTCAGTTTTTTGGGATGTGATTCTTTGTATGTTCTGCCAAGGTAATAAACAAACCACAAACTATGGAAAACTAAGGTCAGGGTATTTACATTTTCTAACTCTAGAGAAAAGTTATTTAAGTTCATAAACATAGTTTTATATCATTCAACTCCATCCAATGTAATTCATTGGTTGAATTTAGCATCAGCAGCTAATTACCACAATTTCCATGTGAGATCCTCCATCATGTAAACCAGAAATTTCACATTACAATAAAAATGTTCCAGGGAAATTTAATATTCTATTTAAACTATTAAGTCATGTTTATAGTTGTTCATATCCAGAATCCCTCTAATAAATCAGTTGATACTATTTTTGAAAATGAATGGTTTGATTAGTATAGATTGATTTTATAGTTTGACCCCCTTTGTCGAAAACATGGAATTATTTCAAAATACTATGAACATTTTCTTATCTCACCTATGGTTTAAGTACAACCACATTATCCACTTATCCATCTTGCAACATTATAAGTCTTCCAACTATAAAAATTATTTTAAAACATTATTAAAAATATCTAATTTGTTATTAAAAGATTCATTAATTCACATATGTAGAGTTTATTATAGAATAAAAATAATGTTCACAGTAACATATATTCAAAACCCAGTATTTTATATGACATATTAATGAAGTAATCTAGTTGTAACTCTCTTTATAACCTAATTATTGTATATTTTAATATATTTCACCTATGATGATGTGGTGATAATACTCCTAGATGCATTTATTAATAATTTTTATACCTGAACCAACCCGATAACTTGAAGTTCGACAGAAAGTTGTTAGCTACATATTTTATGATATATATTTGAAATTAAGACACAACCTATCTTCTTCATAAAATCACTAAATAATAATTTTAATAAGCTATACCATTTGATATCTCAACCCAAACCATTATCTTAAGATGCACCAAAATGACACTATCCTTGGGTGACATCCCAAAGGAACCAAAGGCTGAAAATAAATTCCTTGGGCATTATCCAAACATGGGTAAGGATTTTCCCATAATTGAACAACCTAAAATCATACCAATATAATGTATGATACAAAACATTTGTGTTCAATGAATTTCAAATAAGATTAATCATTAAATAATATGACCAATAGACCAAAGAAGGAAAAGTATGATATGTGTTTCCAATTTAGGGAAAATGGGAAAATCAAGGAGGGAGAAGAAGAAAAAGAATCTTAACATCAATATTATAAATCCATCACTCTATGATAAATTTTAATCAATAACTATAATGTATAGAATTAAAAAAAATCTTATGGGATTTCTCTAATTCAATATCCTAGATTATAGGTGGAATAGTTACATTTTTAGGGATGTTTCAGACACTTAATTGAAAATTAATATTTAATTATTATTATCTAAGGATTAGTATACATTGTTTGTAGTGTCATGGATAATCCATGAAAATATACTCAGTACTAAAAAATAAAAAGGCACATGCATATTTCTTAGTTTTCTTAAATCGTGCCTCATCCTTGAACCTTCCTATAACACCCCTCCAACACTTTTTCATTTACCTAGGGAATAAAAATGGTTTCCCATAACCATTAAACCTCGAAAACCTCTCAAGAAATCATAAAAAATAAAACGTATCCTTACAGAGGCCTAACAAAACCATTCCATAGTGTAAAATGCATAACAAAATAGATAAATACATAATAACAAGGGTGTTATAGGTTATCCCCATTCACTAAGTATGAGGCATAACTACTTCATCTAGTGACGGGGTGTCTCCAAAGATATCAAATCACTATTTTCTAGGCTTCTCATCCCATGTCATATACAATTTTAATAAGGATCCATAATAATACAATGAAAAATATTGGTGAAGTTTATTCAAATTGAATATCCATATCTAAGGGACTATCATCACTATGGTAATAAATTTACCCAATACATGGAAAACACTTCCTAATAACACCAATATAATATTTGGAATAGCATCACCCAAAACTCACAATCAATGAGGAATCCTATCCCAACTAAGATAAAGTTGTCATATAATCCATAAGGAAGATCATATAACTAGGTATCCCATACTAAGAACATAAACAACGATATTGAGTAACATCCCAATAAACGAATGTAAACATTAGTGGGAAATCACTCTTAGTCTAGGGATATATCATAAGAGAGGGAATCACATACCACAATAACTAATATTGCACCAACATCGCATCCCCTTCCTTTGAATAATAAAATCATGGGAAAAAAATTTCTTCTAAGGGTAACACAAAATGAATTAAAATATCATCCTAGTTATAACAAAAGTATATGGACATAATATACAATATGAATCTACACTCAGATGAACATATCATACCTATATGTAGAAGAACATCCCCATAGGTAGTATAATACACTTTTATGTGATATAATGAATAGTTTTCCATCCCATCAAAAAAACCTAATCCCTAAACTAATAAGTATCACAACATTTGAATTGCATTCCACTCCCAAGAGAAATAAAAAATAGTTTGGAATTATCTTATTATAATTGCAATCGGGATAACATGGTAAATATTTTGCAGATCCTGGAAGGAATAACATCTAAACACTAATGGACAACATTCATGGTCAATGAGAACATCACTTAATGGTTATATAATCCCAAACCACAAGAAATTTTATGTGGGAAATATTTCCCAAGTAATAAACCATAACATGAGTGGAAGGAATCATGTCCCACAAGTGTCCATCTATATGAGCATCACATCCCCTTCCACAAAATCATCTTCATGAGGTTAATCAATCCCCATTTCATTTTTATTATATATTTTTTGTGTCAAATACCATATTGATTCTTTGAGATGAATGTGTAGTTCCACCAACACTATATAGAGGATGATTATTTTGGGAATTTCACCTTATGTAATATGTGTCATCAATAGAAGTTGGAAAGTTTTCCCAGTCCATAGACATAACAGTGTGAATATAAAATTTATCCCACACACAGAAAATATCAAAAAAGGGTATCCACCCTCTCATAATTCTATAATATAACTGATCACAACAAACAATGACATAATCAAAACACATAAATACATAAATAAATGCTTTCTCAAATCTACATAAGTAAGGAATAATTTTTTTGGTTAATATAAAACACTATTTAAATTTAATATAGGACATTAATCTTATACCTAGCCTACATTTATACAAAAAATTCTAGTCGGGCCTCACAAATTATTCACCTAGTTCAATCGGCATGCTGAACTTACATAAATCACACACCTCCTACTCAATAAAGGATCAGGGAACCTATTATAGGTCAATTCCATCATCTTCTATCAAGGTAGTATCCCTCTAAATTTGAGTATATATAATCCTTATCGCATAAATATCACCTAAAAGACATTTTTTTCAATAGAACCAGATTAAATTGAAACATAAATTCAAATTTATCTCTTAGGGTATGAATTTTCTCAATATGGGGTGGAAAATAATATACAGTAGGTCACAATAACCACCCATGTTTCCACATCACTCTTATATTGAATGAGGTTAATGAAACATAGACAAGGTTTTATGTATCATACTATAAAATCCCCATTATATCCAAAAATAAAGTACTATATATTTTATCTAAATCATATGACCATATGTTATCAATGTGCAAAGGGATAATTTTGGGAGGTTTGATCACGACTGTAACAAACCGGCTTGAGTCGGGTAAAAAAGCATCCAAGGTGATCCACCATATAGTGGATTCAAAAGAAAAAATTAAACAAAATGAATCATGTAAAACATGAATAAGGAAAACAAATATGGCTTATAGAGTAAGAAATAAAACATATCCATGATACAAGAAAATTAATGCCAAACATGCCAAATAAGAATGATAACACATGGAATGTATAAATGAGTCCATGTGTGGCTATCCATCACCAATATAGAATCCATTTATGAAGATGATGATGAAAATATAAAATGACATGATAAATAGTTCTCTTTCCTTTACCTGTGTCCTAAAAAATATCATCTATAACTACCCAAAGAAAAAATTAGGGTGTGAAAACAAATCCTGATAGGATAACCCTAAATAATCTATAAAAATTCTAATATCAAGAATTAATTAGCTATAACTTTTAAAAAAATCCATTTTTCAATAAAATTTCATAAAATAAAACAATTTTTTAAAATAACCATTGGTTTTCAGAAAAACATACCATACTCACCAAATCTAGGAATATGTCATGTTTGAATGAATATAGTTATGCATAGGAAAAAAAACCATGGATATATCATAATATAATCATGTGAAAAAATAATCATGAAAATTCCGTCATGTGATAAACCAACCATAAAGGACAAGGGGCTTCATTTGGGATATAACTTATGGGAATATCTACTTTAAATTAAAGAAAAGTATTAATCCAAGACTAAGGTGTATCTAACCAATATAACCACTAGTGGCATTAGATACACTAAAGTGACATAAAACCCCTTGTGGCATTAAAAACATAAAGAGTTATATGTCTATTTCCCAATGTGACCAAGGTTTCCAAATTTTCTATGTTTTTCAACTACCATTTAAAAACCATGTTTTTATTTAAAATAATATTTTTACATAAATCCATTACGGTTATGGGCATAAAGACCCATTGTAAAACCAAAACCACCTAGGAAATATTTCAATGAACACTTGGTGTGTAAAAACTATATTTTAAATAAAATCACTTTAAAATTATGTATCTCTTCCAAAAATTGAATTTTAATATCAAATCATTAATTTTAATTGAATAAACCAAATTCATTAACATGAATATACAGTAATTCATTAGTTAGAACCCTTGTATAAAGTCACATTACTCAATAACAAAATAATAATTTTTTATTTTGAAAATAGAGAATGGAGACAAGCATACCAACCATAAAAAGATAAGTAATGTGGGAAAACCAAAAAAGAATGATAGAAAACAAAAAATGATCCAAAAACATAGCCCACATAACTAATTTGACTTACCATAATGAAGAAACATAAAGTTCACTTACTAGATAGAAGTGTAATAATAATGTTATAGGTCAAACACCTAATAGAGTGGCCTGTAAGGAGAATGGTCATTAAAAATCACCATGGGGATCCTAGGGTAAAAGTGGGAGTATTTCCCAATGAATGAAGGAAGAATTGGGTATAAATCATAATAAAAACCAGTGGACCTGTCAAATTCACTTTATAAATTCTAGATTCAATATGAGAATTATACATGTTACATATTCACTAAAAATTCATTTCATCAAGTTAAATTACCACCAATTGAAATTTCCAGGATGTGTAAAAAATTTAAAATTTTCAATTTTCCATGTTTTGAACCATTTCAACAGCATCTTCCCAGTAAAAGATTCATATCATGAATGCTATTCATGGCCAGAATATTCGTAATTATTAGAATTCTCTATTTACTAGAGAATCAAGCTATTAAAATTTAAATACTCATACCTTTTTACCTATACATAGAAAAAATGAAAATAATTTAATAAAATTTAATTTCAATTACACATGGAGCGATGACTATATATCACATGCCACATGAAAAAATGTTTAAACCATTGGTAATAAATGGTTCCACATACCCCAATCCATTGGAAACATATTAGTAAGATATCATTATATGAATCAAATTTAATTTTTGGTTTCCAAAAATTATTGAAAAATAATTAAATTAATGAAATAATTGTATAACTCAACGAAATAGAATAATAATCATGGAATAAACCAAAGAGGTGGAATATCCTAACCAATAGCAAGTACTTGGAATTAATGACACTAAAATAAGTTAATTAATAATGAAAATTATAACTTGGATGAGGGATATGGGTAGAAGATGATATGGGCATGGATGTTGAAATGAATAAATAGAAAATCATTTATTAATATTTAAATATTAATGTAATTTAATTTAAATAATTTCAAAAAACTTTTTTAGAACAAGCCTTGTTGCATAACCATAATGTTCATGGTGTAATGCCTTTCACAATGTATCCCTTACAGTGTGTAACCAATAGACATGGAATATCACCCTATACCCATTAAACAAAAAAACTCAACCCCCTAACTTGGTCATGCTATAAAGTCACCATGATCATTTTTTATTAATTATCCCTCATAAGTTAGAGACTCATGTAAAAACAATTATCCTTTATAGTGTAGTTCTTCTACACTAATTGACCATCATGGCACAAATGGCCTGATGTTGTGTGAAGTATTCACTATGAATATAGCCATCATAGAATCGTAAAATGTTACAGAGCATGAATATCAATCAATATAAAAAATATACAATCTCTCACAAATATGATTTTATCTTACAGAGCCCTAGATCTAATCCTACGTAGCCATCACCTCACCATAATTTATTATGTTATGGTGTGGTTTCTTGAGACTCTTGAAAAGTAAACATACATATTCATCATCATGGAAACAAACTATTTAGTTGTGGCATGATCCTAAACCATTGTATAAATTTACTCTTATATAGGAGCTTCCTGGTAAAAAAATCCCATTACATAATGACTGAACACATAGTTCAAAATTCATTATCATAGAATGAAACATTCCATGTATCAATTTTATTTGATGTGTCATGGTCTCTCTAAAATATTTAATAAATTAATCTAATAATTTACCTCATCATAGAACAACCCCCTAGTGGTGTGTAATGACACTTCTTGAAGTAGGATTTCAACTTGAATATAAGTATAACATTGGAAATTCTCAATATCAACCTCTACTATAAACCCAAAAATCTCCAAACAATATTATCACACATGTTTTAGAAAAAATGTATA
This sequence comes from Viscum album, assembly GCA_963277665.1. Taxonomy (NCBI): domain Eukaryota; kingdom Viridiplantae; phylum Streptophyta; class Magnoliopsida; order Santalales; family Viscaceae; genus Viscum; species Viscum album. Next base: position 1,237,357,428 of record OY728137.1, on the reverse strand, counting down.
TAATTCCATAATTTAGAATATATGAGGCATTACATTGGATATTCTATATGTAGTTTAATATACAGATGTGGCATATATAATGTTAAAATATTTTTCCGGTTAAAGGAAAATTGAATTTAGATGATGATTAGTTAATATTTCAATTAATAATTTTCACAATTAACTCAAAAAATAAGATTCAATCATAGGTTTTTTTAGATATAAAGAAGTAGGTTTCTCCTAGGATGAGGGACTTCACACCAAAGTTATCTTTTCATAAGAAAATGCACTTCTTGATTCTTATAGGTAAATGTTTTGTGAAATTATATTAAAAATATGGAAAATAATAAGTTTTAAATTATGAGGTTTTAATGTATAAATTCATAAAGAATTAAATGATTAATTTTTTTAGGATCTTTTGTGTGAGGATTATAGATATTTAAGTCTAAAGTTTCACTTGTTCAAATAAAGAATAATTTCTTATAAATATCATAGAATATATTGAATGAGAATTAATGATAATATTTTTATGTCCAAAACTAGCAGAATTTTTAAGTAATATTTTTTTAAATAAATATTATCTTGGAATATTTTAGGGTGGTGTTTTGATATGAATGATAAGATAAAACTGTTAAAATGTTCTAGATTTTTATAATAAAATATATAAATTAATTAATTATTAATTATATGTTATTTTTCATTTTTATTTATATTTATAATGTGAGAATAAATAACATAAGAACAAGGTAATACAATTTTCAAAGACCACAAAACATTCTTACTGTAGAAATATGAATAAAATTCAGAGATATCCAACCTTATTTTTCAATGTTTTCAAAAGTTTTGATGTTTTTAAGAATATTTAAGAAATCCTAGAATACATCTATATAAGTGAGACAACCTAAGATGTTTATATTCATTAATGACATCCTTGAATATTACTATACTTTATAAATGATGTCAAAATCTATCCATTTCCAGAAGAGACAAATCTCTCTTTCTAAGCATACTTTAGGAAGGATCCAACTGAATCTTGTATTATGAAGAGAAGTACTATTTGGTGCTTGTTTTTTAGAAGAAATAAAGTTGGTGTTTCAATATACCCATGGGTGTTGTGCATTTAAGAATGTTGGTTATTGGATAATGGAATCAAGGATTTCCCCTTACCCCTGATAGATTTTTATAATAATAGATTTTCCATGTGTGTGTGTGTGGTATAATGTCCACCACAGATAAAGAACTAACTTACACATTGTGAGTGAACCAATTATATCATTTTGTGTTGTTTTATTATTAATTATTGGTTATATTGTATGCATGAAATCTTAAGGTGAGGTGGAAGTGTGAGATCTATTTACCCTAATAAGAGTAGAGTTAAAAAGATAACAAGTATAAGCTAGTTAAGGAGGACTATATAGATTCAACCCCATCATATAGTAGTTTCAATGATCATAATGAAATAACCTTCACTAGATCTATTTGACATGATATATTCATATAAATTATTGATAAAACTAAAATATTTTATGATCTATTAAAAATTGGTGTTCTAACTCTAAGATTCATTCTTTAATATAGTATTAAATCTCTATAACATGTATTCCTTAAAAATACACTTAGAATCCTTAAAACCAATAAGTTTTAATATATATTTTTATTGAGTAAGTTTTCATTAGATAACATTTTTTTGAAATCTATTTGATAGTTTTCATAATTATAAAAATAAATTGTTAAAATACTAACATGGTTGTACTTTATCTGGGATAATGGTTTGAATGTTTTCTCATTATCTATATCAAGAATATTTTTATATATTTTTTCTAGTACGATATTCTTATAGGTAGATATCCTACCATAAATTCTTTTTTTATTGGAAAACCCACCACTTTTAACCCATAATTATTACACTTTCAAGGTGATTAACTAAGCTATAATCGTGATTGTTGTACATGGATTCTGTTTCATATTTTACAAACACTATCCATTTATTATAATTAGTGCTCATGACAGTATCATAATACAGAGTTAATGTACCTTGTTTGAAAATTATTTTATAATAATTTTCTAGTAGATATCCATACCAATTTATTTTGTAAAAAAAATATATTATACATGTATGTAATTTGAGTTACTTGATTTAGTTTAATTTATAAAACCACTAGTGGCCATGTGGGATTATTCACATGAAATATCCATCAATGGTCCATTGGAAAAATAACTTGTGTTCATTCATGTTCAATGTCATCATAGGTTAATAACTCTTCTAATTTCCTATCCATACATAACATCATTAACAATTCAACCTTTAGTTCAGTCACATATTAAAAAATCATTAATAGTGAGCCATTATGGTACTTAAAATGGGTTTATTGGATTATACAAAAATCTCGTTAAATTTAAAAACTTATATGGCCACCATTTAATATGCAAATAGGAATATGGGATTTCCTTTATTATTATAAGGCCGTAAGGATCAATAGGAAATGTCGTATTGAACTAACTCATCATATATCTTCAGAATATTTAAATTCAATTTCTCATAAACTTCATTATGACCATGTTTTACTCCTTGTAATTCAATTTACTATAAAAATACACAAGAATTTTGATATTAATAATTTTTTTATTTTATTTAATCACAATATCATATGAAACAAACTTTTTCCTATAATTTTCGAAATGTTAAATTCCTATAAAATAAAAATTAGTATGCTATAAATTTTATTCAAAATAGTAAATTATTTTTGATTCCTTAAATGGAATTAAATTCAATGTGAAATCTATAGTCTCAAGACTGCAAACCCAAAATGGTATTACATGTTTTCTATAATTGTTTACTGATCGAACCATGTCAAAAAATAAATTATTTTTCTCTTTAGTCATAATTTTATACTATGATGTGCATGGAAGGGTTAATTGTATAAAAATTACACACTATTATAGATGATAAATGAAATATTTAATTATGAACTTCCCTATTATGACCTGATTGAATAATTTTAATACATTTACAAAAAAATTTCCATACACATTATTTATAGCCTAAAAAATATAAAATGATTTATATAAAAATAATTAACATACTGGTGAATGATTAACTGTTAATATTGTGACATATTAATAACTGTAACTTGATTGCGTGATTATTGGAAAACATTGATTAATATTTATTGAAGCTAGTAACTCATTATACCATAACAATTTAATGTGAATTGTGATTTATTCATCATGGGTAAAAAACTAGATTCATTTAAATCAATCAATTTATAAGTGAATGATTCATATAGTCAATCATTATAGAGTCTTTTGATTTTATTAAAAAATTATATAATCCATATAATAACTTGAAATATATGTGGTGATAAAAATAATGAATTTAATCTTCTTATTATAAAATTTTTAATTGATTTATATATATATATATATTATATATATAATATTAACTATTTTTCCATTTCAAAAAATATTAATTCTTGTATATAAATTATATTTTGTTCTTAACCAGAAATGAAAATCATTTCGTAGAAAAAAATAATCTTAAATAATACTTCTTCATAAAAAGTATTAAATAATCTTCTATAATACAAGAAACAATCCACTAAGAACATCAATATCATTTTCTCCATCTCTAATTTATCACCAGTTACTTTGTTTTTAAAATTTTTATATACTTATCACTTAGAAAATAATCTTCTATTTTGGAGTAATAATAAATTATCACAAAAATATGATATAAAATTAGAATCCAACACCCATGAGTTAGAATTTATTTTATTTCTATAACATCTGGTTATTAATAATCATGATGTTTTTTATTATAATTAATAAAACTTATCAGGATGTAATATTGATATATGAGGATATAAAATTATCCTAAGTGATTTCTAAATATAAAATTGATGTTTTCGTTGATTTATATTATAATATATAACAAAAAATATTTTTCTCAGTGATTATCATGTTTTATATAAGTATTCAATATATAATTATATTGAATATTCTCCTATGAAATAGGTAATTCCATTACATGGTATCTAATAGGGGTCCAAGATCCATATTTTATAATGAACTGATTTAACTAATATTGTATCTTAATTCATGGCTGTTTAATTATACTATCATGTCAATTATACCATGGGAAGCTAACCAATGTTGTCCCCAAATCATGTGTAACCTAAATCATGAGTCGAATATAAAAAAATAATCACTAGGATCAAATATATGATATCCAATATATAGATAATAATCCATGAATAGACATTTGAGTAGAAAAAACACTTTCAAGTAGTTATTTTTAAAATATAAATTAACATCCATGGGTGATTATATATTTTTAACTTATATAATTCCAAATTTTATATGTTTTTTAGAAAAAAATTCTATTTTACCAAATTAAGATTACAATTTTTATCAGATGATGATTTATTAAGTATATTGGATTTACATGTACTTTGAACATCGTATGGGGGAACTCCGTTCATTGAGAAGAAGGTTTATAAAGATTATTAGAAAAATTATATTTATATTTATTTGATGACATTATAAGATGTCTATCATACTATCCTTATCATAAATAGACCCAAAAGTATATCAGACAAAATTTTATTGAGCCTATCAAATAAATAACTTTATACATTCTTCTGTAAAATATTATTTACTTATACTAGATGGAACATCCATGAACTATAGTGGAGAAAATCATGATGATTGTCAAAAAGATATACTATGATGAACTTCCCAAGTAAATAAGAAGTATTCCTGATGTCATTGTAATCACCTCTGAAAAATGTATATTACAACCATTTGGATCTACATGTAAATAGAGCCACATGTTTGAAGAGAAGAAATATTTTTCTTTTTGAATCAATGATATAAAGTTGATGTGATTACATTTGTAACATATTATTAATGGAGAGTGATTCCTTGTAAAATTTAGAGATATTTCTTTAATGAATCTATTTGTGCAGATATCATTGTAAATGCCTTTAATTTCTCTGTTTAAATTACTGTTTTAATGATCTTGTTTATTGATGGATTTCATGGTTTGAGTGACAGAACGTAATTCTGATCAATCTAATCAATGGTTTCTAGTGATTAGGAAACAAAGTAGTCTTTGATTATTCTGATTGAGGAATTCCTTATCAATGAATAAATACCTTAAGATAGGGTTAATTTGATCTATATCTTACGTTACGTTATATACGTCCTTATTAATGAAGGTTAATGTGTGGATACTTTAATATAAATTTTTTATTAATTTTTTTATTTAATTTATGAAAGACTAACTAACATTTTTTTTAATGTTTATTTTTTTCTATGCATATTATATAAAAGTTTATAATATAATTTATAAACTCATTCTAACTATTATTAGAAAGTTTATATATATGAAACTTCATCCAATAAACTTTATTAAATAGGATGGTAAAAATGTAGATCTTTATTTTTATAAACAAAAATTCTCTAACGCTCTTCTACAATAATTGTATACACATTGAATCTTAAATTTGGCATCATAGCTGATTTTTACTTATTATAAAAATAATAAACTAACTATGATTTATATAAAAGAGTATATTTCATTTTGAAAAGGATGGTTTGTCTATTGGGACACTTGAGAACCAAAATACATGTAAACCACCAATATTTTAATGTTATTGATTATGAGTATTAGAGAGATCATAAAAAGACTTTCATTATCAATAATGGTGTGGATAATTTTTATTGATGATGGGATGTTACTAGATTCTAGATAAAGAAGTCATTTTTTTTACGAGAGATGAAAACTCATAATATCAACATAAGTATTGTTTATGAAATAATTCATTATGTTATATGACTTAAAATAAACATATTCAGATTTATCATGTGAAGCGGCCCATAATACAAGCAATAAAGTTGAATTAAAATATTTTGGAACTTATAAATTTTTAGAAAGAAAAAATAAAATGCTTCATTAAGATTATTGAGATTTTGATTTTGTACCAGTTAAATAAATTACCATGGTGCATCAATTATTTATGAATATAGTAATAAATTTACAATATCATAGAGATAAATATGTTAAAAGATGAGAAATTAGTTGGTAAGATTATATATTATTCTAAATGAATGTGAATCAAATAAGAAATATATTTATGACATGAAACATATTATAAAGTTGGGTTTATATGATTTTATTATAAATTTCATGCAATACGAGAGTATGTTAAAAAGAGACACATAAAAAGGGAAAAGAAGAATGATGTACACTTTTTTTATACACAGACTACAGTTAAGAAAAATATATCTTTTTAAAAATTTCCCAAATATTCTATGAAGAAGATTTATAAATATTAGATGGATATAATTTCATTAAAATAATGTGATAGAAAACACACCCATTTTACTAAAATTATGAATACAATCATTAAAAAGAATTATTATATATATATATATGAATAATTTTATTCAAATACACAATAAGAAAGAGACTTAAAAGATGATTTATTATGAATACAAGAATAATGTTTATATATGACTGGATTGTATAAGAATTAAAAATAAGGATAAGACGGATTAAAATATTAGGATTTTCTATAAGAAAAATAGTAGAAGACTATTGAAATCATTAGAAACGTGGAGTTAAACTGGTGGGGATAGTTCCTTATAATGTTCTTTAAACAACAATATTAATGAATAAATTGTTTTGTGTTTTTATATATAATTTTTGAATACCATCCAATTCTTGATGGAAAGGTTATCTACTGAATCCCTTTCAAATTTAATATAGAATGTTAACTATCCTAATTTAAATGATGAATATTTTTCTATATCATTAAAAGAAGAAAATTTTGTTACATATGATGATGAAAATACTATACCTAGTTTTGAGGATGTAAAAAAAGTGCTACTTTTCATGAGAAAAAATAGTAAGGTTATGAAATAATATAATAATTATATTGAAGAACCATCCAAATAAAATTGTATAATTTCAAAAAATTCTATAGAAATTTAAAACCATAATTCAAAATTAGATAGAAAATATGACTAAAGTTCAACTAAAAAATATTTGATTATAGTTTACCAATTTAATTCTAAAATAATTTGTTAAAATACTGTTTAATAAAATTTTACATTTTGGAAGGAAAGTTATGAAAATTTATACATATGATTGGGACTAAATAGAAATGAATATGTGATTAGATTTACTACAGAAAAATATCATTTTCAAAATAATTAATTTATTCCAAAAGTGAACTATTCCATATAAAATTTTGAAGAGGTATAAATAGGAATAATAAATGTTCTTTAAAATAGGTAAAACATTTTATATTCTATAAAGAATATATTTCAAAAGTATTATGAGTTTTTCAACATAAAAATGTTTGGTAGATGTGGATTCCTGATGTTATTTTTGAAATTAATTCTGAACCCAACTAGTCTGGGTACCAAAATCCTAATTTTAATCATTTAGGGAAATAAGATGAGTATTAAAAACCAAAAAACAGGGTACATGCATAATTGTTATTCATGAATATTACTAGAAACAATATAATTTTTTAGATTATTATCAAAATGAAATGTGGAAAAGTAACCTTTGGAGATAATGCCTAAGGAGATATTTATGGCATCAATGATATCATACTTATTTAAAAATATTTAGTTTTATATGTTTAAAATGTTGTAGGTATTATGCTCAATCTCATAATCATAATCCAGTTATGAAATGAATGATATCTTGTGAACATTATGAATGATAAATTTATTGTCCAATGTTTGGAAGGTAAATTGTATCATTTTATCAATGTACAAGAGAATGTTTATACTATCAATTTATAAGAGATTAGGATGCAATATACTCTATTACTAAGTTAAATGGAGGATAGATTAGGTATATGGAATATAAGGTTAGCACATTGTAATATAAGAACATTATCCAAATTTTCTAAGAAAGGAATCGATAGAAATCTACTAGTGATTATGTTGATTTTTCATAGGTTTGTGATTCTTATCAATATGGTAAACAACATAAGTTAATATGAAAATCTATAAGGATGTTTAAAATATTGATTCTTCAAAGTTAGTGCATATGGATTTATTTAGACTAACACAAACTATAACTATGAGAGGAAAATACTATGTATATGTCTTGGTTGATGACTGCACTACATATACAAGGGACTATTTTCTAGCTAAAAATTATTAACCCTTTTTTATATTTTAAAAACGTTTTAGCCCCTATTAGAAACAAGAAGAGTATAATTTTCTTTAATAATCATTGTTATCATTTACTACAATTTAAAAATTATCATTTTGTATTTTTTTACTAATAAAGGAATTAATCAAAACATTTTATCTCCTAGAACCCCTCAAAATGGTATAGTTAAATAAAAAAAGAATTTCTTAAAAAATTAAAATAACCATGTTGAGTGAATACTAAATTTATAATCTTTTTCTTTGAGATAAGGATGTTAGTTATTCCTGTTATCCTATAAATTCAATTTTACTTAGTCCTTTTTCTTGATAAATATCCTAATCAGTTGAGGATAGGAAGAAATTAAAAATACTCTTAATTCAGTGTTTTGGTTGTAAAGTATTTATCCTTAATGATAATTACAATTTACCTAAATTTTATCCTAAATATGATGATGGAATTTTCATTGGATATTCCACAAATAGTAAGGATTACCATGTTTTTAATATAATAAAAAGTAATATTGAAGAAATAGTATAGGTTATGTTTGACAAAAACGAGTTTAAAAAAACAAGAAACCACAACATCAGATGATTTATTTAATGCTCATTTTCAACCCATGTTGAAAATTATTAACATTATAGAATTACTAAATAATCATTTTCGGAATTTATACCTCTATAAGAAACCCAAAAACTTGTTTAATAATAGTTTTTTACAAATTCAAGTAATCATACAATCTGATGGAATCATCCCATCGAATATCTCATTTGTAATGTTGATTTACATGTAAAAATGAGAAGTTCCTTATGAAATAGACATGAATATTGGGAATTATTATAACATTTTTATCCTAAGACTCTGGAATATGATTTATGTGATGAATATTGGATAAGGTAAATTCAAGATAAATTTAATTAATTGAAAACAAAAAAGTTTAGACTTTGGTAAAGCGCTCTAAATTTTGTTTAAAATTGATTTAAAATGATAATTCAATAATAAACATGATAAAGTTGAAATAATAGTAATAATCTGTGGAATAATTATTACTAGTATTTAAATTTAAAAGGAATAAATATATATGAAGAAAAAGTTTCTCTATTAGCTGGACATGGGTCTATTTGTATACTTCTAGCTTTTGTAGAATTTTTAAATTTTAATCTCTATTAAATGGGTGTGAAGGGTTATTTTCTTTACAAATATGTACAAGAGGATGTAAAGACCTGTAAATTTCAAGTAAATTTATTTCTTAATTTCCTTGTAATTTTACGAGTCCTTGGCTTCTGACGGCACCTGATTCTGAGGCCCGGTGTGCCCGGAATCAATTTTCAACGTTTTGGCTCAGGTACGTTCAGTGAACGAATGAGCGGGTTCTTCTATATTTGGAACCGATGCTCGGAATTGATATCTGAGGGCACCAATGAACTCAAAGCGCCGGTATTTTCTTAATAGAAAATTTACCGTAGGTGCGTTTGTTCGGAGGAAGAAGTTAAATTTTGGGGTTTAAGGAAGTAATAAATAAAATTGTGTACAATTTTATTTTTGATATTCAAGGAAGTTAAATTCTTCCATGGGAAGCTGTTGGTGGGGTCCACAACCACCCAACATCCCATGTGTGAATATGTGGGAGGTGGGGCCCAAAACCACCTAACCTCCCATGTGAGTGTTTATCGTGGTGGGGCCCACACGAGACCATAACCGCATGAACTTCTTGTAACCCCCTTAAACTCCCTTGCACATAATGTGACAACTCCCCTTTAATCTCCCCTCACATCATAATTTTAAATTAACTCTTCACCTTCTTCTCTCTCTAATTAATTAATCCAACCCATGATAAATTAATTAGGTGATTTACTTAATTAATTTATTTTTAGTTTTGAAATAATAAGTTTTTCTTGGCTTTTCTTTAAGATGGAGAGATCTTCTGTAAATATTTTCCATAGAAAATATTTTGTTGGGAGAAACCTCTTGAGAGAGAACCTTGTGAAGGAAGAGGGGTTTTTCTCCTAAGTTTAAGAACACCAAACCTCCGGAGATGAATGACGATGACCCTCTATCATCTTCGTAGCACGACAAGAGAGGTGACATCAATTCTTCCTCGGGTGCACACCGACGACGATGAAAGTAACGAACCCCAGCGACCATCGTAATCTTCATCTCCTCCCTTGGGACGACGTCGACGAGCCGATGTCCACCCTCTTGCGATATCGTTAGCAAATGATGAATGACATGAGGTAGGGGGTTTTCATATATAGTGTTTATGTGAATTATACCCTCGTGCGTGGGTATTTAATTGTAGGATGTTTGTATAATTTATTTTGATTAAATTATACCCTGGTCATTGACGTATTATGGATTGAGGTAGGGAAATTTTTATTTAATTTCCATTTGAGTGGTTTTTTCACAAGAGCATGAGATTTTAATAATATCATGTTAGTATAATTTTTACTGGAATAAATTATACACTCGTCAATGATTAAAAGCATATGTTTAAATGATTGCCAATTGATAACAACTATCGCGGAGGGCGCAGGCTGAACAAACACTGCCCGACAACCCTCCGCAGCTTGTTTATTGATGTGAGGATTGGCGGGTGATGACAAAATGGTCCGTAATGGTGATTTGAAGTCTCTGCAGTGAAATATGTGTTCCGTAGTGAGCATAGGTGTAGACGACAGGAGAAACGGACCACCGGTGCGTGTTCGGTGGTCCGCGGAAAGCGGCGGCGGCGCAGGGCGGGCCGAGCGGACCGGACCGCCAGCGCCGGTGGGGCCGGGCCGCACCGGCCAGGCCGGGCCACGCCCTATTGGGATAGACCCGGACCTGGGTTGGGTTGCCCCAATTCGGGTCGACCTAGTTCGGGCCGACCCAGGGGGTGTCGGGCCGGGTCGGACCGGGCCCGAACCCCCTATTTTCAGGCAGTTTCGTTCAAACGCCCATAACATGGGCTACGAACCTCCGATCGATGCACCGTCAGTTGAGATGAGATCCTTTGATCATGAAGGTTGTTTCCGTATATTACACTAAAGGGTTCGGAGAATTTGGGTATGGCCTGGTTGGTTTGAACACGAGACCAACCGGGCCCTTGGAGCGGAAACTCCCATAACATGAGCTCCGAACGTCCGATTGATTTGTCATCGACTTTGTTGGATTCCTCTTAGTGAGATAGACCTTTTAGCTTTCTCCGCTCGAGCTTTGGACATAGTTGGTGTATGGCTGGGTTGGACTGTACCTGAAATCCAACTGGGCCCCTGGAACGGAAAAGCAGTTAACTTTCTGATCGGACGTCCGTTTGACAAACCGTCAGTGGCGTCGGTGATCACGTTGAGAAACGGTCTCTATGGGTATTCTCTATGTGAGTTCGGGGTATATTTGAGATACGGTCGGGTTGGTTCGTACACGACACCAACCGTGCCCCTGGGATGAAAAGCCTAATAACTCACAGACCGGGCGTCTGATTGGCGCGCCGTCTGTTGCGTTGAGTCCCCTATGACGAGGCAGTCCTTTGAGATACTTCTTCGCGGGACTTTGTTATTCATGGATAATAAACCTGTAGCTCGTGGATCGGACCCTCCCGGAGACGAGCATAAGGAGTACGGAGACCGTGTAGATGGATGGGACCTGATGACTGCTTGTCCGATTTGATTCGGAGTGACTTGCTTAGCCCAGTGGGGAGCACAACTTTGTGAGGTGGTAGACCCATGGTGGAGGAGCACTACTTTGTGAGGTGGCAGACCAGCGGTACACGACAGGAGGAGTACCTCTGTAGGTTATGAAGGGGAGCACAACTGTGTGAGGTGGCAGACCCATGGCGTATGAGAACTACTTTGTGAGGTGGCTGACCCGCGGTACTCGACAGGTGGAGTACCTCAGCAGTCTTAGTTTAGTGAGAAGTACCCCAGAGTCGTGACATGATCACTGTACTCGTCATAGACGGTGCTCTTTAGAAGTTATGGTTTCGATAATGAAAATACTGGTTTGAGGTGAGTCAATGACCTTCATTGGTTCCTCATGATTGAGATGGGATACTAGATAACTTACGTATATGTATGGCCATATACCTAAGTCGTGGTTATCCATCGACTTCATATCTCTGTGATACCTTGTGAATGAGATGGGTTACTTGGTAACTTAATCATAAGTATGGGATTATACCTAATTAAGGGTTATCTGTTGAGATCATTCCTTGTGATTATGCTTGTTGGATTTGGGTGAGACGTTGAGGGTCCCAGGGTCCTTACTGAGTATCATATACTCACCCCTGCACGGGCTTTTCCCGCACTTCGTTGTTTTGGTTGCAGACGACGGTCATCACTGATTGTGGTTGAGGCTTGTAGAGATGGACGGTACCCAGAGGTGGATCTCACGATGAGTCAATACCTGGAGGTGGATCTCACAACGAGTCGGTACCCGGAGGTGGATCTCACGACGAGTCGGTACCCGGAGGTTGATCTAACGATGAGTCGGTACCCAGAGGATACAGACAGACGTGGAGTGCTGAGGAGGACATCTGTACCGACCCTTCAGGTAGGAAACCCGGAGGAAGATCTAGGAACTACTTGTCCCTTTCAGCTGTTGTCCTTGTGTTGTACTTTACTTTCAGTTGTAGTTGTACCTTTCTTTTGGGCTTGTATTTTCAGCCTCTTGTACTATCAGCACGTTTGTTTCACTGCTTTACTTAGTGCAGCTTCTTCCTGTACTCTATTTGTGTGTGTTTTCGTTTTTTAAATGCAATTTATTCCCTTTTTATTGGGATTTATGACTTTGATTCTAGTCGGTAGCCACTAGCATATGGAAGGCGGGCTTGGGGTAGTCACGAAACGAGCCCCAGGGACATGTCGTGACAGAGGATATTTATGTTAAAACACCACCTATTTTTGAAAACATCAAATATCTCAATAATGTTTATAAACATACTAATGAACTCTATGGACATTAACAATCCCTGAGATACCAATATGATATACTTACCATATTTTCACTACAAATGTTTTACTAAGGGAGATACCTATCTAATTTTTTTGTTAATAATAGTTTTTAGGAAATCATCATTATCACAATTTATGTTAATTACATTACCTTTGGTTCATAAAAAAAATTCATTTCGATTATTTTTTTCATATCTTGTAAATTTTGTGTTTGAAATCATAAATATGGGTAAACATAAATTTTTCTTAGTTTTTAAAATTCCTAAAAAACTAAAAGGAAATTTATTTTATTAGGAAAATTATATAAAATTGTTTCCTAAAATATTTGGATATGATAATGATAAGTGTTTTTTACTCTTATAAAAAACTAAGAAAAATTAAATCTTCATGAATATGGGAAACTAATAGTTCCAAAACATCTTAGAGGAATGATCATTAGTTTACCATATCTTACAGCTAGTCATCCTAACATAAAGTTTTATGTATTCTTATGTGATATATTTCAAGAAAATAATAATGAATTCCATATTAAATCTTATAAAATATTTTTTTTCTACCTTAATGGAAAAAAGGTTCTTGGATTATACTATTATTCTGGAAAAGATTTTGATCAAAAAAGTGTTTTAGATGTTAAATTTGGTGGATGTAAAAAGGAAATAAAAAGTACAGCTAGAAGCTTTCATTTCTTAGGTAAATAATTAGTTTCTTGGTCTTTTACGAAACAACAATTGGTATCCATTTCTTCTACTAAAACTGAATATGTAGAATTTTAAAATTTTTTGTACTCATGTGTAGTGTATGAAACAAAAACACAAAGATTTTTATACAATTCATTGTGAATCTTTGATTTTTTTATGATAAAATAAGTTTAATTCATCCAACTAAAAACCCAAAACATCACCCATGATCCAAGAACATAGATTTGGGACAGAATTTCCACTTTGATCACCTAAAAATTGAGATATTATTTTATAATTTTTCAGAATCCAAGATAAAATTGCTGATATTTTTACTAAATCCCTCAATTTTGATATATTTGAATATATTGAATAGAATCATGGAATTATTAATATAAATAAATAATTTATTTAATTCTTGTATACTACCTCTTAATAGTGGAAAACTCCTCAAATGTGGGAGATAGTTTTTTTTTATTAATTTATTTATGTTTCTAGTTTTTAAATATATTTTGAACAAAATTATCTGACCATGTATTTCTTAAAAACTTCTTAAAATCATCATATTGAGCTCCACATAAATTTTCATCAGACATAATCACTCTATTTTCTATATATAAAAGAACCATATTATCACCCAAACTTTTGTAAGATATTTTATAAATTTTTGAAATTTTGTTATGAATTTTCTATAATACTTACAATCTTTATCAACAAAATTTCTGATTTTTTTTAATATTTAATGATTGATTGGAATAAAAAATTTTATGATAAAACTAAATGATTTTATAACACGTGTTACAAACATTTATGGGTTCAAAAATATCTAAATTTCTTAAATATTTTATCTCATCATCTTTTGAAATATCATATCTCATCCATTGGTTTGTCATATATTGTTCATAACTATTGGATCAAGTTAGAAGACTAATCATATCTCTCCCTAAGACTATATATATAAAAGAAATGGGTCACCACTTCTTCTTAACTATATGAATTATATGGAGAGATCATGTCCTTATAAGTTCCAGGTATCTATTGGTTTTTTTGGTTCATCCATTTCATTTAATTTCATCCGATCAGAAAATTTGTGATGAATTCTCTATCGAAGAATTCTTAAAAGAGAGATTGGTATACAGATATTGGTTTGTTAGGTATAAATATCTTTTCAAAATAATTTTTTTAAGGTGGGGAAACCATTTGGTTTTCTAAATAGGATTTGGGTTTACATAATAACACCCTGTTATTTTTATAGAATAATTCTATTTTCAAGAGAGTATAAAACATGCAACATCATGCTTAAACATACCATGAAATATTAATATTTAAATGTTACAGTATGATCCTTGCTGTTAAATTTCTACATATGAATAGAATTAACCACATTATGAAATATATATAATGGTCCTACTCAATAAAAATCAATTTTTAAATTTTTTAACATACCTCTTATTATCATCAGCTTTAGAGGGTGGTGAGATGTTACTAGTCCTTAAGAGACATCCCCAAGATGCCAAAGGCTATAAAAAATATGAAAGGGATTCAATACATGTGGGGTAAAATTTTCCCTTTATGAATAAAATAGCTGTAAAGAGAATCCAAAACCAAAAACCCAAAATATGATTCAATATAACAATCAAAGAATACTCAAAATTTCATTTATCATTATCATACTAAATTCAAGTACCACATCAAAACAGTACAATATCAATGTAAACAGAGGAAGAAAAACTATTAAAACTCCAAGAAAATAAAAACACTCCAAATTTCCACAATCTCTATGCTCAAAATTTAGTAAATGACCTAAGTATCATAAAGAAGTACTAAATACATTTTATACTTTACCTTTTCCAATGTCCTGGTATATGACATCAACAAATTCACCAAAGTGCCAATGCAAGGGTGAGTACTAAAACTTAGTAGGTTTTCCTCCAACAACTTCCCTACTCATTCCACTAGGATAGAAAATTTAAAAACATTTAGACAAAAAAGTTTTTGTTAAACAATTTCTAAAATAGAATATAACTAAATAAAAAAAAATTCCATATCAACTAGTTTTCCATCAAAATCCATTTTTCAATGAAAGCAACAAAATAGTGTTTTAAAACCATTTCAGAAGTTCTATTTTTGGAATAACTAATCCATCCCACATATCATCCCAACCAAAAATTAATGCTTCATTGTGATAGTTACATAATTATGGGTGGCCTCTCATCGATCAACCAAGTCATTACAAGTTAATTATATTTCATGTTCTATTATACCTTTGGCACCTATAACAAGTTCATATTTCAACCACGCCTCGTAAATGATATATGAACACACACACCAAGTGAGTCAAAAAATAACTCTAATACAAAAATGAAAAAAAATTCAATAAAACAAAATTTTGGATAAAAACTTTTTTCCAAAAATCTATTTCAAAAAACTAGCATGCCATATTTTAAATTCAAAATTTTAAAATCAATAACCGAAATCTCTTTTCACAAATAATTACCATAATTACAAAATTTCACCAAAAATCATAAATCATCTATAAAGATGTTTTATATCATGATTTACACACCAATTTCACATTCAATTTCTTGAAATTAATTCAATTTGAAACTAAACCAATCAGTTCTAGAAAGAGGATTCGAGATTGAAGCCACCTACCTTGAAAATTTTAGAAAAAATGATAAATGGCATGAAAAACGTCCCTAAACATGGTTGGAATATCCATTAAACCACCTTAGATGTCTTACCCTATAATCAAAAAGACCAAATACAGACATATTTTGAATCTACTATCTTATATCTATCCACAAAAGGCATAGATCTACGATACCAAAAGAGGGAGAAACAGATCTAGGAAAAACATAAAGAATAACAAAAAATGATGTCATACCATAAGAATCAAGCTTCAACAAAACAAGGAATGGATCTAGATTACTTAAAATTATATGAGAGAATATTTAGAGAACTTTGAGAGAAAAAATCACAAGTTAGGGCCAGACATGAGATAAAATTATTAGTTCGTATGAAAAAATGAGTGAGATCCACTTTTTAAGGAAGTGGTTTCTTTCTGTGGATGGCTTAGTCGCATGGTTAAGAAACCATGAACTAGCCACTACCTTAAGGAAAACCCTCACATGGTCAACTCACACAGTTTCCAAACTATGCTAAAACAATGCTGAATCTACTACCTCAATAATACAAAATCCACTTCTCAAAGTGCATGGTTTCTTCTATGTTTGCAACACCGTTTGGAAAAGTCTTGCACCACCCATAAAACGTCTCTTATTAAATTAAATCATTGTGAAAATTTTACTATAGGTGATTCATGGTTTTCCTAAAAAATGCACCAATCATGTTCCTGACGAAAATCCCTAAAACACTCCAAAATTTCTCCAAACTCTCCCAAAATTCACCCATATACTTTATATACTTAAAATGCATAATTAAATTTGTTACCTTAAAGAAATAAGGGGTGTTACATTCTCTCTACCATTGGACTAGTCATCCCTAGAATGTAGAAAACCATCATTTTCCTAAATGATTTCCATCCATTTCTTTTTCATTTCCTTCTTGTGTTCCCATGTTTCATTTTGAATTGGACCATTTCCCCACAAAATCCATGCTATAACGATGATTCTCCATGAAATATTTCTTCTTACCTATCAAAAATATGTACATGGATATGTGTTAATGAAGCGTCTAGATCTAGGTCAATGTGACCCCATCTAATCACATTGTAAGGGTCAGGATGATACCTTATCAACTAAGATATGTGCCACACATTATGCACCATTCTTTACTGTGGTGGAAATTTCAAATGGTATTAAACCACCCCAAACGATTATAGTATATCAAAAGGGAATATGTATAGTGGAGATAAATTTCATTAATTCTTAAAATGTTGGTGTCCATACCTTGGATAAATCCTCAAGAACACATGATCACTCATTGAGAATGACAACGACCGTCAATGATGATCCCCATAATATTTATGAGGAATCTGATCCATATCCATCCTCTTTCTAATAAATTGAATCTTATCCATTATTTCGTGGAAAATTCTCAGCCCAACTAGTGAAGTCTCACCTATTTCCACCCCACAAAGTGGAAAATAACAAGGATACCCATATAATACTTAGAAAGGATCCATATATATCGAGGCTTAATAGTTGTAGTTATATGATAACTCCACTAATGAAAAGTTCTCTTCCCATTTGACACCAAATCTTATTGGAAAATCATGAAATATGTTTTCAAATGTTTATATCTTCCTTTTGTATTTTCCATTCGCCTGAGGATGATACACCATACTCACTGTTAACTGAGTCCTAAGGTATTTCATTAAGGATATCCAGAAATGAGATTTAAACCTCAAATCTATGTAGAAAACTATCAAAGTTGGTATTATATGACTCTTTACCACTTCCTGGATATAGATTTTGGACATATACCACACCGTATGAGTTTCATTAATATGGATGAAGTCAGTAGACATTGTGAGTTGATCCATAATCACCCATATGGCATCATAATTTCAAACCGTTCTTGGAGATCTTTAACAAAATTTATAGATATATTCTCCCATTTCCACAAGGGAATATAGAAATTCTACAACATACATGCCAGTCAGAGATGTTCTATCTTAACTTGGTGACAAGTTATGTATCTTGAAACAGACTCATCCACCTTCCTTTTCTTGTTGTCTAACTAAAACTATGCTTTTAACACCATATAAATCTTCAGTATTTCAATATGAATAGCCCACATAAAATGGCGGTAAATATGAAGAATCTATTCCTAATAATATATATGTATAACCATTTGATTTCTAAACCATAACATTGAACTCCCAGCCAGCCTCCATCCATCAATGGTCTCACCACCATTATGTTTTGGCCTCATAACTATGCATTCTACAACAGATGTATATGCAACCTTTACCATATTAACTAAATCTAGAAAAATAAAAACTGGAATGAAAACCACAACAGAACCTCAATCTTCACATTCCACAAACATGTTCTCTAGGACTCACATCAGATGCCACTCACTTGATGTTTCTTTTACAAAATGTGCATGCTACTTTTTGCTTGATGCATCTACCATTATACTTCATTTTCCCAGTGTAAAAATAAATTCAAAGTCGAACATTTGGAGATAATATATTAATATTATTTCCATCATATTTAAATATTTTTGTGAGAAAATATGTTTTAAGATCTTATGATATGCAACCACAATAAATTTCTCACCAATGAGATAAGGATTCAAAGTATTCGAAAAAAACTAAGCTAGCTAACCCAAATCATGTGTTGGGTAGTTATTCTCATACACCCTCAACTTGCTTGAGGCATAAGAAAAAAAATTGTCTCCTTGCCTAATAACACATCCCAAACCAGATCCTGAAGCATCAGAATACACTATATACCCTTGTATAAATTCATTAAATATCAAGATATGTGCTGATGTAAGGAAAACATTCAGCACTTCAAAAGATTTATAGCATTCAGCAGTATAACAGAATGGAAGATTTTTACCTTTTAAATCTGTCATAGGTGAATCCATTTATCATAATTCACAAACAAATCATCAGTAATAATCATGTAGAACAATAAAAAATTGTATCTCAAAGACATTCATTTGAGGTTTCCAAGAGATAACAACTTCTATATTCTATGGATTGGATGAAACACCTATTTTAGAAATTAAATGGACTATAAAGTTTACCTATTTTATCCAAAAAAACACACATAGATAATTTGGCATTCAACCATTTGTCTCTCAAGATTTCTAACACCATTTCTAAATTTTTCTCATTATCAGATCATGTCCTTGAATACACCAATATTTTGTCCATGAATGCCACAAAAAACAAATTTAGATATCACTAAAATTCATGATTTTTCACAACCCATCCCAAGGTGGGATTAGGGTAGTCATGGAATGGGAACCAGGGGATAGTTCATGACATGATTCATCAATTCTATAAATACCACTAGTGAATTCATATAACCAAAATGAATTTACAAATATTCATAATGTTTATATATATTTTTGAAATATTTCTTTAGAATATCTAATCTTGAACATCTAATTGGTGATATCCTGATCATAAGTCTGTTTTAGAGAACCACATAACTACCCAGAATTTGTCAAAAAAAATCAATTCATGGAATTAGATAACTTTTTATTGCAATTTGGTTAATCTTACAATAATCAATACGTAACCTTGGAGTTCTGTATTCATTCTTTACGAACAAGACCAGGGCTGCCCATAAAGACATGCTCAGAAAAATGAAACCCTTTGTTTACTGCACATCAAAATGTACTTTAAACTCCATTAATTCTATTATATCCATTTAATAAAATGTAACTGAGATAAGACTGGTCCCTAGGAGGAGATCATTCAAAAAATACACTTCTCTTATAGGTAGAAACCATAAGAAATTTTCATGAAACACATCTGAAAACTAATCCATGACTACTAGAAAATAGCTATTCTTGATCTCTTCCATCAATTCCAAATTCAACACCACCAATTGGTAAGATATCACTCCCAATTATAGTGAAAACATGTCCATTTCACATTTATTCATATGCCTTTCTTCTCTAAAGATATTATCGATGTCGTCCTTAGTCACAAAACTAAATGTTCTTCTATAACTGCTGATATGAGACATGAATGTGGTTGACCAATCCATACCATGGATTAATTCATATACATACATATAGAAAATTAGAAAGTCCCATTTTATCTCATCTCTATCAATAGTTATCGAATATTCTCGACATAGAAAGGATCAACATTCTCTTTGAACAATAGGAGTTTTATGTTTTATCATAGAAGGAATCATCTCAAGATTTAAACTTAGAATATCAATAGAACGAGAATAAATAAAGGAATTATATTCACCAGTATCAAACTACACATTCATAAGGGTAGAATTCCAAAAAATAATACCTCTCAGTGTAGATGTTTCAGCTTTATCATCCACAATAACCTACTTAGCTCCATATATTTTCTTTGTCACTACATTTTGTTCTTTGTTTCCCTAATGAGATTTCACTTACTAAGGAGTCATGGTACTCATAGAATCACCATGTCCATCTCCATTCTACTGATGAAATTGATTATGTTTTCCTCACCCCATTGAAGCATATGATTCCTGTGACACCTAAGATGTGTCTCGAGAAACTGACCCCAGAGCACTACGATAATAGAAATAAAGATGCTCCATCAGATTTTAATTGTGTAATTATCTTAGTGGTGTCATACACACTCACATAATGTGTTCGGGAAACCCACATTGGAAACATCCCACTTTTTTGTGGGTCTTGGATGAATTTTCATAGATCTAGCTATCTAATTTTGATTTTTACTCCTACCTTGGATGCATGTGTCCCTCTTCTACATTCCCCCAGCATTTGAGTTCCTAGCATCTCCCATGGGTATAAACATACTTCCAACTCCCATAGCACCTGATATTTCCCTTTAAACTACTATCACTCTATTGACCATATCTGTATAGTAAGTAATACAAATAATGACAATCTTTATGCGATACTCCTACCTTAGCCCCAATTCAATGATGAACTTACTCCAACCTCTTGTGTAAATCGCATTAAATTCATGAATTTATCAGCATACTCAGTCTAAGAAATATTTTCCTACTTCAAGATGAAAAGGTACATTATTCTATGAATCTTTATTGTGTAAGGATAAATTATTGGTTGAACAATTCCTCAAAATCCTCTCAACCAATGCCATATTCCACTTTATCCTATAATTCTAGTCCCCACCAATGCCATGAATGATCCTATAGCATATACATCACCAGCTTGACTTTCATCTCTGATGGGGTGTCGATGAGATTGAATATATGATTTATCCTATTTATCCACAGCTCTACCTATTATAGTTTAGAATCACCCTAGAAGATGGGTGTATTTTTCTTCTAGAACTAGATAGAATGAACCACTTTCCTTGCCTCATCCCTCCGATTCCTTATGTACACAACATGAAATGATTAGATGATACTCTAAACTAGCTCTTGGATTACATGTGGTTCAAGTGCTACCACATTATCTGTAGCTTTTTCCATTTATTTTTATGATGTCTTTCGAGTTCCATTTTCAATACGAACAACGAACACCAGAAGTCCCACTTCCTTGCAGCTAAAGGATTAACATTTCATATTCTATCACATAAACTATCAAAAAATTGATTTCCAATATCAACCTTTGACACATAATTAGTTTTGAAAAATCATTACTATATTTTAAAAATAAAACTATTCACAAAATTCTACTATCATTCTCGTTTTCAAAACCTTTCATTTAAAATGTACATTAAAAATTTTCAAAAGCCAACATTTGTGAACAAAATAATAATTAATTACTAAAAATGATGTATCACCTCATAGTTTGAATTAATTCCTCTAGTGCATTTCATTCTCATGTCATTGGATAAACCAATGAAAATTAGATTCCAACCCTATAAGTGTCTCCAAAAAAATTACGTACCCAACTTCGTGATAACATGAATTTCAGCAAAAAAAGGATCACTAAGTCTTATTATACTCAACATTTCAAGTCATGACAATACTAATCCTTTCTATGATCGCAACTCAAGGAATAGTACATATTTAATTTAAATCCACGTCCAATATAATTGATGACCACCGATTCTATAAGGAAAGGACCAAGCTAATATTATTTATTTGGAACAGTCCTTTGGAACGAACAAAACTGATTCCATTTGTAACATCCCACATATGATCATTTTCATGAGTGGGAAATGGGATATTACTAGACCTTAAACAACATCCCCAAGATTCCAAAGGCTAGCAATAAATTTCGAAGGGAATCAATAATGGTGGGTGATGATTTTCCCCTTAAGAATAAAACAACTAACCAAACAATCCATAACAAAAAAACATTATATGGTGCATGATGAAAATGAAATACAACTAAACATTTTATTTATCAACATCATACTAAATTAATGTACCATAGTAGAAGCCTACAATATCAAAGTAAATATTGGAATACAAACTAATAAAACTATAAGATAATTATAAGACTCAAAATATACATAATCTCAATGATCCAACATCACCAAACAGTCTAAGATTCATGAAGTGGTGCTAAATACATGTGGTAATTTACCTTTTCCAATGTCTTGGTAGATGACATATGAAAAAGTACAAAGGTTAAAAAGTTGGAGTGAGTGCTATAACCCAGTAGGTTTTCCCAATTGAATTCCCTACTGACTCTACTAGGATAGAAAAGATATAAGCATTTATATAAAATTGTTTATATAAAAAATAATTCTAAAATAATTTGTATCTAATAAGTTCCATATCAACAAGTTATCAAAAAAATACATTTATTAATGAAATATACCAAACAATGCTTCAAAACCATTTTATAAATTCAATTTGCAGAATAACAAATCCATTCTACATATCTCCACTACCAACCATGCATGCTTCATTATGGAAATTTTCTACACACGAGTGGTCTCTTGTCGATCTACCAAGTCATCACAAGGTAATTATTTCCCATGTTCCATTACACCTTTGGAACTGAACACAAGTTCATATTTCAACCAAGTATCACAAATGAAATATGAACACACACACACTAAGTATGCCAAAAAACCATGATAATCCAAAAATTCCAAAACCATTTCAATAAAAAAAACTTTTTATTGAAATTTTTTTTGAACATGAAACTTCAAAATTCTAGAAAACCATATTCTAAAATCAAAATTTTAAAATCAAGAACAAAAATAACTTTTCACAACCAATTACCACAATTCCATAATTTCACTAAAAACATAAACTGCCACTATAGAGGATTTGTAACATGATTTTTATACCAATTTACCAATCAATTTCCTGAAATTAAATCCATTTGAAACTAATCCAATCAGTTATATAAAGAGGAGTTATGATTGAAGCCACCTTCTAAGAGAGTTCTAGGGAAAATGTTAAATTACAGGAAAGACGACACAAAACAATGTTGGCATCTCAATAAACCCACCTGATATCTCTTCCCCAATCCTCAAAATGATCAAATTTAAATATATTTCATATCCACTATCTTATACCAATCCATACCAAGAGTAGATATAAGAAACCAAGAGAGGGGGTGAAGTATATCTAGGAAAAACATCAAGAACGAGAAAGAGTGAAGACTTACCATAATAATTGTGCCTTAACACACCAAGTAATGGCTCTAGATCACATAAAATATTGATGGGGAAACCTTCCATGAACATTGAGAGAAAAAATCCCATGTAAGGGCTGCATAGGAGGAAAAAGATTGGGTTAGAGGAAAAAATGAAGGAGATCCACTTTTTAAGGAAGTGGTTTCTTTTCACGAATGCTTTAGTTTCACAGTTTGGAAAACTGTGCGCTAACCATACATCATCCATTCCATTAAAAAAACCTTCACATAGTCAACTTGCATGGTCTCTGAACTGTGTTCCAACCTTAAAGAATTCGTTGCCTCAAAAAAACCAAAACCACTTCTTAATGTTCACAATTTATACTATGTAGTAGTACGACTTTGAAAAACTATTTTCCACCCATGGGCCTACTCCCCTATATCACTATGCACATTTCTTGTAGGTATTACATAGTTTTTACAAAATGCGTTCCAATCGTGCACCTGAATAAAATCCCCAAAATACCCCCCAAATGTTCTCTAAACTCTCATAAACTTCACCCATATTCCTTATATACTTAAAATTCATAATTAAAATGGTTACTTACCAAAAAAAGGGTGATACATTAATTTATCACCGATGGTTTCTAATAAGTAACCATTTAAATTATGACTTTTTAGTATATATGGTATGTGGGTGATGTTTAGGAGAGTTTGGAAAACTTTTCGAGTGTTTTGGATATTTTATTTTGGTGCACAATTGGAGAAATATTTGGGAAAACCTTGAAAAAACCTATAAGAAACTGTGCACAATGAGATAGGGGAAAAGACAAGGTGTTTGAGGAGCACATGGTTTTTCTAAACCATGCAGCTACTTAGTGGGAACGTGTGATTTGAGAAGTGGATATAGTTTTTTTGAGGCAGTGGATTCAACATAGTTGAAGAATGCTTAGAGAAAAATTTATAGATCATGGGAGTTGAATATTCGAGGGTTTTCTTTAGGGTATGTTTTAGCACACGATTAGTGCATGGTTTGCCTAACCGTGTGACTAAACCACATGTGACAGGAAACCACTTCTTTAAGGAGTGGATCTCACATGTTTTCTCAAATAACCCACTAGTTTTTCCTACATATGCAACCCTAACTCAGGATTTTTCTCTCTCAAAGGCCATGGATGGTTCTCCCATTGAATTATAAGTGATATGAAGCCATTCATTAGTGTGTTTAATCTTAATTCTTGTGGTAAGGCTTCGTTCTTCGTTGTTATTGATGTTTTCCCTAAATAATCTTCAACCTATCTCTATATTTCTTATATATATGCCTAATATAGATAGTAATAATATTTTTTATTCCATATATGTTTATGCTTGGTAATTTTCATTATAAGGGAAATGATCGAAAGTGGTTTTATACTGATTCCAACACAGTTTATTGACATTTTTGGGCTGCTTATCATTTTTGCCAAAACACTCATGGTAGGAGGATTTAATCACGATTCCACTTACTAGAACTAATTATATTAAAATAATGTTTATTTAAATGCCTTAAATTTTTTATAAAATTTGGGTGTAAATAATGATATAAATCCTCTTTAGTGACAATTTATAGGTTTTGGTGATATTATGGAATTGTGGTAATTAGTTATGCAAATTGCATTGGGATCTAGATTATAAAATTTGGATTTTCAAATATGTCTGTGAATTTTTAAATGTTTTTTTTTAAAAAATTTCAATAAAAAATTTGTCTTATAGAAATGGTTTTGGCATTTTTGGATGATCATGGTTTAGGGACATACTAGTTTTGTGTGGTCATATTTAATTTATGATGACGGGTCGTAATATGACGTTGTGCTCAGTGACAAAGGTGTAATGGAACATGGGATATAATTACCTTATGAAGACTTGGTAGATTGATAAGAGACCACTCATGAGTATGGAACTGTCACAACAAAGCATGTATAGTTAGTTATGGGGATATGTGGAATTGATTGGTTATGCCCAAAATGAATCTTGTGAAATGGTTATGAAGAACTGTTTGGTTGATTTCATTAAAAAATGGATTTCATTGGAAAGACGGTTGATATGAAACTTGTTTATATTTAGTTATAAACTATTTTAGACATTATTTATATAAAATATTTTATAAAAAAATTTCTAACTTTTTTATCCCAATGGTGTGAGTAGGGAAGTCATTAGGGGAAAACCTACGGAGTTTTAGTACTCACCCTTGCTTTTAACTTTGGTGATTTTTAGATTTCATTTACTATTACATGGGAAAAAGAAATGTTTCACATGTCTTTAGATATACTTCATGATACTACGGTAGTTTAGTGAAGTTGGAGCATGGATATTATGTAGCTTTGGAGTCTTGTGATTATCTTGGAGTTTTATTTGTTTTTCCTCCACTCGTTACTTTGATATTGTAGTCTTCTGTTATTTTACATGAATTTAGTATGATATTGATAAATTAAATGATGAGTTGTCTTTCATTATTATCATGCATCATATAGTGGTTTGTTTGGTTATGGAGTATTTGGTTAGTTGTTTTATTATTAATGGGAAAATCATTCCTCACTTGTATTGAAGACCTTAAATATTTATTGTTGGCCTTTGGAATCTTGTGGAGGTTTCTAAAGATCTATTAATATATCACCACCATATCAATGTAAATAAGAACTCAATTTTCTAATAAATTCATTTTATTCTTTAAAAAAAAGTTTTTCCAAAATCATTTTTATTTATTTTTATGAGAAAATATTACATTTAGTTTCTCAAACATCTAAAGATATTAATTGACAAAAAATGTTATAATTTTTTATATTATAATTTCAAAATTATCATAGTGTGAATTTCCCATATTTACCTAAAAAGAATGGTTTTTCATTGAATAGTGAGAATACTGTTTTTTATTTTAAATTGTATTTTCATTCCAGGTATTTACAAATTAAAATTTTAATTTTGGATTAGTTTAAAAACATAATTTATACATTTTTATTAAACATAATACAATTATGTTATTTTTAATAAATTTTATTCATTAATTTGTTATAAAATGATTTTTATACTTAAAATTAATTTTTATGAATATTCGTTTTTTGTCACGTTCTATTGGTTTTATATTGATTTTTTGTAACTTCTAGAAATTTCATATTAAAAAATAGATTATGTATTTTTAATCATTATATTCAAATTTGTTTAATAGTTCCCTTTTATTTTTTATCATTATGAATAGTATCCATATTAAATAATTTTAACCATAGTAAGGGTTAATCATGTAGCTAACATTAAAAATAATATTATAAGGACTACACTATGGTCCTAAAACATTTCTTTATCCTATTGAATGAGTTTAGTTATGAAATTCCCATCCATGTTTCAAAAATAAGGTAACCATGTTCCATATTTCTTTGATTTTTACCTTTATAATTTTTAAGTAAAAGATAAAATCAACAATATCACTTTCTTTCTTTTAATATCTATAATATTTTCTGACAAGGATAAAAATATCATGATTAGTTCTAAATGGATATTTTAAATATAAATTATAATTTTTTTATTTAGTTGATTTATTTCTTATTTTTATTGATTTATAATTACCAGAAATGTTTACACAACACTCACACAATATTTATTCAATTAATATAATAATAAAACAAATTATTCTAAAAATATTTAAAGAAATATAATTTGAATGAATTAATAGGTTACATGATTATTTTCAATAATATAAAATGTTAAATAATTTACGAAATTATTATATTTTAATTCATTTTTGGTCATGTTGTTTTCAAAGTCCAATTTAATAAATATTTCCAAAAATGAATTTAATGATATTTTATAATAAATATTAATTTATTGAATGATTTAAAAGCCAAAAATATCTATTATTTGGCCAAGTGATTTTGATGTGTTTTTAAATATCAACCATAGTCCATTTATGGTCTAATTTTCCTTTTACTGTGTCGATATTGACCCCTAAAGCGTAATAAACTATGTTTTCCCAATAGTCGTAAAAAACAATTACAAATTGTTAAAATAAAAAGATAAGCATAAAAAATATAAATGTATTGATATTTTATTGGAGTAGTTAATTTATTACCATAATCATATTTTAAAATAATCATATCAATTTTTTTCAATATAACATGAAAACTAATTTATATTAATTTAATACATTAATAAATTCAATGAGTGCTCCACCATTCTCTTATAAAAGGAAACCTCATATCCTCGTTTATTCATAGTTATTTTTTTGGATCCGAAAATTATTTCCCAAATCCATTCTTTAGATCCCTCCTAACACCCGAGAGGCCTCATTTTTATCATAAATTCAACCTAGGAAGGATTTATTTATAAACCTAATGAGGTTTTATAAAACGTGTTGTGTAGATTTTATCCATGTGTTTTCATTTTTTTTCCTCTTATACCTATTTCATATATTCTCCAACAATATTGAGATAAAAAAATATGTATCTTCAATATAATTAGAAGTTATTAATAATCAATGTCTATCTCCTCTTCCATCTAATAGGTAATACAAACATCATTCACGAGTACGTTGGGACCACCACCCCCAGGAAGATATGTGTTTAATTTTTCATCACCACCTCTAATTGATAGTTATAATGATTAATTTGATATATATATATATATATATATTATATTCATGAAATATTTATAAATATTAAAAATTAACAAATGATATATTTTTTACCTTATCATTGCTTGAAAAATGAAAACGTATTGTATGCATACATGTTGATTTCTACCTCCATGAAGCGATGTGGTTCATTATTCAATACCACATCATGTGGCTAGTATATTTAATTTTATTTAAAAAAATATTTAATTTAAAATGTTATTATAATTTTTAAAAATTAAAATAGTATTTATCTTCTTTTCATAAAGATCATCGAAAATTGAAATGTTACTTATGTGTACATTTGACCTACCGTATCCATAATTGTAACATAATTAATTCATCATAACTATAATTAATGGTTCATTTTAAAATTAAAATTTATTTAGAAAAAATATAAATATTTCATTATTATAATTCTATTTATGATTGACTAATGACCGCTTTGACCATATTCAACCAACCGTAGTCATTTTGGATATATGAATTAAATATCATCAAAATGTCCGATGAGAACATAATTAATTATGTAATTGAATATAATGTGATATTAAATAAAATAGAAGTAATAATTAGCATCAAAATGGTTGTTAAAAAAATAAACAATTATTATAATTCTGCTTTTCAGGAATATAAATAATGCACGTGATGATTCATACTTGAGGTAAAGTCCAATTTAACTTAAAACCTCATTTTACATATTTTAAATATTTCCTTTCTAAATACTTTATATCCATGTATATAGTCATAAAAAAATTTAGAAATTTTTATATTTCAATAAATGAATAATAAAGGTCATTTTATGTCACTTGTTACTTTCTATTAAAGGTTTTAAAAAATGGAATCTTTTTACAAGATGTTTTGATAAAATAGTAAAAGAAATGTTTTATTTTATCATATATATAATTAATTTTTTTCCACCACCATAGATTTTATTTGATTATTGGATCCATTTAAAATATTTATTGTTTTATAAAAGAAAACAAACTCATTCCCTTTATTCTAGGTATTTTGGTATTGAAATTGGGGTTTAAAAAAGAAACAATATTTAAATATCTAAAATTTTATTGAATACAAGTTAAAAATATATGCAAGAATAGAAAAATTTATCCATATGGTACTTTGAAATTATATATGATAAATGTGTGATCCCGATATATATTATAGGATGGGTGATTATAATTTTATCTATTTAATGCATTGGGTAAATTTATTTTTCTATAGAGTTAAGGAGGGAGTTAACCTGTGTGGTTTCTCCTCTGGATTTAGATGGGCTCCAGTTATTTCTGATAAGAGTTTATCCCAGGTTATGAATATGATTCTCTATGTTTCTTATAGAGGGTTTTATTTACATTATATGGATATAACATGTTTTATTTTTTAAAACGTTTTCTTCCAATAGGTTGTGATTTATATCACACACTCAATGAATATTGTGATATAGGTAAGCATTTTAAAGAATTTCTTTTTTTAGGGGCCATTTAGGTTTTTATAAGAAGAGGGTTTAGATAGTTATTGATATAATTATTTTTTATTATATTTTATTTTAATATTTTTGGATACCAAAATGGGTTCTTGAGTTTAAGGTTTATCATTAGTTCAAATTCTCAAACACCCCTTTTAATCACTAGTAAAAAATAGTTTTTTACGTCTGTTATTTTATATTTTTCACATCAGATTTGAACCGTTGTTTTTTCGAGCATCGTTAAAAATATTTTTTTAATGTCGTTTATTTATTATCAGACATTATGAACATTTTTTTCATGATTTTTCACATCGGTTATTTAAAACCCGACTTGAAAGACTGTCCATTTTTCAACAAAAATGACATTGATTCTCTATTTTTCATGTCCATTTTTAAATAACCAACGTGGAAGTCATAAAAAAATAATTTTCACATCTATTATTAAATATCTGATGTTAAAAATGTTTTTTTATTTTTCATAGTGGTTATATAAAAAACGACGTGAAAGACTATTCATTTTAAAAAATTATGATTGAACTCAATTTTTCAAGTCAGTTTTTTAAACAACCATTGTTAAATGGAATTTTTTAAATTGGTTTTTTAAAAACTAATGTAAAAAAATGTTAACCGTATTGTAGATAATTTCATGAAATTCTATGTGATAGGTTGTAGAGCTCAAACTAAGTTATGGTTCAAAAGTTATGACTATCGAAAGATTGATATTTGTTTTCTAAGGAAACATTGAATGAGCCAACAAAAGCTTCATCTTAAAATGAATTTTTGAATCCAAATGTGGATTTTTAGTTTTACCCTAATAAGAAACATTATTATTCTGGATAATAAAATAAGAATCATTAAATTGTATATGAATTAAGAAAAGAAATCTTAAAATACATAAATCATGGAAAAATAATAACTAATGCCTAGATGGGATTGCTGAATAAAGAACATCGTCTTAATAGATTTTTTTAAATTTAAATGATGAATTTTAGTTTTAACACGATTTAAAACCATATTATTCATTATAATAAAAGAATAATCATCAAATAGTATAATATTTAAAAAAACAAATCATAAAAAACATAAATCATTGAAAAACAATAACAAATACCTTGATAAGATCGCAAAAAAAACAAATAATAGATTTATGTTGATGATCAATCGAGCCAACTTGGTCGGATGGTGATGGTTAAAAGAAATGATCGTAAAAAATGTAAACCAGATGTTTATAATGAAAACATATAAATGATATGGTAAAAGAAAATGCGGTATTAAATGTTTTAGGCGGAAATCAAAAATTTCGATGTCGCACTGTAAAAAATTGAAATTCTTTGTTGGCGGGATATAAAACGTATCATTCAAGTCGGTTTTATGATAACCATCATAAAAAGTTATTAAAATTCCCATGTTTTAATGATATAAAGAACAGTTTTCATTTATTTTTCACGTCAGTTATTAAATAACCGATGTGGAAAATTCCTTTTAATGTCGGTTATTTAATACCTGACGTGAAAAATTGATTGAAAATTGATTCTTCACGTTAGTTATTAATTAAACAATGTAAAAAATCAATAAAATTTGTAGTTAATTTCCTAATCTTCTAGTTCACTCGTCCCAGAGCTCAAATAGAGTTATAGATCGAAATTTATTACTATCAAAATTTGATCACCTATAAACAAAGTCTTAAAGAATGTCAACTTTTGATGGCCATAAATTGTGATCTATAACTCCGTTTGAGATTCCAGACCAGTAAAAACGAAGATTTGAAAACTATATACATGTTTTTAATCATTCTTTACCTCGTTTATTTAATAAATGATGTGAAAAATGACTTTTAACTTTGGTTATTTAATAACCGACGTGAAAAATCCACTTTCATTCAATTTTTCAAGTCATTTATTAAATAACTGACGTTAAAAGTCATTTTTCAAATCAGTTAGAAAATAAATTAAGTGAAAATTATTTACAAACATGTAGATAATTTTACAATCTTTTTTATGACAAGTTGCAGTGCTCAAACGGAGTTACGGATCAAAAGTTATGGCCATCGAAAGTTGGCATTATTTAAAACATTGTTTAGAGGTGATCAACTTTGATGACGGTGAATTTTGATCTGTAACTCCATTTGAGATTTGTGACTAATAAAATAGAAGATTAGGAGATTAAATAAATGTTTGTTATCGATTTTTCATGTTGGTTATTTTATAACCGAAGTGAAAACGTCATAAAAATGTATTTTTCACATCGGTTCTTATATAACCAATGTGAGAGATTGATTTTTCACGTCGGTTATTTGGAAACAACATGATAAAATTTATAATAATTTATTATTCATGTCGGTTATTATATAACCATCCTGAAAAATCATCAAAAATCACTTGAAAATAAATTTTCAGTATATGAAATATTATGTGGAAATTGAAAATTTCAATGTCGCGTTGTAAAAAAATGGATCTCTTAATTACCGGAATTCGAAATTTTAACCTTCACGGTAGTTTTTTAAAACCGACGTGAGAAACTCATTTATTAGGTCGGTTATTATATAATTGACGTAAAAAATTTCCTTTATCATGTCAGTTATTTTATAACCAATGTGATAAAGAAAGATAGTGGATTTATCACGTCTGTTATTTTATAACCGATGTGAAAAAGTGAGAAATTTGATTTATCATGTGAGTTAAAAATTAACAGACGTGATAAATCAACATAATTCATTTTTAACATCGGTTATAATATTACCGACGTGATAAATAAATTACACATATTTTTACATAGGTTATTTATAACCGACGTAAAAAATGATGATGTAAAAATTTTTTTTACAAGTGCAGGTTTAATTTTATTAGATTTTAAAGTAACTAATAAAAATTTCAGAGAAATTTTATTAGGTTGAGGAATATATAACCCTTAATCTTACCATTAATTATTTGTTTTAAAATAATTCATTTATATTTTTTTGGAAATAAGTTTAAATTTATTGATAACCTTTCGGGTTTATATGATCATTGTTATTTTGTTAACTATGGATTATTATAATTCAGAAACATATGTTTTATCACATAGATAACCATGGGATTAAAAAGTAATTTTGGGATTAATTTTATCTTGGGAGAAGTTTTCTTTTTTTTTTAACCTTTTATTATTAAGGTAAATAGAATATGTTGGTATTTTATGTGAGTATTAGATTTTGAATTATCTTTTAGAATCATATAAATTCATAATGTGGCATTAGGGAAATTTGGGTTATTTATGAAAATGATTTTTATATTTTTTAGATTATATAAATAATGAATATACATTTTTAGGTATATTAATTTATGAGTGGCTAATGTTGATAGGAGGTAAATGATAAATTTATCCTGGTTGAATATTTCAACAAATCCTATTTTTTAAGGTTTTTAACTTTGTAGGTTCTATTTTTAATAATTTTAAGTGCGGTTATTTAGGGAATGATTTGGTTTGAAATTTGGATATTATTGTCAAATTTTAGTTATTAATGTATTATTTATTTATATAAAGGTTTACTAATTTTTGGAATTATATTACCCTATTAAAATAATTTTGGTTTTGTTTACTGTTTAGAGATATTAGGAATATCTTGTTATTCTTT
The DNA here is from genome assembly GCA_963277665.1 of Viscum album. NCBI lineage: Eukaryota > Viridiplantae > Streptophyta > Magnoliopsida > Santalales > Viscaceae > Viscum > Viscum album. Next base: position 1,237,323,784 of record OY728137.1, on the reverse strand, counting down.
TTTGGATTATGTGATCCATTATTTTTTGATTTTACTGCATTAGAGATGAAAAAATCATCTTGAATGCACATCCTTTGGAGGAATAGAAGAGATTTTGGTGGAAATATATAAAAGTATAAAATTTGACATTTTAACTAATTATATTTCCATATATTTGTAGTCTAAATGGAAAAGGGATTCCCCATGTGTGGGAAAATAATAGTTAAACAAAAATTTTATTATATTACCTTTATTTTGGATAAATTTATAGAAGTTTTCACACCTCTTCGATTTATGGGTTTTTTTTATTAACTTCTTCTTGATCATTCACTTTATAGTGATCCACATTCTTCATCCCCATCCATCATTATTTGGACATTAATTTATCCTCCATGTCTGTATTTTTATTTCCCACTAATATAATCATATTTGGAAACATTGTTATATATTGATTTATATATCCTTCTTATTTACCATTCACTTTTTCATGAGGATGTTTTATTATCCTTTTCAATAATGTTGGATTTTAGAAAATGTACTTTCAAATTTGAAAAAATTTATTATCGATCTCAAGTCTAAATTGAGAGGCTTTAATTTTGTAAAAGGGGATAATTTATCACCCAGATATTTAAAAATAATATCTCTATCTTTGATAGTGTATACAACAAACAAAATCAAACAGAAACAAACTAAAAAATGTTAGTATTTAAATATTGTAGTTATAACCTACAAATTTAATTGGTGGGTTTAAAAAAGAATACATTAATTATGACAAAAAATTTAAATTTCATACTCAATATGAATGTTCTGATTAATTTTTTGAAACTAAGAACTAAATATTCCAATAATGACAATCTTTTCATCAAAAATATTTTTAATTATTTTTATTAGTGAAATTTATTATAAATTTATAATAATTTTAAATTTTTTATTTAATAAAAGGGATATTATTTTAAAATCATAATATCAAAATTATCATAGGGTGAGATTTTTATCATTTTCAAAAAATATAGATTTACCAATGAATGGTGAAAAATATTGACTTTTATTGAAAACTATATTTTCTTTTAAAGTGTCTAAAATGTAAAATTATATTTTGAATTAGTTTTTAAAATTAATTAAAATATATCTATTAGAAATTATCCAATTATTGTCTTGAGACTGAATTTTATTCTTCAATTTTCTATAGAAATATTTTTATACTTAAAAGGCATTGTTCTGAAAAATAACTTTTCATCTCATTTTTAAGGTTTATTTTTAAATTAATTTCTACAACATATAGAAATTTAATCATGAAAAATGAATTACTTATTGAGAATTATGAGGTAAAAATTTGGAAAATAAGTCTATCTTTTGGTCATTTTGAATAGTAACCACAGTAAATAATCAACACTATTGTATGAGTAAATTGGGTAATTAGGGTAAAAAATAATATGGTAAGGGATAAAATTGATTATATTATTTTTCTTTTTTGTATTTTATGAGTTTAGTTAAGCCAAGACAATCCATGTATCAAAAATATGGAAAATTGGTGCCTTATTTCATTGATTTTGAACATTATAATATTTATGTAAAAGATAAAGTAAAAAATTTCACTTTATTTCATTTTAATATATATAATTTCTTTATTGGTATTTAAACAACATATGTTCCATTTTAAATGGTTATTTAAGTTAATTTAAAAATAAAATAAATTATTCTCAAAATATTTAAAGTAAAAATATATGAATTAATTATTGTGTTCAATGATTTTTTATGAAAATTTAAAATTTTGTGAGTTTATAAAAGGATTATTTTAAAATTCATCTATTTTCATGTTGTTTTGAACATCAAATTAAATAAATAATTATGAAAATGAAATTAATGATATTTTATAGTTAATAATATTTTTAGAAATGATTTAAATTTAATAATGATATTATCTTCATCCCATGTGACTGGGATATAGTTTAAAGTATCAACAATGGTCCATTTAATAAAAATATTTCTTTATAGTAACTATTTTGGCTTCTAAAGAGTAAATTACTTTGTTATCATGTTAATCATAAAAAAGGGTTAATATGAGTTAAAAGAAAAATATAAGGGTAGAAACATAATCTAAACTTATAAAAAATTTATTAAATTAATGGATTTTGAGTAATACTAATATTTTATAAAAATTTCATCAATTTTGATTCATTTGAACATGAAATTTAATTTTAATTTATTTAATAATTTAAGAAATTCGAAGTGCGCCCCTCCCCTCTCTTATAAAAGGGAAATTATTCTCTTATATTACTCACTCTTCAAAAAATGATTCAGAAAATAAAAACCTAAATACATTCCTCACGTCTATATATACACCATAGAGGCATTGGTTTGGTCATAAATACATCTTAGTAAATCTCTAGCTATAATCATAAAGAGGTTGTCTGAAGAAGATGTATGATTTTTAATTAAGCATATCCATTTTATTAATTTTTAAACCTCCTCAAAATATTCTAAAAAATTGAAATAATGAAAAAAATATCTTCAGTGTAATAATATTATATTCAATTAATGTAATAATCAATATCAATTTTCTCTTCCACCTAATGTGGGATGAAAACATTATTCGTGTGTAGTTGTGGACTACCACCTCTATGAAGTGATGTGTTTCGTTTTCCATCACTACCTATCAGGGATGGTAATAATGATTGATTATATATATATATATGATATTAATGAAATATTTATCATTCTGGAAGGTTAATATATCATATATGTTCTTACCATTCTATTCGTTGAAAAATGATAATATTGTTCATGCATTCATTTGAATTACCTATTTTATGAAGTGAAATGATTGGTGTTTCTTTTCGGCATCAAATAATTGATATATATATATGTATGTATAACTAAATAATATGGTATTTAAAATGAATGTTAATTATATAAATACATAATAATACCTACCTTCTTTGTATATTTATCATTTAAAAATGGAAATGTTACTCATGTATACATAAAACCTGTCATCTCCTTGATTATAATGTAATATATTTTTCATAAAAATATTTCAGCATTTTTTTGAAAGTATAATTGATTTAAAAGAATACAATTTTTTATTTGTTATTGTTTTGTATATGGTGGAATAATGACCTCTTTGATTTTAGTAATCCTCCCACAGAAATTTTTTATATATGAGCGAAATATCATCAAAACATCTAATGTAAAATTAATTGGTTAATTAATTGTGTAATATATGGTATTAAATAAAATAAAGGTAATAATTAATATGAAATTTTTCTTAAGAAATTAAATAATTAACATAATTATGTTATTCAAGAATATAAAGAATGTATGTGATGAGTCGAACTTGAGGTAACATACACTTAAATATTAATCCTTGTTTAAATTTTTTAAGGATTTATTTTCTAAATATTTTTATTCCGTGTAAATATTTTTAAAATTATTTTATTGTTGTTTTTATGTGTACATAAATTAATAATAAATGTCATTATATATATCCTATTTTTTTATTTTCATTCAATGTTTTTAGAAGGGAATATTTTTACAAAATATTTTAGACAAAAAGGGTAAACAATTATCATATTTTAATGTATATGGTGTAAGTTGGTTTTACCAATTACATAAAAAATATTTCATGTTTTTCTTCCATTAACGTATTTACTATTTTTTCAAGGAAAACACTTATTTCCTTTTATTCTAGGTATTTTATTAATAAAAATTTTGGTTTAAAAGGAAATGGTATTTTGATATCTGGAAGATTTTGTCATACAGGTTTAAAATCATTTTTCAAGTGATTTTTGATGGAACTATGTTAGAATAATATTATTTATTCATAAAATGGTAATTAAGAATTATATATGAGAAATAAGTATACCAATATAGCTTATATTATGGGTTATCCCCATTATATATCTCTAATTTATTAAGAAATATTTCTTGTCTTCAGGGGCAAGAATGTTGGAGTTAACTGATATGGGTTTTCTAAAAGATTTAACTAGTCTCTAGTTATTTCTAACATGTGTTTAACATAAATTATGAATATAATTATCGATTATTCTTATAATGGTTTTTATATTTCTTCTATGGGGTTTAACCATTTATTTTATCTATAAGTGTGTGTTTTTTTGGGAGGTTATGATTTTATTCAAAACACTAAAACAATATTGTGATAAATGTAATCATTTTATGGGTTTTCATGTTTTTGAATGGATGAATGGTTATTTTTTACCTTAAATATATTTTCATTCCCATACAATAAGTTGAAATGATTTTACATGTTTTGATAATGTGTAAAAAAGAATAATTAAATCGAAAGTCATTATGTTTTTCCATTAAAATAAATCATATTCATTTTAAAAAATTTGTATTGTTGAAAAAATGGATATTGAGTGGATGTGTCCACTTTAATAGAGTTTTTCTAAATTCACCTAAACTATAAACCTAAAAGTTCATTGGAAATGTATGTGATACCATATTTCTTGTTGATTTTATATGTTTTTAAGGGTTGGAATTGAGTTATGTTTATTAATATCAAACCAAAAATGAAAAGTTTATGTTTCTATCATCATATCTAGGAGTCTAGGTTTAGGGAAATTATTTATACTATCTAGTGATAGAAAATATATATATATATATATTTCATAGAGTTAAATTATTTTTTTGAATAATGTGTCCTTAAATGTCTTAGAAATCCCTATAATATCAATATAAAAAATATTACCGAACTTTTAGAAATTCCTCTATAAGGTGAATCCTCATTCATGACTCATATGATTCTTGAGAAACTCAAAACATTGAAGAATAATCATGTGGATATATCTTTTCTTCCTTTTATGAGGAAGTTAGGAATGAGTCACATCATGCACTAAAATAACTAATAGATGGAATGTGTATTCAAAACATATTAATTCTAATTAAATGATATATAGATTCTTTGAAATTATAGGATATCTATAGTATTATATTTTTGATACAACAAGATAAGGCTCAATATTATATATTTCATATTGATTAATGTTTAATCCATCTAGTACAGAACAAATAATCCCATTATTATCATTTATAAAAGTTTAATGAACACAATTATGGTTAATTTCATGAATGATTATATGATTAAGATTTTTTTTATACCTGTAAAAGAAAAATATTCTCACTTCGGTGAAAAAAATAGAAAAGATGAATATATTTTTTTTCAGACATTGAATATGTTTATATAAAAATATATAAAAGGTTCATACACAGGAGGAGAGGACGTTATTAAAAATAAATATTTAGTGAAAATAAATCTTGGGGAATTTTCTCAAAAATCGCCTTTGTTTCCCAGGAAGATGTAAAAAACCATTTCCCATCAATCTTTCATTAAATTTATTAGGAAATAAATTAAAGAATAATTATGATGATCCAAACATTGGTTTTTATGAATCCAAATTTTGGTATTTGAAAAAGAATGTGAAAGAAAATTTAAATGAACAAGAGAGTAAGAAAAAGCTGGTTAAATAAAGAATTCCGAGTTGGATAAGCATTTTAACAAAGAGATGGAGTTAGTTAATAATTAAGTTGTAAGTATTTAATGGTTTTTCCAAAAAATGTTGAAGTAGAAAATGTAAAAGTGAGGGAACCTATTTCCATTACTCATGTGATTATCACCCCTCAATTTGATCTAGTTGATAACCCTTTATATGGTCAAACCAGATGTTTTCCTTCAATTGTTATAAGTGATAAGTGTAAGAAAAATTTGGGGAGTGTGCAAGTGTCTATTTAAAATTTTATCAAAGAAAATTTTTATTAAAAAGAATGTACTAATGAAACTTCAAATCCCATTAAACCATCCCAAGTATCGAGGATAATAAAATCATATATGAAATGTAAATTATTTCATGATTTTCGGATGTTTTTTTGGTTATTGATGAAATACATAATAATAAATCAACATATTATCCCACAAAGTTAAAAAAAATAAGTTTCTCTTAGTGAACCAGAGGAATAAGAATCTCATAAAAATAAAGGCCATGATTCTAAATAAAAACTATTATACCAATATATGGTGTTTATGTCATAGATATCTCTCAATTTCATTTTTGAAGGAGAATAGTCAACTCAGCCAAGTGTTCTTGTCCGTATCTATTAAAGGATTTGATAGATTTTACAAATGCTTCCCCAAATAATAGTAATTATAAAATCGATATTAGGATGAACTATTTTATGAATTTATTAAAATTATTAAAGGAATAATTCAATTTTTTCTGATATTCATGAATAATTTATGTACATACAAGGAATGATAGATTTTATTTTGAATACTATAGATATTTGAAACAAATCATTGAAACAGTCATTAATAATGAAGGTGAATTCAATTTTTTAAAGGGAATGTATAAAGTGGATTTTATAAAGTTGAAGAGTGTTATTAGGTTAAAGAATCACATTGCGGGTGATATAAAATTCTTCTTTGACCATGTTAATCATATTACAATAGAAACATAAATCATTTTGAAGTATACTAATAATGTCAACGATGAATTTCATTAAATATCATAGGCTAGAGATGATTTAAATTACCTTAAAACGTAGTAGGGAAAAAGAATTCCAAAAAAGAAATAAAGGTCAATTTTATTGAAGAATATGTTGTAGATATAAAGTTAATAGTTCAGAGACAGAGTATAATAAATATGATATTTGAAAGATGAATTTGATAATTAAAATACTTTCAAAGAATGATTTATATTTTTGAACACATTAATGTTTTTACAACAATCCAACTTAATCACTTTTGATATGTTTTCTGAAATATATGTTCATTCTACTATTTTTTGGATTGATATTATATTATTTTTCCTTAAAGTTATTTATATCATAAAAAATATTCATCTATCATTTCAGGGAACCCTTTATACCACATAAAATTCCATTAGAAAAATAACAAAGGGGGTGGAATGGATAAATTATAATCTTTTGCGAGGAAGAGATAATTCCAAAACATGTTTAAGTGATGTAGATGAAGGGGATTTTGTTTTCTAGGTTTTGTAGTTTATTTTAAAACATCCTATGTATTGTTTTTTCAAGAAGGGAGGTATTTCCCAGTCAAAATAACACTTTATATACTTACTTTTAAAAGTCACAATTCAGTTATTTTTATGTTTATATATTTATTACTTTTATACATCCCATGTACTTATGTTTTTTGGAAGAAAATTTATTTTTTACCAGATAAAGATTATACCTATTACTGGATGGAGTTTTCTCATGTATATCAGATAGACCTATACATTGTACAATGGATGAATGAAAAATAAATTCTCTTAATTGATGATTTATAAATTATATCTGAAAAATTATAATGATGTCTATTAGATGATGTTCTATATGGTCTATCTAAATGACCATATATAATAATAACCAACAAGTCTTCTGGGAGAAATTTTATTTGTCTTATCAGAAAAATAACTTTATACAATCAACTATATAAAATTTATTTCATTTTGTCGATTGAACACCCAGTCAATCTCGTGGTGAAAATGAAGATGATAATTAGATAGATATGTTATGTTATTATTCTCATGGAAATTTTGAGTGTGCTTGATGTCATTGCGATCAACTCTGAGAAATTTGGATTATGACCCTTGGGATTTTTCAATAAATAGTGTCATAGGTTCAAAATGAATATATATATATATATATATATATTAGTAAATGATCTAAAGTTATTTAAATGTGTTTCGTATCATATTTTTACTTTAGGGAACATCCTTGTAGACTTTATAGAATTTTTCTTTAATGAATCCAATTTTGAGGATATCATTGTAATATTTGAAGTTTAACTTTTGTAATTATAGTTTATATGAAATTATAGAATAAGGGATATCAAGGTTTGAGGGAATACATATTTTTAATATCTATTTAATAATGGGTTCCTAAGGCTTGGGAAAGAGAGTTCTGTCTAAACAATTTTATCGCGGGATTCCATGGTAAGGATGAAAACCCTTATGATAGGGTTAATATCATAGATACATTAAGTCTATTTATAAACGACCTTAATAATGAAGCATAAAGTATGTATAAATTCTTATAACAGTTTATTAAATTTATCATATATACTTTATAAAAGTTTGTTTCACCTTCTATCACTAGTTTACATTTCCACTACCCATTTTACAAGAAAATTTATTCAATTTTAATAAACTATTTATAATTCTAATTATAATGTATATTGGTATGAAACTTCACCTGATAGTCTTCGAAAATAGGTAGTTAAAATTTTATAAGTTTTTTATAAACTATAATTCACCCCTATTATAGTATAATTTCATACTCTATAGATCTTACATAATCAACTATGTGTGATCTATGCATTTTGATGATTGAGATCAAGAAGGGTGATCAATTTTTAAAGAATTTAATACCTTATAAATTTGAATTATTTTATAGAAAATATAATTTCCTCTATGAATTGCATTTATATTACATCTAATTCCATCCCTATATGCATACATTCTATTAATTATTTACTTTATGTATCCAATGATTTTCAACCAAGTAAACATGATTCAAAATAATTAATAGGTAAATCTTATAAATTATTTTTTAGCTATCTAAAATAATAAATAAAATATAATAATAAAAACATATTCCAATTCATTACAAGAAAATAATGTAAAAAAATTATTTCATGTAGTTTAAGAAACTTATAAGAAACCTAAACCATACTCTATAGTGAAGATGAAATTATAAGTTGACAATAACCAATATTCATGATAGAGTTTAAGACAATAGAAATGTGGGAAGTCTTACATAAATCCTAACTTCCCATAGATCATTACACAATGATGATTTAATATATCAAAAGATTTTTAATATAAATAATGAAATAATGTTTTTCCAAAAACTCAACGTTGTAATTATTATAGTCGAACCATTATTCTTGGAGGAATAAAATTAAATTTTATGTAATAACTAGAACTAACTCTTAAAAGTCAATATATGGAATTTACATAAGTGATATTAATTATAAATCAATAGTAAAAATATTTTAGAAATGAATAGTATATATTTTGGTATATTAAAAAATAGAAATAAATAAGTTAAAATTATAAAAAATTAAACAAGAAAATATTAAATTTCCAAAAATATAATTTCATTTCATGAAATTAATAATCATTTTAAATTTTTTTTATTAAATATATCCTAAATATTTTTTTATTCAATCATAAAAAATCACAATTTAGATATAATTTTTTTTATTTCCAGATTGTTTAATTTATTTGAAAGTAATAAATTGTAAGTCATTTTTGAAATGAAATTTTCAAAATATATCATATTATGTGATATTAAATTTGTGTATAATATTATATAGGGTTATTGTATATTATAGTCCATTAACATTTTTGGTACCATATACCAATGTTGGATTTTATTGGGACTTAAATGTTTATATCCCAGTTTGTGAAAAAATATTTCACCAAAAAATATCATAATATTGTATTCTCTAATCTATAATAAATCACAGATTTAAAATATATCATATCCTATGATAATTTCCTAACTCAAAATTTTTCTCCAACATTATTTAATGATACCCATGATTTTATGCATATCATATGCAATAATATGGTACAATTCAATTTTATTTATATTTCATACATAATGATATATCTAATCATTAAATATACTTGATTGATCTAACAATCAAATTTTTCCATTCCAAACCGTAGACCATGATGTTATTACATTTTAACATATGTAAGAAAATCAAATAATATGATATGCATATTCTTCACATGTATATATATATATATATATTTTATAAAAAATTTATAAATTTATCCTCAATATCATAATATTGGATTTCATAAAACTAATTGGTTTTTTTGTTACTAATATTCTATAAACACATGTAATAAAAAGCATAATATTATGATAACCAGAATATGTATAAGAGAAATTGAAAATATTTAAAATAGAATATGTACCCTATAAAATTCTAATTAATTTCTTCAATAATGAGATTGATGATAATCCTTCAGTAACCACTACATGACTCTTACCTCCACAGCTGCTCCATCAACTAGGTAATGATGAAAACCTATCACAGGGCCACCCATCTATTGAAGTAATACTATAAACATTTCATAGTAAATTTTTTAAATTGAAAATGATATTTTGACCATATTTAGTTCAATATAGTCTTCTATTTGTTTCAATATATTGTAATATTTTATTTTATTAATCCATAATTAAGTAGTGGTTCATCTAATGGTTCATTTATTTCACAAACATATAAATGTTATGATTCAGTTTAAATCTTACATTATAACACATTATATTTTACTAATTTAATTATTAAATCAATTATCATTTTTTAACACCTTTAACAATCAATTTAATTCATTTAAACTCCCTTTGAAAACATCTAATAATGTTGAAACTAAATATAATGTTATTTAATATGTTTAAAAAATATGACATGTTGATAATATGATATTTGTATATCATAAATATAATAATAAATATTATCATCATACTTTTCTAATCCATATACTAAGATATGGATTTAAGGGATACCCATTTCACACTCCTTGATGTTATCCAAATGTATGGAGTGAGGGAACCATGTTATAAAATTTATAATCATGAAATAAATTAATTTTAATTAATATAATTCATATAACATTACACATAATAACACTAAAAAATCACAAATGGCTAAAATGAAAACTATGAGCATCAACTTTGATGATTCATGTAAATTGTGATATAAGATAAAAATAACTAGCCAAATTAACACCAATGAAAGAAATCCTTACCATTAAATAAATAAAAATTTATAAACCAAATTGAGATGAAAAAATTAAAGGGAAAAATATAAAATTAAAGAACACATTATATGATGAAATTAAAAGAGAGGGGATATTAGGCTTTTAATATGATTTAATTCTACCTAGAATTCAATACCTTCCTATTCAAATCTTCAAATTAATTTCATATTGAAAAGAATGAATATGGGATATAATTAGAGAGATAACATGATCAATAATATTTTAAATAATAGATTGAAATGAATGTGTAAAAGAGTTAATATTTATAGTGAAACTTCATCAAATTTATAATTAATTTCAAAAAAATAATTTGGAAAATTATGATTTAGAAAATTTATTTTATAAAAATGGATTAATATTTTAAATCATGAAAAAATGATATAAAATATATTAAATTAAAATTGTTAAATATATATGGATTAGGATTTATAAGAAATGAATTATTGCATGAAATTAAATTTTAAAATAGTAAAATACTTTTTTACAAAAATTGCATTATATATTAAGATGTATCTGTTACACAGTGATATTTTAAAAGAAGAACATTTTGTTCTTTAATTTATATGGCACAAAGCAGTGAGTCTAAACAAAACATGATATATTATTATTTAAATACGAGAATTATAAACTGGCCATTAAATATGTGGATATGAATATGATTAAATTATATATGAAAAATATGTAAATATCCTAGTAAAAAAATGTATTTTTAAATTAATAGTAAATAAAAAATAAATTTTATATAAAAATATTTTATTCTTTAAAAATATATTTTCTTAAAAAATTGTTTTTTGTGACAAAATATTATAATTAATTTATTAAAACATTAGAAAATTTATTCCCTTCAAAAATATTAATTTTTAAAGTCAACATATCAAAACTAAATTATGGTGAAATTTAGGGATTTTTCGGAAATTATTATTTTTTCAAAGGATATTGTAAATTATTGATTTTCCAAATACTATCATTTTATTTTATTTAATGAAATACTTTATAAGTTCCATAATATTGTTTACATTTACTTAATTTTAAATATGAGCTAATTAATTTAAATTAATCTAATTAATTTCTTTTCAATAAGTACTTTTCATAATATTGGTACAAGTTTATTTTATGAGTAAAAAAAAATTAAATAGTTTTTAAGTGAATGATTTTTTTTTTCTATTTTAGTTTATTTAAAATAACCATTAAAAACAATTATTTAAATGAAATTCATAGAAAGAATATTTATGTATATATATATATATGAATTTATATTCATATAGTGAATACTACTAGTCATATAGTTAATGTAAAACCATAAAATCATTGAATAATACATTTTTTAGAAAACTGCTTTTAATCACACATTGTGGGATACTTAGGAAATGAGTTTTTAACACATATAGAGATTGAATTTATTTAAATATATTCCATATTTAAAATTAACATAATTAATATTATATATTTGGTCCATTTTATATCGATGAATAGTAATCATGGTAAATATTTGTTATGGCCATAAATGTAAAATGGGATAATTTAGGGTACAAACAATTTGATATGGACTAAAAGGTACCCTTAGAAGGTGCATTAATTTTATTGTATGGGAAAATTTCATTCATAATCATCCAATTCTCAAATATATGATCTGTTTTTCTATATGAAAACATAAGGATAAAAAATCGTTATGTTCGGTTATAAATATCCATTTAAAGTATAAATAATTTTTCCTTTTTATTGAAATTTATTTCTAATTTTTAGTGATGAAATAATTTCCTTAAATTCTTACACAATGCCAACGCTGTAATTATTTAATGAAAAACAAAACAGAATAAATTATTTTAAAAATATTAAAATTAATATAATTTGAATAAATTATCATGTTTGATAATTTTTTAGAAAAATAAAACATTTTTGGGATGTTTTAAAGGTACATATTCGAATTACATTTTTTTGTTATAGTTTTTAATATCAATATAAATGAATAGTGTCAAAATTTATATTAATTATATTATATAATTAATAATTTTCTATTCAATGATTTAATATTATAAAAAAATTATATCTTCATCAAATTAAATGTTATATGATTGATAATATGATCCATGTACCATTTATGGTCTAATTTTCCTTTTATATAATCTTTCATGACCCCTAATGAGTAAAAACATTAATATCATGGAAATTGTCAAAAAATGGTAAAATGGGTTAAAACTAAATGATAATGGTCAAAAAATATCCTATTCTTGAATACTTTTTTATTATGTTTGTTATACCCATACTTTTCATATATTTTATATATATTATTTCACAACCATTTTTTAATGAAAAATAAATTATATTAATTTAATACATTAAGAAATTCCAAAAGTAATACCCCCTCCCTTATAAAAGGTCACATGATACCCTATTTTATTCATTTAATGAGTCTTTTGGATTGGAAAATAATTTTACAAATAACATTATTAAATCCCTTACCACATCCTAGAGTCCTTGGTTTGATTATAAAACCATATAAGTAAGTATTTTGGTGTAAACCTACAAAGGATGTATGAAGTAGAAGCATCATTCTTAACCGAGCATTTTTCATTTATTTATTTTTAAAACTCATTAAAATATTACTCAATCATGGTGATATAATATAATAAGTATCTAATATATAATGATATGTTTTCATGTTAATGTAATACCATATATCCATATCCTCTTCCGTCCAATGGGAAACAAAACAACTGTTCTTGTGTATGGCGGGCACCACCTTGTGAACCGATGTAATCTGTTTTCCATCACCACCACCCCATATCGTTTTAATGATGTATTTGAATTTTTTATAGAATATTCATAGAATATTTATCATTAAAAATTATAATAAATCATATAATTTCTTACCTTTCTTTTCATTTAAAAATCATAATGTCGTTCGTGCATATGTGTAGATTACCACATCCATGAAGTGATATGATTCATTTTTGGTAACCACGTCAAATGATTAATATATATAAGAGTATATAAAGAAATAATATGATATTTATTTTATAATTATAATCTTTTAAAGGTAAAATAATACTTATGTTCTTTCTATCAGGATCATTACAATATAAAAATGTTACTCATGCATGTGGATAATTTACCTTCTCTATGATTATAACATAGTTCATTTTTTATATTCATAAATCGTGGTTAAATAAAACTTAAAATTATATAATAATGTTGATTATTTTGTTATTATTAATCCAGATATTATTTAATAATTACCTCTTTTACTATAGTAAAACTACCAATTTCATTTTGGACATATGAACCAAATATCATCAAAACATCCGATGTTAACTTAATTGATTAAGTAATTAAATATAAAATGGTAATAAATAAGATAAAAGTAATAAAAAACCTGAAAAATGTTCTTAATAAAGTAAATAATTAATATAATTTTATTTTATAAGAATTTAAATAAATTTTATGACGAGACGGACCTGAGGTAAGGGATTCCATCATAATCTCCTTCCATTATGGAATATTTTAATGTAATGCACATAATTTATATTATATGGTGTACTTACATCTAATATATATGATATTTCAGGAATCATTCACACTTTATTATTTTTTATGTTTTAATTCATGTTATTTAATTTAATGGGATTTAACATTAAAGTTTCCAAGTTGTAAGGCTTTTCACAATAGAATTTATTCTCATTAGGATATAATAATTCATTATTTTCCTTCATATTATAAAATTATGTTCATAATTAAATTTTATTTGTTTATTTTTTATTTTTATTAATATTTGATATACATAATTAATTTTTTGATTAATTCTCACATCAACAGTATGATCTTTTTAAGAGATTTCTTCTTAATTTCCACACCATTGAGACATATTTTTTAGTATGAACCTATTTATTTTTATGAGATGTATCTAATACACATTTTATGGTATGTTATAAATTTATTAATATTCATGGTATTTAATGTTTCATATGACGTTCTTTGTTTCGTGGGGTAATGATTATAAAGTTACTAGAGTGGTAAGGGTTTATTTCATAATCTTGCCATTGGATGGGATTTTTTTAAGCCTTTGATGGCGGAATTATATGATCTTATTATCTTAAACTAAATATATTTTCATATACTATTGATATTTTTTTAAATTTTACCTTTTCAATTCATTTTATTATTTTATATACTCAAGCGTCCAAAATAATATTTTTAAGGAAAACAGACATCTTTTTCCTACTCGGTTGGGAATCTTTTTATGCCATGTCCATATTTTCCATAATTGTTTTATGAATTTTTTTCTCTTCTCTAAGGATTATTCAAATAAATTTTTACACTTATTTTAAAAAAAATAATTAAATTAAATATTTCTATCATTTTCCAAACAAGGTACTTTCATACTTTTCTTACAGAAGTGTGGAAGGAATGACTTTTTTTAACTTATATGACCTGATCATAATTTCAAATCATCAATAATGCTTATTTTTTTAATCTTCCTTTAAAAGTTTCATTAATTCTTTTAAAATAAAATATTTTTCATGATATTATGAAAATTTTCTGTTTTGAAATATAATTTTCAAAAGTAAAAATTATATTTTTCTAAATAATTTTTTAATCATTTTTTATGGCATTTATATTCATAAATGATAACAACCATTTATTTTACTTAAGGTTCACTAAGGAAATTTTTAAATTGTATAATCAAAATTATTTATCAGTATGGTCTATAATCAGTTTGATTTGTTGAAATATTAACATTTCATATGATATTGTTTCAAAAAAAATATTTATATTGGTAATGTATTAATTTATTAATCACCTCGTTCATATAATGAACGCCTTAGACTTAGTATGTGACTAGAGGGTCCATTTATAGCCCCTTGACTCATTGATATTTATCATAAGGAAAACCAATGTTGGTATTTGGTCAATACCTTACCCATTTATGTAAAATATCTTGGCATAAGGCCTTGATGAAATTTTTATGATTCTCAACATTATGAATTCAATCATTATGAAATTATATCTTGATTTTTGTGTGTTTATTTAAATATTTTTGAAATCCATGTATAATTTTTATGCTTATTTAATTATTTTACCATTATTTATTCCTATTATATTATTCTTCATGCATATAAATGGAATAGGTTTTTAGTTATTTACCTTTTTATATTTATTATGACTTATTTACACATAATGTTATCTATTGGAAGTAACCATTAATGAGAATTACTTCTCACCCATTATTTTGTTTCATTTCCATAGGATTGGGAGATGAGATCTATAATGACCTGAAAAATATTACTCTTTAAATAAAGAATCTATTTTCTCTCAAAAAAGATTATTATTTTTTTAGTAGATTGGCCCAAAAAACCCCTTAAATAGAATAATGAAAATTGAGGAAGTAGTATCCATTAACATAATATCTGTTAGAAATTTCTTAAGTAATGTTGTAATGTTGTAGTATAATACTAGAAACCAACAAATAATTATTTCATTATTTAAATATATTACATTTAGTCTACATTAATACCCAACATAAAACCAAATATTACAATGGGATTAATAAATATATATTAAATAAATTAAAATATAAAAATTTGTATTTCCTTGATCCCTTAGATTCATCGCACCCATGAACAAAACATTGAAAGATAAATAGAGTGTTAGTAATATAGTATTCATTTTGGAAATGATATTGAACATTGATAGAATATAAGTGAATGATAAAGTTTAATAATGATGGTGTATTTATCGGGAAATATTATTGTCTACCATTATGTTTGTCTGAACATATTATTGGTTGGATTGGTATCCATTAGTTATTAAATCAATTTTCCATTATTATTATTATTATTGGTTACATAGACACATTTTAGTTATCATTTGGATTATTTAATTATATAATCCAAATTTTACTATTTTTGGATACTATAAACATATTCTATTAAAAATTGGTTTATGATAAATTTAAAATACTTAAATAAAAGTTATTTTTAAGATATGACTTTATAAAATAATTTTTAAAATAGTAAGATATTTTAATAATGTCTCTAATAATCTTTCTATTGATATGAATTTTTATTTTTCTATAAAATTGAAAAAATTTAATTAATATATTTTTATTAAAGTTTACAAATATTAATACATATAGAATTATTTTTTTAAATTAAATTTTATTTTTGGAATTATAATTTCAAAATAATCTTTGGTTTATTTTTTTGAGATTTTTTATGCCACTGGTGATTTTTTGGTGAAAGAGTGAAAAATTCCACTATACGAGAAATATTATTTAATGAAATTATTATTAGGTTTTGATAATTTAAAATTTATTTATAAATTTATTCAATAAAGAGTGTAATTAATATTTATAAAAAATAATTTATAAATATTAATTTTTATTTAGAAATTTATACTGTAATTTTATTGATCCAAAAATAGGATTTTTTTATTATTTTTTGATTTTTTTTGGTTATATGCATTAAACCTATTGGTTTGGAAGTGTTTTTAAGTCTTAGAGATCCTTAAAAATCCACCAACTTTATCCTACTCAAAAATAATTCCTATTGTTTTTCGTAATTCACTGCACTCACAAGTGGTTAGCTTATATAATAAATTAACAAATATTTAATCCTTTAAAAAAACCCTCCCCGGGTATAAATGACATTCATTCCCCATTCCTCTCCATTAGAAATTCATAATCCATTATGTTATATTTATTTTACCTCCCAATGAGTGCCTCTATGGTTCCCTCATGTTCTCTAGGTTCCATACTCAAATTTTAGGAAGAAAATATTCAAGGTAATGGAATTGTAATCTTCACACTTTTAATAAGATTACCTCCTTTTGTGGGTCTTCTTAATGTCAATGATTCTTCCATTTAAGGCACTTTTAATATTCAAACTATTTACAAAATGGTTTTTGTATAAATTGGAGACCACCATTATCTCTCATTATATATTTCCCTTAATCCATATTGC
The DNA here is from genome assembly GCA_963277665.1 of Viscum album. NCBI lineage: Eukaryota > Viridiplantae > Streptophyta > Magnoliopsida > Santalales > Viscaceae > Viscum > Viscum album. Next base: position 1,237,306,044 of record OY728137.1, on the reverse strand, counting down.
ATATTATCATGATGGAGAAATCATTTTATAAAAGTTTCTCTTTTTCATGAAATATTATTATATTTTGAATAACAAAAACTCTTACCTACCCGTGGAAATTCATCTAGATAAGAATATGATATATTTATTTGGGGATTCACATGTATGAAACCCGTATTCACTTTTCATGGGTTAAAAAATTTTTAATGTTCAATTTCTTATGAACTCATGTACTTCATGATTTTATATGAAACACATTAATTATTCTCATAGAGTTATTAATGAAATGATTTATTTTGATAAATTTTTTTACATTAATTTAAAAAAAATATTAAGGGTGAACCCTGATATCATTCCAATGCATTGGGTAATTAATTGGCCTATAGAGTTAATATTTTTATGGTACCTTATTGAATATTCATATTAATAATTACTTATGATTCCCTGGTGATAGACCTTCATGTTATGCATATGAAAGTATCATTTTTATGTTGTATCCACATTTATATGACATGATTCAAGTTGTTTTTATTATGATATGCCTCATGTTCAAATGATTGTTCCGTATTAATATTCCTCTGGGTCACAAGATTTGTATCTCCTTTGTTTAATCACTTTCAGTGTTTTATTCTCACACCTTTCATTTATATATATCACTAGAATAAAATATTTTATAAAGGTAACGTTGGAAACACCAGTGAAGAAAAATTTAAGGTGGATTACAAGAATTTTTTTTAATGTCTTATGTTTCTAATTTCCAAGGAATTAAACCTCAAAATGCTTTATATATTGTTAAATTTTTTACTATGTAATGAAATGTTTATGAAATAAAAATGTGGGTCTCTATACTTGTTATTAAAGTATGGTTTAGTTATTTTTAGAAATTAATATTATAAAAAATTATTAAAACCCCTATGGATAAGACTCAATATTGAAAAAACCTACTATTTAGTCGAAGTATAAAGTATGTGGTTTCCAAGAAAATACATCCCTCTTTAGATACTATAAGTGGATGTGGATCTAACAGAGTTTTACCTTAGGGAAATAAAACTGAAAAGGTTGCACTAACCTAGACTCGATCATCACCTAGTGCATAAAAACAAACCATTCTACACAGTAGCATTGACACTCCTGAGGGATTTGTTTTTTATAATTCACAAACTCTTTATAAAACATTATGAATAAAATTAATGGATTGATATGTTAAAAAGACTAATATAAAAATTACCATTTATATACTATATTGAAACATAGATATTCCTATTTTGAGTATTTAATCACTTGTGAGTTCTTTATTTCCCCTTTATTTGTTGTTTAAAATTATCCTCATCCCCTTTTTATCTCTAATGTTAATGGAACGATTTATAAGAAACCACGAAAAAAATAATGTGATAGGAAATGTGATGATTTCTGAAATTAGGTGCCTAAATTTAAGGGAGTTGAAGTTAGTGATCTTATGTTTTTTTAATACTATAAATCATGTATTAGGTTTTACAATGAGAATATAGTTGAGTTTCCAAGTATAAATAGGAAGATAAGGACGACATCTCTTATATGTTCAAGATATGAATATGATAAAGAAAATAATATTAAATTTATTACATGTAAATAATGTATGATGGGAAACCATAAAAATTCCTTAAAAAACAAGAAGACACTTTATTTGTGAAAATTGGGGTCATAAAGCAGCTAATTTCCAATGAGGAATAAAGAGTTCAGTTAACTCGATGGAGAGGTAAAGAGTTCATCCTAAGGAACCACTAATAGTTTGATGTCAATGATTTGGGGAATATGTTCATTAACCAAGTCAATTATGTAATCCAGTGGATAATAATGATGATAAGAACATGTAATCTCTAAACCAAGGGAACTAGGTAGGGACTACATTATGATAATTATGATCCAACACTGTAGTGTTTTTTATTTTTGTTTTGAGTCTATTTTATATGGTATGTTTTCTAAAATTATTGAATCATCACTTAAAATGAATTGATTTTATCTCTGGTTAAAACTATAACACCACAATATTTTTTAAAGTATATTTAAAAAAAAGTTAAATTTCTTCAATAGCTTTATTTTAACAAAACCTAATGTTTTACCGAATCAAGATATATTATAAATATTGTTATTTAAAAATTATAATTTTAAATTATTCATTAAAATTTTTGTAATGAATAATTTTTTTATATTAAGTATATTGGTTTTATATAAATAAAATATAATTGTAAAAATTAATTTAATTTTTATTAAATCCATTTTATGTTTCAAATATACTATTACCTATTTTTTCCTAAAATAATAATCGAATTTTTTTTCCTATTTTATAAAATTTATATGGAAAAATAAACATTATTTATTAAATGTAAATTTCTAAATTATCTCTGAGTAATTTTTTTATTATTTTATAAAGATATTACTTTTTGATGAATAGAAAAAAAAAATTATTAAAAACTACCATTTCATTTGAAGCATTTCCAAGGTCCATTTTATTTTAATATGATATTTTATGTATTATTAATTAAATCAGATATTTGTTAATGCAATTTAGTTCATTTTAATCTTTTTAAAATTTAATTTTGATATTAAAACTTTATATACTTATGGAAGTTTCTCTTTGGAAAAACATGTTCTCTGCATTTATAAAGGGTTAATGTTAAATAAAATTTTCCGTATTTTATAAATAAATTTTATAAAAAAAGATATGATATTTTTAATCATACTAATTAAAATTATATAATAATTTAAACTTAATTTTTCATCAAAACAAATAGTAAAAATAGTAAATAATAATTAACCTGGTTAAGTTTGAAATGAGTTTGTTGAGGGGTCAATCCAAAAAGATAATGGTTAAAATGAACAATGTACTTTTAAAAATACAATTTTATGTCCATATTTTGACCTTATAACATCTAAGGTTCATGAATTATCCATTTTGGATCCTTTCGGTATGCAAAAAATGTATTCCTTATTTCAATTAGAAATCCCTCATAAGAACGTTATAGGAATAAACACTAAAGAAGAGGTAAAATTCTTAAAAATTTGTTTTTATTTTAGAAATTATTCATCATCCTTAAATTATTCACTAATTATGATGATATAATAATATTATTGTCTTCAACAAACTAAGATTTTTTTAAATTAATGTAGAACCTTTTATCCATCTCCACATCCATCAAAAGGGAAACAAAATTGTCGATCGTCTGCATGGCATGTTATCACCTCACAAACTGATGTAATTCTTTTTTCATCTCCACCTCACATGACTATATATAATTTTGGATTTAAAAAAATTATTTTATATTTTTCAAATTATTCTACCAATTTATTATAATATCAAATATATATTATTCCATTCTTTTATTTGAAAAAATATTACTGTTTCTTGGGTGAATGATGGACTTATGTCTCTTAAAGTGATGTGTTTATTTCATCACATATGATTTACATGGAAATAAATGAGGATATTTTTAATGAAAATATGTGATATATATGACACAGTTTTAATTTTGTAAATTAATTATGATATTTACCATTTTTTATTTCATCTGTTGAGAAAATGGAAACAATGTTTAAGTGTATGTATGACCAACCGTCTCCAGGAATGATGTAATTCATATTTTATAACTAAATTTAATCAATTACCCTAATACATATATAATGAATATTTATTATATTTATATAATTTTTAAGATCTTTTAGATGAAGTGACCTTGATAAAAGTTAAACATTCAGGAACACCAAACCAAAACATATATGGAAACAAAATTATTATAACCTAAAACGTGATTTTAACAAGGAGTTATTAATAAATAAGTAATAAATTATCATGGTTAAATCATATATGGTTTGATAAATATTATTACGGTTCTATAATATATTTATAATAAACATATATTTATTATAAAGGAGTTTTGAATGTGTATGAAGGAATTAAAGACTTAAGGTAAATGACATTTTTCCTCAATTTGCCTTCTTTTAGAAATACATTATGTTATGCCCCTATATTATTTTACTAGGTGGATATACTACCATATTTACATTTTATATCATCAAAATTATTCGATTTGTGATATTAAAAGTTTCATTTGACATTATTTATCATATGTCTTAGGATTCAAAATATACCAAAGTGGTAAATGTTTAATGTTACAATCTTATTGTTTAATGGGATCATTTATGACATAATTTCAATTATTAAATATTTTGATCTACCACTAAAGAAAATAATTTATTTTCTTATCAAATTTTTAATTCTATAAAATATATATTTTCTATTTATATTTTTATCAAAAAGGAGGAAAGATAAAAAACATTTTTAAGAAAAATCATTTTTTATCTCTCTCTTCGGTTGAAAATCCTTTTTCTTTCATATCTATGATTTCAAAAAATATTGTAATTTTTTTTAGATATTCTATTATTATTTATTAATGAAATTTTTTCCCATGTTTAAATTTTTAGTAATTTGTTTAAAATGAATCTTATTATCATTTTCTAAACCATGTTTTTTTTGAATTTGACCAAAAATGTGAAATGAATCATTGTCTTTAAAAGTGTATAAAAAAATTCTACCATGATGATAGAAAACTTATAAAATCTTCCTTTATATGTTTCCAAGTTCATTTTCAATGAAAATGGTATTGAAATGTTTTTTTGAATTTTTAATTTTGAATAGTGATTTTTATAGTGGAAAGGCTATTTTCCTCAAGAAATGTTTCAAGGGGTATTTCAAAATAATTTTATATATAATATGAAATAATTTGATATTAATTATTCTTTATAAGGATATAATCTAGGGATACCATTCTTATTCTTTCATAGAATGTCTTTTAAAAGTTAAATAGGTTTATGAAACCTGTTGGCCTTCTAGATGTTTTACCGTGATAAAATTCTTATAAAGCCCATTAATTTTTCCACAAATTATGATTTTACGAAAAAATGAAAAGATTATAACACATATTCAATTCCCATAGTTTATTATATAATTAAATGTTTATTAATCCAATTTTATTTCATGGGTTCTAATATGATGTCTATTTTATAATCTTGTGGAACACATATGTATGAGTTTCATTATGTGATGGGTGGGACCTATATATCCCTTCAATGTGTTGGGTAAAGATTAATATCTAATGAGATAAATTGGACTAGAATAGGTTGTAAACCCTCTTTAGTAATGAACTTTTTCCACTATGATAGTATTAGGAGTGAACCTTGACTACTACGGTGGTTTGCGGAGTGAACCCATTCCACTGTGATTGTTTTCGAAATGATCCTCAACTACTAAGTAAATTATTTCTTATTCTTATGTGTATACCAAAAATCTATGACTTATGAAAATTATTTTTTCTTGTGTATTATTTTATATGAATTCATTATGAATCATATCTTATAAACTAATAATAATTATTCCATGACTCAATTTTTTGTCCTTTGATATGAAGGTCTTGGATTTCAAATGTTATTTTAATGTTCTGATTCCCTTATTATTATGATATGCTGATATATCCCTTTTTACCCTTACTAAGAGTCTGAGATAACCCTTTTTCGGTGTTTCCTTTCGTAGTTTATAACAAAAGGTATTATGAATGATATATCTAAGAAGGGTGATGGTTATGAATAACTTAGTGGGAGATGGTATAAATCACTTTTGAAAAAGTTGTTTATATATCCAAGTTTCCAAAGGGTGTAGATCTAAATAATTAAGTCATGGATAATTATGTTATGTAATAAATATTCATCAATTATGATATAATTTCTATGTTTTAGAATTTTGGGTCTTTACAGTTAGTATTAGATAAAGGTTTAGTTAAACTTTGGTTACTAGGATGAGACACATTTAGTGGGATCCCTAGGGAAATTTCTAAGGATAAATCTAAGTATAATTATATGTATAAGGAAATATCATAGAATATTGTTGGAATATAGAGTGATTTGTTTCCAATAAAATACATTCATGTTTAGATACAACATGTGTATGTGGCTTTGGAACTATTCTACTAGGGGTAATAACTTTGAAAAGGGAGCATTGTGCTAGACTCAATCATCACCTAGTGTATGACAATGGGTATTACAGAACACCTAGTTTAAAAATCATTGGGGATATGTTTTGGAATGTCACAAACTCTTTCCAAACCATCATGAAGTATTTGAGTAATGTCTATGATTTTACTACGATAAGCCTAAGGTGTCAGAGATTGAACATAATGTGTCATCATTTTGACATACTATAAGTTATTTTTAGGGATTACGTAGTTCCCCCCTATGATTATTGTTTCTCAAAATGTGTTTTTTGGGTTTTAGTCAATGTATGTAATGAGATGAAACCATGTTAATGTTGATATTAGTATACAATCTAATCATTTTTCTTCTATAGGAACAAAATTTTATGGGAGGTGAAATTAAAAATACCATTTATTTGGTCACAAAACATTATCAAGCTATGAATCATTCTAAAATTACAAAAAAAAGTTGGGATCAATTTTCTATTCAGTTCTTTATGAGGAAACTCCCACCTTATTACAGTGGTTCTACCGATCCACTAGTTTATGGAAAATTGATTAGTACCATTTAAAATATATTTTTTGTTCTCTAATGTTCATATCTTGAAAAATGATTTTAGTCTATCTATTATTTGGAAGGAAAAGTGGATCAATGGTGGAATATTATAAAAAATGTGAGTCACCAAAAAGAAATTTACTTCATATAATGGGATGATTTTATGAACATAATTTCTAAAAATATATTATTTATATTATTCACATAAAAATACATCAAGAATTAGTTGAATTAAATTAAAGGGATTATGAATCTCATAGACCTATGAGGTGAATTTTACAAGACTTATGAAGTATGATTTAGGTATTATCATCCATCCTAAAAGTAAGGTTGATCACTTCTTCGGTGTCTTAAAACCAAGTCTCCAAAAAGCATTGTGAATAAGGGACTTTGGTAGATATGGGGAAATTATTCAATTTGATAACAAAGTAGAAATATATATTGGGGTTACCCATTAATCATAGGGATTTGATAAGAAAAGTACGATGGAATTAACAGGATACTCTAAAATCGATGGAGAATGGAAGATGAGCCTTCCCTCATGCACATAGTATGGAATGAAACATAAAGGAAATTTTTTTAAGGGGGCTTGTAAATGTTTTATGTGTGGTATCTAAATTCATCAAGTAATTTATTAATAAAGTAATGAAAAAAAGTAATATAAGGATGAAAATAGAGAGGAAGCTCCACATAATGAACCACCCACACTCCAATGTTTCTAATGAAATGAGTATGGGAATTGTTCTATGAAGTGACCAAATATGATGGTTATTGATGATGAATAACATCAACAACCTATTAATATAGGGGTTGAAGGGAAAAATCATGAGATCGTTATTTCAAATGAGGGATATGATAACAACATGGTGAAAGGTGCACTTACCATCCAATATAGAACATATTTTTTTTTGTTTGACTATGGATATACCCTCTCTTTTATATCTGAATAATTTACTATGGGTAGAAAAATTCCACCCAAATGAGTAGATGATGGATTATAACTAATAACCCATAATGCTACAATGATTTTTTCATACGTTTATGATTTTAACCCATTGAATTTTGATTTATTGTACTTCCTAAAAATATTTTTATTCCTCATTTTGTTGAATTTGATGTTATATTAGGCATATATTTTCTTTATCTACATAAATCCCACATAAATTTCTATGGAATTAAAGTCACATTTGATATTCTAAACAAAATTATGATATTCCATAAGTGCGATGATAAATATGAATTTCCATGGAAACCAAATCCATTGTATGAGGTTTTATTCTTATTCAAAATGAGGTCTTATATTAAATGGATGGGGTGAAAATAAACATTGATGATATTCAAATTGCATAATAGGTTTTTGATGTATTCCAGAATAGTTTCCTAATCTTCCATCGAAACATGAAGTTGTGTTCTGAATATAACTAATACATGGCGCCACACATATTTTCGAGACACCCTATAGAATGGCCTTAGTTGAGTTACATGAATTGAAGAAGAAACTCTTGGAGAACCTTGAAAATGATTCATTTGGTTTAGTGTGTCAAATTTTGGTACACCTATTTGGTTCGTTCAAAAATTAGATGGGTTAATATTAATCTATATTGATTATAAATAACTGAAGAAGACCATGATAATGAACCAGTATCCTCTACCCTGTATTGATAACGTATTTGATTAACTTTGAAGAGATTAGTACTTTTCTAAAATTGGAATTAAATCTAGATATCATCAATTTAGGATCAATAAGGAGGATGTAGCAAAAAAACATTTTGTACAAGGCATAAAATCTATGAGTATATAGTTATGGTGTTCGGTCATACTAATTCCTTCACTATCATCATTGATTTACTGAATATAGACTTTAGAGATTACTATAATAAATATTTTATTGTATTTTTAAATGACATTATCAGTTATTCAAAAATAAAGGAATAACATTAATAGCACTTGATAATTGTACTAAATACCCCAATGAAGGAGAAGCTATATGAAAAATTTACAATGTGTGAATTTTAGAAGAAAAAAAGTTTTTATTTTTGGGTTATATAATCTCAAGAGAGGGTATATTGGTATATCCATCAAAGATGGAGGCTATTGAATGTTGTCCCAGAACAACCATATTGGCTGAGATCCATAGTTTTCTCGGTCTAGAACAATATTATCAATGGTTTGTGTAGAATTTCTCAAGACTATAAAATCTAATCACCAAGTTAACATTGAAGGGAGTCGTGTTCCTTCAGACTAATGAATGTGAGGAAAATGTGAAGGAACCAAATAGATGTTTACCCAGTTAACATGTTCTTACTTTAACCTACAAAAAATATGGATTTTTAATCTATAGTGGTAAATTAAATAATGAACTATGATTCAATATTTTTTAGAATTATATAGTGATATCTAATGCCTCAGAAAATTAAAGGTTCACAAAAAATTATCCAAATCATGATTTGGAGTTACCTTTGGTATTTTTTAAATTGATGATATGGAGGTATTATCCTAATTGAAAAAGTTGTTACATGTATACTGATTATCAGTGTTTAAAGTATTCATGCAAATAAAAATAATTTAACATGCAGTATAGAAGATAGTTGGAGTGAATTAAATATTATGAGTTCTTAATACATTACCAACCTGGGAAATCCAACAAGGTGGGTGGTATTTTGAGTTGAAAGAATCATGTTATATTATTTATGATGAAGATAAAAATGATATAATATTTATGGATTTATAAATGATGGATTTAAAAATCACGAAGTAAGGGGGATAATCTTATCATTCACAAATAAGTGTTCACTCATTTATCCATGTAAGGATAATAGATGTGTTAAAGGATGATGAAAATCTTCAAATGAATGTAAGAAATGATCATGGTTTCAACCATTATTATAGTGGAATGATAAGGTTTGTGAACCTTGTATTTGTTCTATCCATACTATATTTTAGGAAGGAGTTTTTAGAGAAAGCTCATAGTTCTTGATTATTGATTCATCTAGAAAATACAATGAGGTATAGTGATTTAAAGGATTATTTCTAATGGGTTGTCATGAAGAGATAAATTAGATTTTTTTTAGATTACTGATTAGGATGTTATAAGGTCAATACTGAGAAAAAAATTCTAAGGGGATGTGACTACCATTACCCGTATCTGAATGAAAATGGGAAACCATCACCATGGATTTTTTTTCATTTTACTCACCACAACATCTGAAAGGTGTTTTGATATTTGGGTTATAGTCAATAAAATAACAAATTCATCGCACTTCAAAACTATCTGATAATATTTCTATCTATATTTTAATTCCATAATATATATTATGGAAGTGGTAAGGTTGCATGGAGCACCACATTCAATTGTATCTAATCCGGATCTATGGTTTACCATGATGTTCAGATGAAGCCTTTAGAAATGTCTTGATATAGAGTTAGTTTTCAACAATTTGTATCATTCTTAGACAAATTTTTAGTATAAGAGAACAATTAAAACAATATAGGATATTCTAGGGTCTTGTTCTATATATTTCAAAGGTGATTGGGATAAACACCTTCTTATAGTTGAGTCCTCATACAACTATATATTTCACTCAAGAATTCAAATGGCTCCTTATGAATCCCTCTATGAAAAGTAGTGTATAACACCAACATAATGGGATGAATTTGGAGAAATAAATCAATTTGGACGTGAGATGATTTAATAAATTCAAAATAAGGTTGGAGTCATTAATATACACCTAAGAACATTACAAACTCGGATGATGATTTATACTGATAATCACTGGTGTGATTTAGAATTTAAATTTTGTGAAATGTTTTTCTATGAATTTACCAATTGAATAAAGTTATGTGATTTAAGAAGAAGGGAAGATATGCCCTATTTATATTGGTATTTTTGAAATTATTGATCTCATTGGGATGGCAGCTTATTTTTTAGTGTTTCCACTAAACCTATCTCAATTCAACGATGTATTCTAGGTAACTCTCCAGATGAAATACATAACATGAAATTCACATGTTCCAAAATCATTTTTTATACCTCTGGAGCATGATATTTCTTTTAAGGAATGACTAGTGGAGATTCTGGATCATGCATAGAATGTTCTAAAAACAAGAAAACTCACATGGTCAAAGATTTGTGTAAAAAATAGCAATTTGAATAAGCTATATATAAACCTAAGGAAATTATGAGGTAAAAGCATCCTCATTTATGTGTATAATGGTGATGAATTTTGAGGGTGAAAATAATTTTTAAGGGGTAGAATGTCACACCCTTAAATTGTATGAAATATGTCTTTTCAAATAAATTTAATTTCTTTGATAGCTTGCATTAAATGCAACGTAGGGTTTTCAAAGAACTATGACATGTTATTAATATTATTATTTAATCAAGATCATTATAACATAGATATTATACTAGGAAGTAGAAATAAAAATAATAACCTTTTAAACTTTAATTATAATTGATTTAAATAAATAAAACATATTGATAAAAACGTATATAATTTTTTGTATATTCTTTATATTTTCCAAAAATATTATATCATCAAAAAAAAAAATTTGTTCCATTAAATTGATAATTTTATTTTTTAAAAACATAAAGAAAATTTATTGAACAAAATAAAAAACTTTTTTTAAAATCTAAAACTGAAAAATATATTCCATTATTTTTTTTATAATTTTCTGAAATGATTAATTTTTCAATGAATTGTAAAAAATAGTAATTTTTATTAAGAACATACTTTTCATTTAAAGATTTTACAATATCTATTTTATTTTATGATAGTTATAAAAGTAACATTAGATCAATTATATAATTATTAATCCAATTTAATTCATTAGAATATTTTTCATATTTAATTCTGATATTAAAACATTCTATACGAATGAAAATTTTACATTTGGAAAATAAATTTTTCATTCTGTCTATAAATTTAATTTTAAAATAAATTTTAAATTTATATAATTAACTAGACTAGATACCCTAGTATAGTGATGTCTGAGGTGGCACTAACATAGGCCAAAGGGTATTCATGATCCCCATAGTTTGGTGAACATTACCTGGGCACATAGCATTATACCAGATAAAAGAATGAATGAATTTTCCACAAAAACAATAGATGATAAAGATACATATAAGTATGCTCAAATCACATAAAGAAGATAGTACCAGAAACCAAATATGTATATCAAAACCTAAATAGTACATCATCAATGTACACATTTTCTGATAATAAAAACTCAACCCCCCAAAGGAAACAACACTTAAATCCCCAAAAGATCAAGAACATCCACCTCCTCTAAGAGGTGCTTTCCCTTTACTCAGTCTTGGTAGGGGAAAATATATAAACACTTAAAGGAAAAGGAAAATTGTGAGATAAATATCCCAGTATTTCCTCCCCATGTGGCTTATAATTAGATGCCACAATAATAAACCAAAACATTCCTTCAATTTCAACAAAATATAGAATGGAAATACAGTTTCATATTTAAAAAAAATTATCTTCCTTTTAGAGTAATGGAAGTCATTATAAACATGGCTTAAATAAACACATTATATAAAAAAAATTATATAAATTACAAGGCATGAGTAAATCAACTTCACAATCAATGGAATTTATAATCAAATTCATCATAATGAGAATGATGGTCATCTTCCCTATGGTTTAATAGTTTCTAGTTATGGGATCCTCACACATCTCATATATCATGGATAATATGTGTACACACATCTTTGAGTCTCACACTAAAGATGACTCATAAAAATCCCATTTGGGATAAGATTTTCTAAACTAGATTTTTTTATATAATTTTCATCATTAATCCATTATTAACGAATTACCATGAAAATATGCGTATCTAAAATAAACCACTAACTACCTAGGCTCACATGTGATCAATAAATCAATTTAAAAAAAATAATCTCATTATAAATCAATCATCCTTCACAAATCAATACCCCAGTTTTCCTTTAAAAAATTCCAATTCAATTTCAAAACACAAATAGGGGGTTTCATTTATTAATTACATTTCAATAAAAAACCAATCTTATATTCTTTCCATTTCTATTTAATCCATTTTCTCTAGAATAATTTTTTACTTTATTTTATAAATTCCATAAATTTGAAAATATTTACCAATTTCAAATTACATTTGAAATGGGTTTTTTTCGAAATGTTTATGAAAAATCAATTTCAAACCGAATTTTCAACAAATTGGGTTTTCAAAAATCAATTAAAGGAAATTTCAAACAATAATAAATTAAAGGTTAAATAAATTGTCCAAATATAAACAGACCCACCTAAATTTAATAACAAAAATATACAACCACAACAAGACTCAGAAATGAAGGAACAATTCATATAAGATATAGTAACAAAACCTTGAATCTTGATTTAACAACAAAGTTTAAATCCATCAATACCAAGACAATATTTCAAACTCCAAGGAGGAAATAGAGAGAGATGAAAAAATTCTTACCCATAGAGATCCCCACAAAATAATATGATGATCACTAATTGAGGGGATCATCCATAGGAAGAAGAAGACATAAAAATCACATAGGAATAGTCTCTACGTTAAGAGTAATGAATCCTGGAGGAATGAACTAAGAATTACAGCCGGGCCTCCTACTTATAACCAACACTCAGTATTTCATATGGATTTTAATATAATTACACATTGTGTAATTTTTTAGTCCCACATATCCTAAAAAACCCATCCCTTTTCCTTTGGAAGCTGATTTTTATTATTAACATGATGGGTAAGCTATGTACAACATGTAACCTTTCACGTTGTGTACCTATTTCACGACATACACTCAGAGAAGATTACATGTCATGTAGACCTATTACATGGTATGTAAAATCCCTAGAATAATACAAATATGTAGGTTTTCATGATAAAAAGTAAATCAAATCATTTAATTAACCACTACATGTATCCTCCAAATTCATTCTCTGCATTTCCCAACCAACAAACAAGGAAAATGAAAAAAAAATATTCAAAACATACTTCGATGAAAGGTAATGGGTCATTATAACCTCCCCATCCTAAAAAATTTCTATACCTAGAAATCCTATCAAGAAGATTCGGTATCCAAAATGTGAGTCCACTAAACACTCATCAGTGAATCCCTCTCCCAATTATCATTCAAATTAGAATCATTCTTTCACATCACTTAGTCCAAAGGTATCATCCTCAAACAAAGTAACTTTTTCTCAAAATGAACTATCCCAATTGGATTGTCAGTCATGGATAAATCAGGCTCAACATCACGATTAATCCATCTCAAAATGTGATATGGATCATAAATATACCTTTTTAGTTGTGAAAAATGGAACATATCCACTATATAGGAAGTTATATTTGGTAATACACATTCCCCATCAGCTCAACAACATCAAAAAGTCCCAAAAAGCATGTCAAAATATTCCCTTTCGTCCAAAATCATTGATGGCCTAAACGAGGTGAGACCTTTAAGAACACCTTGCACCAACTGAAAACTCCAACAATATACATTAATGATCAGAATAAGAATTTTACCATCTTTGTGCTATCAACGTACACTGAAAAATTAATTGAATATTTTCTAACATCTCAAAGACCATGATCGGACCATACAAGGAACATTCACTAATATATGACCAACACAATGGAGATTTACATGGCCTTCCATAAAAGGCCACAAGGGGATATATTTTGATCATGGATTGGTAAAAAATATTATAATAAAACTCAACCAATCCCAAAAATTGGTTAGATCATGAATAGTTATAACGTGAGCTAATTTGGTTAGCCAATCGATCAGAACCCATATCACATATTTCTTTCTATGGGTACATGGTAAACCAACCACAAATTCTATAAGGATTTCATTCCACTTCCAAGTCATCACTAGAAGTGAATGAAGAAAACCCTATGAATTATGATGCTTATATTTTCCCTATTTGAAAGTAAAATAATAAGAAAAAAAATCCGCAATGCATCATCTCTAACTCAACCACTCGAATCATTACCACATATCATAAATCATCTTTGTGGATCTTGGGTGCACAACCCACTAAGAATTATGGAAATATACTATCACATATTTTATCATAGGTAATGACAAGAAAAAATAATCTAAAAATCATAACACACCCTCCATAGATAATGACCACTCAATAATGATATCTACACCATAAAGTTGGTCCCTAACTCTATAGAATTAATCCTCAAGATAATGTCATTGAAGACCCATATTAGGAAGAGATGAGGTCAACTAAATATTATCAAAGACAACCTTGTACCAAATTCTAGAACTACAATATACAACTATGCAAAAAGTTCCATCTAGTTCCACTTTTCCAATGATTCTATCATTTCGTGGGTTGGAAGATTCCTTCTCAATACATCATTAATGAGATAACCTTTCCCCATGGTATGGGAAATATAAATACAAAAACATTATATATACACCATCCAAGGACTATGGAAGTGATTCAAATCTTTTTGAGAGAATATATTACTCTTGCTTTTGTGGTCTAAATATATGATAAACGTATCTCTAGAAAGGTAATGCCTCCAACTCTTACGTTCATGTATTGTAGTTGTAAGTTCAATGCAATGGTTTCGAAATTATTATAGTGTGTTGTAAGATACAATGATCTATAGGAAATTATATGATCACCCTACATATGAACACAGACCAAACCCAAACCTGATGCATCATAGAATACCAAATAGCCATTCCCATCCTATAGAAGATTCAAAAATTGTGCTAAAGTTAATTTTTTTCAGATCAACAAAAGAATCTTCAAATTTTTTATTAAAAAAAATCACTCCCATACGTGTAAGATCAGTCATCAGAGAAGATAACTTTGAGAAATACTTTACAAACCAGTGATGATATCTATCTAAACCTAATAATATGTGATTCTTGAAAACATTATGTGATTTCTATGATTTCATAAAAATCTTATACCTTCTTAGGACCAACTAAAATACCTTTTTTTGACACCATGTGTCCCAATAACGTCAATTCTCAAATCTAAAAATAAAAAATTGATAGATTGGAGTAAATTTAGTGATTTATCATTAGTTATAGAACTACTCTTACATGACAGACATGATCCTACAAAGAATTAGAATATATCATGATTTTATCCACAATGAACACCATGAACGTATCAGTATATTCTTGGATAATACTATTCATGAAACTAATAAATACTATAAGATAATTGGTTAGACCAAATGGAATTACAAGGCACTCATAATGGATATACCTACTCCAGAAATGAATTTTCGTATCGTAAAATTATTTCATTCTCAACTAGTGATAACCAGACCAAAGATCAATCTTTTAGAAAAACTTATGCCATTTAAATTATTCAAAAAGATCATATATTAAAGTAAATTGATACATGTTGTTTATCTTATCTTGGTTAATTTTTTGGAAATCAACACATAAGAATTTTTTGAATCATCTTTCATAGAAAATTCAATAGGTTTTACCCTAGAGGACACACTCTGCTGTATGAATACATTCTCTAAGAGATCATCCAACTAATTCTCAAAATATATCATTTTTGGTGGTTCCAAATAGTAAGAAGGAATAGATACTAGATGAGTACCAAACACTAAATCCATAGAAAACTAAACCTCCCTTATCAGGGGAAAACTAAAGATGTGAGAAGGAAAAACAACAAGAAAATTGAGAATCACTAGAGGGAGACCATCACTCAAATATTCTCACTCTAGATCAAATGAAAACACCGATATAACTTTTCCCAACTCTAGATAAGAATGTTTTGATTTACTTGAACTTAGGCACCACTCTCCCTAAAATATACAGCTCAACTCATTAGGAATAGTAAAGGAAAATTATTCAAGACAAAAATAAATTATGGATTAATTATAAATGATATAATCCATCTAAAAAATTACATTAACAGATTTCATGTTGAGAACCATAAAATACAAATAAATCACAAACATAGATAAATATAAGACACAATTAGGATAGTAGAGACCCTTCTCCCCTTTTGTTCTTAGGGGTGTCATAATTTCTATCATATAATATAAAATCTTGGAATGAAGATTTAACATGATCATAATATGAGTTGATATAAATGGTTGAGATGAAATAATATCAAATGGAAAAGTCACTAATGATGAATCTATAGTTTTAGTACCTCTAATAGTCATTAGACAATTATTTAATTCCTATGGAGAATCTTATAATGTGTAAAGATGCTTCATTATAGATGCATGTGACTAAATCCCCTTAGATCGGGAATCTTTTATTTGCACCATAATAATTTTTGGCTCTGATGATCCCATTCCACTAAATTGATAAAAATAGATATAATAAAACTTATATAAGGGTCATGAATGTCTATAGGAACATTATATCTTGAGTGCTTTAGTGAAAACCAATTTTGAATTCCAAGCCTTGTCACATGAGAAGAATGTCAAAGTGCATCTTCCTAGCACTACAAAAGTTATAGAAGAACGCTATTATTGAGATACACCACGATTATCCTCACTCTTTCTCTTACCATTATGAAAACCTAGATAACCACCATTAGGAGAAAATGGAACTCCAATCAACCTTTAATTACTAAAAATCTCTAGTTTGACCATCAACGCCCTATCCAATACATTTGAATATGAAGAGAGCATCAATAAGAAAACCTAAGAATAAATGTGAGATATATATCCAATTTCTATGTGTTGAGTCTTCATATTCTCATTTGATACAATATCTTGTGTAAAATGAATATGCTTAGTGAATTGGTTCACATATTCTATCATGGTCCTGTCGGCTTTCTTGAGTTTGAAAAAATCCATATCCTTTGCCAACACCATAGAATCTATATAGAACTTGTTAGTGAAAAGTAGATTAATGTGCTTCCATTATAATTCCTCATGCTTTTTTACCATAACTATTGAGTCCCACCAATTTCTTCTAGGTCCCTTTAGCTTAAAGGTAGTATACTTCACCTTATTAGCTATTGTTTTTTCATGAAATTCAAACAGAATCTCAATATTTATCAACCAATCCTTATCCTCTAAAGGATCATTAGAGCATGGGAACACTGATGGATTCGAGAGAAGAAACCCCTAAGAAAAATTATGATATTCATCACTCTAAGATTCCAAAACTTGAGTCTAAAAGGGAATGGGTGTCGATTGTTATTCTAGAGATTGGAAAACATGCACAACAAACATAACCATATTTTAGTCCATGATAGGATTTTCTTATCATGTTTCATCAGAAGCTTCCTCCTGGATCCTATTCACATGATTTCACGTATTCATTATGAAATAAAACCTTGAAAAACAACATTGATGATATTATAAGATTAATCAAATCAACAAATAAAATAAGGGAAATAAGGAAATTTAATCCCATTAGATAAATAAAAAAGATATATAAATCAACCTATCCAAATAAATAACATGGAAAAGACTGGAACTAATACTCAATATTTTTTTTGAAACCATAGGCATTGACATAAATCCCATTAATATTAGATTATTCTAAGAACTCACTGACAACTAACTATTAATTTTTGAAATGATCTCAAACTACATAATGATATCAATGAAAGATGATCAACATGCAACTCTGATACTACTTTCTCACAAACCATCCTAAATACCCTAGTACCCTAATACCAGATTTGAAACTGACATAGCACAAAGGGGATTTCCAATACACATGGGCTGATGACTAGCACCTGGTATAATACATGATAAAATAGGAAACAATTTTTGCACAAAAAATAAGGAATGATATAGATACATACCAATATGCTCAAAAATCCACGATGAGATATTACTAGAATCCAAAAAAGTATATCAAAACGCAAATAGTACATCATCAATGGTTAAATATTATAAAAAGTCAAACTAAATATCCCAAAATACATATAACTCCATGTCCATCAGATCAAGAACATCCACCTCCTATAAGAAGCATTTTCCCTTTACTATGGCCTGACAAGAGAAAATCCAAAAAATTCTTGAAGGAAACGGTAGGTGTGAGTTAAAAACCCATATGGTTCTAACCACGTGACCCATAATAATATTCCATAATAATAAACCAAAACATGATTAAAATTTAAATAAAACAATCCAGGGTGATACAATTTCTTATTTTAAAAAACATGTTTTTCTATTTCTAAATGATAGATAAAATATAAAACATGGCTTAAAAGCACTAGATATTAAATAGTTTATATAAAACACAAGGCATGAGTAAATTAGTTTCACAATAAATGGAATTTGTAATCAAAATCACTCCCAATGAGTTCCATAGTCATATTCCCAACTATATAACAAATTTTAGTTATCGGATGTTCAGAAATATCATATCAATGATCATGTCTAATATGTGTGCACACATCCCTCAAGATCATATTAAATAGGAATAATTATAATCCAATCATGATCAGATCGTCTGAATTAGTTTTTTGTAAGAGTTTCCATCTTCAATCCATTACTAGGGAATTACCATTCTAGCATGATTGTCCCAAATAAACCAATAACTACCCAGGCTTTCATGTGCTCAATAACTAAATTTAAAAATGAAAAAGCATCACATTTCAAATCAATCATCATTCAATAAATAATTTAACTCTTTTTTACATTTCAATATGACAATTCAATTTTAATTTCAAAACAAGGATTTTCATCAATTCAATCCTTTTTAGTAAAAAATAAATCAATGGTTTTAATCATTTCAGTTAATAGAACTTTCTCAACAATCCATTCTTAATTTATTTCCTAAATTCCATCAATTTTATAATATTCCCCAATTTCCAATTCCATTATAATTTGGGGTTTTTTTCCCAAAATTACATGTCAAATCAATTTTAATCGCAATTTTCATCGAATTGGGTTTTTACAAATAAATTTAAATAAATTTCAAACAATAAGAAATTTAAGGTTAAATCAATTGGAAAAGATTAAACAGAACCACCTACCTTTAATCATAGAAATAAACACACGTAACAGGACTCAGTAATGAAAGAAGAATATGTAGAAGATTTAGGGACTCGACCTGTAATAAGTATTGAAAAATGATGGGTTTAGATCCATCAATCCCAATATGGTCTGACAAAATCCATGAAGGAAGGAGTGGGATATGGTAAAACTGCGTACTTGGAGAGAAGAACCACAACTGACATGATGATCACTCACTCAATAAATAATTTAACGTAATAAAAGGACAGTAAAATCTCTTAGGAAGAGTCTATAGTTCAAGAAAAAGGAAAATTGGTGGAATTAAATAATAATTTCATTAAGGCCACTTTCATAAAACCAACACTCATGATTTTTAGGGTGAGTAACCAATTATATGTCATGTAAATGTTGAGTCCCACAAACACTAAAAACACAATTCCCTTTTTATATGTTTCTTAATATTTACATTTTGTGTAATATATTCTTGATTTGTAACCTTCTACACTATGTACCCATTTCATGGGTTCAACCAAGTGATGATTACATATCGTGTAACCCCATTACACATCATGTAAATCCACAAAAGATTATAAAACTGTATATTTTTACACTAAAAATTCAAATAAATCTCTAAATTCAGAATTAGAGTTATCCTCTCAATTCTTTTCTAACATTACTCAACCAAAAACTAAGGAAACCCAAAACTAAGGTAAAAAAATACCAAACAAGAAGGTAATGGGGTGTTATAACCTTTGTGGACATAATTTTGAGAAATGGATTCAATATTTTCATTCAGAATTTTAACATCCCAGGTAAATAAAAAAATAAATAATTTTCATATTTATTAATATTTTAGAATTAAATATTATTTTTACATTAAAGGGGCTGCTATGTTCGATAGAGTACCTGATACGCAACAATGAGTTTCTTTGAAATCTTATGTTACACACTAGTAATAAAATAATATTATTTTAAATGGTAGTTAACACGTAGCCATTGTATTGGAGGGAATGAATATAAATAACTAAAATATGATTATATATGTTTGTTAAATGTTATTACATTTATCCAATAAAGGATAAAGGCTTAAAATACGAAAAGAATTCAATTTTAGGCATAGATACTCTTATATTCACTAAAAGGTCGAACTATCGCCTTTTGATGGAGAACCCTCTTTAAATATAGTTTGGTCAATCTTATACATTATATTGGACCAAATAAAATTCTTCTTTAGAATCGGGACATCAAAATTTACTTTGTGTAAATTTTTGGTATTTTTCCGATAAAGTTCATTTTTTAATGAATAGTGAAAAATGTTGTATTTTAATTCAAAACCACTTTTTAATCTAATTTACTTATATGATAAGATTATATTTTGAATTGGTTTTAAAGTGAAATTAGAATACATTTTTACCATTTAATCCAATAGTGGGTTTTGAAATTAATTTCACTTTGTAATTGGACTTAAACTAGTGTCAATCTTTTTATATATATTATTTCATAAAAGCACGCTATTTGTTCTGACAGCGGGAATTAATTATTAAATTAATTAATGTAACTCATATGATTTGAATTTTGTAAAGTATACATCATTTTTGAATTCAGAATATCAAATATAGCTTACGGTGAAGTTTTGGTATTTTTCTGAAAAACTTCAATTTTTGACAAATTGTTAAACCACTAAGTGGTACTTAAAAAAACTGATTTTTCATTTAAATGAAATTTTACCACCTCTATGTTTTGAATTTCAAAAATCTGACCAACATGGTTGTCATTAAGAAGTAAAATTTTGTTCAATGTGATTAAAATAATTTTTTTGTGAATAATAACTTTTAAGTTTTTAATCGCGATTAGAGGTAATTAGTGTAGTATAAGGTAAAAATAATGTTTTAATAATATGAAATGACCTTGAAACATGTCCTACCCTTATTTAATGTTTCATGTCCGACTAAGAAAATCCATGGGTCAACTTTGGGACCCCATGGATCCACTTTGGTAGGAAAATGACATTAATAACTTTTTATTTAATGTTAAAATTAAAATGTCACAAACATGAGTTGTTTTACTAAAACAATTTTTAAATGGGGTTATACAAGTCATATTTTTGACTATAAATATTAATTAGAAAGATAAAAATATTTCCTACATAATTATATTTTTTTATAATTTTTATACATTAAATAAATTAAATTATTTATGACACCATGATGATGCAGCGATTACCTCATTATTTAACGATTTAAATAAAAATAAAAGATAATGTAAAATCTAAGACCTACACTTGTCAAAAACCTATTGGATGGGTGGATTTCGAACTCTAATGACCTTATCCTTGAAATATATAATTTTGGGTCCTTTAAAATCCGAAAATAATTTTATAATAAAGTAAACTTTTATAACTTTCCAAGAGTTCCCCTCCTCTCCTCTTATATAAGGCCCCCACCTCAACCATCTTACCCACACATCTCAAGACATTACCGCGGCCAACCCCTGACCATTTTGTCTCTACACATCCCTCTCTTACTCATAGAAGCCTCAAATTGGGCAGAAGTCAATCCAAGGAAGCCTTTGAGCTCAAATCAAAAAAAGTTACCTGATTTAAAGGTATAGTCTTCTATTCTGTTCTTATGTTTTATTTTACTTCTCCAACCCCCTAAAATCTTTTTATTACATTCTTTTGTAACAACACTAGTATATTAAATATACTAGGATGTTTTTATGAGAAGGATTAGAGCTACACCTACACACACATTCATCAAATGTTTAATGAACATACTGTTTCTGTGGTTGGCGATTTTCTGCCTCACAAAACGATGATTGTTCAATCTTCTTTTAACACCTTTCATTGTCGACATTAATATGTCACTCTATTTATATATGATTTATATTATGTTTATGTCTTCCTTATTCTTAGGTATTTTTCATTTATGGAATACCATTTTGGGTTCCATTTTGGGTAAACACGATAATTTCATTTTAGGAAGTGCGGACTACCGCCCCCTCAAAGTTATTTGACTCGTTAATACCATATGTGGAACGTATAAAGGATAGAGTTAATGTTATTATATAAGATGTTATACTAGATTTATAA
This sequence comes from Viscum album, assembly GCA_963277665.1. NCBI lineage: Eukaryota > Viridiplantae > Streptophyta > Magnoliopsida > Santalales > Viscaceae > Viscum > Viscum album. Next base: position 1,237,283,471 of record OY728137.1, on the reverse strand, counting down.
TATACCCTTATATAATTATTATTTCACTCCATTAAATATGGAATAGAAATGAATGTACCGTTCATGCGTACGTATGGATTACCGTCTCCATGAACGGTGCATTTCAGTTCTTATCCCCAAATGTAATGTACTGTTATAAGTACATATATATAATGGATATATATGATGTATGTTAAATCTAAATGATGAATATAATTCTGGAATTAATATATACATATCTCTCATTTAGTTTTAATTCCATTAATATGACATAGAAATGAAAGTAGCGTTCATGCATACGTACGGCTTACCGTCTCCATGAACGGTGCATTTCATTTCATACCTCTATGTGATTATATAATATTATAAATGCATGTATATACTAGATATATATGATATATATGGCATCTACATCATGAATATCCTTCTTGAGATAATAGATATTTGACTACGTGGACAACTTGTAAATATAAGAAGTTCACTTTTGACTCAAGTACCAAATATCGACAAAACGGTCGTTATTAACATAAATGATTACATAATGTTCATAACATGGTAATAAGTGATATAAAAGGAATAATTAACTTGAAAAAGGTTCTTAAGAAAGTAGAAATTAACTCAAATTTATTATTCAGGACATTAAAGAACGACCGAGTCAAGTTGGACCCGAGTTATGGGACTTCATCTCAATCTCCTTTCATTGAGGCATATTTTGTTTTATACACAACTTTATTTTATATGGTGTATAAACCATTTTTACTCTGATTTTTATTCAAAAGGAATCTTTTTAAACGTATCATTTTAGTTAACGATAAAAGGGAATGATTTTGTCGTACGTATGCGGCAACAACGACCGTTTCCGCCGCCGTGAGTATTATTTGGTCTTTGTCTTCCTCAACAAGCCGAAATGTTTTTTAAAATGAAATAAATACCATATACTCTTTTATGTATTTTTTTATTGAAAATGGTTTTTTATAATGGATTTGTTATGTCAATATATTTAAGTGATATATTTTGATCGGAATGTGGAAATGTTTTCTTTCCAATATATTTGTTTTATGTCTTATGATTTTGTAGTGGTACTTGGACATTTGACAGGTGTTTAAGTGATAAACCATATGATGGGTGGTACCGTGAATACCAGGATGGGTGGTTACGTTATAACTTCCAATGCATTGGGTATGGAAGTCGGTCGTATGGCTATTCCATTAAGTGATATGTGTGGAAGTCGACCGTATGTTTATTCCATTTAAGTATGTTTATGTCCCAGGTTACCTTTATATGTTATGTTTCCTTTATATGGGTTTTATGGTAATATTTTGGTAACAAAAGGGTAAGTCATGATATTTTATTCAGTGAATATTTTTTACTACTTCATAAAGGTGAAAGGTATTACTTTGATAAAGTATAAATGATTTGTTTCTTGTTTTGAAAAACTAATAGTTTTCATTCTTTCTGTATCCCTTACTGAGATTTTTATGCTCATCCCTTGTTTTTGAATTTTTTTTCAGATGTCAAGGGAATGGTATATAGTGTTTTGATAGTTTCAAGGAAGTGTCAAAAAAGAATCCATGTTTTATTTTAAATATGATTCTGTTTATGGGAAAAATGATTATTATCTTTTTTGTAACCACGTTGTTTAAATGTGGAATGTAATTCATGTTTTATGATCCAATTCTCTAAAACTCTAAACCTGAAAATATCCTCAATGTGAATTATTCATTTAATTCAATATTAAGTAAGGTTTAAGGCCCTAAGGCCTTATATTTGGTATCAGAGTTCGGTTTAGACAACGTTAGGAGTTATAAATTTGTTAAATTATAAATTAATTTATGGTATTATTGAAATGATATAGCATTTAAAGAATAACATGTTTCTTTTTCTAAGATATTTCATTGTTAAGAATGGTTTTTCATAGAGGAAACGGAAAAGATTTTCTGGGAAGGCATACAGAGGGAAATGACCTTTCAAATCAGTATCCTGAGATGGTCAGAATCGGAAATAAATAGTTTGTTTTAGTGGTGGCTAAGTTGACTCAGGTGAAAAATGTTGGTTGTGTTTATTGATGATATTTTGGTTTTTTCTACAAGTAAAGAGGAGCATTAAAGTCATTTAAGGGTTATCTTGAAAACCATAAAAGAAAAGTAAATGTATGGAAAATTCAGCAAGTGTGAGTTTTGGTTACAACAAATTTCATTCCATGGTCACATTGTTTCAAAAAATGGCATAACTGTTGATCCTGCTAAACCAAAAGTTGTTTAAGAATGGCCAAGACCCACAAATGTAACCGAGATCTGTAGTTTTCTTGGTTTGGAAGGTTACTACCGAAGGTTTGTTGAAAATTTTTCATGGTTATCTAGTCTAATGACTAAGCTAACTCGGAAGGGTGTTAAGTTTATCTGGACAAAAGATTGTGATGATTTTTTTCAGGAGTTGAAAAGAATATTGGTGAATGCTCCATTTTTGGCACTTCCTTCCAGGAATGGTGAGTTTGTTATCTATAGTGATGATTCATTGAAAGGACTTGGTTGCTTCATAATGTAAAATGATCAGGTAATTGCATATGCTTCATGTCAGTTGAAAATTCATGAGGTAAATTACCCTACACATGATTTGGAATTAGCTGTTGTTGTTTTCTCTTTAAAAATTTGGAGGCATCATTTGTATGGAGTAAAGTGTGAAATATATACTGATCACAACAGTTTAAAGTATATATTCACTCAGAAATAATTTAATATGAGATAGAGGAGATGACTGGAATTAATCAAGGCTTATGATTATACAATTCATTACCATCCAGGAAAAGCAAATAAATTGGCTGATGCTTTCAGTATAAAAAGTAATGCTTCATTAACCATGCTACCTTTAGAACGAGATCCTTTGGTTTTTGATTTGATGAACTTTGGCATAGAAGTTTTTGGTGTAGGAAGTTCTTCTGTTTTTTTTAGGTATCAGTGAGATTATCACTATCAGACAAAATTAAGCAAGCGCAGAAGAAAGACAGTGGGTTACAGAAAAAGGTAGAGCTGGTTCAGAAGGGTAAGTTTCCTGGATTAAACATTGATAATGATTGTGTTTTGAGGTTTGGGAAAGGATTATGTGTGCCTGGTGATTCACAGTTAAAGAATGAGTTGTTATGTGAGGCTCATAGTTCCTCTTTTTCAGTTCATCCTGGCAGTACTAAGATGTACAGAGATCTACGGGAGTATTTCTAGTGGGATGGAATGAAAATAGATATTTCCAATTTTACTATGAAGTGTTTGAATTGTCAGTAGGTTAAAGTAGAGTGGAAGTTACCGAAAGGGATGATTCAGCCTTTACCAGTGCCAGAGTGGAAATGGAAAAATGTATCCATGAACATTATTGTGGGATTACCGAGGACATCTCGAGATAATAATGCAATCTGGGTTATTGTTGATCACTTGACTAAATCTTCTCATTTACTTCCTATTCGAGATACATTCTCTCTAGATCAAGTTTCTCAATTGTATCTTTAAGTGATAGTTAGGTTTCATGGATTTCCCCTCTCCATTGTATCTGATCGTGATCCCAGGTTTACTTATAACTTTTGGAAAGTCCTTCAAAATTCATTGGGTATTGAATTAAATTTTTGTACAGCTTTTTATCCTCAATCAGATGGGCAGTCAGAACAAAAAATTCAGACATTGGAGGATATGATAAATTCTTGTTTGATGAATTATCAGGGAAGTTGGGACCAACATCTTTCTTTGGTTGAATTTTCATATATTAACAGTTTTCATTCCAGTATACAGATGGCACCGTTTGAGGCATTATATGGGAACTGGTGTCGAACTCCAGATTTTTGGGATGAAGTAGGTGAAAGGAAGCTGATGGGACCAGAATTGGTAGAAGAGATGGAAGAAAAAGTTCAGTTGATTCAGAAACACATGAGAATAGCTCAGAGCAGACAGAAAAGTTATGCGGATAACCGTAGGAAGGATCTATCTTTCAAGGTAGGTGATCATGTTTTTCTCAAAGATTCACCATGGAAAAGTGTGATGCGATTTGGTAAGAAAGGAAAGATGAGTCCAAGGTTCATTGGACCATATTAAATTCTGGAGAAAGTTGGATCAGTTTCATATAGAGTGGCATTACCTACGAGTTTATCTCAGGTACACAATGTTTTTCATGTTTCGATGTTGAGAAAGAATATGCCAGATCCATCTCATGTTTTGAGCCCAGAGGTAGTTCAGTTGTAAGAGAATCTCTCCTATGAAGAAAAACCAGTCCAGATTCTTGATCGAAGAGAGCAAGTGTTGCGAAATAAGGTAATTCACCAGGTAAAGGTTTTGTGGAAAAACCATATGGTTGAAGAGGAAACATGGGAATCTGAAAATGCTATGAGGGATAAATACCCCCACTTATTTTGATAAGTGAATAAAATTGTGAGGACGCAATTCCCAAAAGGGGGGAAGGATGTAACATCTCAGGTAAATAAAAAAATAAAGCATTTTCATTTTTCTTAATATTTTTTAATTAAATATTAATTTTACTTTAAAGGGGTTTCTATGTTCAATAGCGTACCTGATATGCAACAATGAGTTTCTTTGAAATCTTACGTTGCACATTAGTAATAGAATAATATTATTTTAAATTGTAGTTAACATGTAGTCGTTGCATTGGCGGGAATGAATAGAAATAAATAAAATATGATTATATATGTTTGTTAATTTTTTTTACATTTATCCAATAAAGGATAAAGGCTTAAAATACGAAAAGAATATAATTTTAGGCATAAATACTATAATATTCACTAAAAGGTCAAACTATCGCCTTTTGATGGAGAACCCTCTTTAAATATTTCTTTGGTCACTCTTATAGATTCTATTGGACCAAATAAAATTCTTCTTTAGAATCGGGACATCAAATTTACTTTGTGTAAACTTTTGGTATTTTTCCGATAAAGTTCATTTTTTTAATGAATAGTGAAAAATGATGTATTCTAATTCAAAACCACATTTTAATCTAATTTACTAATATAATTTTATTATCTTTTGAATTAGTTTTAAATTGAAATTAGAATATATTTTTACCATTTAATGCAATAGTGGTTGTTGGAATTAATATCACTTTGAAATTGGACTTAAACTAGTGTCAATCTTTTTATATATATTGTTTCATAAAAACACGCTATTTGTTATGACAGCAAGAATTAATTATTAAATTAATTAGTATGAAATATATTATTTGAATTTTTTAAATTAGACATCATTTTTGAATTCGGAATATCAAATATAGCTTAGGGTGATGTTTTGGTATTTTTCTGAAAAACATCAATTTTTGATGAATATGAAAACAACTAAGTCGTACCTAAAAAATGATTTTTCGTTTAAATGAAATTTTACCACCTCTGTGTTTTGAATATCAAAAATCCTACATACATCGTTTTCATTAGGAAGAAAAATGTGGTTCAATTGGATTAAAATAATTTTTTTTGTGAATAGTAACTTTAATGTCTTTAATCGTGATTAGAGGTAATTAGTGTAGTTTAAGGTAACAATAATGTTTTAATAATATGAAATGACCTTGACACATGTCCTACCTTTATTGGACGTGTCATGGAAGACTAATACAATCCAGGGGTCAACTTAGGGACCCCATGGATCCACTTTGATATGAAAATTACATTAATAACTTTTTATTTAATGTTAAAATTATAATGTCACAAACATGAGTTGTTTTACTAAAATAATTTTTATATGGGGTTATACAAGTCATATTTTTTACTATAAATATTCATTAGAAAGATAAAAATATTTCCTCCATCATGATATTTTTTTATAATTTTTAGACATTAAATAAATTAAATTATTTATGACACCATGATGATGCAGCGATTTCGTCATTATTTAACGATTTAAATAAAAAGAAACGATAATGTAAAATCTAAGACCAAAACTTGTAAAAAACCTATTTGATGGGTTGATTTCGAACTATATTCACCTTATCCTTGAAATATATAATTTTGGGACCTTTAAAATCAGAAAATAATTATATAATAAAGTAAACTTTTATAACTTTCCAAGAGTTCCCCTACTCTCCTCTTATAAAAGGCCCCCACCTCTACCACCTTACCCACACCTCTCAAGCCTTTTTCTCGGCCAAACCATAACAATTTTGTCTCTCCACATACCTCTCTTACTACTAGAATCCTCACTTTGGGAATAAGTCTTTCCAACAAAGCCTTTGATCTCAAATCAAAATGAGTTTCTCGATTTAAAGGTAGTGTCTTCTCTTGTGTTCTTATGTTTTATTTTGCTTCTCCAACCCCCTAAACTCTTTTTATTCCTTTCTTTTGTAACAAAACTAGTATATTCAATATAATAGGATGTTTTTATGAGAAGTATTAGAGCTACACATACACACACATTTGTCTAATGGTTAAATAAAATACTATTTCTGTGGTTGGCGATTTTCTGCCTCACGAAATGATGATTGTTCAATCTTCTTTTAACACCTTTCATGGTGGACATTAAGATGTCACTCTATTTATATATGATTTATATTATGTTTATGTTTTCCTTATGCTTCTTTATTTTTCATTTATGGAATACCTTTATGGTTTCTATTATGGGTAAACATGATGATTTCATTTTAGGAAGTGTGGACTACCGCCCCCTCAATGTGATTTGATTCATTAATACCATATGTGGAATGTATAAAGGTTGGAGTTAATGTTATTATATAAGATGTTATAATGGAATTATAATATACCCTTATATAATTATGATTTCACTCCATTAAATATGAAATATAAATGAATGTAGCGTTCATGCGTACGTACGGCTTACCGTCTCCATGAACGGTGTATTTCATTTCATATCCCCAAATGTAATGTACTATTATAAGTACATATATATAATGGATATATATGATTTATGTTACATATAAATGATGAATATAATTATGTAATTAAAATATACATATCTCTCATTTAGTTTTAATTCCATTAATATGACATAGAAATGAAAGTAGCGTTCATGCGTACGTACGGCTTACCGTCTCCATGAATGGTGAATTTCATTTCTTACCTCTAAATTATTATGTAATATTATAAATGAATGTATATACTGTATATATATGATATATATGTCATCTACATCATGAATATAAATCTTGAGATAATGGATATTTGACTACTTGAATAACATGTAAATATAAGAAGTTCACTTTTGACACAAGTACAAAATATCGACAAAACGACTGTTATTAACTTAAAATGATTACATAATATTCATAACATGGTAATAAGTGATATAAAAGGAATAATGAACTTGAAAAAGGTTCTTAATCATGTAGAAATTAACTCATGTTTATTATTCTGGACATTAAAGAACGATCGAGTCAATTCGGACCCGAGGTATGGGACTTCGTCTCAATATCCTTTCATTGAGGAATATTTTGTTTTATACACAACCTTATATTATACGGTGTATAAACCCCTTTTACTTTTAATTTTATTCAGAAGGAATATTTTTATACATAGCATTTTACTAAATGATATAAGGGAATTTTTTTTTTCGTACGTATGCGGCGACAACGACCTTTTCCACCTCCATGAGAATTATTTGGTCTTTGGCTTCCTCAACAAGCCATAATGTTTTTTAAAATGAAATAAATACCATATACTCTATTATGTATTTTGGTATTGAAAATGGTTTTTATCATGGATTTTTTATGTCAATATATTTACATGATATATTGTGATCAGAATGTGGAAATGTTTTCTTTCCATTATATTTGTTTTATGTCTTCTGATTTTATAATGGTACTTGGACATTTGACGGGTAGTTACATGATAAACCATATGACGGGTGGTTTTGTGAATACCAGGATGGGTGGTTACGTTATAACCTCTAATTCATTGGGTATGGAAGTTGGCCGTATGGCTATTCCATTAAGTGATATGTGTGGAAGTCGACCGTATGGTTATTCCATTTAGGTATGTTTATGTCCCAAGTTACCATTATATGTTATGTGTTCTTTATATGGGTTTTATGGTAGTCTTTTGGTTACAAAAGGGTAAGTAATGATCTTTTATTCAGTGAAGTATTTTTACTACTTCATAAAGGTGAAAGGTATTACTTTGATAAAGTATACATGGTTTGTTTGTAGTTTTGAAAAACTAATAGTTTTCATTCTTTTTGTATCCCTTACTGAGCTTTTTATGCTCATCCCAAGTTTTTGAAATGTTATTCACAGGTCAAGGGAAAGGTACATGATGTGATGATAATGTCAAGGAAGTGTCAAGAAATAATCCATGTATTTTTTTAATTATGATTTCGTTGATGGGAAAAATGAGAACTATCTTTTATATAACCACTTTGTTTAAATGTTGAATGTAATGCATGTTTTATGAACTATTTCACTAAAACGCTAAACCTGAAATGATCCTTAATGTGAATTATTCATTTAATTCAATATTAAGTAAGGTTTAAGGCCCAGGGCCTTATAATAATACTTAATATTATATAATAACTTCCACTTAATTTTTGTTCAAAATTAATAGTAAAAATAGTAAAAATTAATTATCATCGTTAAGGTTAAAATGGGTTTACTGGGGGGGGGGTATACTAAAAATATAAGTTGTAAAATAGCATAGAAACATTTAAAACATCCATTTTGTAGACATATTTTGACTTTATAACTGATAATGTTTGATAATGGTCAATTTTTTATCCTTTTAAAATGTTTAAAATTTTGGTACTATTTATTCTTTTTAGAAAATTCTATATGTGTCCTCTTACTTAATTATAAATGGACACCCCTATCCTCTCCACTTTACACTTCCAAAACCCTTGCGTTCTGAAAATCACTATTCAAATCCCTTTCTTACTTTCCCCCCCCCCCCAAATTCTAGAAGGATTATTTTATTATGAACCCCTGTCAAGAAGACTGTAGTTATAAACATAAAGGGGTTATACGGATAAGAGGTTATATTATTAACCATTTTTTATTTTAATTATAATTTCATCAATTTAAAATATTATATAACTATATTACATAATATAACATACCACCCATACATTGATATGTTATTATGTTAATTAAATAACTTATATCCTTCTCTTATTCCATAAAATGGGAAAAGAAATTGTCGATCGTGTGTACTTCAAATTACCGCCTCATGAACCAATGTTTTTTTCATCACCACCTATCACAGATGAATATAATAAAGATTTTAACATATTTATATCATATTTATGACATTATAATATATTTTTAACAATAATAACACATATTACTCCTTACTTTCTATTCCATGTGAATATTATAAAGTTGCTGGTGTGTGTGGCAGACTAATGCCTCACGATGCGATGTGATTCATTCATCACTTACACCTTACATGGAATCTAATAAGGATGAGTTTAATGAACATATGAGATATATATGAAATAAAAATTATTATATAAAGTTAATATATTTTATACATTGATCTTATTTCATTCATTGATAAAATGGAAGAAATGTTCATGTCTATGTACGACCTACCATCTCCCTAAACAATGTAATTCATATTCTCTATATTACTTTTATGGGTTTCCATGAATACATTTATAATTAATATATATGATATTTATATCATGTCTAAAATTATAGATATTATTTGACCATGATCAAAGTAAAATGATCGTGAATACCAAACCAAAACAAAAATGAAAAATGAATTATTTATTACTCAAAATGTTATTCTGACAAGGAATTGTTAATAAGAAGGTAAAAAGGTAAAAATTAAGACATATATGGATTTATTCATATAATTAGGGGTTTTTAATATTTTTATAATGATATTCTATTTTTTAAACATGAGGTTAGAATTTGTATGAAGTAATTTGAGACATAAGGTAATGGTTTTGTTTTCCCAATCTGCCTTCTTTGAGACATATGTTATGCTATAAAAATATCTTCTTTTATGAGGTTTATAAACTTCCCCTATGATATGTTATATCATTAATCTCATTATATTAAGTATATTTAATGTTTTATTTGAATTTATGATTAATGGGTCTTAAGATTCAAAAGATACCAAAGTGGTAATGGTTTGATGTTACAATCTCAATATTTCATAGGATTGTTTATGATATGAATTTAATGATGAGATATTATGATATACCACTAAATAAAATCATTTATTTTATAATAATATGGTTACTTTCGAAAAATACTTTTTCATTTCATTTTAATCACCTAAATTATCAAGGATACTATATTAATTGTTTTTTAACAAAAATTGTATTTACCTCTCTCTTTGATCAAAAACCTTTTTTCCCATATAAATTATTTATAATAAAATCAATGAATGGTTTGAATATTCTAAAATAATTTTTATATAAATTTTTACACTTTTTTAATTTATATAAAATTCTATAAAAAGAACCCTTTTTCCATTTTCCAAATAAGGTTATTTTGCATTTGGTAAGAAATATTGAAGGAATGTTTGTTTTTTAAACAATTACAACATGATCATAATTTCCCATTATCATAGAATATAAATGATATAATGTTTCTTTATTTGTTAATATGGATATTTAAAAGGAAAATTATTTTTAATTTTTGTTATGAATTTTTATATTTGAAATATTATTTTTACATTTGAATGGCTATTTTCCTCAAGAAATGTTCTAAGTGGTCTTTCAAAATAATATTCATATATAATGACATAATTTTATGTTACTTAGGATTTAATGGGGATATTATTGAAGTATAAAATTATTATTATTTCTCTAAATTATTTATTTTATGATGAAAATATATTTATGAAACCCATTTCTCTTTCACATGTTATTAAATGAAAAACTTCCTATATAGCCCACTACTATTTTCAGCTGGTTATTCTATGGTGAAATGAAAATGTAATTATGAAACATGTTTATTTTCTATAGGTTATGATATAATAAAATTTTTATAAAACAAATTTCATTTCATGGGTTATGATATGGGGAATGTTTTATGATCTTCTAGAAAAATCTTGTATGGTTATCATAATATGATGGGTGGGACCTATATATACCTCAAATTCATTTGGTAAAAATTGATATATCATGTGATAAACTGGACTGGAATATGGAGTAAACCTAGTTTTCTAAGGAAATCTTTCCACTGTGACAGTATTGGGAGTGAACCTTGGGTACTATAATTTTTTTTGATGTGAACCAATTTCTCAATAATAGTTTTTCCAAAAACCCATGAGTATAAATGATATGATATTAATGGTTATGTGTAATTCAAAAATCTATTTCTAATGCATATTTTATGTTCTAATGGCTCATATTCTTTGTTCAATTATGATTTATGTCTTATGAACTAACATGATTTATTATGTGGATAAATTTTATGATCTATAATATGTATGGTATTCTTCTGAAATGTTATTATCATGTTCTCATCCTTTTATGCTCATGATATGTTCATATCTCCCTTGTTTACCCTTACTGAGCATCCAATATCAACCTTTTAAGTTTTAATTCCTAGGTTATAAAGAAATTATTGATGTATGATATGTATAAGAATGGTTCTAGTTACGAAGAAATGAGTGGGAGATGATATAGCTCACTTATGAACCAGTTTTTGAAGTATTCAAGTTTCCAAAGAAAATAGGCCTAAATGATTCTAGCATGGATAGCCATGTTATGTGATGAATATTCATATATTAATATGTAATATCTATGTATGAAAATATGTGGTATTTACAAGAAAATTTATTTTTATTGTATCACGTGATAATGTTTTAGGGAATATAATTCTTATAAATCATAGTATACCTCATTTAGTATAATTTTAGGCTATGTTGGGAATGAATTGGCTCTCCAAATATAAAGAAAATATCATCTTTTAGTAGAGGGAGACCCTGATTTTATGAATTAAAGTTATAATTATAACTTATTGATCAATAATTTAAAATTATGAAGACCCAATTTCTTTAAGGGGTAAGAATGTGACAATCCAAAAATAATATTATTCTTTAAAAAAGGAACTCATTCCTCACAACACCTTGTTTTTATTTTTTAAAACAGGACATAAAAATCATTTTACATTCCATAATGACTATTAAATAAATAATATCAATTATCATAATATGTGTAATAACCTTTTTAAGTGACGTAGTAATGTTTTATTATAATATGATAATCAAAAATATCTTATTTAATTATTTAATAATGTCACATTTTTTCTATAACAAATCTCAATATAATACAGACTACTTGAATGGGAAGACTAATAGAGATTAAATAAAGTAAAATATTTAAGTTTGGGTCCCCTGGATCCACTAGAATCAATACACCCACAAACAACACTATGAATGAGAAACAAAGAGTTAGTAACACAAAATTAATTTTGTTAATGATATTGTACATTGAAAAATTAAAGTGAATAATAATGTTTATGAATGATGGTTTATTTGATATAAATATGATCATCTACCTATATGTTTTTCAGAATATATGTGTGATCTACATTATGAAAACTAGTCAATAAAATTGTTGTTCAATATTATTGTTGGTTACATAGACACATTTAAGTGATCAGTAATATTATTTAATGATATAATAAAATAATATACAATTTTTTGATATTCAAAAAATATTCTATTAAAAATATTTCACATGATACATTTATACGTTTTAAGTTAAATTATATTTCATGAAATAATTTTATAAATCAATTTTTAAATTTATAATATATTTTAATAAAGCCCTAAATAATTTATATAACAGTAAAAACTATTATTGTAAAATAAAATCTCAAAATATTAATAAATAATTATATTTAGATAAAAGTTAAAATTATCATAAATAAAGAATTATTTTTAGGAAATAATTTTAATTTATTTCTCAAAACATCATAATTATGTCTGTGTCATTTTTTTATATTTATGAAAAATGATTATTTTTTGGAAAAAAAATAAATCAACCACTTATGAGCACTGTAATTTTTTGAAAAAATTATTATGTTAGAATGATTAAAAATATGAGGAAATATTTTCTTCAATCAAAATTTCATTTAATGAGTATATAAATGAATTTATAAATTATAATTTTAACTTATAAATTTATACATTACTTTTTTGATCAAAAAAATAAAATTTTGAAATTAAAATTATTCATGGATTATTTACATTAAATGGGTTAGTTAAGAGGTGTGTTTACATTTGGGAATTCCTTGAATATCCATCCAATTTATCCCAGTCTTCAATAATCCATAAATGTTTTTGGAATTCATTTCACCAACAATTGGTTTACTTAAATAATAAAATGAATAATATTTAATCTTTTTAAAATCACCCACCTCAATAATAAATTCCACACATTCCCCAATCCTCCCTACTCTAAATTCATTTGAAAAAATGTTCTAGTAATATTATCTTCCAGATATCTCCTTAAATGTCCACTCAAGGTCTCAAGGTTCAATCATCATTTTTTGGAAGAATATATTCAATAGAATAAATTTATCCTCTTCTCCCTTTTCATACATATACATACTTTTTATGAGTCTCCTTAATGCCAAATATTATTCCTTTTTATAATATTTGGTTCATCCCATAACTACATAAATTTTGTTTTATCAATTTGGGAACATTCATTATCTCTCAGTATGCCTTTCCCATAATCCATGTTGTATACCATCATTATCTCGAAATCATTTCATGAAATTTTCTCTTTTTCCATGTAATATTCTTTTATTTTGAATACTTAAACCTATTACATACCCATAGAAATTCCCCATAATGTAAATATAGTATATTAATTTGGGTATTGACATTTATGAAACCAACATTCCATTTCCATGGGTCAAAAATGATGTAATGTTCAACTCCTTAGGAACTTATATAATCAATGATTTTATATGAAACCCCTTCATTATTCTCTTCTCATTATTGATGAAATGATTTATTTTGACAAATGTGCATAATATTAATTAATACATTTTAATGTTTCTCCCTAATATTTCTCTAAATCATTGGGTAAAAAATTAATACATATATATATATATGATATATTTTACGATATCATGGTGAATAACCTTGATAATTTTTTTTGACACCATGGTGATAAACTTTTGTGATATGGTTATGAATGTATCAATTTTTTTATTATATACACATTTCAATGTTATGATTTTTTTTCTTTACATTATGATATGCCTCACGTTAAATTTATCATTACTTATTAATATGCGCCACTGTAACATGATAAGTATCTCTTTTATCTAGTCCCATACATGATGTTATGTTCACCCCTTTATTTAATTCATCTCCCCATGAAATGAGAAGTAGTATAATTAACATAGAATGAACCTATGAAAAAAACCATTCAACTTTATCAAAATTATTTTTACATTTTTTATGTAATAATTTCCTAATTTACAAGACACTAAAACTCCAAAATAATTGTTATTGTTAAATTTTCTACCATGTAATGATATTATTATGAAATAAAGAGGTGGGTCACTAAAGAATCATTGAATGAGGTTGAGGATGAAAAATATTTAATTTCACTATGAGTTATATTTTATATTTTCAAATGTAATGTGATATTCCAACATATATCTAGTTTACCAATACTACTAAAATGTATAGTTCTTTGAGATTAAATTACTTGTATCGAGTGAAAATGTAATATAGTAACCACATAATTTGGTCTACTAGGGTTGGGGTCTTTACATTATCTATTCATTACATAGAGGGTGGGGTGAATTACTGAATGTTTTTTTGATTGAAACTGAATTCAATTTATTAATGAACTTACTTGATCATTGATTAGATGAATAATATAAAAACATATTTTTAGGTTCATATATATTGAAAATCTAAGTAACATAATGAGAATATAAACAATAAAAACCCACACAATGATTTTATAATGTTCACCTTGATTTGGGTGAATTCATAGTTGATAATATTGGATAACCTCATGGTAGTAAATATAATTATATTTCTCACATTGGATATAATATGGATACAATATCTTATTTTAACCCTATTTCAAATAAGTTATCTTCTGATAGAGTCAAGTACCACAATAAATTCTTGATGATATAAATTATAGTGGATGATGAAAAATGAGTTCAAAATAATTTTAAAATTACATTTAAAAGATACATATCTTTCATTATTGAAATAAATATATGGTAATTATCCAAATTCAATAGAAAAAAATATCTAAATAGAATAAATTATAGAATATTATTTCAACTTATTGTTCTATAATAAAAATTGACATAAAAATTCAATTAAATCATCACTATTTAATCTAATATATTTTTATGAAGTATCTCCTTCCTCCAAGTCACTCATGAACATTTATTGTATTTATATTATTTAATTTTATACATCCACTCATCAACACACTAAGAAAACAAATAATTCCATTTTTTTATTTTAAAATCCCAAACTAGTTTAACTAAAATTCCATGCACCACAAATCCCAATCAATTTTTAGAAAAAATAAATTAATCCCATATAAAAGACCTATTTTCAGATTTAAAATTTTATCCAATTCTGTATCAGGTGGAATAATTGATTCTTTACTAAAATATACTAACGCATGTATTATTTTGGTGTTTTTCCATTGAAGATACTTGAAAACCACTAGGTACTAATTATATCCCACTGTGATAAAACTAGAAATATTAATTCATATATTAATTAAACTATGAAACTTGCAATATAAACTGAAAATAAATTAGCTTTCCTATAGATATTCTACCTATATTTTATTATCATTGAATGGATAATGTAATACCACCCAAAATCTAATTCTTAACAGTATTGAATTATATCAAAACAAATCTTCTTCTTTCTTAATATATGATCTAAATATGTCAAAATATTCATAGAATATTTTGAAAACCTCATCTATTGTATGAAATACATCGAAAAATGTTTTGTCCCAGGTTAGAAAAAGGTCCAACAGTAATATGACCATGATCCCAAATATTATAAATACATAAAAACCTTTTTATTTTTCTAAGATAATTCTATAATAATACAATTAATCTCAAATACCACTATTTATTTAATTGTATTCACCATATTTTGATTACTATAATTTTCTCTGCAAGAAATCATCAATATATCTCTACTGATTTCTTGGAATCTTTTTTAAAAATTATTCAAATTCAATTAATAAATATTTACAAACAATTAGTAATATTAATAATTAAAATTAATTATTACACTATTTTATCTTTTGTAAAAATATTTTATCAAATCACTCCCCCAAAATATGAAATTTTTATATTTGCTATGCTGAATTAATAATTTTTTATATTTATTTATAAATAAAAATTTAATATAAATTTAGTGAAAATGTTTTAAATTTATGAGAAATATTCCTTTTTGAAAAAATATTAAAAGGAGTGAGAGGTGAGTGAAAATAAACCACTTCATCTCTTCCATGAATTGAGAGATTTGAAGTTCCTATATTCAGCTAGAACATCCAAAATGTCTCCATAAATGTAGATTTTTTAAAAACATATATAGTTTACCTTTATTATAAAAAATGAAATATACCATAATCATTAATGAAAATTTTACATAAGTACATTATACTTGGTATAATTTTGTTTCTTGGAATTTTTTCTAATTGAAGACATTGAAAAATTCATAGTAATCTTCTCATCACATATAATCAGTAATGTAGATTTATCTCTAACCATGAGATATTCTATTTTTGTATTTATACATAATAATAATATTTTAGATTATTGTATTGAATCATAATTGAACGATATAGTACATGATTTTTTGAAAAATGTCTTAATAGAATTCCAATTATCAAATCTCTCTCCCACAAAGAAAAACCATCATGATGTAGATTTTTATCATTATCATTTTTAACCTAATGGAGACATGCATAATAAGGAAAATTAATATTATCTTTCTTATCATGAATAATACTATAATTTACAATAAATTTTTCATCCATAAGGATTATATTTCCATTAATCATGTATATATCCATTTTATCTCTTTGATAATGATCAAAACATGTTACAATATTTATTATCTTAAAACATGAATCGAATAAGTATAAAAAAATTTTATGGGTATTATATGTTTTATATATTTTTTTCCTCGATAATATATATATTTATTTTATCAAATAAAAATTATAGAAAAAATGTATATTCTTCCAAGAAATATTTTATCAATGATTCCCAATCTTAATTATCTTGAGACATAAGCATATATCTATCTTCATCAGTGATACAAGGTCTATGAAATATATTATATATATAAGAAAACATATTTCCAATATTTACTTAATGTGATTGTAAAATACCAGGAAAATATTCCTTTAATTACTTAATAAATGATATACTATACATTAATAATAAAGATTATTAAATTTTTATAGTATTATATGATTTAATTATCATCTTCCACATTCATTATCCTAAACATCAATGACTTTAAATAAGTGTCTAAATAATTATTAAAATATCATATGGTAAAATTTAAATCATTAAAGTGTTTATTTATTTTTAAAACACTTATGTGGTCATCTTCAAGAACAATATTAATCCTTTCTGTTTTTTGATTCACACATTTTTTTAGGATTTTCATTTAGGAATATTTATTTCTAATACATTTTAAATACATTATAAATATATGAAGATATAATATAAGAAAATTTCATTGTGTCATTAGTATTTATATTGGTGAAATTTTTAATTGAAATGTTTCCCTATAATTTATTGGTAAATTTTCAGAGTAATCTCACTTTCTTCTATGTGTATTTTCCATTTTTAATAAACTTATTTTTAAATAACCATTTTTATACAATGATATTTTTTTAACCAGAACCCTTTAATAATTATTCACGATACCATATATTTCTTTATTCCTTATATCAAATTATTCTTTATTCTTGAGATTAACTTCAATATATCTTAGTTTCATAAGATAAATTAAAGATGAAGATGTATACTTCTATATATCTCTTCATTTCCTAAATGATTTTGTTTAATTAACAATAATATATTAATATTTACATTGATTATTTATCATTGAATATTTTTTTTGTAGGTATTATTCTGAATCTATCATTATTACTATAATTTCAATCATATTTTACTACAATAGTTGGATCACTAATAGTAGATTTTTCTTTAAATTCATTTTTTTTGTAAATTTTCACCACTATATATTGTGGGTACTAATAAAGTCATTTAATATAGTTTGAAGAAATTTTTTTAATTGGATACCTTTCAAAATTACTTTAGGAATCATAGAAATAGTTCATACTTGATGACCCTTATTTCCATGATATTAATAAATTATAATAATTACTACCCTTATTACAATAGTTTTAACGAATAATGGTAATACGGAGTACCCAATTCACTTTATTTAAATTTCTAACCATAATATTAATAATATTAATTAAAAAATTAAAATTAATTAATAGAAATGTGTAAATTTAAATTTAAAAAGTTACCAAAATATATTCCTTAGTATATTGGCTTAGGTCGTTATACTACTTCATAGAGATCCAAGGATAAAAATATGGTGAATATATTTTTGAATTATTTATATATTATAATGACTTGAAAACCATGGAATTGGGAATTCTATTAATATGACTCCCAAACTTGGGAAATGGGTTCCTATAGACACATTTTATTAAGGAAAATTTAATAACTAAATTATTTCTATAGAGTTAATGTCCATTGGTGTCAAAACATTTGAGAAATCCTTTTTTCATATTTTTGGGACCAATGACTATATTGTCTCAATCTATATATTCTGTTTATAATTTTTATCGATATTTATAATAATATTAAAGTATCCCATAATCTATTTTTATTTTTAAATAACATCATCAAGAACACTAACATCAAAATTATAATTTTTTTGATGTTATTTTTTATATATTTATTAGATATTTTATCTTTGTTATATTAAAATAAAATCATTTCATTGACAATATCATTAAATTTTATAATATTACTATGAATTTAATTTATGAAACATATTCATTCAAGAAAATTTTAATTTCTTAATTTTTGTTCAATTTTTGTTTCACATTTTATAATATAAAATACAACAATTTGGTGTCAACAATAACTAATTCAAAATATTAATGTTTGTATACATTTGATCTAACAAATAAAACATTGATGTACCATGATTTGAAAAAATCTATCTTTATGTATAAATTAATCCTTAATGAATCATTTTATAGATGTATTATATTTTAATTTAAAAAGAGAACACATCTAACTATTAATTCCATGAATTTCAAAATATTCTTATATATTTACACATGTACATTCAACAAAATTACCATAGTGAAATGTATTAAGAGAAATGATTATTTAATTTTTAATAAGCCTTTTGAAAATTTTAATCAATTTGGTTGGATCATATTTTTTCATAGGAATATAATATAGACATCAAATTAAAATAATCAATAAAATATATTTAGTAATTATCTCTATGTGATAATTTTTTTATAATATACCTACACATGTATAAAAGAACTAGTTTCAATTAAATTGAAGTATGAATTTACAAAATCTTATGAAAATAATCATCTAACTTCAGTACATAATAAATTATGAATATTTAATTAATTTTTTATTCAATTATAGACAATTTATAATATATCCTTTATCTCGGTCCACTCTGTCTCTGCCATTAGACCATCTTGATCTCTGTTTCTATGATTCTATGGTTCTCCTAATAACAACCAAAATAACAAAAACATTAATGTCTTATATGATTTATTTATTTTGTTTGTATTTCATGGTAGTGAATTATTTCAGACCTATTATGCTATAATCATCTTGTGTTGTTTCATTGAAGGGGCTATATCAGCATTCACTATCTTCCTGGATTATGTGGTTTGATGATGGAAGGTCGTTAATGAAACTCGATAGTGGATGATTTAGTATGAATCAATTTCAATGATCTCTAATGAGTGTCTATGTGTGTGGAATGTGATAGTTCATGGCCTAAGGAATTGAGGTGTCTTGTTTTTTTGACTTTGAATTTGGTTTTGGAGAATACTCATGTAATGCTTGGATATATTTTGGTTTATCTTAGTTTCCCAACATATTTACACTTGTGGGATCATGTGTTTGTTTATGGGGATTCCACTCAACCCACTTAAAAATTTATAAAAATCAAATAATATTTTGAATATCACCTTAATGAGTGAATATTTTTATATTATTTATTTTTAGTAAACAAAGAATTTTAAAAGAAATATATTTTTTCTTATTCATTGATAAATTCATTAGAACTCTACCCTTATTTGATATAAACGAGTTCACTACTTTTTCTCTATCCAAAACCATAAATTTAACCATCTTTAATTCATTTCACAATGTAATACATAATTTAAAATTAAATTCTTTTCTACTATCACTATGTATTGAAAACCATATTATATAAGTTGTAGTCAATTAGATCAAACCACATCTTTGGTTTTTTATTTAATATATTTATATATATAATATCTCAAATTATAATTTAGATATTGTATCCTTATTTCAATGACTCACTAATATAATTCATATTTCCTTAAAATATATTAATCACCACTCATGTGATACGAGTAACCACTATTCTCGATCCATGTCTTGCTACATTTTAGAGCCTTTAATTCCACTTCATTGAACAAGGTATAATTCATTATTTTTTCCACTTATCTAATTATGTTAACCAATTTTGTGAATCAATATATATAAAATAATGTTTAGACACTTCTTTGTAATTTGTCCCAACTACTCAAACATTCTATAAAAAGAAATCTAAATTCAAATTTGTAATCCAATTTCATATAAATAGATTTTAATTTTTTAATATTTTTATTTTTATTTTGGGTTATATTCTTGAAAATATTCACCTTTAAAATTTGAACAAAAAATTATTACATTATATCTTTAATAGAAAATCATTTATATATATCTCAGTACTCTACGAAGTAAACAAGTATCCATATAAATTAAGTATTCTCACCTAAGATATATAATCTCATCTTATTATAACATGATAATTTATGAATTGTTTTGATATCTATTAGACTCATTTTAATATGACAACTTTTTATCAAACTCTTATATTTACCATAAGCAAAATATAATTTTCTCCTAATTTTGAAAATTTTATATCAAAGGTTGGGTTTTCATTTTTTTTCTAAATATTTAGTTGGAAATATTTTTCCTTACTTATTTTATTTATCCTTTTTAATTATATTATCATATTCCAAACCTTGATTTCATTTTTATATTTGTATTTTTTAAAATAGGATAAAAATTTTATTGATGCTTTTACAACCTTTTAATATTTTTTAGATAACTCCCCTACAACATTCTTTTCTTTTTAAAATCAAAATATACTTTATTTATGTAATTTTATTATTCTTTTAACCTAATTTCAATATTTTATACATAATGTTACTTTATATAAAACATTATTTCAAGGTATTACTTAAATTTTATCATCTTATCAAACATAATCATAAAGTTTATAAATTTATTCAGGAACATGGATTCTTTCATTGAGAATTCCAAATCACCACCATCTTATGTGTAAGTGATTATATTTATTTTAATATTTTGATTGTATAAATGATAATTATCAATTATTAACACTTTTAATTATTCAACAGTCATTTATTTCTTATGATAATTTTTATCTTTATTATTAAGGCCATAATTTCTCATAGTTATATACCTTCTGTTTATAAGCTGTCTGTGGTGTTTAAAAGGGATGTTGAGGTGGATGTTGGAATAAAGGTAGAGTAATAGAAAAACATTTAGCCGAAATATCATACAAATTCATTAAAATTGTGTTTCTCCATTATTAAGTTATATAGAGGAGTGTAATTACTGCAATCTAGTATGATTCCTTGTGGTTAGTGAGGTTACAACAAGAGGATATGTGTTTCATCTTGTAGAATAAGACATAAAATTTTGATGTGCCTCTTGTTGGATGAGTTTCATTAATTTAGTTTTGACTATTTATGATATATTAGACTGGTTATTGGGGTTATTGTAGTTTAATTATACATGGGATTTTTGGAACCATGGGTATAATAACTATTCCATGAATGTTGTTTAAGGGTTATGGTTTTGAGTTCGGGAGCTTGAGGTTTGGGATATGATTCCGAAGTATGCAATAATTTTTTTAGGGATTTATTTGATATTATATGGTATTCCTATTTTTTATATCAATTTTAAAAGTCTCCCAATGAAATTTATGGATACTAAACAATGATTACTATATAATTCCATTATTTTGGCATTACCATACCAGGCCCTCCATGATATTGTATTTAGTTATTATCAATTTAAATTCAGGTGCTCTCTTAAATTCTATAAAATTATTCCAAACAACATCAAACCATTTGAATCCTTTGGATAAATTATTATCACTCTTGGTGCTTTCATGAGTGATTTTATCCCACAATGTCAAGCTATAAATATCTCATTAGATATGGTTCTCTTCACACATATTTATATGAATTCATTTCTCATTATTCCTTATTGATGAGATTGTGTTGATAGTGTTTCTTTAGTTTTCATGATGATTGGTTGTGGTCTTTTATCATATTGGGCATACATATATTTTTTGATGGAGCCTTGTGAATTTGGTGTTGTTTTTATCATTCTTGTATAGTGGTTGTTAAAGAATTAATTGTGGTAATGGATACTATATCTATCTTCTAAATTATTATATTTCATTATTGAATTATTAATCCTTTATTTTCAAATTTGGGATATTTAATGTTAATATAAAAATGATAAAAAGATATACAATATGAAATTAAGGTGATGATTCCATTCAAATCAATTTTATATAATTATCATGATATTTATATGCTGGTTTCTCATGTTGATTTGATAATTTATATAAATAATTCAATTAATCAGTTATGTTTATTTACATAATCATAATCCAATTTATCTATGAAACATAATCATAATACTTAAATAATTTTATGGTAATATTTAATTTTCATTGTTTTTGTTATGTGTGGGGGTTGATTTAATGTTAGAGGATGCTTAAGATAGAATGAAAATTTATTATCCCAATTGTATTTGATGATGGTTAATTTTTTTCATGTGTTATTATTGTTAATGTTGTAAAAGTTTAGAGTATGGTGTATTTTTTTGTGGTGGTGGGTTTTCATGGGTATTTGGAAAATAACTGGATGATGTTTGGATTTGGGTGGAACATATGTTTTTTTGCTATTAGCATGTGATGTTTTGGTTTTTGGTGTGTTTTGAGATAGGTTATCATAGGTTTTCTCATAGTTTCCTAGTAATTCAGAATATGGATAATTTAAGGAAATGTGTGATGGGTATTGGGCCAATCAAGATGAATTGAGTGTCAAATTTAAATTTGTGGAAGTGAATATTGAAATGTTTGAAAAATGGGTTATTAGATTTAATATTAATGGATAGAAATAAATTATATAAGAATCAAAATTATATTAATGAAAAAAATAAATTGTAAATAATGTGAAAAAATGGGATGTTGTGGTTGATGGTTTTATTTTTCATGTAGAATAAGGTATAATAATATTGTTTCTAGAGGTGATAAAATTTTCAATGTATGGGGGTGTTGAAAATTGAATATTATAGGTCTTAGTAATAAATTCAATACATTTTAGAGTTGAATAATATTTTTGGATTATGTGGTTATTAAATATGATTTTATTTTATATTATTTCCTATGCGACAGTTTTTGAGTTGACTAACATTACTGATTCCCTTATAAGGTCATGGGTCCTATGTGTTTTAAATAATATTGTTTTGGATGTGACATGGATGGATCACTAACCCCCTTCACCACCACCCTTTTCAGAAATAGTATAGAATATTTTTTCTTGAGGTTGTAATATAAGATATGATTTCCAAATGGAAACATGTAATGATGTGGTTTTGAGTTGGGGAAAATATAGAAGTAAGAGTGAAAGAGTTTACGTAGGTCCTGATTACAAACCTTACCATGAATAGTATATGATATGTGACAGTGATCTGGATATATGGAATGTGGTATTTTTTAATTGATGTTTTTGATCTATTTGTTAATGATGATGCTGATGTGCTTGAGATTTGGTATATAGATGTAGAATGAATGATAGAGCAAATCAGTATTTTATTGGGGGAGTGAAGGTGATTAGTTATTATCGGGAAATAGTTTTTGTGTACCCTCTTGATATATATATATATTCATTTAATTATATTTTACTACAATATATGTTATATTGGGTTAGTGTTCCTCAAAAAATTCTGGCAATACATTACATTTTATAAGAGTAGTTTTTAATGTCATGTTTATTCACTAAGGCATCAGTATGCTTCTTCCATATTTGAGACAGATGATTTAGGGAGGATTCTACCATGTAATCATGTATATTATTCACTCTAAATATATATTCTATTTTTAAAAATCTATAATAAAGAGTTAGTGATCAATGTGAGTATTATTATCTCATGGTGATCATTGGATTTCATGGGATTGATTCAATAGAAGGTGATTATAGTACTATATTATTCTATATATGATTGTTTAATGTATAAAATTACATGATTTTATTGTTTAAATGCTATTTTATATACTTGTGATGGATTTTATTGGTCTTTTTTATCTTAGGTTGCAAGTATTTAGGATGTTAATTCTAATCGTGATTATTTTTCATCCCCTTGATGCTAGTCTCTAATCTACCGTCTTTTAATGGTGGGATTAATTGGCAACATGTTTCATAAATATTGACCAAGGAAAGGTTCTAGTGAGTTAAGGTCATGATGGATTGATGCAATAGATATGTATAAAAGTGGGAATATAGTCAAGAGGTAAAACATATTGAGATTTTCTTTAGGATGGTAGGTCGAATATAATGATGAAATAATTAATCTATTGTAGTAATGGAAATGTTTTTAGGAATATTCATTTATTACCCCAATGTGATCCAATATGAGGAACAAAATCTTACTAAACATACAATGTATGATAATGCATATTATGGGGTAGAGTCTGAATAATTGTACATGCATCATATTTTTTTGCATCTATGTTTGAATTGAGGTTATTATGGAGAAATTTTAGATGAATCTTATTAAGTGATCATAATCTAATTCTAAATTCATGTGTTTACAAGTTTCCTTATTCAATTTTATAATTATTGTTAATGGGTGTTATCTTCCTCTGGTTATTATGGAGGAGGTTTAACAACATTCTATAGTTGTCCATATAAGTGTATTCTTTATGGAGTAATAAGATTGATAGAGGTATAATTGATATGTTTTTTGTTCATAGAATTTTTATAAATATGATGTTATAGACTCTGATCCATAAAGAGAATATTTTTTGGAAGATATCAAGATTTTATTTAGTGAAATCTATTAAAATAAGAAGAAATGGATGATATTTTCTATTATTTTATTATAGATAATTTCTCATTAGTGGTGGATATTTTTTAGTGATTATGAGGGATCATATGTATCATAATATGTGTTATATAAATTGTTTAGAGCATAGATTCTCTCTTCAATTTTGAAGGCATCATGGAGGAAGAAATACCTCTCTATTCATTAAGAAATGTTTAATTTGTGGAAACTTAGAGTTCATTTGACTAGTCATCTTCATTTCACATATGATACTGAACCAAATTAGGAGTCCATGGAATGAAATTTATATGATTTACTGCATATTTATATACAACACCATGTCAACCCATTTATAGTATCAATGTATCTTGAGGTTTTGGTGAAAGAATATATGATAAAGAAGAATATTTTATAGACTGGTTCATATCAAGAGAAGAGTCATTTATCTTCCCATTGAGGATTTTTATAGATGGAGTTTCTAGATATTCTATGTGGTGGATGTCATGAAAATTGATAATTTTTATTACACTCTGTCCTTGGTGGTCAATAAGGGAGATGTAGATAGTTTTTAGTACAACCTAAGAAATAACTCCTTCTGGTGACTTATCATATAAAATAGAGATAGTAGGATTAATGTTAATAGATAGGTGATAGAGTATGAGAAGGATTAACTTGTTATTTTACTCATATTTTGAAATATAGGGTTGATCATAATTAATGAATTTCTTATCATCAAGGTTAATGAGGTATAGTACTGGTTCCTAGTCCATTTCATTCCATAGAATTTTCAATTTCAGAAGTATATATTTTTTCTAATGTTATATTTCTTTCTTCTACAATGGATTATTATTTTTTTAATCATGAACCTTCAACATACTCATTAAACCTACCTTATTCAAAACATAAGGGATCATGGTCGAGAGGCTTCTAGTTCTTTTTGTGTTGATTACACCAATTAGAGGTCAATAAAGTTTTCATGTGGTGTCACAATGTTTTGAGCTAATGATGATGAAATATTAGTCGATGAGAGATTTTTTGTTTATTTATATACAACTATATTAATCCATCATTCAATTTTAATGGTTTTATTATATACATTTGGATATTTATTTCTTCTAGAAGAGTGATATTTTAATTTTTGAGGAAGTTGAGAATGTCGTACTATTTTTAATAGAATTTATTATATGGGTTATTGAAATATAGGTAATTTATATATTTAGATAATGAAGTCGATTTTATTTTTTGTGTATGTTTAGGTACTTCTGTACCTAAGTGTTATAGAAGAGTTCCTTTAGGTTTTCCCAAAAGTTGTTGTAACAGTACCCCTTTGATGGGTGATGATATTAAAAATAATGTTATAGCCTATTGTCTCTAATTATGAAGTCTCTTAAATAGATGTAACCTTAAAAGTTGTGGTAGTTGAATATTCATATTGATATTATATTATAAATGTATTTCATTTGTTCCATCATTCCACCATTGGGTGCTCTTATATTATTCTCTATAATGGTGGATAATATCTTATAATTCAATATTAATTATTATCATCTGAAATTTTATAACTTGTTTATTAATATCAATTTATGGTTTGTATATCCATAAATTAGTGTGAATGATAAATATATTTATAAGACTGATTTTTGATGTTATTATGGTCTTTTATAGTTTCTGCTATTATATTTTGATGAATTGAACACAAAAGATATTTTAGTCATAATGATTCACTCATTGTTTTATGAGCTCATAGACAATTTTTTTCATGTTTTTTCATCGATAACATTATTATGTATTCAGGGATGGTGGAGCATCATGATGAAAATTTTAGGACAGTTATTTAATTCTTTTAAAGACATTAGGTATATATGAAGTTTCCAATGTTCATATTTTGGACTTGTGAGTTACACTATCTATATAATTTTGTGTGTGTACAATGAGTAATTTTATATCCATTAAAGATAGAGGCAAAAATTTATTGAGATCCTCCCCAAAATATTTTTATGCTTTTAAAAATACTTATCCATGTATGAAATTATAGGAGGTTCATGTGTGATTCATCATAGATTATAACCCTTCCAAAATCATATAACAGGAAGGATAAAGACATTTTTAGACTAATCAGTTCTTCGAGGAACTTTATTACTTTAATAAAAAGTTGATCAATTCCCATCTTCATCATTTTCTAGAGTAGGGAGTCATATTTGATATTTATTGTGATTTTTCCCTTAGTATGGGTTGTTTTATGCTGAAAAATAGGTCAGTTATCACTCATTAGTGTTAAATTTTACATCCCCATTAACATAATTATGTCACCCATGATCTTGAGTTTATAGTAATAGATATTTGATTAAATTATTAGTGAAATTAAAACATTAGTAAGATATTATTGGTATTCACATTTAACAAGAGATTGGGGTATATTTTTTCTTAGTGAGATTTAAATATGAATCAGTGGTGGTGGATCATGTACTTGGATGGTTATGAATTCACGATCCACCATTGAGTGAGTAAATTTAACGTAGTAACTGATGTAATAAGAATTTAGTCTGAGGGTGTTACTGTTAGTGAGTGTGGATATGCATTGTGGGTGATATGGGAGCTTGAGTCCTTTAATATTGATATAAAGTATGTTGGTGGTAATGTTTTATTATATAAATTGATGGTGTAGTTGTCCTTGTGTAAGTAGGTAGAGGAATCTTAGTTCGGATATCTTGAGGTGATAGTTTTAAAATATCATACTATATATAAAGATAATTATATGGTATGGTTGATTGATGGTTAACACCAGGTGTACTTTTGTGGAAATATCCTTGTTCCATTGACAATGCACAAGGTGGTTCTCCAAGAGTTTCATAACTTAGCTGTATGCCACTATGACTCTACAAAATATGATCCAATGTTTTGATACCCATATGTATCACATTCTTCTAGTGATCTTGAATCTAAAAACATACCTCTACAAAAATCGTATCCTCCTCAATATCATACTCTTCCCTATTAATGAAAATAAATTCAAATATGGCTTGTGGTAGTATTTTCAATATGATGTGGTTGCGATATTTTGTGATGATTAAATTATTTTGATTGTGATTCAGTATGTGGTATTTTTGATGTGTAAGTAAAGGGAGTTCTAGGATGTTTTCTATTGGGGTGTAAGGGAGACTAGTTATGTGGTATGTTGTTACATGTTACCTTCATCATATTTATATTCTTTAGATTATTATGCCTCTATATTAAAAATAGTACTGAGTGAGTGATTGATGAGATTTCTGAGACTCCAAAAAATTATTTATTTATTCTTACAAACCCTAGAATTCAATAGAGTATGTTCAACCCATCAGAGATGGTGATTTGTGAGGGTAGAATAAGGGATTAAAACAAAAACTCATGAAATAAAAGCAATAAATATAACAATAATCATAAATGATAGAAAAAAATGGTTAAATAAATTAAATAGTATATAAGAAGGTGAAAATATTTGAATAAAAATAGATCACATAGTAAGTAGGAATAAAACAATAGATGGGGAACATGAATTTGATGGGAAAGAAAGAATATGGTTTCCTTTATTAAAAAACAAAATTCAATGAATATAAATGAGAATAGCATGAAAATTTATGTAGGATGATTAACCTATTTCTAAATAACTACAAAATTTTTCAACTTTAGTTTTCTCTCCTTTGAAAAATGATGATTTAGATCTCATTAATGTCAAATTAACATTTTAACATAGTGTGTTACAATCAATATTAGATCAATTGTTAGTTTGATTTCTAGGTTTTCAAGTAGTTATAAATTTAATTCAATGAAGACAATTTATCTATAATTGTTGATTCTTTTCAAAAATTAACTTCTTAAGAGTTGGATATGAGGGTAACACCTGACAAAGTGATGCATAAATGAAGTAATTAGTGCAACCAATGCAATATTATTTTTCAATGTTGTTTTTACCTTTGATAATATTTTTTTTAATATTATTTAATACATTCATAACATTAAAAATTCAAGATATTCAATAAATAGTGATAGAGAAACCTTATCTATCTCATAGTACCCACCTGAATGCTCATAAGTGACCATGTACCTCAATGTGTGTTGATGATCTATTTATCTCAAATTTATAATCATGTTCTTCCCTAGAAGTATCAAAAAGATATGCCTCACTCTTATCGTGGTTTTCCCTCCCAAAATAGAATTGAATGTCAGTGCCAAGACTCAATATCATTGTTAGAAGCATGGACTCATATCCCAAGCCTCTACATGGAACACATGTTACTTTTCATCACCTTCATTATGCGACTTGAGATGAACCCCTAATTTAATATTATCCTCTATATATGGTTGAACTCTTAACTTACACATTCAATCTTCTTGACTATTCCTTCAAACTTTTAATGTATCCCAATTATTTCTATATCTTCATATAGTCAATATGCATCCAATTTCATCAATTTTTCCCTTTTCTATTATATCTATATTTTTAATTTTAGGTAATCACAACCATTATAGTATAAAAATAAATAAACATGATGTGATTTATAAATTATGTCCATGACATTTATGGGGAATTTTGAAACTATCTATAATTTCCCAAATTAATAAAGTAATTCTGATAATTAGTTTTCAAAAATTTAGGAATGAAATATTCAAAGGATTATATTTAAGTGTAAACCTAATTCATAATTTTTTAAAAATGATACTACAATAAAAGTTCACTCAAAAACATTAAAATATTCATTGAATAACTGGTCTAATAACAGAATGTACAATTCCTAATAGTTTACCATTATCAATCTATTTTTATTAATGAATCTTCAATTAATCCATTAAAATTTTGTTTTACTAAGCATTAAAAACTGGATATAATAAATTCACAAATATTTAGAAAATTTATTCCCTCAGAAATACCCTTGAAATGTTTAGTGGAAGAAAAGTGGACATCCCAGACGTCCCATTAAGTCTTCCTAACACAAATAAAAAAATTTATTATTTTACCTTTTAAATAGATTATAAGAATTCACAAATAAGCTCAGAAGGTAGAAAGTTAAAAAAATGGGCCTCAAATGAATCTGATGGCCTCCATTATTTATACCTTCTTGATATGCTTATGTTCCTTGTTTTTTTATTCAGATGATTAAATAAATTTTAATTATTATAGTGCCTGAAAGGTGAATCTTTATTTTTCATATTAAAAATTATTTTGATATGAGCAAAAATTTCCAAATAGTTTTCATTTAAGTTTGTACTGATGACTAAATACACACAAAAAAAGGAATATAAGAAGGGACTCATCCATCATATAAAATTACATCTCTCCTATTGGAATTTCATTTTATACCTTACTTCAAACTAAGATCATGATTTGGTTCTTGTATTATATATAGATTATATATAAATTCAATTAAAAAATTAATGAGGAACACTTTTAAAAAAATAACTCTCCCTAAGGTTCCTAAAACTGAAGATAAACTTCCCAATTGCTCGATATAACTCAAATAATTTTTTTATATGTTAATCACTTCTTTCTTTATTAAGTTTCAATTTTATCCTCACCATATTGAATTATTTTATGGTTAGCAACGTAATTTGAATTTTCTCACCCATGGATATATATAGAACATATTGGATTTACACTTGGATATTATATAACCACACACCTAGTTCCTAATGTCTCAATAATTCATTATGTTATTAATGTTTTCCATTATACAGAAGATTAAATAGACTTAGATTAATATATATTTAATTGGATCCTTGATTTTTTTCTTTTTCACAATGTCTATGTTACCTAGGATCTAGTTTAATTTTCTGTTTCTTCATGTTATAATTCCAACTCTACAAAAATATTACCTATTATAATCCCATTCCTTGTACATAAATATAATTTCCATTAAAATAGTTAAAAAAACACTTCACAATCATATACATCTATCAATTTTAGAGTCAATTAAATCCTTATTGACTAGTACGAAATTATTCACTATATTGGAAAATATTGAAAGAAACTTTAATCTTAAATTCCCATAATTTTGAAAATTATAAGGTATTTTAAAGCACATATCGGCACATTGAATGTCCCCTCTCCCCCACACATAAAATCTAACATTTTCTGCAATATTGGATCATACAATGGGAGAAATTATATGATTTTTTATTTAAAAAAGAATTTTAATTTGGGTGTTCAAATTATTTATGAGGGGTTAAAATCATGTTTAAATATAGTTTAATAAAATTACCAAAACAACCAAAATTGGTTTGAAAACTCTCTTACATTTTATCTTTAGAAAGATCATAGAATGTAGTTATAAAAAAACTCATAATGTAAGAATATTGATCAGTGAGTACACATGTAGAGACCTAAATATTCTTATAAATAAATAGTAAATCTTGTTAAAATAATATTCAATACATAATATAATGATCCACATAAAATCCATTTAGGTCACACTCTTTTGTACACATGGAAATCGAAATAACTAGTCCATAAGTGAGATACACCATCCCCAAATAAGATCTCCATAAATATCACCCTTCTTGGACAAATAATACTTAATAACGTTCTTCATATACTTGGTAAAGAAAACATAATAAAGGGTGAGATCATATGATCAATTTGAGTTAAAGAGGACATATAATTGATCACATGAGAATAACATGAGCATAAGGTTATGAGAACATGATCATAACATTTTAAAACCATATCATGAATATTTTAGATTATAAACATGAGTCATGGAATAAATATTGTTAGTTCACAAAACTTGAATCATAATGGAATAAACCAATATGAGCTATGGAAACATAACATTGTCATAAATCATAGATTTGTGGAAAACATATAAGAATAAAAATTTATTTCCTTATTATTGAAGGATCTTTTCCAAATCATTCATAGTGGAATGGATTCACTCCCCAAAACATCTTAGTAGTAAAGGTTCACTCCGAAGACTATCTTTGTGGAAAATGTTCCTTATATAACCAGGTTCACTCCCAATTCCAGTCTTATTTATCTATTGAGATATCAATATTTACCTACTACATTGGAGGGAGTTATAGGTCCCAACCATCACACAATGAAAATCATACATACATGTTCAAAAATATTGTAAAATAATAATCATATAATAACTCATGTAAAGAAATAGGTTTAATAAACATGTCATCAAATCATAACTTGTGTAAAGGAAACAAATTTAATTATTATTTCATAATTTCATTATAGCAAAACCCATGGAAAATGAATCTAGATTCATAATCATTTTATAATGTTATAGCCCAAGGAAGAGAATCATGTTTCATAAATATCATGTCCTAGAAAACATAAATCATTCCGAGGAAGAATAAGAATCGTATCCTTGGATCATATCCCCTCGTAAAGCATAAGTAACATCAAAAGATATCACATTATAATGATAATGATTTTGAACGATCACATGGAACATTTCTTGAGGAAAAAATACTTCCCACTATTAAATCCACTTTTTATGACATTAAACATTTTCAAAATAAATTTCCTTGAAAAAAACCTTAAAATTTTATAAAGAATTCTATAGAGACCATTTAAAATATTTCTTGTGGAAAATATCCTTCCCACTTTCATTTGTTTTTAAAATATAAAATTTTTCAAATTACTATTCATTGAAATTAATCTTGGAAACATATGAAGGAATATTTAATAAATTATAAATTAATGGTGGTGAGAAATTATATTAATTTCTTACATGTATGAATAATGTATCCTTTTAAAATTTTGATAAAAGCCAGACAATGATTGTTTTGAAAATAAAAAGAAGATTAATTTCAAAACATTTTGTAAAAATGAAAAATGGTTAAAAATTCCATTAATAAAAAATTTTAATAATGTAATTTCTTTAGAATACATGGTTTAGGAAGGATAAGGGTTTTCAATTGAAATAATAAATAATGATGTTTTTTATTTAAAAATTACTTTCAAAATATTGAGTACATAAAGAGAGGAAAATGAAATAGAGACATGTATTCTCATGAAATAACCATAATAGATGAAAATAAATGAGTTTATTTTGAAATATTTTATAATATTTTATCAAAATATTCATAAACATAAACAATCCCAATAAATTATGATATTGTATTATAAAACCCTTGCCACTATAGCAACTATGAATAGTAATAACCAATGAAATAATAACACACGATTAAACATAAAATATAATGAGAATAAATAAATTACTGATATTACATGTATATTGGGATGTATATACACCTCATAAATTATTATGGGTTCATAACATAACATTTTTCTTAAAGAAAGCAAATTGAGACAAAAATATATTACCGCTTTGGTAACTTTTAAACCATAAACCAAATGAAAGGGAGATCCTAAAATGGATAAGTAAATACCAATGATTTTTAGGTGACATATCATAAAATAAATACATGATTAGTATATATATTTCATAAAATAAATAGGTGGTGAATATAGCATGATTCTCACAGATGTTAAAAGTGAGACGAAAATCCCTTACCTTAAGTATTGACTTCTTTCGTAAACATTAAAACCACCAATATAATAAATATAATATTATTATAAATATATTACACAAGCATACCTATATATATAATACCATATATGATTTATTCACGACCTTTTATTACCCATTTATAAACAATTCCATGTTAAAATCATGTTTTGGATAATAACCACTTTGTTATTCATGTATGTTTTGATTTTTATTTTGGAAATATTACTTTAATCATTGCTCTATAATATGAATATTGTAAAACATGATATAAATATCATATATATTTAGTGTATATGTATTTATATTATTCCATAAATTCTTTATATATAAAATGAAATACACTATTTATAGAGACAATGGGCTATAAGTACACAAGAACATTGTTTCCATTTTCTCAAATAATTGAAAGAAATAAATTCAAATAATATATTATTATTATAAAATAATTTTTATATAACATATATATATATCACCTATTTTTATTTAAACCTATACTTATTATCTTCAATGCAAAGAATATGTGAAGAACGAATAACATCCCGTCGGGAGGTGGTTATCCACTGTACACATGAGTGATCTTACCATATTCCCATGGAATGGAATTTAAGCTGGTATATGTGATATAATAAATAATGAATTATAAATATTTCACCAATTTCATATATGAATATAATCAACCCATATTACCATCCAAGTAAAATACAAATGAAAAATATACCACATTAGTTCACGAGGTGGTAGTCTGCTGTACATAGGAAAATCATTATTGATTTCAATGGGATTAAAGGAAATAAGATAAATGTGGTATTGTAATTAAAGGGGAAAATAATAGCATATATATCATATATAAACATTTAATCCATTATTATATCTATTTGTTAGAGACAGTGATAGAAAATGAATAATATCGGTTCATGGGATGGTAGTCCACCGAAAAAAAAGAATGATTTTTTATTCTATTTAATGGAATAAGTGATGGATTTAATTTTTTACACTAAAATAATAACATCACATTATATGGGATATAATGGTCTAATTATTTTATTATATGTTGAAAATATTAGAGGTCGAAGGAGAAATAAAAAAACACATGTTTAAGTATTCTACATATTCTTCAGAGAGCATATTTATGTTTACACCTAAATCATACTTAGGAGGTATTAATGACAAAAATAAGTGCAATAGGATGAGTTAAATGAATTAACTAAAGTATTTGGTTTGGGATAACCCGAACCAAATGATTTTGGAGGTGTGAAGAGGAGAAAAGAATGGGTGGCCTTTCTTAAGAGTGGTGAGTGGAAAATATTTAATTTTTGAAACTAAAAAGGTGTACCCACATGTTTGGAAAAGTTTCTACATCATTTTACAACATATATTTTTAGTTTAACCCATAGTAAACTCGTTTTATCTTTATTCGTGGTAATTAAGTTTTCCATTTTTTGATGTTAATTATAGTGAAAAATTAACTTGACATTATATTAAAATATAAATTATTCCATTTAAAAATATTTAATACCTTTTTTCAAATTCCATTAATAGATGTGGAAAATTTTAATTTAAAAATAATCATGTAGACGTGATGAAAAAGTGGTTTTTCAAAGAGAAAATAATCAAAATATTAAAAAGATTTTTTTTCAAAATTAAAAATGATATTGTTTAGAATGACTTAAATTGGATTAATATACATATAATTTAACTAATTTCACTTTCAAAACAATATTAAAATAATTTTTAGGTTCTTAAATTCTTTACAAGAAATGACAATTTTTATGAAATCTAGTCATTTTCACTGTCAATCAAAAAAAATTATCTTTTCAAAAAATTCTCAAAAATTAACTCCAACATAATTTAGACATGGTTATTTTAAAAGTTAATTTTTTTATTTCTTATAAATTTTATAATAGTGGAAATAATTATTTTAAAATAAGTTTTCAAAATGTGAAAAAATTGAATTATAGAAAAATATTGTTTTTAATCATAAAATTTATTCTATTCTTATCTATTGTCTAGAATAAACAAAATATAAATGTTAAATATTTGATTAAAAATAATTTATATATATATATATATATGTTTCATTATAATCATTCCGCTTAAGTGATTTTTTTATTTTATTGTGATAAATATTGTTTCTACGCATAAAACAAATTTTAACAAAAAAATATTTCCTTTATTTTAAAATTGATTTTATTTTCATTTATAATTGTTTAGTTACCAATGAATTCATTATTTATACATTTTTAAACTATATATTTTAATAATTCTGTTAATTATTGTAAAAATCAACTATAAATACCATTTAAACCGATATTCATGCGAATTTTCTACTAAACTAATGAAAACACCAGATCTCCATGAGCTAACGAAAATCACATGGTAATAAATAAATAAATTTTGGAAATTATTTTTTACAAAAAAGATAACAATAATCACAGAAAAATTTCGAAACATAATCAAATGAAGAAGTCCTTATATTAATATCATTTACAATGAGAAGATATAAATATTTAAATAAAATAAATATTCCATAAAAACTTTTCTCCTGGTAGTCCATGACCGCCCACCATGTCTTGGGTCAGCCATATTCTATCAACCAATCCTAAAAGAACAAAATTAGTTGACAATAACATGATCACATGCTGTAGAAATAAGAGATCTAATGACACCCAATTATATACAAATGGTGTGAGCTATAGAGCCCTGTAGGATTCCACCAAAGAGTCTATATAGTTACTTCATAATTAATGTAAAATATGATAATTGAGGAATATAATACCTAGATTATAAATACTAGATTGAAAATATAGTTTTAATCCATTAAAAGTAATTTATCATACCAAATCTGCAAAATATACATTTCACCATTTTAAACTAATCATTTTCTTGAAAATAACTGCAATATTTTTCTCATGATAAAGTCAAATAATGAATAAAATATGCCAATATGAACATGAAATAAAAGTTATACAAAATTCCATAAAATTTAATAAAGGTGGGCCATATCAGTAAATAGATCAAAAAATATTAGTAATCAATGAAGCATAGAATCTTCGGTTCCAAATAGTAATAATGAATACTGTAAATTATTGAATATCAAGTATATGTGGATATCCTGGGAACAACCAATGTAAGATAGTGAGTCCACCATATACTTTATAATCATAAATCATAATTACTAATCATCTGGATCACATCTAGTCTCACGGGTCTCAAGAAAATCAGTTCCACACACACCCGCTTTCCTAGCCAAACATCTATTGCCAGAACCTTTCATATTATATATAGATCTAATATATAGGATGTGGGTCCCATAATTAATAATATATATAGGTTATCCCATATAATTATCTAGGATCCCATGACTAGTCAAAATAGATGAGTGAGATAATCATGTTATGAGTATCACAATGGGGATCCTTATCAATATCAATCAGGGGAACATGCCCTCAAATCACATCTCACCCTCACCCCAAAATCCCTCAAAGTAAATAATCCATTTTTTCAAACTCATCCATGAGAAGTACAATAATCAATCAAGTTATATGATGGGATTATTACAATATAGCATCATCATAAACTCTCAATTGAGACATCAAACATCGTCATTATAATTCTATCCTTTTCATCAAACCATCATTTAAAAACGGTAATCATATTGATTTATTTTAACAAACCGACCTTATTTCTCAAATGGTCTATAGGGAATTTTATTTTAAAAGAAAAAACATGTATTCAAGGATGTTTCAAAATTTAATAGTCTTTAGTTCAATTCCTAACATGTGTTCAAGCCCTCCTTCCATGTGAATAAATTTCTCATTTCGATTAACCCAATTAATCCCATTTCAAAACAAGGGTAACAACATTAAAATATGGTTATTGTTTATTTCAAAATTTTAATAATTTTAAAAAATTTAGAAAACATTAAATATTTTAACTCATTTAATACGATTCAAGGCATTTCACTTTAGAAATTAAAACTGGGATAAATACCTCACTTTCCACAAGGTATCCTTGAAAAAAAATTAAAGGTAATTAGAATCAATATAGGATCCATAAATTTATAAAATCTTGAGAAAGAACCCATTCCATGTTCAATTTATTTAAAATATGATCAAATAGGATTTTAGAAGGGAATTTAATATCAACAATTAAAGAATATGTGTTATAAGGAGGAAAAAATCTATTAATTCCCAAGAAACAATTAATTACAAAATTAATGGAATGCATATAAACATGTACTTAGAAAATTCAGAATCCTACCATAACAGATCCAATATGTGTCACCTCCAATGGAAATATCCATATCTTGGAAAAGAGATCCTGATAAATCTGATCATGGACCTTAGATCCCTAAATTCCATATAAATCATCCATGGAACAAAGAAACATAGGGCCATCACAACCTCTAGAAATAATGAATAAAAAGAACAAAAGAGATTGATGTCTAAGAGAAGAAGAATAGAATAGAACAGGATCACCAATTATATCAAATATTAAATCGGTTATAAAATGTAGTTGGGAGGGCCAAAACTCCTCTATATGGATCCCAAATTCCAATTGATAAATTTATGTTTGAGTGGGAGGAGTCTTGGGTTAATTAGGGGGTTTCATTATTTTAATTAAAAAATTTGGGGCATTAAATCCCATCTTCATGGATCCCTAGGTTAGGTAGCAGAGTTAGTACAAACATTGTACATAACATTTGACCCCAAAAGAGACACCAGAAGAGTTGCATGGTTAGGATTCCTTGTTATTTTATCCATGAAAAACCGTGAGACCCTTCCTCAAATGTTTCACAGTTTGGATGCACGATTTTTCTTACCATGAACCAACCATTCTACCCAACCTGGGCCACTAGAAAAAGTTTCCTGGCTTGGCTACATGGATTGTAAAACTATGAACCAACTATAAACAAGCCATAAAAAATCAAAAAACATTTAAAATACAATATTCACAACCTGTGAATAGATCCATTAAAAGGATACCCAAATCAATGAGTCAAAACACCTAACTAATATAATATGATTTTACAAACTCCACACAATATGACTTTTAATCCTTATAAATATTCCATTAAAAAATTTAGAACAATGTGATACAAGAAGAACTCTCTCACTCATCTTGTAAGGTGGATGGTTCATAATCTAGAAAAGACACTCTCCCAAAGGCTAATAAAACAGACACAACTCCAAGATCAACACACCAAGATCATCAAAGACATTCAAACTGATGAAATACTAGGGACCAAGTAATGTTCTTCCCACCATTTAAAGATTAAATAAAAGGATTTAACATGAGAAATAAACATTCCTTAAAAATAAATAAGCGACTTCAACAAATCCTCAAAGATAATATCTAAGTGTTGTCACCTAAAACCCTAAACGAATGACACATACAAACAACTCATGAATTTCATTACAAAAAAACACTCATTACCCACCAATGAATAAAAATTCACAAGAAATACATTGAATAGACAAGGATTTATAACCAAAGTAAGTACTCAAAAGTATCCTTGGATTCATAACACCGCACCTCACCTCGAGATGATCTCATCAAATCAAACACCAACACCTCTAAGTTAGAGGTCCATAATAAATTGACATCTTCTTATTACTTAATTATATCCCCATGTTCTATTTATGTCCTACTATAAAGAGCTTAAACATCCAATTTAGTGCACACAAGGTCACTCGAATATCAAAAGGGCGATCTAAAAACATATAAAAATTGAGCTCTAATAGTCTTGGAAAACAAGATAATACCAATGAACAATAATATAGTTAAATAATATGAAACACTAACCATAGGAAATCATCCATGTAGTGGAATAAAATAAATTTTTAGGAACAAATCTCCCCAAACATGATAATGTTTCTTATCATAAGAATTCACTTTGTCACTAGGAGCACAATGAACACTGTGGAACTAAATTCATTCGAAAAAAGGATACAAATTTAATTGTTCTCATCCATAAATAAAAACCACATCGATCTAAAAAAGCAAACCATAAACACAACATTAATTAATATATTACTCAAATCATGGTTTGAAGGATATCATTCACAAATATTCCAAAACAAAATGTTTCAAAAAATAGACATACCACAAAAAGGAAAAACTCAAGTAATTGTCACTCCGACATCAGAAAAAATAAAATTAATTAATATAAAACATATATAGATAACTGAAATCTCCTCCACCATGTGAAAATATTCACTCTGAGGCCTCAGTTTGGATCCCTATTACCATGAAGCATCTATATCCCCATATTTAGGAGATGATGATCCCCAACCAATACATCCTTTTTCAGTCGACCAACTTACAGAACCTCTTAAGGTGACTGAAATAGACACACCTTCTTGGGACCATCAGATATTTTGAATAAAAAAGCCTCTTAAATGGCCAATTTCTCTAAAATGGAATCATTTGGGAGGCCTCGTCTTTTCCTAAGGATATTATCCCTTTGTAACCATGAATAATGAATTCGTACCTTCATGTTGTTTCACTAGCTCTGCTTTAGCTAAAAAATCCCTATCAAGCATATCCCAATAAAAAAGTAGGCATTTTTCAAAAATAGTGGATAAAATGTATGGGTGAAGAACTTTTCTAAAATAGATTTCCTTTTTGAAGTCATTACCAACAATAAAAAGTAAGAAAATTACCAAACTTAATAATTTTTTGGCATACTCTACAACTGATTAATCTTCTTAGTTGAAACCTACTAACTTGATAACTTTATCCTTCTTCACTTCTTCAAGAAGATTCCACTAAATGGATACTAATTTAAATAATTCCTAATAAATTCTTTCACATAGATAAGGGAGAATCACAACTTCACACCACTCCAGGACTTGTTACTGAAATATGGGGTTGATATATGTGGCCTTTATAAAATTATGAGTCTCGAGAAATTTCATAATCCGATAAACTTGTTTAATCTACATTACAGCCCCAAGAAAACCTTTTTTTCCATTATAAGAAGGTGTATGACAATCGAATAAGTCAAGGATGGTGTTCAATAGATGCAAAGTCTCAATATCTAACACTCGATATAATGTCTATGTTGATTAATAAATAAGAAATTCCACTTATGGAATGAAATAAAGTCCACTCAAAAAATTGGATAGATGAATTACTTTTATATAATTTGTGGAAAAAATACTAGGGTACAATTATAGTCATAATAAAATTTAGGATCATCAACTCAGGGATGAAATATAACCATAATTGAAGTAAAAAAATCAAAAATCATTTAAATGAGCCACATAAAACTTTTAACAAAGCATCGTTGGTTTCAAAACATGTTAGATTTATTCATTTATAAAATATTTTACTTTTCTATTAAATGAGAGATCATGATATAAATCCATTATAGTTTCAAAAAATCTTTACCAGCACATAAGAATCATGCCATGGTTTCCAAATAATTAGTCCCATTTTCCTATTATCAAAACCATTTCCCTTTCAAACCTACAAAAAACCAAATAATCTTATTAGAACAAATCTTTAGCACATCGTATGAGTGTCTATCAAAATAAATTTCCCAAAACAAACATTTTATAAAACACACATTTTTGGTAAAAGATTTTTTTTCAATGGACTCTAAAAAACATGTTTTAAGCCACAATTCTTTTTACAAAATGATTTAAAATCATCATCATGTGATTAAATTTTAAATAATTGCACAATAACATGAAAAAACATATCCATATCCTTTATAACTAACCCCACACAAGTGAAATCATCCTGGAAATAATGGACAGGGCCCCAGGATCAGGTTAGAGTAGAAATTTTCATAGCTTGGTCACATGGGTTATTAAACCACACACCAACCACAAAAAAATCCTTGATTCCAAATCAGTCACAATGATTCCTCATAGCTTACCAAACCATGAAGGAATAGGCTGAATTTGGTAATATTTTTGTTCAAAACCAAAACTCATAAGGGATTCCCAAAAAAAAACACAATATCATCAAGAATAAAATTTCCATTCATCATCAAGAAACCAATAACTGAAAAAAAATAAGTTCTTACTTTCCATGGTTACTCAACACATATCATGAAGAGGTGGTGATCAAGAAACCATTCACGAAATACCTATTGAGTCTTGAAACATTATTAATCTCTTTTATAAAATTACTCACCCCAAATAACATAAGTAATTTCATAGATAAGTGATTACATTCATGGAAATAACTCCTTTGATACCATTTGTAATGAACCTTACTTGGAGTACCATCTAAATCGGTATCTGATCCAATTCACCACAAACCCAAAAAGAGTTCCCAATCTCCACGAGTCAGTGAAATGAACCTAAACATCAATATATAATTGTTGGGAATGATTTCTCTCACAAATTATTATAATAAAAAAAGTACATCATGGAAACATTATCAGATACATATATCTGTATAATCATTTCTCATTCAAAGAGATGGTACCAAACTACAAATAAAACAAAGTTACAAAAAAAATGATTTCTTAGTGGTACATGACCACCCACCATGTCTTAGGTCACCAATACTGAATCAACTAAACTTAAACTTAAAAAAAATTTATGATCATAAGAGAACCTACTATAAGAATAAGAGGTCTACAAACACTAAATAGTATAAATAAGGTGTGAGATATAAATCCCAGTTGGATTCAAACAAAGTGTCTATGGAGTTACTTTATATGGTCAATCAAATACTCTAATAGTAGAATATAGTGAAGATATTACAAATCATAGTTTTAAAATAGAGTTTTAAACATTTAAAAATCATTCATCGAACTAAATCTATAGATTGTTTCATTTCAACATTTGATACTGAACATTTTATTACAATGATTTGAAAACAATTTCACAACATAAATATAGATAATCAAAAAAATATTAGAATACGGACTGGATATCAAATATATACAAGCATAAACACAATTGAATCATGAAGAACATCTTAGTAAACCAATCAATCAAGAGCAGTAATCAATCAGGCCAAGAAACTATGTTTGTAAATAATGATGATGAATGTTGTCAAGTATTGAAAATATAAAGTATATGTGAATGTAATAGAAAAAAACATGGTATGATAGTTATTCCAACATAAACTAGATAATAACAGTTCATTAGGACTAATCATCATACTTACATCAAGTCTCATATCTCTCTAGAAAACCAGTTCCATGCACACCTACTTTTCTAGTTACACGTCCATTATCTAAACCTTCCATGTTCTCTATAAATCCACTAGATGTGGTGTGAGTCAACTACTAAAGAATATATCTTTGTCATCATGTCTATCTATCCATGTTCACATGACTATTCAAAAGTGGTGAGTGAGATAATCATGTTATGAAGATCGCAACAGGGATCCTTGTTAAAATCCATCATAGGAACATTCCCTTGAATCACATCTCACTCTCACCCAAAAGATCCCTTAAATTAAACAATACCTTTTTTTCAACACCAATAAATTTAATGTACACAAATAAATAAAGTTATATTATTGTATTATTTCAATATATAATCTTCATAAATTTCCAACCGGGCCATCAAACATCATCAATTCAATTCCAACCATTCTTTAAATTCAAAATTTTAAAAGG
The DNA here is from genome assembly GCA_963277665.1 of Viscum album. Classification (NCBI taxonomy): domain Eukaryota; kingdom Viridiplantae; phylum Streptophyta; class Magnoliopsida; order Santalales; family Viscaceae; genus Viscum; species Viscum album. The sequence continues at coordinate 1,237,240,028 of OY728137.1, read as the reverse complement.
GTATCATTCTCCAATTTCATTCAGAAACTATCATGATAATTCCCAATGGTCATTTATTAAAATAATTTCATTAAATACTAGCCAAGTTATTCATGGGATTTTCAAAATTTAATAATTTTATGTTTAATTAAAAACATGGGTTTACACCCACTTTTTATATGAATTTATCACTCATTTTAAATTACCCAAGAAAGGCCATTTAAAAAAAAGGGTAACATAATTAAAATAGGGTTCATGGTTATTTTAATAATTTATGTATTCAAACCCATTTAGAAAAAATCAAATGGTTCAACTCATTTAATTCAAGTCAAGGTATTTCACTTTATAAATTAGAACCCGGCCAAAACTCTCAATTTTTATAATGTAACCATGAAAAACTCTTTGAGGTAGAATTTAAATCAATATAGAATCCCTTGATTTATAAAACCATGATAAGGAACTCATTCCATGTTCAATTTATTTAAAAGTGGATCAAAGAGGATTTTTCAAGGTAATTCAAGATCAATAATTATAGAACTTGTGTTAGAAGGATGTACGTTTCTATAAATTCTCAAGAAAAAATGAATTATAAAATGAAGGAAAATCCTAGACAACACCTACTTGGATGATCCAGAATCCATCCGCAATGGATCCAAGATGTGTCTCCTTAGATAGAGAAAATTGGATCTTGGAAGACATATCCTAATCGAAGAGAAAATAGATCATAAACTACTGGAGTATCGGCTATATACGACATGATATTTGTGAGGGGATCCCATAGCAAAAACATTTTCGTGATGGGGGTCCGTCGCGGATATCTTGTTGTAGAAAATTGTGTCGCAGCTTGAATTTTTGCAAGTGGACCATCACAAAAAATATTACTTATGATAGGAAGGGGTCTCATCGAAAATAGATCTCCAATAAAATACATTATATATACAACAACTTGTTGTGATGGGCCTGTCACAAAAAATATTTGCGATGGGATGAGGTCCCGTCACAAAAAGCTTTATGTAATTAACCTGTTGCGACAGGCCCGTCGGAAAAATGTTTTTACAGTAGTAAAGTCACCTACGCAAAAACATTTTAAATATTTATATATAATCTATTTGTGATGGGGTCCCATCACAAAAGGAAATTTCATTAATATTTAATAAATAAAAAATAATATAATTATGATTAATAAAAAAATTATCTTAATATTATTAAAATAATAAAAAAATAAAAAATATTAAAATTCTCAATATTAAGAAAAAAAATATTAAAATTTCATATAATATCATTGTTATTATAATTATTACTAAAATAAATAAACATTAAAAATTATAATACTAATAATCAGTAAATAATATTAAAATATTATAAATAAAACAATATATGCAATATTCACACCAATATAAAAGACATAAATTATAAATAATTCATATTAAAACAAATGGTCAATTCAAATGCTATTAACATAACAAAAAAATCATTGGGGGGAAGTCCTCTAGAGGAGTTGGAGGAGCCAGAGGAGATGGTGGATAAAACATCATCCCTAAACCATGAGTCAGACGACACATGCACTTTGTCTTCTCATGCTGTTGCAGCTACCCTCGACACATGTCCTCCTCATGCTACTAAGGAACCTCTTCCTGCTGCTTCTGAAAACTCTCTATAAGCTCACATTGAGCTCGAAACTGCTCCTAATATTGTGATCCATAATATGATGCCTCCCCACAAGCTCTTCTCGAGCTAGATGTCGGCATTGCAGAAGTACCATAATAAGTCCTAGTTGTCGAATAAGAGCTGATATCAACCCCTCATCCCTACTCGAAGGCATACTGAGTTACCTGCATCCTTGTTCCCTCATCAAAATGGGGGGAACTAGTCTAATCTTCCAACTTAGCCTGACTCTCAGTCCGTGTCTGAGAGGTCGCGGCATCATATGACTCCTTCAGTTTCAATTTTAAATTAAAATAGTGAAAACATTATATGCACTTAATTTTCAAACTGAAAAATAAATAATACTGACCACAATCTAATGCTGGTGATCACCTCTAATCTCTCTAGTGGTTGGATCACTGTACATACCCTGATAAACATCGTACTCCATAATATCGAGATACTATACTGACTATATGAATATAAAATAAACCATTTATATTTAATGTTATATAAAATATTTAAAAAAATACTTTCTAAATTCTCTCTAACCGTACTGAATGTATGGCTACCTACTCGATGTGTCACCTTCGGTTTCCACAGATTCTGTTGGCCCAAGGATGATCTCCTCTAAAATCCACCACTCAACCAGTGTGAACATAATCTTTCCAAAACTTGAGATGAAATGTACTCTGGTTGGTGGGATCTACTTGACTCATAAAATATTTGCACACCTACTTTCATAATGGTTTCCTTCTCAAATTGTGAAAAAACTAATGGAAACACTCAGGAAATGAAACCTCCCATGCCTCATGGATATCTCCATGCATGTTATCATCGATGGGATACCATAAACCCGGCCAATAATTTAGAATATCATGTTATTAATGAAATAAATTTCTAAATAAATATTATTTGTTTACATACCACCCTATGACTGAACATTCCAAGTTTCGCATCAATGGAAATCTGTTCCCATGTGTTCCATAGCTGATAAAAATAATTTCATAAGATAGTTCTCCCATGTCCAAAAGCTACATGTGAAAAACATTGAAAAAAAGAACAAATAGTCAAAAAATTAGTATATAAATAAATTAATGAAAGATAACTAAAATACAAAGGTTACCATACCTCTGTGTTCATGGATAAAAACCAAGAGGTAGAAATTTCCCGGGAATAGGTTCAAGAATCATCAGTCATTCTAGACTGCACCTCCTCCGCATACCCCTTGAACCGCCAGTATGCTGAGGGTCAGATGATCCCCAATCCTCCTCATCCAATGTTAGCTCAACATCCTCCAACTAACGAAATAGATCATGGTCCATCTGAAACACAAAATGATTGTTTTTAGAAAATAGTTGAAAATAACTATTATATATAGATATATATTAGTTATGATTATAACCATCATTTAACTATGTTATTGTTCACCATCATCATTATCTTCATATCTGACGATTTCAACGTCTTCATATTCATCATCAGTGATATCAATATCCCTATGAGTTACAATTTCATCATCTCTTTACATTTCAAATTCATTTGTAATATCATTAACATCATATTCACCATCGACCCTTAATTTTGGGGTTTTATCATTGATATTCACGTCTTTTTTAAAAAAAGATGGATTTTGAGTAGTCTCTTGAAAAAATTCAATTCCTTGTGCTTCATCGGAACCACATTTAGTTTGAGTAAACTGATTTTACTGAGATTTCATTTTTATTATGCTCCACTAATCACTCAGGTCTCTTGACGTAGCATAGTAATTTGAATAATATATTTGATGTTCTTGTGGAGATTGTAAAAAATGCTTCATTTACTACAATAAGACTTTTATATTTAATATCGATGATTCTATGAATCAGATGAACACCCAAGACTCTCTCATTATCCAACCACCGACATTTAATCATTATTATGTAATTTTTCCCTAGATAACACGGTTCAATAATTTCATCCAACATGCCATAAAAGTCAACTTCAATTTCTGTATGATTCGATCCTCTCAATCAAACTCCACTGTTCATTGTTTTTTGGATTCTCCATATGCATATGTATGAATTCAAAAACCATTCACCATATTTTCATTATAAGATTTAACCATTTTGGAGGGAAGGTTACTCAAGATACATAATCACTTATCAATTTTATCACCATGTTGAGACACATGAAAATTAGTTAAACAATTATCAATATGATAAATAATAAACTGAATTGATATATTAAACCATCAATAGTTTATGTTACAATTTTTTGAAACAATTGAGAAAAAAATCTGGCATTCTTCAAGAGCAGCTATTATAATTTGTTGAAGTTGTTTCTGGATATGGTTGTCATATAATATAAAAATAAAAAAAGTTTAATTACTATAACATACATTATAGAATAAGTGATAGAGTCACTCATAGTACAAATGATGTCATTTCTTTACAATTGAGAAGAATATATGTATGATCTCCAGTGATGTTCATCATATGAAAGACATCGTTAATTAAATCAACTAAAGCCAAACTCTGGATGATTAAAAACGGATAAATGATTTTCCATTTAATCACCAACATTTACCTCATTCCATCCCATATAGTTTGGTTTTGAGGGATATTCAGATTCAATATAATGAGAGTAGAAAAAAGCAATTTCCTCTTGCAAATAAGCTTCAGCAACTGATCCCTCAACTGATGCTTTGTTATGTACTTTTTTCTTCAATTTCTGCATGAATCTCTCGATTGGTTAAATCCATTGAAACTATACCGGGCCTCTACATTTATCTTCAATTGGAATATGTAATATCAGATATTCCATTGAGTCAGAGAAAGGTGATGTGAAAATTTTTTCCAGTTTACAAATAATGACAACACCATCTTCTTCCAGTTTACATAGTGAAACATAGTCTATTGTCACCACACAAATGTCTCGAAAAAATATATGATATATCTATTATTGAATTCCAAATCAAATAATTCAACAAACCTCTGAATCCAATTGACATAAGTCTTTCCACTATAACATTAAAATCATGACTTCTTAATCCAATAATATGTCCATTCTTAACACATCTTCCCAAATTGGAAGCATAACCATTTGGATGTCTCAAATATGCAATACAATGACAAAATAATAAAATAATCTCTTTGGACAGTGTATAAGCTTCTTATGTCTTCATTACCCTCTGTGATATGACATTTTGAAACATTTCATGTTCCAGTCGTCTCTAAATTTTGGCAAGATCTAATTATGCCTTTACATTATATTTGGTATTACCTGGTGTATCCAAAACTCTATGAAATAAATTATCAACACAGATCTTCTTAATATACATTACATCCAACATGTTGCAGACCAACAAATTTGACCAATATGGAAGATCCCAAAAAATTCTCTGTTTTATCCTATTATGTTTTTTTCCAAAAGCCCTGAATTTTTTGTTGGTTTACTATTTTCCCAAATATGATGGCAGGTAATGAAAAGTAAAAATTATTTTTAATCTATACCTGAGATAATTTTTGGAGGTTTATCCCTTTCAATTGTACATTTTCTGAAATGAGATTTGTTCCTCCAAAAAGGATGATCGGTGGAAGAAATCTGTGACGACAGTGAAAATAGAAAGGTTTTTTTCCATTGATTAGAATAAAGGCTTTGTTTTCATTTATACAGTAAGGACATGATTTGAAACCATGTTTACTCCATCCAGATAACACGCCATATTCCGGGAAGTCACTAATCATCCACATTAATGTAGCTTTTAATATGAAATTTTATTTCACAACAACATCATATGTACTAACACCATTACTCCACAATAAAGTTAATTCAACAATAAATGGTTTTAAATAAAAATAAATACTCTTTTTTAGATGTCAAGGGATTAAAATGGACAAAAAGATATAGGTTTCCTTCATCAACATCCATGGAGGAAAATTTTACGGAGTTATAAAGATTGGCCAACATGAATACTGACTACCAAAAGAACCAAATGGATAAAAACCATCTGTAGAAAGACCCAATGGAATGTTTGGGGATTCTAAAGAAAAATATGGATGTATTTAGTCAAAATATTTCCATGAATCACCATTATATGGATGATTCAAGATTTTATCAGTTGAAACCTTGGTTTTGTGCCCTGGAATCATTGAAGAAGACATAAATAAACGCTGCAACTCGGGTGTAAGGGGGAAATATCTCAACTGTTTTATAGGAATCGATCCAAACTTCTCCAGTTGAGCTTTTTTATACCTCGATTTTATACATGTGAGACAAATATCAACTGACTCATTTTCACAAGAATATAAGATGCAACCATTTTCAAATGCACGGATCTTGCAATAACTAAGGCCCATATTATAAACTAGCCTCTTTCTCTCATAGTAATTTGTTGGAAACCCATTTCATTCAGCTAACAGTGTTTTAACAAAAGAAAATAACTGATCAAAATAGTTATTTGACAATACATTATCTGATTTAATAGCCATAAATTTTTCACACCACTTCTAATTTTCTTATCTTGTAACCATGATATAATGCATCCTCAGCAGACCTCAACAACTCATAAAATTTGGATGGTTCCCACTTAGGAGAAAAACCAATATCATCCTGCATTTCAGTTTGTTGAACAGATGGTCCTACAATATCATGTACTAAATTTTGAAACCGTGATGGATATGGAATCAAGTTATTTGTATCCACTCAAGAATTGTGTTCACCGTGTTGGTACCAAAAAACATAATCTATTTGAAAACAAAACATCATGAGATGTCCCCCAACCTTATCAAATGTGTCAAATGTTCTCAGAGAACATTTTTTACAAGGACACTTAATTATTCCTTCTGAAACAAATTCTTGTTTCGATGATGCAAAATATAATAAAGCTTCAACACCCTCAATGTATAGAGGATTTAAACAAGAACCATTTGTATTTATGTGCTGATTTATCCAAGAGAGATCATCTAATAATGACTGTTGTCGACTTCTATGTTCCATATTTTTCTACAAAATATAATATCATTTCTGTTTTTGAATTATCCAAAATTAAAAAACACTATCCAAAAAAATAAGATAAATAATTACAAATACTTCTTAATAATTACTACTAATTACGGGAAACACAATTTCTAGTGGATTGACTACTACTCTTTTGTCCAACGGCTCAATTACATGCAACATTCTCACACTGAAATCACAATAAAGAATCTTCTCAGAGGTATGCTTATTCATTCTCGTGGATACGAAAATGTATAAGAGTACCTATGATCATATTCTACATTGTGATTTGATTATGAAAAATATGAAAGTAAATGAGCCATTAAACAAAAGATCCCCCATTTTGTCGTTGAATATTCTTCTTGCAGCTATCACCACGTGAAAACAGTATGAAAAATGTGGTCCTACGAATGCATATTCAAACTCGTGCATACGAGATTAGATATGCATACATAGAAGCATACTTTTTATAATGTTTTGAGTCAGTGAGAGTTGAATGGAGAATTTTACACTTTGTGGGTACTATTGTAGAACTGTACAATGTATAGTACAGTAGCAGACTGTACACTGTGCGGGTATTGTCTAGGCACGAGACCCATGTCCAAAACCAGGCAGACACATATTTTCGAGGGTACTCTAGAAGTAATATACCAGGAACTGTAGCAGACTATACACTGTGTGGGTACAATAGTAGAACTATACACTGTACAGGTACTATAGTGGACTGTACACTATGCAGGTATTATACATGCACTGTAGCAGTTACTGTTGCAGAAACTGTATGGTACAGTAGTAGCTGGAACTATTCACCTTGGGCCACTAGTTTGGGCTTGGAGTCCTTAAGGCTTTCGGGCCACCCAGACCTTCGGGTCAGTAGGGATTTCAGGCCACCTTTAAGGTATTTAGGCCACCTCAAGGCCTTCGGGCCACATGCAATTTCCCCATAGAGACTCTACAAAAAAAGCATCCTTAGAAGAGGATTTAGAGACAGTCCACTCACTGGAGCAATGCCAAATGGATTTTTCAGAATTAGTGTGTATGACTATGCTACTATGACCAGGCTAGGCTTGCACAGAAACCTAATCCAGATGACCATGAGAAGGTGGAGAGATACTATCATGATGCAGATGCTGGGGAGGGGTAGTTCCTTGTAGATAGTCTGGATGAATTCCCTAAGACCTTCAGGTCATGTAATATCCTAACCCTATGGGCCACGTAATATCTGAGCCTACAGGACTTTTAAGGGTTCCCCCTCATCCCTTGAAATGGAGGTTATTATAAAATAAATAAAAATCAAGGCTTTCGGGCCATTCGGGTGAAGAATTGAAAGGAGAAGAGTCATCGAGCAAAAGGAGTGTCATCAATCCAATGGAAATTGTGCCAAGTTACTAAAATTTATCACAATTGATTTTATTACTATTTATTACTATTTATTACTATTTATTGCTATTTGTTAATATTTATTACAATTTATTACTAATCATTACTAATCATTACTAATTATTACTAATTATTACTAATTATTACTAATTATTAATAATTATTACTAATTATTACTAATTATTACTAATTATTACTAATTACTACTAATTTTTACTAATTATTACTATTTATTACTCTTTATTACTCTTTATTACTCTTCATAACTAATTATTACTAGTTATTTCTATTTATTACAAATTCTTACAAATTATTACTAATTGTTAGTAATTATTACTAATTATTTCTAATTATTGCTAATTATTACTAATTATTACTAATTATTACAGTTTTTTACTATTTTTTATTATTTTTTACAATTTTTTACAATTTTTTTACTGTTCGTTACTACTAATTACAATTTATTTCTAATTATTACTATTTATTACTAAATATTACTAATTATTACTAATTATTACTAATTATTACTGATTATTACTCATTATTACTCATTATTACTAATTATTACTGATTATTACTAATTATTACTAATTATTTCTAATTATTACTAATCATTACTATTAATTAATATCTATATCCATTTATTACTATTTATTACTATTTATTACTATTTATTAGTATTTTTAGTATTTTTTAGTATTTATTACTATTTATTACTATTTATTACTAATTATTAGTATTTAGTACTAGTTATTACTAATCATTACTATTTATTACTATTTATTACTATTTCTTATTATTTAAAGGTATTTATTACTATTTATTACTATTTATTACAATTTATTAGTATTTAATAGAATTTTTTACTATTTATTAGTATTTGATACTATTTATTAGTATTTATTATACTTTATTAGTATTTATTAGAAATTACTACTATTTATTAGTATTTATTAAAAATTATTAGTATTTATTACTATTTATTAGTATTTATTACTATTTATTAGTATTTGTTAGTATTTTTTAGTATTTATTAGTATTTATTACTATTATTAACAATTTTTACTAGTTATTACTAATTATTACTAGTTATTTCTATTTATTCTTATTTATTACTATTTATTGCTATTTGTAAAAATTTAATATTAATTATTACTGTTTATTACAATTTATTACTATTTATTTTAATAATATTTATTACTATTTACTAGTATTTATTAGTATTTATTACTATTTATTAGTATTTATTACTAATTATTAGTATATATTACTAATTATTATTATTTATTAGTATTTATTACTATTTATTAGTATTTATTACTAGTTATTAGTATTTATTAGTATTTATTACTAATTAATAGTATTTATTACTAATTATAAATATGTATTACTATTTATTATTAATGGTATATATTTATTTATATTTTTTTCTATTTATTACTATTTATTTCTAATTATTACTAATTAGTGTTAATTACTATTAATTATTGCAAAATACAACTACTAATAACTAATTACCGCTAGTTATTTATATACATCCTAATTGTCGTTAATAATTATTAAATATTACAAATTACTAAGAATTGGTACTAATAATTTAATTTTATTATTACACATAAATACTCATGAAAAAACAATTTAAATCTAACTTCATTACAACTAATCAAAAATAATTTAAATTAATATAATGAATTGAAATAAATATTAAATTAAATAACCCTAAATACCTTTAAACTAGATAACTTATAATTGTAGACGACTTCACAACATCTTCGTAAAAAAATTAACTATAAAAAATTCTCACTCTAAATTTAGACTTTACAGAAGTAGAGGAAGAAGGAATTCAGGAGGAAAGATGAAAAAACAGATGGGGGGAATATATATGTTAGAGTATTTGTGACGGGATTCCCATCGTAAATATAAATTTAGGGGAGGGGGTACGTTGCAAATAACTTTAGTAACATTAATTTCAGTCGGTGGTTAAAAGATTATTTGCAACAAGGCTCGTCGCAAAAGGTAACATGCCGACACACTATTTACGACAGGACAACATCCCGTTGCAAATAGGTTTTTACCACGACCATATATTTGTGATGGGTACCATCACAAATAACCTCCATGGGTCGAACTTGTTGCTATGGGGGATCCCCCCTCGCAACTAGTTCTTACCATCTCCCAGTATTTGCGACGAGCGGTGTCTACCCATCACAAATACCCTTTCATGCTGATTGGCGTCGTTTTCGCGCGAAACTGTGGGGATGTTTTTGCGACGAGATGCCTATTCCCGTCACAATTAAGAGGTTAATTGTGACTGGTTGATTGACCCATCACAAATAAACCATCGCAAAAAATGGTTTTCCCGTAGTTCTAGATCCCTAGATTCCATATCTACCATCCATCGAACAGTGAAACACAAGGCCATCATTACATCTAGGAAGAATGAATCAAAAGATGAAGAGAGATCGATTTCTGATAGAATAAGAACATACCAAAAGAGGATCCCCACATCTATGAAAACTTCAATCAACCAAGAAATGATGTTCAGAGATCTAAAAAACCTCTAGAGGCCTCTAGAAATCCAAAGGATTGATTTATGTTTTAGTGGGTGGATTATAGGGTTAATTAGGGGGTTTAGGGTATTAGATACAAACTTGGGGTCACTAAATGTTGTCTAAATAGTTTCTTAGGTTGTGTCGCTTGATTAGTACTAATCATGCACCTTACCATGCGACCTAAACAGTGCCACTAGAAGAGCTTAATGGTTATATTGTAGGGATAGTTTAACCATGTGAAAACCCTATATCTCTTCCAGGAAGGTTTCATGGTTTAGTTGTATGGTTTGTCTAACCTGACACCAACATTGTGCCCCTACCTAAGTTGCTGGATAATGTTTCATGTTTTGGTTCCGTGATTTATTATACCGTGTTCCAATGGTGAAAAGGTCCAAAATCCTTCAAAAAAACTCTTAAAATTCTCCAAAAAGAACCCATGAAGAGATCCAATCATAGTGTACTCAAATCCATTGGATAAAACACATAAGACAATTAACGAGATGTAACAATACTATTCATACTCACCATTCCAATATCTAGGATATAAAATTCTTATTAAATAATAATATTTTAATAGTATTAAATGTTTATTTTATACATGATATTGCATGTAATGCAGGTAACACTCAGTGGTGCATGTGTTACAAGATAAACTCCAAATTGTGTGTAGCAAAAGAATTTTTTTTGTGTGTAATAAGAAATATTGGAAAGTGAAAATTTATTTACATAATTTAATTCAGTAAATCTTTAGGTGTTACATTCTACCCCCTTAGATAATTTTCATCCTCACAATTTGAAACATGCATCCATAAAAAAGTGTTTTACATTTGAAAATCCCATTGTGGGAAACCTACATTATTAAAATTGTTAATAAATAATACTCATTAAAATATTGAAATGGTTGTGTGAATGTCATCCTGAATATAAAATTCAAGTTTTCAAAATAGGAAACCTGGGTGGGAACTGATTATTTTTTCATTGAATAAAAACATAATGTCCAAATAATGATGGAGAGTTATAGGGATAATTGATCAAAACAAAGTGAATGATCAAGTGAAAATCCACCACTATAAAACCATAAAACAATGTGATGAGAAAAAATTCATTGATATCATTATAAAATATGGTAGTAGGAAAAACATTATTTCAACATCCTTTTCCTAAAGTTGGGTATTTTTTCAATAATATATACTTAATTTATTTCATTCATTTCATAAGAACAATCTCCCCATTTTTTGTACTTTGATCAATGTCAACATAATCTCTTACTTTAGTATAATAAGGTAAATATATATTTTTAATATCCGAAGCACTATTAGACCATAATAACAATAAAATAATGATATTTAATTCCTTATTTATCTTTTTATTATAAAAAATTAGAGTTTTTAGCGTGTGTTATCATATAAAATCCAATGTTCAACTTAGTCCATTTTATAAATGGTTAAACATTATGCTCCTCCATGTATTACCAAAATTGAAATAAATTTTTTTCAAATGAGGTCATTAAAATTATAGAAATAAAGTTGACATTAATCCCCTAAATGTCAATATGTAGTTATTAGTGATCACATACTTAATATGTGAATTACTTGATCATATATTCTTCTAAATCATGGAAATAACCATACTTACCATAAAATCTCTATGAAAAAATAAATGCCTCCTCATTCCTTAAATAAAACCATAAATTTTTAAATATATTTCTTAAAACCAAAAAATTTTGAAAACTCAATCATTGATAACATATATGCCTTGTCAATAAATAATTAATATATTCTGGGGACATCAATACTATCAAAATTAAATCATCCATGCCAACATATATTTATCCAAAATAAATAAAATTTTCTCATCATTAGAAACATATTAAGGGTTATATTCCCTTAATATCGTGTTAGTGCAAAATATAACCTCTCTATTAAATCACTTTTCAGGGTCATCAGTACCCTTAAACATATTCTTACAGACCCAAAATGTAAAACTTCATCAGAACAATCGTTATATTTTTCCCAATTCATAATTTTTTAATTTCCACAAAAAAACATAAATAGTTTTACTTAATTCTTAATCTATTTTCTAGGATTCATTATTTTATTCATTATTACTTATTTACTTTCATATTTAATTCATGGTATCTTTATCATTAGTAGTATAACCATTAGTCGTACCTCCATTTGGATTCTCTTCAGGAACTTATCCTCTAGGTCATCAATTAATATAATTATCATTATTTACATATTAATAACATTCTACCATTGATAATGCCATAGGAAAACCATTATTATCATCCATTTTTTTAACTAAAATTTTCATTTTTCCAAAAGAATCACTTAATTTATTCCCTTCTTTTACACAGATAAAACTTCTTCTCATTCCATTGAGACTTTCGTTGGAGTTTTACTTCCTACATTATCGACATATATGATATTGAATCTTCATTACTCCATAGTTCCCAACACCCAAACTCTAATTGGACTCTATAATTCTATTCCTTATAGAGCCCTAGAGTTAGATAAAAATGAATTTGATAATTATATATCATGATAAAATAATTATGCAAAATCACAATATCATTCACTAACGTTATCATGCCATTTGGTTGTTTATCAGCACATTTTCTATCACATTCAACATTAATCCAGCTTCTTCTGGTTTCTAACATTGAATAAAACCAAAAATCTTAGTGTGAGTAAATATATTTATAGTGGGAACCCACCTAATCATGAAAAAAACATATATTATTTCTAAATAATGAAACCCTATTTTAAATCTATGACACCTTAGGAATAACTTAAGTTATTCATGGTTATTATTTAAATCCTTCAGGATGGTCCATAAAGAGTTTTTGAATTTCAAAATGATATCCCCTAGGAGTGTCAAACTGGGCGTGAATCAAACCCCATTTCAGGTTCCAAGTGATGATTAAGTCTAGATAAATTTTCTATTTTTTTAGTTATTACCCGTAGGCACATCTTTTCTAGATAAAAATCCACATGTATCATCCAAACAGGGTGCTTCGAAACCACTCTCTTTTCCTTTTTAATAAAATCTAAAATATTTTCCTACACCTCAACTCATCTATATAGTTATCCTTAGAAATATCCTTGGTCATATCACTATACATATCTCTAGGGATCTCACTCTTGTTTTCTCATCATAGTTTTGAATGGATATCTAAACTGTATTCTAATACCAACTGTAGAGAAAAGAAATATCTCATACATAAATATTAAATCTTAGTCGAATAATAGTCATTACATAACATAATGATCCACAACATGACCATTTATGTCTATTTACTTTTGAAACATGAACACACACGAAACTGGTCCACTAGTGACATATTCCATATCCAACTAATTTATCCAAAAATAAAACCCTTAGTAGACATCTAACACACAATACCTTTATTCATATCCAAGGGAATGGTGACATAAGAAAAGGATATATCATATGCTTAGTAAGTTTAAAAAATGTAGTTATTAATAATAACATAAGAATAACATTATAATAAGGGTATGAGAGAATGATATTAGTATATTAATACCATACCATACATATCATATATGACAAACACAAGTAATTTCATAAATCATGGTATTTCATAAGACATGAATCAGAATAGAATCAAAGAACATAATTCACGAGAACATAACATTGGTATAATATATAGATTTTTGGCATACACATAAGAATAAAAGGTTATTTCCTTAGTAGTCAAAGATCATTTCTAAGACTATCATAGTGGAATGGGCTCACTCCCCAAACCAGTATAGCAGTCAAGGATCACCCTCAAGACTATCATAGTGGGAAAAATCCTTTATTGAATAAGGTTCATTATCCATTTTAGTCCTATTTGTCTCATAAGATATCAATATTAACCCAAATTAATTGGAGGGAGATATTGCTCCCACCCATCACTTATTGAAAATAATACATACGTGTGCCATAATATCTTAAAAATTTCTCATTTTTTGAAGACATGAAATGAAACGGGTATCATAAAACATTCATCATAGCATAACCTATGGAAAAGAAACAGGTTTCATAATCATTTCATTATTTCATCATAGAATAACCCATGGAAAAATATTTGGGGTTTATAATCATTTTATCATGGTATAACCCATAAAATCAAATCATGTTTAATAAAAATATTTTCATCATAAACATTAACCATTGAGAGAAATAATAAGAATGGTATCCTTGGATCACATACATAGTAAGTCATAAGTACCATCAAAATATCACTACTAGAAATTTAAGCTAAAGCCACAGACCTATAACCACAGTTTTATAGGTTCTTGGCTATAGCTTGTTTATCGCCACGGTTTAGTTTTTCATCAGTGGCTACACAATTCTGTCCCCCTTCTTTTTTCTTTTCCAATTGGGCTTTGCCTCCATACCCAATATACATCCCCCTTTTTTCGATTCCAGTCAGGCTCGTCCTCCATCCCCGATACGCGACCCTCCCACAGCGGCACCCTCCTCCCCCGATGGCCTCTCCTCTTCCCCGATGACCTATCTCATCATGCCCTCCTCTCTTCCCTTGCAGCTCTCCTCTCTCGCCCCCGCTTCTTTCCTCTATCGTTCTTCCTCTCCGGCTTCGGTTCCTCCATCCCTTGTCGCAGTTTTTTCATTCACAACCTGGATTCTCCAATCGAAGCTCGGCTTCTCCATTCGGGGTTTCTCCATCCCTCGAGCGGTACACCCTTCCTCCATACCATTATTTGGGAATTCCTCCTCTATTTGGTACATCAGAATAATGGTTCCTCCCTCCATACCCTTCGTTGGTTCATCCTCCTCCATTCGGTGCTTTGGCACAACTAATTTACTTAATTCTGTTATGTGGATAATGTTTTCAGTTCTGGTCATAGTCTAATGAGTAAATTTAGTGTTCCTTATAACATTGGAACTTTCCCCATGATCCATGACTCATTTTTGAGATAAATTTAATGATTCAGGCCAATACTAGTTGATAAATTCTTCAGAAGTATGAATTTTGGTTTTCTAAGGATGTGGTAATTTTTAGAACCATTATTTGGTTAGAGAATATATATTTGGAAATTCCCAATAAGATTTTCAGTTATGTGAATTGAGGCCTGAGGGTGATATAGGCTCTCGGGTGTGTATCTGAGCATAGAATAGTGGACTTGTAACCATTTTAAGCTTTAGTTGTTTCACTATAGAGCCTCCATGGAGTAGATCTCCATGTGTTGGAGGAAAAATACCCAGGTGGAGTGACCTTATCCCTATTGTCGGTAAATTTGGTTTTACTTTTCTCCCTATAGTAAAATATCAGTTTATCAAGGAAATGGTTTTGTTTGTTTTTTCTCTTCTTGGTTGAGGTGGCCAGATGTTTTGGAGGCACTATCCCAAGGGATTATCCCTAATGAAAAAAGAATGAAAAATACCATTTTGTATTTGTTTTTTGTGATGGAAAATTGTGATGTTTGACATGTCTTGTTTTGATGCCCATTTATAATATGATTGGCTAAGTATGGTTCCCTATATTCACACCTATAGAAACATTGAGTCAAAATGCACTATATGGGAAATTTAGGTGATAGTGGTTCTTCTTGGGAAATACCACCCTGATATAGAAAATTATAGTAGGAATTTTTTTAAAGTGTTATATTTGAGGGGTTTCATTACTTCTCATTTGAAAAATGATTAGAAAGGGTTGACGAATTTGTATTGTCTTTAGTGTGTAAATGGCTTGTGGGTTTCATTGGATAGGTCCATGACATTATAGAGAAATGGACCTTGGTTTTGTTTGTTTGGTAATTCTGAGGATTCCCCCTAAGAAATGGAGAGCACCACCACAACAAAAGGAATATTTTAATAGATGCAGAAATGATGAAGTTGGAGGCTCACTCAAAGAAAGGTAAATAAACATTTATCCACTTTGAGTTTTTAAAAAACTCACCCTCCTCTCTTCCTCCCACACATGTGAGAGAATCAGCAGAGGTTGAGGGAGCTTCTTCCCCTATTCACCGTCCAATTCACCTTTAAATGTGGTGGTTTTTATGGACCTCTATGGTTATTTAATGTGTGATCTCATCTTCCTTTCATTATAGTTTCCCGTTTCTCTTCTAACTAATTTAGTGAAATTGAAAATGAAGTTGCAGATGATTTCGACTAGATTATGGTAAAATCATCCAATATCGTGGGTTTTTTTGGAATAAATAGTGAGAGTATAAAGATGATAAAAGATTTTATTTCCATTTATTTTCATTGAGTATAATAATTTAATGATTTTATTTATAGTTTTTTATTAAATTATATTTATAAATTACTTGAATCAATGTTTTTTATTATGGGTAGGTATTCATAATCTATTGAAAGATGATATGGACCATCAATTAGTGGTTGGTCACCATAATAGTTTTAATAGGTTATATGATGATATTATAGACAATTATGCCATTATTTGTCTTATGTGAGGAGTGTACGAGGATTAGTTACCACTGGAATTTAAATCGTGACCATACTTATGCGATGAACATACGGGGACTTGTCCCCACTAGACCTAAAATCATAACTAGAATTCTATGATTATCATAAGAGGACCCTACATTTTAATATATAAAAAGTATAATATTTATTATGTGATAAGAATAGGAAGATTTACCTTTCCTAATTCATCATAATATCATCGTTCTTCAAGTGATGAGCATGGAATTCCTTAGGTGATGAGCATGGAATTCCTTAGGTGATGATCCCAGAGTTCATTAGGTGATGAGACGAAAATACCATAGGTGACTAGCCTCTGATGACTTTGGTTATGAAGCTAGGATTATATAGGTGATGAAAATAGTATTCCTTAGATTATGAGCCTAAGATGTCTATATGGCTTGACAGAAGAATATATAACAGCCTTCCTGCCCAGATCATAACTGAAGATCCATCCTTTACTTATATGTGGCAAGCATAAGATTTCCTCAATTCCAGAAATAAGAAATTTATTTATGGGATTGTCTAAATATACAATGTAATTGAAATTCTATAAAACATTGATTATTAGGTTGTCACCTTGATAAAGAATCAAGTGATATTATTAACTGATGTCCAAATGTAGATGGAGTCAAGAACAAGATTCATGGTCATGTTTTAATTATATTTGAGAAATAAGGACTGGGATGGGGGGACTGGTAGGGGAGGGTGTGTCCTGGAGGGTCTGTAGGGGGGCTGGCAGGGGGGATTGGCATAGGGGAGGGGGTGTCCATGATGGTCTGTAGGGGGGTGCTTGCATGGGGAGGGGGTGTCCAAGAGGGTTTATAAGGGGTGGAAGGGGGGACTGGTAGGGGGAGGGGGTGCCCAGGGGGAATGGCCAGGGGTGGGGTGTCTAAGAGGGTCTGTAGGGGGGGTGGCAGGGGGGACTGGCTGGTGGGGAGGGGGACTGGTAGGTGGGGGTGGTAGGTGATGGTGGTGACTGGAAAGGGGAGGGGGGTGTCCAGGAGGGTCTTGTTTATATCCATTTTGATTTATGACGAACTTCCCGAACCACATCCCATGATAAAGGTTCCTATTTTTTTACCTTCATTCATGACTATTAATTGATGCCTCCCTATGGCTGTGTCCTCCCCAAGAGATTTATTTTACATGGATCACTCTGCATTGATGGGTTTTAACTCTTTTTTGGTGAAACCATAACTCACCATACTGATATCTAATTGATGTGAGATCATAACCAGAAATAATCTTCCATTTCTTCTACACTTTTACTAGAAGCATTTGTAGTGGTTGAAGCATGTTTGATGTTGATGAGTTCTGCTAATGTAGATTCTTCTGCCCGAGCCGTAGCCGGAGCTGGAGTTAGAGCTTTTTTCGGAGCCGGTCTCGATGCTGGTACCGATGTTGATGTCGATGATAATGCTGGTGGTGTGAGAGGTGCTAATGGTGTTTCTATAGGATGTGTAGATGAGGGTTATCATGAATATGATGATACTGATATTGATACTCAATATTGATGTGAATTGTATTTTTGGATTATTAATATGTGTAATTTTATTATGCAGTGAGGTTAGATTATTGAAATACTGGATTATAGTGTGGTGTTTCTGAATGTTTCTACATATATTGAATTATGATATTATGAGATATGATTTTTTATGTAGTAGTTAATTTTTATATTATTATATTGAATTTTATCATCCTCCGACATGACCATCTTACCTCCTTGATGAAGCTGCTCTAAGGTGGCCCCTCTATCTCCTCTGGCACACCGTTGACGGTATGTAGTCCAATTTTCTATTTTTTTCTTGAGGCAGCCACTCTATTAGTTTCACTGATCATATTGTGAATTTGATGACTTGTACTAGTATGTATAATAGCGATGCATTCTATGCAGAGAACCATCAAGAAAACATAGCCTATGCAATTGAATTTCTCCCACGACTTGCAACCGAGATTGATGTAAATATAAAATTCAGGAGGTAATGGTTATTTTATACCATTTTTTATAAGACATTAGTAACAATTTGTTGTGTTTTTAATCAAATTGACTTGGCATACATGATGCTTGCAGAATTAATGATTTTGAGTTTACTCTTGAGTGTGCAATATTCGAACTTTAGTACATTGATCTGTATCATGGTTGGATAGTTGATCCCTAGGTATGCACTTTTGAATAATGTACCTTTATATTTTGGTTTATAACAATTGATACATTATATTCATACCTTTATCATATTTATTTATTTTAAAAATATGAATATTTTTGAATTAAATAGGTTGAATATGAATTTAAAATAGATATAATCTAATTGTATAACAAAAGTGTACGACGATAAGAAGTGAATGTATCTAGAAAATTGGTAGATAGCATAAAAATTATTATATAATTAATAGAATAATAGATAATTAAAATTTATTATTATCCTAAACCTTATCCACTATATAATCTAGGCTTTACTCAGCTTCACTTAGTTTCCTGTAAGTCATCAATGAATTGGGAGTCTACATTATTTGATAAGGATCTCCACACCCAGCATGAACTATTTCCCATATCAATTTTTCCATTCCCTAAAAAAATAACATCATATATGTCTTGACATGCGAAATCTATGTAATTCCATTGGATTATTCTTGTAAGAATGGATAAAATACCTTCTTTTCACACAATTGAATCACTCGGTTGGATTAAATACAGTAAAGTACACTGAGGAACTCTTACTTTGACCCATATAGTATCTTTCCTGATACTTTTGATGATCTTTCCACTTTAGAATACTGGATGTTTCTCCCAATGTAATAATATAAAACTCAGTCACGAGTCTTATATATAGTTGAATTAATCATTCTACTTATCCTCATATATACCCTTCTTGATTATCAATTCCTTGTACAACACATTTGGGTATGATGTCATATCAAATATACTTACCTATAGTTTGATATCCGGATGGTGGAATATCTAGAACATATGAGACTTTTGGTCCTTGATTGCAGCCAGAAATTGGGTAAATCATAGTAGCTCTATGAAAAAGGAGATTAAACAAAGGCATTTCTAAGGCTCTTCTGCATCTCTATAAACACATGGTAATAGTTCAACTTCATCATGTTAGTAATTTATTTTTCATGGAAAACCTCCAAGAATGTTTTTTATGAATGATCATCCCATATTATATCTTGATAAATGGTATTTGAAATGCACATCCGATTGTCACCTATCGACCGGTCAAGGTTCCGGTGCTCTGCTAATGTGTATAGCAGTACTTGGGTCGAATCCTAGGCGATGATACTTTGTAATAGTCGTTTATTTTTAGATAATTGTATTCTGATTGGGGGGTTTGTTTGCAGAGCTTATGAAATAATTTATGTATGATGTTTGATTTTACAAATTGATAACGATTGGTGTGAGTACATCATTAGGTAGTTAATCTTGTGATATCCTTGAGCTTCTCTTTATATTGCATTAAATTAAAACCCATGTCACAAGATGATTTTAATCATAATTCCCAAGTGTTAAAGCTTTAATCCAAGATGTAACTTAACTTAGGTTTCTAATAATTACCATAAATTGTTTATGGTAGTTTATTTTTGGTTCCAATAATCCATGGAATCCACATATTAAACAAAACATTTCATTAATCCATGAAATATAAAGTTCAACATACATAATATTAATTTAAAGAACATTCATCGAGCAAAAGCTCTCAATCACTTAACATACCTAAATTATAACTCACCCCAATTAAATATTTACACAGCCATTAAAATTATTGATAATATGGTTATTATGATTATGGTGATGAATTATAAAGAGAATAAAAATAAAGGGACAAGATAAGAGTAGTGCGCCGAACACACACACAAACGATGAAGAAAATTAAAAATGGATTTTCGATTGAATGAGGAAGCAGAAGAAGGAAAGGGGATTCAACTGAATTTAAACTATTATAAGAACATAAATATTAAACTATAGAAGGTGGATGAGAATAAGAGATATTGAATTAGTAACTTGCCTTAAAACAGAATTACAAAGAAAGAGACTTACAAAATTACAAAAACGAAGAACACGAAATTAAGTGAAAACAAAGAGAGGAGGAAAGTTATCTCAAGTGAAAACATGATTATGTCAGATCCTCCCAAGCCTTTGGAAAGTCCTTGTTCATGTCAATATGTTCTCCTATCTTCTAAAATTCCATCCCCTCTCAAGGAGAGAAGGGGAGAGTATTTATAGCCCAAGGAGAGGACTGTTTACATTCCATCAATACCCCTTCACTTGGCTCGTAGATATGGACATCTTGAAAGCCGAATCTCTAGAAATATCCTTCTTAAAAGTTGTATATAATAAAGTTTTACGACTACTCTCAAGATTTGGAGTCATTTGGACTTAAGGACCAAAAGATATGGCCGGATGATTAAAAAAAGTTAAACTGTCTATTTCGATCCAGTCTTTTTGAAGTCCAGAATGTGAAAGGGTTTCTGAATATAAAGATGCATTCAAATCCGAATGGGTTCTTCAAAAAAGTCGGCCAACTATATCTCCTCTTTCACACTGAAAAATATCAGATCGATTTTATTCTTATATAAAGAGATATGTCATGCATAATATACAGATTTTAATTCTCGTCCAGAATGGTGGGCTGGACTTCATAGCTTCATTTGGGCCCCTTGTACTTGGATTTGGGCCTTGATATTTTTATCCAAGATTCCATGTAGTGTCCCTCGAATTATTGTGGAGAGTTAATGTTTTTGGAATTTTGGATTGAGCCCAGTAAATCAATCTTCATGGCCAGTCCAGTTTGTTCACAGATTCATTGGTCTTGTTTGTGAGATCCATATGACCCTTCAAATGGCAGAATTGGTTCATGGTACCTTCTAATGAAATGTTTTATATTGAACGGAGAATCCTAAAAAACAAGAACCACACAATTTGGATCTGTATAGTGATAGCTATTATTAAAACATTAAACTGACTCAATTGGACTACTTTTAAAAATGCTAAAAAATTATACTTAATATTAAAACATTAATATTTCACACAAATTATGCACATTTCATATAAAATCAGTAAAGGGAGTATATAATAAGAAATGAAAATAGTAACAATATTAACTCCCCCATAATTAGTTTTGTGCATGTCCTCATGTGCAACAAATATAAAAACATGACAAAATCATTTTCACTCACCAACAAATAATAAAATTTTGTTTTCTCCAATTAGGGGAGGTTTAGACTATTTCACTCATCCATTTTGAAATCCACCACAAGTTGTAAAAGAAAAAATTTTCCAAAACTAATTCATTCTTTCATGCTCAAATTTAGAAATGGAAAATGTGGACACTCAAAACTCACACCTCTCAAGATGATAAAATTCATTTGTGGAGGTTCACTCTTTCACCAACCAAAAGTGAAAATCTTAGAGTTTGAAAAGAGCTCTCATCTTCCAATCCCTATCCAAAGTGAACAAGAATCAATATGTATTTTAAACTGGTTTTTCTATGTCTATGGGACGGTAGGAATATAATGTCCAAGAGAGAGAAGAAGAGGGTTAAAATACCAACATAGAAAAAGGAATGCACATTTTTTTTGAAATAAAACATGGAAGGAAATGAAAACACATATTTACAAGGGAATGATTGTGTGAAGAAAGACACAAAAGAGGAAGAAAATATGAAGTGTATGAGTAGATGAAATATTTACAAACCACCAAACTTCTCCCAATGATATAAGAATATAATGCAAGTGTTCTTTTTTTTCTTTTTTTTCTTTTTTTTCTTTGTTTTTTTGAAAGTTGACCTTGAGACAGATCTCACCCTCATATCCCAACCCATGGTTGATCTCCTCATGACACTAATTGTAATTGTTATAATAAGATCAAAGGTTGAGGGAGAGTGATTTTTGACCTACCCAAGACACAACCCATTTTTTTGATTAGTATTTTGATAAAAAAAATTGATTTTTTTTAATTTTTTTTGAACACTTTTCAATATCATTTGTACAACACATTCCAAAATCCCACTGAATGAAAACCTCCCACCCACAATAAAATAGATGCTTTCCTTCAAGCAGATGATAACTAACCAGAAATTAAGGAAATGAGACCCAAAAATGAAATCTATTCCCCCCACACTAAAATTTCAAAAAAAAAATATACAATGAAAATCCACGTTGATATTGGGTGGGAAAAAGGTATTGGGCTTGTAATGTGCCTGTCAAAGAAAAGGTTTTCATAGGCACAAAGGGGCTTTAAAAGGAGGATTAATGTAAGGGAAATGGGAGGCTATTTGGCTATTGTGATTCTCATGTGGTTCAGAAAACGCCTCTATCATATTAATACACACTAAGGTAGGAAATTCAGCTCGAAGGTCCACAAACTCAAGACTCACAAATGGTGTTGAAAACACACATTTTGAAAAGATGGCCATAGGTGGCCTTGGCATGAAATCAAATGTTTGTTCTCACGGTTGGGGAAAATAATTTTCCAAATCAAAAATTGAACATTCAAAATGTGTTGGTTTTGACACAAAATTATTTATCCAAAGTCATAATTAAAATAAAAAATTTTTGAGATGAAAACATATATGTTAACTCACCAAAATGGTTGGACAAAATTTCATAACTCGATGGTGAGTAAGCATGACTCTTTTTTTTATTTTTTTAAGTGATTGCGTTTTTTGGTTTTTTTGTTTTTAAGGTTTTTTTTAAAATACAGACCCTCACAAGAAATAAAATAAAGGCTTTGAAAAAAAATGGTAAAAAAATGAATGAGATAAGAAGAAGAAGAAATAGGTAGATAGATGAAGAGATAGAGAGAGAGTTAAAGGTAAAGAGGTGTCCCTGGTTTGGATTTGGCGGGTCGCCATCTCCATCTAGTGGCTGGTCAATTAGAGAAGTTGGAGATCCAGGGGAAGTGAATGATGATCCGGGATTGTGTGTTCTCTCATGGTGATGCTTTAACTGAAGTCCATTAATCGTGAATGTCCTTTTGGAAGTGGGGTCTTGGACTTGCACTGCCCCAAATGGGTAAACATTAGTAATAACAAAAGGACCTTCCCAACAAGAATTAAGCTTACCTGGGTGAAGTTGGAATCGAGAATTTAAGAGCATTACCTTTTTACCTTCAGGAAATACCTTTCTCAAAATGTGTCTGTCATGGATTACCTTTTCCTTCTCTTTGTACAGATTGGAATACTCATAGGATTCAAGTCAAAGCTCCTCCAGTTCATACAATTGCAACAATCATTCTTCACCAGATTTTTCACAATCAAAATTACAGGTTTTCACACCCCAAAAAGGCTTATGTTAGATTTCAACTGGTATGTGACATGCTTTACCAAAAACTATCCTAAATGGAGACATTACAATGGGTGTTTTATAGGTTGTTCGATAATCCCAAAGGGCTTCACCAAGTCTCTCAGGCCAGTCTTTTCTAGTGGGCTTAACAAATTTCTCAAGTACCCTTTTCACTTCTCTATTAGAGAGTTCAGCCATGCCATTTTTTTAGGGTTATAAGCAATTGAAGTTTTATGTACAACCCCAGTATATTTCAGAAGATCATCCATGGTTCTAATACAAAAATGGGTTCCAAATTCACTGATCAAGGCACGTGGTGTGCCAAATATTTGGAAGATGTGGGTCTTTAGGAACTCACTAACAGTATGAGCATCATCTTTCCTAGTGGGTTTGGCCTTAACCCACCTTGAAACATAATCGACTGCAAGAAAAATGTATGAGAATCCATTGGAAGGGGGAAATGGTCCTGTGAAATCGATACCCCAAACATAAAAGACCTCACATAAATTAAAGGCTTTTGGGGCATTTCATTTCTCTTGGAAATTGTGCCAAACTTTTGGCAAGTGGGACATGATTGAAAGAAATCATGTGAGTCCTTGAAAATTGAAGGCCAGAAGAATCCAGAGTCTAGGAACTTTCGGGAGGTCCTTTGTGGTCCAAAGTGACCACCTTCGGGAAGTGAGTGACATAATTATAAGATAGAAGAATGCTCATTTTCTTCAACACATCTTCTAATTACCATGTCTGCACCAGTTTTCCGAAGATTATTTTCTTCCCAAAAATAGTATTTTGAATCAATTTTCGACATCATTTTTTGTTCTTCTGAAAACATTTCAGTAAAAACACTAGAAAACAAATAATTTACAATTGGGGCATACCATGGAAACTTTGGAGTGATAGACAAAAGGTTATCAATGGGGAATTCTTGATCAATGATTTTTTAATGAGAAGAATTAGAAATTCTACTCAAGTGATCAGCCACAGGGTTTTCTTTTCCAGGTCTATCATTGATTTCAAGGTAAAACTCTTGGAGCATTAGGATCCATCTTATTAGCCTCGGTTTGGAATCTATTTTCTTGAGTAAGAACATAATAAAAGAATGGTCTGTGAAGATGATGATTTTGGAACCTAAGAGATAGGACCGGAATTTATCTAATGCAAAAACCACTGCTAGAAGTTCCTTTTCAGTCACAGTGTAGTGAGATTGAGTTTCATCTAATTTTTTTGAGGCATAATTGATGACATGATATTTTTTTTCTATTCTTTGACCAAGAACAACCCCAACAGATCTATCAAAAGCATCACACATTAACTCGAAGGGTAAGGACCAACCTGGGGGTTGGAATATTGGGGCAGATGTTAAAGCAGTTTTGAGTTCAACAAAGGCTCTCTTGCAAACGTCATTGAAATGGAAAGTGAAATCATTTTGGAGCAAACGAGTGAGTGGGAGGGAAATTTTACTGAAGTTATGGGTGAATCTCCTATAGAAACCAGCATGATCAAGAAATGAATGGATGTCTCGAACAGAAGTGGGTAGAGGAAGTGATTGGATCACTTCAATTTTGGCAGGATCGACTTCAATACCATCTTTTGAAACTATGTACCCTAGAACAATCCCATTTGCAACCATGAAGTGACATTTTTCAAAATTTAACACAAGGTTACACTTGACACACTTTTGAAGGACTAGAGAGAGTGAATGCAAGCACGACTCAAATAACTCACCATAAATGGTGAATTCATCCATGAAGACTTCCATGCATTGTTCAATGAATTATGAAAAGATACTCATCATACACCTCTGGAATGTTGCAGGAGCATTAAAAAGGACAAAAGTCATTCTTCTATATGCATATGTTCCAAAGGGGCATGTGAAAGTAGTCTTTTCTTTGTCCTGAGGTGAGATTGGGATTTTAAAATAGTTGTTGTATCCATCAAGAAAGCAATAATGTGACTTTTCGGCTAATATTTCTAGAATTTGATCAAGGAATCGAAGAGGGTAGTGATCTTTTCGTGTTTCAGCATTCAATTTTCGATAATCGATGCATACACGTCATTTTTTCATCACTCGAGTTATGAATACCTCTCCATGTTCATTTTTGACAACAGTTATCCCACCCTTAATAGGTACAACTTGAATTGGATTAACCCATTCACTATCATAAATTGGGTAGATAATACCATCTTGAAGAAGCTTGGTGATCTCTTCCCTAATTACCTCAAGGGTGAGTTGATTGAGTCTTTTTTGTGGTTGTCTAATTGGTTTGGATGATTCCTCAAGATGGATTTGATGCATACAAAGAGTAGGTTTGATTCCTGTTATGTCATCTGGGGTCCAAACCAAGGCCTTTTTGTTTTCCTCTAACACTTGAACAATTTTAGACTCCTCAGTTTCAGTAAGTGTGGCAGAGATAATGACAGGATATGATTGATCATGGAAGAGGAATGCATATTTCAGGTGTGCAGGAAGAGGTTTCTGATCAGTCTCATCTTTCACTTTTGGGCTCGAAAACTCAGAAATGGAAGAAGAGACTTCCGTTGCTTCAGGTTCATTTTCCTTAATACTGTTCAAGGTGGAGCAGTTGGGATCAGAATTGATGTGGAATTGAAGAGAGTTTTCAAGTTCCTATAGATTGATGGAGTCTATGAATGAGAGGTCCACATCAACATCACCATTTATGACTTGGTTAATCATGGTGAAAATTTCACAAGATCCTTTATCATTAGAACATGAAAAACATGGTGGATTGGGGTTCTATTGACTCTTAGAAGTGTCCTCAGAAGCATGGATTTAGAATGCAGAGTGATCCTCACATGGGTATCGCATGGCTTGGAAAATGTCAAACTTGACCCATTGGTCACCAAATTCCATGGATAAGATGCCTGAATGGACATCAATTTTCATTCTCGCAGTCATGAGGAATGGTATTCTTAGAATTAGGGGAGATCGAGAAGAGTTCGTCTCACCATCCATGTCAATGACATAGAAATCAGAAGGGAATATAAGATCATTAAATCGGTAAAGTAAATCCTCAATTATTCCCTCGGGACTAGCTGTGCTTTGATTGGATAACTGAATCACAACACCTATTGGATATAAGGGACCCAGAACAAGGTTGGAGAAGATGTATTTGGGCATGATATTAATTGGGGCTCCTATGTCTATGAGTGCATCATCAAAGTTTGAACATCCAATTTGGCATGGAACCGTAAAGGTACCTGGATCTTTGCACTTAATGGGTATGGACTGCTGGGTGTAAACATTTTCAAAGGTCCTAAGTTGCCTCTTGTGGGTACACAACTCCTTGAGAAACTTGGCATACTTACGAATTTTTTTTATGGCATCTAAGAGGGGAATGTTTACTTCAACACGTCTAAACATGTCGAGCATTTCAGGATCAGGTACAAAGGACTTCCTTGGTTTAGAAACAGCTTTAGGAAAAGGAATTGGGTTCCTAAGTGGAATGGAAGGAGGTGAGGAAATTATTTCAGGTTTCTTTTCAAGTTTCTTTTTCTTTTCATTTTCTAGATCAACATTCAAAAGAGGGATAAAGGACTTATCTTGAGGCATAGAAATGTGCTCTCCCGATCTAAGTGCAATTGCACTTACATTACCCTTGGGGTTGGGTAATGGTTGAACTATGAGTTGGGAAGAATTATATGGTTTCTGCTGAATAATGTGGGATGCAAGTTGACCTATTTGAGATTCAATGCTTTTAAGTCTAGAATGGGTGAAGGGGGCAAGATCTTCCACTGCACTTTCCCATGGTTTCTTGGATGAAGAGACTTGTCCCTGGTTGGGATTTCCTTGATTTTGGTTCTTGGGAAATCGATTGTATTGGTTTTGGAATTGGTAAGGCTCACTAGGATAATGGAATCCAGGAAGAGGATTGTTCCGTTGAGGTCGAGGAACAAAAGGATAAGGTTGATGGAAGTTACCACCACCTTGACCATATTGGAATTGGTTTGGGTTTTTATGACGGAATTGAGGTGGATGAGAGACGGCATTACCATACCTAAGGCATTGGTTATAGGAAGAAGAGAAGGGCTTGGAGTGAGGTTGGTTGAAGTTTCTAACAAACTGACCTGATAGTTGAGGATTGGTGTTCCGCTGAGCATATGCTGCATTGAGCTCCATTGGTCCAGATGAATCGTATTGATCCTCTTGAAGTTGTGGACAAGTGTCAGTTGGATGAGATGGAGAGTTCCAGATTCCATAGTTTTTGATTGGTCCAGGAAACATTGATTGTGGAGAAGACGAGGTTGGGGATTTGGTATCCACAGTTAGTTGTTGCACAAGACATGTAAGTTCATTCATGCACTCGGTCATTTTGTTCGGTTCAACTGATTGATTATCTTGGGCTTGTTTGACTTGAGCATGTGCTCGAGTATGGAATTGTTGTGTGTTTTCAGCCATGTTACTTATGAGATCTCTTGCAGCTGCAGGAGTTTTATCAACCATAGCACCACCACTTGCGGCATAAATGAGAGTTCTCTCCATAGCCAATAACCCCTCATAGAAGTATTGGATCAAGAGTTGGTCAGGAATTTGATGATGTGGGCAGGTTGCCACAAGCTTTTTGAACCTCTCCCAATACTCATGGAGTGATTCACTTGGGAACTGATGAATAACACTTATTTCCTTTTAGATAGACGTAGTACGAGAAGCCGGAAAGAATTTCTCTATGAATAGTCGCTTCATGTCATTCCATGTAGTTATAGAACCAGGAGGTAGGTAGTAGAGCCATGACTTAGCAGTGTTAGCTAGGGAAAAAGGGAATGCTTGGAGTTTGATTTGTTCTTCAGAAACCCCTTGAGGCTTCATGGTAGAGCACACTACTTGGAACTCTTTAAGGTGGAGATGTGGATACTCACCGGCTAGCCCGTGGAAATAAGGAGGAAGATGAATCAAACCCAACTTGAGTTCGAAGTCAGACTCTATGTTTGGATATTTAATACCAAGAGGTTGGTAATTCATATCAGAGGCATCATGTTCTTTAAGTGTTTGTTCCCTAGGATTGGCCATATCTAATTCAATTGGTTAGACAAGGACTGGTTCTTGAATTATTTGATTATCTCTTATGTTCCTCCTAAGTTGGAGAAGTGTTCGCTCAATTTCAGGGTCAAACAAATCTGAGGTATTGTTTGGAAGGCTACATGGTATTCAGAGAGATGTTGGAATAAAGAGGAAGACGAGTTTTTCGTTGTGTTTTTTTTCAATTTTTTTTAATTAGTTTTTTTGTGTTTTTTTTACAATAACCAAAAACTAATGACTACATAAAGCACCATCCCCGGCAATGACACCATTTGAAATGCATGGCCGATTGTCGCCTATTGACTGGTCAAGGTTCCGGTGCTCTGCTAATGTGTATATAAGCACTTGGGTCAAATCCTCGGGGATGATACTTTGTAATAGTCGTTTGTTTTTAGTTAATTTTATTCTGATTGGAGGATTTGTTTGCAAAGCTTATGAAATAATTTATGTATGATGTTTGATTTAACAAATTGATAAAGATTGGGGTGATTTCATCATTAGGTAGTTAATCTTATGATATCATTGAACTTTGCTTTATATTGCATTAAATTAACACCCATGTCACAAGATGATTTTAATAGGAATTCCCAAGTGTTAAAGCTTTAATCCAAGCCGTAACATAACTTAAGATTCTAATCATTACCATTACTTGTTTATGGTAGTTTATTTTTTGTTTCAATAATCCATGGAATCCACATATTAAACCAAACATGCCATTAATCCATGACATATAAAGTTCAACATACACAATATTAATTTAAAGAACATTCATCGAGAAAAAGCATTCAATAACTTAACATACCTAAATTATAACTCACCCCAATAAAAGATTTACCCAGACAATAAAATTATTACTAATCTGGTTTTAATGATTATGGTTATTAATTATAAAGAGAAGAAAAAGAAAAGGACAAGATAAGAGTAGTGCATCGAACACACACACAAACGATGAAGAAAATTAAAAATGGATTTTCGATTGAATGAGGAAGTAGAAGAAGGGAAGGGGATTCAACTGAATTTAAACTATTTTAAAAACATAAATATTAAACTACAGAAGATGGATGATAATATGAGATATTGAATGAGTAACTTTCATTAAAACAGAATTACAAAGAAAGAGACTTACAAAAGTACAAAAATGAAGAACACGAAATTAAGTGAAAACAAAGAGAGGAGGAAAGGTATCTCAAGTGAAAACATGAGTATATATGATCCTCCCAAGCCTTTTTCAAGGCCTTGGTCTTGACAATATGTTCTCCTCTCTTCTGAAATTCCAACCCCTCTCAAGGAGAGAAGGGGAGAGTATTTATAGCCCAAGGAGTGGATTGTTTACATTCCATCAATACCCCTCCCCTTGGCTCACAGATATGGACATACTGACAGCCAAATATCTAGAAATCACCTTCTTCAAAGTTGTATATAATAGAGTTTTCCGACTACTCTCAAAATGTTGAGTCATTTGGACTTAAGGATCAATAGTTATGGCTGGTTGATTAAACCAAGTAAAACTACCAATTTCAATCCAGTATTTTTGATGTCCAGAATTTGAAAGGGTTTTTGAATATGTAGATGCATTCAAATCTGAATGTGTTCTTAAACAAAGTCGTCCACCTATATCTCCTCTTTCACACTGAAAAATATCAGATTTATTTGATTCTTACATCATTAGATATTTCATGCATACTATACTGATTTTAATTCTCTTCCAGAATAGTGGGCTGGACATAAAAGTTTCATTTGGGCCCCTTGTACATAGATTTGGGCCTTGAAATTTTTATCCAAGATGACATGTAGTGTCCCCGGAATTATTGTGGAGATTTATTGTTTTTCGACTTCTGGATTGAGCCCAGTAAATCAATCTTCAAGGCTGGTCCAGTTTCTTCACAGATTCTGTGGTCTTGATTGTGTGGACCATATCTCAGTTAAAATGGCAGAATTGGCTCATGGTACCTTCTAATTAAATGTTGTATATTGAAAGAAGAATCCAAAAAAAACAAGAACCATACTATTTGGATCAGTATAGTGATAGTTATTATTAAAACATTAAACTGACTCAATTGGACTACTTCTAAAAATGCTCAAAAATTATACTTAATATTAAAACACTAATATTTCACACAAATTATGCACATTTTATATAAATTCAGTAAAGGGAGTATATAATAAGAAATTAAAATATTAATAATATCATTATTCAACCATAAAATGGTTTATTTATGGAAATGGAGGTCTCTAGCATCACTCTCTCATCCACAGATGTCTTCTATCTTGATTATTGTCATTCCACCATCAAATGGGTTATTTATGTAAAATGGAGGTCTCTAGCATCACTCTCTCTTCCACATATGTATGGAAACAATAAAAAATGCACATGTTGTTGTCTATCAAATTATTTGCATCCTACATGCCTGTAATACATAGAGAGGGTAGTGGATGTGGGAGATAGAAAACCCGATTATGTCTGGTCATAGAATTTAGAATGTTTCCATCTTAAATGAGAATAATGTAATAAAATCCTTAGTAAACTAGCCCTAAAACATGAGTCACTAGAGACTGTACATAGTGGGGGGGGGGGCAGGGGTGGGTGTGTAGGGGGCGGGGGGAGGGGTGGGGTGTATGCAAGGGGGAAGGGGGTGTATGCAATGGGGGTAGGGGTGGGGTGTGCAGGGGGTAGGGGGTGTGTGCAATGGGGCAGGGAGGAGGAAGAGGGGGTTTTGTCCAGGGGTTAGGGGTGTGCAAGGGGGTAGGGGGTGCAAGTGGGTAGGGGTTGTGCAGGGTGGGGGGGGGGGTGGGTGCTAGGGTGGGGTGGGGTGTGTCGGTGGGTAGGGGGTGTTCATGGTGGTAGGGGGGAGGGAGAGGTGGTGATTCCAGTGGGTGGGAGGTGGTGTGCAAGGGGGCAGGGGGAGGGAGAGGGGGTGTTTTATAGGGGGTGAATCTTCTCGAATTTTCTTGATCCAAATCTATATATTAATCACAAACTACAACATTTGAAACCTGTAATTTCCATGTGAATTTATTGTCAAACATATGTTACATGAGCACCTAATTCCTCTCATTAAATGAGCTCTAATATATTCTTCACATTAGCTCCTCACAACATCCTCATTCTTTTCCATAACAACTCAAATCGCCAATCATCTTTGTCATCGTGTGAATCTAAAGGCAACACTTCCTTATTTTGTTCTTTTCATTGTGACATAATCAGTGCTGGTGGTTTACAGCACCTCTAATCTTCAGGATAATTCTTCAAGCCTTATATAAGATTTGCATACAAACACCATTTCTTGGGAACTTCATATTACTTCTCAATAATCATGGGAACTTCTAACCCCCATCTAAGTTTTCCAGCTCCTAATTGTCTTATCAATATTCGTGGGTACTCAAACTAACTTGAAATCCATTTATCATCTTCATATTGGCATGAAACTACTTGTCTTCTTCATTTACAAAAACTATGACACAAACCCAAAGTGGATTTAATAAACTTTCACTTTGTGATTATTGTCAATACCAATCTTGTAATTGGTATGTCATGATGTTCTTTAATTTTCTTCTCTCTTCTTTTTAACATTGACTTCTCACATTTTTTTCTCCCCTTATTGCGAATAAATAAAAAGTTCATTAAAGAGGATGGTATCACTTCATTCTTAAACAATGTTATATCATTAATTCTATTCAACGTCTATGTGATACATGTTTGGTGTAGAAAATATGAGGGTTTTATTTACAAAACAAAGTTGTCCCATTTACAAACAGAACATGGTACCAACTGATTATAATTCCCATGACTCATTTAGAGGATGTTTAGATGTCCTCAAGTTGAAACCAAATGATTCTAATTTATATCTTCATTCTTTTTGGAATTACAACCATAGATCTTTCCCTCATCACAATACACTTGTTGAAAACATTCAAGTACATGTAGCAGGTTTTAGAAATCATCCTTGAGATCTCAAAGTTCCTCAAATACTTATCATTGATTAATTCAATTTCTCCACCGTCAAATCAGAAATTATTTGGTCATTAATATGGATGATATAAATTCATACCTCATCAATGAATTTTTCGTGAACCTTCCAGAAATTTCAGATTTTCATGGAATAAATAGGTCTACCAGCTTCTCAAGGGTCTTCTCCACTCATCTCCCCATCGAGGAGACACAATATCTTCACTACATCAAGGCAGATCATTACTTTTGATGTTTTTGGTAATACAATTTGATAAGTCATACCATGATGGTGACTTTTTTCAGATCTGGAATAGTTATTCCATCTTACTTCCCTTCATTTTATCTTCTCTGGAGAAATAGTTTCACCTTCAATTCCATGCATTGTATGGCACGATAATAACAAAAAATATAAATAATTAGGAATTTAGGTGGATGTACTTGCTTATAAATGTGAGATATTGGGTTGAGAAAATTTTCTCAACTAGTTTGTCCTTTCCAATTTAGCTCCACGTCTGGATGGACTCTTCATGCATGCACATTTAGATTTTCAAGTAGCCTGGGGCATCATGGATTTCATTCTTCCCTCCATGTGTGAGATTTTATTTTTAGCATGATGATAGTGCATTGGCTGCTCCAGAACCAAGGAAGGTTTATTCTAGGATTGGGAAGAGGGCAATACCCGAGGTGGACCCTCCAACATAGCTTGTAGTGACCCCTCTCAGAGCCTCTTTAATTCAAGAATTTTTTAAATTGCATTTAACTTCATTCATGATTCAACTTGTTTATTTTACATTTCAATTCATGATCAAGTGTTAGTTAAGATAATTGTTTTTTTATAAAAAATTCATGGCTTTGTAATAAAACCCCTTTAATGGAGGTGTGATGAATGAAAAAACTAACAGTGGTTGTTTATGCTTATATAGCTTATTTGATATTAAGGCATTTATGTTTTCCTTTTTAATACATATCCCTTCTTATCTCATTTGAGACACCATGAGCCTCTCCAAAGATTTTATTGACTCATAGGAGGGTGTGCAAGGTGGGGTGGGGTTGTGTAAGGTGGGGTGGGGTGGGGGGGTACAGGGAGTGGGTGGGGTTGTGGACTACTGCAGGAGTGGGGGTGCAAGGGGCTGCCAAGGGGGCATAGGGTTTCAGTGGGGTTGTACAGGGGCTGTAAGGGCTATCTAGTAGGTGAAAGGGGCTTTCCAAGGGGGGAATGGTGGGGCAGGGGGGCTGTCCAGGGGGGTGTAAGGGCTATGTATGGGGTGCAAGGGGGATGTCCAGGGTGGGTGTGCAAGGTGGGGAGGGGGTGTACTAGGGGGTCTTCAGGGGGGTGTAGGGAGGGGTGTAGGGAGGGGGTGGGGTGTTGGGATACCATAAGAGTGGGGGTGGGGGTGCAAGGGGGCTATCCATGGAGGGTCATCCGGGGGGCTGTAGGGAGGGGTGTGTAGGGAGGGGGTGGCATAGTGGGATACTGCAGGAGTGGGGTGGGGGAAAGGGGGTTGTCCAGGGTGATTGCATGGGGGATACCCAGTGGGGGCATGGGGGTGCTGGGGGGGGGGGGGTATCCAGGGGTGAAAGGGTTGTCCAGTGGGTGGAAGGGTTGTCCAGGGGGTGAAAGGGGGCTGTCCAAGGTGCATGGGGGTGTAGGGGGGATGTCTAAGGGGGTGAAAGGGCTGACCAGGGGTGTTCAAGGGGGATGTCCAGGAGGACATGGGGGGTGTAGGGGGATATCCAGGGGTGAAAGGGCTTTCCAGTCGGTGCAAGGGGGATTTCCAGGGGCATGGTGGTGCAGGGGGTGCATGGGAGCTTCCCAAGGGTGTAGGGGGTCTATTCGGGGGGGGGGGGGGGGGGTTATGAAATGTGAACCCTAGACCACAGTTTAAAACCATGTTTATAGGCCTAAATTTAGGCTTTTAAACTATGGTGAAAGCTATATAGCCATGGTTTTGAACCATGGATATAGGCTTTGGGTTGCTTAATGTTCTGCCATTGTTTCAAACTGTGGCTAAAACCCTAGAGCCATGGTTTCCAACTGTGGCTGTAGAGCTAGAGCCGTAGTTCAAACCCTGGATATAGGGTTTTAGTCACAGTTTGAAATTGTGGCTATAGGTATTTCCCTATAGCCATGCTATTACCATCCACAGTTTGTTGAACCATGGATATAACCTATAGCCATGGTTTTGGGACTTATTTCCATGGTTTGAAACCGTGACTATAGCCTAAATTTACAGTAGTGTATGTTATCATTGATAGAAAATGATTTTGAAAGATAAAATAGATAATTTATTGAGGAAAATTGTCTACCCACTTTTAAAATGTCCTTTTTATGTAATAAAACATTTTCAAAATACTTTATTTATAATAACATTGAAAGTTTATAAAGGAATAGTTAAAGACTGTTTAAAAAATTTCTTATTGAAAATATCCTTTATATACTGATTTTAAAAAAACATATGAAATTTTTACAATTGTTTTATTTTAAAATAAAACCGGAAATATATGAAGGAATCTAGGAAACATTTGGTGGTCATGATAGCATAAAATTATTCTCATTCCATACATGTTAAACCAAATATTCATTTCACATTTTTAGTAAAATCAAAACATGCCTTGTTTAAATATTGGAATGAATATTAAATTCAAAATAAATTTTAAACATTAAAACATTGGAAAAAAATAGTTTCATGAATCATTATTATAATTTTTAAAAAAAAATTGAAATTGTTTTTATAAAACATGGTTTTTGAATAAAAAGTGATTTCGGCTAAAGGGGGAAAGAAAGCTGTTCTTTATTGAAAAACTTATTTTGAACTCTTGAGTACAGAATGTGTGGAAGATCAATGAAAAACATGTATTCCCATGAAATAACTAATGGAAAATAAAAAATATGAGTTTCATGAGTGATAATTCATAATAATTAATCATTAGAATCATACAAATAAAAAATATTGACAAACATTGATTTTTTATTATAAAACACTTACCACTTTGTTTACTTTCAGTCATAACCCACAATGAAAGAATAATATTAAATTAAACATAAAATATAATTATAATAAAAAAATTAATTATACTAAATTTCAATGGGGATTTATTTATGCCTCATAAAATTGTATAGATTCATAATATAACATATGTATCAAATAACACAAATTGAGATAAAAGTCCCTTGCCTCTTTGGTTACATTGGAATCATAGATACCATGAACGAGATATCCTTAAAGTATATGTAAATACAAATAATTTATAGGTTAATCATCATAAAATAAATTAATTATTAGTATATACACCACATAAAATAAATATTATGTGAATATATAATGTGTGTCAAATAAGTAAAAAATGAGAGAGAAATCACTTATCTTAAGTCATGAATTCATTCGTACATGTTAAATCATCTTATATAATAAATATATATTTAATATAAATCTATTATAGAACCATAAGTTTATATATAATACCATATATGATTTACTTATGACCTCTCATTACCTTTTTATTAACAATTCCCCGTTAAAATCTTGTTTTAGATAATAACCGAATTATTTTTTGTGCATATTTAGATTTGTTATTTTTGTCCCTCTTACTTTGAATTTGGTACAATTATCCAAAAAATGTTAATCCTGAAATAAATACATATATGTATTCCTTTTATATGTATTTATAGATATCCATAAAAGTAATGTATATAAAATGATATACACTATTCATGGAAACAGTAGGTCATACATATACATGAATACTATTTCCATTTTATAGAAGTATTCAAAGAATGAAAGGAAAATAATATATTAAAATTATATAATAATTTTCATTAAAAATATATATATATATATATATCACATATTTTCATTTAATCTTTTCTTTATTGTTGAGTCTATATGTTTTTCCTTATGACTATTCCATTCCTTCAGTCTTGGGGGAGATTGTTTAGCTAATAAGGCTTCCTTAAGACTTTATAATTCCTTCATGTTTTGAAAATCACAAACACCTTATCTCAAAGAAGAACTCCTTTTACCTTATGTTTTTCTTCTATAAGGAAATATTCCCTTCCCCAAGGAAATTTATCCTTCCCATGTTCTCATTACTCATAACATAATTTTCCTAAGTGTAAAATTCAGTTGGAAACCAAAACATCAGAATCCTATAATTACCTAGATATAAAGTATTCTATTTTAGGATCCAAATTCTCAGAATTCTGGATATGAACTCTTCTGAGTTATGACTCCGAATTTTAAATAAGAATTCTGGATAAAAACTCTTCAGTGTTATGAATCTGAAATCTGAATACAAATTATGGATACAAACTTCTCTAAGTTCTGACTCCGAGTACTTTGAATTCAGACTCCAAACTCTTATGAGTTTGGACTCCGAATACTCATGAACTCCGACTCCGAACATTGTAAGTTCAGGATCTGAATACTTGTGAATCTAGATTTTGAATTTCCATGAAATTCATACTATGGAATTCTATAGAATCTAGGTTCCAAATTCCTAGAAAACTGAATCCTAATATCCATGTATTATAGACCCAAAATTCAATTTTTGGTTAGAATCCGAACATTCATTTACTTACATTCCGAATATCAGATTTTATTTATTCTTACACTTATTTTGTTATAAAATTATTTTGTGCTTTCAGTTACTAACTAACCGTTGTTTGAGTGACACGTGTACAAGTCTCTTCGAAATATAAGGAAAAATTTGACAGTTGGAGGAGGGAGTTGACCATTAGAGTTGTGCCTATAAATAAGAGCTCATTTAAAAGAGCTAACAACAATTTTGACAACTGTGCATACATTCTGTTGATGTGATTTCTAGAGAGAGAGGCTCTTATAAACTCTCATGATTCTTGCAGAAAGTTTGAACGACTTGTTCACCCTTTTCTTCATGAAGATTTTCTTTGTACAACTGCAATTGTTGCTGTGTACAATCATGGTCTTCCGGGGATAGGAAGACAGAGGTGCCGACTACTTTGAAGTTGAGGGCTTGCGGGGATAGAAAAACAGACTCTGATCTTCGTATCGAGGGATTACCCTAGTGAAGGTAAGACAAAATTTCTTGAAAGTATAAATCATGGGACCTTTATCCAGGGTTACTGGATACCCTTCTCTTTGGGTTAAACAAGTTACTACTTGTTATATATAGTTTTCTATTTTTCCACTGTACTTTTATTTGTTAAGGAATGTATAATACTCTTATACTTTCTTATACTTGTACTCTGATTATATATGATTCTATAAACTTTAAGGAAGAATCTCAGTTGTTGTAAACTTTTGTTAATTTTCATTTCCAGAATCACTTTTTCAGAATCAAAAATGTTATTAGAGCTTATATGTGTAGTGAATTTTTGTTATGCAAAAATTTCCTTAGGAATTTTTAAAGTGTACAATTCAACCCCCCCTAATGTATTTGACCATATCATGTTTATATATTTGATCCTACATTTCGTATTATAGAGTATATCATACTCACAAACCATCTCAACAGTTGGTATCAGAGGAGGTTACCCTTGAATTAATCTCACGATTATATTCAGAAGAGAATTATCGAAATTGAACTTCCGAATTCACAGTTTTTCTAAATCAGTTTTTCGAACTCATATAGTTCAGATTCAATTTTCCTTAGAGATATTCTTGTTTTATTATTTCCCTACTTAGGAATATTCTACTTATTTATGAACTTTTTCTATTAATAACTTTTTGTGGAAAGAATCTTTTTTAAGATGGCAGGAATAAATGTTGTCTCTATAGACAACTCAATCCAACCAGACCACCTATCTTTGATGGAAATGATAATGAATATTGGAGAGATCAAATAGAGACTTTCCTTATCAACAGTGTTGTTGACAATTTTGTTATGCTTACTGAAGGGTATAAAATCCCTGAAAAAGAAGTTAGTACCTTTACCAATCAGGAAAAGCCTGAATATCAACTGAATTATAAGGTACACAATACATTGCTTTGTTCCATGACAAGAAACATAAATAGCCAAATTTCATCTTGTGAAGCAACAAATTATATATGGAAGAAATTTGAAGTTACTCACTTTGTAACTTCCAAAGTAATTTAAACTAGAAGAGCTATTCTCAGAGCTGAATATCATGGTTTCTACTTTCCTTATGGATAACCCATATGTAAGGTGCCACAAAAATTCCTGACTATTGTGAATATATTACAATCCATGGGTGATAAAGGATTAGATGATGAATCTCTTATTGATAATATCATAGAAATCATGCCAAATGAGGGGGAATCCTAGAGGACTGCTATTGTTGAGAACATA
Source organism: Viscum album (assembly GCA_963277665.1). NCBI lineage: Eukaryota > Viridiplantae > Streptophyta > Magnoliopsida > Santalales > Viscaceae > Viscum > Viscum album. The sequence goes on along the minus strand of OY728137.1, from coordinate 1,237,200,472 downwards.
AAGGTTACTTAGATCTCCTTAGATGAACTTTTTGGAACCCTTCTTCGGCATGAGACTAGAATAAAGAGAGACACTGATAACGTAAAGATAAAGAATGGAAATGGCAGTGTTTCAATTACTACAACTTCTAATCAAATTAAAGCCAGGAATCCTAAGAGAGTTACTATATCCAAATCAACGAAATTTGTTATCCAATCCGAATCTATTAGAAGTGAATCCTCAGAAAATGAATTACAAAATCTTTCTCGAAGGATGAACATGATAGCTGGACAGAGGAACTTTTAATCCAGATGTAAGATAAAGGAAAGGAAAGATAAGAATGATTCAGATGTCACATGTTATGAATGTAAGAGATCTAGACACAAAATACTTGATTGTCCTATGCTTATGAAAAAAGAGAGAAAGGAAAATCATTCCGAGAGAAACAGAAATAAGTATTACAATGATAAATCTAAGAAAGTCTTGAATGATAATGACACCTAGAGTGCTAGTGGTGGAGACTCCTCGGATGAATCTTCAGATTATGAATCTTCTGAAAAAAAGAATATTGTTATAATAGCTAGACTACCTATTGAAAATCATTTCTTAAAAGATAAGGTACATAATTCTGAATCATTGACCAATGTTTCTTTGAATACTAATGATAGTAAATATTATAACTCTTAGGATGGAGAATCTTCTTCTAATGAAGATAATACATTACCTTCCTATGATGACGTTTCTAGGTTTTCCAAACTTCTTGAGATTGAGAATTCAAACCTCATGAATAAACATGATAAGGAAAATTCTAGGAATATTATTCTTACTAAGGAAATATCAGATATTTCTAAAGATCTTGATAAGAAAAATGTTGATTTTGAAATTATTTCAAAAAATCTTGAAGAAGTATGTTCTGAGAAGAATAAACTTTCCAAAGATATAGTAAACATAATTTCTAAGAAAATTGTTTTTGAGCGCAGATCTAGTTCAAAATAAAATGTTTTTGAAGACAAGAACTTAATAGTCAAACTCAAATCCGAAATATTTTCCTTGAGGAAGTGTTTTTCAATCATTACCTTAGGTAATGAAAATTTTGATAAAATCTATTCTCAAATCCGACCTCTATGGAATAGTTCTGGTTTTGGTTATACTGGTTCTAAACCATTTTTTTGTAACAATTACTTTGTTCCTCAAAGTGCTCTATTCTATACTATGTGTCAGTGTGGTGGAAATTGGGCAACGAATTTTTCTCTAAACAAAACCCAATCTTTAGGATTCCATAAAGCCTATTTTTCTATGAAAATGTAGGTTCTAAAAATTTTCTATCTAAAATTTCTAGATCCAAGAAAGTTTGGATTCCAAAAGTCTAACTCTTTTGTCTTCTGAAAAATAAGGAAAGTACCAACAACAATATGTGGTACATGGATAGTGGGTGTTCCTGACATATGATTAGTAACAAAAACTATTCTTAAAAGATTATCAAGACGAAAAGAGGAAAAGTAACTTTCAGAAATAATTATCAGGGAGAAATTATTAGTATAGGTAACATCATTCTTCTTGAAAAAACATTGATTTCAAATGTTTTATTTTTAAGGTTCTTAACAAAAACCTCATTAGAATAAGCCAATTATTTGATGAAGGCTACCTTGTGAATTTTAGGAATGAAAAATGCCTAGTACACAATTCGAAGGAAGAGTTTATTCTTTCTTCCCATAGGCAAGAGAATGTTTACACACTAAACATAGAAGACCTTAGGAGCCAAGACATACCTTTCCTTAGTGCAATGGAAGATCATTCTTGTTTATGGCATAGAAGGTTAGGTTACAGTAACATTAAGAACTTATGAAAACTTTCTAACAAAGGATTAATTAAGGATCTATCAGAGCTTAGATTTGATTCTACAAAAGAGTGTGACACTTTTTAATATGGAAATCAATATAAATCATGTTTTAAATCAGTAGGTGAAGTCTCAACTACTGATTCATTACACCTTGTGCATATTGATATTTTTGGTCCATCACAAAATGGAAACATTGGAGGCATGTACTATGTATTTTTCTTTGTTGATGATTACAATAGATTTATGTGGGTATATTTTCTAGCAAAGAAGTCTGAAGCCTTCTCTTATTTCAAAAGTTTTAGAGCCCAAGTGAAAAATGAGAAAAATATTCCATTGAAAACTATTCATAGAGATCATGGTGGCGAATTTCAAAATTCTAATTTTGAAACTTTTTGTATTTGAAAAGGAATTACTTATAACTTCTCAGCACCCAGAACACCTCAACAGAATGGTGTTGTTGAATGAAAAAATAGAATTCTTCAAGGGATAACTAGAACCATGTTGATTGAGTATTTTGTAGCCAAAATTTTTTGTGCTGAAGCTGTAAGAACTTCTTGTTATACTATAAATCTTGTTTTGATTAGACATTTTCTTAATAAAACTATTTATGAGTTATGGAATGGTAGAAGACCAAGACTTTACTACTTTAAGGTTTTTGGTTTCAAGGTATTCACTCTGAATATTAAATATAATCTACATAAATTCACATCAAAATATGGTGAAGGGGTCTTCTTAAACTACTCCACAACTTCTAAGGAATATAGAGTTTTCAATAATAACACTAGAACAGTTGAGGAGACAGCACAAGTTAAATTTGATGAAACTGATCCTTTTGTTTTTAAATAACCCCAACCTTACTCCTCAGATGTGTTTTCAAAAACTGATTATCAACCTTTGATAGAAGATCATTCAGATAAAAAATTTGCAAAAACATACTTCTGAAACATTTACCCCAGAAAATTTTCTACCCTATGTTGATGAACAGGTTTTAAAAATCCAAATTAGTTGTTTCTAAAGAATCATCCCAGTGATAATATCATTGGTGATGTAAATCAACCTGTTAGACTAGATGTTCCATAATAAATGAAGTATAACATCTAGCATTCCTTTCCCAATTAGAACCAAAAGGCACTGGTAGAGCTTTAGGTTATGATGATTGTATTAAATCCATGCAAGATGAAATAAATGAATTTGAAATGAATAAAGTCAGGACCTTGGTTGAAATAACTAAGGAATCTTCTATTATTGAAATAAAATGGGTCTTCAGAAATAGGCGTGATGAAAATGGAATCATTGTATGAAATAAATCTTGATTATTTGCTAAAGGAAATAATCAAAAAGAACGAATAGACTATGTAGAAACCTTTCCTCCCGTAGCTAGACATGAATCTATTCGTATATTACTTGACTTTACAACATTCTTCAATTTAAAACTTTTTTAAATGGATGTGAAATGTGATTTCATTAATGGTTATTTTCAAGAGGATGTTTTTTGTTGAAAAAATTCCTGGTATTGAAAATACAAAACATCTTGATCATATTTTTAGACTAACCAAAGCTCTGTAAGGACATAAATAAGACCCTTGGGCTTGGTATAATAGACTTACAATATTGTTTCATCAAAATAACTATATTAAATGAAATGCAGATCTAACCCTTTTATAAAGAATGATAAGAAAAATGTTTTCATTTTTCAAATTTATGTTAATGGAATTATTTTTGGTTCAACTCAGCAATCTTTAACCGATTCTTTTGAGGATCTAATGAAATATGAGTTTGAAATGAGTATGATGGGTGAGTTAACATTAGTCCTTGGTTTTCATATTTCTCAAAAACAATAAGGAATCTATATAAACTAAAATTATAATATTAAAGATCTTTTTAAAAAGTATGGATATGACAACACTAAAAGTATAAATACTCCCATTGGTAACTCAAAGACACTTGATCTCGATAAATCTAGGAAACCAATGGATCAAACATCTTTTACAGTTATGATAGGAAGTTTAGTTTACTTGATAGCTATTCGTCCAGACTTAATGTTTTCAATATGCTTATGTGCAAGATATCAATCCCATCCTAAAGAATCTCACTTAAAGGTGGTGAAAATAATTTTTCGCTACTTAAAGGGAACCATGGATTTAAGACTATTTTATACATTTGGAAATGATTTTGTTTTAAAATTTTTTTCAAATGCTATCTTCGATTGATGTAGAATGGATAGAAAGAGTACATCCAGAACTTTTCATTTCTTAGAATATTCATTAGATTCTTGATCTTGAAAGAATCAACACTCAGTAGCACTTTCTGCTACTGAACCTGAATATGTAGCAACTAGAAGTTGTTGTGCTCAAGTGTGGTGGATGCAACACACAATCACAAACTATGGTACACCTTTTACTAAAACAAAAATTTTGTGTTATAATACAAGTTCCATTTACCTTAGTAAAACCCATGGACATCACTCTCGTGAAAAGCACATATATATTAGGAATCACTTTCTTAGGGATCACACACAAAAAGGAGATATCATTCTTCAATTTTTCAGAATGCAAGATCAACTTGCTGATATTTTCAAAAAATATTTACCCTTTGATAGATTTGAATACATTAAACAAAATTTAGAAATGATAACCATAAGGTAATCCTCCTAAATAAATTCCAGTTGAAACCAATCTCCTAACAATATTAAAATCCTTTTCATGGGGGGGGAGTACATTTGTTAATGATTTTTTAGTATTTTTCGTAATTTTGTTTTTCATGTTTTTCATAATGAAGTTTCTCATATATTTCATAATGTAGTTTTTCATGTTTTTTGTAATGAAGTTTTTCAAATTTCTTGGAATTTATTTTTTCATGTTTATCGTAATGAATTCTTTAATATTTTTCGTAATGATGTTTTTCATATTTTTCACAATTATTTTTTTTTCATTTTGTACTTGAAATTTTTTTAATGAAGTTTTCTTACTTGGAATTTTTCGTAATGAATTTTTTGTACTTTAGATTTTCGTAATATATATTTCCTTAATGAAAATTTTCTTAATGAAGATCTTAGTACTCAATTATTTTTCGTACTCAAATTTTTTTCCATAGTCTAAAGTCCTTCAAGAAGAATTTTCCGTAATATGAATAATTATCCTGACAATCCTGAAAGTATGATTCTTTCTTGAGTTTTCGTAATTACATTTTACTTGCTAGTAGTTTCTTTTGTTTTCTATATTTCTAGGATTCTAGTTTCCTTAAATTCGAATGATTTTCTTTTAAAAACCTCAAAAGATTAGATCCTACCAAATTTTCCCTATGGATATTATTTCAACTGTCAGATCAGATCAGAAGAATTTTCAGCCATTGGATTCAGATGGGAAGTACAACCGTCATTTCAACACCTATAAAAAGGTGACCCCTGATGGTTGTCCCACATAAATTTTCAAATCATTTTCATGTCAAAGCTCTGCCCAACTTCAAAAGCCCATTCTGGATTCTCTGAGTTTTCACATGTCTGAATGTCTGCTAAAATTATTTCTCAATAAATTTCTTCTATCAAGATGATTTTGGAGTAGAAATTTTATAGTGAGAGGTTGGTACATCCAAACTTCTTTAATAAGTATGACTCTATTATCTCAATGAACATCAGTCTTAATGGGTGGGAGAGTGTATCCATTTCAAAGACAGGATCTCATGATGTTGTGTTTCCATACCTACTTATATAATTTTATGAATCAGCTTGCTTTTTCAAAGAAGATGGCAGAGAAAATGGTTCCTTAAAAAGTTATGGAAAAACTTATGCACTCTCTTACGCCAAGGCTGGTAGCTTAGTGGGGCTGTCATATGAAGGAGAAGTCGATTTCTTCTCCCACAAGCTTCCAGATGTTCATGGAAGTTTCGTAAAGATAATGTTTCTGGAATTTTTTGGACATACTAATGTCAAGACCACAAAAATTTCCCACTTGTCTAACAACAATAGGATCCTACAATTGTGGGTTCAGGGACTTATCGTACCGAGAAATTGTGAAAAGCACACTCTTATGAAAAGTGATATGTATATTTTATATTTTTTGGTAAATCTAAGGAAAATCAATATGATGAAGCATATTCTCATTACAATAGAGAATATCAAGAATAGGAATCTGAGAGCACAGATAATCATGTATCATACTCTACTCTCCAAATTGATAGTTCAATGCATTAAATATTTCAAGATCCCTTGTAGTTCCAAGCCGAGGAATTTCAAATTAATGATAATAAATGATGATACCATCAAGAAAATGAAAGTAGGCTTTTCTAAGGAGTCAGGTGAGTTTTAAGATCTACCAGAGGATGAGGCTGAAGCTGTTCCAAAAAATGCTGATGAAGCCGAACCATCAAAGAAGGCTAGATAGAAAAGAAAATTGAAGGATGTAAAAGTTGAAGGTGAAACCCCTAAAGCTAAGGGAGACCAATCCACACCTCCAATGCCCAAAAAGTAGAAAGCCTATCCGAATGAAGTGGTTTCCAAATGGAGGGAGGATAAAAAGACTCAAAAGGAAGGGGAACCAAAATTTAGCCTAGACCCTGCAGAGGCCAAAGCACTAAAAGAGAAATATACTGAAGATCATGAGAAGTAAGACAAATAGAATAAGCAAAAGAAGATGATGAAATAGGCTGAAATTTTTCAATCCCTTTTGAGGGATACTAAAATTACATCAGAAAACATTCACGTATTTAAAACCTTCCAAGTTGAACCATTACCTGAAACACCTGGAAAAAGTTTATGACTCTTCAAAAATCCCAAGAGAAGGATGTTGTTAAGGAAGCTATGGAATAAGTTCAAAATTCTCAAAGCACTAAAGAGACAACTGATCTATTAAATAAAGTAGAATACTTTCATGAAAAGGAAAGTACATCCGAAAAGTTTTCAATCCGGACTTCTCAAGATGGATATACAAAACTTGCTACTCTTGGAATTGATGAGAAGGGTGAAGAGTAATTAAACAAGTTATCTGAGGAAGAGATTCATAATCATGACTTCATTTTTCCATAAGAAATTGAGGCATGAGCTGAAAAAGAGAAAATTGATGAAGATAATATTGTAAAGTTATCTGAAAGTGAGCATGAATCTCCAACTGAAGAAGCTATTACGAAAACCAATAAGGGGAAACAAGTGGTTGTTGATACCCCAACCAAAGATATTTTGAGGAAAAAGAAAGACGGAGGATCCTCTAAGAGAAAGTTTTTCAATCTAGAGGAAGAACTGTCTCCATAAAAAATGTCAGATTTAGATTCATTAGCTTTAGGACAAGATTTTTTCGTTCAGTCCCTGAAGAACATAGTCGACACCATTCTGATCTTTCCAACAATTGATTCCAGATGCCATATACTCCAGCATAGTGTGAATAAAAAATTAGACAATGTATCCATGGTCATGGATTGGTGCGTAAAGGTTGATGATGGACACAAAAATTTCTTTATCAACTATGAAGTCCATAGAAAATCATGCAAGAAAATGAAGATCTAGTCGACGAAAATCGTTGATGATTTGAGATACCATGATCAATTTCAAGAAGATGTCAAGTAAGCTTTTGATACTGAAGACACCAAAATCAAGGATCTTAAAAATAGCTTTATGGAAAATCTAAATCTTGAACAAAATTATTGGATTCAGGATGTCAAAGATCTGAATGTGAAGTTGATTTTTGTTGTCCAATGTTGGAAAATAGAGAGGGATCTCCGGATCGAGATGGAAGAAAATCTAATGAAGTAAGATGACTTACAGAAGGCTCAGGCAGAGGCCCTGAAGGCTCAAGATGATTGGATCACAACCTTAGAAAATCTAGCAGATTAGGATCAAAAATAACTAAAGAAGTTGAAAACCATTTTGAAGAAGATGATACCCAAGGAAAAAGAAGAAAAATAGATCCAAATCTGATCTTTTGTTGTATCTGTTTTTACCTGTATAAATACTTCCAATATTAATAAAATTGTGGATACATGTTTTTTTGGATGTTTGTACTAATATTTAAAGACCATATTTTTTTCATTCCCTCAAACGCTTTTTGAAAATCAAAAAGGGGGAGAAGGAAAAAGAATTCTATGTAAATGAAGAAATATCCCTAATTAAGGGGGAGTTTATCAATGGGGGAGTTCTCATTACGAATATTTCCTGATTCAAGATAAATGAAAATTGTCATTACGAAAATATAGAATTCGATACTTAGAGTTCCAAAGTCTAATGGGGAGTTAGTCGTATTCATCTTTACCAATGATAAAAGGGAGATAAGCTTTATTTTAATGTTTACAAATTTTTTGAAGTCCTTATATTATTTTTCATAAGGATGTTTGTGCTTTCCAAAAAGGGGGATATTGTTGAGTCAATATGTTTTTTCTTTTGACCTTTTCATTCCTTCATGCTTGGGGGATATTGTTTAGCTAATAATGTTTCCTTAGGACTTCACAATTCCTTCTTGTTTTGAAAATTGCAAACACCTTCTCTCAAGGAAAAACACCTCTTACCCTATGTTTTTCTTCTATAATGAAAATTTTCTTTCCCCTAGGAAATTCATTCTTAGCATGTTTTCATTACTCATATCATAATTTTCCTAACTGTAAAATTAAGTTTGAAACCAAAACCTCAGAATCCTATAATTATCTAGATATGAATCAATCTATTTTAGTATCTGAATTCTCAGAATTCAAGATATGAAATCTTCTGAGTTCTGACTCTTAATTCTGAATAAGAATTCAGGATACGTACTCTTCATAGTTCTAAATCTGAAATATGAATACAAATTTTAGATATGAACTTCTCTATGTTCTAACTCTGTGTTCTCTAAATTCAGACTTCGAAATCTTATGAGTTCTGACTCCGAATTCTCATGAACTCCGACTCCGAATATTTTAAGTTCAGGTTCCGAATACTTGTGAATCCAGATTCTGAATTTCCATGAAATTCAGACTCCGTAATTCTATTGAATTCTGGTTCTGAATTCCTAGAAAATATAATCTGAATATCCTTGTAATATAGACCCCGAATTCAATTTTTTAGTTAGACTGTGAACTTTCTTTTACTTACACACTGAATATCAGATTTTAGTTATTCTTACACTTGTATTGTTATAAAACGATGTCTTTCTTTCAGTTACAAACTAACCATTTTTTGAGTGACACGTATACATGTATCTCTATAATTTAAGGAAAAATTTGACCATTGGATGAGGGAGCCGACCATTGGAGGGGTGCCTATAAATAGGAGATCATTTGAAAGAGCTCACAACAATTTTGACAACTGCGCTTACATGTGGTTGAGGTGATTTAAAGAGAGATAGGCTCTTATAAACTCTCAGGAATTGTGCCAAATGTTTGAATGACTTTTTCACCTTCTGCTTCGTGCAAATTTTCTTTGTGAGACTCCGATTGTTGCTATGTACAATCGAGGGATTCCGGGGATAGGAAGACAGAGGTGTTGACAACCTTGAAGTTGAGGGCATGCAGGGATAGAAAGACAAACTCTGATCTTCATATCGAGGGCTTACCCTGGTGAGGGTAAGACAGACTTTCTTGAAATTATAAATCAAGGGACCTTTATCCATGGTTTTTGGAAACCCTTCTCTTTGGGTTAAAAGAGTTACTACTTGTTACTTGTAGTTTTCTATTTTTCGTCTATAGTTTTAGTTGTTGAGGAAAGTATAATATTCTTATACATCCATATACATTTACTCTGATTATATAGGATTATGTACACTTTATGGTAGAATCTTAGTTGTTGTAAACTTTTCTTTAGTTTCATTTCTCGAATCACTTTTCCGGAATCAACCATGTTATTGGAGCTTAGAGGTTTTGTGAATTTTGGTTATGAAAACATTTCCTTAGGGATTTCAAAGTGTACAATTAACCCACCTCTTGAATTTGAGAATATCATGTTTACATATCTGATCCTACATTTGGTATTATAGATTATATCATACTCACATACCATCTCAACATTTATAACCTTCCATGTAAATCAAACAAGAATAATAAATCACATCACTTTGTGGGTTAGTAGTCCTCCATTCACACGAGTGACATAATCATATTACCACTGAATAGAAAGTATGGAGGTATATGTTATATCGTAATTCTAGAATTATTTTTATAATACCTATATCCTATATATATATATAATATATCTATATTACCATCCAAGTAAAATAGAAATCAAAAACACTTCATATTGGTTTGTGAGGAGGTAGTTCGCCGTACTCATGAGCGATATTGTTTATTTTACAACAGGGTTGATGGTAAGAATTTCTATGAGGTATTATAATTACAAGGGTATAATAATATTATAAATATTATATATGAACATTAAATATATCATTATATCCATCTATGATTGATGGTGACGTAAAATGAATAACATTTATTTGAGAGGTGGTGGTCTACCATATACATGAATGATTGTTTCACATCTGATTTGATGGTAGAGGATATGTAATTTAGATATTATAATAAAATAATAAAATATTAGTTAGCGGGAGATACTAGTGTTATTATTTTATCATATTTTGAAAAGATTAAATTATGAAGAATATGAAATAAAACAAAAATAAATGATTAATAATTTTACCTACTCTTAGGAGAGGCTCTTGAGGTTTACTCTCAAAGCCCTATTAGTATGGAATCCTAAAAAAATAAGGAATATAGGATGAGGGGAAATATTTAATTATTATTTATATAAAGATAATGGATAATCCAATGGGTTTGGTGTGTGTGAATATGAGATGACAGATGGTGACCTTTTTTATGTGAGGCGAGTGGAACAATTTTAGTATTTTAAAATAAAAATGTGTACCCTTTTTTCCACATCCCAAAAGGCACAAAATGAGAAATTATATATTTTTAGAGGTTACAAGGTCTAAATATTTCCATAAAATGAGCTTCGAAAAAGGTTTTAGATCATTTCACCCCTTATTTGTTTAGTTTAACCCCTCAAAAAACCCATTTTAACCTTAACTATTGTAATAAATATCTACTGTATTTAAAATTCATTGTGGTAAAAAATTAATGTGAAATTATTAAAAAATAAAAATTATTGCGATGTTAAATATGGAATAATTTTTTAAAATTTATATTCAAACATTTTGAAAATTGTAATTTAAATTTAATCATTTGAATGCGATGAAAAAGCGATTTTCCAAAGGGAAATTATTAAATTTTTTAAACTATTTTATATAAAAATCAATATAAATTTGATTGCAATGGAAAAATCAGTAGTAAAAATATATAGTTTAAAGAAATTTTATTTTAAAACAATATGAAAATAATTTTTATGTTTTTAAATTTGTTAAAAGAAATGAAGAATCATAATAAAAACCAGTATTTTTCACTATTCATTGAAAAAATTATATTTTGAGAAAATTATCAAAAAACAACCCAAGATAAATTCAAAATTATGATATTAAAAATGATACTTATTTTTCTCAAATATATTTTTTAAAATAGGGAAAAAATAATTTTAAATTATGTTTTGAATATGCGAAAAAACATTTTTTTTTGAAAAAATAAATTTTTAAGCATAAAAATGCTTTTATTTTTATCTCTTAAATAGAATTCTCATAAGATGGACATTAAAATTTTTATTTAATATATAATATATATATAATTCAATAAAATCATTCAGTAAATGTGATTTGTTTAATTTATTAAGTTTAAAACCTATTTGTGCCCATAAAAATTGTTTTTTAGAAAACAAATTTCCATTTATTTTTAAATGGTTATTATTTTTATTTTCACTTAATTGGTCACCCAATAATTCCTTATATATATATGTGTGTTTGATCTATATATTTTAATAATTTAGTTAACCATATACATAACCACTATTCTAACGGCTATGCAATAAATATCATATAAATAATAATATTTTTATAGTATGTCACTTTTGTTTCAGATTCAGCATTGCAAGTAATGAAAGCTATGATTAATGTTACATGACATGAATGATAAACATAGTATTGTTTGTGAAACATTATAAGCACTTTGTTTAATGTAACTTAAAATATCTAAAAAATTAAATTTATTTGGAAAACTATATTTCACAAAACCTTAGAGTTTTAAAAAACATCATGAAATATTTGAATTCAATTTTATTTTGAAAGATGAAAGCATGTTTTATAAATCTTTTAATTATAATTTCAATTACCAAGAAAATATCAGGACTAACCCAGAATAAAATATTACACATCTACTTTCTGTTAATTCCCATATTGTTAAGGAATTTCACCAACATATAGTCCACAGAAGCATACAATAAAAATAATTGAAAAAATAGATTTTAAAAATACTCTATAGAATATGGACGGTTTTATCATTAGACTTTAGGAAATTATATTCTCCCCATTTTACTTTTAAAAAAATTTCTCTCATTATTATGATCTGACTCCTATAAAAGAAAAAATAGTCATTGGGCACTAGTAGTTAAATATCAAAAGAATATATACCCTTCAGATTGATTTTAGGGGTGTTCCATCTACATGGATGCAGTTAGAATATTATTTATGAATTTATAAAATAATTGAATTACTCTATAGATGATCATCTCAACACTAATTACTACACAAATTCACCTTTTATTGATTGATCATAGAAAGATATCATGGATTTTAATCGAACCCAAAACAAATAAATATGTTGAATACGAGTAGAAATAAGTAACCCTTCCTCAAATAAACCGTACTAAAAAAAATAAGTACGTAAGTGGTAGATCAAACAACCTTGAAGGTGTATATGGACACATGATGAATTTCTTATCATCTGTATGAACATAATAACCAAACATTGAAAAAAGAGTTTTAGATTAAACATAAGAGGGAATGATTGACCACACATTGAACATACAAACAACCCTCTAAAAATGAACTGATTGTGTGGGTCTTATGGTAGTTTGATTTATATATTGGTAAAATTCATCCTAAGGTCCTGTTGGAGACAATAAGATTCAAGTAACTATTCCTAATTTTAAATTTACAAACACTGGAAATTCAACCAAACCTATAAGTGAAAACATTAATATAATCTATTGACAATAAGAATGATTGGACTAACCATGAGAACTCTACATCTACCATGAAAGGAAACAACTGACCATAAGAGGATAAATTTTTTGTGACTGGGATTGACCACACCACAGAACCAAGTGACCAAAAGAAGAATGAACTAACTTATTTTCATTGAAGAAAAGAAAACAATAATTAGTACCATGGGTTAAATCCAATGAAGAACTTATTTTCAGAATCAGTGGAGGATTTTATTTCAAGAAATTAGATTACATCCAAGATCTTTCAGGGAACCTCAAAAAAGTGCATAACCAACTACTCATTAATGAGGAATATCTTATTTTCTTATCCAACATACACCTCTAACCCCAATAAAATAACACTATTTGTATGATGAAGTATATAAAAAAACAATTTCTTAAGATTTCATAGGAAATGATACAATATGAAATTAAATAGAATGGTCATTTGATCAAATAGAAAGTCATTGTGGGGAATGATATAATCATGAAGAAATTTATTTATCTCCTTATAAATATGGAAATTATTATAGGACTACGATCTTTTTCATTATGATCTCTCAATTATAGAATCATTCATTAACCAGAAACATTAATGTAAAAAAACTAGGGCTTTAATATACCATGATGACTAATTGTTCAACTCTTTATGAAAATTCCATTCTTTACCCAAGAAAATTATAAAAAGATACATTTATATTGGTGACTTGTAATATGTCATATAGGCCCACAATTATTCTCCAAACTTTATTGACCAATCCTTCCTAGAGCTTGAAACTTTTCTCTATGTAATATTTTAAATCTCGATACTAACCACTACAATATGGGTGATAGATGATGCTGATTTTTTTAACACAACCATATTTTTTCGTTAATGATTTGAATATATAATTTTGGAAATAATATCAATTATGAGTAATGAATAAATTTGGACCTTTAAATATTTAAATGATATTATTATTACTGAACTTGGAAAAACTAATATTAGGATTTTTCAAAAGTGTGATAGAATATGCCAACTTGGACATATTTTTTATAACAACAAGAATGAAATAATTCCCATAATATGATAGAAACTTTCCAATAACTACTAATGTACATATAATAAAACTATCCACCACTAAAATATTTTTTTGTGGGAACACTTATTTCCTTTCCACATTTCCAAATGTTTAGTAGTTGTCTCAACCTTCCACTAGACGTATAGAATCCTTAAATAAATTAATCCCATAGAAACCAAAACGTGTCAATTTTTTGGCTTTCTTATCACCCCTATAGTTTCCACCCAAGGTGGGAAAAATATGCTCCTTAAAATGGGTTTTATTTCCTCCTATCCACTCATAACATCATCACACCTTCAAAAAAATCATGGGGCTATCTCAAAAGTACTACATGAGTTAAAAAATTAATTTTTTTTGGTTTTATAAAATGTATTTGGGTATGACTCTTATAGATATAAAATATTAAATTTCAGCAAGCCAAGTGGGTAGACATTAGTTAAAGTGAGAAAATTGTCATATATGAAGGAATAATTTTTCTCCATTGCATCATTATTTTTTGTTCTAGACAACCTAGGAATATAATAAGCCACTATGTTCTATGTACCAGGTTTTTACTTGATCTATAAATAAAATTCCTATAAGTTGATTATCTATATGATCATTTTTGTTTTAGATTCTATATTGGACATAATATTATTCATAGATTGATGATCAATAAACACTATTATTTTTGAAATAATAAATTATTGCCCAAATTTTTATGGGTGAAACTTATAGCTAACAAATATTTTTATATAGTAGTGTAATTATTTTGGTCATTAGATAATATCTTACTTGCATAGTAGATCACATTTGTCCTCTTGTCCATCCTTTTTCCTAGAACTATACCCAAGAAGATATTACTACCATCACAAATGGATTTGAAGGGTCATTTACAATTTGGGGTAGTGATAACGAGACATGAAGTAATTTTATATTTAACAACTTAAAATGACCCAAATAACATATCATCGAACATAAATGGAGCATCCTTAGCATAAAATTACTATAAAGGTTTAATGATTTTAGAAACACATTTGATGAATCTTTACCAGAAACCATCATTACCAATGAAACTCATAATTCCATCAGAATTTTAAAGAGGTGTTAGTTTTTTTATCACTTAAATAATAGAATTATATACCTCAATCCACCTCGTATAAACATCATAAACTAATATAATTCCTTTAATAATGGTAAAATCATAATTTCCTAATTTATATCATTATTTTTCTCTTGATATCATTCTAAAATATTTTATAATTTTTTAATATACTATTTGAAATTACATAAAACTATTTCTAAAACAACCATGAAACTATGAATTATTGATTCAATAATATCATAAAAATGTCCATTATACAGCATTACAAAGTGATATAATAAACACACAAGCCAATAGACATTCGACAGCAAGAAAATAACCCAAATTTACATGTGAAGTTTGTATTTCCCCGATTTTTATGGGCAATTAAAATCATGTAATATCTATTATATTCATCAATAATTTATAAGAATTCACTTCCATCCATCCTCTTAGACATTTAGTCTAGAAAAGGCATTGTAAAATGGTCTTTACTAGTGTTATAGTTAGGCTTTATACAACATATATAGACTCTCCACTTATTCATTATCTTTGTTAGAATTCCAGCATTCCTTTCCATTGTAAAAAAAGCACCACTCTATTTAGGAACCACCTAAATAATTCTACACCAAGAACTGTCTATAATGGGAAATATTATTCCAATATCAAGTATTATTGTCACTCACTCCCTGACTACCTCTTTCATATTAGTGTAGATACCTCTTTTTCAATCATGTATAGATTTTTGGGGAGGTTATATGGGAATTGTATACCTATAATATGATGAAAATATACCCATAATGTCAGTTGTGGTCCAATGAATAAAATATTTTATTTTTTTTTAAACTCCTATCATTGTCAAATCCTAACATGGAATAAATAATGACATTTTTAAGCTAAATCATGCATAAATGAGTATTTCATGTGATAAAGTTGGGTTTTTCATTTCTAAAACCTTTTGTTTTAGGTAAGGGGGAAGAAACATGGGCCTGTGAGTTCTAAGGTCCTCCTTATTCATCTTAAGGATGAAATTATAGAAATCCTCTTTATCATAAAATCCATCACATATAGATTTATTATCATTTTCAGAATCCATAATTGGGTTTAGAATGTTTTCTAAGGAAACATAATCTATGTTTCATATTAAATATCCAAAATGTTAATCCATATGTTATTATTCCTTGCCAGATAAGATTACCAGGAAAGTTTCTGTATATATTGTATGATTATTGATTTCATCTATATTAAAAAACACTTCATGTTCCTCATCAGTAGTTTCTCCAATTAAATAAAGTCATCTATTGAGGATATTTTATTTTGGATGGGTTACTTATATATTTATTTAAAATGGATTCTTTATTTTATTCTCCTAGGTAGGATATTTAGTTACCATAATACACATTTATAATTTCTTGTCACGTGAATATGATGGGTCTACCAAAGATGATTAGAACATCCTTATCATACTCCACATCCATAATAAGAAAAATTATTAGGAAATTAATTCTTTTCATCTTTAACTATAAATCCATCAACTCTAAAAATTATGAGAGTAAGATATTTTTCTACTAACTATAAAGTAATAATGGTTGTTTTTGGTATTCCTACTTTCATGTGTAAAGGAAATGTGATTAAATTAATAATTCCACCAATATCACAAAAATAGTAAAACATTACACAACTATTACTTCAAAAGAATAGGATTACAATGATTATTTTATCTTGATGTTTAGGTGGTATTATATAAAGAAAAAAAATCCACTCTTATGTTAGATTAAAAATTGAAAAATATTTTACGGTTTTATTTTTGAAAAAAAAATTAATTAATTATTTAAAATAAAATGGGATTTTAAATAAGGAATCCAGATAACTAATATTTATTTTAAGTTTCTTATAGTTATTTAGAAATTTAAGAATCTCAAGTTATTGGTTATTCTTCTTAATTAATTCAAGGAACAGAATGCCAACGAGCCTGTACCCTAGTGGTATAGGCTCCTTCTTGGCATCTAAAAGTCCTAGGATCAAATCCGGGCAGGGGTGAAATTCCCAGGTACTGTAGCAGGTACTGTTGCAGCGGCTACACTGTAGCAGCGGCATCACTGTAGCGGTGGTGGTACTGTAGCAGGTACTGTAGCTGCGCGGGTACTGTAGCAGTACTGTTCACCGAGGGGTCCTTTGGGCCCAAAAATGGGCTTTCAAGCCTTGTATTTAGGCCACTTGGCCTTGGGCCTTCGGGCTATGTAATGGGTCTCCCTCTACCCAGACTAAAGAGGTCATTGCTTTCAAATAAGAAATCAAGGCTTCGGCCCCAACCTTTAACAAAAAAAATTCAAGGAACAAAATGGTTGTGGTGGAATACTTCAAATGGTTGGAATTTCCTCAGTTTCTTCCTTTGTCTTCTAATTCTCTAAAATATAATTTATTTTATGTCTTATATTTTTTGAGTTTTTATTTGGAAAAATTGGTTTAAATTTTAGTTCAATGTGTCCATAAATTTTTTCAGATATTTATATTTCTAAATTATTATTTTTAGTTTCATATTGATTTTAATTTTGAATGGGTTTAAGATTGTTTTGAACATTAAGAAGAGTTTCAAGACCAATCACAGTTTTAAGAGGAATTATATTCTCTAAATGTCTCAATTGAGTTGTTATTGGTTGTTTACATTAGTTATCTTGTATTTATTCCCCTATTGAGAGGTACCATTTTCAATTCAATATTATACAAACTAGAATCTGATTATGCCTTATCTGAATTATTTAGGGATTTTTTTTATCAAATTGAATTTAAATACCTCATCTTAGTAATATATTCTACATTAAATATGATCCATCTAAAGAATATTTTCCCACAAAGTTCGTTCCTGAGTGAAAATTTTCATCCCCATTTTAGTGTTGATACTATTTCTTAGGATGTTTTTAAATACCAATGGGTATAATTAGTATGAGAACCCATGTTATTTAAATGGAAGATTTGGATGGTTTTTATATCTATGGTCATAGGTTTTAGATAATGGATCATTCCTAGGATGAAACATAGGTTCATACTCAGTAAAATATTTATTTTTAAGTGTCTAGGTAGGTATATGAATGTAAGAGAAACATTAATTTTAGTTTCTAAGCTTATAACTATGGTGGAATTGTCCACTAAATAAATTTTTATTAATTTTATTATAAAATATAGTGACTTGTGCCTTAGTTTGATTAAAATTGTTTACTTATTTACTAAATATAGATCTTATTCTTAAATATTTGTGTTCATATTTTTGACCAATTTTTTATAAAATCTATTTTAGTTCTTTAGCCATTTTATCACAAATATTCTCTCCAACAGATTTTTCAACTAGAGTTTTGTGATAAGGAGTGAGACTGTTATAGTATGTGTCCATAGTAAACTATGAGATGATTTTTTATGAATAAAATTTCTCATTAACAACTAGAATCTATCCCAATATTCAGGAAAAAACTCCCCCGTGTCATTAAAAAATCAAGTGATTTTATATTTAATTTTAGTCTTCATTGTTCTTCTATGAAATTTAATTACAAAAGAATTCAATAGTAAGTCCCATGTTTCAAAAATCACAACTTGATTTTTTTGGAAAAAATATCATAGAATTATCCTTCATGAAAAAGTGGATAAATATCAATCTTAATTCTTACTTGAACATCCATATAAGTGGTTTCTTTGAAATCAGAATATAGAAGTCCCTATTGAAGTCAAGGGAATATTATTAATGTAATTAATTTTATTATGACAAAATTGAAAAATGATATTTTTAAACCTCATAATTTTGAGATCTCATGTTTTTCCTATTTCATAATGGATTATGTGAAAATGTGGGAACTTGAAACTCTCGAAATATGAATCTCTCTACCAATTCAATCCTAATGTTGATGGTTTGATGATTTTATTTTTTATCAACAGCTAACCTATTTTTTCCACAAAAATGTTATTTTTTATGTTTAAGATAACATTTCTGTTAGTGAACTTCAGAATCTATTGGCTCAAAAATTTTATTTTTTTGTTTAGTTTCCATAAAAAAAATATATTTATTGATTTTTTATTTATCTTTTTGTTTTAAATTTTATTTTTCGGTTATTTATGGAAAATTTTATTGATGATTTTTTCTTTCATATTTGGTTGCATGTTCTCTTCATCAAAAATTATACCAAAATATGATGAGGTTATTGAGACTCAAAAACTTAATTATATATAAATATTGACACTTGAATATATAAAATAAGTTTCAATCACTTAGGGAAAAGATATTTGACTCTATACTAACGGATGTAGAAAAAACTAAAGAAACAAGAATGAAAATAAAATTCCATTGTGTAAACAAAAAATGGCGATGGAATTAAACAATATCTATGAAGGTGACCACATTGAAAGAAAGACAGTTCATAGAGAATGTAAGGAGAAATAAATAGTGGAATTAGTGTAATATTATTGGTTTGTTAGATTTTTATTTCTTTAAAGCATGGACAAAATTCATTGGAACATAATGAAAAGTTGATGGCCAACCATGTTGGATGATCAACATGTGTCTAAATAACACCAGAATTTATTCCACCATAGTTTTCAATAACTTGAAAAATAATGAATTTTCTTTCAAAAAGTTCACATTATTGTTTTAACATTGTGTGTTACTCTCAATATATTATCTCCCATAAGTTTAATTCTTAGGTTGTTAAAAACTTTGAAATTGATTTCAATCAAGATCATTCATCATTAATTCTTGATGATTAACATGTAAATATTATAGTAACATAATATAATGATATTCATGAATGAAGTCATTAGTAAATTCAATGTAAACCAATTCACTAAATAATTTTTAGCTATTGATTATTGTTTATTCAATATTATTTATGAGTTTCCTTATAGTCGACATAACAAAGTGTGAAGAAATAGTGAGAGTAAAGTCTTCTATATCACACAGTACTCACCTGATCACTCTCAGTGGTCTCTATACCTTAGTGTGTGCAGATGATCCACTAATCTCGAATTTTGAGTCATCTTATCTACCAAAATATCAAGGATATCCACCTCCCTCTAATTGTATTTATTAATATTTTAACATAATCATGTGCTAATTAACATCCCCAAGCTCATAGTAAGTAGCATGAAATTATATCCCATTCCTCCACATTGATAACACATCACTACTCACCAACTACTTTGTGTAACTAGAGGAGAACACACAACTGAATTTCCCCCTTTATACATGATAGAAATATCATCTTGCACATTCAGTCCCATTAACTCATCCTACAAACTCTAGATGCATCCCCATCATTCTTATATTTTTTTCCAAACAATATCCATCAATTTTCATAGATTGTACCTTTTTTATTTCCTAATATATTTTTTTTGTATTCTCAACACTAATATTTAAATTAAAATGAATAGAAAGTGATTTAGAAATTATGGTCTACTCAATTAATGGTTATTTTACACCTATTAAGAATCTATTAGATTAGGAAATCAATTTTTATAATTGGTTTTAAAAAATTAATTAATGAAATAATCCATGATTTTTAGTCAATCTAGAAACTATTTCCCAATTATTTACAAATGATATTATAACAAATAGTCACAAAAAATAAAAAAATTCAATGATTTATTGGTTCAAAAGTAGAAATTCTAATTAATCACAGTTGACCATTTCCACATATTTTTGTAAAATTTTCTCAAATTAATCCCTTAAAATAATGTGGTAATGTAAATAAAAAAAGAGATCAATATTGAGGTTGGGTGGTAGATGACCCAATACATGTTATGAGTTAGTTCTATAATCTATTCACTGAAGTATTTTTATGATTCTTCCACATCATCAGGGGATGTTTTAGATATGATCCCAATAATTATAATATTTTTCCCACCACATTATATTAATATATATTCTATTTGTACAGATCTATATGGGGAGTTATTTATTGGGATAGAAATTACTATATCATATTGATCATAGGTATTTTTAGGATACAATCATATTAGTAGATCATGGTATTTTTATTTCATTTAAGAGACCTTTCTATTATGGGTGATATTAAATTTATTCTTAAATTATGGGTTATTTTATATTAATGTTTTGGAATTTATATGATGTTATCTTATTATATTTATGATATTTATGATAGTAAATCTTCCTATATATGTATCTACATACCATCAATGCTAGTTTCCAATACATTTCTTATTGGTGGTTGGCTTCTGGGGTCATGTTTGTCTCCATTTTGGCTCAAAGAGGTATTCTAGTGGTGGTGTTCCATAAAAATTATTAATGCATCCAACTAATTCACTCTAAGTATTCTGTTTCTCTTGATAATTTTTCATATAGTATATTTATTCTTTAAAACAGAAAATATATTCTTCAAAATAACTGTAATCACTAGATATTTTATATTATACATTTGAAATTAACTATATATTAATTATTTTAGAGGCATTTACCTTACAATATCAAAAACTTCACTGACTAACGATAATTTTATAAATATCATTATATCCTTCAAGAATATACTACATGAGATTCCCCATCATCACTATCATTAATATTTCTCATTGATCAACCCACTAAAGTTTCTTCATGTCACCAAAATAGAAATAATTTAAATAATATATTTTATTTTATTAAAATTTATATTTCTATATGTTTCTTAATGAAAATGATGTACAATTATTTCATGTAGAAACAAAATATTAAATACTTGAATCAAATAAAGTATATTTATTATTCTATTCAACTTTAAGTCATCTTATAACCATAATTTCAACATTTTTATCGACACTAAAATTCTTATTTTTTATTAATCCTTTCCTCAACCCGTTATAATTCAAAATACTATAAATATAATATAATGTAAAAATATAGACATAATAATTTCAAGTAGAATTTTTTCTGAATATTATCTGAAGAAAGTATGAGTATCTTCTTAATAACGTTTAAATCCTTCAACTTTATAAAATGACCTCAAATATTGTTGAAAGCTCACCAAATTAGGAGAAAAATATATGTACTTATGTATTCTCCTTTAAAAAACATACTCTATAATTTTATTCTTTCAATTTTATATTTTTCCCCTTTTAACTCTTTATCACCATCATATATATTTATCAAGAAGATCAAAATTTAAATTTTCATCATTAAATAAATCATTGAAGTCAATTACATTTCAGATAATATATCTAATATGACTTTCATTCTTTTCAGTCATTTTTTAGATTCCATCCATCAATAAAAATCCCCATTACTCTTTTTTATACTTGAATAAAACTTATTTTGGTGATATCTAGAATATACATATTAATATGAAAATTATATAATATAATAATTCCCTTTAAAAAATGGTAACTTTTCCATTAAAGGTTCTAAATCATTTCCCTACATATCTTTAATAAATGAAAATTATTATAAATAATCAGTTAAAACAACCATAATAAATAAAAACCATTATATAATTATAAAACACTTAAAAATAAGGTAACTCCAATAACTTTTAGGGGAGGTACCAAGAATTTAATTGAAATTGATATGTTTGATTTTTTTATTTAAATGGGTGAGTCAATGAAAATATTTGTTATCAGTTTTTTTACAATTAACTAATGACAAAAATCCATTATCAATTAAGTGAATGATTTAAATGATTATTTTCATGTTCTTAGGTTAAAAATAATATAGTTATATGTGAAGTTTAATAGATTGGGATGTAATTATCTATATTGAATTACTTCAAATAGGGGTTGGATCACCACTGATCTTTGATCCATTATCCATAATCATTATAGGCTACACAAAAGTGGCATTGGAATAATTCATTTTATAGGAAAAGTTTCCTTTTTACACTTCACAATTAAATTAAATAATATATATATATATATAAATATAAAACATACATACATTTAAAATAAATATTCCTTGTACTCCATAATATATTACAGTAAACATATGCATTAAAAAATGTATATTAATAAAAATATACTGAAAGTAAATTCCTTGTGGAATAAATTTGACTTCAAGGATTTTAAATGGCTTCTAAACACTCCAAATTTTTAACATACATATGTCTCTAACAAATCACACCCGAAACACAAAATTAAAACAAAACAACATATTCCCTAATGTTTTTATATTAATGGGACCACTATATTAACAAACACAATATGATTCCTCTGAGGGACTCCCCAAAATTTACAAACTACTGTAAACCAATAATATCCTAAAAAATAATTTAAATTAACAATAATTTGAATTAAATATTTTTATAAATAATTATTATATGAGTTCAAAACACACACATACCCATTCAATATTTTTCAAATAAATACATTAATTAAAATATAAAATATTATAACAATTCAACCTTTATTCATAAAATTTATTGTAGAGAAAATTCCATTTAACCAAAATAAATGAGTCATAAACATGAAGAAAACCATTTTCCTGAACAAGGAGTTAAAAATCCATATATATGTAGCATTATGTCTAAATAATTGGTTTGGAACCTCATGATGAATGATTACACTCATAATATCTTGAGTCATCACTCGGTGATACTCAATTTGACTGGATAGTTGGTACATGAAAAGACACAATTAAATTATCACCTTGAATAAAAAATAAGGTATCTTTGGTTAAGGGTGAGTTCATTTCTCAATTATTATTTTTTAAAATCGAATTAATTTAAAATTTTGAGGTGCTGGTCTAGGCGCTCACGGCTAAGGGAGAGGTACCATAGTCTTTGATTTATCTGGTTGGTAGCTGCATCTTAGAGAAACCTAGAGGCTGTGTGGTTCGTCATGTCCCAAGGGAACCCAATTTTTCTGCTGACTATCTCTCTAGTGGGGTAGACCAGAGGATACGTTGTTGATTTTTTCTCATTTTGGATCTTTACCCCAAGAAATTAATTGTTTTGCCCAAGGGGATGCCTTAGGAATTCATCACATAAACCTCCCTGAGTTTTTTGGTTCCTATAGGGAGTTCGCCATTTTATTTTAATAAAAAACCATTTTCAGTCATTAATTTATGTTAAAAACTATAATTAGATTTTAAATGTATACACAATTTAGAATAATACCAAATGAAATGGCTAATTACTTTTTCAGTACATATAAGAACCTTTATCTTTTACGTAAAGATGATTCTAAAAATAATAAAACACAAAATTAATTATTAAATAAATAACTAAAACCATTTATTATATAAATTTATTCAATCAAAATAATAATTCTTACATTCACGGTATCACATATAAGTATAAACTTTTATTTATTTTCATTTCCATGTGTTATATATTTTAAATAAATAATTTTTTAAAAATATATAATATTCTATGGAATGAAATGTGTAGGTTCATGGTTAGGGGAACTGAAAATCCTAAGTATATAGTGGTTTGAAGATTCATCTACTAAAAATTTCACATTAAGAACATGGTTTGGGAAAACATGATTTTTCCTAGAAAGGTAATATTTTGGTTATTTTTTCCATTGTTTATTCATATCACATTATTTATTATAGGGTGTTTGAGGATATCAATGTGGTGCATTAACCAATCTCTTGTCCTATATATTTATTCAAATAGTCTTCCTCAGTCATTTCCTTCATTATTCCCTTTCCAAATTAGTGGGTAGGAACTCTCCTCTCCCTTCCCTTCTTTTTTTCTCAAAATTATCTTTTATCTCTCCCCCATTAACCCTAAAATGTTATTTCATCTAATATTATGAGTTAGAGCGTCGAAATATTTAGGGTTTCTTTTTATAAATGATTGATAATTTAATCAAGAGCCACAATGTCTTCTTAATTGGTGATGGTACATAGATTACACTTGTTTAAATTAGGTTTTCCAACACCCTTTATTTCAAATAATTAAACCTTTAGTGTTTTATGTTTCTAAATTATTTTCTAATAAAATAAATATAGTATTTGATTTCGATGATTAAATATAATAAATATTTTTAACATTTACAAACTTTGTATAAGCTTCATCAAAGTAAAATTACATTACAAAAATACATTTTCCATCTTAAAATATTTTTATGTGATCTATTGTTTTTATAAAAGGCTATTGATGTTTCATTATAACATAAATTTCTTGTCAATAATTTTCTTCTATTATTGATTTACAATGTTGGATTTTTATGGTTTTATCATTTATTTTTGTATGTAAAACCATGCTTGGTATAAATAAAAACTACCTTTTGAATTTATTCAATATTTAATGTTTTTAATTTTAAAAGGTTTATGTAGTGGTTTTGAGATGTTTTTTTAAGTCCAAATATTTTGATGGATATAAATTTATGATTTTATTTTTTTTATTTACCCCTTTTAATTGATCCCTTGATTATAATTAATATTTTTATTGACTTTTTATATGTGAAATACTATTATATTATTGATCTAGGGTTTGTTTATTTAGTGGCTGTAATGGTTTAAGACATGAGTTTATATACATATTTCATTTTATTTAATTAACTTTTTTATGATGGTATATTCATAGGATGTTGTATGACATGGTCCTATTTTATAATACTTTCATGGGAATCCATGACTATCTAAAACAGAATTTGACGGATGAGTGTTATACTAGTTGGGATTATGCACTACTCATTATCTAATAGTAGAGTTAATGTATTGGATATGTTAATGTTTTCAAATGATGCTAGTGATATTGTTCCAATTTCAGTAAATTAATACTAATTTCAATCCAATATTTTTGGTATAAGACATAGAGTTTTATCCCATCCTGATCGTTATGTACTATTTTTGTTTCCATTTTAAACAATGACAAGTTAATTATCTAATTTTATGATGTATGTTTCATGGTTATTTTTTATTTTTGAGTTATATTTTTTTATTTTTTAGAGAATGTTAATTAATATTTATTCATTCACAGTTATTTATTATGCGTTTATTTACATGATTATTAATTATTCAATTTTGGGTTTCATTTCAATAAGATAAAATGTTTTTGAAAACTAAAATAATGGAAATTAGTCTTTCTTTTTTATATTTATGTAACAGAAATAAATATTTTTAAATCTCATTTGTGTTGATTAAAATGAATCACAAATTTTCTTTGTATTTCATGCTCATTTTAAAAAATAATTTAATAAAAATGTGTTAGTCTTGTCCCAAAAAACTCAAATAGATAAATTTATTTTTAAAAATTTATTTTAAACTATGAATTGTTTATTTATATAATAAAACTGATAGTATATATTACTGGAAATATCCTATAAGAGTTTCTCTTGCACCCTTTATATACAATTTTCTGTAAATTATGTCTTGTTATCATTGACACATGTATGTAAATGATGGTTTCCTTGAAAATTCATTTAATATTATTAATAAAAGAGTTAAATTTTTTAGATATGGAGGGAGTGGAACTCAGAGATGGAGTCCTTAATGGTTTTATAGGTTTGGGTACATTTTTATTCTCTTTTTATGATATATTATGGAATGACTACATTAATCATATCTTTATATTTATGTTTCATTTTCCCTTTTAAAAGCATGTATTTATATATTAAATTTAATTTTTTATACATTTATTTGATATCATTTAATATATTTTATAATTATTGTTTATTTGATATGATTTATATTTTGCAAACTATTCATTATTTACATAGAATTTTCAATGTCTAGACATATCATCTTAGATTCAGTGGGATTATTTATTTTGATTTATAGGATGAAATTGTTACCAAAGTTATGGAGTATTTTTTGGATCATATTTCCATAAAATAGTTATCAATAATGTGTTATATGCAATTTAACAAGTTTACTAATGAACTGGGTAATGAGGGAATAAGTTGATACGGTAAAAAATGACCTCAAATGCCTCGTGTTATTTGGAATGTAATGGAATATTTTATTTTAGATTATTGATACTAAAGTGGTAAGTTTAGATGATATATATGGATATCAACTTTAGTTATTATCCTTTAGATTCTATATATAGTAGGTACGCTTACCCATAATTAGTAATTTATTATTATTATTATTTTCTTGAAATAATTCAATACTATTATAGTTTATATAGAATCTATAAGTGTTTTTTGAATCATTCAAAGTTCTTGGAATGAAAAGTATAAAAATATACGTGTTTAATTACTATTCATGGGATGTTATCCATGAAAGAAATATATATTTAATCATACACTATTCCAGAAGAATTTTTGTGGTTTGAATATGGTTTGATATCTATATAGTTAAACCATTCATATATAAATTCGATATTGAATTATGTTGTTTTGAGTCCTTATGATTTCAAAAATCCATAAATATTATTTTTTTTATTTTATATAAATTGGAAGGCCTTTTGGAAACTTTTGTTGTTTTTTTAAAGCCCTTTTTTTTATTCTAGATTGTGATATGTTTTTATTCCTTTTGAAAAACAATGTTTTGTGCACATAATGTGTTTGATTAAATATTTAAGAATTTTATTTTTTCATATTATTGAAATAAAATGATTTTTTTATTTTAATATTGAATTTACAATGTTATTTCATTGATTATTTTAAAAAAATAAATGTATAGTCTTTTTTTCAAATACTTTTGATGTCAAATGGATTTTTAATTATACTTTATATGATCAAAATATTTGTGGGTTTTCAGGAAAAATATTTGTTTGATAAAAAGTTATTAGATATTATTGAAATGTATAAAAGTGAATTTTTATGAAATAGTGGTTTTGTACTTTTTTTTTATTTAATATTATATATTTTGAATTTTGGTGTATGTTATGATAATGATTTTTATTTATTGTTGTTCAACAAGTATTCATCACTAAAGGCTATTCATGAATCATAATGTTGGTGTTAAGGGTTTTGTTCTAATGAAAAATTATTATAATAAACTTGATGTCATTATTTCATTCAAAAATTCCACTCAAATTCATTAAATAGTGGTATAGTATGACCCAATTTGATATAGGAACTATGTCCAAGAATCTATGAATTTGAACACAGATTCATTCCATGATGATAGGGATCATCCATGGTTATATTAATGTTTGGAGAAGATCTATGAAATTTTTAATTCTCTAAAAGCCCATGATACTTTTAATATAATACAAAACATTATCATTGTTGGAAAACATTTTTTAGAATGATGGGATTCTACAATTCTAAAATTATTGAATGGATACTTGCCTTTGGAACATTTCAATAAAATGATAATTCAATGGAATTATCCTAAGAATGTAATAGTGGATAATATAATTGAAATTATAGGTCCCTAGCATGGTGATCAAATTGTGGTGGGGTATGATGACCATTTCCTTATGTTTTTGCATTTTTTACCTGAGATAGTTTCCAATGAATCTTTGATGTTTTAATTTTCTAGAGGGATCTTGATTCTCACCATAGATCAAATATATTTCTATTTAGAAATACATCCGATAAAGTAGTAATAAATTTTTCTATTATAGAGGAATAAATCTCAAATAAAATAAATTCTATGTATTTGATGTTTCCATCAATGTTTAATAGTGGGGATGGTGTTCTTCTTTATAAAAATGGGAAAATTGGTCATTATATAATGGAATTTTGACATTGTATAAGGTGTTCAACCCATTATGATTTCGTGACTTCTATAGTGGATCATTATTTAGTGTATTTTAATGTGGGAAGCTGAGGCATCCCATGCCAATAGGTCATAATGATCCATGAATTTTCATTACCATGATCATTTGTGTCATAATTATAAATTATCTACATATAATCGTTAATGAAATAGTAGATTCAACTATACTCTCATTAATATTTTTGTTGGCTATATTGGTATATGAGCATGGATATATTATATAAAAATTATGGTAAGCTGACAAAGATAGAATATAAGACTCAGTTTCTTTAAGAGTCTTATATATATTCCATGATTAGTATATTAGTTATAAAAAATTAGATAAATGTGGAGTTTGATGTTAGCATGATGATAGTTTGAGGTACCAGTTTCAATGTATAATTTTTTGTTATTATGTTATATGATAATAGTAATTCATGATTTCTTATTTCTTAAGGTTGTATTTTTATTGAATTTGATGTTATTTTATTGTGGGTGATTTTATTATTTGGGTTTTCATGAGGATAAAAATTATTTTGAGGATCTTTTTATAATATTTTTGAAAACAATGAATATATAAATTTTTTTAATATTAAATATATTTTAGAGAACTTTATTATTATGGTTTATATAAATATTATATGTAGTTTATGTGTATATTTTTATGGGGAACCCCCTTGATGGCTTTATCCAGAGTTTGAATATAAAATTAATGTATTATTAACTGTATTTCTCATTGGGATAAGATTTATGATATAGATTTTTCATGAAGACTGAAGTATATTTCTAGAAATTATAATTATGTTTGGAATGGGGAATATGGGTGTGATAAATATAAAGCATTAAATTTATTTTAAAATTTCTATTCTAATGGTTTCATTGACCTAACATTCATGTAAAATGTTGGGGTGAATATAGTATAAAGACCAAAAGACCCGTGATGTCTAAGGATCCATTATATGGATCAACACATAGATGATTGAAAAATAAATATAGGTTTGTTTTTTATTTTCTAGGTGTATTTTTCATCAACTATATAACCTAGTGATAGTTAGAGTCTCGTATGGGAAATAAATGGATAAAGAGAACTTTAAAAGGCGGTCAACAGAGTCATAATCGATTTTAGTCTTTTGATGTGTAGAAATTGAGAGTGTACATTAATATAGTGGGTTTTTTCACTCATGTAAAAAAAATTTGTTAGGTTTTATGGAGAATTCATATTTTTTTCATTGATTAAGTGTTTACTTAATTTTTAGGAGACACGTTGGACCACTTTTTACAATGCTAAGGACTTTTATTAGGACCAAGTCTCTTATAGAATATGATAGACAATATTTACTATATTTGGAAAAGACTCTAGATCAATTAAAACCCCATAAAATATATGTGGATCAATGTTCTTGATCTCTAATAATTTTAGGGGATTCTATATATTATAAATTCTATGAAAAATCCATCATGTAATCTATCAACTCTCCTGAGAATATAAAGTGGTTTGGGTGAGTGATGTGTTGATAGGATTTACCAACTATTTTATCATATTCTTAAATTTATAGACTATATTAATGGGAGGTAAATAAATTAATATTAATATTTTGATATAATAAAAAATAAATATTTATGAAAATATCATAGTACGTATTCTAGATAAGGAGAAGTGATCTTATCCCATTATTTTTCAAACTTTTATAATGGATTTCATGCAGTAGAAAGTGGCATTGTGTAAAGAATTAGGAAAAACATGATTTCAATTATATGTATTTTTTATTTCATTTTGTTTTAATGATTTACAAAATAAAAGATAAAATATATAAAATATTCTATAAAATGAATGGTTTTGATTCCTAATTAGGGGATCCATGTTTTGGAAGTGTGAAAGTGTTGAAAAATTATTACCCTAATTATTGTAGGAGATCTAGAGGATCTTTATAAGAAAATTCCAGCCAGACCCTCCCCCTCTTTCTTTCATAGAAATTCCACCTCAATTTTCCTGACCAGTTTCTTTCTAAATGTATTTTTATGGAATATCCCCTCCTTTTCCTTATTAATTCTCATGTTTATTCTCTTCACATTTTCTACCTCTAAAACAAACCAACCATGGGGGGTGAGTTTATGAGTTAGGGTGTCTAAAAAATATGTTTTTTCTAAATATTTATAATTTCCATCATAATTACTAATCTCATTCCATTTGGGGAAGGTTTATTAATTCACTTTTCTAATGTATGTGTTTCCATACTATTCTATTCATTTGATGAAATCATGAGTAAATTTTGTTTCAAACCTTTTTTCCCAAGAAAATAAATGAATTTGATGAAATCTATGAATTATTTACTAAATATGTTTTATATATTTCAACCATTATTTTATGATATAAAATATTTATTTCAAAAAACAAATGTTTTTTTCATCATTAATGTGTTTTCAGGAACACCATGTGTTTAATAAAAGGCCCATTAATTTTAATTATAAAATAAATAAATCATGAATCTTGTTATGATCTATATTGGATTTATAAATTTTATTTTTCAGGGTTTTCAAATTATTCATGGATAAAAAGACATGTATTTTTAATAAAAGATAATTTTGAGGACATAAAACCTATTTATTTATGTTGATTTGAAATGGATGATTTTATGGTTTTGGGTTATATTTTATTTTTATATATTTTTATGATTTCAATTTGAGCTTCTATTATTTCTTTTTCTCTGTTTTATTATTCCCATTGATTATAGTTGATAATATAGTGGAAATTTGAGATATGGGATAATATAATATTTTTAGGCCATAGGTTGTGTCTATGGAGGGTTTAAAGGGGTGTGGTGTGTGTTTATATAAATGATTCACTTTATTTATTCTATTCAAGATGATGATATGATCATATTATACTATGATAATTCATATAAATATTGAAAAACTCAAGAGAAACCCTGGTGATCTATGTGTAAAATCAATGGACGAGTTCCCCATTAGTAGATATTGTACACTTGTACGTATATCTTTCAAGAGTTTGTACCCTAGATAATGAAAATTATCTTAATAAAGATTGTGAGAACATTTTTGGGTTTTTAATATATTATTTCCTATTATACTTATAAAAGGTTCCCCCTAAGTGTTGAGATTGATTAATTTGAGCGGTTTTTGTTGTTAATAAGGTATTACAAGATGGATGATTGAATAAGGATGTCAATTTTTTAAGCCATAAATTTAATGATTGTTGAACCGTTCATCATGAAATATTAATGTGATAATTGTGTTGGAAGATTGTAAAATTTTTACAACATTTGATAATTAAATCTGAATCAAAATTTTATGATCATGAATGATGAATATCAATTGAATATTTTTTAGAACATGGAAAAAAGATTTAGTAGTTGATAAGTTGTGGTGACAGAAAATTCTCTTGGAAATTTATGTTGAAAATTATATGTAACTTTTGAGTAATTTGGCTTAAATTTTTTTAGGTGATATATTAAAAAAATGTACAACCACTATAGCCACCAAATGGGATCCTATAACCAATACTTAGGTTGGTCGGGTTAATGTTATTCCATTAACGGTGGTAGTAGATAGATAAATAGTTCCCATATAGAGCGTATAAGTTAATGATAAGATATATAGCACGAGTAGGGTGTGCATGGTTGAATGTGAGGTGGAAATAAGGTGTCGTTCATCCCATATTATGTATACATGTGTGTCTAGGTTCCATTTAAAGTGTGGTAAGACACTATAATTTATATTTAGGCATGTCAGACCATTTGTAGGATCAATATGGGATCACTGGGTGTGCTACACTATAACTCCACCTAAAAAAGCTAAATTTATATTATCATTATCTCTTCTATTTGACTTAGACCATAAAATCAAAATATTGTGTCATATTATTTATTTAAGTAAGGTTTGTTGCAAACGTCATGATTTATTCATTTTTTGATGTGTGATGTTCGAGAAAAGTTCATATTAGTGTTGAGTATTTTCATTCGAGTACATAGTGTGCCTAAATCTATTGGTTGAGATGTGATGAAGGTCATGCATGATGAGAGGTGAACTAACTATTTGAGTTATGTTTTGAATAGAATATTTTTTTTCAATGATGGTGATTCTCATAGTCATGGAATACGAGTTGAGGCATGGGGAATATGTGTTGAATTATGTTGGTGCACATGGTGGTAATTCTCTATAAATATCTAAAACCTCTCCATTTGTATGTTTGAGCCAAAAAGTATGGTAGTACTCTGAGAGTTAAAAATATACCCAAATCACTATGTATTCGTGATAGGGTTCCATTTCATCATTATACGCATTTTCCTTTTTGATCATATGATGTTGAGAAGAGTTCTATGAGATTGTGATTATATGAAAAACATTTACTAAGCTTCATGACAATTAACCTATATATACTATTACATGAAGAATCATGACAGACCACATACTCTTTTACATGAAGGGTTTTAAGACGAGTGCCTGAGATTATATGAATTTATCATGAAGGGAATGTGTTGGCATTGCCTATGGGAAGAACATGAGAAACATCATACATGTGATTATAGATGTGTATTTGGGTTATTGAGTATAGTAAGATACATTTCTGTGAAAGAAGTGAGTTGTGTAGTATATAAGGTTTATCATGAGGAGTCGTGTTTTTGAAAATGAGTTGTATGATATATTTGATAATATGTATGCACACTATATTTTTTTTAATGGAATATCTATGAAAAATCATGATCAGTTATAAACATTATGAATATTATGATCATTGGAACTAAAGCACTATGAGAGGGTTTTACAAATTTATATTTTAAGTAGTGTTTATACTTTCGTGAACATAAAATAAAATATACATGTAAATGAATATTGATATTTTGGTTGAAGCATACATGATACATCCATATATAATGTTTAGTGAGACATCATTACATTGTTTTTCATGAACAAGGTTTATAGAAATGAACAAGAGATATACTTTGTAAAGTGTAAAGTGAAGATTTGAGACTGAAATGAAGAATTATTTCAAAAGCAATCCATATCAAAGTTTTCATTGTATTGAGGTCAGTTCATGTTAGTTAAATATTAGTTAAAAATTAGTTATTCCAAGAATTCATTATATGACAAGATGAATTTAAATAACATTGTTGTATTGGGGAAATAGATAATGTACAAGTAATTAAAATTATTTAAAAAGATTGATAGACTTGATCAATGGTTATTGAAGGTACATAAATCTATACTTGATCAAGTCAGATTAATCATTCTCATTGAGGAATATCCAGACATCATCCTACAAAGGATTAATATAAGAAGAATCAGCTTGTGACTGGGGGTCCAACTAGTTCTTGAAGTGGCTTGAGATTGGGGGATTGACGAGTTAAATGGTTTTGGGGTTTAACCAACAAATGTTGAATAGTTAATTAACTGGGATGAATAAGCATGACCAACAGTAGGATTTAGTAGTGGTGTTTTAATCTAATTACCTCCTAAACCATTATAATTGATGATAAGATTATAGTGGATAATCTATGATGGGGGTATAACCAACATGGAAAAGGAGTAGGAATTTCTATCAAACCCTATATATACTATGCTTGGTGATATCCATTAGTATTTCTATATATGAGGTGAGGTAATGAGATATCATAAAGTGGAATGAGAACCTCAAAAAGTTCAATAATTTGAATTCAACAGAAAAAATTCACAATATTAAACTATTGATTTACTGTCATCTCGGGGGTCAATCCAACCCAAGTCTCTAACATTGATATTAATGGAAGGTTCACTCAACATATGTAAGAAATATTTTTTTAATTGATGATTTCATAAAATGAGTAAGAAACCTCATATTAAAAATTTTTATTTATCCCATTTATAAAAAAATTGAAATTATCAGTTGAAACACTAAAGAATGGGAAAAAGGGATCCATATAAGATAAAAAATAATACAGTAAAGAAAGAAGAATTATTTGATGAATGAAGTTGTTATCAATAAATTCTTAAAAACCCATTCAGGGATTTAGCCTTTGAAATCAAGGATTATTTGAAGAATGTTCCTATTCAATTAGTTTCACATATATTTCAATACATTGCGAGACTTCATAATGAAAAATCACATATTGAACATGAAGAAGATGTAATTTAGAAAGAACTATCCAAGAATTTATAAAATTTCTATGCTCACATAAAACTTGAAATATATAAGGATGAAACCATACTGATTTATAAAGGGACAGTTACATTGGCTGATAAATAAAATGTAGAAATTGTCACTCCTAACAAAATACAATTTTCACTAGTTGATGATTAATTTAAAACAATATTATAAAATAAGGACGTCATATAAATAGTTCTTTTATAAATTTCTCATGCATAGGAGATACATTCTATACCATCCATGAATGTTAAAGAATCTAAATAATAAAATAATTAAAGGATGATTAATTATCATGTTAATTATTTACAAGAATCAAAAAAATAATATGAAGAAGAAATAAGTAAGAATATATTGGATTGGGAATAAATTAAATTATCAATTAAGAATGATAAGAACTCCCTCAATATTATTTGTTTAGAGCATGAGGTGATATTGAAGAATTAACAATCACCATAAGTTGAAACTTCTTATTTTTTGGAAATAAGAAAATTTTCCATTCATTTTTTAATTGATGATCCTGAATCCACTAATATAAAGAGATCACCCTATAACCAAATTAAAAAACCCCTCTACAAATGCTATCCCACAACAAAAAAACTATTTTAGATAACAATATTGTATCAATTGCTGGTACATGATTTAGTTTTTTTTGGGAAAGTATTAATAGTAAAAATACTAATAAATATCATACATATGAGGTTTGTGAGAGATGTTTTATGAATACTTGTTCTATAAAAATATTTTAAAAGAGTGGTTTTTTCACGTAGAAAATTGAATGTTTCACAATATGTGAAATTTTGATAGGCTACATTAAAAATTAATAAAAGAAGGGTAATAAGATATTTTTGGTGTTACTCTAAGTTTGGGAACAAGGAAATGTAATATTTAAATGACATTAAAATTGATGAAAATAATATGTGGTTATAATAATGGGTGAGAAAATCAAATAAAAAGATAAAATAGAATATATGTAAATAATATTTTACCATGTTAACTAAGGTTAAAGGTGAATCTTCTAATGCTGGTGAAATGAAGGGTATAAACAGGCATGCTAGATCATCACCTAGTCAATATAAATGGAAAACTATTATTTTTAATAATGAATATAACAAAAATAAATCATTTTACCTCATGAAAAAAAGAAGGATCGGTTTTAATAAGTACATAAATGATAAGTGTCAGAACCGAATACATATCAAGGTTGAACAATCACGTTTAATTATTTTTTCTAGTACTATGAAAGGCATTGGAAAAAATCTTACTATTGATGGTATAACATGTCATTTCTATTAAATAGGAATGAATCAAGGGAGAATCATTTTTAATATATGAGAACAATTTATCATATATAGAATGTTGTGATAATAAAATCCAAGTTACAATTTAGAACATATATAAATTATTAAAAGAATATTGTGGAAAATTTAAGTAAAAGGGCCACCCAGCTGAGAAGATTATGAAAATAATAAAACAATGTATTACCTATATTATTAAATGGATGTTTCTTTAGTAGCAAAATAGTGGTAAGTCATGTAATGATTCATTGAAGAAAGATAATTTTAGGAACGATTTATAAGTTATTTGGCCAAGTTAGCAAAAATTGTACAAGTAATTAGAGGGTGATAAAAAAAATTATGAAGGTAAAGGAAAGAAAGTGGCTACATAAATTTATGTGGAAAAATTTTGTTCCATGCAATGTTGATAAAAATTTTACTAATATTGGGAGAAGATAATGTCCTAGTTTGAGAGGTAGTTCGTAGCCTAAATATTACTACTAAAGGACAATAATGTCTCTCCTTGTTACATTATATATAAATAAATATATGTATTGACATGTAGGGAACTAAAGTACAAGGATTCTTCCTATGAGGGGGATCATTGATTGGTTTTAGCTACTAAATCTTTATTATGCATTGAATTTGGAACTGTTGAAAAACATGTTCAAATTTTATGGTGAGGTATGATAATCACTCTAAAATACCTACTCCAAATGAATTGATAATAATTATTGGGGGGGGGTTATTTTTAACTAATAATATAGAGATATATCATTTTCTCCTGAAATTTCTGTTTTTTAAAGTGTGTGTAGTATTTCAGATTTTATTGATAAGTTTGGTTACTTGAATCTCCTAAATGATAATTGGGAATTTCTATGCATGATTTCTCATGCATGGTAGATCATGGAAATGAAAGAGAACCTTGGTTATATTTCCATTTCTACACCATGTTAGACTATTTAGACTAATAGTTAATTGATTATAGGCTACTTTTTGAAGAAAACTATGTGATATCATCCCTCTCTCAGGAGTGTTCAAGAAAGAAACATAATCGATGAAAACTTTTTTTTGGGTAAAATGATGACATGAGAATACCCCTAAAAATAAATTCATATTTATTAAAAATAAATAGGAGGATAGATAAATATAGAATCACATATTTACATGATGAATCGTTTGGTGGTACTGACAATAAATTCAAAGGGGAATATTTTTGAGAAAAATTAAGTTGATTTTTATTTATTATCAAAAAGTCATGAAATTTATGATTCTTGATGGAGGGTGTAAATATGTTATTCCTTAACTGTTATTATTTTGGAACTATTTTTCATGTAAAATACATGTGTTAAATATTTTGGGAGTTCAAAAAATGTTTACAACTTGTTAAGAGTAGAATAAGAATCATATATTGAATATTCTTAATGATTAACATCAATTGAGGGTGTTTGACATCATGGTAATGTTTTTTAGTAGACGAGGAGTTCTGATGAGAAGGAGATGGATTAAAAATTTATGATGAGAATAATATGGAAATTTTTATGAAATTGGAATAATTTCTTTAATCCTTCTATTAAAAATATTTCCATACATAAAATTTAGTAAAAGGGTCCCTGTGGCCCATCCATAGGTGGTTATTGTCTACATCCAGCCAGAAATGGTGGTAGTAGGAGGATTCATAGAACTAATAAGGACCACACATGTGAGTTATAATGCACATTATTCATGTAGGGTGTGTATTGTGTAATGAAAGGGGGGAATCAGTTGAATCCTACCCCATATAGTGTTTGTATCTGTGTTAGCGTGTCGAACCCAATATAAGAATGTGTTTGGGAAGACATTGAAACTAATATGATGGAGAGACTAACTATTTATAGGATTGATGTTGGATCACAGGGTGTGATCCACTGTTGCTCCTCCATAAGATGATACCTTCATATTATCACCATCTGATCAATTTATTCTATATCATCCAATTAAAATCAAATGTCTTCTTTTTTTCCTTTCAGACGAGGGTCTCTACATGTATAATAAGTTATTCATGTTTCGATGTTTGATTTTTTGAGTTGAGTGCATGGAAGTTCTATGTATCATAATTTGAAGACACTGTGGGTCTAAATATGTTATCTAAGATGTGATGAAGGTTAAACTAAATGAAGGACATCATAACTATTTGAGTTACATTTTTCAAAGAAGATATATTTTGTAAAGATAGTGATTCTCATAGTCATGGAGCACGATTCGTGTTGGTGCGCATACACGATCAAGTAAGTCAGTGCACATAAACCGAGTAAGTGTAAATTCTATATAAATTCTCCAAACCCATACATTTTCTATTATAATAATAATAAAAATACAAGATCACTATGAGGGTGAAAATATATATGAAAGTGATATGTATTAGTGAGAGGGTTCCATGTCATCCGGTTGTGTATTTTCCTTCATTAACATATGAAATGAAAAAGAGTTTCTTAGGCTTGTTCTTACATGGAATACAATCACTATACTTTTTGAGAATTATTTCATGGATACTATTATGTGAAGAATCATAAAGGACCATGTAATTTTTTACATGAATAATTTTATGACACATAAACGATATAATATATATTTATATTGAGAAGATAATGTTTTGATTACTACATTAAAAACATTAGAAACATCATGCATGTGATAATAATTGTGCATTCTATTTTATAGGTATAATGAGATACATTTTTGTGAAGGAAGTGAGTAATGTGGTAAAATAGTTGTATCATGGTTAGTTAGGGTATTGAGAATGAGTTTTAGGATACATGTGTTTATATTCATGCACATCGTATGATGTGAGTTAAACACTGAATAAATATGATATGCAATTTTAAGATTTGTGAAGATTATGTGCATGTAAACTAAAGCACAATGAGAGGGTTTATCAAATCTATAGTATAGGAAATGTGAATAATTAATTCAACATAAAATAAATTTTCATGTAAAATAATATTTAAATTGAGGTTGAAATATACATGTTTCATCCATAAAGAATGTTTAGTGAGACATCCATGTATTTTTATTCATGCATGAAGTTAATATAAATAAACATGCGATGTATTTTTTATAGTGTTCAATGATGATTTGAGAATGAAGATGATCATTATTTTAAAATGAATTTATATCCATGTTATTAGTGTATTGATATCAGTTCATATCATTTTAATATTGATGAATATCCAATGAAGATGAGACATCATTAGATATAAAAAATAATAGCCTCGTCATTTTTTCATTAATGCTACTGGTCATATATAGGTGATCAGAACTATTGAGCAACATTGACAAAACTAATTAGTGACTGATAAAGGTACTTGATTCTTTTAATTAGAATGTAGGATCCAAAAAGATCATGGAGGAAGATCCAGAATTTATACTATAGTGTATCGATACAAGATGATGTTTCTTGTGGTTGGGGGTCTAACCAGTTTTTT
Organism: Viscum album; assembly: GCA_963277665.1. Taxonomy (NCBI): domain Eukaryota; kingdom Viridiplantae; phylum Streptophyta; class Magnoliopsida; order Santalales; family Viscaceae; genus Viscum; species Viscum album. Next base: position 1,237,161,047 of record OY728137.1, on the reverse strand, counting down.
AAGAGGCTCAATATTGGGGGTTTTAACCAGTTGAATGGTTTGAGATCTTACCAACCAAGGAAGAAGAATTGGATCTATTTTTATAATAACTAGGATCAACTAAAAAATTGATTATTTTGGTGTAGAACCTTTTATTTTCTAATCAGAGGTTATTAATTATAACATTATAGTGGAGAATCCGTTTTAGGGGTCCAACCAAAATTTCACAGAGTATGTGATCATATAGAACCCTATAACTAAGATTTGTTGTTCGGTATCTTAGTTTTTTTAAATGAGGTGAGACTGTGTGATATCACTAAGTGGATCTAGAACCTTAAAAAGATAAAGCGGATGAATTCAAAGGAAATAAATTAATAAATGAAAACAAGAAATTCTCCCACCCCCACTAAATGGTCAATACAACCTAATTCTCTATACTAAATTCTTATAAGATGATCTATGTAAGACCTAAAACATTATCCAATTTACATTATTATTTTTTATTATTGTTTCCCTTAAAGATGATATTTTTACTATGTAAATTAATTTTTTTAATATATCTGAGTTATAATTTTATTAATTTATAAAAAATTACATTCATTTTCTTCTATCATAGTTATATATTATTATTTTCATTAGTTTTTAACCATTGTTTTATTTTTTTATATTTCAAGAAGTTAAAAATTGATAAATTATTAAAATAAAAAATGTAAAATTTTTCTCATTATTTTATATTTATGTAATCAAAATAATTTTTTAAATTGATCATTTTTATTGTTTTTCCTTCAAATAAAATCTTTTTGGAATTTCGTGCTCATTTTTAAAATAATGGAATAAATTTTTTTGGATGGTTTATAAAAAACAACATATAAATGTATTTTATTTTATTCATTTTGAAACTAGAGTTTTTGTATTTTAATAAAAAAAATGGAATGTATTATTTGATTTATTCTTTTTGACTTTCTCTCATTCCCAAAATAAACTATTTTGTTTATATGATTTGTTTTATTGTTAATAAAGGGTAGTGGATCATGTTTTCCATTTTAGATGACATTTCATTGTTCTTATGGGATCGTATAGATTTTAGGATGTTATGGTGGACAAGGTCAATAGAAGATGGAGTCCTTGATGGTTGGGTACATTTTAGACTTATTGTTTACATTTTTATATGTAACATACATTCACCAATTCACTCATCTCTTTACATTTTGGTGCCTTTTGTTCTTTCACATATAATATATCACTTTATTACTTTTTCTATCAATTCCTTTATTGTATTTTTATGATATATTGTTTGCTTATCCCTTATTTTTTTTCTTTTAGAATCTATTCATTATTTTTATTTAGTTTCCAAAAAATATAAATTTCATGTTGGATTATATTTAAGAATATGAGGTATTTAGATTTCAAAATAATTTATAAATATTATGTTTATTACCCTCATCACCTGTTTCCGAACTATGGTGATTGGGATCACACTTTAAGCATTTTTATTGGTTGTCTTGGGTGTAGATTTTTGATGACTTAGAACCATATATTACAATTTTTAACCATTGGAAAGTGACGATTATTGAGTGACTGGGGTCTCCCTCTTATGTCAAATATTTTTTAAAAATAATAATAAACAAATATAATATTAATTAAAAATTTTACAATTAAAATCACAATTATATTCCTCATATTTATTCCCATGAATGAAATAATACATTTTACATCTCAAAATATAATGATAATTATTTTTATTTAGAATAAACCACGAGACAAAATTCCATGATAAAAACCATTTTATATAAAAATGGATTAAATAGTTTTTTTCATATTATTTATAAAAAATACTGTAAAAAATTTCATTAAAAAGTTTAACATGATTTAAAACAATTAAGTTATATTTAAAATATAAATTAAAAAATAACTAAATTCGGTTTGCGATAAGGGAGATCACAATTACTTTAAATAGTTCACCTATGATCTTCATGACTAAAGCCTTGCCATAAATAAATATATTAATGTCAATGAATTGAAATTAAAGATAAAAATGAATTATTTTGTAGAATTACATTGAAGTGCCTTTTTCATAAGATCCCATCTAAATGAATGATGTTCTAATTCACATCTTTGATGATGAAAATTTCATAATGATGATGAAAACAAATTTCAAGAGACACCATGTAAATTTAGCAGAGTAATTTATGATTTCCAATGGGAATGAGTAAATTTCATTTAGAACACTTTATATAAAAATTATTATCAAGAAAAAAATTTCTTACTATATGAATCCTACGATCCAATAAGATAAAGTGTTTTTAGAATGCCCTTTCATGAAAACATTTTTAATCTCTTATTCTAATTATTTTGGAGTCTCTCTTTTTTGGAGTAACTTTTATGCATTTTTATCTATTTCATTTATCACACAAATGAACAAATATTTAAATTTAAAAATCATTATTCTCATTTTTTTTTTAAATTATATAAATCTTCTAGTTAATGTTGGATGTAATTTTAATAATAATAATTTTCCATAAAAATTACTTTCAAGATACATCAATGGATTGTTATAGATTTCAAATATAATCAAATTTGACCCATATTATCATGAACAGACCCAATAAGGAGAAAGACACAACTCCCCAATCCTTCCTCCGTATTCCAAGGGTTGGAAACCATTATCAAGTAGGAATATCTCTCAAATTGGAGGCCTTATGTAACAACAAGGTCCTGTTGACATCACATACACTCTACCATAACATGTTCATTTTTTACTTGCCAACCAGGTACCAACAATTTCCCCAGAGACATGTGGTCCCCCACCTTTGGGCCGACCCACAATCCTGAATGGGTCATATGACTAATGATTATCCCTACATCCCTACACATGTCCTTTTCAAATGATCTGTGTACCCACTCACCCACAATCATGAAAAATTCTTAAAATGTCACCCATCCCGATCACTACTCCAGGCCAAGGACACTTAACTATTGATGTCTAATATGGTAGCCTTCTGAAAATGATGATCCACATTGACATGAGTAATATAATTTAGTCGTTTAAATCTTTAGGCTGTGTAACACCTCCTATAGTGAATATAAAAACTGGGCCCCGGTGACAGCACATACACACCGCCTTTAACATGGTCGTTAGGACAATGCCGACCATGTACCTCCAGTTTCAACGCAAACATGTTGTCCCCAACCTAGGGACCACACACATGCCCATACGGGACAACTGACTAATGACTGTCCCCATAAGCCAACACATGTACATTCCAAGCCAAGCATGCTTAACTATGATATTCTAATCTGGTATGCTCCCAAAAAGGAAGGTGCACCTTGTTGACATGAGTCATATCATTAAATTATTTTACTCTTTTACATTCTGGGGTGTTACATTCATCCCCTCCACTTTAGAACAAAACATTCTTATTGTGTACCCTACATCTGAACCCAAGAAGTGTGCCACATTTAAGACTAGGTACCACCTATGATACATAATATAACGAATATACCTTGGTGACAGCACAGAAACGCATCCATTAACATGGCCGTTAGGTCCTAGATTTCTAGCTGCCACCATTTTCCCCCTCATTATGTGGTCCTCGCCTAGGGCCCACCCAAATGCCCACATGGGTCATCTGACTAATGACTGTCCCTACAGGCCAACACATGCCCTTTTTAGTGTTCTTTTTCCTCACTCACAAACACCCTGGGAGACTTCCCAAATAGTGCAGCACACATAAGGCTGGGTACCACCTTTGATAACAAATATAACAACCGGGACTCAATGATAGTATAAAAACCCCTCCTTTAGCAAGGTTGTCAGTTCCTTGCCCTCTAGGTACCACAAACTTCCCTGTAGACATGTTATCCCCACACTGGGGCCCACCCACATTCCCGGACGAGTCATCAAACTAATGAATTTCCCCAAAAGGTCACCCATCCTGATCAATACACCATGCCAAGAACACATAACTGTGGAGTTCTATTCTAGAAGGCTCGTGAAAAGGAATTTTCACCTTGTTAACATGATTCATATCATTTAGTCATTTAGCTTTTCATCATTATAGGGTGTTACACCTTACCCTATATTACCAATTCAAACAGACCCAAAAACATATCCATGAAATAGTGTAGAGGTAATATAAATTTAAACCAATAGAAAAGGGAGAAACTGAGAGGAAACAGTCCACCTAACCTAGACTGAGGGAACCAAAATGAGAGAGAAATTACATCTCATACATCTTTCTCTAAAAAACTAACTAGCTTAGTCCACTTGGGGTGTCAAAAACATTGTGTTAAAATACTACAAGGTCAACCAAAAAACCTTGATATACTCATCTCATACTTCAAATCACATGAGGTTCTGACCTCATAGCCAGCTACATGATTATTCTTGGGATCTAAAGCAACTCTTGTCTATAATCACACACACCATCAGCTTTTTAATTTACCATTGCACACAAATGAAGGATAATTTCTCTTGCTTATGCACCACATGAATCATATCTAAAGAGAGTGTAAGGAGGGACCTAGAACTCATCGCTTCCCCAAAACTATGGGAGTACTACCTCCTAACCATCATGTGAAATCACTAAAGTGCCCATAGGGAGAGGCCCAAACCTCACAACATAGATGGATCTCTAACTCCTAACTAGGTATCGTGTATAAAAAATAGAGGGGATTTCTCTTCGTAAATACACTCATCAGCTGAGGGATATCCTACATAAGTGGAGAACTCACTCCCCATCACTACTTGGAGATGGGAGAGTACCACTCCATAGACATAGTACCCACACCCTCACACAAAAGGGGAGTACAACTCCGTATATAGAGGCCCCACAACCTAACACGATAGGGGATTACCACTTTGTGGATAGAGTAACCGCACCCCAGAATGATAGGGGAGTACCACTCTACCATTATGATCACTATGTGGGATGTGCACCCTAACATGATAGGGGAGTACTGACCCAAGGATAGAGGATCTACACCCTCGCATGAAAGGGTAGAACCAACTCTAATAGAACATTACATATGGAGTACCCACACCCTGGAATGATAGGGGAGTTATAAATCCAAGGCGAGAGGACCCGCACCCTAGTACATCAGGGTTGTATCTAATCTATCTCTCTAAAAAGTATGCAGTGCCCGCACCATGATATTATAGGTGTGCTTTGTCTCCAACATCACAAATTATATGGGGGTCCAACACCCTACTCTGGAATGGGGGTTCCAACCCTGAGTTAACTACTCTATAAATAGACCTATGGCCAATATGGTGAGTCTCATCCCTAATGATCATAGAGGTATGTGAAACCCACACACTAATACAACATGGGAGTATTCATCCCAGCCTCTATAGGGTAAACCCAATCAAACACCAATGTTGGAAAAGAACTACTGAAAGGTGTGATAATGTTTTCATGCCTCACCCCAAATCATGGACATAGGTAGGGTACCCATTCCCCTATAGGATAGATGAGAACCAATATACCATCCCTAGAGTCTAGGTGGCCCATACCCAAAGACGGTAGGGAAGGTTTTTTATCCTCATATCTCCCTAGTGATCCACTTTGATCACTAACCAAGGTATACCACCTATACTAAATTTTCATGCTTGATCTATGCCACACCATATCTCAGAATCCACCAATAAGGATTATATATTTTTCTATTTGGAATTTTTTTGAGATGGTCCAGTTGCATGCCTCAATCCAATCCCGGAAAATGGATATACGTTGGGCTGAAGTCCCCAAGAAGTTTACATGGTGTGTTCGGGGGTCCACATGGTGTATTACCATATGTGGACTCTTTGACCAATTCTGTACTACATGTCTTGATTTCCTAGGGGATATTACATTGAGTTTACATTCTGTACATGGAGTGTCTCACCTCACCCAAGCCTCCTGCCATGTTTTTTCCCACACAGCTCGGTCAACCATTTCTCTAACATGGCATGTACCCTAGGTACATGGTGTGTCTCAACTAACTAGACTCTTGAAAATTTCATCTTCCCATGTCTGTGTACGGAACCATGTTCCTCTGTATATTGGATGTTTACTTTGAAATGACCATGTACTTTGACAAGGCTACCCTAACCATGGCCCTTGGCCACACTTCTTGGGCTCACAACACGGTGTGTAACCCATAGTACATCGTGTGTAGTCCCTCAAAGCCATCATCCCCAAAAAGGAAGATCACAAAACATTTTCACTAAACTGAAATCAATGTGATTGGGAATTATGAATAAAAATTCCCTAAGATCCATCTGAATCACCCTAGTTTTCCCCAAAATTCCCATAACGACTCGGCATTGGTTCCCTAGAATTTTTCTAATGGATATAGAACCTTAAAATAATTCATTAAAAAGTTATTGGGACATAAAACTCAAATGTTACCTCCTCTTGGAAAAATAATGAAGCTTCAAGGCTAGATCACTACTCAGGATCTACTTTTGCTAAATCATATAGTGATTGGTGTTGTAATGGGAGCTCAATGGCACATCCTATCATCAATTTAGTGTCAGATCTTCTGCAACTCCAAAGGGCGAGGGAGTGATGTTATCCTGCATTATTTTATGTGCAGATAGGGGGATGGGTTAAATTATTTAATTTTATTAAATTAGTTAACCTTATTTTAACACCCCGTCTTTGAATCACCTCCACCCTGACACCCAGTGTTGACAAATTTTATGTCGTGCTTCATACAAATTCCATGTTATTAACTAAACTGTGACCGTAGATTTTTGATATAACACTATTGCTAGGAGTAATTCCATGTTTCTAAAGAAAAAACTTGTGTGTGAAATAATATATTTAATAGTTTTCGTATCACTGCACTGACGCTCTCCGAGCCCCAAGATTAATGCAACAACTCAACACCCGACTAAATAAATATTCCTAAAATTATTTCAAATACCTATAGGAAAAAACCAAAGTCACTTAATCCTCCTGTACAAATGAATTTTTTTTCCTTGAAAATCAAAATCCTTGGCAGAAGGAGGAAGACTAAGAACTCCATTGGGACTTCCTTGAGAGTGATCTCACCAAGGGTTCTTTTGCGACCTATAAGCACACAATTCGAGAAGCCATAGGGTCAAACCACACCCAACATCCATCTCAACATAGTTTGACATTATAAAACCAAGAGGGAACATGTACACTTAGTTGAGTATGGTATAAATCACTATGATCATGTTCCAACAATATTTATATAGTCTAGTTGTACACCACCTTGCTAACCTGATTTAGATATTGATGAAACCTAACACTTATCATCTTCCCCAATATTAACTTCACCATGAAAAACCTTACATACCAAGTTGATTACATGAATGTGATTGTATTAACAAACAAAATAAGGCCTCAAAGGTGTTACCACTAGGTATTAATGTCCCTCTGCACAAACGTCTAACATGCAACACTTCCCAGAACACACAAATTGTTGGAACTCATCTTCCACACAACAACATTATATTCTCTGGGTGGAACTAACATAATATCAAATATTATTCATGTCACAACAATTCATCTCGGTTGTGGAATCATACATCTTCCACATGACTTCAAATCTATGTCAAACAACACCAACACAAGGTTCTACATATGCCTCACATAACATTGAATGAAACCCGAGAAAGAAGTGGAAATAATGTAGTACCTCACAATAGTGTCTATTAATAACACTACAGAAATTATAAAGGACTTAGATAATACCAATAATATCACTTAGATCCTTTAGGTCATGGGGATATAAATTATAGAGTTATTCTCACCCTAATCCTCCAGCTTCAAGTGCCAGGCATGGACCACCTTGGGGTGGAGGTGGCAATAACTCATAACATATTCCACCTGATGATGTTATATCCACTTATCCACCACATCATAAACTATTCATAACTCTCTTTTCCAAATGATACCACTACTAGGGTAGTCCATTGATCGTCTCCATCCTAGCAACTTGACTGGTCGAAAAATCTCTAGAAAGATATCCCAAACTATCACAAGAGTAATAATGCCTCCCTTATGGGTTACCAAAACCCCGATGCAACTCATGTACCATAGGTCCTCATCTATGGGTTTGTGCATTGGTATGACTTTTGAAATGTGATCTTGTATTCCATCAACAAACTTTTCCAGGTGGCTCAGCTCCGAGATCACAATTTTCAACCACATATACCCAACCCTCTTCCAATAATCTCTCCACCACTAGAGATCACTCCAAATCCCCCATGTATGAGGGACTCAGAAAGAGACCACACCTTTTGGGATGTCTTTTTAGAGTCCCAACTCAAAGGTTTCAGAACTAAAAAATGTCTCTCTGGCCATATACAAGAAGTAAAGAGAAATTTCAATAAATATCATTGAGTAAATAATACGGTCATGCTAACCTTCTGAATCTTTAGAAGGTCCTGGATATGCATTGATCTCAACATGGATAGATACAACTCTTCCCTTAAGATCCAATCAAAATCCACCAAAGTGAGTGTTTCCAAATTATGTTTATGGGTCACCAGACTCTACCATCACCTAGAATAAACCTAGTAATGGATCACCACTAGGTCCAATACATGATCAAGAGGTGTCCTCACATGGAAGAAAATTTGTGTCTACCTCAATCCAGTCATCGGATTCCTGGGGGTCGGGATCGCCTCAATACCTCATAGGTCTCTACCTCTAGAACTCATGAAGCACACTCATTCTTTGAACATACTCATATTGAACCACCAAAAAAACCTTCTACTCAATTAGTGGTGGCACAATTTTCAGACCACCCAAAGGTGCTATCTCTTGATCAGTTTCATGCATTGAAGATTAGCCACTGGGTGGAAAATAATCACAATCCCACCTTGGAACCATGTCTGGATGTTGTCTTGGAGGTATACTAAAATAAAATCAAGGGGCACCACAATAAAAGAGTATATCTGGGGAGTCAACTTAAGAAGGATAAGAAAAACCACAACCTAGTACTATATAATGCATGTACCAAAATTTCCCTATGACTAGTTTCTATGTGTACAAAGTAAAAAATATAGTTATTAGAGTCTTTGTGAATGGATATGTCCTTTACTAGACCAACATTGGAGTCATTAGCTAGAAAGTTGATCTATAAACACTTTAACACTATCACTATAAAACTAAAACCAAGATCATTACATTGTGGTCCTCATGAAGGATCCCCTCTGATACCACTCTATTCTGAACCAACCCAAAAGGTCTATAGCCACAACTTCCCAAACCCACCTCCAGATTCCAAGTGCTGGTGACCAACTCCATGTTGGTATATCTCTCTAATGGGATGCCTTAGCCTATGTTAATTATAAAAATTCAAAAACAAACATATCCATGAAATAGTACAAATGTAATATTGATTTTAGAAAATCTCTCAATACATCTATCCCACAATAGAGTCAAATAGATGTAAAAAAATAGAAAAACACAAGGCCATAAAGAACTATAAAAGTGACAAAATGTCCCATAGTCTACTCCACCAGCACTCTCTCTATGTGCATGGTGACTTTCACATTTGATCCTTTTTCAAGGTATAATGACATTTTAGTGAAACTAGATTTATCTTGTTATAACACCTTTTATACGGCTTTAAAACATGAATAAGTGAATTAATTAAATTCCTCAACAATAGAGTGTTCAGAACCATAAGATATTTTATTTGGATGGAGAAATTCACTTTCAATGAAATCAAATTAAAATGATGTAACTCAGACTTGAGGGTATTTTCATAGGAATATATTAAAAATATCAAATATTTATTCTTATGAAGTATATCTAAAATTTTTATAAAAAATATTTTCAGATAACATTATAGTAGATATAAAAAAAATTTCAAGGGAAAGATGAAAACATAAAAACATCTATAACATGTATTTATAAAAAGTTTATTCCTCTAAGGCTTTTATGAACTATAGTAGACTTATCAAACAAAATATTCAGTAATTGTATTAGTAAGTATACTTTATTTTTTAATAAGAAATATATGATGTAATGTTTGAGAAAGAGATTCATATTTTTCGTAATCTTTAGAGGAAATAGATCATTGAAGAAAAATAAAAAAATCACAAAAAATTTATCCATTTTAGAATTAAATAAGAAGTAAAATCTATGTATTGTAACACATATCTGAAAAAGGTTTTAGATAAATCATGATCTTCAAAATAAATATCATATTTATGATTTCAATGTAATTAGCCACTAAAAATAATAACTTATATTATAAAAAATTTATTAATCCATTTTTAATGACTTTTTGAATAGAATTTGAATGTTTTTATAGAGATACTTACTGAAGTGAAAACCCAAAAAAATAACAAAAATAATAAAAAATTTAAAACCTGTTGACGAATGATACAACATTGGGTTTCTCTACACTTGGATAACTCTAAAATTTTGTTTTAAATATACATTTAATAATAAATAAAGATATCTAGAACATTAATTAGGATAAAAATGTGAGGTTACTTATCTTTGGTATGTTCCAAATATGACTTACGTTAATGTGAAATTCCATGAATAATCCAAGTTTACAAACATAGAGTTCAATTAAAACATGGGCTTACAAATATGGGTTGGATACTAATGTTAGGATACAACATTAATTATTGAACAGTTATCCAAAAATTATTCATAGCATCTAAAATAATTTACAGAATAATATTTCACCCAAAATAAATATCAAATAAAAAATATCCATATTTCCAAAAAAATGAAATAATTTTCCAATTTAATATAAACATGAAATATACTCAAAGTAAATTTATTTGACAAATGAGGGTGTTTGAGAGAATCAAAATATAAAAGACTTGTTTAAAAATTGTTTTATGACCAAAAGTTTATTTTCCTTTTTTTATGTGAAATCATAAAATTTCCATGTTTTTTATCATTGGATAATAGTCTACTTAACTAAAATGAAGATAAAATTAGAGTAATGAAATAATTGTATTTTCATATTGGAGATTTCATGTGTTTCCACTAGGACAATGGTCAGCCTCTTATTTTTCTAGAGAGTTTTCTTTCTATGTTAATGTTTTGATTAAATTTTTTGATTATTATTGTTAATAACATGTTTAAATACATGAAAAAAAGTTAAATAACATAAATTTTTAATTTTCTGTTGATTGAATAATGAATAAGCACGATTAATCTAATAGGTTTTCTTATAATTTAATGAAATTAAAATGATGATTTAGGAATGTTAAAATTATATCATTATAGTTTATGATAATAAAATTTAATATAAAATGTGAAGCTCGTATTATTTTTGATGAAATAATAAAGAGGCGGGTTTTAATTAAAATTTCCTTACATTATGTTTGGTGAAAAATAATTTTATTCATGGAATAATGCTTAATTAATTTATAGATTTTAATAGATGATGCCTTAGGATTCATGTGGTTTTAACTTTATGTAAAGGAATCAGTAAATATATGATTGTAATGAATAAGTTATTTGATAAAGATAAATGGTTATAGTCGAGTGAGTCTACTTTTTTATAAAGTATTGATTCTCTATTTTTAGGGCCTGGATCCACTATAGACTTTTTTGTTTTGTTAATCTCTTGGGTGATTACTCTAGGTGAGAGCCTTTCTATGAGAAATTATGTGCTCCTAGAATGGATAATAGTTTTGCGAGACATTGACAGGGATACCCTAGTTTTCAAAAGGTGTTGATTCCCTTGATGCCATGATACTTTCTTGATATTCATTGGGATATACTTGGTGATAGGAATGGCGATATGCATGATAGTGGTTGGGGGTGTTTGGAATGATAGAATGGGTCAAAAAAGGTTTCATGTTATTTTAATGAAAAATGGAATGATTTCTTATTTAAAAATATATATAATGTGTTGGATGTGTAGGTTTCTTGTTATTTCATTCCTTTACCCTTTGTTTGATGAAAATTTATGTACATGGTTTATGGATATCTTTTATGGAAGCATATGATAAGTCATTGAGTACATGAAATTATGGGATTATAATTAATGTAAAATGTTTTAACCCATGGGGTTGCATATTTTATGATCCTGACATTTTTTGAGTAATATAGGGTGTCTTTTTAAGTACTTTTTGTTGTTTATTAAGTATATTTGGGATGTGGAATAACTTGGAGTGTGTTTGGGTGAAGTATTAAAGGAATTGAGAAGATAAGGGGTTATGCACAGTTTGCACGCGGTTTGGCCAACTCGTTCACAAGATAAACATGTAGAAAATGGATGTTGGCATGGTTAGTGCATGGTTTTCCTAATCGTGCTCCATTAAGAAATACAGGTAGTTGAAGATTGCAAAGTTGATGCATAGTTTGGTCGAACCATGCGACATCCAAGGTGAAATCATTCGCGCAGAACAGTTCTTTCCAAAAATTAGTTTAAAACCCACTGAATCCTTATAACCACTCTATTTCGACCATGGGTTATGCTTGAAAAATTGTAGGTGCTTCCAAAACCTCTCAGAGAGATTCCAAGGTGATCTGAACCCCGTTCTTCGAGATTGATGGTCCGAATCGAAGATTTGTTCTCTTCTCTACTAGTGGATTTCATCTTATTTCTTCTTTCGTTCATTGTCTTATCTTTTCAAGATCTTTTCATGGAATATTTCTCCCATATTCTTGGAAATAAACATAAGGGTTGGGATCTAGAAATAGTATTTTGGATTTATATCTAGTTTTTAAAGATCTTCATTGCCTTTGATTTTTATTTTGGATTAGGGTTTTAGATCTAATGATTTATCAATGACATTGTGCTGCTCGGATTTTGGGGATTTCCATTGGGATAACTTCCATAAATAAATAGAGGTAGGTGGTCTAAATAGGACTCCCATAGACGTGATTTTTGATATGTGGATGTGAGGTTATGATTCACTAGAGTCTATTGATAAATTATTTCCTAAATTGGAGTAATTAGGAAAGTGGAATTGAATTGTGATTACCATGGTGATTTATTGATACATGAATCATACAAAAAATGAATTGGGGGGGGGGGGTTCCCAAATATATATTCTTGAGATTTTTTATTGGTTGAGATATTGTATTCGAGATATTGAATTGTTTTGTTAAGATAATTAATTGTGAGGGATTATTTATTAAATAATGATGTTGGATTTGTAAGATAATTAATTGTGAGAATTAATTATGTGTCGTGATGTTTACCAATGATAATTAATTGAGAGATTTAATTATTTGCCACGATGTTGATCAAAGATAATTAATTTGAAGAACTAATTATGACATTTTGAGATTTTATATGGATAACTATTTGTGAATAATTAATTATGGAATGAGAATTATGTAGATTGTTTAATTAGTTGTTGAATTAATTAATGGGTTATGTACTTATTTAATTGTAGAATTAACTAATGTCCTTTGAATCATTTTACTAATCATTGGATTAGTAATAGAATAATATGTAAAATTATTATGAATTAATAAATGTTTAAATGGTTGAGATTTATTTGGTGCTAGACGTGGCGTTCTAGACTGATTAGAAGTTGGAACTCGGACATGGCCTTCCTCCCCCAATAGATATCCAAGCTTGAGATAATGGGGTGCTAGGCATGACGACCTACACATAATAATAAAATGAGTGATAGGCATGATGACCTACACTCAATGAGATTGTGGTGCTATGCATGACGACCTACACCAAATGAATGATAATATCAAATGATGGTTCAAATGTGATTTGGGGTGTCAGGCATGATGACATACACCAAATGATTAATCATGATGAATGATGATTAAAATGTAAAAATTGAATTGAAACAGGGCCTAATGTGATGATTAAAGATTAAATAACAATGTGATAACTATTCCAAATATTCATTGTTTTTATTACATCATAAAACTCCATGAACTATCTTCTGACTGGACTTGTTTTAGACATCGTTGATGGTGGCCTACAGTGTTATACTCACACCCTATTCGGGCCGCCTGATCGACACCTGAGTAGACATTGTTGTTGTAGGATTGGAGAAGGTCAAGGCTATGGGATAGGTTTCACTTTGTGATTGGAGTATGGGAGAGGGAACCAGACACGGTTCAGGACCCGTTTGGGAGTTGTTGTGTCTTTACATTCTATTGCATTCTAGACGCATGATATTTTCGTTTTCATAGCATGTTTTACCTTTTAGTTGTGTATAGTATTTTCATGTTTTGGTTATCATATGACATGGTTTTTTTCTTGTTATTTATACGCTTCCACACTTGGTAATTTTTATTTGCTGTCGTTGGTATTTTATTCAAATAAAAGAGGGTATAGTATCCCCGTGACTGAGTTACCAGACCCCCACTACTAGTTGGCACACTCTGGAATACAGGGAAGCATGCTTGAGGTCATGTGGTCAACTAGCTCGGGGCACTGTTCAGTGGCTCCCGGGTTGGCATGTGACAAAGTGGTATTAGTTGGGGGGGGTTATTTTCTTTCTTCTTCATCTGCATTACTATTTTGGGAAATGTTGATAGGATACTAGGAAGAGTCAAGACTTGGTAATGAGCTCATTCATGGGAGTTTCACACCCATGTACAATAGACATGGTTTAATAATGTGGCAAAAGGTCCTCAAACCGTGGCTATATGTAATATCCACGGTTTGAGAAAATGTGGCTATGTTTGGCGTGGCTCTAGGCGTAAACTTATAGCCATTGTTTGGAACTGTGGCTATAGGTCTAGAGCCACGGTTCAAAATGTGTCTTTAGGTATACATCCATGGATAAAACCATGGTAATATCACTATAACCATGATTTTAAAACGTGGCTATACTAAAGGAGGAACACAATTTATTGACACGGTTAGAAACTGTGGCATTAGACCTATATCCCTGGTAAAAAACTGTGGTAATAGACCTATATACATGGTTAAAACCGAGTCTATAGGACCTAAAACCCATTAAAAATAGCCCTCCACCCCCCTACACAGCCACCCTACAGTACCCCACCCCCTTGCAGCCCCTTCCTCCTCGACACCCCACCCTATATACTCCCCTCCTCCCCTGGACAATGCCCTCCCCCCTGAAAAGCCCCCCTGGACAGCCCCGTCCTAGAAAGACCATGTAACCCCTCTGGACAGCCCAGACCTCCACTCCCTTGGACAACCACTGCACCCTCCTGGACCCCCCCCCCCCACTCCCCTGGACATAACCTAGACACCTCCCCCCAGACCGTGGATACCCCCCAAACAGACCCTGGACACCCCCGGACAGAAACTGGACACCCCCCCCCCCCAATACCCTAGACACCCCCCAGGACAAACCCCCCCTCCCCCCCGGAGCTTGGACACTCCCCGTAGACAGACCCAGGACACCCCTGGACCCTGGACACCCCCCAGACCCTGGACAGATTCCCCTGGACAGTGCAGACCTCCACTCCCCTGGACATCCACCACCCCCACCCTCTTGGACAGACCCCAGACCCCCCCCCCCCCAGAACCTGGAGACCCCCAGTCCCCCACTCGCCTATACAGACCCCCCCTCCCACCCTCTTGGACAGACCCTGGAACCCCCCCCCCCCAGAACATGGACACCACCTAGACCCTAGACAGATCCCCCTAGACACCCCCCAGAACCTGGACACCCCACCCCTTCCACCCCCTACCAGTCCCCCTACCAGTCCCCCCTACTAGTCCCCCTGCTAGTTCCCCCTCCCCCTAGCAATCATGCCCCCCCCCAAACCTAGACACCCCCCCAGATAGACCCTAGATAAACCCCTAGGACACCCCAAGACCCATGAAACCCCCAAGAACCTAGACCCCCTCCAGACCCTGGACAGATCCCCCTTGACAAATTCCCCCCAGACCCTGGACAGATTCCCTCCCCCTGCCAGTCCTCCCCCCACCACAGACCTTGGAATGATTCCCCTACCCCGGCCAGTCCCCCTGCTAATTTTTTCCCCTCCCCCTGCCAGTTCCCCCCTCCCCCTTCCAGACCCTGTACACCCCCCCCCCTAGATAGACCCCCTAGGATATAGCCCCCCCCCCCCCACCCCGCCCAAACCGTAGACACCCCCCTGGACACCCCCAGACCCTGTACAGATCTCCCTGAACTGATTCCCCTCCCCTTGGACTGATTCCCCCAGGCCCTGGACAGATTCCCTCCCCCTGCCACTCCTGCCCCCTAGACCCTGGACAGATCCCCACCAGAACATGGACACACCTCCCAGACCCTGGACAGATCCCCCTCCCCCTGGATAGATTCCCCCCAGACCCTGGACAGATTCCCCTCCCCGGGCCAGTCCCCTCCCCCCCTTCTAGTTTCCCTTCTCCCCCTTCCAGTTCCCCCTCCCCCTCCCAGTCCTGCCCCCTACTAGTTCCCCCCCTCCCCCCGCTAGTTCCCCCCTCCCCTGGTAGAACCCAGACACCCCCCCATGGACAGACCCCCTAGGACAGCCCCCCCCCCCCCAAGACCCTATACACCCCCCTTAGATAGACCCTGGACACCCCCCAGAACTTGCACACCCCCCAGACCCTGTACAGATCCCCCTGGATAGATTCCCCTCCCCCTATATAGATTCCCCGAAATGCTGGACAAATTCCCTCCCCCTACCAGTCCTGCCCCCCCACAAACCCTGGACAGATCCCCCCCAGAACCTAGACCCCACCAGTCCCTAGACAGTTCCCCATCCCCCAGGACAGATTCCCCACAAACCCTGGACAGAATCCCCTCCCCTTGCTAGTAACATCCCCCCTGCTAGTTTCCCCCCATCCCCCTGCCAGTCCTGCCCCCCTCCCCCCAGCCAGTTCCCCCCTCCCCCCAGCCAGTCCCCCCCTTCCAGTTCCCCCTCCCCTGCCAGTTCCCCCTGCATGTTCCCCCCTCCCTGACTACCACTCCCCTACCCCCTGGTAGTTTCCCACCTCCCCCCGGCCAGTCCTCCCCCCCAAACCTGGACACCCCCCAGACCCCCTGGACAGACCCCCCCCCCCCAGATAGACACTGGACAGACCCCCCAAGACAGCCCCCCCCAAGACCCTGGACACCCCCTTGGACAGACCTTGTACACCCCCCAGACCCTAGACCGATTCCCCTCCCCTGGACAGATTCCCCCCAGACCCTAGACAAATTCCCCTCCCCCTGTCAGTCCTTCCCCCCCCCCCCATACCATGTACAGATCCCCCTCCCCTGGACATATTCCCCCCCCAGACCCTGGACAGATTCCGCCCTACTAGTCATGCCCCCCTAAGACCCTAGACAACTCATACCTATCTTTGAGGATGTTTTCTATCTTTATGTATTTTTCTCTTCTGATAGGTGGATACCTTTTTATTTGGAATCATTTAATCCCCTATATGATGGGTTTTGATGTAATCAATAGGATTTATTGATGAGTTCCCTATTGATCCCATATTAACTGCTGTCATTGGAGGGTGATGATTAAATCCTTATAGGGAAGTAGGAATGTGAATAAGTTATAATGGGAGGTCTGTGTGACTCAAGATAGGTATGAGATTTAAAGTATGGGTAGTGTGATAGATCAAATCACTACCATTTTCCTTCAGTACCAGGGTTTACAAACCTTTTTTCCCACTAGTAGTGGGAAAATTCAGTGAAGAATATCCTAGTAACATCTATGGTCTACCACTAGTATGGGAGGTAGAATACAATATCAAAATTGTTCCAGGAGAATTACCAATGACCATTAATCTTTATAGGATGGCACCTATGGAGCTTCTGGATCTCAAGAAGATATTCAAGGACCTAGAGGCTAAATGCTTCATAAGCCCCAGTACATACCATGGGGTATCAGTATTTATTTTTTTACAAGAATATAGATGGCACCCTCAGACTTTTCATGGATTACTACCAATTGAACCAGTTCACATTAAATAATTGGTTTCCATTACGTATAATAGATGACATATTTGATCAACTATGAATATATAGAGTGTTTTCAAAGATATATTTAAGGTCACACTATCACCGTGTTTGTTTCATGACTTCATAGATACATCACACAGTTTTCAAGATCATTTTTGGTCTGGACAAGTGCCTTTTCTTACCATTTGTACTGAAAAATGCACCTACAATCATTATAGATCTTATGAACTGATTTTTACACCCATATATAGATTCAGACATGGTAGTATTTATTGATGAAATATTATTGTTTTCAGACTTGAGACATGGCCATGAAACCCATATTTATATCATAATGAATACACCTAAAGAGCATCATCTCTATGATAAGATCATAGAATGACACTTTTGGATCAACAAAGTACACATCCTGGGTAATATCATCTCTGAGTTAGGAGTATTAGTAGGCCTAGGTAAATTAATGGTTTTAGTTTCATGGGAATATTCCAACAATGTATTTGAAATCATGTGTTTCTTTGGTAAATTTAGTTATTAACGATGTCTCATCCCATATTTATCACCTCTTATAGCTCCACGTACTAGCATAAAAAAGAAAGTTGTGAAATTCATATGGTTATAATCTTGTGAAGTAGCATATCCAGAGTTGATGCTCAATTAAATTCAGTACTGATACTGATTCATTAATAGCTAGGTAGAAGTTATACTTCATATACTATGACACATCAGGTATTGGTCATGGAATGGTTCTAATGTAGGATGATTGATTTGTCACTTACATGTTTCAGAAATTGAGGCCACATGAGCATAATTTTCGAACACACGATCACATGTTAGCTGTTGTTGTTCATTATCTATGTTGTTGGATACACTATCTACATGGAGGTAGTTTTTTTAATATATTTTCTAAAAACCTTCAAGTATATCTTTACATAGTGTGATATGAATATCAGGAAGTTCAGGTGGGTGGAATACCAACAGTCATTTGATTTTGAGCTTGTATTGACGCCAGGTAAAGGAAATTCTCTAATTGATTTTCTATAAATAAAGACATAGACTCATGTGGTTAATGAGGATACTAGAGAATGAAAAATCATGGGTTATTCTTAGAGATTATTTTTGTGTTTAAGGTGTAACATTGTAAGACTATCCTCTCAACCATAGCAGTGACCTCAACACTTTTGCAATGGGTAAGAATGTGGAAACTATCTAATCATTAGGGTATTTTTCCTAGGGAACGTTTCTCCAATGATAATAAATCATTTTTTTGGACCACATATATGTTTGATACATTAGTATTCCATGGGAATTATTGTGTTAGAAATGGCATTAGGTAGGAGATGGTGTGGCAATTACATGTTTAGGAATGCGATGTTTTCCCAAGTGCCACCAAAATTTATTGAGATCAATGATGAAATCATTAGAGGATTGGTATAAAATGAAATATTAATTGTTTCATCACTCAATGTTACACCATTCAGCTGGTGAAGTTGTAGCATCCATTATTAGTAAGTCTTTTGCAGCTATTTCTCATTCTTGAGTGGAAATGGGATGATGTTTTGATGGATTTCAGGACTGGTTTTCCCAGATCAACTCATGTAAAGGATGCGGTATGGGTTTTCATTGATTATTTGATGAAGTTCACACACTTCTTACCTATACAAGAGAACTTCTCAGTAGATGAGTTATGAATCATGTACGTTGGGGAGGTTATATCTTATCATGGAGATCCACCTTATATTATTTACAACACAGACACTCATTTTTACATCATAGTTATGGAAGTGTTTATGAAGGCCTTGGTTATATATGTAATTCTAAGAACATAGTTTCACCCAAATTATAATGGAAAGATGGAGCCTATGTTTTTTGGTTCTAGAGGGCATGATCTATGCATGTGTCCTTGACTATGGAAGGCCTTTCCACTCAACTCTGTGTTGGCTAGAGGCAAGGGAGTTGGATATTCATTGATCACGTATTGTTTAGGAGACTATAGAGTAGGTCCAGTTTTTTAGAAGGAGAATGATGAGAGCACTATCTAGACATTATTCATATGCCAACCAATGCTGATGAACTCTCAAGTTAGAGAATGGAGATCATGTTTTCTTTAGATACTCACCTAGGTTGGTCTATAGGAATATTCAGGGGTAGCATAAGCTGTTACTGAGTTTCTTTAGACCATTTGATGTTCTGAAACAGATCATACTTGTGGACTACAAGTTAGAACTCCCTCAAAAGTACTAGTCAATGCATGGTGTACTTCAAGTGTCTTGGATGCACTAATACTCTCTAGACACAACACATGTACTTTTTCCAAATGAGGATTAGTAGGATGTAGATGATTCATTAGAGGAGTATCTCATTCATATTGTTCACCAGAGTGTGAAGACACTCCATGTTAAATCTGTTCTTCTAGTACAGGTGCTATTATAGCATTGTCGAGTACAGGAAGAGACCTAGGAAAGGGAACATGATGTATGAGTTTAGCAGCTAGAAATATTCACTAAAAATGCCTTTTTATCTTTATAAGATCAACTTGAGGATGAGTCTCATTGATGGGAGGTTGTAATTTCCCTCCTTTTCATGAAAGATCGGCTTGTTTGTCATTTAATATAAATTCATTTTGGTGCCTACACTTTTCCCTATATTCATAGATTTGGATAGTTTCATCGATATCTTCAATCCTACTTCGAATATGAGGGAACCATGATATGAGGATCCATCAATGAACCTAAGGTAGGTAATATCATATTTTTACCCATGTGTATTGATGTCTCATAGATATGTTGTTGTGTTGCCAGCTAGATTTATCTCCCCCCTCCCTGCCCCCTGCTGGACCCCCTGGACAGCAGCCCCAGTCGCCCTTGACAGCAGACCCAGCCCCCCCTGGGATGTAGGAGGTCGAGGGATGGTGAGGGATGCAGCTGTTTTTTAGGTGTAAGAGGACTCACATGAGTGTTTTATAGGTGACTGGGGGGTGGCTGGTGTGGTGGCTGGTGCAGCCTGGATTGTAGGTGGCTGGGGCCTGTTGCGGGCTCAAATGCAGGTGGAAGGCAGTAAGAATGTTGGTGGAAGGGGGTTGGTTGCAGGTACTGGGGGGATGGTGTGGGCTAGTTCAAAGGTGGAAGGGGGGATATTGCAGTCTAGAATGCTGGTGGCAGTGGGTTGAAATGAAGGTGGAAGGGGGATGGTGTGGGCTAGATGTGGCTGGAGCAGGGCCAAATCACGGCATTACCGCAGCGTGACCGCGAAGTGACCGCGGCATAACTGCGGCAAAGACCGCGACATGACCGCGGCGTCACTGTGGCTTGACTGTGGCATGACTGTGGCATGACCGTGGAATGACTGCTATGTGTTGGCCCGATCCAGTGACATCTGTGTGGCACCATCTTCTTACCAGGAGCGAAGGGAGCCGGAGGAGGCAGGGAAACATTCTGGTCATCACCCCACTGGTAGAAATTGTGATTAGTCAGTCTCAACATTGATCACAAGACTCATGGAATACTATCACTATGAACCACCATGGGGTGTCATCCTCGATCAGGGAAAAATCACGGCATTACCATGGCTTGACCGTGACGTGACCATGGTATGACCACGACGTGACCGCGGATTGACCGCGGTGTGACCGTAGAGTGAACGCGGCAGGACCGCGACGTGACCGTGGTGTGACCGCGGCGTTTCCGCAACATGACTGAGGTGTGACCGCAGTCATAGGCTAGAAGCGAAGGGAGTGGGAGGAGGTGGGGAAACATTCTGGTCATCGCCCCACCAACAGATGATAGAACAGATCTACTATTTAATATGATATAACAAGGGTTCGCCAGAGAAGGTTGTACCAAGCGGCACAACGACATAACGACTAATTGGAAACAAAACGACAGAAAAGAATCATACACCCTACACAAACCATTTACAAATTCATTCACTTTGCCTAAACATGGAAATTTTATTTATAATATTCAAAGCGCGAAAAGGAAACTGTCATGGTTAAGGCATATGCCTACTCGGGTAATGTCATTTGAGTTAAAGGAGTTTTATAAGCCAATTTATATTATTCAAATAAAATAAAAACTATCTAGCCCGAAAACAAACCCCAACAAGAGTCATATGAAAGAATCAAACCAAATCTAAACATGATTCAAATAAATATCACTACTCTTCAGTTTAGAAGACAGTGCACCTCCATTGGAGGGGTTTTATTATAAAATCATGGCATTTCTTTATCACACAATTAATTTAATTATATTTAACATTTATTCTAAAACACATTTATCACAAATCAAATGCAATCTTTTAAACAACTAGATCAACATTACTATCACTGGGAGTTTTTGCAGACATCGGACCTCTGTTGGAGGAGTTTTATTGTAAAAGCATGTCTTTA
This sequence comes from Viscum album, assembly GCA_963277665.1. Classification (NCBI taxonomy): domain Eukaryota; kingdom Viridiplantae; phylum Streptophyta; class Magnoliopsida; order Santalales; family Viscaceae; genus Viscum; species Viscum album. The sequence goes on along the minus strand of OY728137.1, from coordinate 1,237,138,878 downwards.
TTTATCAAATGATACGATTATATTAAATAACACTTATTCAAGATATGAAATTCAATATAATTAAGTATAATTAAGAATGATTCTAAATACAATTTAAATAATTCTTTATTTAAAGAGGCTAGAAGAGGGATCCTACCTCAAGGTGGAACCAAACCATCCACATCGGTACTTGGAGCTTTTTAACTAATTTTTTTTCTCCCCCACTAGGTATATGCACCATCACACACATGCAAGAGTTTTAATAAGTGGCATCATGAAAGAATTATTCTAAACATGTAAAAACAAAATTGAGTACTCCCTTGTGATGATATGATGCAGTTTTCTTCTTTTTAATCAGCCTACCATCCTCTTATATTTTTCATTGAACCTGGATGTTCTCATTGGAGTACCTAAAAAGAAAAAAAATCAACATCATATTCCCATAACTCTATTCCTCATTAGATAACATTAAATAATCAGACCCCCCTGCACCCCCAACTCCCGGACACCCCCACCCCTCCCTTCCTGGACAGACCCCCTAACACCCCCCTCCCCTCATTCCTAGACAGGCACCCCACCCAACACCCCCCCCCCTCATTTCAAAACTAATCTATTTCCACTTTTAAATTGAACAATTATTGACATATTACTAGGACCTTCTTCATTATAAATACTTTTTGATGAGAGGGGATACAGTATACTAGGTATGTTTGTCCTGTCATGAATTTTAGTAGGATATATAGTGTGTTGGGATCTATTAGCCAACATAGTGATCAAAATTCCATGTCTACAATAATCAGGGCATCATTACTGCTGAGAAATTGGACACCATGGACCAGAAAATTTCTCCTACTTCATTGGGAGGATAGAAATGGTATATGGGACCTCTACCACTTCATGAGAATCTATATCTAGGGAGAGATGTATGATGATATCCAACTAGATAAGGATGTCTGAGATGACATGGAGGAGAATCCAACGATCACATGGGCGTCACAAAGCTTGTCCTAGGGGAGAGTGACCAAAAAATACGGATGATGGACATTCATTTCACATAATGATTTGGGTATTTTTAGAATGAATCAATGGACATACATACAGGGAAGTTTTGTCATTATCAATAGGATATTTAATAAGGCACGATGAACTCATTTTATAAAATACTAGAGGCAAACTGATGGTAGTTGTGGGGATAAAATTTGATGCTCAAGGATCCCATGGTCTGGTTAGCTGTTTGTATTACTATTATGATTTGTAGGTGGAATATATCGATTTGGGATGTAGACATATGGGTGTGGCTGGGTGACCTTATCAAGGAAGATATGCTGGAAATGAGGTAGGGAAAAAACCTAGAAGTCCTAATGCAAATGAAAACATGTTTTCATACTCAATATAATGTATGAATATGTATGCACAAATCAAGCACATCAATATTGTAAACTTGCCTTGGTATCTCAATTTCCGAGTATCACATTGGGTGAGGAATGCTTACCTTATTTGGTCAGTAATTGGAAGTTCCACAAAAATTATTAGCTCCAAAAAATGACTACAATGAATGGAAAGAAAAATAATAATATAAAAATTAAATACATGTGATTTTATGATCACATGTTATTCATTGTGCCATATTTTCTCACATCCTACAAGAAGAAAATACACATATTTAAAAAATTCTTAGTCCATATAAAATAACACCCAAAAAACATTGCATTGTGGAACTTGTGCAAGCCTTCTTATCAATCATAAAGTATAAGAAAAAACGTCAAAAAATCCATCATAGATATTCACCATTATTGACCAATACAAGAGTCATATAATAAATGTGAATAAGAGTAAAAGAAGGTATAATATAATTTGTTTCATTTTCAAAAAATTATAAGACTGATGCTATGAATGAATGTATTGAAAATATTGTTAATAACAGAGACTTCATGTCATCGACATTACATATTAAAAGTGAGTATAATTATAGTATATAAATGAATAAGGGTTATACAATTTTATCATGTAGATTAAAAAATTTTAAAAGACATTTCATTTTTGATAAACTGAAAGTGCGTTATTCATGTATAGAAAACGAAAGTGCATATAGAATATGCACACTAGAAATTCATACAGAATATGAAAAGTGGACAACTCTTAATGTTGAGAACCCATGTACATAAAAAAATTATATATATAATCAATATTTACTAAACATGTGTATAATAACATCAAAAGTGTACATATATTAATATTGAGAACATTTTTTAGATTTTCCTGGCACTGAATAATTGAAATTGATTAAAATATATGGTTATTGTCTTTGGAGGATCCGCTTCTTCTGAGGTTTTCCAAGGCCATCAACCATGGTTAAGCTCGGTTGGGACTACAATTATCTCTATCCAAACACAGGTGATTATTAATGGATGGAAAGAATAATGAAAGTAAAATTTTCTTTAGGCTCTCTAATGGAAATCCTGTATTCATTTTGAGGGAATAGAAATTCGAAGTTGTTAAGATGCCTAATTGATTTGGAATAGTTATTAAAGAAACAGTTGCATTTTTTTATTCACTGATCATTTGAAATTTGCGGTTTTAATAATCTTTCTACTGAAGAAAATGGTGATTTTAAACCAATATGGAGGTTTATTTTCTTAAAAGGGTAAATGGCACAGGATATTGTGGATTTTAGTGGTTCTAAACTTCCTGATTTAGAATTTAAGACATTGACACTGAGTTTTTGGCTGCTATAAAATCAGTGAATTCACAAAATCACAAGATTCCAGTTCAAAGTTAATAATATTATGGCTTATAATTCTTATTCTTCTAAATTTTGATTTAATTTTCAATCCAATATTTGAGTAATCTATTATATACAAGAGAAATTGTACGTATAAAAAATGTTATGAGAAAGAGAAAACAGACATAAAATAAATATATATATAGAGAGAGAGAGTAGACAGAACGTAACTAAATATATGTGGAGGATATTTCCTGGAAATTGGAATTAGAGAAATGGCTGAAGAGTGATTTGGAAGAAGTAGAAGATGAGGATATTACAAACCTACAACATGCCTAGAAAATTATGATGAAAAGTTAATGATGCAAATGAGTTATTTGTTAGCAGACTGGAAGAAACACAAACAATAGCAGTAAATCCAATCCATGTTTTTACAGATGATTCGATTTCACACAACACTATCCTAATGGAAACACTTGCAACAAAAGATGATAAGCTGATGTTAATTCAAGAATTTTAACTCTCAGATAAATAGAGAACCGATAATTTTGAAAGGAAATACAAATAATCCTTGAAATCAAGTGAAGATAGAAAATAGAAATTAGAAGAAGCTGAAAGGAGTGTCCATAAATGCTAGGATTCCCTCAACATCGTGCTTTAGGATGATATACTCCATGTTTGGGAAATTTCATGACTTAAAAATGATTTTATGTGCCTCATCCTACACTTCTTCATCTAATCCTGTGGACCATGAAGTTGATGTTAGTTATGATAGCTCTGAAAAATGATCATCCAAATCTAATTTCAACTTTCCAACCCTATCTTTAGCTACTGGGAATGGATCTCCCTTCAATCCTAATGCTCTACAGATTCTAGTTCAGGACATGTCAGTGACTGAAATTTCAGGTAATGAAAATTGTTCTAGTATCACATAGGGTGGATTTGATGACTTCTTCTGATGAATTACTATTCCTATACAGTATGTAGTAGTGTTTATGTCCCTAATGATTAAATGTGTTAATCTTATTTACATTACCCTCTTTCCATGTGGAGATGGCTAGCCGAAGATAGATTTGTTCTATGTACAAGTCTGATGGAAAATATCAGCTGTCAAATTATTCATTTTTCCTTGTTATTTTGAAGGAAATGAGTAGGAGGGTAACTGTAAATCACCATGAATGATAATTGTGAGTTCAAATTACACTAGTAGGCCTGTAAAAATAACTTTTAATGAAAGGTAGATTAAAGGATTAAAAAGAAACACTTATGATACATAATTAGTGTGATGTTTTGATAATGGAAACCTTATCGCTTGGCTAGATGAAGACAGTGGATCTTGAGCACCAGCAGCATTGACATGTCTACGGGAAACATAAAATGGTATCCAATCTTGTTTCATGGCCTCCAGGTAATACTCATGTGTGTTATACAAGATAAATTTAATGCCAGTGAAAGTTTTTATTGGTCCCATGTATGTTTATCAGAAAGGATAGATTAAGGCGGTTGTCATCATCATGTGTCTTTTTTGCATTGTTAACATGATATTAGACCTAACCCGAATCCCACCATCCCTACCACTTGTCTAATTACACCCCTTACCTTATGTGGTGAAAAAATAAGGGATGTGTACAATGATTACCATATGTTCTTTGACTTGTCAAATATGTACATAAGATGAAGATTCCACATCAATCCCATTTTTTTTGAATATTAGGGGGTTCAAATATTTCTAAATCCAAAACCAATAAATCCCAAATGACTTCATCATCAACAGTGATCACATAGAAATTTTATCAGTTAAAACCTTTCTCTATTCTCTTTCTCAATGAAGTATAGAGGTCCATCACCTAAGGCATCAACAAAGATCATAATCACAAGGCATCAATCAACTTAGATGAGATAAATTAATTAGATACACATATGTCGAATAAATCTAAAGGTATATAAAAAACAATGAACATAATCCCTCTGAAATTTGATGGCCCCACATATAACTCATATAGATTTTTATTTCCCACATACAAGTGCCTAGACTCAATCCCACTCTAAGTTTGATTCAAAAAATGACTGTCCCTTTCACTTAAGAATGATATCATGCTCTCTTTGATGCATTTGACTGTACGAGGGAACCCTTGGCATTAGTGGGCCCTACTTTACTACCATGAGGAAAGTACTTGAAATACCACTGAAGATGTACCAATAATATACACTTGTGTAAGGTCCTCATAGTTTCTTAGAAATATTGTTTGGTATGTATGGCCCTCCCACACTGATAACACATGACTTTATTTTTACTTGAGGATGCAACTGGAATAAGGTTTGAAAAACATTATACACCCCCACAACAATATTGATTCAGTTACTTTCAATTCCAATTTTTACCTAAATAGAAACTCTAGATTACAACAATAATAGTAAGATAATAGATCAAACTGATCATCCCTACAATATCTACCATGTCAATAACCACCTTTTTTCTACTTCATCAAGGTGGGAAAACACAATAGAATAATCCTGGACCAAATTCCTAACATCAAACCCATTTTAAAATGTCTTCTTTCATGTATTAATTTGAATGGATGTTGGGATAAAGATGTACTGGTTTAGTAAGTTGATTGGGCTACTTCATGATGTATTAGTCACCCTTCTCCAAAATCAGGAGCTCTTTTGTGTTTTCCACTCTTAATATCTCCAGGGAAAATTTCTATTCAAATATTTTTTTTAACCCATTTCATGTAAGATATTCATGATGTTTATCCATCACTACTAAGTCTCACTATCTTCTCCTCATCCCCTAATATATAAGTTTAAAATCACACCATTGACATCATAGGGGTCTTGAGAAAATAGAAGTTATGTTCAATATTTTCCATCCATTCTTTTGATTATTGAGGCCCCAGATCACCCTTAAACATAGGCAAATTTTTCTTTGTGAACTCCGGGGAAAAATCTATCAACTAGAAATTCCCTTATTCAAAAAATTTCTTAAGAGACTAAATGTTTTTGATCACTAATTTTATGATATAAGGGTCTATAGGAGGATCAGTTTATGGAGTGTTCTCTATAGCTTCCTCCCCCTGGTTCTTAAAGTTCCTTGCAAAAGGCATGATCTAAATATATAAAACAAAATGATCCAATAAATACATAATTTATTTAAAATGGATTCTAATAAAAATATTCCATGGAATCATCCCCAAAAAACATAATAGAAATAAAGAATCTCAAATTTCCTAAAATTACTAATTACAAAAGGGAAAAACACAAAATCCCATCCGCCCTAGTAACTCAAGGTCTGGAAAAAATAAAATTTGGCCAGAAGCTCCCCCTCACCATCACAAGAGTCATGACATTCTTCATCAAAACTACCACACTACCCCTGATAACTATATGGGATCAGATAATATTTTGTAAAAAAACAACCCTATTTAATCTTCCATGTCACTTAAGACATCTCGCTACATAGCTCAAAGTGTGTTCTCAATCACCTAGGGATAGAAAGTTGCACCAGGGTAATAATGATAACCCATGGGAATAATTTCAACCTAAATTTCAAAGAAAATATGACAAGAATTCCATTCATATTGTGCAACAATAATGCAGCGGGATCCAAATAAATAATTATTACCGGGAGAAAATCATAAAATTGTATGTTCGTGGAATAAATATTGTGGAATGTCTACCTAAACACATATTCTAAAAAAATAAGACTCAGTTTATATTGGATATGGGATTGGGTAAAGAGAAATTCATAAACATAATTCATTTGCAGTGGTAGATTAGGGGAACAAATAAAAAATAACCACTTTGTTAACTATAATCCTGTAAAAACAGACAGTGATGGGAACCCTAGCTTGTTATGAGAATCCAATTCAATATAGGGTATGAGGTAGAAGTTTTGCATGAAAAATCACAGAATGGAGGATTTAACTAGTTACCAGGTTAGTGAGAAATCGCATGAAGAAGTGGATCTCGAGTGTAAGGCTGGGTTCGGGTAAGAAATCAGGGAGGTGGGGTGGCCACGTCAGAGGAGGACGATCTCGTGGTGGTAGGGTAGCTACATCAGAGGAGGACGACCAAGAAGATGGTGTGGCCTATTAGAGCAGCGATGAGAAGCGGGGAGCTGAATCATAGTAGGAGGGTTTTAGTGAGGCTAGGGGCATCGGAGACGCATCGGTTGGGACATGGGGAGGTCATTTCCACAGGGAGGTGGGCGTCGGAGCCGCGTCGGTCAGGAGGTATCGGAACCGCATCGGAGCCCTGTCGTCGGGGAGGTGTTCTAACTACGTCGGAGCTGAAGGGGGAGGAGGAATCATGAGGGGAGTATAGGGAGAAGGGGAGTAGGAATGGAAAGGGGTGAGGAATGGCGGTGGTGTAATCTCCAAGGGAGGTAGAAGGGTTTGCGGGTGGGAGAGGAAAGTCGCGATGGAGATAAAATTGTTGACGACCTATTGCCATGCCCACCTTACAACCTGTATCCATATTTCACCGTATAGCCACAGATCATTTAAACCATGGCTATAGATCCGTGGCTATAAGCTATTTTTCTAGTAGTGTTTCTTTATGTTGAATAAATTCTCAGAAGTGGCATATTAGACTCTCATTTCATAGGGGAACCTAAAAGTGGCTTCCCGTACTAGAAAGGTAGTTAGACGATTAGAGAGTGTTCATTCTGAGAGTAGGTATCACTATCATGGGAATAGTAGATTGGATAGTGGAATGAAAGGTGGATAGTCATGAGTAATGGTTGCACTAGATCGTTATAATGTTCTTTTCCACTAGTGCGGTAGGCGGGGACACTGTTGTACACATTTTCCTTGACCACCAGTGGAGAGCTGATTTTGTGGAAAGATAGGGTACCTACATATTTTCTGTAGGAGGCAGTTTGCAGGCTGGAGTAGAGGGATAAGTTTCCTAGAGTCAGAGTGTGGGAGGAGGGTATTCTACACCATATAGGACTGTAGTTAGAGTTCTACTGGTATAGGTGGTAGAGTTAGTAGACATGGTGATTTAGGGTATGAGCGCCCGTATCAGTAGAGTGTTGCTACTCAAGGGATTTAGACGACACCACAAGGAATAAGGGCATGATAGTTACATGCAGTGAAGCCGACACATGTGGAGAGAAAGGCTGGCCCATCTTTAGGGAGAGGTACTATTCTAGTTGCTTCTATTTTATCTAGTGCCTTGTTTGACACATGTGACTCTCATTATGTTATATCTACAAATCTTATTATTGGTTTGATCCTAGAGGTGGGGTCCATGAGCGGGGTGAAAAATATCGATACACCATTTGGAACACGGTCTAAGGATATCTGTTTATGCAGAGGATGTTTTCTAGGGATCAGAGTTTGTCGTTTCCTTTGGGATATCTATGTCCTTGATATAGCGGGCTTCAATGAGATTATGGGTAGGAACTGGCTAGTCACATACCGAGCCCACATAGATTTTTACCATAAGAGAGTGACATTTGTATCTCTTAAGGATGAAAAATATGTTCTTCATAAAGATTGGGATATCCAAGCAGGACAAGCTAGTCGAATTACTCAACAACTAGGAGAGCTCATAGCCTATGTTGCAAGTCTTTTTCTAAATGATGGGAGTGGTAGGCACAACATCCTTACACCAGTTGTAGAACTTTTTTAGGATATATTTCCATAAGGATTCTTAGGATTTCCAAATAAGAGAGATGTGTAATTCACTATTTATCTGACCTAGGGGGCTGGTATGGTATCTATTCCACCATAAAAAATAGCATTGACTAATCTTTAAGGGCTCAAAACACAATTGGAGGAGTTTGGGTGTAAGGGGTTTATTCGTCCATGTACGTCACCATGGGTATCACTTGTGTTGTTTTAAAATAAGCCCATCAGGAGTTTACACTTGTTTGTCAATTACTGGAAGTTGAATAAAATGACTGTGGAGAACTGATATCCTCTTCTTTGCATTGATGATTTGTTTGACATGATGAATGGGGTTAGTGTGTTCCCAAAGATCAATTTGAGATCAGGGTATCATCAGGTGAGAGTTTGGACTTATGATGTTCAAAGAAATTCTTTCAAGAGCAGGTATCACCTTTATGAGTTTGTCATAATTCCTATTGGGATGAAAAATGCTCTAGTAGTGCAACACCTCATGCTTCCACGATACGCTTCCCTTTCAATAATACATTAGTGTGTGTTGTACTCAACTTCGAGTTCTAGCACACACACCACAACCAATCAAACAAGCCGTTATGAATAGTAATTCCCACTTTTTGAAATTTTATTAATTTTATCTTTCAAAATGGAATTCATTTTTGGATTCGGAATATCGGAATTATCCTAGGGTGAAATTTTGGTAGTTTTCTGATAACTTTCAATTTTTGATGAATAGTACAAAAACACAGAGTTATAGTTTAAAACCGAATTTTTATTTAAGTAATTATTTATTTTATTTAAATTTAATTAAGGTCAAAATAGATACATAATACCTATATAAGTTCAATGTAATTCATTGGAGTTAGTTTAGAATAATTTTAGATATATAAAAATTTTGTTGAACTTTTCACCATCTTTTACCCACCTCCTGTAAAAATTAGGAAATTCACATAAAACATAATTTTACCGCTTCTGTGAGTGGAATTTCGAAAATCCGAGAGAAACGGTTAATATTAAGGAGTAAAATGTGTTTCAATGAGACGAAAATAATTTTTGGTGAATAGTAACTTTTTTACTTTTATTTACCACGGTTAAAAGTAAATAGGGAAATTAAGGGTAAAAATGGTATTAATATTAATCTAACACATATCCTAATTCTATTGGACAAGTGTATATCGACCAAAAAAAACCATAGGAATAAAATATTATCATTTAGGTCCACTTGGATTATATTAGGACATTTATTATTATTTAATTCAAAGAAGAGTTAAAAGAGTTAAAATCAAATTTTATTTACTAAAAAATTTTTAATATAGGGTTATACATGAGATAAACTCGATTGTAAATATTAATTAGAAAGATAAAACTATTTCCTACATAATGGTATTTTTTTATATTTTTTAGACGTTAAATAATTTAATTTATTTATGACACAATGGTGATCCAGTAATTACCTATTTAATGAAATATTAAAATAATCGATATTATAAATATCTAAGTAAATGTAATTTGAGACTTTTTATGAATTACAATATTTTTATAGGTTAATATGACATATTAGGATTGGTTATATAAATTTTTTCCGAAGTAATAGTACTTTTATGAAATTATCGAAAACAAAGTACCCAGCAGTGTCAAAATTGACATAAAAGAGTTTTTAAAAACAAATATTATATTATTAATTGATATTAAATTACTAAAAATATACGGTTCATCCAATAGACTTATATCATGATATTTTTATCATTAATGGTCCACTTGGGGGACTCTTGGAGGTATATAGTAAGATTATTAACTATATAATATAAAAATGCAAAGTGACATGGTAAGTGTCAAACTAATTAACTAAGAGTGATATCTAAAACATAAGGTTAATATAATGACCCAAACCTCTCTAAATTATATTTTTTGAGTGGTGTTGGACCCATACCCACATTAAACGTTATATAATCTACATTGGAGTCATTAGAAACCGAGTATGAATTTATTATAAAATAATTTTTCTAGCTTTTCCAAAGGTGCCCCTCACCCCTCTTATTAAAGGGAACTCCCCCTTCTCACTAATTCACATATTCAAAGCCTCTTGGCTCATCCAAACCCTACCCAAATACTCTCTCAACTTCCCCCACTACAACCTAATGGCCTTAGTTTTATCAGAAAGGCAACCTAAGGATCCCTTTTGATCAAGTCAAAAGGAAGAACTCGAAGAAGATGTAATGTTTTCACCACCCTTTTTAAAATTCATTTCTTCTTCACCTTCTTATTTCTTTGTTATTCCCATTATAAAATAATAAATCCAGTATATCCTATATACTGTGATATTATTATAAATATGGTATGACCATATTTATTATTCTATCCATCCTTTGAATGACATGTTACCATACGTCTGTACGTACGACTTACCGTCTCCACGTCGTGGTGTAATTGTTATTCAATATACTATTATTTAGATGGGTATAATAATGATGTGTAAGTAATGTAAATAATAAATATAACATGATAATGATTATGTATATATGATATACCATCCAATTATATATTATTTTAATATCAAAATAAGGATATTGTCACTCGTACATACGTATGGACTACCGTCTCCACGAACACGATGAGATTCATTCCCCATCGTATCCATTCAAGGATAATTCTCATTTGATGATTAAAAGTAATGTTTAAGAACTTTATATCATTATGGATATGAATAATTTACAACCTATCCATAAAAACACAACTTATGTAACAAAACATTTAAGTAAAATGAGTAGGTTAACACCCGAAACAATGATGATACTAAGATATTGTTAACAAATCATTGTTAAAAGATCATATATGATATCATAATTATTTATACGGTTCTTGTATAATTTAATAAAAATGTTTTAGCTATTATACAGGATGTTAACATACAATCGTCTAAGTAAAAGTACAAGGTAATGGTTTATTTCACTATCTCTTCATTATCTGAGGTTGTTTATACGCGATTATCTAGTGGGACCTCTTTATCATCCACATCCATGTTTCTTAAAAATTTATTTCAAATAATTCTTACTATTTTAAAGACTATGGAATAAAGTCATTTATACCCTTGTTGACATTTTATAAGAATTTTATAAATGAATCTTTCTGTCATTTTCCAAAGAAGGTCCTTTTTAACCTTTTTGACAGAATTAACGTAAGAATGTTTTTTAACTTATACGGCAGGTGCAGCTGTTTTCCGCCGTTATAAAATCATCGAAGATTCCCTTAAAAGCTTATAAGAATATTTTCAAAGTAAATGTTTTATTTTATAATTATGTGACTTTTAAATGATTTAAAAAATAGAGATATTTCTCTCAAATAGTTTTGATTTCATCTATGTCAACATCCTTTGATGGATTTTAAGCTTATTTGATGTTTATTTATTATAATACAGAACATCCATATATTATTGAATGTTTTGTGATATGTTTGACTGTGGATGTGTTATTTTTATACAATTCATGGTTTATTGAGAAATTATTGACAATTCGTATGCTAGTTTTAATACGAATGTTTATGTTATGTTTAAAACTGTTCATATGAGGATTGCATTGGACTTAATAAGTGATAGGTGGAGCCCGCTATAGCTCCTCGATGCATCGGTAGGTCTCATGAGACAAACTAGTGTCTTGGCACAAGGCCTTGAAAAAATCTTATTTGTTGTCTTGGCACGATGACTTGGGTATGTGGTTATGATAGTCTGGAATTATGCATTCCATCGTTATGAAAGTGATTATTGATATTGCATGTGATTATTAGACTGTCACGACCCGCCTTCACCAAAAGGAGTGAAGGGCCAGCATATTGTCAGGCCCTTCCTTCTTTAAGTTGAAGGAGAGATAATGACCCCCGAAACCCGCCTTCAATAGGTCCCGGAGTGGCGACTAGCACCAAGGGTATATAAAATTCTCGCAAATGGAAGGCATTACCATTTTTATTTTATAGGATTGAGAGATAAGGAGAAGAAAACCCAACAACACCAAGGTAGAAAGAAAAGAAAAGCCAAAAGTAAACCATTCCCACATGCATGTTTCAAAAGTAAAATCCACAAAGTGCAAAAAGGTGACTACAAGGTAAGTACCAAAAGAAAAAAAACAACTGCAACTGCTCTAAAAGTCCCAGCTAGTAAGGTCCTGCGTGATCCCCGAAGTCCTCCTGGAAACCTGAAAGCAGTTTTATATACATAGGGTGAGCATACAAGTACACTCAATAGGGAAAACCAAGACTCTCGTGCACAAGTGGGGGAACGTACTAAAGTCCTGTGAGAAAAAGAGAAAACCAAACACCTAACAAGGCAAACTATCCATCCCAGGCCTCACCAAGGCTCACTCCCCAAGTAACGCAAGTCAAGTAATATATATAATGAGAGAACATCGATGTTTGGGTACCCCGCACCACCTTCCCACTGGTTATTGAGACATCCTACGTATCAGACCAATCTCTCCATTCTCACCGCAGTCCCACTGCCACACCCACCCGCACACACCTGGGCCACAACCACACGTAGTCCCACTGCCGAAATCCTGCCCGCACACACCTGGGCCTCAACCACACACAGTCCCACTGCTGAAATCCTGCCTGCACAAACCTGGGCCTCAACCGCATGCAGTCCCATTGCTGAATCCTGCCCGCACACACCTGGGCCACAACTGTCACATGTAACCATGCCTGCAAACACCTAGGCCAGAACAACCACCACCATGCCCGAAGACACCTGGGCCTCATCCCGAAGACACATGGGAAACCACCTGCCGCACACACCTGGCCAACCACCACACCACCCCGCCCGAAGGTTCTTGGGCTAATAATGGACTTCAGGCCATCACAGCCTGCCCGAAGATACTTGGGCTATCCGGGAAAGGGAGCAGAAAAGGAGCTAATAACCAGCCACTAAGAATAGTGTTGGGAAAAACACCCTCCCCCATGAAATGGGGGTGTTCGGCACTAAGTGCACAACTTGGGTGGGGCGTGAGTAAGAAACAAAAAACTACAAGTATAGATATAGGTAACAAGCACTCACCCATGTCTAGGTTTTTCTAACCGGCCTACGGAACATAACACCACTATATCCGAGCCACAAGTCACGACTCTCGCCAACAAAACCCATCATCCCATTCTTGTTTCACGTTCAGTTAAAATGTTCAATTAATTTTAAGCACTACTGGGCAACTACCATAAGCATAACCAAGGAAAGCGTCAAAAGCATGGATCAACCAAAACACTCACACCCGGTTCTGTCAATAGAGGATCTCTCCCCAATTTTTGATATAAACGAGTACCCACCCGGTCTCAAACTCACAACCACCGAAACCATACCAACAGGGAATCCCATCCCCAAATTCACACAACCGCCGGGTAATTTCAGATTTAAAAGACTTAACACACTCCGTGATTTCAAACCTGTGTGTTCTAACCTAGTGTTAACATGGTAGGGTTTATCCTGGTGCTTCCAACTTAATCAGCCGGGTATACGTGATTAACCAATTTCACAGCAGGAGTTCACAATTTCAACAACCCATTTAAAACATCATGAGGGGATTCATCAGTGCACATACAACGACCACCAACGGCCTCAATTTTCAGAAAAACATAAACCAGCACAACTAAAAAGGATGATCACAAGATAAATCATAAAAAACGATCACAACCCCTTCCACTTCTTTCTTTAGAACTTCGTTTATTATCTTCAATAAGGTTCGGTTCAACCAATTCCATAGGAACAAAATAACACCCACCCCGCATGATACACAAAAGTGAGAGACGAGAGAAATTCCCTACTTGCTGATAGACGACCAACGCTTATGTCAGGGGGGGAGGCGGAACTTCACGGATAACGACGCGGCGCACCCGATGAACCAGAAGAGCCACAATCGAGGAAGGGAGAAACCACGGCCTAACACTTAATTTATAAGAGCCGGGGGTGGTTGAGATAAAAATGCTGAACTGCGTAAGACGTGGAAGTCGTGGGTTGACCATGTAGCTTGACTCATCATTAAAGGTGCTGGGTGGTTTTAAACCAACTCATGAGTCGATTCAGTATTTAATTAAAACTTCTGTGCGCGTTTTGGGTCTTTAAGACATTTTTTTTAAACGAGGTAGAATAGGGTTTAAAACCCTATTTGCGAAAAAGGAGCGTTACTGGAACAACTTGGCAAGGCCGGGTGATGTCGGCCGGTGCCGCTGATCGGTCTCACCGATCGGTCGCACCGATCGGCACCCCTTAAGGATCTGGATTTTGGCAAAGGAAGGGACCAAGGGGGGTCTGGGTCATCACATCAGATACCTCTTAAATGATTCTCATCCTCGAGAATCACAACAAACCAGAAGGAAAGAGAGGGTCCGAACAACCATCTTCGAAAGATACCTCTTAGGAGTGAACCCCTGCTAACTAAAAACACTCCCCTGTTAAGAACCAAGCAACATACCACGCCAAACCGCCCGATCATGTGGGTTTGGGGAGTTCCCCTCCCCCATGTCAAGATATTATCCTCTTTGGGCGGCACTGACTCACCCGCACGGGTTTAATCGCATCCACCTTAATGCGTCTTGATTAGGGGTCGGGTTCCCTCTTCCCTTTAGCCGGGGCTTTTCACACACAACAGAGGAAATAAACTTAGTACATTTCATAGAAAAAAGTCAAACGTTCTACCACAACAGGTACAAAAGGAACAAAGCGCAAAACAACCCGGGGTATTGGGCATGCATCTGTGCTTCCCTCTCCCACGTACTCTCTTCGAGCCCGCCATGTCTCCACAACACATGAACCAAGGGAATGGATCGCCCACGAAGCACCTTCTCTTTGCGATCCTCGATCATCACTGGTTTTTCCACAAAGGTTACGTCGTCCTCGATGTCCAGTTCACCCCAATCAAGGACGTGTGAATCATCGTGCAGATAACGGTGGAGCTGGGATACATGAAAGACATCATGTATCCTTAGCAGCGGAGGAGATAACTCTAGCTGATAAGCCACTTCGCCGACCCGCCACAACACTTCGAAGGGTCCGACGAATCTGGGGGAAAGATTACCCCCCTTTCCGAACCTCCGTTGCCCACGCCGCGGGGAGACCTTCAAGAACACGTGGTCCCCAACCTCAAACTCCAAGGGCCTTCTCCTGGTATCAGCATATGACTTCTGTCAGTCTTGGGCCGCCTTCATCCTTTCCCGTATGAGCTGAATCTTCTTTGTCGTGTTCTGCACCACCTCCGGGCCAAGGATGCCTGCCTCTCCTACTTCGGTCCAACACACAGGTGAACGGCATGGCCTCCCGTACAAAGCCTCAAACGGGGCCATACCGATGGTAGAGTGGTAGCTATTATTGTAGGAAAACACTACTAGAGGCAAGTATCGAACCCATGACTCTCCTGAGTCCAGAACACAATCCCGTAGCATATCCTCCAAGGTCTGGATGGTGCGCTCCGTTTGTCCATCTTTCTGGGGATGGAAAGCAGTGCTAAGGTGTAACTGGGTGCCAAACGCATGCTGCAATCCTCTCCAGATTCGCGAGGTAAACCATGCATCCCTATCTGAGACTATAGACCTCAGAACTCCATGCAACCTCACCACCTCATTCACGTACTTTCGTGCCAAAGAATCCACAGTACTTGACTCCCTGATTGCCAGAAAGTGAGCCGATTTCGTCAACCTGTCCACCACCACCCAGATGGTGTCGCACCCTCCTTGGACCTTTGGTAGTCCCGTGACGAAATCCATTGAGAAGTCGTCCCACTTCCACTCGGGAACAGCTAAAGGCTGCAGTAGGCCGCCTTGAACCCGGTGTACAGCCTTCACTTGCTGACATACTAAGCATTTAGCCACAAATTCCGCCACTGCTCGCTTAACTCCGGGCCACCAGAACTGCCTTTTCAGCCCCTGGTACATCTTGGTAACTCCTGGGTGCACCGCTAGGGGTGAGTTGTGGAACTCACTGAGAACCTTGCCACGCATCACTCTTGGAACAAACAACCTTTTCTGGAAAAGCATCTGGTGCTGACCGTCCTCTGTCCATTCTCTTGGAGCATCGCCCTGGTCAACCCGATCACGAATCACTTCGCACTCGGGGTCTCCCCACTGAGACTCCTCCACTTGTCAAAACAGAGATGACTGCACTATCATCTGATATAGGTAGCCTCTGCCACTATCCATATTCGCATCCAGATGTAAGGCAGCCAACTCCTCCATTGCCTTCCAGGAATTTACCGACTCTCGAACCGCATCCTTATGCGTCCTCCTGCTCTAGGCATCGGCCACCACAATGCCCTTGCCCTTAGTATAAGAGATTTCAAAGTCGTAGTCCTTGAGTAACTCCACCCATCTCTATTGTTGCAAGTTCAAGTCCCGCTGGGAGAAGATATACTTTAATCTTTTTTGATCTGTGAAGACCACAAAGCATTCCCCGATGAGGTAGTGCCGCCATAACTTTAGTGCAAAAATGACCGTTGCAAGCTCCAGGTCATGGGTGGCGTAGTTACGCTCATGGGGGCGTAGCTGCCTGGACCCGTAAGAGATCACCCCTTGTTGCTGCATCAACACGCATCCCAGGCCCTGTCCTGAAGCATCACAAAATACCTCATAGGCCATCCCTTCTTCTGGTAATCTCAACACTGGGGCACTAACCATCTTTTCTTTTAGGTAGCTGAAGGACGAATCGCATTTCTCACTCCACACGAAAACCTGGCCCTTCTTGGTCAAAGCCGTCAAAGGGGCTGCTACACGGGAGAAGTTGGGTACGAATCTCCGGTAGTAACCTGCCAGTCCGAGGAAACTTCGGACTTCCGCCACATTCTTGGGTGCTGCCTAAGAAACAACTTCCTCAACCTTTGATGGGTCGACTGCTACCCCCTACTCCGACACTATGTGCCCGAGGAAGTGCACTTCTCGTGTCCAGAACTTGCACTTTGACAACTTCCCATAGAGATGGTGCTGTCGGAGGACTTCCAAAACTGTCCTCAGGTGCTCTGCATGGTCCTCTTCTTACCTTGAATAGATCAGGATATCGTCGATGAATACCACCACAAACCGATCCAGGTACTCCCGAAAGATGGATTTCATAAGCCCCATGAACACGGCCGAGGCGTTTGTAACACCAAAGGGCATGACCACGAACTCGAAGTGCCCATGCCTGCACCTGAACGCCGTCTTCGGGACGTCGCTATCCTTCACCCTCAGCTGGTGGTATCTGGACCACAGGTCGATCTTCGAGAACCATCCTCCCCCCCTCAGTTGGTCAAAAAGATCATCTATCCTCGGAAGAGGGTAGCGATTCTTGATCGTTACCTGATTCAGCCTCCTGTAGTCGATGCACAACCTGAGGCCACCATCCGCCTTCCTTGCGAACAAGACTGGAGCGCCCCATGGTGACGCACTCGGACGAACATAACCCCTCTTCATCAGATCGTCAATCTGTATCTGCAACTCTCGTAGCTCCGAAGGTGCCATCCGATAAGGAGGCATCGAGATCGGACGAGCGTCGGGTTGTAGGTCTATCCCGAACTCGATATCGCGTCGAGGGGGTAGAGTCGTCACATCCTCAGGAAAGATGTCCATAAACTCGCGGACGATCTCTGGCACTTCCACCTTCTCAGAATCTACTGATTCCACTGTCAGCTCGGTCAACAAGGAGAGGAGAGGTTCCTCCCCCATGTTCCCTTCGGACAGCTCCGCTCGCCGGTGAAGGTAATACGCTGGCCGTCCAAACCTGAGAACACCACCCTTCTTTGGAAACAGTCGATGACGGCGCACACAGAAAATAGCCAGTCGATGCCTAGGATGACATCATACGGCTGAATCTGTAGCAGAAGGAGATCCCTAACCAACTGATGTGGCCCTAACATCAGTCTACATCCCTGACAAACGAACAGCAAGTCGGTCTGACCTCCAACTGGTGTGCTCAACACCAGGGGCACTGGAAGTCTCTCGGCATCTAAACCCAAGGCACGGGCTAGACTGGGTGCAACAAAGGAGTGCGAAGCTCCAGTATCGAACGAAGCATAAGCAAGAGTGCTAAACACATTGATCGTACCTCGAACAACCTCTGGCCCTGTTGGAACTGTTGCCTCTGTGGCGTGTAACTGTCCACGCCCAGCTCCCCTGCCCCTCGGATGTCGGCCACCTACCTAACCACGCCCTGGTCGAGGTCTTTGGGGAGCGCCCTGAGGTCGGCCTCCTCCTCCTATGTCTGCTTGCGGAGGAGCGGGAGCTCGCTGTCCCTGCTGCTGCTGTCGGAAGGGTCCGGCTAGAAACTGCTGCTGCGGCGGATGCTGGGGATGACTGCCACTACTGTACTGCACCCGATCGGGGCACTGACTCCAGAGATGTCCAGGGCTCCCGCAGATGAAGCACCGTGGTCCCGAGCCTGAAGGGAAAGAATGTGGGGCAGGGGATCAAAACTGAAACTGATGTGGTCTGCTCCTTGTGGGTCGGAACCTGGAGGGTCCCGATGCTGGAGGCCTGGTACTGACGGCCTTCCCCTTCGATGGTCCCAGCTGGATCCCTTCTCGTGACACTCCGTCCAGAGCATGCATCCTTTCCACCACTTCGGCCTTCTTCTGGACCTCTAAGTATGTCAGAAGGGTAAAGGGGGTAACAGCATACTGGAGGGAGGGTCGGAGCGCCTCCTCCAAACTTTTTGCCCGAGACTCTTCATCGGGAAAGAGGTCCGGAGCAAAACGTAGGAGGTCCTTGAACTTGATTCCAAGTTCCCTCACAAACATGCTCCCCTGCTGGAGGGAGAGTAGCTCCTGCCTCTTCTCCGCCTTCATTTTCGAGGAGAGGAACTCCGCCCGGAACTCCTTCTCGAAATCTGCCCAAGCAACCTCAGACTCTTTCCTATTCCCCAGGTGAAGCATCCACCACTGACGTGCCGCTCCTCGCATCTGGCTAACAGCCAGAGGGATCCAGTGCTCGGTCGGGGCCCGAATCAGGCCGAAGGCTATAACTAGCTCCTCTAACCAGCCTTCCATCTTCATATCGGAGGTGCTGCCCTCATACTTCTCAAGGGCCTATCGCTGGAAGGCCCGAAGAGTCTTTTTCCACTGGTCGCCCTCTTCCTCTCAATCAGCTCTCTGCCGATCGGCTAAAGTAGTCTCAGGGGCCTCGATCGCCCGTACCACAAGTGGTCGCCTCCCAGGTGCCATAGCTACAAGGTAAACAAGGAATGCCTAAGCCCAAGTAGTGCATACTAAAAAGAAAAACTTCTTAAAATTTTAAATTTATTCTTAATTCCCAAAATATCCCAGAAACATAAGAACACAAGTCATTTATGATGCATGTACCTTTCCTAGGGTCTCTACCCTGCAATCAGTGTGGTCTCACTTGGTCGTTCGGTAGGCCCAGAGTCCTTGCATCGGATCACGGGGGGCCCTAAAATCCCGTGTCCTAGCCGGTCTTCCCTGGCCTAATTCACACACCAAGGTCACCCAACGCTGTTGCCTTACCATCCCATGCAATCCTCACTGTGCCTAACTCCAGACTCCATCCTACCTCTCAAACCTCCCTTTGATACCTTTTTGTCACGACCCGCCTTCACCAAAAGGAGGGAAGGGTCAGGAGATTGGCAGGCCCTTCCTTCTTTAAGTTGAAGGAGAGATAATGACCCCCAAAACACACCTTCAATAGGTCCCAGAGTGGGGAATAGCACCAAGGGTATATAAAATTCTCGCAAATGGAAGGCATTACCCTTTTTATTTTATAGGATCGAGAGATAAGGAGAAGAAAACCCAACAACACCAAGGTAGAAAGAAAAGAAAAGCCAAAAGTAAACCATTTCCACATGCATGTTTCAAAAGTAAAAGCCACAAAGTGCAAAAAGGTGACTACAAGGTAAGTACCAAAAGAAAAACAACAACTGCAACTGCTCCAAAAGTCCGAGCTAGTAAGGTCTTGCGTGATCCCCGAAGACCTCCTGGAAACATGAAAGCAGTTTTATATACGTAGGGTGAGCATACAAGTACACTCAGTAGGGAAAACGAAGACTCTCGTGCACAATTGGGGGAACGTAATAAAGTCCCGTGAGAAAAAGAGCAAACCAAACACCTAACAAGGAAAACTATCCATCCCAGGCCTCACCAAGGCTCAATCCCCAAGTAACGCAAGTCATGTAACATATATAATAAGAGCACATCGATGTTTGGGTACCCCGCGCCACCTTCCCACTGGTTATTGAGACATCCTACGCATCGGACCAATCCCGCCATTCTCACCGCAGTCCCACTACCACACCCGCCCGCACACACCTGGGCCACAACCACACGCAGTCCCACTGCCGAAATCCTGCCCGCACACACCTGGGCCTCAACCACACGCAGTCCCACTGCTGAAATCCTGCCCGCACACACCTGGGCCTCAACCGCACGCAGTCCCACTTCTGAATCCCACCCGCACACACCTGGGCCACAATTGTCACATGTAACCATGCCTGCAAACACCTAGGCCAGAACAACCACCACCACGCCCGGAGACACTTGGGCCTCATCCCGAAGACACTTGGGAAACCACCTGCCGCACACACTTGGCCAACCACCACACCACCCCGCCCGAAGGTTCTTGGGCTAATAATGGACTTCAGGCCATCACAGCCTGCCCGAAGATACTTGGGCCGTCCGAGAAAGGGAGCAGAAAAAGAGCTAATAACTAGCCACTAAGAATAGTGTTGGGAAAAACACCCTCCCCCATGAAATGGGGGTGTTCGGCACTAAGTTCTCAACTTGGGTGGGGTGCGAATAAGAAACACAAAACTAAAAGTATAGATATAGGTAACAAGCACTCACCCAAGTCTAGGTTTTTCTAACCGGCCTACGGAACATAACACCACTATATCCGAGCCACAAGTCACGACTCTCGCCAACAAAACCCATCATCCCATTCTTGTTTCACGTTCAGTTAAAATGTTCAATTAATTTTAAGCACTACTGGGCAACTACCATAAGCATAACCAAGGAAAGCATCAAAAGTATGGATCAACCAAAACACTCACACCCGGTTCTGTCAACAGAGGATCTCTCCACAATTTGTGATATAAATGAGTACCCACCCGGTCTCAAACTCACAACCACCGAAACCATACCAACAGGGAATCCCATCCCCAAATTCACACAACCGCCGGGTAATTTCAGATTTAAAATACTTAACACACTCCGTGATTTCAAACCTGTGTGTTCTAACCTAGAGTTAACATAGTAGGGTTTATCCTGGTGCTTCCAACTTATTCAGCCAGGTATACGTGATTAACCAATTTCACAGCAGGAGTTCACCATTTCAGCAACCCATTTAAAACATCACGAGGGGATTCATCAGTCCACATACAATGACCACCAACGGCCTCAATTTTCAGAAAAACATAAACCAGCACAACTAAAAAGGATGATCACAAGATAAAGCATAAACAACGATCACAACCCCTTCCCCTTCTTTCTTTAGAACATCGTTTATTATCTTCAATAAGGTTCGGTTCAACCAATTCCATAGGAACAAAATAACGCCCACCCCGCATGATACACAAAAGTTAGAGACGATAGAAATTCCCTACTTGCTGATAGACGGCCAACGCTTATGTTAGGGGGGGAGGCGGAACTTCACGGATAACGACGCGGCGCACCCGATGCACCAGAAGAGCCACGATCGAGGAAGGGAGAAACCACGGCCTAACCCTTAATTTATAAGAGCCGGGGGCAGTTGAGATAAAAACGTTGAACCGCGTAAGACGTGGAAGTCGTGGGTTGACCACGTGGCTTGACTCATCATTAAAGGTGCTGGGTGGTTTTAAACCAACTCATGAGTCGATTCAGTATTTAATTAAAACTTTTGTGTGAGTTTCGGGTCTTTAAGACATTTTTTTTAAACGAGGTAGAATAGGGTTTAAAACCCTATTTGCGAAAAAGGAGCGTTTCTGGAACAACTTGGCAAGGCCGGGTGACGTCGGCTGGTGCCGCCGATCGGTCCCACCGATCGGTCTCACCGATCGGTCTCACCGATCCGTCGCACCGATCGGTCTCACTGGTCGGTCGCACCGATCGGTCTCACCGATCGGTCGCACCGATCGGCACCCCTTAAGGATCCGGATTTTGGAAAAGGAAGGGACCAAGGGGGGTCTCGGTCATCACATAGACTTATAGAATATCCATATGAATAAGTAATTGGAATTATTATATTTTATCTTTTCCATATTATGCTGAAGTTCTTGTTTAAAAGGCTTTTATTTTAGCTATACATTGCCTTAAATGTTTCTATTCATTTATGAATGTTTCTGTTATATTTTTATCCTTACTAAGCATCTGAGCTCACCCCTTTCAATGTTTTATTTTTCCTAGGATGTGATGAATTAATTTATGAATGACCTGTAGGGATAGTATGAGGGGATATAAAGACAAGATGTTGTAGTAGTAGTTTTCACTTTATGATGTATTGTAAACTTTATTAATGTATCTAGTGTTTTCGAGGCTACTAAACTAATCGGTCTTTCGAGATTTGATCTTTCTTGTGATCATGCTAATGTAATGTAATAATGCACCGACTCTAGGCAACTGGGGTCGGGGAGTTACAGTTGGTATCAGAGGAAGTTTAGTACAAACCTTGGGAGCTAGATTTAGATAATCTCTGATTAGAGCAGATAGACCTAAGATGGACTCTGATGATTAGTATAGAAGAACTTCCTTGAATTTTGGTGTTGTAGAGATTTTGTAAGTTTTTTGAGCAATACATCCTTATCTAGATACGAGAAGGTAGAGGCGGCTCTGGCATAGATGTACCTAGGGGTAAAACCCGAAAACACCCCTTCGTGGTAGACTCGAACGAGAACTGGTGCAGGACAACGGGCCTTGCATCACTCTTGGTTATGACACTCCAAGGGGATATTCTTAGGATAACTATTATTTTATTTACAAATCATTATGAAGGGTTTATGAGTATATACTTCCTCAATGAAAACATTTTTATGATTATAGATTATATCAATAAATAGTTCAATTTATGTTAAGTGTTTTATAAGTATGGAATTATGTATTTTGATTCATAAACTGATCTTGTTTATGCCATTGTTTAGAAATGGAGCCTAGTGGAATAAATGGAAACTGTATCAATGCACGCACTCCATGTAAGGATTGCCCGCCTTCTAAAGATAATTATAATGGAGCTGGTGATACAACTGGTGCTGATCAGCTTATCACCATACTAGGAAAACTCACTCAGGTTATGAATAATAACCTTACCTGTATGGAGCACCCTGATCCACAGCGTGCAGGATCAATGTTAGATTGCTTCATGAGGCAGCAACCACCAACATTCAATGGGAGTACAAATCCATTAGTATCTGAGTAATGGATAAGTTCCCTAGAGAAAATATTTCAGGATTTGGGAAGTAGTGAAAGGGAAAAAGTTGTCATGGTAGTTTATCGCCTCACTGGAGATGCTGATCAATGGTGGTAATTGATTCAAAACATGAAGGAAGATGATGAAGTATCAAATATGGAATAAAGGGAGTTCAAAGATCTGTTTTTAGAAAAATACTTTCCTCGCGACCATCGAGCAGATAGGGAAAGGAAATTTCTGAGTCTGAGACAAAAGGAGGATGAGAATGTCAAAAAGTATGAGGCTAACTTTACAATGTTAAAAAGGTATGCTAGAGATTATATACGTATCCCAATAAGTATGATTGATCATTTCTTTTATGGGTTAAAACCATTTCTTCGTCGATCATGAGTCTCACAATCCTTCTCATCGTACGAAGACATTGTGTCATGTGATATCATGAAATAGAAGGAATTATCTAAGTCTTATGAATTTAAAGCAATGAAAAAGAAGAAGAGATCTACTAATCAATATGGTAATGGAAATAAGAGGAAGAAGGGAAGGATTGAATATCCATCCTTTGCTGAATGTGGGAAGAAACACCTCGGTACTTGCTCGAAGGGAATGAGTGTCTATTACAAGTGTGGTGAAAAATGTTACTAAGATCGTCATTGTAATGGGAAGAAGTAAGATACCGATGTTCAGTGATACAATTGTTGGGAGATAGGACATTATGAAAATTAATGTCCTAAGCATCAGGGGAACATACCTCAGAAAAGGCCCAGGGATCAAGGTCAAGCTTCTGATATCACTTCTACTGAGGTAGAAGCTCTGAAAGACATGGTGGCAGGTAATTTACTAGTTTCTTCAAGTTTAGAAAATTCATTATTTGATTCTAGATCATCGCATTGTTTCATATCTTACCAGTTTTCTAAGAAAATTAGATATTTCCAATTTGATTTAACAAATGAGTTGTCAGTTAAAACTCCTAAGGGAAGTATCATTGCAACAAAGTTTTGTGAATCAGTCCCCATTAGAGCAGATAAATGTTCTTTATCCACTAATCTTATCGTCATACATATGGTTGAGTTCGATATAATCCTCGGTATGTATTGGCTTTCAGGCCACGATGCAAAAATTTATTGTAAGAAGGAGGTTACTATTTTTGATGATGATGATAAGGAACACCTTATCCTTAGAGCGGAATCATCACCACCTAATTCATATCTGGATCCACCCCCAGTAGCTCAACTAAATTCAATTATTGGGGAGGAAGAGCATGAAATGACTGTGGGTGAGGAACAAAATGTTCAAATAGAGGATGTACCTGTTGTGAAAGAATATGTAGATGTGTTTCCAGAAGATTTACCTGGACATCCTCAAGAATGAGAATTTGAGTTTTCCATTGATGTAATTCCTGGATCAAGGCCTATATCGAAGACCCCTTATAGAGTGGACACTGTGGAATTAGTTGAACTAATGAAACAACTAGAGGAATTGAGAAAAAAGGGATTTATTCGACCTAGTTTTTCTCCATGGGGAGCCCCTTTCCTTTTTGTTAAGAAGAAAGATGGATCTATGAGGTTATGTATCGACTACAGGGAAATAAATGCTATAACAATAAAGAACAAGTATCCCCTACCTCGCATTGAAGATTTATTTGACTAACTGCATGGAGCTCAATACATTTCAAAGATTGAACTTCGGCCTAGATACCATCAGTTGTGTGTGAAGAAGGAAGACATTCCAAAGACAGCATTTCGAACCAGGTACGGGCATTACGAGTTTATAGTAATGCCTTTTTGGCTGACTAATGCGCACTGTGTATTCATGGATCTAATGAATAGAGATTTCAAGGAATATCTAGATGAATTTGTGGTGGTATTTATTGGTGATATCTTGGTATACTCCAAAAGCTACGAAGATCATGAAAATCACTTGCACATTATCCTGAAGACTCTGAGAAGACAAGAATTATATGGGAAGTTTAGCAAGTGTGAATTCTAGCATCAGGAGATTACTTTTCATGGCCATATTGTCAACAACGATGGAATCTCTATTGATCCTTCTAAGACTAAGGCAATCCATGAATGGCCAGCACCTATGAGTATAATTGAGGTACGCTGTTTTATTGGGTTAGCAAGTTATTATCGACATTTCGTCCAGAATTTTTCCCAATTAGCTAACCCATTAACAATGCTCACACATAAAGGGGTTAAATATATTTGGACAAAAGATTGTGAAGAATGTTTCGAAGAACTGAAGAGAAGATTAGTCAATTCCCCTATATTGACTATACCATCGGGGAATGATGGGTTCATTATTTATAGTGATGCATTGAAGAAAGGACTTGGTTGTGTCCTTATGCATAATGATAGGGTTATTGCCTATGCATCGCGATAGTTGAAAATTAATGAGAAAAACTATCCTACTCATGATCTCGAGTTAGCTGCTGTGATCTTTGCTTTGAAGATATGGTGGCACTACCTCTATAGTTAAAAATGTGATATTTATACTGATCAGGAGAGCTTGAAGTATATTTTCTCACATAAAGAACTCAACATGAGGAAAATGAGATGGATTTAACTACTCAAGGATTATTATTGCACGATACACTAC
This sequence comes from Viscum album, assembly GCA_963277665.1. NCBI lineage: Eukaryota > Viridiplantae > Streptophyta > Magnoliopsida > Santalales > Viscaceae > Viscum > Viscum album. The sequence continues at coordinate 1,237,112,622 of OY728137.1, read as the reverse complement.
CACCCGGTAAAGGTAAATAATGTGGAAGATGCTTTGAGCTGAAAAGATCATGGAGTTTTGAACATGATGAGAATTGAATCGGATCCTGTTTTTATGGATCTTGTGAAGATGGATATGGGAATTACCATGGAAGGTGAAACATCAATACATTTTCAAATGGTTGCCAAACCATCATTATTAGAAAGGATAAAGTGTTCTCAGACCGATGATGAAGAGTTTCAAAAGAAGATTAAAGCTGTGAGTGATGGGAGATTAAATGAATTTGTGTGTGAAGATGGAATTTTGAAGTTTGGGAAGAGACTTTGAGTTACCAATATACCTGATCTAAAAAGAGAATTTGTGGATGATGCTCATAGTTCCAATTTCTCTATACACCATGGGAGCACCAAAATGTATAGTGATTTTCAGAAACATTTTTGGTGGGACAAAATGAAGAGGGAGATTGCCGATTTTGTGTCAAGATGTATGGTTTGTCAACAAGTGAAAGCTGGAAGGCAACAGCCTGGAGGAGTTTTGCAACCTCTTCCCATACCTGAGTGGAAATGGGATAATATTATGATGGACTTCATCATGGGGCTACCAAAGACTCCTAGAAGGAACGATGCAATATGGGTCATTGTTGATCATCTTACCATGTCAGCACATTTCCTTTCTATAAGGGAGGATTTTCCACTTGAACGTCTAGCGAGAATATATATTAATGAAGTTGTGAGACTTCATGGAGTACCCCTATAGATTTTTTCTGATTTTTATCCCAGTTTTACTTCAAGATTTGGGAAGAGCCTTCAGAAAGCCCTGGATAATGACCTTCATTTGAGCACTGCCTACCACCCTCAAACAGATGGACAATCAGAATAAACTATTCAAACCTTAGAATACATGTTGATATCATTCCCACATGACTTTTAGGGTATGTGGGATCAATATTTACCTCTGGTAGAATATTCCTATAACAATAGCTTCCCTTCAGGTATTCAGATGGCACCATATGAAGTGTTATACGGAAAGAGATGTCGCACACCAACCTGTTGGGATGATGTTGGTGAAAGAAATCTTTTAGGTCCAGAACTGGTGGAGGAAACGATGGAAATGGTGAAGGTAATCCAAAACACATCAAAGCAGCTCAAAGTATGTAGAAGATCTATGCCGATAATCCAAGGAAGGATTTGGAATTTCAAGTAGGAGATCATGTTTTCTTGAAGCTATCTCTATAGAAGGGAATTATACGCTTCGGTAAGAAGTGTAAATTGAGTCCCAGGTACATTGGACCTTTCGAAATTCTAGAACTAATTGGGGTTGTAGCTTACCGTTTGGCAATGCCGCCTAGTCTCTCCAAAGTTCACGATGTGTTCCACGTATCACTGTTGAAGAAATAAATGCCTGACCCAACGCATGTACTCACATACGAGGAATTAGAACTGGAACCTGATCTGTCTTATTGCGAAGAGACCATCAGGTTTCTTGATACCAGATAACAAGTGTTGAGACCCCGGACGACTCGTCTGGTAAAATTTCTATGGAGAAACCATAAGATGGAAGAGGCGACGTGGGAACCTGAGGAACTTGTGATGAAGAATCACCAGAGTCTTTTTATACAGAAATTTTAAAGAAATTTCGAGGACAAAATTATTTGAAAGAGGGGTGAATGTAACACCCCAAGCTTCCACAGTATGCTTCCCTTTCAATAATATAGTAGGGTGTGTTATACGCAACATCGAGTTCTAACATAAACACGACAACCAATCAAACTAGCCATTATGAATAGTAATACCCACCTTTTGAAATTTTATAAATTTTATCATTCAAAATTGAATTCATTTTTTGTTTCAGAATATCGAAATTAGCATAGGGTGATATTTTGGTATTTTTCTGAAAACTTTCAATTTTTGATGAATAGTAAAAAAACAATGAGTTATAGTTTAAAAAAGTATTTTTATTTAAATAATTATTTCATTTATTTAAATTTAATTAAGGTCAAAATAGATACATAATACCTATATATCTACAATGTAAATCATTGGAGTTAGTTTAGAATAATTTTAGTTATATAAAAACGTTAATGAACTTTTCACCGTCTTTTACCCTCCTCTTAGGAGAATTTGGAAATTCACATAAAACAAAATTTTACCGCTTTTGTGAGTGGAATTTCGAAAATCCAAGAGAAACGGTTAATATCAAGGAGTAAAATGTGGTTCAATGAGTTGAAAATAATTTTTGGTGAATAGTAATTTTTTACTTTTATTTACCACGGTTAAAAGTAAATAGGTAATTAAGGGTAAAAATGATATTAATATTACCCTAACCCATGTCCTCATTCTATTGGAAAAGTGTTTCTCGACCAAAAACAAACTTAGGCATAATATTTTATCATTTAGGTCCACTTGTATTAGATTAGGACATTTATTTTTATTTAATTCAAAGAAGAGTTAAAAGAGTTAAAATCAATGTTTATTTACTAAACCATTTTTAATATAGGGTTATACATAAGATAAATTCTATTTTAAATATTAATTAGAAATATAAATAGATTTAATTTATAATGGTATTTTATTTATAATTTTTAGACCTTAAATAATTTAATTTATTTATGACACAATGGTGATGAAGTAATTACCTAATTAATGAAATATTAAAACAAGTGATATTATAAATATCAAAGTAAATGTAATTTGAGACTTTTAAAGAATTACACTAATTTTCAAGGTTAATAGGATATATTAGGATTGGTTATATAAATTTTTTTCGAAGTAATAATGCTGTTATGAATTTATCAAAAACAAAATACCCAATAGTATCAAAATTAACATAAAAGAGTTTTTAAAACAAATATTATATTATTAATTGATATTAAATTCCTAAAAATCTACGTTTTGGCCAAGAGACTTATATAATGATATTTTAATCATTAATGGACCTCTTGGGGGTCTCTTGGAGGTATATAGTAAGTTTATTAACTATAGAATATAAAAATACAAAGTGACATTGTAAGTGTCAAACTAATTAACTAATAGTTAAATCTAAAGATTAAGGTTAATATAATGACCCAAACCTGTCGAAATTCTATTGGTTTAGTGGTTTTCAATCCATCCCCACATTAAACTTTAAATAATCCACTTTGGAGCCATTATAAACCGAATATGAATTTATTATAAAATAATATTTCTAGCTTTTCCAAAGGTGCCCCTCACCCCTCTTATAAAAGGGCACTCCCCCATCTATCTAATTCACACATTAAAAGCCTATTGTCTTGGACAAACCCTGACCAAATACTCTCTCAACTTCCCTCACTACAACCTAGAGTCCTCAGTTTGATCATAAATCCAACCTACGGAGCCATTTTGATCAAATCAAAAGGAAAAACCCGAAGAAGATGTAATGTTTTCACCACCCTTTTTCAAATTCATTTCTTCTTAAACATATTCTTTATTTGTTATTCCCATTCCAAAATAATAAATCAAGTATATCATATATACTTTTATATTATTATAAATATGTTACAACCATATTCAGTATTCAATCCATCCTTTGAATGACATGTCACCATACGTGCGTATGTACGGCTGACCGTCTCCACGTCGTGGTGTAATTGTTATTCAATATATTATTATTTGGATTGGTATAATGATGATGTTTAATTCATTTAAATAATAAATTTAAAATGATAATAATTTTGTATATATGATATACCATCCAATTATATATTATTTTAATATAAAATAATGATATTGTCACTCGTGCGTACGTACGGACTACCGTGTCCACGAATGCGATGAGATTCATTCCTCATCGTATCCATTCAAGAATAATTCTTATTTTCTGATTAAAAGTAATTTTTATGAACTTTATATCATTCTGGATATGAATAAGGTATAACCTATCCATAACAAAGATGACTTATGTTACAATACATATAAAAGAAAACGAGTAAGTTAACACTCGAAACAATGATAATACTAAGATATTATTAACAAATCAATGTTAAAAGATCATATATGATATCAATATTATGTATATGGTTTATTTATAGTTTAATAACAATGTTTTAACTATTATACAGATGTTTAACATACTATCAACTAAGGAAAAGTAAAAGGTAATGGCTTATTTCACAATCTCTTCATTATTCGAGTTTGTTTATACGTGATTGTCTACTCAGACCTCTTTATCATCCACATCCATGTTTCTTAAAAATGTATTTAAAATAAATCTTACTATTTAAAAGATTATGGGATAAAGTCATTTATACCCTTTTGACTTTTTATAAGATGTTTATAAAGGAATCTTTCTGTCGTTTTCCAAACAAGGGCCTTTTTTTCTTTTTCGACAGAATTAAGGTACGAATGTTTTTTTATCTTATACAGTGGGTGCGGATATTTTCCACCATTAGAAAATCGTCAAAGCTCCCCTTACAAGATTATAAGAATATTTTAAAATTAAATGATTTATTCTATAATTATGTGACTTTTAAATGATTGAAAAAAAGAGATATTTCTCTCAAATACTTTTGATTTTATCTATGTCAACATCCTTTGATGGATTTTAAGATTATTTGAAGTTTATTTATTATGATACAAAAAATTCCATATATTATTGAAGGTTTTGTGATATGTTTGACTGTGGAAGTGTTATTTTTATACCATTCATAGTTTATAGAGAATGTATTGAAAATTCGTATGCTAGTTTTAAAAAGAATGTTTATGTTATTTTTAAACCTATTCATATGAGGAATGCATAGGACTTAATAAGTGACGGGTGGATCCTGGTATAGATCCTCGATGCATCGGTAGGTCTCATGAGGCTAACTAGTGTCTTGGACCAGGACTTGACAAAATCTTATTTGTAGTCTTAGCATGAGGCCTTGGTTAGGTGGTTATGATAGGCTGGCATTATGCATTCCATAATTATGAAACTGGTTATTGATATTGCATGTGGTTTTTCGACTAGTAGAATATCCATGTGAATAAGTAAATGGAATTATTATATTTTATCTTTTCTATATTATGCTGAATTTCATGTTTAAAAGGCTTTTGTTTTAGCTATACATTGCCTTAAATGTTTCATCTATAGTGTTATCCTTACTGAGCATCTGAGCTCACCCCTTTCAATGTTTTATTTTTCCCAGGATATGATGAAGTAAATTATGAATGACCTGTAGGGATAGTATGAGGGGATATGAAGACAAGATGTTGTTGTAGTAGTTTTCACTTTATGATGTAATATAAACTTTATGAATGTATCTAGTGTTTCCAAGGCTACTAAACTAATCGGTCTTTCAAGATTTGATCTTTTTTGTGATCATGTCAATGTAATGTAATAATGCACCGACTCTGATAAACTGGGTAGGGGCGTTACAGTCGGTATCAGAAAATGTTTAGTACAAACCTTGAAATCTAGATTTAGATAAACTCGGAATTGAGCACATAGACCTAAGATGGACTTTGATGATTAGTAAAGAAGAATTTCCTTGAATTTTGGTATTGTAGAGATTTTGTGAGTTTTCCAAGCAATACATCCATGTCTGGATACGAGCTAGTAGAGGCGTCTTTGGCACAGATGTACTTAGGGGTAAAACCTGAAAACACCGCTTTGAACTAGACTCGAACGGGAACTGGTGCATGACAACGGGCCTTGCAGTACTCTTGGTTACGACACTCCCGGGGGATATGCTTAGGATAAATCTCATTTTCTATACAAATCATTATGAATGGTTTATGAGTATTTACATCCTCAAAGAAAACATTTTTATGATTATGGATTATATCCATAAATAGTTCAATTTATGTTAAGTGTCTTATAAGTATGGAATTATGTATTTTGATTCATAAACTGATCTAGTTTATTCCATTGTTTAGAAATGGCACCTAGTGGAAGAAATGGAAACCATATCAATGCATGCACTCCATGTAGGGATTGCCTGCCTGCTCAAGATAATTATAGTGGAGCTACTGTTACTACTGGTGATTATCAGCTTATCACCGTACTAGGACAACTCACTCAGGTTATGAATAATAACCTTACCCGTATCGAGCATCCTGATCGACAGGGTGGAGGATCAATGTTAGATCACTTAATGAGACAGCAACCACCAACATTCAATGGGAGTACAAATCCATTAGTAGTTGAGAAACGGATAAGTTCCCTAGATAAAATATTTCAGGCTTTGGGGAGTAGTGAAAGGGAAAAAGTTTTCATGGAAGTTTATCGCCTCACTGGAGATTCTGATCAATGGTGGTCATTGATTCAAAACATGAAGGAAGATGATGAAGTATCAAATATGGAATGGAGGGAGTTAAAATATTTTTTTTTAGAAAAATAATTTCCTCGCGACCATCGAGCAGATATGGAAAGGCAATTTCTGAGTCTGAGATCAAAGGAGGATAAGAATGTCACAATTTATGAGGAAAAATTTACAAGGTTAGCAAGGTATGCAGGATATTATATATGTAACCCAAGAAGTAAGATTTATCGTTTATTTAATGGGTTAAAACTGTTTCTCCGTCGAGCATTAGTCTCGCAATCCTTCTCATCGTACGAAGACATCGTCTCATGTGCTATCAAGACCGAAAAAGAATTCTCTAAGTCTTATGACTTTAAAGAAAAGAAAGCGAAGAAGAGATTTGTTGATCAATCTGGGAATGGAAATAAGGGGAAGAATGGAAAGGTTGAATATCCATCCGGTGGTAAATTTTGGAAGAAACACCCCGGTACTTGCTTAATGGGAATGGGTGTATGTTACAAGTATGGTGAAAAATGCCACCAAGCTCGTGATTTCAATGGGAAGAAGGAAGCTACTGATGTTTAGTGCTACAATTTTAGGGAGGTGGGATATTATGAAAATGAATTTCCTAAGCATCAAGGGAAATTACCTCAGAAAAGGCCAAGGGATCAAGGCCAAGCTTATACTATTACTGCTGCTGAGGCAGAATCTCTGAAAGACATGGTGGCAGGTAATTTAATGGTTTCCTCAAGTTTAGAAAATGCATTATTTGATTCTGGATCGTCACATTGTTTCATTTCTTCCCAGTTTTCTAAGAAAATTAGATATTTCCAATTTGATTTAACAAAGGAGTTGTGAGTTAAAACTCATAAGGGAAGTATGATTTCAATAAAGTTTTGTGAATCAGTCCCCATTAGAACCCATAAATGTTATTTATCTTCTGATCTCATTGTCATACCTATTGTTGAGTTTGATATAATCCTTAGTATGGATTGGATTTCAGACCACGATGCAAAAAATTATTGTAAGAAGAAGGAGGCTTCTATTTTTGATGATGATGACAAGGAACACCTTATCTTTATAGAGGAATCATCACCACCTAATTCTTATCTAGATCCACCCCCAATAGCTCAACTAAATTCAGTTATTGGGGAGGAAGAGAATGAAATGACTGTGGGTGAGGAATGTAATGTTCAAATAGAGGATGTTATTTTTGTGAAAGAATATGTAGATGTGTTTCCAGAAGATTTACCTGGACATCCTCCAGAATGAGAAGTTGATTTTTCCATTGATTTAATTGCTGGATCAAGACCTATATCGAAGACCCCTTAGAGAATGGCCACTGTGTAATTAGTCGAACTAAAGAAAAAACAAGAGAAATTGAGTAATACTGGATTTATTTGACCTAGTGTTTCTCCATGGGGAGCCCCTATGCTTTTTGTTAAGAATAAAGATGGATCTATGAGGTTATGTATCGACTACAGGGAAATAAATGCTATAACATTAAAGAACAAGTATCCCCTACCTCGCATTGATGATTTATTTGACTAACTGCATGGAGCTCAATACTTTTGAAAGATTGACCTTCGGTCTGGATACCATCAGTTGTGTGTGAAGAAGGAAGACATTACAAAGACATCATTATAAACCAGGTACGAGCATTACAAGTTTACAGTATTGCCTTTTAGGTTAACTAATGCACCCTCTGTATTCATGGATCTAATGAATAGAGATTTCAAATAATATCTAGATGAATTTGTGGTGGTATTTATTGATGATATCTTGTTATACTCCAAAATCTATGAAGATCATAAAAATCACTTGCGCATTATCCTGAAGACTCTAAGAAGAAATGAATTATATGGGATGTTTAGCAAGTGTGAATTCTGGCTTCAAGAGATTTATGTTCTTGGACATATTGTCTCCAAAGATGGAAACTTTTTTGATCCTTCTCAGACTAAGTCAATCCAAGAATGGCCAGAATCTACAAGTATAACTGAGGTGCACAATTTTATTGGATTAGTAGGGTATTATTGACATTTCATCCATAATTTTTCCTGATTAGCTAACCAGTAACAAAGCTCACACGAAAATGGGTTAAATTTGTTTGGAAAAAAGAGTGTGAAGAATGTTTCGAAGAACTAAAGAGAAGATTAGTCATTTCTCCTATATTGAATCTACCATCGGGGAATGATGGGTTCATTATTTATAGTGATGCATTGAAGAAAGGAATTGGTTGTGTACTTATATAGAATGATATAGTTATTGCCTATGCATCACGACAGTTGAAAATTCATGAGGAAAACTATCCTACTCATGATCTCGAGTTAGCAACTCTGGTCTTTGCTTTGATGATATGGAGGCACTACCTCTATGGTAAAAAATGTGAGATTTATACTGATCAGAAGAGTTTGAATTATATTTTCTCACAAAAAGAACTCAACGTGAGGAAAAAGATATGGCTTAAACTACTCAAGGATTATGATTTCATGATACACTACCATCCAGGGAAGGCATATAAGGTGGCAGATGCTTTGAGTATAAGAGATCATGGAATTTTGAACTTGAGGAGAATTGAAAGGGATCCTATTTTTATGGATCTTGTGAAGATGGATATGGGAATTACCATAGAAGGTAAAACATCAATACTTTTTCAAATGGTTTCCAAACCATATTTACAAGAAAGGATAAAGAGTTCTCAGACCGGTGGTGAAGAGTTTCAAAAGAAGATTAAAGCAGTGAATGATTGGAGATTAAATGAATTTGTGTATGAAGATGGACTTTTTATATTTGGGAAGAGACTTTGTGTTCCCAATATACCCGATCTAAAAATAGAATTGTTGTATGATGCTCATAGTTCGAATTTCTATATACACCCTCGGAGCACCAAAATGTATAGAGATTTGAAGGAACATTTTTGGTGGGACAACATAAAGAGGGAGATTTCCGATTTTGTGTCAAGATGTATGGTTTTTCAACAATTGAAAGTTGGAAGCCAACAGCCTGGAGGAATACTGCAACCTCTTCCCATACCTGAGTGGAAAAAGGATAATATCATGATGGACTTCGTCATGGGGCTACCAAAGACTCCTTGAAGGAACGATGCAATATAGGTCATTATTGATCGTCTTACCAATACATCACATTTACATTCTATAAGGGAGGATTTACCACTTGAACGTCTAGCGAGAATATATATTAATGATGTTGTGAGACATCATGAAGTACCCCTATCGATTGTTTCTGATCGTGATACCCGTTTTACTTCAAGATTCGGGAAGAGCCTTTAGAAAGCCCTAGATAATGACCTTCATTTGAGCACTGCCTACCACCCTCAAACAGATGGACAATCAGAACGAACTATTCAAACCTTATAAGACATGTTGATATCATGGTAACTTGACTTTCAGGGTAAGTGAGATCAATACTTACCTTTGGTAGAATTTTCCTAAAACAATAGCTTCCATTCAAGTATTCGGATGGCACCATATGAAGCGTTATATAGAAAGAGATGTTGCACACCAACCTATTGGGATGACATTGGTGAAAGAAAACATGTTGGTCCAGAACTGGTGGAGGAAACGATTGAAAAGGTGAAGGTAATCCAAAATCACATCAAAGCAGCTCAAAGTAGGTAGAAGAGCTATGCCGATAACCGAAGGAAGGATTTGGAATTTCAAGTAAGAGATCATGTTTTCTTGAAGGTATCACCATAGAAGGGAATTATACGTTTTGATAAGAAGGGTAAATTATGTCCCAGGTGCATCAGACCTTTCTAAATTCTTGAATGAATTGGGGTTGTATCTTACCATTTGACAATGCCGCCAAGTCTCTCCAAAGTTCATGATGTGTTCTACGTATCACTGTTGAGAAAATACATGCCTGAACCAACGCATGTACTCACTTACGAGGAATTAGAACTGGAACCCGATCTGTCTTATTGCGAAGAGGCCATGAGTATTCTTGATACCAGAGAACAAGTGCTGTGAAACCGGACGACTCGTCTGGTAAAAGTTCTATGGAGAAACCATAAGATGGAAGAGGAAACGTGGGAACCCGAGGAACTTATAATGAAGAATCACCCTAGTCTTTTTATACAGTAATTTTCTAGAAATTTTGAGGACGAAATTATTTGAAGGATGCGAGAATGTAACACCCCAATCTTCCATGGTACCCTTCCCTTTCAATAGTACAGTAGCGTGTGTTGTACGCAACTTCGAGTTCTAACACACACACCACAACCAAACAAACTTGCCGTTATGAATAGTAATACCCACTTTTTAAAATTTTATAAATTTTATCTTTCAAAATGGACTTAATTTTTGGATTCGGAATATCGAAATTATCCTAGGGTGAAATTTAGGTATTTTTCTGAAAACTTTAAATTTTTGATGAATAGTTAAAAAACATTGAGTTATAGTTTAAAACAGAGTTTTTATTTAAATAATTATTTATTTTATTTAAATTTAATTAAGGTTAAAATAGATACATAATCCCTATATAATTTCAATGTAATTCGTTGGAGTTAGTTTAGAATAATTTTAGATATATAAAAATTTTACTGAACTTTTCACCGTCTTTTACCAACCTCCTAGGAGAATTTGGAAATTCACATAAAACTCAATTTTACCTCTTATGTGAGTGGAATTTTGAAAATCTGAGAGACACGGTTAATATCAAGGAGTAAAATGTGGTTCAATGAGATGAAAATAATTTTTGGTGAATAGTAACTTTTTTACTTTTATTTACCACGGTTAAAAGTAAATAGGGTAATTAAGAGTAAAAATTATATTAATATTAACCTAACCCATGTCCTAATTCTATTGGAAAAGTTTAACTTGACCAAAAAAACCTTAGGAAAAAAATATTATCATTTAGGTCCACTTGGATTAGATTAGAACATTTATTATTTTTTAATTCAAAAAAGAGTTAAAACAGTTAAAATCAAAGTTTATTTACTAAAACATTTTTAATATATGATAATACATAAGATAAATACTATTTTAAATATTCATTAGAAAGATAAAATTATTTCCTACATAATTGTATTTTATTTATAATTTTTTGACATTAAATAATTTATTTTATTTATGACACAATGGGGATGCAGTAATTACCTATTAAATGAAATATTAAAATAATTGATTTTATAAATATAAAAGTAAATGTAATTTGAGACTTTTTATTAATTACACTAATTTTATAGGTTAATATGACATATTAGGATTTGTTATATAAATTATTGTTGAAGTAATAATGCTGTTATGAAATTATCAAAAACAAAATACCCAGTAGTGTCAAAATTGACATAAAAAAGTTTTTAAAACAAATATTATATTATTAATTGATATTAAATTTCTGAAAATCTAAGGTTAGGCCAAGAGACTTATATCATGATAGGTGTTTCATTAATGAGCCACTTGGGTGTCGATAGGAGGTATATAGTATGTTTTTTAACTATAGAATATAGAAATACAAAGTGACATGGTAAGTGTCAAACTAATTAACTAATAGTTAAATGTAAAACATAAGGTTAATATAATGACCCAAACCTATCTAAATTATATTGGTTGAGTGGTTTGCGACCCATACCCACCTTGAACTTTAAATTATCCACTTTGGAGCCATCATAAACCGAATATGAATTTATTATAAAATAATATTTCTAGCTTTTCCAAAGGTGCCCCTCACCCCTCTTATAAAAGGGCACTCCCCCTTCTCACTAATTCACACATTCAAAGCCTCTTGGCTCGGCCAAACCCTCCCCAAATACTCTCTCAACTTCCCTCACTACATCCTAGAGGCCTTAGTTTGATCATAAGCCATCCTATGGAGCCCTTTTGATCAAATCAAAAGGAAGAACCCAAAGAAGAGGTAATATTTTCATCACCTTTTTTCAAATTCATTTCTTCTTCAACCTCTTATTTCTTTGTTATTACCAATCTAAAATAACAAATCCAGTATCTCCTATATACTATGATATTATTATAAATATGGTACAACCATATTCAGTATTCTATCCATCCTTTAAATGACATGTCACCATATGTGCATACGTACGGCTTACCGTCTCCACGTCGTGGTGTAATTGTTATCCAATATATTATTATTTGGATGGGTATAATAATGATCTGTAATTCATGTAAATAATAATTATAACATGATAATGATTATATATATATGATATACCATCCAATTATATGTTATTTTAATATCAAAAGAATGATATTGTCGCTCGTGCGTACGTACGGACTACCGTGTCCACGAACGCGATGTGATTCATTCCTCATCGTATCCATTCAAGAATAATTCTCATTTGATGATTAAAAGTAATTTTTACGAACATTATAACATTTTAGATATGAATAAGGTACAACATATCCATAAAAAACAAGACTTATGTAACAAAACATATAAAAGAAGATGAGTAAGTTAACACCCGAAACAATGATAATTCTAAGATATTATTAACAAATCAATGTTAAAAGATCATATATGATATCATAATTATGTATATGGTTCTTGTATAATTTAATAACATTGTTTTAACTATTATACAGGAGTTTAACATACCATCTACTAAGTAAAAGTACAAGGTAATGGTTTATTTCACAATCTCTTCATTATCCGAGGTTGTTTATACGTGATTATCTACTGGGATCTCATTATCATCCACATCCATGTTTCTTAAAAATGTATTTCAAATAATTCTTACTATTTTAAAGTCTATGGGATAATGTCATTTATTCCCTTGTTTACTTTTTATAAGAAGTTTATAAAGAAATCTTTCTCTCATCTTCCAAACAATATCCTTTTTAACCTTTTCGACAGAATTAAGGTAAGAATGTTTTTTAACTTATACGGAGGGTGCGACTATTTTCCACCATTATAAAATCGTCGAGGATTCCCTTAAAAGACTATAAGAATATTTTCAAAGTCAATGTTTTATTTTATAATTATGTGACGTTTAAATGATTTAAAAAAAAGAGATACTTCTCTAAAATAGTTTTGATTTCATCTATGTCAACATACTTTGATAGATTTTAGGATTATTTGAAGTTTATTTATTATGATACAAAACTTCCATATATTATTGAAGGTTTTGTGATATGTTTGACTATGGATGTGTTATTTTAATACCATTAATGGTTTATGGAGAAATTATTGACAATTCGTATGCTAGTTTTAATACGATTGATTATGTTATGTTTAAACCTGTTCATATGAGTAATGCATTGGACTTAATAAGTGACGGGTGGAGCGCGCTATAGCTCCTCGATGCATCGGTAGGTCTCATGAGACAAACTAGTGTCTTGTCATAAGGCCTTGACAAAATATTTTTTTTAGTCTTGGCACTAGGTCTTGGCTATGTGGTTATGATAGTCCGGAATTATGCATTCCATCATTATGAAAGTGGTTATTGATATTGCATGTGATTATTAGACTAGTAGAATATCCATGTGAATAAGTAAATGGAATTATTATATTCTATATTTTCCATATTAGGATGAAGTTCAAGTTTAAAAGGGTTTTTTTAGCTATAAATTGCCTTAAATGTTTCTGTTTATTTATGAATGTTTCTGCTATATTGTTATCCTTACTGAGCATCTAAGCTCACCTCTTTCAATGTTTTATTTTTCCCAAGATGTGATGAAATAATTTATGAATAACCTGAAAGGATATTATGAGGGGATATGAAGACAAGATGTTATTGTAGTAGTTTTCACTTTATGATGTAATATAAACTCAATGAATGTATCTAGTTTCCAATGCTACTAAAATAATCGGTATTTCAAGATTTGATCTTTCTTGTGATCATGCCAATGTAATGTAATAATGCACCGACTTCTGGGAAACTAGGGTCGAGGCGTTACAGTTGGTATCAGAGGATGTTTAGTACAAATCTTGGAAGCTAGATTTAGATAAACTCTGATTAGAACACATAGACCTAAGATGGACTTTGAGGATTAGTATAGAATAACTTCTTAGAATTTTGGTATTATAGGGATTTTGTGAGTTTTCCGAGAAATAAATACCTATCTGGATATGAGCAGGTAAAGGCGGCTGTGGCACAGATGTTCCTAAGGGTAAAACTCGAAAACACCGATTTGATCTAGACTCAAAATGGAACTGGTGCACGACAACGACTCTACAACACTCTTGGTTATGACACTCCCGGGGGATATTATTAGGATAACCCTCATTTTCTTTACAAATCATTATGAAGGGTTTATGAGTATATACTACCTCAAAGAAAACATTTTTTTTGATTATGGATTATATCCATAAATAGTTCAATTTATGTTAAGTGTTTTATAAGTATGGAATTATGTAGTTTGATTCATAAACTAATCTAGTTTATGCCATTGTTTATTAATGGAACCTAGTGGAAGAAATGTAAACCATATCAATGCACAGACTCCATGTAGGGATTTCCCGCCTGCTCATGATAATTATAGTGGAGGTGGTGATACAACAGGTGCTGATCAGCTTATCACCATACTGGGACAACTCACTCAGGTTATGAATAATATCCTTACCCATATGGAGCACCCTGATCCACAGTGTGGAGGATCAATGTTATATTGATTTATGAGGGAGAAACCACAAACATTAAATGGGAGTACAAATCCATTAGTAGCTGATCAGTGGATAAGTTCCCTAGAGAAAATAATTCAGGCTTTGGGGAGTAGTGAAAGGGAAATAGTTGTCGTGGAAGTTTATCGCCTCAATGGAGATGTTGATCAATGGTGTTCTTTGATTAAAAACACGAATGAAGATGATGAAGTATAAAATATGGAATGGAGGGTGTTCAAAGATCTATTTTTAGAAAAATACATTCCTCATGACCAACAAGAAGATATGGAAAGTCAATTTCTGTGTCTAAGACAAAAAGAGGATGAGAATGTCACAAAGTATGAGGCTATCTTTGCAAGGTTAGCAAGGTATGTTGGAGATTATATACGTAACCCAAGAAGTAAGATTGATCGTTTCTTTGATGGGTTAAAACCGTTTCTCCTTCGAGCATTAGTCTCACAATCCTTGTCATCATACAAAGACATTTTCTCATGTGTTATCAAGACAGAAAAGGAATTCTCTATGTCTTATGACTTTAAAGCAAAGCAAGAGAAGAAGAGATCTGCTGATCAATCTGGGAATATAAATAAGGGGAAGAAGGGAAAGTTTGAATATCAATCCTATGGTAAATGTGGGAAGAAACACCCTGGTACTTGCTTGAAGGGAATGGGTGTTTGGTACAAGTGTGGTGAAAAATGCCACCATGCTCGTGATTGCAAAGGGAAGAAGGAAGCTACCGATGTTCAGTGCTATAATTTTATGGAGATTGGACATTATGGAAATGAATGACCTAAGCGTCAGGGGAACTTACCTCAGAAAAGGCCAAGGGATCAAGGCCAAGCAATGCTATCACTATTGCTGAGGTATAAGCTCCGAAAGACATGGTGGCAGGTAATTTAATGGTTTCCTCAAGTTTAGAAAATGCATTATTTGATTCTTGATCATCACAGTGTTTCATATATTCCTAGTTTTCTAAGAAAATTTGATATTTCCAATTTGATTTAACAAAGGATTTTTCAGTTAAAACTCCCAAGGGAAGTATCATTGCAACAAAGTTTTGTGAATCAGTCCCCATTAGAGCACATAAATTTTCTTTATCCGCTTATCTGATAGTCATACCTATGGTTGAGTTTGATATAATCCTCGGTATGGATTGGATTTCATACCACGATGCAAAAATTTATTTTAAGAAGAAGGAGGTTACTATTTTTAATGATGATGATAAGGAACACCTTATCATTAGAGCGGAATCATTACCACCTAATTCTTATCTGGATCCACCCCTAGTAGCTCAACTGAATTCAATTATTGGGGAGGAAGAGAATGAAATGGATGTGTGTGAGGAAAGGAATGTTCAAATAGAGGATGTAACTATAGTGAAAGAATATGTAGTTTTGTTTCTGGAAGTTCACCTGGACATCCTCTAGAATGAGAAGTTGACTTTTCCATTGATTTAATTCCTGGATCAAGGCCTATATCGAAGACCCATTATAGAATGGCCACTGTGGAATTAGTCGAACTAAAGAAACAACTAGAGGAATTGAGTAATAAGGGATTTATTCGACCATGTGTTTCTCCATGGGGATCCCCTATCCCTTTTTAAGAAGAATGATGGATCTATGAGGTTATGTATCGACTATAGGGAAATAAATGTTATAACAATAAAGAATAAGTATCCCCTACCTCACATTGATGATTTATTTGACAAAGAACAAGTATCCCCTACCTCGCATTGATGATTTATTTGACCAACTGCATGGAGCTCAATACTTTTCAGATATTGACCATCAGTCT
This sequence comes from Viscum album, assembly GCA_963277665.1. Taxonomy (NCBI): domain Eukaryota; kingdom Viridiplantae; phylum Streptophyta; class Magnoliopsida; order Santalales; family Viscaceae; genus Viscum; species Viscum album. Next base: position 1,237,096,034 of record OY728137.1, on the reverse strand, counting down.
GGAATCCATCAGTTGTGTGTGAAGAAGGAAGACATTCCAAAGACAACATTTCGAACCAGGTACGGGCATTACGAGTTTACAATAATGCCTTCTGGGCTGACTAATGCACCCTCTGTATTCATTGATCTAATAAATAGGTTTTTCCAGGAATATCTAAATGAATTTGTGGTGGTATTTATTGATGATATCTTGGTATACTCCAAAAGCTACGATGATCATCAAAATCACTTGTGCATTATCATGAAGACTCTGAGAAGACATGAATTATATGGGAAGTTTAGCAACTGGGAATTCTGGCTTCAAGAGATTTCTTTTCATGGCCATATTGTCTCCAAAGATGTAATCTATGTTGATCCTTCTATGAGTAAAGCAATCCAAGAATGGCCAGCACATACGAGTATAACTAAGGTATAAATTTTTATTGGTTTAGCAGGTTATTGTCGACGTTTCGTCCCGAATTTTGCCCGATTAGCTAACACATTAACAAATCTCCCAGGTAAAGGGATTAAATTTGTTTGGACAGAAGAGTGTGAAGAATGTTTCGAAGAACTGAATAGATGATTAGTCAATGCTCTTATATTGACTCTGCTATTGGGGAATGATGGGTTCGTTATTTGCAGTGATGCGTCGAAGAAAGGACTTGGTTGTGTCCTTATGCAGAATGATAGGGGTATTGCTTATGCATCACGATAGTTGAAAATTAATGAGAAAAACTATCCTACTAATAATCTTGAGTTAGCAGCTGTGATATTTTCTTTGAAGATATGAAGGCACTACCTCTATGGTGAAAAATGTGAGATTTATACTGATTAGAAGTGTTTGAAGTATATTTTCTCACAAAAAGAACTCAACATGAGGCAAAAGAGATGGCTTGAACTACTCAAGGATTATGATTGTACGATACACTACCACCCGGGGAAGGCAAATAGGGTGGAAGATGCTTTGAGCAGAAAAGATCATGGAGTTTTGAAAATGATGAGAATTGAAAGGGATCCTATTTTTATGGATCTTGTGAAGATGGATATGGGAATTACCATGGAAGGTGAAACATCAATACTTTTTCAAATGGCTGTCAAACCATCTTTACTAGAAAGGATAAAGAGTTCTCAGACTGGTGATGAAGAGTTTCAAAAGAAGATTAAAGCTGTGAATGATGGGATATTGAATGAATTTGTGTATGAATATGGAATTTTGAATATTGGGAAGAGATTTGTGTTCCCAATATACCTGATCTAAAAAGAGAATTGTTGGATGATACTCATAGTTCCAATTTCTCTATACACCCTGGGAGAACCAAAATGTATAGAGATTTGAAGGGACATTTTTGGTGGGACAACATGAAGTGGGAAATTGCTGATTTTGTGTCAATATGTATGGTTTTTCAACAAGTGAAAGATGGAAGGCAACATCCTGTAAGAGTATTGAAACATCTTCCCATACATGAGTGGAAATGGGATAATATTACAATGGACTTCGTCATGAGGCTACCAAAGACTCCTAGAAGGAATGATTCAATATGGGTAATTGTTGATCGACTTACCAATTCAGCACATTTCCTTTCTATAAGCGAGGATTTACCATTTGAACATCTAGAGAGAATATATATTAATAAAGTTGTGACACTTCATAGAGTACCCCTATCGATTGTTTCTGATCGTGATCCCCGTTTTACTTCAAGATTTGTGAAGAGTTTTCAGAAAGCCCTGGATAATGATCTTCGTTTGAGCACTGCTTACCACCCTCAAACAGATGGACAATCAAAACGATCTATTCAAACAGTAGAAGACCTGTTGAGATCATGCTCACTTGACTTTCAGGGTATGTGGGATCAATATTTACCTCTGGTAGAATTTTCCTATAACAATAGCTTCCATTAAAGTATTCGAATGGCACCATATGAAATGTTATATGGAAAGAGATTTCCCACACCAACCTATTGGGATGACCCTGGTGAAAGAAAAGTTGTCGGTCCAGAACTGGTGGAGGAAACGATCTAAAAGGTGAAGGTAATCAAAAATCACATAAATGTAGATCAAAGTAGGCAGAAGAGCTCTGCTGATAACCGATGTAAGGATTTGGAATTTCAAGTAGGAGATCATGTCTTCTTGAAGGTATCTCCATGGAAGGGAATTATACATTTCGGTAAGAAGGGTAAATTAAGTCCCAAGTACATCGGACCATTTGAAATTCTAGAATGAATTGGGGTCGTAGCTTACCGTTTGGCAATGCCGCCAATTCTCTTCAAAGTTCCCGATGTGTTCCACGTATCACTGTTGAGGAAATACATGCCTGACCCAATGCATGTACTCACTTACGAGGAATTAGAACTGGAACCCGATTTGTCTTATTGCGAAGAGACCATCAGGATTCTTGATACCAGAGAACAAGTGCTGAGAAACCGGACGACTCGTCTGGTAAAAGTTCTATGGAGAAAACATAAGATAGAAGAGGCAACGTGGGAACCTGAGGAACTTATGATGAAAAATCACCCGAGTCTTTGTACACAGTAATTTTATAGAAATTTTTGAGGATGATATTATTTGAAGGAGGGGAGAATGTAATACCCCAAGTTTCCATGGTATGCTTCCCTTTCAATAATACAGTAGCATGTTTTGTATGCAACTTCGAGTTCTAACACACACACCACAACCAATCGAACTAGCCGTTATGAATAGTAAAACCAACTTTTTGAAATTTTATAAATTTTATCTTTCAAAATGAACTTCATTTTTGGATTCATAATATCGAAATTATCCTAGGGTTAAATTTTGGTATTTTTCTGAAAACATTCAATTTTTGATGAATAATAAAAAAACACTGAGTTATAGTTTAAAACTGAATTTTTATTTAAATAATTATTAATATTATTGAAATTTAATTAAGGTAAAATAGATATATAATACCTATATAAGTTCAATGTAATTCATTAGAGTTAGTTTAGACTAATTTTAGATATATAAAAATGTTATTGAACTTTTCGCCGTCTTTTACCCACCTCGTAGGAGAATTTGGAAATTCGCATAAAACATAATTTTACCGCTTCTGTGAGTGGAATTTCAAAAATTCGAGAGACATGGTTAATATCAAGGAGTAAAATGTGGTTCAATGAGATGGAAATAATTTTTGGTGAATAGTTACTTTTTACTTTTATTTACCACGGTTAAAAGTAAATAGGGTAATTAAGGGTAAAAATGATATTAATATTACCTTAACCCATATCCTAATTCTAATGGACAAGTTTATCTCGTCCAAAAACAACCTTAGGAATAAAATAGTATCATCTAGGTCCACTTGGATTAGATTAGGACATTTATTATTATTTAATTCAAAGAAGAGTTAAAAGAGTTCAAAGCAATGTTTATTTACTAAAACATTTTTAATATAGGGTTATACATAATATAAATTCGATTATAAATATTCATTATAAATATAAGAAGATTTCCTACATAATGGTATTTTATTTATAGTATTTACACATTAAATAATTTAATATATTTATGACACAATGGTGATGCAGTAATTACCAAATTAATGAAATATTAAAATAATTGATATTGTAAATATAAAAGTAAATGTAATTTGAGACTTTTTATTAATTAAAATAATTTTATAGGTTAATATTACATATTAGGATTGGTTATATAAATTATTTTTGAAGTAATAATGGTGTTATAAAATTATCAACAACAAAATACCCAATAGTGTCAAAATTGACATAAAAGAGTTTTTAAAAAATATATTATATTATTAATTGATATTAAATTCATAAAAATATATGTTTCGGACAAGAGACTTATATCATGATAGGTGTATCATTAATGGACCAGTTGGGGGACTCTTGGAGGTATATAGTAAGTTTATTAACTATAGAATATAAAAATACAAAGTGCTATGCTAAGTGTCAAACTAATTAACTAACAGTTAAATCTAAAAAATAAAGTTAATATAATGACCCAAAATTGCCTAAATTCTATTGGTTGAGTGGTTTTCGACCCATACCTACCTTAACCTTTAAATAATACACTCTGGTTCCATTAGAAACCGAATATAAATTTATTGTAAAATAATGTTTCTGGCATTTCTAAAGGTGCCCATCACCCCTCTTATAAAAGGGAACTCCCCCTTCTCACTAATTCACACATTCAAAGCCTCTTGGATCAACCAACCCCTACCCAAATACTCTCTCAACGTCCCTTTATACAACCTAGTGGCCTAACTTTGATCATAAATCCAACCGAAGGAGCCGTTTTGATCAAATCAAAAGGAAGAACCCGAAGAAGAGGTAATGTTTTCACCCCACTTTTTCAAACTCATTTCTTCTTCATCTTCTCCTATCTTTGTTATTACCTTTCTAAAATAATAATTCCAGTATCTCCTATATACTGTGATATTATTATAAATATTGTACAACCATATTAATTATTCTTTCAATCCTTTGAATGACATGTCACCATACGTACATACGTACCGCTTACCGTATCCACGTTGTGGTGTAATTGTTATTAAATATATTATTATTTGGATGGGTATAACAATGATGTGTAATTAATTTAAATAATAAATATAACATGATAATGATTATTTATATATGATATACCATCCAATTATATATTATTTTAATATCAATAGAATGATATTGTCACTCGTGCGTACGTATGGACTATCGTCTCCACGAATGCGATGAGATTCATTCCCCATCATATCCATTAAATTCTAATTGTCATTTGATGATTAAAAGTAATGTTTAAGAAATTTATATCATTATGGATATGAATAAGGTACAACATATCCATAAAAAACATTACTTATATAACAAAACATATAAAAGAAAACGGGTAAGTTAATACCCGAAACAATGATAATACTATGATATTATTAATAAATCAATGTTAAAAGGTCATATATGATATCATAATTATGTATATGGTTCTTGTATAATTTAATAACAATTTTTTAACTAATATACATAAGGTTAACATACCATCTACTAAGCAAAAGTACAAGGTAATGGTTTATTTCACAATATCTTCATTATCTAAGGTTGTTTATACGTGATTATCTACTGGGACCTCTTTATCATCCACATATATGTTTTTTAAAAATGTATTTCAAATCATTCTTACTATATGAAATAATATGGGATAAATTCATTTATACCCTTGTTGACTTTTTATAAGAATTTTATAAAGGAATCTTTCTGTCGTTTTCCAAAAAATGTCCTTTTTAACCTTTTCGACAGAATTAAGGTAAGAATGTTTTTTTAACTTATACAGCGGGTGCGGCTATTTTCCACCATTAGAAAATTTTAGAAGCTTCCCTTACAAGATTATAAGAATATTTTCAAAGTAAATGTTTAATTTTATAATTATGTGACTTTTAAATGATTAAAAAAAGATATATTTCTCTCAAATTGTTAGGATTTCGTCTATGTCAACATCCATTGATGGATTTTAAACATATTTGAAGTTTAATTATTATGATACAAAACATACATATATTATTGAAGGTTTTGTGATATGTTTGACTGTGGATGTGTTATTTTTATACCATTCATGGTTTATGGAGAAACTATTGACAATTCGTCTGCTTGTTTTGATACGAATGTTTCTATTATGTTTAAACATGTTCATATGAGGAATGCATTGGACTTAATAAGTGACGGGTGGAGCTCTCTATAGCTCCTCGATGCATCGGTAGGTCTCATGAGGAAAACAAGTGACTCGGCATAAGGCCTTGACAAAATCTTATTTGTAGTGTTGGCACGAGGCCATGGCTATGTGGTTATGATAGTCTGGCATTATGCATTCCATAATTATGAAAGTGGTTATTGATATTGCATGTAATTATTTGACTTGTAAATATCCATGTGAATAAGTAAATGGAATTATTATATTTTATCTTTTCTATATTAGACTGAAGTTCAAGTTTAAAAGGCTATTGTTTTAGCTATACATTACCTTAAATGTTTCTGTTTATTTATGAATGTTTCCACTATATTATTATACTTACTGAGTATCTGAGATCACCCCTTTCAATGTTTTATTTTTACCAAGATGTGATGAAGTAATTTATGAATGACCTGCAGGGATAGTATGAGGGGATATGAAGACAAGATGTTATTGTAGTATTTTTCACTTTATGATGTTATGTAAACTATATGAATGTATCTAGTGTTTCCAAGGATACTAAACTAATCAGTCTTTCTAGATTTGATCTTTCTTGTGATCATGCCAATGTAATATAATAATGCACCGACTCTGGGAAAATGGGGTCGAGGCATTAAAGTTGGTATCAGAGGACGTTTAGTACAATCTTTTGAAGCTAGATTTAGATAAACTCTGATTAGAGCACATAGACCAAAGATGGACTTTGAGGATTAGTATAGAAGAACTTCCTAGAATTTTGCTATGGTAGAGATTTTATGAGTTTTCTGAGAAATACATCTTGTTCTGGATACGAGCAGGTAGAGGCGGCTCTGAAACAGATGTACGTAGGGGTAAAACTCGAAAAAACTACTTTGAGCTAGACTTAAATGATAACTGGTGCACGACAACTGGCCTTGCAGCACTCTTGGTTACGACAGTCCCAGGGGATATTCTTAGGATAACTCTCATTTTATTTACAAATAATTATTAAGGGTTTATGAGTATATAATTCCTCAAAGAATTTTTTTTATGATTATAGATTATATACATATATAGTTCAAATTATGTAAAGTGTTTTATTAGTCTGGAATTATGTATTTTGATTCATAAAGTGATCTTGTTTATGCCATTGTTGAGAAATGGAGCCTAGTGGAAGAAATGGAAACTGTATCAATGCACGAACTTCATGTAGGGATTTCCTTCCAGTTCATGATAATTATAGTGGAGCTGGTGATACAACTGGTGCTGATCAGCTTATCACCATACTTGGACAACTCACTCAGGTTATGAATATTAACCTTACCCATATGGAACACCTTGATCAAAAGCATGGAGGATCAATGTTAGATCGATTCAGGAGGCAGCGACCATCAACATTCAATGGGAGTACAAATCCATCAGTAGCTGAGAAATGGATAAGTTCTCTAGAGAAAATATTTTAGGCTTTAGGGAGTAGTAAAAGGGAAAAAGTTGTCATGGCAGTTTATCACCTCACTAGAGATGATGATCAATGGTGGTAATTGATTCAACACACAAATGAAGAAGATAAAGTATCAAATATGGAATGGAGGGAGTTCAAAGATCTGTTTTTAGAAAAATAATTTCCTCACGACCATCGAGCAGATATGGAAAGGCTGTTTATGAGTCTGAGACAAAAGTAGGATGAGAATGTCACAAAGTATGAGGCTAACTTTACAAGGATAGAAAGGTATACTTGAGATTATATACATAACCCAAGAAGTATGATTGATCGATTCTTTGATAGGGTTAAGATTAGTTGAAGTTCATTTATTATGATACAAAACTTGCATATTTTATTGAAGGTTTTCTGATATGTTTGACTGTGGATGTGTTATTTTTATACCATTCATGGTTTATTCAGAAAGTATTGACTTTTCGTATGCTAGTTTTAAATAAGAATGTTTATGTTATGTTTAAACCTGTTCAAATGGGGAAGGAATTGGACTTAATAAATGACTGGTGGAGCCCGCTATAGCTCCTTGATGCATTGGTAGGTCTCCTGAGACAAACTAGTGTCTTGGCACAAGGACTTGACAAAATCTTATTTGTAGTCTTGGCCAGAGGCCTTGGCTATGTGGTTATGATATTCTGGAGTAATGTATTCTATCATTCTAAAAGTGGTTATTGATATTGCATGTGATTATTTGACTAGTAGAATATCCTTGTGAATAAGTAAATGTCATTATTTCATTTTATCTTTGCCATATTATACTGAAGTTCAAGTTTAAAAGGCTTTTGTTTTAGCTATATATTGCCTTAAATGTTTCAGTTTATTTATGAATGTTTCCTCTATATTTTTATCCTTACTGAGCATCTGAGCTCACCCCTTTCAATGTTTTATTTTTCCCAGGATGTGATGAAGTATTTTATGAATGACCTATAGGGATAATATGAGGGGATATGAAGACAATATGTTGTTGTAGTAGTTTTCAATTTATGATGTAATGTAAACTTTATGAATGTATCTAGTGTTTCCAAGGCTACTAAAGTAATCGGTATTTTGAGATTTGATCTTTCTTTTGATCATTCCAATGTAATGTAACAATGCACCGACTCTGGGCAACTTGGTTCGGGGCGTTACAAGTATTATTTATGGCCTTGATGAACAAGATCTTTCATATGTACTTAGATTAGTTTGTGGTGGTGTTTGTGGATGAAATATTGGTTTACTCTAAGACTCATGACAATCATTCCCAACATCCTGACATCATCCTATGTAAACTGAGAATGAATTATCTATACACTATGATATCTCAAAGTTAGTTTTGGAATGATCGTGTATAATTGTTTCGGCACATAATCATTGAAGATGGTGTGGAAGTGGACCCAAAAAAAGTGCAGCTAGTAATTTCTTGGGAGTAGCCCAAAAATTTTTTTGATATCCAAAGATTTTTGGGATTAGCTGGTTATTAAATAAGGTTCATCCAGGAATTTTCCCGATTGGCAGCACCACTTACTGGTTTGAAAAAGAAAGGGATAAAGATTTATTGGATTAAAGCATGCGAGAATTCTTTCTAGGATTTGAATAAGTTCTTGACATTGGCACCAATTTTGATCTTACCTAAGACAGGTGATGAGTACAATGTTTATTGTGTCACATCAAGGATCAGACACAGAGCATTGTTGATGCAAGGGGATTGAGAATTTTCTTTAGGGGTCTCTGCAGTTGAGGAAACATGAATAGAATTAACCTATGAGTCACCTCAAGTTGGAAACAATGGTTTATGATATTATGTGTTAGTGACACTATATTTTGGGTGAAAAGTATTTAGTTTTTACAGATTACAAAATATTGACATTTATCTTTTTACAACATGAATTAAATATTCGACATAGAAGGTGGGTGGAATATATGTAGTCCTTTGATTTTGTACTGGCATATACACCCGAAAAGGGGAATAGTGTGGCTGATTCCTTGAGAAGGAAAACTCAGACTCAGTCGGAAGATGAGTCGAGTGTAGAGTGGAAGATGATGAATTTGCGGGAATAAATATGTGTTGTCATACCAGAGAGTCGGGAGTGGATGAATCTAATTTCTGTAAAAGTATATTCTAATCTCGTAGGACGGGTCAAAGACATGCAGTACGAGGATTCAGAGTGTTTAGCCTTAAGGAAAAACATTGAAGGTGGGGAGACACTTTCAGACTAGATAAAATATGATAACTAACTGAAAATTAACTTTTTATTATAATATCACTTTATAAGAAAATTGAGAAACTAGTCCCAAACAATCTGGAGGTGAAGTTTCATAGGAGAAAGAAAATCCATCAATGAAAAGCCTCAGCATATTTGTGATTTCTTCTCTATAAAGATTCATGTTCATAAGCCATACCTAAGAAGTAGGGTCATTGCCAATAACATCTTCAACATGACACACCATCTTTTCCTAGGTTTAAATATACTCTTGTTTGTTGATTTTCCGATCATTGAAGTCTCTCATCATAATCATATATTGGTTTTTGATCCATTCTTTCTTCTCGCTGTTGACCTACACTTGAATCAGTCATCCCATCAACTCTTCCTCTTCCTTTGGGATTTTGACATAATAATCTTCCTCCACCATCTCCTACTCATAGTGGAGGATATGTTCTTTAGAATCCTCATATGTTCTAGTAGAGTTAGAATTGTTGTTGTTGTCCCAAACATTATCTTGGGGATTCTCCTGCACAATAACCATGTGGGATGAAGACATCTCCTTCTTAGATATTTTCTATTTTTTACCTGATCGTGTTTCCATAGGTTTTGGTAAATGCGAGTATTCCTTGTGTCCTTTCCCCTTCTTCTTCCTAGGGGTTTCCCCTACTCCCGAGCCTTAGGATCCTCCTCAGACTCCACATCTTCTATAATTCCTCCATCCAGGTCATAGGGAATATCCTGGATAGACTCAAAGGTATCCAAACACTCAAACAAGTTTTGAGTCTGCATATCATTTTGAACCGAAGTCATTCCTGCTGTTTGACTGTTTACCCCCGAAATACACTACTTGAGATGAAGTTCCGTTGCCCCCACTTCTGACCACACCATAATTTCCTTCCCAGATAAATTCCTACCATCATCTTGAGTTGACTACAAAGACGATTCATCAATCTGCACTACATTACCCAGCTATGGTTCCCTCAAATCCTCCTTTAGCAGATCGAAAATCCCCAACATAGGGGGTTCATCAATTTTTTTTCCATAGATCTATTCACCATTGGCTTGCCCACCAGGAGGTTATTCTGGATATCATCATTCCCCTTCCTCCCACTCACTGTCACCTTCTCCTAATGTCCTCCCCTTCTGCAAACGACGACCGAGTGACCCAGTCTACTGCAAGAAGAGAAAAACTCCACCCAATGATCGAAGAACATTGGTTGTTTACATCATACCTACTCACTAGCTTTAATCCACACTTATTCAACCTGTGGTCTTGACACATCCACCTCCACACACATGATTGGGTTGATTAGATGACACACATAAGCAGTACGTGAATCCAAATAGAGAAATCAAACCACTATATTTCAAAACATACATAGAATTGCATGATTCTGGAATGGAAGAGGACGTTGAGGAAGACTAACCCCAACCAAGACTATAAGAGAATCATGATTCTAGTATAAATCGCATCTCCGTAGAAATAGATAGAATCCGCATCCACCGTATTTTCTAGGAGCACACGACAGAGCATTAACATGGTCCTCCGATGAAGAACAATGCACCATCAAATGCCTTTTATCCAGTAGACCAATAACTACTCATTCTTTTAGACCCATATGATAAAAGAAAAACCTGTCAAATTCATCCACTGAATGCAATTTGTTCCTAAATCAAGCAACCAACATTAGATGCTGTAAAATCGCTACCTCTAAAACTCTTGTGTCGACAATGGACTCACATGGTCTCATTCTCAAATACCAGGGACCTTCGGGTCTAAATTGATCGTAAGAAATCTTGGAATGATAGCTAGATCGATGAAGGGATAGAAGTCGCATATCTAGCCATTATGAGGAAGTCGAGGATCCTCCCCCCCCTCTCTCTGAATAGCAGTAGATGGGGAAGCATCGTCGACCCCATTAGGGTTTGGCCATCTCCACATCAAGCTCCCCCTCCAGTATTCAGTATTCGAAGAATAAAATACCAGATAATAGATGAGGATGATATCATCTATGTGAATGATTAGGTTTTTGTGTCTAGGATTATGCGAGAGGAACTCATGCGGGAATTTCCTGCTTCAATGTGGGTGGTACATCCAGGGGTGAAAAAATGTACAGTGACTTAGGCTAATAGTTTTGGTGGCCAAAAATAAAAAATGAGATATTAGGGTTTGTAACAAGATGTTTCACCTGTCAATAGGTTAATGTAGAGCATCAATAACCTAGAGGCCTATTGCAGCCATTACCTATTCTGGAATGGAAGTGGGATAAAGTAACTATGGATTTCATGGTAGGACTTCCAAAGACTCTTAGGAAGAGTGATGCAATTTGGGTCATTGTGGATCCATTAATGAAGGTATCACACTTCATTCCTATTAAGCATACCTTTATAGTAGAGTAGTTTGGAGAACTGTATAGGAGAGAGATAGTTTATTTTCATGGGTGGCCACAGACTATAGTTTTAGATCACAATTCATGCTTTACTTCATGCTTATAGTAGGTCTTATAGAAGGTTCTTGGTATATAGGTTTTGTTAAGTGTGGCCTTCCACCCATATACATATGGGAAATTAGAGCATACCATACAGGTGTTAAAGGATATGCTACGAGAGTGTGTGCCTGACTTTGGTGGATATTGGGAGAAGAAGTTGGAATTAATGGAGTTCGCCTTTAATAATAGTTATGAAGAAACTATACATATGGAATAGTATGAGGAACATTATGGTAGACATTGTAGATCACCACTTTGTTGGTTATAGGTGGGTGAGTTAGAGCTGTGGGAGCACAATCTCTTTCGGGAGACATCAGAGCAGGTGAAGATGGTTCAAAAATGTATGATTATGGATCAAAGTAGGTAGATGTCATATGATGATAGGCAGAGAAGACCCAAAGTGTTTAAAAAAGGTGATCGTGTATTCATTCGAGTGTCGCCTAGATTGGGTCATAACAAGATAAAGAGGTAGGGAAAGTTGGCACATTGGTTTGTGGGACCGTTTGAGGTGCTAGAGAGAATTGGTTCGGCCGCGTACCGATTAGTAATTCCCCAGAAATTCAGCACTATGAGTGATGTTTTCCATGCATCAAAACTACGATAGTATCACCCCGACCCTTCTCGTGTGATTGATGTGGAAGTGGTTGACCTAGAGATAGATTAATCCTTTGAGGAGAATATGATACGTGTGTTAGGTCGAAATGAGAATGTGTTATGGGTAAAGTTCGTGCCGTTATTTCATGTGTTATGGAAACATGGAAGTGTTCCAAAGGAAACATGGGAATGAGAGACAGACATGAGGGCTCAATGGCCCAGTCCTTTTTGCCTAGAATCTTAGAGAAGTTTGCTAGTACAGCTTGAGGAAGAGCTGTTATAAGGTAGGGAGATTGAAATACCCAATCCTTTTATGGAGAAATCTTGACTGTGTTTTCTGGTAATTATTGTTGTTTTTTAGGTACCTTTGGTATGGGATAAAATATGCGGTGTTTTGGGTGATGTTTATAAGGAATTGGGAAGACATGGGCTATGAATAGTTAGTGCATGGTTTGGCCAGACCATACACAAGATAACCATGTAGACAGTTGAGGTTGACACGGTTGGTGCACGACTCACCTAACCTTTTTCTATCAGGTTGTGCGGGTAGTGGAAGACCGGACAATTAGTGCACAGTTTGGTCTAACCATGGGGCTTCATAGGTGAAACCGTGCAGGCGGCCTAGTACTTACCCAAAATTTGAATTAAAACCACCTGATGTCTTGGGATTGATGAATTCCAGTTGTTTCTAAAACCACTCGGAGAGATTCCAAGGTGATCCGAACACCGTTCTTCGAGATCAAAAGCTCAGATTGAAGATCTTATCTCTTCCCAATAAGTGGGTTTCATCCTGTTGCTTCTCCCATTTTTTCCATTAACATTTCTAGAAATTTTCATTGAATATTTCCCCAATTTTCTTGGATCTAAACCTATGGGTTGACATGTAGATCTATGATTGTGGATTTAGATCTAGTTTTTCTAGATCATGATTTCCTTTGATGTTAATTTTGGTTTAGGGTTTTAGATCTGAAACAAGATCGATGATGTTGTGCCACTCAATTTTTTGGGATTTCCATTTGGATAACTTCTGTTAATAAACCAAGGTAGGTGTTCTAAATTATACTCCCGTAGTCATGATTTTTGATATGTGTATGTGGGCTTAGGATATTCTGAATTCCCTTGATAAATTATTTCATAAATTGGAGTAATTAAGAAAGTGGAATTGAATTTTTATTACCTTGGTTATTTATTTATAGGTGAATCATAGAACAAATGAATGGTGGGGTTTCCCAAATAGATATTTTAGGGATTTTTTATGGCTTGAGATGTTGTATTTTAGATATTGAAATGTTATGTCAAAGTAATTAATTTGGGGGGGGGATAATTATTAAATAATGACATTGGCTATGTAAGATAATTAATTGTGAGAATTAATTATGTTCCATCATGTTGAACAAAGATAATTAATTGAGGGAATTAATTATGTGCACATATTTTGATCAAAGATAATTAATTGGGATAATTAATTATGACATGTTGAGATTTCATTTGGATAATTAATTGTGATGAATTAATTGTTGAATGAGATTTGGGTTGATGGATTAAATAATTGATGAATTAATTAATGGGTTATGTGTTTAGTTAATTTTTTAATTTAGTAATGGCATTTGATTAATTTAACAAATCATTGGATTAGTAATGGGATATTGTGGAAAATTACTATAAATTAGTGAAGGATTAAATGGTTGGGATTTTTTGTGGTGATAGACAAGGCTTTCTAGACTAATTAGAAGTTGGTACTTTAACATGGTGTTCCTCCCCAATAGATATCCCATCTTGAGATAATGGGGTGCTAGGCATGAAGACCAAAACTGAATGAGAAAAGGATTTCTAGGCATGAAGGCCTACACTCAATGAGATTGTGGTGCTCGACATGATGACCTACACCAAATGAATGATAATAATGAATAATGATTTCAATGAGATTTGTGGTGCTAGGCATTACGACATACACAAAATGATTAATGATAATGAATGATCATTAAAATGAGAAACATGAATTAAAACTAGGCTTAATGTGATGATTAAAGATTAAATGACAATGTGATAATAGTATAAATTATGAATTGTTTTAATTTCTTCATAAAAATGCATGCACTATCTTTTGACTGGACTCGATTTAGACACCGTTGGTGGTGGCCTACTGAGTTGTACTCACACCTTATTCGGGCCGCCTGATTGGCACCCAAGTAGACTAGGTCGTTGAAGTACTTGATTAGGGGAAGGCCCTATAATATGTTTTAGTTTGGGATTGTAGCATGGGCGAGTGAATCAGATGTGGTTTAGGACCCGTGTGGGAGTTCTTGTGTCTTTACTTTCAGTTGCATTGTAGACAATTGACATTTGCATTGTCATAGCATGTTTCACATTTCAATTGTGCATTGTATTTTAATTATTTGGTTATCATATGAGATGTATTTGTTCTTATTATTTATAAGCTTCCACACTTGGTTATTGTTATTTTCTTATCTTGGTATTTTTTCTGACAAATAAGGGTATAGTCTCCCAAAGACTGACTTACCAGACCATTGCTTCTAGTGGTCACCCTCTAGCATATGGGGAGGCACACTTGAGGGCATGTGGACACCTGGCTCGGGGCACCATTCAATGGCTCCTAGGTTGGGATGTCACAGAAATTGATTGGAATTCATAATAGTGTTGACTCTTATGGAACCATGGGATCAGTTAGATTATGCATAGATGGAATGGACTTTAGTTGATAATTAATGAAAAGTTGAAATGTTATAACATTAATTAATAGATAATGAATTTATTATTGTGAAATTAAAATGCTAAAAAAATAATTAATTTAATGTTTTTATAGAATGAATTTATTCTTATAGGATATCTAGTCATTAGTAGTGGAAGTCGGGCTTCTGAGAGATGATTGCTGCAGTTGGATCTGAGTATAGGTTGATTCTTGTAGTGTGGTATGATTTATAAATATTTTTTTGTATGATTTATTAGAAATCCCCACTGATTTCGGTTGGTATTATGACACTTAGTAAACTTAGGGATGGTATTTTCCCCAATATCAATGTTGGTGGGGAAAGGATGACTTACTAACCACCCTTTCCCTGCTCCCTTCTCCTGGAAATATCCATGTAGGCACAATAGTTATCAATCACATAAATATGTTTGTAGAGGGGGGTCAGGCAATATGGTTATTTCATACATATGAATATCTTGATATACTATTTTTAGTATTATTATAGGTATTTCATGCATGGGTTTTTGTGGATTGAGGTATAATACTCAGCATACGGGCTGTAGTGGTTCCCGAAAACTACTTGGTTACTATCTGGTGATGTGGAATTAGATGATGAGATTATATGATGCACAATGTTTATGGAATGTCATGAGATGATTTGATGCATGAGAATCATTATATATTATAGTTTCCAAAAAGTATTTGAGAAGGCATACATTTGGAGAGAGATGGCTCAGTGTGTTTGGGAAAAACAATAAACCTATGGGGAATTGATTGTGGGGTAAATCCTCTTGTTATTATGTTGGATATTATCTTATTACATGTATATGATACTCGGTGAGATATCCATTGGGAGCTTGGGAATCTATCATAAATGTTTTGGTGATGAGAAGAGTTCACTTGTTATTAATGGGGATTCAGTATGCTTTCTTTAACTTTTGCATGACAGGCTCCGAGGAGGATCCTATAAAGTATACATGATTTGATCACCCTGTATTTACATAAACAATTTTTTTAGAATCCTAGGTGATAATTGGAGATTCTGTTGTACATTACTATCTCATGAGTTTTTCATTATCTATTTAGGCAATCATAGTCATTATTGAGGAATATATTTAGGTACTCACAGTATGTTTTACAGTTTTCCATCTGTATGATATTACATGCATGTCCTTGGAAGTTTTTACTTTATCTTCAGTAGTAGTTTTATGGTGTTTTTTTATCTTCTGTCCCTTTCATCATGTACTTTATAGAGGGTAATATCTCCCATCAATGTTTATGATCTACCCTCAGTACTTGTAACCCACCTGTGGATATCATAGGTTGGATTTATGCTTTATTATCTACCTTACCTCATTACTGACCTATGAGGGGTGACATTGGGGGGCGGGGGTCATGAACGAGTGATATCAAAGGATCAGTTTGATGGATAATATTGAGTTTGGTGGTAGAAATAGGTGAGGACTAATTTGATTTTCATAGAAACATTGTCAGTTGAGCCCAGTAAGAAATGTAAATAAGCAGTATGGGAAATATTTATATTTGTGACATGGTTTTTGCGATGGGGAGGTGTCTTGTCACATATAGTCCATCTGGAAGGACTATTTGTGACTAGGCCCTCTTCTTGTTGCAAATAATTAGATATTTTCCATGGAGATATGGGCCCCATCATAATAGGTTTCACACGAGTTACACGCCAAACTACTGGAAGGGTATTTGCGATTGGTATATAAGCTAATCGTAAATACACGACGACATTTTTTAGTATTTACAATGGGATTTAACGCCTATCGCAAATAACTTTTTATCCACCGACCCTAATCTATAGGCCGGTTAGCATTTGTGATGGGTCCCACCACTAATAATCTATCATATATATACCCCCATCTGTTTCACCCATTACACTCCTATCTCCACCCCTCCCTCCCTCTCTACTTACATTTCTTCTCTCAATTTTTTTTCACTGTTTAAATTTCTAAATCGGAGCAATATTCGGGACTTATATCATCCAAAAGATTCAGTTTTAAGGTATCATGATATTTCTTTTATTTTTTAGTTAATTCATTTTATTTTATATTAGTGATAATTTATGTTAATTTGCTGCAATTAAGTTGTATTAGAATTAGATAGTTTTATTTACCATTATTTATTATTAAAAATAATTACGTGTGATTAGTATTAATTAATATTACTTAATAGCTATTATATTAATTATTATTCATTTTTAATAATTAGTATTTATTATAAAAATTATTAATAAGTATTGATAATTAACCGTAATTAGTAATAATTAGCGATAATTAGTAATAAATTGAACTAAATTATTATAAATACTAAAAATTAGTAATTAGTAATAAAATGTAAAAATAAGTAATAAATTTTAATAAATTTTAATAATTAATAATAAGTTGAAATAAATAGTAATAAATGGTAATAATTATAAATAAAATTTAATTATTCTTAATAAATTTTAATAAATTTTAATAAATTGGATTAAATTGTCATAAACTGTAATAGTTAATAATATTTTGTAATAATTAGTAATAAGTTGTAATAATTAGTAATTAATTGTAAAAATTAGGTATAAATTGAAATAATTTGTAATAAATTGTAATAATTAGTAATAAATGGTAATAATTAGTAATAAATTGGAATAATTAGTAATAAATTGTAATAATTAGTAACAAATTGTAATAGTTAGTAATAAATTGTAATAATTAGTAATAAATTGTAATAATTAGAAATAAATTCTAATAATTACTAATAAATTGTAATAATTAGTAGTAAATTGTAATAATTAGTAATAAATTTTAATAATTATTAATAAATTGTAATAATTATTAATAAATTGTAATAATTAGTAATTAATTTTAGTAAATTGTAATAAATTGTAATAAATTGTAGTAAATTGATGTAAATTATAATAATTAATAATAATTTGTAATTATTTGTAATAATTAGTAAAATTTTGTAATAATTAGTAATAAATAGTAGTAATTATAAATAAATTAAAATAATTAGTAATAGATTGTAATAATTAGTAATAAATTGTAATAATTAGTAATAAATAGTAATAATTAGGAAATAATTATAATAATTAATAACAAATTTTTACAATTAGTAATAAATGTTAATTATTAGCAATAAATTGTAATATTTATTAGTAATACATTATAATAATTATTAATAAATGGCAATAATTAAAAATAAATTAGTAATAAATTAGTAATAACTAGTAATAAATTGTAAAAATTAGTAATAAATTGTTATAATTAGTAATAAATTATCATAATTAGTAATAAAATTTAACAATTAGTAATAAATTATAATATATTGTTAAAATAAGTAATAATTAGTAATAATTAGTAAAAAATTGAAATAATTAGTAATAAATTATAATAATAATTAATAATTATTAATAAATTATAATAAATTGTAATAATTAGTAATAATTGGGAATAATTAGTAATAAATAGCAATAATTAGTAATAATTAGCAATAATGAGAAAAAATTAGCATAAATTAGTAATAATTAGCAATAATTAGAAAACAAATTAGCAATAATCAGTAATAATTTGAAATAATTAGTAATAATTAGCAATAATTAGTAATTATTAGCTATAATTAGTAATGATTATTAATAATTAGCAATACTTAGTAATATTTAGTAACAATGATGAATAAATTATAATAAAATCTAATAATCAGTAATAATTAGCAGTAATTAGTAATAAATTGTAATAGCTAATATTAAATTGCAACAATTAGTAATAAATTATAATAATTAGTAGTAATTAGTGAAAATTAGTAATAAGTTTGAATAATTTTTAATAAATATTAATAATTATTAATAATTAGTAATAATTAGTAATGAGTTGTAATAATTTTTAATAAATTGTAATAATTTGTTATAATTAGTAATAATTAGGAATTAATGGTAATAAATAGGAATAATTAGAAATAATTAGTAATATTTATTTATATTTAGAAATAATTGGTAATAATTAGCAGTAATAAGTAATTATTAGAAATAATTAGTAATAATTAGAAATAGTTAGTAATAAATATCAATAATAAAGAATAAATAACAGTAATGAGTAATAATTTGAAATAATTAGTAATATATATCAGTAATTAATAATTAATATCAATACTTAAGAATAAATAGAAATAATTTGAATAATTACTAATTATTAGAATAATTAGTAATAATTAGAGTAATTAACAATTAATAGAATCATTGGAAAAAATTAGCACAATTTATAGAAGAGTAATAGTTAGTAATAAATTGACCCAACTTGTAGCGGATTGGCAGTATTTATTTTTCTTGATGTCTCATCTCCTTGAAAATTTCTACCACTAAAATAACTATAAAATTATAATTCCACATAAGGATATCCATTTTTGTATGTACAATAATGGACATGACTATGTAAGTGTATATTTTTCATTCTGATTTCAGTCTGAGAAAGTTACAAGGAGATAAACTGTCAGGGAAAAGACGCTCTATTTCCTGACGCCTCATCTCTTTATAAATTTATCCCACTGAAATCACTACAAAAAAAACTTCTCTAATGTATGGATATCCATTTTCATATGCACGATAATGGAGTGTAGGGAGGCCTCACTACGCTACTCTCTATTCTCATCCATAGAAAAATGGACTTCCATACATCAGAGAATATTTTTCATAGTGATTTAAGTTGGAGAAAGTTCAAAGGAGATGAGTCGTCAAGCAAAAGTGATTCCACCAATCCACTGAAAATTATGATTCTCGTAATTAGTGCAGATTAGTTTAAATTAGAGGTAATTACCTATAATTAGTGGTAATTAGTATAAATTATTATAAACATGTGTGTATTATTATATATTTAATAAAAAATACTATAAATAACTATGAAATAATTTAAATTGTTATAAATTTATAGAAAAGTAAAAAAATTTCACATTTTTTTGTGTTTTTCTTATATCAAATAATTTTTTATAAACTAATTATTTTATATTTTTTTAGAGAAATATAGAACAAGGAATTTGAAAACAATCATTATTAAATAACCATTCTTAGATAAGTCAATGAAGGAATCCAAACAAGTTTGGTTTTAATCCTGTATATATTGATCATGTTGAAGCTTTCTTATCATCTTCATCATAAAAACCTAAATTTGTTTCATAAGGGAAAATTAGGTTTCCTTGTCAAAAATATGATTTGAGGATGTTTGAAACATTTGAAAACGTTGGGGGTTATCTATTGAATTTGGGTTTTTATGTAGATCTTGTTTGTTGGTATCAACATGGTGAATGCAGTTCCAGTTAAGATATTAATAATTTGGAATTTCAAGTAGGAGATCATATTTTCTTGAAGGTATCTGCATGGAAGAGAATTATACATTTCGGTAAGAAGGGTAAATTGAGTCCCAGGTACATCGGACCTTTCGAAATTCTAGAAGTAATTGGGGTTGTAGATTACCATTTCGCAATACCGCCAATTCTCTCCAAAGTTCACGATGTGTTCCACGTATCACTGTTGAGAAAATACATGCCTGACCCAACACATGTACTCACTTACAAGGAATTAGAACTGGAACCTGATCTATCTTATTGCGAAGAGACCATCAAGATTCTTGATACCAGAGAACAAGTGCTGAGAAACCGGACGACTCGTCTGGTAAAAGTTCTATGGAGAAACCATAAGATAGAAGAGGCAACGTGGGAACCCGAGGAACTTATGATGAAGAATCACACGAGTCTTTTTATACAGAAATTTTCTAAAAATTTTGAGGAAGAAATTATTTGAAGGATGGGAGAATGTAACCCCCCAAGCTTCCACGGTACACTTCCCTTTCAACATTACATTAGCGTGTGTTGTACGCAACTTCGAGTTCTAACACACACACCACAACCAATCAAACTAGCCGTTATGAATAGTAATAACCACATTTTGAAATATTATAAATTGTATAATTCAAAATGGACTTCATTTTTGGATTCGGAATATCGAAATTAGCCTAGGCTGAAATTTTGGTATTTTTCTAAAAACATTCAATTTATGATGAATAGTAAAAAACACTGAGTTATTGTTTAAAACCGAATTTTTATTTATATAATTATTTATATTATTTAAATTTAATTAAGGTTAAAATAGATACATAATACCTATATAAGTTTAATGTAATTCATTGGTGTTATTTTAGACTAATTTTAGATATATTAAAATTTTATTGAACTTTTCACCGTCTTTTACCCACCTCCTAGGAGAATTTGGAAATTCACATAAAACTTAATTTTACCGCTTCTGTGAGTGGAATTTAAAAAATCTGAGACACATGGTTAATATCAAGGAGTAAAATGTGGTTTAATGAGATGAAAATAATTTTTGGTGAATAGTAACTTTTTACTTTTTTTACCACGGTTAAAAGTAAATAGGGTAATTAAGGGTAAAAATGATATTAATATTACCCTAACCCATGTCCTAACTCTATTAGGAAAGTGTATCTCGACCAAAAGACTTATATCATGATAGGTGTATCATTAATGGACCGCTTGGGGGTCTCTTGGAGGTATATAGTATGTTTATTAACTATAGAATATAAAAATACAAAGTGACATGGTAAGTGTCAAACTAATTAACTAATAGTAAAATCTAAAACATAAGGTTAATATAATGACCCAAACCTGTATAAATTCTATTGGTTGAGTGGTTTTCGACACATCCCTACCTTAAACTTTATATAATACACTTCAGTTCCATTAGAAACCGATTATGAATTTATTGTAAAATAATATTTCTAGCTTTTCCAAAGGTGCCCCTCACCCTTCTTATAAAAGGGCACTCCCCCATCTCAATAATTGACACATTCAAAGCCTCTTGGCTCGGCCAAACCCATCCCAAATACTCTCTCAACGTCCCTAAATACAACTAGAGTCCTTACTTTGATCAGGAATCCATCCTAAGGAGCCCTTTTGATCAAATCAAAAGGAAGAACCTGAAGAAGAGGTAATGTTTTCACCACCCTTTTTCAAATTCATTTCTTCTTCAACTTCTTATTTCATTGTTATTACCATTATAAAATAATAAATCCAGTATCTCCTTTATACTGTGATATTATTATAAATATTGTACAACCATATTCATTATTCTGTCCATCCTTTGAATGACTTGTCACCATACGTACGTACGTACCGCTTACCGTCTCCACGTTGTGGTGTAATTGTTATTAAATATATTATTATTTGGATGGGTATAATAATGAAGTTTAATTCATGTGAATAATCAATATAACATGATAATGATTCTGTATATATGATATACCATCCAATTATATATTATTTTAATTTCAAAAAATTGATATTGTCACTCGTGCGTACGTACGGACTACCGTCTCCACGAACGTGATGAGATTCATTCCCCATCATATCCATTCAATTTTAATTGTCATTTGATGATTAAAAGTGATGTTTAATAACTTTATATCATTCTGGATATGAATAAGGTACAACCTATCCATAAAAACCACAACTTATGTATCAAAACATATAAAAGAAAACGAGTAAGTTTATACCCGAAACAATGATAATACTATGATATTATTAATAAATCAATGTTAAAATATCATATATGATATCATAGTTATGTATATGTTTCTTTTATAATTTAATAACAATGTTTTAACTATTATAAACGATGTTAACATACCATCGACTAAGGGAAGGTACAATGTAATGGTTTATTTCACAATCTCTTCATTATCCAAGGTAGTTTATACGTGATTGTCTACTGGGACCTCTTTATCATCCACATCCAGTTTCCTTTAAAATGTATTTAAAATCATTCTTAATATTTTAAAGACTATGGGATAAAGTCATTTATAACTTTTTTGACTTTTTATAAGACTTTTATAAAGGAATATTTCTGTCATTTTCCAAACAAGGTCCTTTTTAACCTTTTCGACAGAATTAAGGTAAAAATGTTTTTTTAACTTATACAGCGGGTGTGGCTATTTTCCGCCATTATAAAATATTCGAAGCTTCCCTTGAAAGCTTATAAGAATATTTTAAAAGTAAATGTTTAATTTTATAATTATTTGACTTTTAAATGATTTAAAAAAAGAGATATTTCTCTCAAATTTTTTTGATTTCATCTATGTCAACATCCTTTGATGGATTTTAAGCTTATTTGAAGTTTATTTATTATGATACAAAACTTCCATATATTATTGAAGGTTTTGTGATATGTTTGACTGTGGATGTGTTATTTTTATACCATTCATGGTTTATGGAGAAACTGTTGACAATTTGTATGCTAGTTTTGATACGAATGTTTATGTTATATTTAAACCTGTTCATATGAGGAATGCATTGGAATTAATAAGTGATGGGTGGAGCCCACTATAGCTCCTAGATGCATCGGTAGGTCTCATGAGACAAACTAGTGTCTTGGAACAAGTCCTTGAAAAATTCTTATTTGTAGTCTTGGCACGAGGCCATGACTATGTGGTTATGATAGTCTGGCATTATGCATTCCATTATTATGAAAGTGGCTATTTATATTGCATGTAATTATTAGACTTGTAAATATCCATGTGAATATGTAAATGGCATTATTATATTTTATCTTTTCCATGTTATTCTAAAGTTCAAGTTTATAAGGCTTTTTTTAGCTATACATTTCCTTAAATGTTTCTGTTTATTTATGAATGTTTCTGCTATATTGTTATCCTTACTGAGTATCTGAGCTCACCCTTTTCAGTGTTTTATTTTTACCAGGATGTGATGAAGTAATTTATGAATGACCTGAAGGGATAGTATGAGGGTATATGAAGACAAGATGTTGATGTAGTAGTTTTCACTTTATGATGTAATGTAAACTTTTTGAATGTATCTAGTGTTTCCAAGGATACTAAACTAATCGGTCTTTCGAGATTTGATCTTTCTTGTGATCATGCCAATGTAATGTAATAATGCACCGACTCTGGGAAACTAGGGTCAGGGCATTATAGTTGGTATCAGAGGAAGTTTAGTACAAGCCTTGGAAGCTATATTTAGATAAACTCTGATTAGAGCACATAGACCTAAGATGGACTTTGAGGATTAGTATAGAAGAACTTCCTAGAATTTTGGTATTGTAGAGATTTTGTGAGTTTTCTGAGAAATACATCCCATTCTGGATACGAGTAGGTAGAGGCGACTCAGACACAGATGTACCTAGGATTAAAACCCGAAAACACGGCTTTGAGCTAGACTCGAATGATAACTGGTGCACGACAACGGGGCTTGCCGCACTCTTGGTTATGACACTCTCGGGGGATATGCTTAGGATAACTCTCATTTTCATTACAAATCATTATGAAGGGTTTAAGAGTATATAATTCCTCAAATAAATTTATTTTATGATTATGGATTATATCCATAAATAGTTCAATTTATGTTATGTGTTTTATTAGTATGGAATTATGTATTTTGATTCATAAAATTATCTAGTTTTTGCCATTGTTGAGAAATGGAGCCTAGCAGAAGAAATGGAAACCGTGTCAATGCATGAAATCCATGTAGAGATTTCCTTCCTGCTAATGAAAATTATAGTGGAGCTGGTGATACAACCGGTGCTGATCAGTTTATCACCATACTAGGACAACTCACTCAGGTTATGAATAATAACCTTACCCATATGGAGAACCTTGATCCATAGCGTGGAGGATCAATGTTAGAACGATTCATGAGGCAGCAACCATCAACATTCATTGGGAGTACAAATCCATTAGTAGCTGAGAAATGGATAAGTTCTCTAGAGAAAATATTTCAGGCTTTGGGGAGTAGTGAATGGGAAGACGTTTTCTGGGCAGTTTATCGCCTCACTGGAGATGATGATCAATAGTGGTAATGGATACAAAACACAAATGAAGATGATGAAGTACCAATTATGGAATGGAGGGAGTTCAAAGATCTGTTTTAAGAAAAATACTTTCCTCGTGATCATCGAGAAGATATGGAAAGGCCATCTCTGAGTCTGAGACAAAAGGACGATGAGAATGTCACAAAGTATGAGGCTAACTTTACAAGGTTTCCATGGTACGCTAGAGATTATATACATAACCCAAGAAGTAAGATTGATCGATTCTTTGATGGGTTAAGCTTATTTGAAGTTGATTTATTATGATACAAAACTTACATATTGTATTGAAGGTTTTGTGATATGTTTGACTGTGGATGTGTTATTTTTATACCATTCATGGTTTATGGAGAAAGTATTGACATTTCGTATGCTAGTTTTAAATACGAATGTTTATGTTATGTTTAAACCTGTTCATATGGGGAATGCATTGGACTTAATAAGTGACTGGTGTATCCCGCTATAGCTCCTCGATGCATCGGTAGGTCTCATTAGAAAAACTAGTGTCTTGGCACAAGGCCTTGACAAAATCTTATTTGTACTCTTGGAACGAGGCCTTGGATATGTGGTTATGATAGTCTGGCATTATGCATTCCATCATTATAAAAGTGGTTATTGATATTGCATGTTATTATTTGACTATTATAATATCCATGTGAATAAGTTGATGGCATTATTTCATTTTATCTTTTCCATATTATGCTGACGTTCATGTTTAAAGGCTTTGGTTTTAGTTATACATTGCCTTAAATGTTTCTGTTTATTTATGAATGATTCCGCTATATTGTTATCCTTATTGAGCATCTGATCTAACCCATATCAATGTTTTATTTTTCACAGGATGTGATGAAGTAATTTATGAATGACCTGCAGGGATAGTATGAGGGGATATGAAGACAATATGTTGTTGTAGTAGTTTTCACTTATGATGTAATGTAAACTTTATGAATGTATCTAGTGTTTCCAAGGCTACTAAACTAATCGGTATTTCGAGATTTGATCTTTCTTGTGATCATGCCAATTTAATGTAAAAATGCACCGACTATGGGAAACTGGGGTTGGGGCGATACAAGTAGTATTTATGGCCTTGAAGAACAAGATATTTCATCTGTACTAAGATTAGTTTGTGGTGGTGTTTGTGGATGACATCTTGGTGTACTCTATAACTCATGACGATCATTCCCAACATCCTGACATCATCCTAGGTAAAATTAGAGAGAATTACCTATACGTCAAGATATCTAAAATTTAGTTTTGGAATGAAAGTGTACAATTTTTTCAGAACATAATCATGGAAGAAGGTGTGGAAGTGGACCCAAAAAAGTGCAGCTAGTGATTTCTTGGGAGTAGCACAAAAATATTTTTGATATCCAACGCTTTTTGGGATTAGTTGGTTATTAAATAAGGTTAATCCAAGATTTTTTCTGATTGGAAGCAGCACGTACTGGTTTGAAAAAGAAAGGGATAAAGATTGATTGGATTGAAACATGTGAGAATTCTTTCTAGGAGTTGAAGAAGTTCTTGACATCAACACCAATTTTGATCTTACCCGAGTCAGGTGAGGAGTACAATGTTTATTGTGTCACATCAAGGATCATAGTCGGAGCATTGTTGATGCAAGGCGATCAAGAATTTTCTTATGGGTATCTGCAGTTGACGCAACATGAATAGAATTTTCTTAGTGACACTATATTTTGGGTGAATTTTTTTTTAGTTTTTACAGATTAAAAAATATTGACCTATAACTTTTCACAACAAGAATTAAATCTTAGGCATAGAAGGTGGGTGGAATATATGTTGTCCTTTGATTTTGAACTGGCATATACACCTGAAAAGGGGAATAGTGTGGCTGATTCCTTGAGACGGAAAACTCAGACTCAGTCGGAAGATGAGTCGAGTGTAGAGTGGAAGATGATGAATTTTGCTGGAATAAATATGTGTTGACGTACCGGAGAGTCAGGAGTGGATGACTCTGATTTCGGTAGATTTATATTCTAATCTCTTAAGATGGGTCAAAGACATGCAGTACGAGGATTCAGAATGTTTAGCCTTAAGGAAAAACTTTGAATGTGGGGGGACACTTTCAGACTGGATAAAATATGAGAACTAACTGAAATTTAACTTTTTATTATAATATCACTTTATAAGAAAATTGAGAAACTAGTCCCAAAAAATCTGGAGGTGAAGCTTCATAGGAGAAAGAAAATCCATCAATGAAAAGCCTCATCCTATTAGTGATTTCTTCTCTGTAATGATTCATGTTCATAAGCCATACCTAAGCAGTAGGGTCATTGCCAATAACATCTTCAACATGACACACCATCTTTTCCTAGGTTTGAATATACTCTTGTTTGTTGATTTTCTGATCATTGAAGTCTCTCATCATAATCATATATTGTCTTTTGATCCTTTCTTTCTACTCACTGTTGACCTCCAAGTGAATCGGTCATCCCATCAACTCTTCCTCTTCCTGTGGGATGTTGACATAATAATCTTCCTCCACCATCTCCTCCTCATAGTGGAGGATATGTTCTTTAGAATCCTTTTATGTTCCAGTAGAGTTAGAATTGTTGTTATTTTCCCAAATAGTAACTTGGGGATTCTCCTGCACAATAACCATGTGGGCTGAAGAAATATCCTTCTAAGATGTTTTCTATTTTTTACCTAATCATGTTTCCATCAGTTTTGGTAAATGCGAGTAGTCCTTTTGTCCTTTCCCCTTCTTCTTCCTAGGGGCTTCCCCTACTCATGAGCCTTAGGATCCTCCTCAGACTCCACATCTTCTATAATTCCTCTATCTGGGTCATAGGGAATATCCTGGATAGAGTCATAGGTATCCAAACACTCAAACAAGTTTTGAGTCTGCATATCATTTTGAACCGAAGTCATTCCTACTGTTTGATTGTTTACCCCCGAAATACTCTACTTGAGATGAGGTTTCTTTGCATCCACTTCTGACCACACCTCAATTTCCTTCCCAGATAAATTCCTACCTTCATCATGAGTTGACTACAAATAAGATTTATTAATCCGCACTACATTACCCAGGTATGGTTCCCTCAAATCCTCCTTAAGCCAATCGAAAATCCACAACACAGGGGGTTCATCAACTTTTTTTTCCATAGATATATTCACCATTATCTTTCCCACCAAGAGGTTATTCTGGATATCATCATTCCCCTTCCACCAACTCACTGTCACCTTCGCCTAATGTCCACCCCTTCTGCAAATGTCGACCGAGTGACCCATTCTACTACAAGAAGAGGAAAAATCCACCAGATGATTGAAGAACATTGGTTGTTTACATCATACTTACTCACTGGCTTTAATCCACACTGATTCAACCTGTGGTCTCAACACATCCACCTCCACACACATGAATGGGTTTATTAGATGACACACATAAGTAGTACGTGAATCCAAAGTGAGAAATCAACCCACTAGATTTCTAAACATACATAGAATTGCGTGATTCCGGAATGGAAGAGGAAGTTGAGGAAGACTAACCCAAACCTGGAATATAGGAGAATCACGATTCTAGTATAAATCCCATATCCATTGAAATAGATAGAAGCCGCATCCACTGTATTTTCTAGGAGCACACGACAGAGCATTAACAAGGTCCTCCGATGAAGAAAAATGCACCATCAAATGCCTTTTATCCAGTAGACCAATAACTACTCATTCGTTTAGACCCTGATGATCAAATAAAAACCTGTCAATTTCATCCACTGAATTCCATTTGTTCTTAAATCAAGAAACAAACATTAGATGCAGTAAAATCGCTACCTCTATAAACTCTTGTGCCGACAATGGAATCACATGGTCGCCTTCTCGAATACTAGGGACCTTCGGGTCTAGATTGATCGCAAGAAATCTTGGAATCATAGCTGGATCGATGAAGGGATAAAAGTCCATCTCCAGCCATTATGAGGAAGTCTGGGATTCTCCCCCCCCCCTCACCGAATAGCACTTGATGTGGAAGCGTCGTTTACCCCATTAGGGTTAGGCCATCGCTACACCAAGATCCCCCTCCCGCATTATGTATTCGAAGAATAAAATACCAGATAATAGATGAGGATGATATCATCTATGTGAATGATTAGGTTGTTGTGTCTAGGATTATGCGAGAGGAACTCATGCGGGAATTTCCTGCTTCAAAGTGGGTGGTACATCCAGGGGTGAAAAAATGTACAGTGACTTATGCTGATATTTTTGGTGGCCAGGAATAAAAAATGAGATATTAGGGTTTGTAACAAGTTGTTTCACCTGTCAATAGGTTAAGGAAGAACATCAATGACCTAGAGGCATATTGCAGTCGTTACCTATTCTGGAATGGAAGTGGGATGATGTAACTATGGATTTCATGGTAGGACTTCCAAAGACTCTTAGGAAGAGTGATGCAATTTGGGTCATTGTGGATCCATTAATGAAGGTTGCACACTTCATTCCTATTAAGAATACCTTTATAGTAGAGTAGTTGGGAGAACTTTATGTGAGAGAGATAGTTTATTTTCATGGGTGGCCACAGACTATAGTTTTAGATCACAATTCATGCTTTACTTCATGCTTATAGTATGGCTTACAGAAGGTGCTTGGTATATGGGTTTTGTTAAGTATGGCCCTCCACCCATATAAATATGGGAAATTAGAGCGTACCATACGGGTGTTAGAGGATATGCTATGAGCATGTGTGCCTAACTTTGGTGGATATTGGGAGAAGAAGTTGGAATTAGTGGAGTTCGTCTTTAATAATAGTTATCAAGAAACTATACATATGAAACAGTATGAGGTACTTTATGGTAGACATTGTAGATCACCACTTTTTTGGTTATAGGTGGGTGAGTTAGAGCTGTTGGGGCCAAATCTCATTCGGGAGACATCAGAGCAGGTGAAGATGATTCAAAAATGTATGACTATGGCTCAAAGTAGGTAGAAGTCATATGATGATAGGCGAAGAAGACCCATAGTTTTTACAAAGGGTGATCGTGTATTCATTCGGGTGTCGCCTAGATTGGGTCAAAACAAGATAAAGAGGCAGGGGAAGTTGGCACCTCGGATTTTGGGACCGTTTGAGGTTCTAGAGAGAATTGGGCCGACGGCATATCGATTAGTACTTCCCCAGAAATTCAGCACTATGAATGATGTTTTCCATTTGTCAAAACTACGCTAGTATCACCCCGACCCTTCTCATGTGATTGATGTGGAAGTGGTTGACCTAGAGATAGATGAATCCTTTGAGGAGAATCTGATACGTGTGTTAGGTCGTAGTGAGAATGTGTTATGGGGAAAGATCGTGCCATTATTTCATGTGTTATTGAAACATGGAAGTGTTCCAAAGGAAACTTAGGAATGAGAGAAAGACATGAGGGCTCAATGGACCAATCCTTTTTTCCTAAAATCTTAGAGATGTTTGTGAGTACTGCATGAGGAAGAGTTGTTATAAGGTTGGGAGATTGAAATACCCCATCCTTTTATGGAGAAATCTCAACTGTGTTTTCTGTAATTATTGTTGTTTTTTAGGTACCTTTGGTATGGGGTATAACCTGGGGTGTTTTGGGTGAAGTTTATAAGGAATTGGGAAGACATCGGCTATGTATGGTTTGTGCATGGTTGGGCCAGACCATACACAAGATAACCATATAGACAGTGGAGGTTGACATAGTTGGTGCATGACTCACTAACCTTTTTCTGTCAGGTTGGGCAGGCAGTGGAAGGCCGCACAATTGGTGCACAGTTTGGTCTATCCATGGGGCTTCACAGGTGAAATCATGCACGCGGCCTAGTACATACCCAAAATTGGTATGAAAACCACCAGATGGCTTGGGATTGATGAATTCTAGGTGTTTCTAAAACCTCTCGGAGAGATTACAGGGTGATCCGAACACCGTTCTTCGAGATCAAAAGCTCAGATTGAGGATCTTATCCCTTCCCAATAAGTGGGTTTCATCCTGTTGCTTCTCCCATTCTTTCCATTAACTTTTCTAGAAATTTTCATTGAATATTTCCCCCACTTTCTTGGATCTAAACCTATGTGTTGACATGTAGATCTATGATTGTGGATTTAGATCTATTTTTTCTAGATCATGATTGCCTTTGATGTTAATTTTGGTTTAGGGTTTTAGATCTGAAACAAGATCGATGACGTTGTTCCACTCAATTTGTTGGGATTTCCATTTGGATAACTTCTATTAATAAACCAAGGTAGGTGGTCTAAATTGTACTCCTGTAGTCATGATTTTTGATATGTGGATGTGGGATTAGGATATTCTGAATTCCCTTGATAAATTATTTCCTAAATTGGAGTAATTAAGAAAGTGGAATTAAATTTTTATTACCTTGGTTATTTATTTATAGGCGAATCATAGAACAAACGAATGGTGGGGTTGCCCAAATAGATATTTTAGGGATTTTTTATGGCTTGAGATGTTGTATTTTAGATATTGAAATGTTATGTCAAAGTAATTAATTTGGGGGAGATAATTATTAAATAATGACATTGGCTATGTAAGATAATTAATTGTGAGAATTAATTATGTTCCATGATGTTGAACAAAGATAATTAATTGAGAGAAATAATTATGTGCCAAAATTTTGATAAAAGATAATCAATCGGGAGAATTAATTATGACATGTTCAGATTTCATTTGGATAATTAATTGTGAGGAATTAATTATGGAATTAGAATTGGGTTGATGGATTAAATAATTGATGAATTAATTAATGTGTTTTGTGCTTAATTAATTGTTTAATTTAGTAATGTCCTTTGATTCATCTAACAAATCATTGAATTAGTAATGGGATATTGTGGAAAATTACTATAAATTAGTGAAGGATTAAATGGTTGAAATTTTTTGTGGTGCTAGACAAGGCATTCTAGACTGATTAGAAGTTGGGACTTTAACATGGTGTTCCTCCCCAATAGATATCCCAGCTAGAGATAATGGGGTGCTAGGTATAAAGACCAACAATGAATGAGAAAAGGATTTCTAGGCATGATGGCCTATACTCAACGAGATTGTGGTGCTCGACATGATGACCTACACCAAATGAATGATAATAATGAATAATGATTTCAATGAGATTTGTGGTGCTAGGCATTACGACATACAAAAAATGATTAATGATAATGAATGATCATTTAAATGAAAAACATGAATTAAAACTAGGCTTAATGTGATGATTAAAGATTAAATGACAATGTGATAATTGTATAAATTATGAATTGTTTTAATTGCTTCATAAAACTGCATGCACTATCTTTTGACTGGACTCGATTTAGACACCGTTGGTGGTGGCCTACTGAGTTGTACTCACTCCTTATTCGGGCCGCATGATTGGCACCCGAGTAGAATAGGTTGTTGAAGTGCTTGATTAGGGTAAGGCCCTATAATATGTTTTAGTTTGGAATTAGAGCATGGGAGAGGGAATCAGACGTGGTTTAGGACCTGTGTGGGAGTTGTTGTGTCTTTACATTCAGTTTCATTGTAGACAATTGACATTTTCATTGTCATAGCATGTTTCACATTTCAATTGTGCAATGTATTTCAATTATTTGGTTATCATATGAGATGTATTTGTTCAGGTTATTTATAAGATTCCACACTTGGTTATTGTTATTTTCTTCTCTTGGTGATTTTTCTTACAAATAACGTTATAGTCTCCCCAAGACTGACTTACCAGACCATTGCTTCTAGTGGGAACCCTCTAGCATATGGGGAGGCACACTTGAGGGCATGTGGCCACCTGGCTCGAGGAACCATTCAATGGCTCCTAGGTTGGGATGTCACAGAAATTGAATGGAATTCAAAATAGTGTTGACTCTTAAGGAACCATGGGATCAGTTAGATTATGCCTAGATGCAATGGACTTTAGTTGATAATTAATGAAAAGTTGAAATTTTATAACATTAATTAATAGATAATGAATTTTTTATTGTGAATGTAAAATGTTAAAAAAATAATTAAATTAATGTTTCTATAGAATAAATTTATTCTTATAGGATATCTAGTCATTAGTAGTGGAAGTCAGGCTTCTGAGAGATGATTGCTGCAGTTGGATCTGAGTATAGGTTGATTCCCGTAGTGTGGTATGAGTTATAAATATATTTTTTGTATGATTTATTAGACATCCCCACTGATTTTGGTTGGTATAATGACACGTAGTGAACTTGGGGATGGTATTTTCCCCAATATCCATGTTGGTGAGGAAATGATGACTTATTAACCACCCTTCCCCCACTCCCTTCTCCTGGAAATATCCATGAAGGCATAATAGTTATCAATCACATAAATATGTTTGTAGAGTGGGGTCATGGAATATGATTATTTCATACACATGAATATCTTCATATACTATTTTTAGTATTATTATAGGTATTTCATGCATGGGTTTTGTGGATTGAGGTATAATACTCAGTATACGGGCTGTAGTGGTTCCCGAAAACAACTTGGTTACTATCTGGTGATGTGGAATTAGATGATGAGATTAAATGATGCACAGTGTTTATGGAATGTCATGATATGATTTGATGCATGAGAAGCATGATATATTATAGTTTCCAAAGTGTCTTTGAGAAGACATACATTTGGAATGAGATGGCTCAGTGCATTTGGGAAAATCGGTAAACCTATGGGGAAGTGATTGTGGGGTAAATCCTCTTGATATTATGTTGGATATTATCTTATTACATCTATATGATACTCGGTGAGATATCCATTGGGAGAATGGGAAACTAACATAATTTTTTTGGTGATGAGAAGATTTCACTTGTTATTAATGGGGATTCAGTATGCTTTCAGTAGGAGTTTTATGGTGTTTTTTATCTTCTGTCCCTTTCATCATGTTTTTTATAGAGGGTAATATCTCCCATTAATGTTTATGATCTACCCTTAGTGCTTGTAACCCACCCATGGAAATCATAGGTTGGATTTATGCTTTATTATCTACATTACCTCATTACTGACCTAGGAGGGGTAACATTGGGGGGTGGGGGTCATGAACGAGTGATATCAAAGGATCAGTTTGAGGGATAATATTAAGTTTGGTGGTAGAAGTAGGTGAGGACTAAATGGATTTGTATAGAAACATTATCAGTTGAGCCCAGTAAGAAATGTAAATAAGCAGTATGGGAAATATTGATATTTGTGACATGGTTTTTGCGATGGGGAGGTGTCTTGTCACATATAGTCCATCTGGAAGGACAATTTGTGACTAGGCCCTCTTCTCGTTGCAAATAATTAGAAATTTTCCATGGGGATATGGGCCCCATCGTAATAGGTTTCCCACGAGTTACACGCCAAACTACAGGAAGGGTATTTGTGATTGGTATATAAGCTAATCGTAAATACACGACAACGTTTTTAGTATTTACGATGGGATTTAACTCCTGCCGCAAATAACATTTTAACCATCGACCCTAATCTATAGGCCGGTTAGCATTTGTGATGGGTCCCATCGCTAATAATATATCCTATATATACCCACATCTGTTTCAGCCATTCCACTCCTATCTCCACCCCTCCCTCCCTCTCTACTTACATTTTTTCTCTCATTTTTTTTTCCTGGTTTTAAATTTCTAAATCGGAGCAATATTCGAGACTTATATCATCCAAAAGATTCAGTTTTAAGGTATCAAGCTATTTCTTTTATTTTTTAGTTAATTCATTTTATTTTATATTAGTGATAATTAATGTTAATTTGCTGCAATTAAGTTGAATTAGAATTAGATAGTTTTACTTACCATTATTTATTATTAAAAATAATTACGTCTGATTAGTATTAATTATTCTTAATTAATAGCTATTATATTAATTATTATTAATTTTTAATAATTAGTCTTTATTTGAAAAATTATTAATAAGTATTGATAATTAACCATAATTAGTAATACTTCGTGCCAATTAGTAATAAATTGAACTAAATTATTATAAATACTAATAATTAGTAATTAGTTATAAATTGTAAAAATAAGATATAAATTTTAATAAATTGTAATAATTAATAATAAGTTGAAATAAATAGTAATAAATGGTAATAATTATTAATAAAATTTAATGATTCTTAATAAATTTTAATCAATTGTAATAAATTGGATTAAATTGTAATAAATTGTAATAATTAATAATATATTGTAATAATTAGTAATAAATTGTAATAATTAGTAATTAATTGTAAAAATTAGTTATAAATTGCAATAATTAGTAATAAATTGTAATAATTAGTAATAAATGGTAATAATTAGTAATAAATTAGAATAATTAGTAATAAATTGTAATAATTAGTAATAAATTGTAATAATTAGTAATAAGTTATAATAATTAGTAATAAATTCTAATAATTACTAATAAATTGTAATAATTAGTAGTAAATTGTAATAATTAGTAAACAATTTTAATAATTAGTAATAAATTTTAATAATTAGTAATAAATTGTAATAATTAGGAATTAATTTTAATAAATTGTAATAAATTGTAATAAATTGCAATAAATTGTAGTAAATTGATGTAAATTATAATAACTAATAATAATTTGTAATTATTTGTAATAATTAGTAAAAATTGGTAATAATTAGTAATAAATAGTAGTAATTATAAATAAATTGAAATAATTAGTAATAGATTGTAATAATTAGTAATAAATTGTAATATTTAGTAATAAATTGTAAAAATTAGTAATTAATTGTAATAATTAGTAATAAATTGTAATAATTAGTAATAAATGTTAATTATTAGCAATAAATTGTAATAGTTATTAGTAATACATTATAATAAATATTAATAAATTGCAATAATTAAAAATAAATTAGAAATAAATTAGTAATAACTAGTAATAAATTATAAAAATTAGTAATAAATTGTAATAATTAGTAA
The DNA here is from genome assembly GCA_963277665.1 of Viscum album. Lineage (NCBI taxonomy): Eukaryota > Viridiplantae > Streptophyta > Magnoliopsida > Santalales > Viscaceae > Viscum > Viscum album. The sequence goes on along the minus strand of OY728137.1, from coordinate 1,237,060,182 downwards.
TAAATTATCATAATTATTATTAAATTTTAATAATTAGTAATAAATTATAATAGACTGTTATAATAAGTAATAATTATAAATAATTAGTAATAAATTGAAATAATTAGTAATAAATTATAATAATAATTAATAATTAGTAATGAATTAAAATAAATTGTAATAATTAGTAATAATTGGGAATAATTAGTAATAAATAGCAATAATTAGAAACAATTAGCAATAATCAGTAATAATTTGAAGTAATTAGAAATAATTAGTAATAATTAGTAATTATTTGCTATAATTAGTAATGATTAGTAATAATTAGCAATAATTATTAATATTTAGTAACAATGACGAATAAATTCTAATAAAATTTAATAATCCGTAATAATTAGCAGTAATTAGTACAAAATTGTAATAATTAATATTAAATTGCAACAATTACTAATAAATTGTAATAATTAGTAGTAATTAGTGGTAATTAGTCATAAGTTTGAGTAATTATTAATAAATTTTAATAATTATTAATAACTAGTAATAATTATTAATTAGTTATAATAATTTGTAATAAATTGTAATAATTAGTTATAATTAGTAATAATTTATAATTAATAGTAATAAATAGGAATAATTAGAAATAATTAGTAATATTTATTAATAATTAGAAATAATTGGTAATAATTAGCAGTAATAAGTAATAATTAGAAATAATTAGTAATAATTAGAAATAGTTAGTAATAAATATCAATAATTAAGAATAAATAACAGTAATTAGTAATAATTTAAAATAATTAGTAATATATATCAATAATTAATAATTAATATCAATAATTAATAATAAATAGAAATAATTAGAATAATTTCTAATTATTAGAATAATTAGCAATAATTAGAGTAATTAACAATTAATAGAATAGTTATAAAAAATTAGCACAATTTCTAGAAGAGTAATAGTTAGTAATAAATTGACCAAATTTGTAGTGGATTGGAAGCATTTCTTTTTCTTGATGTCTCATCTCATTACAAATTTCTACCATTGAAATAACTATAAAATTATACTCCCACATATGGATATCCAGTTTTGTATGTACAATAATGGACATGAGTATGTAAGTTTATATTTTTCATTATGATTTCAGTCTGAGAAAGTTAGAAGGAGATAAATTGTTAGGGAAAAGACGCTCTATTGCCTGACGCCTCATCTCTTAATAAATTTCTCCCACTGAAATCACTACAAAAAAACATGCTCTAATGTATGGATATCCATTTTCATATGCACAATAATGGAGTGTAGGGAGGCCTCACTATGCTACTCTCTATACTCATACATAGAAAAATGGACTTCCATACACCAGAGCAGATTTTTCATAGTGATTTAAGTTGGAGAAAGTTCAAAGGAGATGAGCCGTCGAGCAAAAGTGATTCCACCAATCCACTGAAAATTATGCTGCTCGTAATTAGCACTAATTAGTTTAAATTAGAGGTAATTACCTATAATTAGTGGTAATTAGTATAAATTATTATAAATTTGGGTGTATTATTATATATTTAATAACAAATACTATAAATAACTATAAAATAATTTAAATTGTTATAAATTTATAGAAAAGTAAAATTTTTTTCTTCACATTTTTTTAGTGTTTTTCTTATATCAAATAATTTATTATAAACTAATTATTTTATATTTTTCAGAGAAATATAGAACAAGGAAGTTGAAAACAATCATTATTAAATAATAATGCTTAGATAAGTCATTGAAGGAATCCAAACAAGTTTGGTTTTAATACTGTATAAATTGATCATGTTGAAGCTTTCTTATCATTTTTATCATAAAAACATAAATTTCTTTCATAATGGAAAATTAGGTTTCCTTGTAAAAAATATGCTTTGAGGATGTTTGAAATATTTGACAACGTTGGGGGTTATTTATTGAATTTGGGTTTTTATGTAGATCTTATTTGTTGGTATCAACATGGTGAATGTAATTCTAGTTAAGATATTAATAATTTGGTTTTAGATCCATCACAGTTTCAAAATTTAGCACATGACATGGAAGGTCTATATTTTCAACAAAGTGAAACTCATGATGATATTTATTTAACTCTTGATTTGAAACCATCTCAATTTTATGAGTTGTTGAGTTCCACTGAGTTTGCATTATATCCTGGTTGCAAGATAAGAAAATTTGAAGTTGTTTCAAAATTTATGGCTATTAAATCAGATAATGGAATGTTAAATAGATTTTTTGATCTAATATTTTCATTTTTTAAAACACTATTACCTGAAGGAAATGTGTTTCCTAAAAATATATATGAGAGAAAGAGGTTGGTTTGTAATCTGGGTCTTGGTTATCAGGATATTAATTCATGTTCAAATAATTTTGACTTATATTATGGGGTAAATGTGTCATTGGAAAGTTTTTCCACATGTAGAAAATCAAGGTATAAAGAAGATAAAATAGGGATCTCTAGATTTAGTCTTGCAAAAAAATCAAGATATTTCCCACTTACAGCCACATTGCAATGTCTATTTATGTCTCAGAACACAATGACATTGATGTCATGGTAAAAAACTTATATTTCAATTGGTAAAAGAATAAATCATCCATATCATGGTGAATCATAGAAATCTTTGGCCCAATTGCATTTGTCGTTTTCTTTAAATCCAAAAACAAAAAATTTAGTCTTTATACCGATGGTTTATATCCATTTGGTTCTTACAGTAGTCAGTATTCATTTTTTCTGTCATTATAGCTATGTACAATTTACCTCTTTGAATGTTGATAAAGGAGACATATATAGTTTTGACCTTACTAATTCCATGACATCCAAAAAAAATACAATTTATGTCTACTTAAAACCATTGATTAATGAGTTAAATTCATTTTGGAGTAATGGTGTCAGTACATATGATGTTTATGCGAAACAAAATTTCCTATAGAAAGTTCTATTGATGTGAAAAATTACTGACTTCCTAGTATATGGAAAGTTATCTGGATTAAGTACACATGGTCCAAAATCATTTCCAATCTTTATGAGAGACAACAATGAAATTATGCTCATCATTGAAAAAAACCATGTTTTTTTATTATCGTCAAAGATTCCTTCACACCGATAATAATTTTTAGAGGAACAAATACCATTTTAGAAAAAGAAAAATTGAAAGAGATGGACCTCCAAAAATGATCTCAGGTATATAGTAAAAATAAATTGTCTCTTTATTATCTCCCATCACATTTGGATAGACAATATACCAATAGAAAATTGATGGCTTTGTAAAATAACACAATTGGATAAAATAGATCATTTTTTGGGATCTTCCATATTGGTCAGATTTTTTATCTATCACATGTTGGATGTATTGTAAAATGATAAGAACTATTCTGGTACTCTATTTCATACAGTTTTGGATACACCATGTATGAAAAAAGATATTATAATGGAATACTTAGATCTTACCCTAATATACAGGTGACTAGAAGTTGAACTGTTTGACAATGTTAGATCATAGAAGATAATAAAGTCAAAAGAAGCTTTTACAATATCCAAACAATGTCGATTATTATTTTGTTAGTGGATTGAAGATTTGGGTCTTCTGGATGGTTATGTTTCCAATTTGGGTAGTTGTTTCAGAAATGGTCATATTACCAGATTAAAAATTCATGAATTTCATGTTATAATGGAAAGACATATAATGATTAGATTAAGAGGTTTGTTTAAATCTATGATTTGTGAAAAATAAAAGACATGTCATATTTTTTAAAGACATTTGTGTAGTGAAAACAGACTACAAGAATATTTTGTTTTAATTTTAGGTAAACCAGAAAAAATCTTCCCACCGACTTTCTTTAACTCAATAAACCATTTGATATTAACTTTACCACATAATGAAACATATAGAGGTCTGGTAGAGTTCCTATGGATTTACGTATTGTAGTTATGCATATATAAATTGAAGAAAAAATTTACATAACAAAGCATCAGTTGAAGGATTTTTTGCAGAATCTTATTTACAAGAGGGAATTTCTATTTTTTCTCTCATTATTTTCAATTTTAAAATACATAAAAACAAAATTTCATGGGCTATAATGAAGTAAATGTTGGAGATGAAATGATAAATCGATTATCAATTTTTAATCATCTCAAACTTTTCTTCAGTGGAGTTAATGAATGATGGATATCAGATGATGAATATCATAAAGATCATACATATGTTAGGCTCAACTCTAAAGAAATGGAACCATTTATTCTTTGAGTGTTCCAGTCAATTATTCTATAATATTTTTTATAGTAAATTAATATTATTTTATTTTTAGGTGATATTATAATCATATCAATAAATAACTTCCAAACACTATAGGAGCTTCTCTTGAAGAACTTTGGAAAAATAATTTTCCAACTTGATTAAATAACTGGTAACATAAATTATTTATGTTTAACATATAAAATCAATTTATTTCTTCTTATATTGATAATTATTTTATAAAATTTCATGCATCTCAACATGCTGATAAAATTGATAATAGATTTTGTGTATTAAGTAACCCACCATCCAAAATGGTTAAATCTTATAATGCATATGTGGTGAATTATTTTTTATTTCATACAAGTGCATATGGGGATTTAAAATAAAATAATGAATAGTGGTGTTTTATTGAAAGAATCTCATGGTAGAGAAAGTGAAGTTAACTTTTAGGTCATTCTGGATGAAATTATTGAACGTGTTATCTGGAAAAAAATTAGATAACGATATTTAAAAGATAGTGGTTGGATTATGGGAGTGGCTTGCATGTTCATCCAACCCATGGAACCATTGATGTTAAATATAAATTTTTTCATTCAGTAAATGAACTATTTTTATTAGCTTATCAGGAAAATAATATTTATTATGAAAATTACTATGCTACTTCAATAGATTTGGGTGAATTATGGTTCATAATATAAATTAAATCTTGGGAAAATAAATTTACTCATTTTGAATGTGGTTATGTTTAAGTAAAATGAATTGAAAATTTTCAATTGAATACTCTAAATCCATTTATTTCCCGAAGATCTATGAATGTTGATGATGGAACCCCACAGATAAAGGCCGATGGTGAAAATGATGTTAATGATGTTACCAAAGAATTTCTAATGACAAGAGATGATGAAACTGTAACTCATATGGAAATTGATGATGCTGAGGAGGAATATGAAGACATTAACATCATCAAATATGAAGATGAGGATGAATATGAACACTAATATTGTTAAATGATGATTATAATCATATATATTATATATATATATAATAGTTGTTGTCAACTGTTGGAAAAAACTGTCATTTCATGTTTTAGATGGATGATGATCTATTTCGCGAGTTGTTGGAGGCTGATCTACCTTTGGACGAGTACGATGTTCGATCGTCTGACCCTCAGACTACCGGCGGTTCAGGGGGTACTCATAGGGGGGTTGTCATGAGTGATTTATGATTCATGACGTATCCCCAAGTGACATCAGCATCCTAGCTTCGATCAATGTATGCAGAGGTAAGTTTACCTATGCATTTTTTTACCTTTCATTAATTTATTTATATTCTAATTTTTTTATTATTTGTATTTTTCACATATTTTTTCATATAGCTATTGGGTATGGGAATTCAATATTGTGTAATTATTTTTCAGAAGCATGGGTCACATGGGATCATATTTTCATTGATGTTCCACACCGCATGTTTGATCATTTGATGGTACGTAAAAAATTGATATTTATTTTGAAATTTATTTAATTAATAACTTGATATTTTGAATTATTTGTAGGGATTATGGAATCCTATAAATTATATCATGAAAGTATCTATCTATAAGGCATGATTGGGGTTTATGAACGAGCATTTCCATCACTTTTTGAATAATTTGAGAAGTAAATTAGTTATGAAAGGAGTGACATAGTTTGATATGTATTTTCATGCCCACTGATCAGATTACATTTCATTTCAGGTTTGGGATGGATTATGTTTACACTGGTTGGGTGGTCATTTTCATTGGAGATTATGAATCAGTTGATAAAACTGGGGGAGATAGGAGGAGATACATCAGGCTGGTAGTCATACATTCATTACACATTGGGAACATATGGTAAGTATTTTTTTAAAATTACTTATATAACATTAAATTTAAACAATTTATTTTAAATTCTTATAGGCAGTAGAATAACCTAATATTACCAAGTTCGATGTTTATAGGAGGATGTATAGTGATCCAGTCACTGAAGAGATAAAATGTGATCACCATTTTCAGATTATGTCAGTATAATTTCTTATTGAGTTTTAAAAATAATTGAAAATAATATTTTTACAATTTTAATTTTAAATTGCATTTGAATGAGGTATACGAGGCTGAAAAATCTCATACACTAATAGAGATTCATGCTGACACTGATATTCGGAATATTTCCCACTGATTTGATAATGAAATATAGATGAAGGCCACTAAGTATTCCTTCTAGAAAGGCCGGATTTTCGGTATCAGATCTCAATTGGCGCTTGAGAGTTATTATGGTACCACTGCTATGTCAGTGTTCAATCGAGAGGAGCTCATGGAGAGTCATCATCGTATGTTGCATAGTGTCAAGAGAAGCTATGAGATCAGGATGATCATATAGAGAGTATGTATAAAGATCAGGAGGAGATGTGTCAATGACAACAACAACAATAGGAAGAGCTTCAAAAACCACAACATGAACAAGAGGATGAGATGCATTTGTGGCAATTGCAACACCACAATCATATGGGGTGCATGCGATATCTGACTCATGGTTTAGTGGTGAAGTTCCCTCCACCATCTCCTCCAGATCCTCGAGAAGTCCCTCATACATAGTGATGTATTTTTTTTATGACAAAACAATTGAATGTAAAATTTTGGTAATGTTAACAATTTACATTTCTACATAGTGTGTTTTTTATATTATTGCTAATGTTTTATTATTATTTTTAATTTCTTATTAATCCATTAATTTTATTAATTTTTTAATTATTTTATAATGTTTTTTTTATATTACGAAAATATTGATGTTTTTATTATTTTATAACTTTTTATTAGTTTTAAAATATTATTATTATTATTCATTAATATTAATAATAATATTTTTATTGCGTTTTTAATATTATTTTATTGTTATTATTATATTAATATTATAATTTTTAATTTTACTAATATTAATATTATTATGTCATTAATATTAATATTATTTTATTATGATTATTATTATATTAAAATTATTTAAATTAATAGAATTACTATTATTATTATTTTCTAACAGTATTTTATTATTAATGTTAGTATTATATTATTCAAAAAAAATTAATCTATTTGCGATGGGTTTTCATTTGACGGGTCATCGCAATAGTGTTTTACAAAAACCTCAGGAAAACTATTTACAACGCCCTGTTCTAAAACTAGCTATTTGTGTTGGGGTCCCATCAAAAATGAATTTTTGTGATGGGACCCCATAAAAAATTTCATGTTTTCAGTAGTAAAGGGAGATTGAAATATACATGGGTATTTAGTGCTCCCTATTATCTAATGCTTGGATATTTATTTTTACTAAGCCTACTAAGTGAAGTATTACTAGTTGCGAGGTAGAGACCAATGAAAAGATCATTCATCATTCTTATTTATGTTTATGTTTGAAATGGGTCGGTCATGGGATTAGGTTAAACCATGAATAAATAAATAAATAATCATAAATATTCTATATTCTAGGTTTTGAAGTCCATATACATTTTGTGTTTTTCTGATATAGCTCCAGATCAAATTCCTCTTCAGGTTCACACTAAGGTTGTTTAGTAGGATGATCCAAAAGATCACCACATAGTATAGTTCAATGAATATAACACATGGAGGAGGATTCATTGAGTGTTTTAGTGATAGATTCTATAGAAGTATGAGTGCTCCAATTTGGACTCAGTGATTGAGGACCGGTTGAAGTAGGTGTACATAACCTTCAATTCGAACCTTGCTTGAAATGAGCACTGAGTTTTATTTGTAGTAACGATGCTTCATAGGGTAATGTGGAAGTGGTGGTTATTTTTCTTTAGGGATCACGAGGAGTCATTTGAATAATGGGAGGAGTTATTAGATTCATTTCAAGATGATCTTCTGTTTTGATTGCGAAGATAACTAGTTGTCATGAGGCGTTTTCACACGGATAGAAGAGTTTCATAATGTAGGAGTTTGGATCTCTTTTAGGACCCTTCTCTTATATGATTCATAATTATTTATTGCTGATAAGGTTGAAGTGTTGAATTTTTAGGATATTTTTCCTCTATAGATCCATCTCAAGGTCACCCCGTTTATTTTGTCACCAAATCTTGAGGTTTTCGTGAGAGAATAGGTAATTATGAGGATGCTGGCAAGAACTAGATCATTATGAGAGGGAAGTCATCATGCTTCTAAAAATATAATAACTTGGGTCAATGGTTACTAATTTTATGGAACAATATATTTCAAACCACTGAGTGTAAGTCACATCCCTCTTCTTGTCAATTATCCATGGGTGGTGGCACTCAGGCACCATCTATGGGATCAAGTTCTTGTTTTTCATATGAAGGATGAGGTTATCAGTGGTGAGAGTACTCTATATTTATGAAGAGGAAACGTGTGGTAGGTGTTTCATTTTGGATTTCACTGTAAAGGCAGTTTAAGTGGATGAAACAACTATACGGTGTTGCACCTTCAAACCATTAAATATGAGATGGCTAAAGCAAAGGATAACCCAGTAATGCTTCTCATTATTTTAGAGTAGAGCGCAACCATGGAGATGGTCATCATTAGGGTCAAATTGGTCATAGATTATCTGATGGTAAATTTATTTATTTGTAATTCCCAACACTAGTATTATGAAGCATTGTTTGAGGTACCCTTTTCTTGTTTTTTTACTTGGGTAAATTATTTGTATGAATAAATAGATATGTACTCCTTTATATCCCCTACCCTAGTCATTTCTTTGGGATATAAGGTGTGGAGGCTTCCAGTAAACTTGGTATTGAGTTAACCAGTTGGATTTCGAGCTTATCTATGCAAAGTATATAGATACTATTATCTAGTTCTAAGGAACTACCACTCTAGGGGATGCTTCATATGTTTACAGATATATCCATACAACATCATCCTCAACATGGAGTACTTGTATTAAGTTCATGATATCATGAATTACATCAGGAGGTATATTCTATTCTATGATACCGATAGAGAGTTGGTCATATTTGTTTGTGAGAAAGGTCCTAAAATAGATCAAATTCATGTTATATTATTTTCTTCAATAATGGTCGTTCTAATGTCGACTTTGTCATTGATTTAACCGATGGTGTTTCCCATAGTTTTGGTAGAGTACCATGATGTATCTTTTAAGGATATTTTGGGATTACCCCCTTGATGGGAGATTGAGTTTCTGATATAACTAGAGATAAGAGATTCTACGATCTCAATTTATGTGTATAGGATGATTCCTTTTGGGTTGAAAGAGATGTGGGTATAGATCAATGATCTTTTTGTAGTGAGTTTTTATTCATCTAAACATTAAACCTTGGGGTGCTCCGATTTTGATAATAAACATAGTTTATGGCAGTCGATATCTATATTTTGATTCTCATCACTTGAATATGGGGGTGGTTAATAACTAGTGTCCTCTTACATAGATTGAGGACTTATTTGAAAAGATGAATGGTGCTAGTTAGTTCTTGAGGATTGACTTTAAATCACGATATAATCAGATAAAGGTGAAAGATATGGACATTCCAAATACTAAATTTGGATTTCCTTATGGCAATTAAATGTTTTTTTATTATAATATGTAGTTTTATGATATCTATAGTAGTTTTATGAGAGTACCTATATCAGTTCATGGTTGTCTTCAATGTTGATTTGCCTTTGAAGTTTATTTCTAAGGTGGTTCTCGCAAAGATTTTTTATGTATTTTGGGAGTTCTTCAATATCATTATATTTTGAAGAATTTATCCAAATGGTAATAATTAGATCATGATGTTTCTTTCGTGGGGCATGTCATTTCCCAACATATAGTAGTTTTGGATCCATCAGTTATCGAGGAAGTTGTTTCTTGGGAATCCCCCTAGAGTGTTGTGGAATTATGAAGTTTCCTCAAACATGTAGTCTATTATATGAGGTTCATAGATGATTTATATTAGGTTTAAACTCTTATAACACCCTTTACTAAAAATTACCAGGTGTTATTAAGGAATTACTAGTGTCAATAATCTTTCATGTATTTAAGGGGCAAGTTAATCAACACTCTATTTCATGATTTTCCAAAATAGGGAGCCCCATTTTATGTTTTCTTTGATTCATCACATCATGTCTTGGGTAGTCTCTTAATTCATTAAAGATAATTTATTTTTTAATTGACTTGATACTAATTTCTCCATGAGCATAACTATTCCACTCATGATATCATGTTGGTGTTAGTCATTTTTTCTTTGATGTTGTGTTAACATTACTAAATTGGATAACACTTGATGGATTTAACTTACCACAAGATCTTTAGGTATGTATTCTCCTAGGGTGACATGATCTAATGAAAATTATGATCGATATAATTCTTGTAGTGTTATGACTTTCATATTTCTTATACCAAAGTGAAGGGTAATGTTGTGGATGATGCACTGAGTAAAAATTAATGTAGTGATGTCGTACATGAATATAGAAATTCGTAAATAGTTATTAAAGATTATTTAATGACGCATATTAATATAGGATAGATTGGTAGAAAAGTATTCCTTTTTCAAATGAAAGTGGGGTCATATTTTTTATATAGGTAGAGGATTCTATAAAATGGTATTCTATGGTGGAGGTCTAGAGAGAATGAATTGTTTGTGGTGATTACCCTTATAGATGGTATAAAAATAATCAATATAGGATGTTGTTTTAGGAAATGATTTTTCTCTTTGAGTGAAGCGTGATGTGGTTATGTTTGTGAAACAAAGACCACCTTTCGTTCTAAATCCTGGCATGAAAAAATATACATAGTCCTATGAGAGGGATATTTTTGTGGCCTAAGTTAAAGCATTCAATTAAAAAGTTTGTTTTTTTATGTATGGTCTACTAAAAGGTGAAGGCTGAACAATGTGTTTCTAGTGGGATTCTCTATCCATTAGATATTCCTCATTGAAAGTGGGAGGAAATCTTCATAGATTTCAATAGTAATTTACCTCAAATGTAGGGAGGAAATGATTCTATATGGTTGATAGTGGACCATTTATATAAATTGGCTCCTTTCTTAGCAAAAAAAGAGTCAAGATAAATGTAGGATTTCTTGAGGTATTAAGTAAAGGGGGTGGTGAGGATCCATAGAGTCCTAAGGATGATCTTATCTGATCATGAACCTCTTTATACATCGAGGGTGTATAGATGTATTCAAGATTATTTTTTATCTATGTCTTTTATTAACACTGCATTTCATCTATAAAAGGATGTTTAGACAAAGAAAACATCCCATACTCATGAATACATGTCACAGACATGTTTGATGGATTTTTTAGGCTCTGGGAAAAGTCACATGCATTTGGTTGAGTTTTCAGAAAATAATATTTTTCTCTCCACACACCACTATTGGTAAGCGACCATTTAAAGATTTATTTGTATGAACTTTTCATACTCTATTGTGTTTGACTAGGATCATAGAGTTAAAAAATCACAGACTATAAATAGTGTAATGCACAATAGATATGGTTTAGGTGATTTATGGAAAGATGAATGCATCACAGGATTGTCATCATTCATATTCCAATCATTGGAGGATATCTGTGGTTTTTTATAATGAAGAGTATTTGTTCTTAATGCAGTTTCCATATCTTGAGAAGAAAATTTTTGGTTATTAGTGGAGGTTTTATCCCCTATTTATTTATATTTTTACGGTTGTGTCTCATATTGGGGAGATTGCGTATCAGATTGAAATCCCCCCCACATATGTGCCAAATTTATGATGTCTTTCAGGTGTCATATGTTTTCTTATATTTTCAAATAGACTCCCATATAATCAATTGGGGTGAGATTGATGTTGACGATTATGCGGCCTTTGAGGAGTCACCAGTGAAGAGCTTGGACTAATAAGAAAAGGTGTTACCTTGGGGAGTTGTTCCCAGTGCTCATTTCTTTTGGTAACACGATGTTGTGGAGGATATTACTTGGGAATGTGAGTTCCGTATGTGTGTTAAGTATTCATATTTGTTCATTTTTTCATCTTCTCTTATATAGATTCTTGTTTTATGGTTTTTTACCATTATCTGTCTTATGAGAATATTTTCACTTAATTTATGAACTTTTGTGGTCATTCTCTTGTCTACTTTTTATCTACATAAGATAGTGTTTGAGATCTTCTTGTTTGAATTTCATACCGTTTACCTTGTTCTTCTAAGTGAGGTAGTTGTGTTCTTGTGATGCTGATATTATTGAGAGGTATCTCATAGGGTGGCTATTTGGATATCCCCTTTTATTTTCCATCTCTCTAGGTTTTGGTTTTAAATTCTCAAGTATGAGAATTGTTTGAGTGGAATCTAATGCAATGATTTGTTCCTTCTTATCCTATATTTGTTGTTTTATCATGGATTAATGGAGTCAATAGGATGTTTTGAGGAAACCTAGAGGCTATAGAGGTTTCTTTTCCTATCAATGGGTCATTGTACCCTCATGGTGGGTGTCTTTGTTTATTTTGGTTGGGAATGTAGTGTTGGTGAACCACTACTAATAACATGGATTTTAAAGATTTTTTGGATTAATTTTTTGGTCTTGGTGTCATTTTTTTGAAATGGGAAAATACCAAATCCATGGGATAGTGTGTTATATTGGTCTTGGAACCATGGAGGGCAACCTATCCAAAATAGGGACGAGGATACATAACACCCATGTTATTTTGTTTGGAAGGATAAAAACCAAGGCTAATTTCCCCATAACCAAGAATTATCCATTTTGGCTGACATAATCAAGAACACCATAACCATAGAGAACCCATGGTGTAATCTATGTAGGAATTCATGGTACTATTTTTTTTGAAATTCCTGAAATCATCAACAACCATAATGGATTTTATCATATTTGAGAATTGAAAACAAGGGAGGAGTTAATAAGGGACTTAATTGATGTTTTAATTCATTTCCCCTTATAACAATCAATGGAAACCTAATCTTTGATCATCACATCATATTACAGACTCTATGGAGTGCCTAGTTCTTGGTTGATAAATTCCTCACATTATAGATCTTTTGATGGAATGTGTTGTTGGGTAGTTTTTTTCTATCATCCTTGGAAACTTTTTTTTGATTAATTGATGCTTATACTCTATTTTATTATGATTCATATAGTTTAAGTTCAAGGTACTTATTCTAATTATATATTCCCTTTAACATCCATTCTTCTTTTGGCATGTGATTATAGTAGAAACTCTCTTGGTTCTGTTGTTGAGATTCCAATGCTGTTATTGATGACATATGGTTTCAAGTTTCCTTCTAGCCCTTTTTCATCTTGGTGGTGTTTCTTCAATGTTGGTTTTTCATTAATGATTCAAATAATATTAAACATATAATTTAGTTGTGGGATTTGTTGTTTATACTTTTTTTATGTAAAATCATATTGTTATCATGATTAATCACTTGGGATAATGGTGGAATTAACCCTGATGAAGTCGAAACATGATTGATGAAAAATGTGGCCATGGTTATTAGTGATCGCATATTTTCCACCATGATAATGGTTTGGAAATTTTTATATATAAAGTGAGATATCAATGATAACTCTATGAATATAATATTTTACTTTGATTTGGTTAAGAATTATAAATATGTTAACGTTGTTAAACAATGAAAATCTAGAAATTCTTATTATCTGGTAATAAAAAGGAATGTTTAACATGAAACCATTTCTTATAATTGGATTCAATTAAAAAAATCCTTGATTCTATTTCAAATGAAATAATTATTCATTATGTTAATGTAATTTGACTAATAACATGAAGCTGGTATTCTTTTTTATGAAATTTTAAAGATTCATGTTTTAATTGAAATTTTCTCCCATTATGTTTGATGAAACTCTAATTTATTCTAGAAAGCATGTTAAAATAATTTATAGTTATTAATATATGAATTTTTAGGATTTATATGGTTTTAACCAATGATAAATGAATTAGTAAATCCAATGTGGTAATGAATCAGTTTTTTATAAATATAAATGGTTTAGGTCAAGAATATTTTTTTTATACTGATTGGATGCCTTGTTTTTATGTCCCTAATGACCGGAAAACATATATTTCTTTCTACCTTGTGGGATTTATTTTTTTGTCAATATTTTTATTCTAGGTTATTTTAGAATGGGATTTATAATAGTTTACTAATAAATGGGATGAGAGGCATAGTTTTATGTCAATCATTAACTTTTGAGATAATAGGATGCATGGTGATATGCCTAGTGATGTGCATGGTGATATACTTGGTGATATAAATAGTGATGTACATGATGGTGTCGGGGATGTAATTGAGACTGATGAAATGGGTCAAATATATCCTTTTATATTACAGTTATAAATGTTGGGATACTTGATTTTTTATGAATATATTTATGAGATCATTTAGCAAGGTTTGTTATTTCTACATTCCTTTACCCAATTATTGATTCAGTTTTTTGTTTTTGGTTTATGAATCACTTTTAAGGAAACTTAGGATAACTAATAAATTACATGGAATTATGGGACTATAATAAATGTTAAATGATGTAACCCATGAGGTTAGTGCTTGGATGAGATGTTGAATGATGCTAATTCTTGCAGAATTGTTGGATCAGTAAGATTATTTATAGAGGACAACAACTTTGGTTGATAATTAATGAAAAATTAAAATGGTATAACATAAAAGAGAGGAAAATTAATTATTTAATTTTATAGTTATATGTTAAAAATAATTAATTAATTTAAATATTTCTTGTAATGATTGTGTAATTATATGATATATAGTCCTTATTAGTGGTCACTAGATGTCCAAGAGATGATTTCTACCCTTGGTTCTAATGCTGGGTTAATACCTGTCATGTGTTATGAGAAACATATCATGTATGTTAGGTGATACCATATGGTACCCCACCCATATTGGTAGGGAAACATATGCCCAGTGGACATTGGGATGGTGTTTTCCCCAACATCTAAGTTGGTGGGGAATGTATAGTTGACTACCCCCTCTTTCCCTCCTCTTTTATCTTGGTAGTATTATGTGTTGGTTCAAACGATGGTTATATTCACCATATATATGTGTGTATAGTGTTTTATCGTATTTTTATTATTTCACACACATGTATCTACTGATATAATATATTAAGGATTGTTATAGGTATGCCATGTTTGGCTAAAGATTGACTGATGTATAATACTCGAAATATGTGTTATGGTGGATGCCATAAAATACTTTCTTACTATCTGGGGATGTGGAATGGTATTTTGAGAATATTTGATGAATGGAGTTCATGAAATGTGAGGATGTAATGTGATTCATAAGATGCATGATATGTTATAGTTTTCTAGGTTTCTTTTAATAGGCTTAATTTTGGAGATAGATGGATCATGGTATGTGATGTAAGGGTAGAGATGAAAACCAGTGGGGAACTAGTAGTAGGTTACTCACTTTTGATATCATATTGGATATTATCTGATTACTTGTATTTGTCACTTGGTGAGAGATTCATGGGGATTTTAGGAACATAGCATAGTTTTTTAGGGGATGAGATAGTTTCAATTGTAGTTCACTGGGATTTAAAATGATTTATTTATCTATTGCATGAGAGGATTCATGGAAGATCCTACTAAGAATACATTTTATTCTCAACTTATATTTATATAAACTATTTTCATGACCATTAGTGTAAGGACCTATCATTAAAAATTACACAACATAGTGTCTTTAGACTAGAATTCATTTTTTTCAATCCAAAAGTTCTTTTATGTTATGATTCATAGATAATTAGTTTATAAATCTTTTATAACAACCCTATATATTACAATGTGGAAATTTATACTCCATTTCCTTTTTTCATAATAAAAAACTTTTAAAGTAAATCCTAATTTATTTTCATGAAAAATATTTACTCTTTTCATCATGACTTCTTCGATTCCATTACCCATATTTAAAACAAGTGAAAAAATTTAAAACATTGGATGTGAAAAAAAATCTCAATAAATGACATAAAAAACCTTTCATTCTATTTTAAATCCTCAAAACCATAAAAAGAGTTTCCTTCTAAAAAATAAAACATTGAGCTCAAATAATCATTTACCTACATATTAAATAAACATTAATTACCAAATATTTTCATTGAATAATTTATAAACAAACATTCAAAAAGTAAAAAACATAATCATGATGGTTTCTTATAAGAAATGAGAAACCATGAAAATATTTTTTTTAAAACATACCTTTTACCACAAAGGGAATTACCATTTCGTTAAAAAGACCTTCAATATAACATTTGAAATCATTTTCATTCCATGGAAACACATAATAATACCTATAAATGTCATGTATGTTCTTTGGTACATCATATTCATAGAACAATTAGAGAACCGTTATAAATTAGAATAACCATATGGTCAACTTTGAATAGTACCTAATTAATTAGAGCGATATGTACACATATCCATCATATAATCTGTATATGAAACACCTTCTATACAAAACCTTTTTTTTATTTTTTAATAACTATTTAATTTTCTTTAGTGATAACCTTAAAAATTTAGCCACCAAATCAAAAACATCTCAAATTAAAAAGTTCAAAATTCCCATCTCATCCAAAGAACAAGAAACATTTCCACCCAAATTCAACAAAAAAGGGAACGGAAACACAATTTAAAATTAAAAAAATTAGAATTACAAAAGTGTGAAAAAAATATGATAGATAGGGAATCCTTGAGCTACGATCCAATCTTAAGACTACCCCCAAACACTACATCAACCATCAATATTGAACATGTACCATAAACTTGTAGTAGAAATCTACCGACGACTAAAAACAAAACCATCGAAACCACTTGGGATGAAGAACCTACATTTGATGAACGTCCCTAGTGACCTCCAAAAAACACAATGATATATTCTCAAAAAAACCTTCACTGAAAGATAAAAACTCTCATTGGAAACATAAATGGAAGGGGGAATCCCACACAGGTCTAACCTCTTAGAACACCATCTCCACTTGTACAAAAAATTCAAAAGCTTCCTCAAGAACCACTACTCTAGAATACACTATTTTGGAGTAATAGACCATGAAGAGAGAGAAATGATATAAGAAAACTCAGCCCTTAATAGGTTTCTATGATTAGCTAGAACTATCAACCCCTAACACCAGTCCTGTTAACCTTGACATCAACCAGTGAAACAACAGATGTAATAAAGATGATGAATATTGCACCTAGAACACTGAAAAACATTCGAATATCACATCAAAAAATTCTTTGAATTCCACTACACCTATCTTACTAGGATATGAGTGAAAGATTGTGAGGCCATAGAAGAGATAAATCTGTACAGGGACTCACCATTAAATGTCACTATTTGTCAAGACACCAAATAGAGCACCACACCAATAGAAAATAAAATCTCATGAATCAACTCAAAACATCATCAACATAGATGATGAGGATGAAACACCTAATGATACCTTCACCACATGAAGATTCAAATCAATATGCATAGAAATCATGCCACTGAAGCTGAAACCTGAGATATGGAAAGCCATTTCAATGGATGAAAAAGTGGGAATCAAAACCCAAAATCAAAATGGAACTTAGAGGGAGAGAATAAATATAGGTAATGGTGGGAATAATTAATGAATTATGTAGATGAAGGTTTAAAAACCTCCACCGGCTGAGATCCCCCTTCCGAAACACTACTCTGAGAGAATCTAAGTGCCAGAAACATGAAGAAGGAAGAGAAAACCACCAAATGGAATGTGGTTAAAAAAGTCAGAATGACATAAGAGTTAGATACCTATAATAGATTCATCAGAGATAAAACCCAATAACTTTATAGATGGAAAAGAAGAATAAGACTGGGATGGAGGCAAAAAGAATCCCTAAGAGATAGCACTATTAGAGAATGTGATAATTCCTAAAAAAACACCTATGGAACACCTATTATCATAGAAAATGTCCAAAATACCTTATAATTAATAAAAAAATTAATCTATCACCATTTCATCATAAAACCCTTGAAAAATTGTTTTGAAACCATATGAAGAACATTTTCTGAAATTAAAATATTATTTCTTTTTTAAAACCCATTCTAAAAAATACCTAAAAGGAAGGGAAATAATATTCTCATTGATGAAAACATGAATTATTAAAAATTAATCAAAAAACCAAATAATAGTTATGATATTAGGAAATTTCATTGTCATATTATATATTAAAAGAAAACATTTCTTTTGTTTTTTGAAATTTAATCAAATAAATATGTAAAAATATAATTTAAAAAAACATTCAATGAAAGTAAAAACAGATAAAAGATTCCCTTTATAAATATTTCATTTTCATATCAATACATCGATAAAATAATTATTAAAAATATAATCATGTTATAAAATGATTTGTAAGGGAAACACAAAAGGTGAATTTTTAGAAGAAAGTATCTTACATTGAGTCTAACACTTCATTTATGTTATTTATCATCATAAATAATAAACTTATATTAATTTTTACATTATTAAGTAAATTTTTCCATTTATTATTTATTATTTTATTTTTTATCTCGTTATATTTAATTACTTAGTCAATAGATTTTACATTAGGTTTTTGGATAATATTTGGCTCATAAGTCCAAAATGACTTTAGAAAGTTTATTATTGTCTAATAATTAATTGTTACATCATATCCAAAATAATATTCATGACATAATTTCCATTATTACATCTTATTTTTACTTTTTAAACCAATCAGATAATATGGTTATGAATAATAAGATACATTATAATCATGGAGACAATAGGTTTTACGTATGCACGAGTAATATTTCCATTTTTCAACGATCATTATGGAAAGATGTTTGAATTATGATAAATTTATTGAATGATAATTATATATTTAATATAATAATATGTATTTTCTATACACTTATATATATATATATCATTCATGTGATGTGGTGATGAAAAATGAATCACATTGCTTCGTGGAGGTGGTAATCCACACATACACAAAAACAACATTATCCTTTTTAGTGAATTGACATATAGGAAGGTAGATGATATTTCCTCTTTTAAGAATTATAAATATTTCATTAATTTCATATATATACATTAAATTAATCTCTATAACCATCCATAAGAGTAGATGATGGAAAACGAATTACATCAGTTCCTGAGACTGTAATCTGGAGTACAAACAAAATATGGATTCCTTTACCATTTAATGAAGGTTGGATATAGATATTGGTCATTAAATTGACATAATATTTTCTCATTATACAGTAGATAATAATTTTGTTATATAATTTTAATTAAAGAACATTTTAATGAGGTGGATGAATAAATAAAACAAAAATAGTAGTTTAAGAACTATACCTCTTCTAATGAAAACCTCCATTGCTTAATACCTTATGACCCCAATGATTGGTATTATTCTATATCTAGGGAATCAAAAAATGTATATATGTGTAATTAAGGAATTTTTTCAGGTATTAGTTAAACCAAAATGCTTTTTATGTTTTTATAAATTATAGGAAGAGGTTTTTTTATGATGGAGGGTGGAACACCCTAAGAATCTCATAAAATATTAAATTAATATAAATTAATCTTGATCCCAAATGGTTCAAAATTAATAATGTGGAATTATACTATGAGTATAAATATACATAATATCATAAAATAAAATTCGGACAATTTATTCTCACATATTTACCTTATATTGTTATTTTAATCCCCCCTTATCACTTTTGACAATTATAATGATATAAATGTTTTTTACAGTTAATATCTAAATATATTGTAAATAAAAAAATAATCTTAAATTGATCAGTTTTTAGGTCCTATACCACATACCATTCAAAATTGATGAATATTATATTTTTCAAATTTTATTTCATTTAATAATATATTATTTATTATAAAACATGACTAATGATAATTTTTGAACAATTAATCTATTTTTAATTTTAAGACTCCAAGATAATAATGGAATTAGAATATAATGTATGCAGACCTCTAGAATATGTGATTTGTATCTTAAAAATCATGTAACATAAATATTCTCTCAATTAATATTATTTTTAGAGTCTTTAATATCAATTTATTGATTTTTTACTGCCTGCACAAGAACGGTGTGAATGTTTCATAAATATTAAAGGTAGTTTTTTTCATAACTAAAAAGTGGAAATAAAGTACCATGATGAAAAAAATTATTTATATTTAAAAATAATATATATAATCTAAAATATCATCTATTTATCCATATATCATAAATTTGTTGACAATAAAACCAACAGAATGAAATTTTTGAGTTTTGTTTATATAAAATAATATATAGGTCAAAATCATATTAAAATCACAAAAAAGGTTATATATTAAATTGTTTTGTAAATTTTGGATGATATAGAATCATACAATAAAATTATTTTACATTTTAGGGTAATTTTTAGTCCTTATCAACTTATTATTAATCATATTTACCATATTTACCGTTTTCTATTTAAAAATGTAATAATCTTACAATTCATAATGTCCAAAAATAAAGGGGGCCCATTTAAAAATTTTGATAATACTGATTCCAAATATGAAATCAGTTTTCTAATATTTAAAACACACTGGTTTCAAAATTTAATTTAAAATTAAATTGAAAAAAACGATGAAAAATTATTATTCTAAAAAATAACTTTTTAAGTATAAAATGTTTTTATACTTAACTCAAGTGTAAAATTATTTTCAAATACCATAATTGGATTACTTTAAATAAATAAGAAATAAATAAATTTAAAAAATAATAAAAATATAATTTTACATTTTAAATAATTCAAATAAAAATAAATGTTCTAATAAAAAATAGTAATTTTCATTATTCTTTAAAAAATAAATCCTAATAAAAAGTTATCAAAAATACGTGTTAACATAATTTGGACATGATAAATTCAAAAAATAAATTCATTTTTTAAAATTATAATTATTTAACTTTAAAAGTAAACATTTAAATAAAACCATATATGATTAAATTTTAAACTATTTAATTTCTTATTATAAATAGTACATCATATATTTATAGTGAATATAAAAATTTAATAGATGATTACTAATAAAAATGAAAATGATTTTTTATATCTCTAAATGGGATGTTATATTCTTCCCCTTTTTGAAAATGGAATCCTCACAACTTTATTCAGCTTTTATACATATAGGGATATCATTCTCTCATAACATTTTATGATTTACATGTTTCTTATTTAATCATATGGGGTTTCCAGAAGACCATAACCAATTAATTCTAGCTTTCCTCAATACCTTATCTTTATGGTAATGAATCTTTACTGGTTTTCCTTATATAAAATGTTATTTTCCAATTGACATACTTAAGGCCTCAAAAAATGAGATGAATCCATCACATATTTTCATAAAATCATGACATCAAATACATTTTATACCTTTTTTAAACTCAAAGGGAAGTCCACTGTGTAGGAAACTAATTTAATATTCTCTATAATTTTATATGGTCTACAGAACTTTGAAATTAGCTTCTCCTTTTTATCTAAATGAATTTCACTTTTACATAGAGATACATTAAAATAAACATGATCCCCAACATCAAAATGATGACTATTTTTCTTATTTTTTACATAATGCGTCTACCTGATCCCAGCCTTCCTCATGTCCTCATGAATCATCTTCATCTTCTCAACCATTTACATTACCAACTCTTCTCCCATCATCAACCTTTATTCTACTTCATCGCACAAATGAGTTTGAAACCTCTTTCCTTAAAATTCCTCATTAGATTTCATCTTAACTTTTGATTGAGAAAATTTTAGTATAAGAAAAATAAAAAAATGAAAAATTTTAATCCCAATATCCCTGCCAATTCATTAATCAACCTTGACACATGTATTCTAGGGAATGAATCGATAACTTAAACTATTCATGAGACTAAGAATAAAAGGATGTAGTAAAATTTAATTCATTTACCGATGACTTATAAACTTGTTTCCAAAAATTTGAAGTAAACCTAGGACTAGGACCAGATATAATAGTGAGAGTAACTCCATATAACCTGACTATATTCTTTTGATACAATCATGGAAGATGATCTAAATACATAATATCTCTAATGTAATAAAATGTGTAGATTTAGTTAATTAATAAATAACAACTAAAACAACATAATTAACTTGAGTTGCCTTGGTAATTACCCACATTAAATCCATCGATATATTTTCCCATTTCTACTGTAGTACTGAAAAAGGATTAAGCATCCCTTTTGGTAATTTTATTTATAATTTAACAGTTTAGAAATTTAATAATTATATATTAAAGCTTATAATATTTCTTTACATTACATCCCACAAGTAATAATCCCAAATATATTTGTACATCCTAATCCCATAATGAGGAATAGAAAACGAAGAACTATGAGCTTCACTTAATAATTCTCTCTTCAACTAGGAATCAAATGTCACAAATGATTTCATTCCAAGTGAGAAAAAACATCTTTGTCAACATTAAATTTAGGAACTATACCATTCTTAACCAATTCAATATTTTACAACAAAAAATGATCCTCCTTCTGAGATTTCTTAATTCTTTTTGATAAATATGATTATACTATTACCTAAAACAAAGAAAAGAATGTTCCAGCATCCACAATTTCTATTCCAATATTAGTCAAATCACTATCCAAAGTTTTAGGCTCTAAGCATAACATGGTTAGTGAAGTAATATATTTCAGACTAAAGGAAATGGAGGCTTTGTTTTATTTTTGAGGATGGTAATGAATTGTGAATTCGTAATCCCTAATTAGTTCCACCCACCTCTCTACCCCTTGTTGAACTGTTCCTGGGTTAATATATGAAAAAAACATTTATAATTAATATATATTTTTAAACCATTCCCGATATAAATGATTCGATAAATTTAATAAAAAACACAAAATCAAATTTCAAATCTTGTGTGTAACATATTGATATTTTAAAGATTACTATGTTTGACAGTGCATACAACATACCACACCTAGCCAAAACTAACCCAAAAAAATTATTATTTAAATATGACCATTATATCATAGCCATTAAATTAGAGTGTGATATTAGGATTAAATACTTTATGGAATATATATAATAGTCACAATAAATATAAATATAATGATTAATTAATATGATATAAACAAAAAGTTATTATTAAAATAATTTTATTAATCAAAAAACAGGTTTTGTTAAAATTGAGTTTATTGATTTTTTGTCTAAAAATAATTAGAATTAATTTATTGAAATTTTACAAATTTTATTTTATAAAAAGGAAATCATTTTCAAAATCAGCATAACTATATTGAGTTTGGATAATATTTTTGTATTTCTATGAAAATGGTTATTTTTCATTAAATAGTTAAAAATACCAAATTTTTTACACTGTCATTTTATTTTCATTTTATTTGAATCATTATTATAATTTATTTTTGTATATGAAAATTTTTAGGATAAAAGAAATGTTATTCTAATAACCCTTTTTCATTGTGTTTTACACATTTATATTAAAATCAATTTTTTCCACTTATGTGAATTGAATATTGAAAAATGGCTTACAAATTTGGAATTAAAAGGCCCAAAATTTTAGTATATGTCCATTTTAATTTTGGACATTCTAAAAAGTAATTATTATAATTTTTTTATCACACTATAAGGGTAAATTGTGTAAATATGGTTAAAAATAAAATGATGGGGACAAAATAATGACCCTATAACTTTCCTTAATTTTAGTGGATTAATATATCTCATCAATAATCATTAAAAAGTAAAATATATAGCAATTCTTCCATTTGACAATGATATTAAAAATTTATATTATTTTATGTAAGGAAAATCAAAAAAATGTCATTCTATTTCTTTTAATATCTTTAAATTTTTGAAATATGGATAAACAATGAATATGTTCATATATAAATATTCCTTTTAAATCAAAATAATATTTTTCAACATTTTAATTTGTTTTTAATTTTTAGTTCATAAAACATTTCCATAAATTCTTATGCAACACCGACATGGTGCTTGTAAAAGTAATAAAAATCAATAAAATGACATATAAAACTATAAAAACACATTATTTGAGTGATTATTAGTGTTCACTAATTTTTTTATATGTTTGACAAATTATAAGGGTGTAGATTCAATTTATTTGATTTATATTTATATTTTGTTGTTTTAAAATTAAATTAATTGAATAATTCTAAAATTTACATTAATGATATTTAATAATGAATAATATTTTATTAAATAATTTATAATTCATTAAAAGCTTATATTTATCTAAAAAATGTGATATGGTAATATTATGTTAATGGTTAAATGGGCTAACAAACATTAAAAAGAAGATAAGGGTAAAAAAGTTATCAAAACTAGTCCAACTTTAATTGGATGAGAGGATTTAAAATCATAATCATACTATATTGTAATTATTGAAAAATTTTCTAGTTTTATATAATATTTTATTTATATTAACTTAATAATTTCATATATTACTAGAATACCCCTCCCTTCTCTTATAAAAGGATACCCCTTATATTAATTATTCACACCATGTTGACTCATATGGCTTGAAAAAAAAACATTACAATTCCTATTATCAATATACTAATCAATGTTTTAGAGGTTATATTCATTACATAACTCCAACCGTAGGTCCTATAAGAAGATATCCCAAGGATGTATACCGATGAAAAGATAATCATATTTACCTACTATTTCATGTTTATTTCTCCATATATTTCCTATTAATGTATATTCCCAACCATAAAATAATAAATAAAGTATAATAAATATACTAAGATATTATTTTGATTATGGTAAAACTATATTCAATCTATTTTCCATTCTATGAAAAGAAAAAGCATCGCTCCTCTCTATGTACCAATTATCATCTCCATGTAGCAGTGTAATTCATTACTCATCACCACTTTACAGGAATGGTTAAAAAGATATAACTAATGAGTATATATGATATTTATGTAATAAATATTATTATTTATGTATAATATCATATGTACCTTCTTACCATTCAATCCATAGGAAAACGATAACGTCACTCGTGTGTACGTGCCGACCACCACCTGCACTAAGTGATGGGGTCTATTTTTTATTTATTCTCTTAATGGATTGAAATAAAGATAAATTTAATAAATATCAATGATACATATGATATAATATTTATTTTATGAAGATAAATTATTATTTAAATTTCATTCATAAATTCTCTCGAAAAGTGAAAACAGTGTACATTCATAAGTATGGCCTCCCTTCTCCATGAATGGTGTAATTAATTTTTCTATCTCTATATTTTTTGGATGACTACATATATCTATATATTCAATATATATACAATTATTAAAATTAATGATATAATGTAACTGTATTAAAAATATTTTTTTTTTCGCTCCTCTAGTTTTAATGCTCACAAATCATAGTTAATAATGCTAAATATGATATTATAAATACATTGTATTTACTTATAATTTTAACCTCTGGTGTTAGGGTTTACATCAGAAGATAGAATTACCGATTTTGGTGAAGTATGAGTTTCTGATACTTGTCATACTGATAGAAGATTCACTGATACATGAACTACTGATGGTATACACTACTGATAAGCTGAGTCATCAACAGAAACACTCAGAATTTTGGTAAGTATGAGTCACCGACAACATGATTCTATGATAGATGAATTATCATGGTATGACCTATAGACGCATCACCAACCGATAGTTGAGCTACTGACACATCATTTACCGACAACTCGATTGATCGATGCAAGTTTTACCTACCGACAATGTGATCCACCGATAGTGTGATCTACCGAAAAAAATGATCTACAGATAGAATGAGCTACCTATAGAATGATCCACCGACATCTTGAGTAACCGACAACATGAGACACTGACAGTCTGAGCTACTGACATTTTGAGTCACCGATGATCTGACACTTAAATGTGAAATTAACTCTAATAGTCATATTTATTAATCTTTGTACTTCTATTATATTAATGAACTGGTCTGTCTATTGTACAAAACATTTAATGATTTCATAGACATGTATGAGGTAAGTGGTACCATGGAACATGTGGCTTATCTATATAAAGGGAATATCTAGATCAAAGTGTGGTGAGGTTTCCAGGAAGAAACTATTTGCGCACCAAAGATAAAAACATAAGAGATGCCTATAATGAATACCCAGAGATACTACTAAGAACCAAAAAATAAATATATATGCCACAAAAACATAGAAGACAAGAGAAATTTGAGAAATATTCTACCTCACATAGAACAGAATATAGAAGAAAAAGCTACTATTTGTTTTTTTATCTATATCTAGAAGACAACTCCCTCTACACTTCTACCATTTTAAAGGTGTCGAGAAGTATAATTTAACATCACATAGAAAATTATAAACTGTTATTATCATTTAGATCTAACCGTGTACTTTATTTTTTTTATCGATTAGTGAGTATCTCTATTTTATTAACATGCACTGACTCATGTTATAAATTGTAATATACTTAGATATCTTCACAAAACTGCACATTTACACTCCCACGGATAACCGTGGAAGAGGTACCCATGTGGCCTATTTGTTTTTTACACTCCCACAAAAACTCTGTAAGAGTTCTAGTTGACTCGAATAGTTTATATATTGTTGTTACCCAGATATAGGGTGGGCGTCATGTTTATCTAATATAAACTGCTTAATTTTAGGTGATCACCAAGTGGAGAGGATTAGGTCTCGTCTTGATACTGAAACACTTGTTTAATTCTATTGTGTGTTTAAATGTTTTTTTCATTTCATTTTTTATTATTTTAGAGAAAATAACATTTCATTAATAGTAAATCTTAGATAGTTTTCATATTTGAATTTGATTTAGTAGACTTTTTTCAAAAGTTAAAATAGTGATCCATATTGTTTTATCTATGAAATAATCAATATTTTCGAAATAATTCATATTATCAAATCATTTATAAATTTTCAGCTTTGGTTTACCATCCTATTTTTTTTTGAAATTGGGGGGTTCTTTAAATAATGATTTTTTATAGAAATTTTAAAAGGAACTCAATTTACCCCCCTCTTAAATGTCATACTCTGACCAATATTTTCTATGTGACGAGTATTTAATCTTATGTTTTCAATGTTTTTAAATTATCAAATATTTTTCCTAATGGTGTTATAGTTGTGTTTTAAATATGTTTAAATTTTTTTCAGTTCTACATTTTTAGTTCATTAAAAATTATTTCAACTATTTTAATATAGAAAATATATAGGAATGTGCTTCTACCAATAAACATCCCTATTTTAATAGATCAAATTATTTTCAGTGGAAAATTAAAAAGAAAATTCATCTAGAAAGTATGCGTTTTGAAATTTGGTCTTAAAGTGTAGATGAATATAAAATTCTTACTACTACTTGTAAGACTTGGGATGATTACACTAATGTGGCCTAAAATAATAACTATAAAGCTATAAATTCATTACACTTCTCTTTAGGGGATGAATAATTTAATTAGACTTCTTCTTGTAAAAGTACATAGGAAATCTGGGATACTCTAGAAGTTTCATATAAAGGAAGCACTATTGTTAATGAAATAATACATAATACATATACTATTAAATGTGATTACATTAAGATGAATCCTGATGAAATCATTTTAGATATGTATCTCAAGTTCAATGAAATTTTAAACATGATGGTTTATCTGGGAAAGACAATCACATACAAAGAATAAGTAATGAGAATTCTTAGATTTTTACCAGAAAGATAGAGAGGAATTTCAGTATAAATAAGGGAATATTTTGATATCAATACATAACCTGTAAAGCAGTTGATTGTTATACTGATGATGCATGAAGAAGAATTGAAGGTATATACAGAAGAAGATGATGAACCTAAGAGAAAGTAGTGGATTTCAAAACTAATGCCTCTAAACAAAAAGAGATTATGCAAGATCAAGATCAAAGTTATGACAAATAAAAATCATCAAGTGATAGCGATGAGGAAATGGATCATTTATTCATGAGATTTAAGAATGTTTACAAAAAATGATTTTTTTGGAAAGAGAGGATATAAAAATAAGTATTACAACATTGTAATTGGAAAAAAGACTGGAAATGAAGTGATAAGACTAATGAGATAGTCTTCTATGAGTGTAAGAGAAGTGGACATGTAAAGGACTACTTTCCTAAATTAATGTTCAAAATCCAATATGAAGACAAATATATAAATTACAAAAAGGAAATTAATTCCACCTTGAGTGATTCTGAAGAAATCTCTAGTAACTCATAATCTTCACATGATTAGAAGGCTGAAAAATATATTATTTATTTTATGAAAAAAAACATCAGAGGTAATTATAGAATCTAAAAATAATAATTCCTATTATTATGTAGATAAACCTGATTATGAAAATATGAAAAATGATGAAATTTTTCATTACTGTAATATTCTTTAGGAAATATTAAATAAACAGAAGCATAAGTATAATTCTCTCAAGAAACAACACTCTCATTATGTTTATGTTAAATCCGAACATATTATTTAGAAGGAAAACAATGATAAGGTTCTCAACGAGAATAATGAACTTAATCTATCTAATGATCCTTTAAATAAATATTTATGGAGTTTCATAAAATATAGAGATACTTTTGTTGAGATTCATGGAAAAGTGGTTAATTTAAAATAGACTACTGGTATTGGTTATCGAACAAGAATTTATTTTAAAAGCAATTTTGTAACCAATTTTGGAAAATTTGGTTTTATTCATGGTTCTGGAAAATTTACTACAATTTTCAGTACTAGAACATCTTCTACTACTTCACGTTTTTCGGGACCAAACAAGTTTTATTTTCCTAAGACTATAAAAACTTATTATAGGATTCCCATGAAGAAAATGTGGGTTCATAAAGCTCTAATTACTAATGTTACTGGACCTAAGCAAGTTGGGATACCAAAATCCTTTCTTGTTTGAATTATTTTTTGTTGGAATGTTGTTTGAGGAGTTATTGTATATGCTTGTGGTACATGGATATTGTGTGTTCCAGACATATTATAGGGGACTATTCAATATTCAAGAACCATATCAAGATTTGTGGTTGGTATGTCACCTTTGTGGACATTGAAAAAGGAAAAATAATTGGCCTTGACCAAATTAGTAACACATATTCAATTTTAATTTATAATGTTCTTTTAGTAGATGGCCTTAAGTGTAATCTACTTATCATTTCACAATAATGTGATTATATATTTCTTGTTAAATTTAGAAATAATTCTTCTGATGTTTTGAACTCTAATAATGATTCAGTATTCATTACTTTCAGAAATTAAAATGCTTATGCTATGAATTTATATTCATTAGTTTCTAAAAATATATATTTCTTATGTTACTTTCATAAAGTTTCTTCACTTAGACATAAAAGATAATTACACTACAGTATTAAACCCTTAGAAATATTACTAATAAAGGAGTATTCTAGGATATACCTCAACTTGTGTTTCCAAATGACAAATTTTGTAATCCTTATCGACTAGTCCTGAATGGTCAAGAGGCCTTCATTTTTATTTTTATAACGAATAATCCCCCTTTTTAGGATTGAAGGGGAACCCGAATGGCTTGAAGGGATTCTATAATCCTTATCAAAAATTTAAACAACATAAAATATCTTGCAAACCAAAGAAAGAAGTTTTATATTCTCAACCTCTTGAGATGGTTCACATGGATATTTTTGGACGATGTAGAGTTTCTAGAATAATTGCGAAGCATTATGTATATGTTCTAGTAGATGAATTTTCTCGATATACTTGGACTTTATTTTTATCTTACAATAGTGAAGCTTGTTCTTACTTCACCAAGTACTCTATTTCAGTAGACAACCTAAGTGGGCTTAGAAATAAATCCTTAAAAAGTTACCATGGCCATGAGTTTGAAAATCAAGACATTGTTTCTTTTTTATCACTAAATATCTGTGGTCATAACGTCACTACTCCTACAAAAATATAGTAGAATGGTGTTGTAGAAATAAGGAATAGATCCTTACAAGAAATTTCTAAAACTATGTAAAATGAGTATGACTTTACTGCTTACTTTTTGGAAAAAGTTGTGAAAATAGCTTGTTATATAATTAACATACTTTTAATTAGAAATATATTTAATAGATTCCCCAATGAGTTATGAAACAATTGGAATCATATGGTTAATTACATTAAGGTTTTTGGTTTCAAAGTCATTGTAATTAATATGAAAGATAATCTAGACATGTTTTCCACCAAAAGTGATGGAGTAATTTTCCTAGGTTATTAAAAATCTAGTAAATCCTCTAGATTCTTTAATAAAAGAACCATGTGTATGGAAGAATCATTACGTATCAAATTTGATGAAACAGATCCATATGAACCTAAAACATCCCTAGAAAATATTAAGGGTGATTTTTCCAATCTGAAAATAAATTCCAAACCTTCTGACTCTACTATTAAGAAAGCGGAAAAGTCCTCTAGTTCTAGAAAATATCTAGACTCTATTCATAGTGAACACAAATGTGTATTAGAACATAAAGTAAATATACCTTCTTTTTATAGATCTATCAGAACCCTTAGAAACCATCCATTAGATTCTATAGTTGGAAACATAGATAAGGGAACATGGACTAGAGCATCTCTATATAAATGGGTTGAACATCACTAATTTTTGTTACAAATTGAACCAAAGAACACCAATGATTTAATCAATGATGAATTTTGGGTAATGTCTATGCAAGAATAGTTGAATCAATTTGAAAGATGTAAAGTGTTGAAACAAGTTGATATAACAAAAGGAAAACCTAACTATTGTCACTAAATGGGTGTTTAGAAATAATGTAGAAGGCACTGGAACCATAGTGAGAAACAAGGATATACTGGTTGCACGAGGATATTTTCAGGAAGAAGTAATTGACTAAGAAGAAACTTTTTCACCTGTTTCTAGACAGAAATCCATTAGAACTATGCTAGTATATGTAGCACATCTCAATTTCCAACTATATCAAATGGATGTTAAAAGTGAATACATAAATGGTTATATAGTTGAGGATGTTTTTGTTGAACATCCCCCGGTTTTACAAACCCTAAATATCCAAATAATGTTTTCCAGTTATCACAATCTTTATGAGGTTTAAAATACGCTCTAAGATCTTTGTATGATAGGATCAACACTTTTCTAATTTCAAATTTTTTACCAAATTCATATCAAATCCTACTGTTTTTATAAAAATAATTGCAAAATAGGTTTTATTTGTTCAAATATATATTTATAACATTATTTTTCGATCTTTAAAAAATTATTTTAGAATTTATTTTTTAGAAATAATGAAAAATTAAATTTAACTGAGTCTAATGGGTGAAATAAAATTATTTCTTGGATTTAAAAACTTTCAAAAAATAAGGTATTATTTTAAATCAAATTATGGACACAAAAGATATTTTTAAACGGTTTGGATTTGATAGTATAAAAAGTAGTGATACTCTAATGAGGACCGCCTATAAATTGTATCTTGAGGAAAATGGAAAATCTATCGATCAAACTAATTACAAGGGGTGATTGGAAGTCTACTATACTTAACGACTAGTGGACCTGATATTTTGTTTAGTGATTTTATGTCTTCATATTTATAAGAAAACCCTAAATCATAGAATCTGTCTCAATAGAGTTATCTCTAAAAGGATAAATATTAATTGGAATCCCTGGAAGAAGATGTTTGTAGAGGATAAT
Organism: Viscum album; assembly: GCA_963277665.1. Classification (NCBI taxonomy): domain Eukaryota; kingdom Viridiplantae; phylum Streptophyta; class Magnoliopsida; order Santalales; family Viscaceae; genus Viscum; species Viscum album. The sequence goes on along the minus strand of OY728137.1, from coordinate 1,237,028,214 downwards.
GACAAGCTGTATAGTGATCTTGACATTGTTGATAGTCTAGAAAGGATATCTTTTGGGCCTACAAGTTCACCTAGACCAAAACCTTATAAGGAATCACTTCTACCTGATAATGATATAGATGAGACATAAGAGTCATCAAATGATGAGTATGAGAGCATATCTGGTAGTGAAGGAGATTCTAGTGAAGAAGAAGGAAGTGGTAGTGAAGAAGAAGATGAAGTTGAGGATAATGATGGAGGTGAGTAAAATGATTGAGAATATTGAGAGGATGATGGAGAATATGGTAGTGAATGGAACGATGCATAAAGTGATGATTCAGATAGTGGATCAAGACATGGTGATAAAGACCAAGGTCTTTGTGGAGACATTATTGATCAAACCATCAATTGTGTTGAACATGAGAATATTGCGGGTCTTGCCTTAGAGGAACAAAAAACTATTATGGAATTCTGTGGGGCTACTAAATAGGTTGTGATTGAGTAAAGGGATCCTAATGATCAGGTTGATCCAACTATGGTTGAAGAGAGTGCTCCTACTGTCCATGTTTAGGTGGAAGTTCAGGATGTAAAGGATGTATCTGTGACTCTAGTGAAGGAGTTGGTTTATTCAAGAAATAATCCATCAAATGAGTGGGAGAGACAAGTTAAAATGGAAAAGTTTTATGTGCTTTCACTCTTGGATGATATTATGGAACCTGTATGATGGAGGGACCTAGGTTATGTGACTCTTGGACTGGATTATCCTAATATAGAGGAGAGGATTTTTCCTACTCATGTGGTTGGTTCATAACCTATTGAATGTACTCAAAACCAAATTTTAATTATTTCATGGAAGAGTTTTTGGATACTGTTTTATCAACCCATTCGGAGCCACATACTCTAGTTTGCAGAATTGGTTAAAGAGATGATAATTTGATCACTAAGATAATGGTTTCTCAGTTTTAACCCCAGTTAATCATAGTACTAGAAGCCATTTTCTCAATAAATCATAAAATGATGAATGAGTTAACTATTATGGATTCTTCCATTAACAGTATGAAAATTGAATATAGAACATATTTTTAAAAAGTTCTAAAAATTCTTGGAGACACCACTTGTGATTCTTCTAAGGAAGTTATTCCTTTATCAAAAACTCTTGATATAACTCATTTGAGATCATATATCTGAGATATAGTGAAAGGTGACTCTATCTCAGATGATCATGTAGCTCACCCTCATGATGTTGAGATGGCCAGAAATATAAATTGAGATGAAATTGATACTATGATGGGTGTCACTGATTAGGAGTTCCTTAGTAAGATTAGTAAGAACTATGACAATGTGCATTACATGATGAGATTCTACTCAAAATAATCCACTACTGCTCAAGAAAAAATAACCATTATGGTAGAGTTATATTTTAAATGGATTTATACCAAGAATCAGCTAATAAGTCACTTCAAATATTTGGTGGAAAATTAGAGGTTACCTCTAGTGACATAAGCCTTTTAGAGGAATGTAATATAGTTGAAAGAGTTTAATCCTACCCTTGATATGTTCATAGAAAATATATATGATTTTGATAATTTCCTGACATATGGTGATGAGGTCATCATCAACTTTATCAATCTGCTAAAACCAAACCTACATTGTCACAGTACATCCATTGTTTCTTGAGCTACTTCTCTAATGAAACTATTCATGAATTCTTCTACCTCTTCTTGTTCTACCCTTTTCACACCGTTGACCATGAACCCTGCTCAAGCTCTCAGCTATATTAGACATGTCATCCAATAGATACTTATAGGTCGTACTTCATTGTCTATACCTGGCCTTTCTCTTTTAGTCTTTACTGGAGTTCCTCTTCATTCACTATGTATCCACTCTATGCCTTCCACCACTCATACTATTTAACCTTAATCTCCTCCCTCCTATTTTTCTGATAAAGGAAAGGGAGTTATGGGCTCTACTATCGATAAGAAGTAGTCAGATCACTTTTTGATATGGGTTTGATGTACTGTTTTTGTTGTAATATTTTTATTATCCCTTGTACTGCATGTTTAATGGAATGCCTTCTGTTATTTCATCTTTTTTGTATGTTCCTTATCTATTATTTCTTTTTCATTATGTGTGTCAATTTTGATAATCCTAAAATGGGCAGAAATTACATTGAATCTCTCTTTGGGGGAGGTTAAGATTAAGATTGAAGATTAAAAGAGAATACATAATTGGAAAAAGAAAATTTAACATATAATTTGTAAATGTGTTTTCATGGGGATTTTAATATTAATATTGAAAATTAAAAGTGAACATATAATTGGAATAATACTATTTCATCATTGATAAGTAGTTGGGTTTATTTTAAAATTTCATCTCAATAATCTATGCAACATTTTAAGAATGTTTTTTCTCTTATCATAATAAATCAATTTTTGTGGTTTATAATTCCATGATTTATTATCATAAAAAGGGTAATATTGTTGGCCTCATCTATTTTAAATTCTCAAAAATCATTATTAAATTTACTAATTATGATTAATTAAGAGACGTTGTGTTTAATCATGTTCAATTATAATCCTAACCTTCAGTTTTAGTGTTTACATCATATGACAAAATTATTGATTTTGGTTAAGTACATCCTACTAACAATTTTCCTACCGATAGACAAGTCACTAATACTTGAGATATTGATGACATAATCTACCAATAAGATGATTCCTTGATAGAAACACTCAAAATTTTGATATGTATTAGTCAATGACCACTTGAATCACTAAAAAATTGAATTATTGATGTCTTACCTACCGACGCATCACCTACCAATAGTCGAGCTACTGACACATCATCTATCGATATCTCAATGGACCGAATCAAGTTTGGCCTATTGGTAGAGTGATCCCCCGATTATTTGATCTACTAGCAGAATGAGCTATAAAAATAATGATCAAATGACAACATGATTCACTGAAAATATGAGACATAGACATTCTGAGCTACCAAAAGACTGAGTCATAGATGATCTGCCACTTAAATTCAGAATTACATCTAATAGTCATATTTATGAAACTTATTACTTATTATTATATTAAAGAGATTGTCTATATTTATTAGAAAACATTTAAAGATGTTATAGGTCAGTACAAGGAACCAGAGAACATGGTTCTTGTCTGTATAAATGGAATATCTGGATCAAGGAAAGATGAGGTGACCTTGAAGAAGCTGTTCATGCACCAAATATAATAACACAAGAGTTTCCTACTAATAATAACCGAATATACTACTATTAACTTAAAGACCAAAAATATATACAACAAAAACATAGAAGAAAAGAACACTTTAAAGAATATTCTACCTCAGTTGGAATAGAAGAAAGAAGAGAAAAAGACTCTTTGTTTTGTTGTTTGTTTCTAGAAGACTACTCCAGATACACTTCTACTATTTTGAATGGGTCCATAAGTTTCATTGAACCTCATATTGATCATTCTAACCTATTATTATGATTTAGATTTTCCTATGTACATTATTTATGTTTATAGAAGTGTGTGTATCTTTTTTTTTGACACACAATGACTCCCAAGCTAAACAAGAAGATACAAGGTTATCTTTACAAAACATTACATTTACACTCCAATGGATAACAGTGGAAGAGGACCTTGTGTCTTCTATTTGTTTTTTACACTCGCACAAAAAATCTTGAAGAGGTCTCGTTCACCTAAACGGTTTGTATATTGTTGTTACCCTAATCTAGGATGTGAATAAATTTTATTTATTATAAACTTCTTAGTGGTAGGTGATAACAAAGTGGAGAAGATTAGATCTCAACTTGAGACTAAATCTTTTGTTTACTTCAACTATCTGTTTTCAATTTTTTTCACTGTATTGGTATTATTTTAGAAAATATAAATTTATATTGATAGTTAATCTCAAATATATGTTATTAAAATTTTATTTAGAAAAATATTTTCAAAAGTTAAAATAGTAATCTATATTTTTTTAACTATCAACTAATCAATCCTTGAGAAATCATTCAAATAATCAAATATTTTATAAATTAGCTACATTGGTTTACTGTCCTGTATTTGTTTTGAAATTAGGGGATTTTTTAAATAAGAATTTTAGAATTAATTTTTCATAGGAACTCAATTCACTTCCTACAAGAGTATTCTACTATTATCAACAAAAATATTGCAACTTCGGTACCAAAATATACAAGAAAAACAAAGATGTTGACACCTAAAATAATGAAAATAATAAAATATTATTAACAAATAGGTGGTAAAATTTTATAAATTGATCGAATATGATATCATTGATATGAATAACATTTAGTTATGTAATTATAATAAATTTAATTATGTTATATAAGAGTTTAGGGCACCTATATTTCAAGTTAGACCTAATATAATATATTTCATCTCAATTATCTAAGGAGAAATATTTGGTATTATGCAAATGTTTATTTTTATGTGGTGTACATAAGAACCCTTTGAGGTATTGAACATGAATATGTTTTTATTTATGAAAACTAATGTTTAATTCATTCGTACTCTTTTAAATAGTTTCCATGTTTTCTCACAACTTTTCATCTCTTTGGAACTTGAACCTTGCAATGAAATGCTTAAAAGAAAAATTGATCTTATTTCTATTTAGATGTGATATATTTTTCCTCCATATCTCAATTTTGGTTAATTTTTCTAGTTTTTTTACAAATAGTAAAAGGTTTATCATAAATCTTTTTTCCCCATGTTTTAATATTTTACAAAATGGTTAAGAATTAATGTTACTATCATTTTCTAAACGAGGTAATTTTCTTATGAATGTTTAATAGGAATGTTTTTGTAACTAATTTAAAATAAATGAAATTTACTTCCATCATGTATGATAATATCTATGCATCTTAATTTACACTTTTATATATTTAATTTCAAAGAAAATTTTTTCCATAATATTTTTTTAATTGTTAGTTTTTTAATTTGAATTTTATAGTGTAAGGAAAATTTTCCTCAAAAAAGTTTTTAATGAGCTTTGTATGCTACTTTAACTCCTCAATGATAATAACCCTTTATTTTAATTATTCAAAAATAGGTATATGTTACCACGATATGATACTTTGAAACATTCACATTCATGTTTTAGTGGATATTACATTTCTATTAAATATCTATAATCATTGTATCATAGATATGGTTATTTATAAAACCATATCACATTTCTACATAAGGTGTAATGAATTGAAATTATTTGATTGAATAGAAAATTATTGATCAATCCATATTATTTATTAAATTTTTTTATTTTTTGTTATGTAATATGGTTCATGAATTAAATCAATCATACAATAAATGAGGAATGCATTGGACATGTAGTGATGCTTGTGCCCCAAAATTATATAGCCCACAATGAATAAAATTGTGTAATGTGAAAAATAATTTTTCTAGAATTAAAGGGGTGTTTGGTGTATTCTTTCCAATAGTTTTAAACTATATTGGAAAAAAATTAAATGTTATACATACCATGATTCCTATGAATAAAATGTAAAATATTAATAACTTTATTCATTGAGAATTATGTTATTATTATCCATAATATTACTTAATTAAAATTATCTAAGGATTAATTTTGTTCTTAGGTTATTGATTAATTGAATTTTTTATAGTTATCTGCCATTCCATATTGACTATTCCTTATTTACTTATGATAGCTTCTGAGGTACTTAACCCTTACTGTGCATCTAAGCTCACCTTTTTTTGTTTTATTTTCTCTAGTATATAAAGAAGGATATCACTAGTAATACGAAGGATACATGAATGTTTTTATGTAACGTATTTTATATTTCCAATGTAATATGTGTATAATATATGTATATATATTTTCAAGGATACAAAACTTTTCATTCATTTGTGATGTGATTACTTCTATCTAGTGCCAATGTAATAGTGAATACACTAGCTCTTGGATAATGGGGTTAGGGTTGTATTTTTTAGTGATAGTTCTAGGTTTATTAATAAAATTGGAAACTATATTTTTAATAAACATAGATAACATTATTGTTATCATAATCACTTATGAGATTTGAGAAATTTTACCGTTATAGAGATTTTATTTTAGGGCTCTATACTCAAGATGATTTTGATCTATTCAATCTGTTCCATAATTTAGTAATAGTTTGTAATGGAATAACTGGATTCAATAACAATAGGTAATATATAGATTTACATATTGTTAAAACCAATACAACTAGTGTGGTAAAAGTGAATATTATGGCTATATTAGCGAAGTTGATATAGGTTATGAAAAATAAACCTTTCAATATGGAATAACCTTTTGGTCCATATTGTGATTCACCTATGTGGGATTACTTCATGAAACAAAATCATCATTTTATTAGTGGAACTACTTATCCATTGGTATATTAAAAAAGGATTAAATATATCAAAAATATATTCCTATAATTGGGCTATAATAAATTTTAAATGGTTATTCTGTCAGTTTACTATTTAAAAGGAAATAATAAGCAATGGTGTACATTGATCCAAAACACTAATGAGGATGAATAAATATAAATTATGGAACGGAGAGTGATTTTGCTTTAAGAAATATCTCCCTTGAGAAAAGATAGCTGAAATAGAAAAGAATTTCCTCACATTAAATAATAAGAAGAAAGTGTTTGAAATATTATGTGGATTACATTATAATATTATCCAATCATAAATTATACCACTTTCATAGTTAATAAAAAAAGATTTATCATTTCATTGATTGTCTTAATCTGATTCTCTAGAGGTCACTATTTTCCTAAATTCTTTTTAATCATATGATGATTTAGTAACATGTTCCATTAAGATAGATAAATAATTTTAAATATTATATAACATGAAGGGAAATAAAGAGAAGAATATATCTACTTATCATCATGAAGAAGGTAAAATATAAAAAAATATTAAGGGAACCAAGATATTTTCATCATGTGAAAATTTTGTAAATATATATTCCAAAAAAAGCTTAAAGGGAATGGGAGTTTGTTATAAGTTTAGATATAAGGATCATATGAATAATTAATGTATAGAAAATAAGTAATAAATTACTATCTAGTCCTTAAACTATGAAAATATGAGGTATCATTCAAACTAGATCCCCTAGGGTCGAGGTAATGTACCACACAAAAATACAAGTGTAGAAGCTCAATCTTTTCTATTATTATAACCTATGAATAATAATTAATGTGATTTTCTAATTGGATTTCATAATTATATTAATAATATTTTGGTTATAAGAGTCATGAAATATATAAGTCTTGTTCTAAATAATTCTTTTTTAGTTATTTGAATTTATATTTTGAAATGTACTAACACACAAATATTGATTTTATAGTATCCTAGGATTAACATGAATTGATTTTAAGATATATAAAATTATTATTCAGAACATTAAAAAAATAATACACACCCTAGGATCCTAATAGTTTAGCATCTTTGAAAAAATAGAATAAAATATTTTCTAAACGGGTGAAAGATCTCCAAATTTTCCCAAAAAGCGCTTTCCTTTAGTACTCCTACATAAATCTTTTCATCAAGAAGTGATGAAAGGAAACATAATAAAGGGTGAGCACAGATGCTTGGTAAGGATAAAAAATAAATATACATAATATTAACAAAAGGATAATGGTCTGAGAACATGATAATAATATTTTAAGATCATATAATACATATTAAATATCATATACATGAGTCTTAGTATACATATTTTAATTTCATAAGGCTATAATCAAAAGAGAGTAAAGAGAATAAGAAATGAAAACATGACTTGGGAAAATGATATGGAATTATGGAAGAAAAATAATTATATTAAATTATTTCCAAGGTAGTCAAGGATTACTAACAAGTACATATTAGTGGAATGGGTTCGTGTCCCAAACTACCTTAGTAGTCAAGGTTCACTCCCAAGAAAATATTCATGGACAGAGATCTTTCCTGAACTCAGTTCACTCCCCATTCCAACCCTCTATTATTGAGATGGGTTCACTTCATGTTCCAAAATTGTATTACTAAACTGAGTTCACTATTCATTCCAGTTATGTATTACTAAATTGAGTTCACTTCTTATTATAACCACATATTACTAAACCAGTTTTATTTCTCATTCAAGCCTAGTGTTAATGAACTGAGACCACTCATAATTCCATCCCTATATTACTGAACTAACTTCATGAGTAATTCGTAGCTTTATTATACTAAACCAAGTTCACTGCACTTTCTATCCACATATATATCATTAGATAAATCACTACTGGAAATCCAACATTTCCCAACGGTTTAGAACCGTTGAGAAAGGCTGCAGAACCGTTGGTATATGTTATACCAATGGTTCTGCAAACCGTGTGGAAGTAAGCCGTTGGGAAAGGCTTTTCCCAACGGTTTACAGAGAACCGTTGGGGTAGGTTAGAAAAAATCAACCTATCCCAACGGTTCTGCCAAACCGTTGGGAAATCAACAGAGAATTTTCATTCCCAATGGTTTACAAACCGTTGGGAAAGGTTTTTACCAATGGTTCTATGAACCGTTGGTAAAAACAACCATTCAACAGGATATCCCAACGGTTTCAAACCGTTGGGATATGGTGTTTTTACCAACGGTTCCTTGAACCGTTGGTAAAAATAGCTACATAGAGCCTATGCCAATGGTTTTCAAACCGTTGGCATAGGCTTTGCTGTGCAAATTGCACAGCAGCCTGCAATTTGCACACCAGGTCTGGTTTTTGGGCATTCACCCTCGGTTTCAATTCAGTTTTCAATCCAATTATGCCCTCGTTTTCAATTCATTTTTCAATCCAATTATTGTACCTGTAACACATATAATGCATACATATAGAGAACAAACCAACACATACAAATAATGCAAACCAACCAACCAACACATATAATGAATCCTGAAAATATACACATCCATAATTAAAGTAGAATTCATAACATAATTATAAACATACATAATTCATTTAGATTTCATTTTAAAATTTAGATGACAATCATATGTGGAATCCAGAATTCAATTCATAATTTGATTGGTTTTTCATATACCATATATTTTTAATAGAAATGATATCCATTTTAAACAAAATACATACATCTGGAATGATACCGGTCACACCGTGCCTCGGATTGAGGCGAGGTTAACTCGTACACATCACAAATGACTCATTGATCGTTTTCCTAAAGTATCAACATATTCCGAAATCATTTAGTCAGTTTTCCGTATGTCAGTTGTTGTTTTCACTTAAAATGAAGTGTTTTTTAAATAAAAGAGAGACACTTTGAATGGTGTCGTCCGCACTGCGCCTCTTATTGAGGAGGGGTTAACTCGTACACATCACAAATGACCCATGGATTGTTTTGCTAAAATATAAACACAATCAGAATGCGTTTGGTTGGTTTTCCATATGAATTTAAAATGTAGTCCATCTTAAAGAAAAGAGATACACTTAGAGTGGTCTCAGCCAAACCGTGACTCGGATTGAGGCGTGGTTGACTCGTACACGTAACATATTACCCATGAATCGTTGTCGTAAATTTTCAATAGATTCCGAATGCGTTTGGTCAGTTTTTCATATGTCAGTTGTTTATTTCACTTATAATCTTGTCCATTTTAAAAAATAGAGACACAGTCAGAGTGGTACCGGCCACACCGCGTCTCGGATTTAGACGGGGTTGACTCTTACATGTCTCAAATGACCCATGGATCATTTTCCTAAAGTATCAACACAATCTGAATGCGTTTGGCCGGTTTTCCATATGTCAGTTGATGTTTTTCACTTAAAATGATGTCCTTTTGAAACAAAAGACATACACTTTGAGTTTTTCCGGCCACACCACGCCTCGGATTGAGGTGGAGTTGACTCTTACACATCACATAAAACCCATGGATCGTTATACTAAAGTTTCAATGGAAACCGAATGCGTTTGGTCAGTTTTCCATATGTACTTAAAATGTTGTCCATTTTAAACAACAGAAAGTCACTTAGAGTGGTCCCGACCACACTTAGATGACAATTAAATTAGAATTCATAACGTAATTATAAACATACATAATTCATATAGAATTCAATTTAAAATTTAGATGAAAATTATATGTGGAATCCGAAATTCAATTCATAATTTGATCGGTTTTTTCTATACCATATATTTTTACCTCAAATGATGTCCATTTTAAACAAAATACATACACCTGAAGTGATACCGGCCACACCGCACCTCATATTGAGGCGGGGTTTACTCGTACACATCACATTTGACCCATGGATCGTTTTGCTAAAATATCGACACAATCCGAATGCGTTTGGACGGTTTTCCGTATGCTAGTTGATGTTTTTCACTTAAAATGACGTCCTTTTGAAACAAAAGACGGACACTATGAGTGGTGCCGACCACACCGCATCTCCAATTGAGGCGGGGTTGATTCGTACACGTCACATATGACCCATGGATCGTTGTCCTAATGTTTAAATGGAAACCGAATGCGTTTGGTCGGTTTTCCATATGTACTTAAAATGTTGTCCATTTTAAACAAAATAGTGACACTTAGACTAATCCTGACCACACCGCGACTCAGATTCATCCCGGGATGGCTCGTACATGTCACATATGACCCATGGATTGTTGTGATAAATTATCAAAAGATTACTAATGCATTTGGTCGGTTTTGCGTATGCCAGTTGTTCTTTTCATTTATAATCATGTCCATTTTAAACAAAAGAGAAAGAGTTAGAGCGGTGTCGGCCACACCGTGTCTCGGATTAAGATGGGGTTGACTTATACATGTCACATATGACTCATGGATCATTGTGCTAAAGTATCTATAGAATCCGAATGCATTTGGTCATTCTTCCGTATGTCAGTTGATGCCTTTCACTTAAAATGATGTCCTTTTGAAACAAAAGACAGAAACTTTGAGTGGTGTCAGCCGCACCGCATGTCAGATTGAGGCAGGGATGATTCTTACACGTCACATATGACACATGGATCGTTCTCCTAAATTTTCAACGGAAACCGAATCCGTTTGGTCATTTTTCCGTATGTACTTAAAATTGTGTCCATTTTAAACAAAAAAGAGACACATAGACTTATCCTGGCCACACCACGACTCAGATTCATCCCGGGGTGGCTCGTACACGTCACATATTACCCATGGATTGTTGGGATAAATTATCAACAGATTCGGAATGCGTTTGGTCGGTTTTCCGTATGTCAGTTTATGCTTTTCACTTAAAATGACGTCCTTTTGAAACAAAAGACGTACACTTTGAGTGGTGTCGGCCACACCATGTCTCCGGATTGAGATGAAATCACCGTGAAACATTATAATTATTATTCTTGACATGTACGCGCAGACGGCACGTCAATCGGACGTGCGGTTTGCACGGTACGACTCAATATTTGTGTTTTAAGTGATGTGCGCGCTTCGTAAACGCGCGTGAGGGGGGTCCAAACAGGCCGAACGAAGTCGTAATGGCCTGAAAATAGACGACAAATACGGGACAGTGATTTATGAAGTGGTCGAGCAGACGGAACGTCAATCGGACGTGCCGTGTGCCCGCGGTGACCGACAACGCAGTTCTGGTGTCATAAACGGCCAAAACGGGCGTCCAACGGTCAAATTCACAGCGGACAACCTCAGATTGAGCTGAAACCACCGTGCAACATTATAATTATTATTCGTGATGTTTATGCACAGACGGCACGTCAATCGGACGTGCGGTTTGTGCGGTACGGCTCAATATTCGTATTTTAAGTGATGGGCGCGCTTCGTAAATGCGCGTGAGGGGGGGTCCAAATGGGTCGAACGAAGTCGGAATGGCCTGAAATCAGAAGAAAAATACGGGTGAGTGATTTCTGAAGTGGTCGAGTAGACGGAACATCAATTGCACATGCCATGTGCCCGCGGTGACCGACAACGCAGTTCTAGTGTCATAAACGGCCAAAACGGGCGTCAAACGGTCAAATTCATAGCGGACGACCTCGTATTGAGCTGAAACCACCGTGAAACATTATAATTATTATTCGTGACGTGTACGCGCAGACGACACGTCAATCAGACGTGCGGTTTGCGCGGTACGGCTCAATATTCGTGTTTTAAGTGATGTGCGCGCTTCGTAAACGCGCGTGAGGGTGGTCCAAATGGACCGAACGATTTCGGAATGGCCTGAAATCAGACGACAAATACGGGTGAGTGATTTATGAAGTGGTCGAGTAGACGGCACATCAATCGGACGGGCCGTGTGCCCGCGGTGACCGACAACGCAGTTCTGGTGTCATAAACGGCCAAAACGGGCGTCCAACGATCAAATTCATAGCATACGACCTCAGATTGACCTGAAACCACAGTGCAACATTCTAATTATTATTTGTGACATGTACGCGCAGACGGAACGTCAATCGGACGTGCGGTTTGCGCGGTATGTCTCAATATTCATGTTTTAAGTGATGTGCGCGCTTCGTAAACGCGCGTGAGGGTGGTCCAAACAGGCCGAACGATTTCAAAATGGCCTGAAATCAGACGACAAATACGGGTGAGTGATTTATGAAGTGGCGAGCAGACGGCATGTCAATCGGACGTGCCGTGTGCCCGCGGTGACCGACAACGCAGTTCTGGTGTCATAAACGGCCAAAACGGGCGTCAAACGGTCAAATTCATAGCGTACGACCTCATATTGACCTGAAACCACCGTGCAAAAATATAATTATTATTTGTGACGTGTACGCGTAGACGGAACACCAATCGGACGTGCGGTTTGCGTGGTACGGCTCAATATTCGTGTTTTAAGTGATGCGCGTGCTTCGTAAACGCGCGTGAGGGGGGTCCAAATGGGCCGAACGAAGTCGGAATGGCCTGAAATCAGACGAAAAATACGGGACAGTGATTTCTGAAGTGGTCGAGCAGACGGTACATCAATCGGACGTGCCGTGTGCCCGCGGTGACCGACAACGCAGTTATGGTGTCATAAACGGCCAAAACGGGCGTCCAACGGTCAAATTCATAGCGGACGACCTCAGATTGAGCTGAAACCACCGTTCAACATTCTAATTATTATTTGTGATGTGTACGCGCAGACGGCACGTCAATCGGACGTGCGGTTTGCACGGTACGACTCAATATTCGTATTTTAAGTGATGCGCGCGCTTCGTAAACGCGTGTGAGGGGGGTCCAAACGGGCCGAACGAAGTCGGAATGGCCTGAAATCAGACGAAAAAAACGGGTGATTTATTTCTGAAGTGTTCAAGCAGACAACACATCAATTGGACGTGCCATGTGCCCGCGGTGACCGACAACGCTGTTCTGGTGTCATAAACGGCCAAAACGGGCGTCAAACGGTCAAATTCATAGCGGAAGACCTCGGATTGAGCTGAAACCACAGTGAAACATTATTATTATTATTCGTGACGTGTACGCGCAGACGGAACGTCAATCGGATGTGCGGTTTGCGCGGTACGACTCAATATTCGTGTTTTAAGTGATGCGCGCGCTTCATCAACGCGCGTGGGGATGGTCCAAACGGGCTGAACGATTTCAGAATGGCCTGAAATCAGACGACAAATATGGGTGACTGATTTATGAAGTGGTCGAGTAGGCGTTACGTCAATCGGACATGCTGTGTGCCCGCGGTGACCGACAACGCAGTTCTGGTGTCACAAACAGCCAAAACAGGTGTCCAACGGCCAAATTCCTAGCGGACGACCTCGTATTGACCTGAAACCACCGTGAAACATTCTAATTATTATTCGTGACATGTACGCGCAGACGGAACGTCAATCGGACGTGCGGTTTGCGTGGTACGGCTCAATATTCGTGTTTTAAGTGATGTGCGTGCTTCGTAAACGCGCGTGAGGGTGGTCCAAACGGGCCGATCGATTTCGGAATGGCCTGAAATCAGACGAAAAATACGGGTGAGTGATTTATGAAGTGGTCGAGCAGACGGCGCGTCAATCGGACGTGCCATGTGCCCGCGGTGACCGACAACGCAGTTCTGGTGTCATAAACGGCCAAAACGGGTGTCAAACGGTCAAATTCATAGCAGACGACCTCGGATTGAACTTAAACCACCGTGAAACATTCAAATTATTATTCGTGACGTGTACGCGTAGACGGAACATCAATCAGACGTGCGGTTTGCGCGGTACGGCTCAATATTCGTGTTTTAAGTGATGCGCGCGCTTCGTAAACGCACGTGAGGGTGGTCCAAATGGGCCGAACGATTTTGGAATGGCCTGAAATCAGACGACAAATACGGGTGAGTGATTTATGAAGTGGTCGAGCAGACGGCACGTCAATCAGACGTGCCGTGTGCCCGCGGTGACCGACAACGCAGTTCTGGTGTCATAAACGGCCAAAACGGGCGTCAAATGGTCAAATTCATAGCGGACGACCTCAACTTGACCTGAAACCACCGTGAAACATTCTAATTATTATTCGTGACATGTACGCACTGACGACACATTAATCGGACATGCGGTTTGCGCGGTACGGCTCAATATTCGTGTTTTAAGTGATGCGCGCGCTTCGTAATCGCACGTGAGGGTGGTCCAAACGGGACGAACGATTTCGGAATGGCATGAAATCAGACGACAAATACGGGTGAGTGATTTATGAAGTGGTCGAGCAAGCGGCACGTAAATCGGACGTGCCGTGTGCCCGCGGTGACCGACAACGCAGTTCTTGTGTCATAAACGGCCATAACAGGCGTCAAACAGTCAAATTCATAGCGGACGACCTCAGATTGACCTGAAACCACCGTGAAACATTCTAATTATTATTCGTGACGTGTACGCGTAGACGGAACACCAATCGGACGTGCGGTTTGCGCGGTACGGCTCAATATTCGTGTTTTAAGTGATGCGCGTGCTTCGTAAACGCGCGTGAGGGGGGTCCAAACGGGCTGAACGAAGTCGGAATGGCCTGAAATCAGACGAAAAATACGGGACAGTGATTTCTGAAGTGGTCGAGCAGACGACACATCAATCGGACGTGCCATGTGCCCGCGGTGACCGACAACGCAGTTCTGGTGTCATAAACGGCCAAAACGGGCGTCCAACGGTCAAATTCATAGCGGACAACCTCAGATTGAGCTAAAACCACAGTGAAACATTCTAATTATTATTCGTGACGTGTACGCGCAGACGACACGTCAATCGGACGTGCGGTTTGCGCGGTACGGCTCAATATTCGTATTTTATGTGATGCACGCGCTTCGTAAACGCGCGTGAGGGGGGTCCAAATGGGCCGAACGAAGTCAGAATGACCTGAAATCAGATGAAAAAAATGGGTGAGTGATTTTTGAAGTGGTCGAGCAGATGGCATGTCAATTGGACGTGCCATGTGCCCGCGGTGACCGACAACGCAGTTCTGGTGTCATAAACTGCCAAAACGGGCGTCCAACGGTCAAATTCATAGCGGACGACCTCAGATTGAGCTGAAACCACTGTCCAACATTCTAATTATTATTCGTAACATGTACGCGCAGACGGCACGTCAATCACACGTGCGGTTTGCACGGTACGACTCAATATTTGTATTTTAAGTGATGCACGCGCTTCGTAAACGCGCGTGAGGGGGGTCCAAATGGGCCGAATGAAGTCGGAATGACCTGAAATCAGACTAGAAATACGGGTGAGTGATTTATGAAGTGGTTGAGCAGACGTCATGTCAATTGGACGTGCCGTGTGCCCGCGGTGACCGACAACGCAGTTCTGGTGTCATAAACGGCCAAAACGGGCGTCAAACGGTCAAATTCATAGCGGACGACCTTAGATTGACCTGAAACCACCGTGCAACATTCTAATTATTATTCATGACGTGTACGCGCAGACGGAACGTCAATCGGACGTGACATGTGCCCGCGGTGACCGACAACGTAGTTCTAGTGTCATAAACGGCCAAAATACTGTCCATTTTAAACAAAATAGAGACACTTTGACTGGTGTCGGCCACACCGCACCTCAGATTGAGGTGGAGTTGACTCGTACACATCACATATGACCCATGGATCATTATCCTAATGTTTCAACAGAAACCGAATGCGTTTGGTCGGTTTTCCGTATGTCATTTTTTGTTTTCACTAAAAATGAAGTCCATTTTAAACAAAATAGAGACAGTTTGAGTGGTGTCGGCCACACCGCGCCTCGGATTGAGGTGGCGTTGACTCGTACACGTCAAATATGACCCATGGATCGTTCTCCTAATGTTTCAACAGAAACCGAATGCGTTTGGTCGGTTTTCCGTATGTACTTAAAATACTGTCCATTTTAAACAAAAGAAAGTCACTTAGAGTTGTCCCGACCACACCGCATCTCGGATTTAGGCGGGGTTGAATTGTACATGTCTCAAATGACCCATGTATCGTTGTCTTAAAGTATCAACACAATCCTAATGCATTTGGCTGGTTTTCCGTATGCCAGTTGATGTTTTTCACTTAAAATGATGTCCTTTTGAAACAAAAGACATACACATTGAGTTGTTCCGACCACACCACGCCTCGGATTGAGGCGGGGTTGATTCGTACACGTCACATATGACCCATGGATCATTTTCCTAAAGCATAAACACATTTAGAATGCGTTTGGTCAGTTTTTCGTATGTCACTTTTTGTTTTCACTTAAAATCTTATGGAAATTCATATAGAATATTTTTATATCATATTTAGTATTGATTAGATTTTAGTTGATCATGCTATGAAACATTTCAGAGCTAATGAAATTAAGGAAGGTGGAGGGGCTGTCCAGGGGGCTGTCCGGGGGGGCTGTCCGGTGGGTGTCCGGGGGGCTGTCTGGGGACCAAGGAGGAGGGTGGGGGGGCTGTGCGGGGTCTGTCCGGGGGGTGTTTGGGGGTTGTTCAGGGGGTTGTCTGGGGTTGTTCAGGGGGCTGTCCGGGGTTTGTTCATGGGGTTGTTCAGGGGTTGTTTAGGGGTTGTTCAGGGGGTTGTCCAGGGTTGTTCAGGGGGCTGTCCGGGGGGTGTGTGGGGGGTTGTCCGGGGTCCAAGGGGGAGGGTGGGGGGGGTTGTCCGGGGGCTGTCCGCAGGGGCTATCCGGGGTCCAGGGTGGAGGGTTGTGGGCTGTACGGGGGGCTGTCCAGGGGGCTGTCCGCGGGGGCTGTCCGGGGGGGCTGTCCGGTGGATGTCCGGGGGGCTGTCCGAGGACCAAGGAGGAGGGTGGGGGGGCTGTGCGAGGTCTGTCCGGGGGGGTGTTTGGGGGTTGTTCAGGGGGTTGTCCGGGGTTCTTCAGGGGGCTGTCCGGGGGTCGTTCAGGGGGTTGTTCACGGGTTGTCCGGGGTTGTTCAGGGGGCTGTCCGGGGGGGTGTTTGGGGGGTTGTCCGGGGTCCAAGGGGGTGGGTGGGGGGGTTGTCCGGGGTGCGGTTCGGGGGGCTATCCAGGGTCCAGGGTGGAGGGTTGGGGGTTGTACGGGGGGCTGTCCAGGGGGCTCTCCGCGGGGCTGTCCGGGGGTGTTTGGGGGGTGTTCGGGGGGCAAGGGGGAGGGGGGTTGTCCAGGGTCCAAGAATGAGGGGGGTTGTCCAGGGAGTTCTCAAACACACAACCACTAAAATACAACAACATCCATAAAAACAGACAATATATAAAAATAACTCAACTCCAATACTATACTACGAGTCTAGATAAAACCAACAACTAGAATAGATTAAACATAAAATCTCAGTAATATAAGTCAAAAATGTAACGGATCAATATGTCCCACATCAGCATCACCATCACCATCATCATCATCATCATCATCACCCTCTTCATCGTCCTCCTCATCGTCCTCACCCTCCACAACACCTTCCTCCTCGCCTTCGCCCTCCTCCTCGCCCTCCTCATCTCCCTCCTCTTCCGCATCAGACTCCTCGCCATAATCATCTTCAATATGGACATCGGCTTGACCACCACTGGAACTGCCACCTGGTGCACCATATATAGAATGTATTGATGACATGTATTCATCAATCGCTGGGCTGGCCTCTGCTGGAAGTGTTGGACGTCGAACTTCAATAAATTTCATAAATGCACTGTTTGCCCTAGCAGACTGTTCTGCCGTCTCTGTGGCCCTTTTCTCAGCCTGTTCTGCCTGTGCCCTAACTTGCTGCAGCTCAGTGGCACTACAACTCGTACCTGAGGGAGGCCAATACCTCGTCGGGGCTATCCTAGGTCGGCAGCATACTCTGCCCAAGCTCTATCTTTGACCTCATGTGGGAAATGTCTCCACGACAGTGGGCTGACGGGAATGATGTCGGAGTATTTGGCAAGCGTCGCCAGAAAGCTCCGACATTGCTGCCCTGTTTTCTCAACCATCTGATTGTCTTCATTATATTCCACCATAACCTATGTGCGACGGTTCCACACCAAACGCATGCGTGTACGGCCGCACCCCTGCCTCCTGTCAGTAGATGTATCTATCATGAAAGAAAAACAAATATTTTATCAAAAAATGTTATAATGAAAATAAATATTGCTATAAAATTTTTTTAGGGTTTTATAAATATAACTGCGCTAGTCTGATCAATGAGTGGCGTCGGATCCAAAGAACCTGATGGAACAGCCTCTGGTGGAACAGGAGTCGAAGACGATGGAATATAAAAGCTCGGAGAGACAGAAGTAGAAGGAAAAGAAGTTGGAACAGCTGTATGACCTGATGCTGACTGGGGAGTGGGAATCATCATGGGATGTGAAAATGATGGGGCAGAAGATGCAGAAGGTAGAAAAAACATGGAAGGCCTAAATACCCCGTGTGTCCCTAACGACACACCGGGATCAGAATGTGGGAAGGCTGAAATGTCAGTGGGAGGGGCATGGTCTAGTCGGGCACGCGCAGCTCTACGTCCACCTCTGGTACGAACCCTCCTCGTACCACCTGCCTGAGTACTAGGACCAGTAATAGGCTCCTCGTTGAATAACTGTCGACGTAAAGGTGGATCCTACAAAAAAGTTTACAAAAAAAATTAATCACATGACATTATATATTCTGTAAATATATATATATATATATATATATATATATTTGAAATAAAGTAATCATTGTAGGCACTAATGGTGGAATTCCCATCTCCTCCATCCGACGATTGTTCTCCGCCATTTTTTTTCTTCATCTCTCTTCAATTGGCTACATTTCCTGCATTTGAAAACAAATATGTAATTAATTAGAAAAAGAAAATTAATGTGTAAACCAAAAAACGAAATATATGAGGGAATGAGGGGATTCATTGGTAATTTAGCTATCAATTGTTTTATAAGATCTTGAATGAATTTAATAAAACATACAAGTTGTAATGTTCACCATGTTAGAAATATTGTTTGATTTGGTTTGAATACAGTTCAATTCCAAATTAGAAAATGCAATTCAAATAAAACAACAACCAATAAACATTGAAAATTCACATAACGGTCAAGTCAGCTAAAAGATATTTGTGATCAATACTAAATAAATATGAATATTACCAACCTTAACAACCCAACTCGAGGTAAACCAAAAGAATTGAGAACATGGATGAATGATTCTATATATTTCCAACCACAACTTCAGGTTCACAATCAACTCTGACAATTGAGCTATTGGAGTCATCAAAAGAAATAAATGGATTGGTTCCAATTGAAATAGGGACAGTGTCAATTCCATCATCAGCATCATCAAAAATATGTCTTGGAATTACTTCAACTATGAAACCAAATTCAGGTTGAAGTTGATCTTTGACATAAAAAACTTGTTTAGCCATTGATGCCAACACATATGGTTCTTTGGTAGCAAGAGTGCGGGTCATATTAATTACTCGAAATCCAAAATCATCAATAAATGTGCCATGTCTCGTCATCGAATCAAACCAATGACATTTCATCATTGTGACTCGTCCATGAGAGTAATAATCCAATATTATTATTTTCTCAACGACTCCATAATAACCCACATTTTCAATTCGTAGTCTACTATCTGATGCACTGGCATAACAATCTGTTGTGGCAGTAACCATAATACCATCATGTTGTGTTCTCATGTTTTTGGCTCGTTTGGTGACAATAAATCTGTACCCATTGATAACAATTGATTTACTGTCACGAACGACGGTATTAGGACCAAAATCCAAAGCTCTTATTTCCTCAGAGACAGAGTCAGCAGACAAACTCAATACCTGCAATATAAATGACAGTTAAACTTAAGTAAATATTGAAATAATTAATTTAAACAGTAATATTTTTACCTTCAATTTTAACCAAGCAGAAAACTCTTTGCTATGCAAAGTCTCTCTCCATCTCAAAGATAAAGAACGATGCTTCCTATTTATCATTGTTTTATGTTCCCTGTAGATAAAAAAAATATGAATATTTTAATAGATATATATATGTAAGATATACATATTCAATTTTGTTACCTGATATAGTCATCGAACAAATCACAGTTGAACAAAACTGTGCGATGTGCCGTCTCCCACTCTTCATGGCTTAATGTCTTCAATGTATATGATCCAGGAATTCCTCCTGTTTGAGGAAGTGATGGAAAACTGGGTTCAATTTGCTCATATTGTTCTTCTTCATTTCTCATTGGTCTGTTCATTCTTGTAGTAAGATCAGACAAATACATTGAACAGAAATCCATACATTCTTGAACTAAGTAACCGTTCACGATAGAACCTTCGGGATGATTCTTGTTTCGAACATAAGACTTTAATGTGAACACATTTCTTTTAGTTTGATACATCCAATGAAAATAAACAGGTCCTCCGAGAAGTATTTCAGTTGGAATATGGACAGTCAGATGGAGCATGCATGTGAAAAATGATGGGGGAAATATTTTCTCCAACTCACACAAAATTAATGGGGCATCTGTCAAAATTTTTTTCAAGAAAGACTTGGACAACTTCTTAGCACAAAGATCTCTAAACAAATGGAACAACTGAATAACACCCACCCTTACATTATTGGACAAAAGATGACGGATTGCTATTGGAAGCAACTCATGCAGTAGAACGTGATAATCATGAGTCTTCAAAGATTTTAGCTTCAACTCTCTTCTATTGACCCGTTTAGTTATGTTGCTTGAATAGCCATCAGGAACTCTAATAGTCTCTAATACTTCCAAATTTTTTTTTTCAGTAGGTATCATCACATAACAAGAACATGGAAGGTGCCATTTATTTTCACTGATACGCAAAGGATGCAATTCTGGTCTGATGTCCCAATCCACCAAGTCACTTCGAGATCGTAAATCATCTTTTGTCTTCCCCTTGACATTTAGAAGAACTGAAAGCAACATTTCACATATATTCTTTTCAATATGCATTACGTCTAAGAAATGACGTTGCAAATTGGTTCACCAATAAGGGAAATCAAAAAAGATACTCCTCTTCCTCCAATTGTAACAGGTTTTTGTGAAAACATTATTTCTCTTTCCAGATTTCATTTGACCCTTCCCGAACGAAAAACTGAAATCTTTCAATTCATTAAGCACATCAGTTCCAGACATACGCTGAGGTGGATCATCGGTCTCTATAGTATTATCAAATCTTTGACGATTCATTCTATATGGATGATCCTTTGGTAGAAATCATCGATGTCCCACAAAACTGAAACTACAACGATGTTTTAGTCTTCTGGATCGTGTATTCTTCATACAAACTGGACATTACAGTTTTCCCTTCGTGCTCCATCCAGACATCATTGCATAATCCAGAAAATCATTGATCGTCCACATAAGCGCAGCACACATCTGAAATATGTCTTTCAAACATGCATCGTATGTGTGCACAACCACATCCCAAAGAAGTTTCAACTCTTTTATTAAAGGTTGCATGTATACATCAATATCAATGCCGGGATCAGAAGGACCAGATATGAGTATACTCATGAAAGTGAAATATTTTTTCATACACAACCATGGGGGAAGATTATAAATGTGTATAAAAACTGGCCATGTGCTGTGCGAAGTAAGCATCTGCCCAAACGGATTAAAACCATTGCATGAAAGACCCAGCCTCACATTACGCACGTCAGCTGCAAAATCAGGATGTCGAGCATCAAATCTCTGCCATGAAAATCCATCTATAGGATGAACCAACTCATCATTAGTCTTCTTCTCTCAGTATCATGCCATCTCATTTTTATTGATATGTCATCAGACATAAAAAGATTCTGGAGTCTGGGGATCAATGGAAAGGGCCACATTACTTTATGTGGAACGCGGGATGGTGTTCCATCAGATTTTGACTTCTAGCGGGATGTGCCACATTTTATACATTCATTTCGTTCAGCGGTTTCTTCCCAGGATAAACTGCAATATTTCGGGCAAGCATGAATTTTGTTTCTGGAAAATCCATGTTCTTCAACTAACTTCCATGACATATAGTGGTTTGAGGGAATATCTGCATCATCTGGAAGTAAATCCTTAAAGAGGGTAAGAATGTAATCGATTGCTGTATATGAAATACCATACATAGTTTTTCCATGAAACAATCAGATTAAAAATCCTAGCTTTTTAATTTTATCGCATTGTCGATATACTGGAGTCGTGGCAACATCATTCAATTTTTTCACCCTATCAATATCATCATTTTCACTAGATGCATCAGTTGTCCTCATATCGACGTCTTCTTGAGTTGAAATCCTTTCTTTTTCATGATGACGAATAAACGGAAACCGATCATCTAACAAATTCTCCATTCCAGTCCTTTCATTTCGATCATCACCAATTTGAGATTTCATTTTCTCCCCATTGTGATACCACACAAAGTAGTTTGCTTGAAAACCATTTTTGGTTATGCGGTAGCTGACTTCTTCACGACTCAACCAAGGTCTACCAACACAATTGGAACATGGGCAGTGTATGCGACCACTATCTGAAGCATTGTGCAATGAAAAATCTATAAAGCTCTCCAAATTGTTTTGAAAATCGCTTGAGATACGATCGGTTTCATACATCCAACTTCTTTCCATTCTGTAAAAGGAATTCATATAAGTCATTTTGTCATAAACAATTCAATAGGATTGAACTTTAATAGAAAATACATTTAAGTAAACGATAAAGGAAGAAAATAATCATGGTATCAGCTACACATGTGAAAAAAACATACTAATGTGTTATTGAAAAAATGTAAAACCAACAAGAACGTAATGTGTTATCACATCAGAGCATGCCTCATCCCATAACCATATTAGTAGGGTATCCTCATATGCGATTTACCTTTTTGAATTAATATGCACTTCCTCACCAGGTACCTGAGTAGATTTCATAGATATAATCATCTCACATCCTGTAAGGCTTCCTATGTATGATCTGCAGAATAATTTGAGTGATCATGAATCATGCATGGGATCTTCCCATGATCACTATAGATTATGAGAAGGAATTATGTTAGGTCACGTGAAGAACATCAAACACATATTTTAGATAATTTGAGACATAATATAATAAAATAATGTATAAATCTATGGAATTTGGGATAAAAGGATGGATGAAATACTAAAATATGGGAGAATAAGGTGAAGGAAATATATGTTGACCCTAATGTTCATAACATGCATCACCTATGAAATTTTAAAGCACTGCGAAATTTCATCATGTTCACAACACATTCCATTGGAAACCTATTTTGATCATTTGATGTCCCCTTGACATGTCAAATAAAATCAGATGGCACCCATGAATATGCCACCCTTGTAATGAAAAGCCTTTAATTCTCACCATACAGACTACATGTTTTCCAATAGATATGTATCTCCTTCTATATAGGGGAATCAATACATATTATCTCAGTCTCATATTAAATGTCAGGAATGTTAGATGGCTCCCTTAACACCCTCCAAGCACACCAACTAGGTCATGTGATGTCCTCAAATCATGTCACTATGTACATAAGTCACCCTTCAAGACATGTCACACTGACTCTAGAGTTTCCCTCCCAGTGTTTCAAACATGTCTTTTGATGAAAATGGAGAAGATCACCAAAATCAAGAGATTCCTTATAGGCATTACATCCATGATCGTGAAATTGATTCTAGGATCAACCAGTCAGGACTTGTGATGTCCTCCAAACATTACGTCCTTGATCATTAGAGAAACATCAGCCAATCCACCGTACCCCCCTGGACACCCCGTACCCCCCCGGGATAGCCCGGCCCACCCTCCTAAACAGCCTACACCCCCTCCCCTGCAACCCCACCACCACCACCTAGACATACCACCCCCCTGGACACCCCACACCCCCCTCCCCCACCAGGACACCCCACCCAGACCCCCAGGACAGCCCACACCCCCTGGACAGCCCCGCCCACCCCCGTGGATAGCCTTTCCCACCCCCGTGGACAGCCCCGCCCACCCCCATGGACAACCCACCCACCCCCGTGGACACCCCCTACCCCCTAGACAGCCCAACCACCCCCGTGGATTGCCCACCCACCCCCCTGGACACCCCTTCTCCCTATGGACATCCCCCACCCCCTTGGATAGCCCACCCACCCCCCTGGACACCCCTACCCCCCGTGGCCAGCCCACCCCCCCTGGACAGCCCGCCCACCCCTCCTTGACAGCCCGACCACCCCCGTGGACAGCCCGTCCACCCTTGTGGACAGCCCGGCCACCCCCGTACCCCCCTGGACACCCCATACCCCCCTGGATAGCCCCGCCCACCCTCCCAAACAGCCCACAGCCCCCTCCCCTGCAACCCCACCACCACCACCTAGACATACCACCCCCCTGGAATGTGTAGAAATAACATAAAAATACATGATATATAGATAGCACAAAATACTCAACCTATGGGTTAACATTAACTACATAATCACACACTTCACTACTACCATAAAACACATAAACCACACCACCACCACACAAGACGCATAGAATTTCTCACATTCATTTATAAGCCCCTTCATTCACACTTACATTGTCCATTCATTTAATGTTAAATTAATTAAATCCATTTACCACACATCCATTTCTATTCCATATCATTGATTTAATATCTTGTTTTTTTTGTTTTAACAACATAATTTATTCCATATATAACCATGAAACTAATAAAACCACCACACAACAACTCACCATCTCACAATAACCATTGACACCATGTTACATCGACCAACCATCTCACCAAAACAACCACATATCACAATAAAAATATTGCACATCACAAACCACCGCACAACCAAAACCACCTCACCACATTATACACCACAACTTCATCACACAACACCTCCACACGACACAACACCACCACACATCATCACTATCATACAACTTCACATGACACATCCATGCCCACTAACCATCACATTACAACCCCACATATCACAAAGCCCAGCTGGTCACCTCAATCCCCATAAAACAGCCTACAACATACAATGAAACACAACAAAAAACCTCTCATAGAGGCAACATACCCCAACTTCTACAATTTATTTATTCAAGGTCTTTTATTACATTACCCCTTTATTTAGCATGGACATTATAACACAACTGATATTCCAGGGGAATCTAATTAATTAACAAAATATTTATTCATTTCCCTATTTTACACGGTGAAATCACATCAAAATACAAACTTAAAACTAAAATATTAGATCAATAACAATAAAAACAAGGTACCATATGTGTATAAAGAACAAATTACCTGATTTGAGATGATTCAGATGGGTTTTCACCTATTCCTATGGGCGAGTTCGAGAGTAGCAGAGGGCTGTAGCTGGATTGATAACTTAAAACTAAAATACTAGAGCAATAACAATAAAAATAATAAAGACAAGGGACCATATGTGTATAAACAAAAAATTACTTGATTTGAGATGATTCAAATGGGTTTTCGCCTATTCGGATGGGGGATTTGGAGAGTAGCAGAGAGCTGGAGGTGGATTGATAACTTAAAACTAAAATACTAAAGCAATAACTATAAAAATAAGGAAGTATATGTGTATAAATGAAAAGATACCTGATTTCAGATGGTTTTCACCTCTTCAGATAGGGGATTTCGCGAGAGGAGAGCGGTGGAGCGGATGAAATTAGGTTTCTGTGCGAATGGGGGAGAGCAGCCCCACGGATGGATTTGGGGGAAATAATTCCCAACGGTTTTTAAGAACCGTTGGGAAAGAGATGCTAAGGACCCCTTTACCAACGGTTTGAGGAAACCGTTGGCAAAGGGGTGACCCTTTCCCAACGGTTCAACAGAACCGTTGGCAAAAGGGTAATTAAACCACCCCTTTACCAACGGTTTGATGAAACCGTTAGCAAAGGGGTGTCTTTTCCCAACGGTTTCACTGAACCGTTGGGAAAGGCTTTCTTAATCCTTCAAGCCCAACGGTTTTAGAAAACTGTTGGTAAACACCCGTTGGGAAAAACATCATTTCCAATATTGAATTTTTTACTGAATTCATTGGAGGGGTATATAGGTCCCACCTATCAACTAATAAAATAATATATATGTGTGCCACATGATACTATAACATCAATCATATCATGGACCATGAAAATATATGGTCTCTATAAAAATAATCTCATAAACCATGAAATAAATTGGGTATCATAAATATTTCATCCACTAATAACTGGTGGAAAAGAGATAGGTTTCATAATCATTTCATCAAAGAAAAACCTGTGAAAATAAATGGGATTCATAAGAGTTTTATCATGGTATTACTAATAGAAGAGAAACATTTTTCATAAAAAAACATTTCTTATAAACCATGCACCATTAAAATAAAGTGTAATAATTGTTTCCTTGTATAATATCCCAAATAAGGCATAGACTATATCAATATATTATATCTTAGATGTAAAATAAATTTTAAAGGGCCATTTAAAAAATTTCATGATGAAAATATCCATTCTTATTTGAAAAACACTTTTAAAAACGTAAAACATTTCAAAAACATTATTTGAAAATATCATTTAAAATCTATAATTAAATATTTTAAAATAGTATATTTTTTTTAAAATTATTTATTTGAAAACATTTTTATAGTACATTATTTTTAAATAAAATAGTTTTCCCACCAAAGGGAAATAAATTTGGATTTTCTTAAAAACATTTTTTTATTATATTAAGTTCCGAGAGTGGAAAATTGTACCAATACATTAATATATCATGAAATAAGTATATTATATAAAAAATAATGATATTTCTTGAGAGATGAATCAACATATTTCATCAATGGAATCATAATCGCAAACAATCCCAATAATGATGGGATTATTGAAATAAACTCTTACCACTTCTGTAACATTGAATAAAAATAAACATGAGAGAAATAAATTAAAATAATCTTATAATATTATTAAAATAATTATATTCATGATATAACACATCAATTATTAGTATAT
The DNA here is from genome assembly GCA_963277665.1 of Viscum album. Classification (NCBI taxonomy): domain Eukaryota; kingdom Viridiplantae; phylum Streptophyta; class Magnoliopsida; order Santalales; family Viscaceae; genus Viscum; species Viscum album. The sequence continues at coordinate 1,237,000,908 of OY728137.1, read as the reverse complement.
ACACCTCATAGAAGAATATAGGTGCATAACATGGAATGTCTCTCAAAGATGGAAAATTGAGAAAAATGTATCTCCTAATTTGGTAACTTTTAAGCCAAAAACACCATGAAAAAGTGTTCATCAAATATATATGTAAATAACCATAAATATAAAGATAATAAAAAATATAATAAATTAATTTTAAGTATATACAAAACATAAAATAAATGAGTGGAGAATAAGGAATACGTCTAGTAAAAATAAGGGTGAGACTAAAAATCCCCTTACTGTTTGTGTAACTTTTGAACCATGAGATCTGTGAAAGAATAAAATCAATTTAATCTTTCAATATCATGATATAAATTAGATTAATTATATAAAATGCCTTATGTAATTATAAAAACCACAATAAAATAATATGTGTTGAATATTTCATATATCTTACAGAAATAAAAGTGAGATGAGAAATCACTTACCTTAAGTCTTAAAGTTATTCAGACACATTAAAATCTCATGTATAATAAATATAAGATAATTATAAATTTATTAATGAAACATATTATTATATGTAATATCATATAATATTTTTAATTACTTTTTTATTACCCATTTATTAACAATTTCATGTTAAAGTTATGCTTTGGATAATAACAAATTTTTTTGTATATGTTTTGACTTTTTATTCATTATCCCCTTACTTAGATAACTATTTAATTATATATATAATGTAAATCGTGATGTAATTATAATATACATTAATAGTATATGTATTTATAATAATCTATAAAATGTAGAAATTTGAAATGGGATACACCATTCATAGAGATGGTAGGCCTTACATATACATGAACATTGTTTCCGTTTTTTTGTCATATTGAAAGAATGAAGGTGAATGATATATATATATATATATATTATCACTAAAGTAGATTTGTTAGTTCATATATATCATATAATTTTACTAAACCCATCCTTGAAACATTCCATTTAAATAGTTAAGGAATACATCACTTTGAGAAGATGGTATTCCATACATCCACAAACAATGTTATCATATTCCCAAAAACAATTATTGATATTACATGTTATATAATAAAAATATAATTTTAAACAAATAATAAATATCATATATATCACATAAAAATAGTACTTTCATAATTATTCCCATCATTGAAAGGTGGTAATGGAAGGATAAACCCCATCGGTTCATGAGGCAGTAGTATGCCACACACATGAACTATGATTGCATATCCCATTTGATGGAAGTGTGTGTAGCTGTATATAGAAATATTAAAATAAAAATTTATCACTATATTTAGGATTCAGATTTTATTACATAATTAGGGAATAATAATAATTGATGATGTGTAGAATGAAATAAAATAGAAGTTCTTGTTGAATGAAGTTACGTCGTTTTAGGGTAATTCTTTTTGGATTAAACCAAGGACTAAGTTGTTTTATATCATACCAAAGTGAGGATTCTAGATTGAGAAGAGTGAAGTTGTAAGATTATTTTTGAAGGTTTTTTATGATCCAAATATCTTTATATGTGTGAATAAGTGAGGGGTGAGAGATTTTTTAGTGTGGAAGAGGAGTGGTATTCTTATAAACAAAAAAGGTAAACAATTTAAAGAGGTATCCCTTACATATTGTGACTCAAATAATGGTTAATTTTAGATACAATTGATGATATGTTCTAAATATTTCCTGAAAATTTATTTTGTACTTGTTACTCTATAATTTTACCCCTTAAGTAAAAGATTAACAACAAAGTAATATCATTTTTACCATAATCACTATAATTAATTTTAATTACATTCACAATTTTTTTGGGGAAAATACTATGTGAAACTAAATATAAAATATAAAATATTATTATTAAAAATATTGAATACATTTTTTCAAATTCTTAACCTATAAGTGGTATAATGTAATTTAAAATTACTTCACGGACAAGACAAGACAAGGAGTTTTTAAAGTGAAAATGTTAAAATGTTTGAAATGTTTTATATCCAACTTCAATTTAAAATTGATACCAATAACAAAAATTGTATTAATAGATATGTTATTTATATAAATATACTTTTAAAAAATTAAAATTTTATTTATCTATATAAATAAATTAGATGAAAATAAAGTTTTAATTAAAATTCAGTGTTTTCACTATTCTTCAAAAAACAAATCTTCTCAAAAACATACAAAAAAATCACTGAATGTAAATTTTGATATTATGATTCAAATATACATTTTATGTTTTAAATTAAATTTTATAAAATTTTAAAAAATTATATTTATAATTGGTTCACCATTAAAAGGATATAAAATTACATTTCAAAAAAATATTTATCTTCATGCATAAAATTTGATTTGTTCTTATCTCATGTATAAAAAAACTACCCAAGATATTTTTTAAATAGTATAATGAATATAATATATAATTCATTAATATAATTTATCAAAATTATTTTAATTAATTTATTGAGGTAAAATCAATTTTTTGTATAAATATTTTTTTCCAACAAAAGATTTCCTATATTTTCTAAAGTATTTAATGTTCATTAATAGTTAACTAGTCACCAAATAATTATTATTATATACATGTGTAAACATTATATTTATAATTTAATTAATATTTTTCATACCCATAATTCCAATGACTGTGAAAAATACAATAATATTTTAATAATAATATTAATAATACATTTTAGTTTGGTAAAATTTTGTCTTGCATGCAACACAATCTATCGAAGGTACTCAACAATGTGTGTAACATATGAAAAATAGTGTTTTATTTATAAAAGATAATATATTATTTTTTCTAGCGTAATCATAATCGGTTAGATGGGATAATTCTACCCAACCTCAAATTTGAAACCTTTTCTTTTTGTCTTAATAATTTTTTATAACACGGTCATGCTATGAAACTCTTGTTTTTTATGTGGAATTTATTTTTCACCATCTACCATTTCATCAGGTTCAAAATTTTCAATATATTGTTCCTTCAGATTGTTAGCATCAGTATGTGTATAATGTCATTGTTACTCTACATTCGGAGAAACAACAGGTTGAGAAACCTTTTATTCCTATGGATTGTTAGAATCAACATGTGAAAGAGGTCATTGTTTGTCTACACTAGGAGTAGAAACAGGTTGAGAAACGTATTGGTCCTTGGGATTAGAGGAAGCATCAAATGAAAAATTCATTATCTATAGAATTAGTTAAATATTTAATTTAGATTACATAAATGATACAGGGAAAAGATAATTACATGAGGTAACACAATGTATATTACAAAAATACTACCTGATTATTTAACTCTATTTTTATAATGGTTTAATGGGTTTTTACCCTCTAGAATGTATCAAAATTCCTTCATTTTGGTCTCAGATAACAAAAACCCCAATATATATTAGGACCAATATGAAATGATTGCGATGCCCCAACGAAAGTTTCACCCTTAGTTGAATTTTCAATAGACCATTCAGTGGTTTTGGATGATAACAGAAAAATTTTCCACTTTCTATTTGTAGAATCTGGAATATAAAATAATTTTACTACCTATTATTTCATTATAAACAGATCATATTTATACCCTTTCTTACTAAAATCCACATTCAGGAATCCTGATTCATCTATTTTAACAACACTCTTATTATCAACCCATTTTCATTGAAAAATAAGCACTTGAATTATGGTATAATCCATCTCCCATATTAGTTTGATGATTCGAAAGTATGCTATATTTATATAAATTGGATTTTTTCCCTTGTTAACAAAAATACGCATCACTCTAGACACAATTGTAACTCTACTATGTTCATGTTACTAAATTCATTATGTTCATTTTTATAGAACAGTTAACTATTAGTTACATTAACATTTTATGATAATACATGCACACTTGGTCCTCTATTTAGCCATAGAATTCATTATGAAATTGAATTTGTATTTTCATTTGACTCCTATTGATTGCATCCTATAAAATATTTATTATGTGTAATTAATATCTATCTTTCAATCCATAATGGATTCAAATGACTAACAATTTATTTATGGGTCTCAACATATTGGGAAGCATTTAAACTTCTATAGAATATGTAAATGTTTGATTACAACCAATCGGTAATGTTGATTGTGACAAAATATATTCCATAAATTCATTCATCCACTATCTTCCCCATGTGATGAGAATTTGGTTTACCAACGTTTTTCATAATGGATACGTATTCGGTATATAATTCAATGCCTTCCTCAACAATATATCACTTATCAATAAATGCCTCTGGAAAAAATTTATTTCTGAAACACCCTTTCAAAATATTCACATAAATTTTAATTGGGTACATCCATCTATAATGTACAATACCACATATTCGAATCTCTCTCACCAATTGAACAATCATATCCAACAATATTGGTGAAAAGAACATTTATAATTCACATAATTTGATGGTAACTTCATTATCCATAGTTGGATATTTCCTCGGGTCTATAACATTGACTCATATATCGTTGAAAAATAAACTGATCTTTTTTAGTGTATGATGAACAATTTTAGAAAAAAATCATTGTATAGATTCAAGTATTAGATCATGCATCCAAACATGACAGCCATGTGATTCTAAACACTTTATCTTTAAATCATTCATTGACACTGTATTCTTGATATTCAATGATTACCCCTCTGGAAACATTACATCTTTGAAGAAGATAAAAAAAAGTATATCTCTCTTGGATGGAAAGAGTGTAATCTACTGGAGGAAGAAATATACATTTTCACCCTTCACTAGCACCATATCTTCCCATATTTCCATGTAAATCATGTCCAATGTGGCCTTAATTGCATCATTTGTTTTTATAGGTTCATTTATTAACGTTCCAATGACACTATCATATAATTTTTTTTTTCAACATGCGTTACATAAAGAAAATTTATAACTTACAAACAATTCCAGTATGGTAATTTTAGAAAGAGATATCTTTTTCAACCGATTTCATTAGGTTTTTCAAAACATGTTTATGAAAAGTAGTGTCAATTTAATTAAATTTCTAAAATAGTTGACCACCTATTAGTGGATATGGTGTTTTATGTTCTTCAGAACACCCATCTAATGAGGTCATCCAAGATCGGTACTTATGTCATTATAGAAAAAATATCTGATTTCTAAGAAATAATAACTTCAATGAATGTTTCAACCAAATTTATTGTGTACCTTGTTCACAAATGGGACACCCTGTAGTTATTTTAATTCTATATCATATCAAATTTCCATAATTAATAAATTCATTTATACTCTCGTTCAATAAAGATCTCAATGTGAAATATTTATTTTTATAAGCATCATATAATGTAGCACCTAAATCCCATAATAATTTCAAATCATTGGTCAATGGGTCAAAATAAACATTAATATCATTACTTGTTTGGTTTGGTCCTTTTATAAGCATATATAATAGAATTTATATTCATTTCATACATAACCATGGTGGAAATTAATAATTTATCAATATAACTGACCATGTACTGTGAGTCCTCTTTTGAAAACTAAAAGAATTTACTCCATCTGTAGATAATGGAAGATGAAGGATTCTTGGCTTGTTTCCAAATTAATGATACATATGATAAATTATCTTCTACCGAGGGATTCTATCTGGTGATGAAGTTTATTATCATTATTTTTTGTATCTTCGTACCACATTAATTTCATTGAAGTCTCCTCACTTCCATATATTCTATTAAACCATTGAATTATTGAAAAGATCCATACAACATTTCTAGGAACCAATTCATATTTCTTGTATCAATAGGTTCCACACATTGGGAATTCCTTAAGTGATTTTTGGTCCTTGAGAAACATTATACTGTAATTTAGATAAGCATGTATTCTTTCAGAGAATATATCCATCGAACGTGGAATTCATTTCACGTCATATATTCTTCTTGGTGTCTCATTATCTTCTGGGATCATATCATTCAATATAAAATATAGTTTAGTAAAAATGGTGTCACTTTTTTCATTAATAGGTTTTAATTTATACAGCTTCAGTACGACTGACAATGCTGTATATATAGTGCAACCAGTATAAAATATCGTGTTTTCACAACTCTTTAACATCTCAAACAAATTTTGAAAATAATAATCCTCATCATTAATTTTCCTTTTCATTTCATCAATATGATCTTTATCATCATCCAAACTTGTAGTCACATCCCCAATATGGTCTTCTTCATTGTCAATACAAGTAATCGTATTAGATGATCCATAAAACACTGTGTTATCACAATCACTAGATACATCTACTTCCACCACATTTTTATTACAGAAGTTATAAATTCAATATATTCCACGATATTTCAAGTGATCTTCCAACTCCTTTGGGTGGATTATTATTTAATAAAAAAAATAGTCATAGATAAAGGATTTGAGAAGGGTCACATGAATGATATTTTTCAAACATGACTAACTATTTCACCCCATATTTATGATATGTTTTCATATGATTGGAATCCATCTATTATTTATTTATATCCATTATATTTGATATATTAATATTAATATTTTAAAATAAATCAATAAATTTTGGTGAATTTGAATAAGTGGAACACCACATTTGAATGTTTAAAATATTTTCATCATGATTTGAAGGAAATGGGAAATTGAATTGAAGAAAAGATTTACTCTAATGACGGAGGGTTTTATCTTGTGAATTCATACACAATGTTCACTAGTACATGGTATGAGATGAGTACTTCTTATAGGAGTTATAATAGTTTACTTTCATATCCAGAAGAGACAGGGGATGAGACTTAGGAAAAAATGCAATAATAACTATTTAGGAGATAATTATGATGAGGATAATAGTTTTTATTGAATTTTTTTACCTGTGACTTATCCACTTCATAGCTGACACCAGATCAAAGTGAAGATGTTGTTGTGGAGGACACCTCTAATTTAAACCATGTACGTGATGTTGGATGCAATGTAAATTTAGCAGTTTTAAAAGGTTTAAACAATATTTCCCCTTTTGCAAGAGTGACATCACGTTGGATATCCTATTGTTTGGATGGAGTTCATGACATTCCCTTTACATGGTGTTATTATCATTCCATATTATCAATGAGATGATATTTTTTTGTATCTTATAGGTCATTGAATGTTAATATGATAATATAAATATTGATATCAACCATTTTGAGTAAACCGTGCTCTACCATTGAAATTATAAAAAGGAATCTAATAAGTTCCCCCTTAGATAGAGTGTTGAACATGAAATCCAAAACTAATTTTTTTTAATCACATTCAACAATAAATTAAAATCATACATCCAACTTCTATAAATTAGGTTTTAAAACATAAAATACTACATATAATAAAATAACTCTTAATTAACCGAAATAATTTGTTAAATAAATAATAATCATATTAAAAAATTAAAAAATTATAAAAGTATAATTTTTTGAAATAAAAATTATGAAAGTATAAAATATTAATCTATTGATAAATTATAAGACTTTTGTATGTACAAAAGTATAAATTACAAATGTATTTAAATTTTTATATATATATAAAATCATATATATATATATAAGTATAAAATTATATATACATTATATAATAATATATATTTTAAATAAATATACATTATTTGTAAATGTATATAAATTAATTAAAATATATAAAAGTATATATATATTATAAAAGTATACATATTTTATAAAACTATATATTATTAATAATTTATAGAAGTATAAAATTAAAATATATAAAAGTAAAATTTTTGAAAGTATAAAATTATAATAATTTATAAAGAATAAACTATAATTTAATATTAATTTATGAATGTACAACACCATAAAAGTTTAAATTATTAAAAAATATATATTTAAACTGTATATGTAAATATGATATAATATAAATTCTATAAAAGTATATACATTTATACATGAATAAAATTAAAAAATTTGTAACTAGACAAGGATATGGAAGTGTGGATCTGAGTTTACATAAGGGTCATAATGTGGTATGTAAGAGTCATTTCCACTAATAAAGGATAATACATAAGATTTATTTTCATGACTCAAGGGAGATGCATAATATTTAATCTCTTTATTATTTAATGTAAAGAGTCAGCCAAACCATGGATTGATAGCCATACAGTGATGGAAAAATGTAAAGGTTTATCTATCATAAAATGTGATAGATATTTTAGAAAAAAAATCATATAGGATCAAACTAAATATGATTTTACTAATCATTTTAATAAATTAAGAAATATTTTCCTAAATTTAGAAATCAATAATAATGTTTGTTTTAAAAATTTAGAAAGATATTTCTTTATCAAATAACTGTTTATGTAAAAGCATTAATTTTTAATTGAATTGAATATTACTTAATTTTTTTTGAATATTAATATGTATAATTAAATGATAATATTAATTATTAAGGGTTTATAAATATATTCCTAAATTTAATGATAAATTAAATTGTACAATTGAATAAAACATATTATATTATAAAAAATTTAAATTTTTTAAGAGTTACATTAAAAAACATAAAATATAACACTTATTGATTGCTCGTTTGTGTTCTGCATAAGGTTATTTTGAATTAGATGGTTTTCTTTTTGAGGAGTGAGTCGGGGGTTATCGGGTGCATCAAAGCTGTGTTGATTTAACTGAATCACTAGAAAAAAATATAATTTAGCGATGTTTTCTAAAAACGTCACTAATTTTAAATTTTAGCGATTTTTTTTTTCAGGAAATGTATCTAATTTACAGACGTTTCCTAAAAACGCCACTAATTTAGCGATATTTACTAAGAAGCAGTTCTAATTTAGTAAAGTTTCTTAAGAAGTGTCACTAAATTAGTGAGGTTTTTCAAAATTTTCATTAATTTATAAATGTTTTCTCAAAAGCGTCGCTAAATTGGAAACATTTTTTCAGATACATTGTTAATTTAGTGATGTTTTCTCATAAGAGTTTCTAATTTAGCGACGTTTCCTCAGGAACATCGCTAATTTTATGACATTTTCTCAGAAGCATTGCAACATTAGTGATGTTTTCTCTGAAGCATCTCTAAATTAGCAATGTTTTCTTAAAAATGTCACGAAATTATAGAAGTTTTATCAGAATAATCACTAATTTAGCATCAGTTACTCAGAAGCGTCGCTAAATTAGCAACGTTTTCTCAGAAGCATCACTAATTTAGAAAATTTTCTTCAAAAGTGGCTCAAAATTACAGACATTTCCTCAAAATAATCACAAAATTTGTGATGTTTTTAGGAAACATAATTGAAAATATATATATTTATGTATCTCATTACCCTCATCGAGGTAAATAAATAAATATATATATATTAATATATATAAACACAGACACATATATATAAACATATATATAAAAATATATATTTATATATAGCTCATTTCCCTGAATCGATGTAAATAAATATATATATTAATATGCATGAACACAGACACATATATATAAACATATATATAAAAATATGTACATTTATCTATATATATATATAAACACACACACTAATATATATATATACATAAATTTATATATTTGTATATATTTATATCTAAAAAACAAGTCTTTTAAATATATTAATGTTTTAATGAAAACGTTTCTATTTTAGTGACCTTTTTATCAGTGTTTTAAAATGGGAATAATTATATATGTGTTTGTAAATTTATAATTATAAATATATATATATGTAAACATATATATTTACCCAAACACATATAATATAAATATACAAATAAACATACAATATAACATATATACACATATACAAATATAATTTAAACACACACACACATCCATATATAAACAAAAAATATAAACATATGAAATATATATATATATGTATTTATAAATATAAAATATTAATATAAATTATAAAAATAAAATATACAAATAAAAATATAAATATAAAACATAATCATATATATTTATATATATTTATGTATTAATATATGTATATGTAAGTGTGTACACACGTACACGCGTAAATTTATAATTATAATAATATATACATACACATATATATAATCAAAACATAAAAATAAACATAAAATATAAACATGTAAACATATCTATATAGGTATTTTAAATATAAAATATAATTATATATAATTATATATTAATATATATATTAATATATTAATATATAAATATATTTATCTTAATATATATATAATATTAATATATATATATATATCATAATACAATTACAAAAATAATAACCATTAGGTTAGTAGGTCTGATATAATTATGGGGAGGCATGGGTTAGTCTTTTAATTCATCATAGGAGATTAATTTTTAAACCCTTTTAGTAATGGAGAGGGAAGGGGCCAGATTTGGTTGGGAGTGAATATGAAGTGGGGTATACGGGAGCGTGAGCGTGCTTGGGAAATTGAGGGGGTAAGGCTGGGAAAGGGAGGGGTGTGAGGGGTACTAGATAGGGCAGGAGCACGAGCGGGATTAAGAAATGTAGTGGGAAAGGGAGGGTTGTGGGGTAAAGGGATCAAGAATGGGATGGCATAGATGGTCCAACTTGAGTGGGAAAGGGAGGGTGGGGTGAACTGGAGGGGTTGGAAATTTTTTTAAATTGTAAGAAAAATTGTTCCCAAAATGATTAATAAAATTAATAAAAAATTTCTAACATTTTTTTAAAAAATTGGTAAATGATATGTATTTAAACTAGAGACATTTAGAAACATCATAATGGTTGCAAATTTAGCGACGTTTCATTATTTACGTTTTGTGAAAATGTCGGTAAATGAGGAGTTGTTAAATAGCGACGATTATAAACGTCACTAATTTAGATACGCTTATAAAAGTCGGTAATTTAGCAGTGCTTATAAAAAGTGATAATTTTGGGATGCTTATAAACTTCGCTAAATTAAAAACACATCATTGTGTGACATTTTTAGTAATGTTGGTAAATAAATTAGTGATGTTTTAAAATGTCTCTAATGCAAAAAAATGTCACTAAATGATGTTTTTCTTATAGTTAATGATTGTGGGTATTTTAGATTTATAAGGAAGTATGGATATTCTAGTGTGTGAGTGAAAACCATATATTATTTTCAGATATAAGGTTATATATTTGTGTTTAGGCATAAAACCCTAAATTTTAACACATAGAGTGTTAGGACTCAGCTTCAATAATATTTATAAATTGGTTTAAATCTCTATCTCCTGAAGGATGTATGATGGATTTCTTCCTTCATGCAATGATAAAAAATATATCAGAGAACCCCTCCCATTGTTTGAGACCTACTATTAATATTATATATAATACTAATATGGTCTCTTCATATTTATTCAATTATTCCACTTAGAGAATGAGTGAATTCCTTCATTCAAACTAGTGGTTTGAGGTCAGGGGTTACGCACTCATGGAGTCACGGTTTCCTAGATCTATCCATGCTAAGAACTCCATGTTGTAGCATCAAAAAATATTGTCAATTAACATGGATAATCCACTATAAAGTTATCATAGAAGTCTTACTTGTAATGAGAAAATTTATTCCATATGGTTAACTTTATAAAAGTGGTGGGTGGTACCAAAATTATCATGCAGATTTTTATATGAGTTTTAGTGTGAAATATGATAGGTAGGAATATATAATCAGGTAAAGGAGACAATAGTGAGTTTTGGTATGTGTTTATGATCATGATCTATAATAGGCAATAATTATTTGGAATAACATAGTCATGACATTCTTTGTGGGTTGATTATAGTCTCTCATTGTGGTTTCTTCACCATATAATTCTCTGGTTGGTTAGTTGGGAAAATTATAAGAGATATCATAAAATTTATTGAAGTCGGTGAACCTTGTATATTCATGTTTGATTGTGTGAGTGAGACCATTGGGAGTGGACTGTGTGATTTATTGTTGTAGGTGGTTTTCTTTACGGGACATGGTTTATGAGGAAAGTGAGGCATGAACTTAGGACATAGGATATCATCATGCAACTTATTATCTAGCAGTTTATAAGTCAGAATATGAGATGCCTAGTTATGATAATCATTAATAATGAAAGTATCCCATAAGGTTAAAACCATGTATCAGTTTCTATATGAATAATTTTATTATGGTAGTGATGTGCTAATAGGTATTATGTGATCACATTAGTAGTGATCAGATGTGTGGTATAAAATCATGTATAGTCCCTTCAAACAATCTGGGATAACCTATACCGGTTAAAATAGATTATTTGATCATATAACTTACTTGTTCATTATATTTGAGTTGTGTTACTCATGAATTATTTCCTTCAGACTACGAGATAATATAACAAGCAATCGTTGAAAAAGATGATCTATGGATAATATAGTTGATCTTTGAATATCGTATAATAGAATATGATGGGTATTATTAGATTGATAAGTATGGTATGTTATAATGTGTGTTACTATTGAATTGTTAGTGATTTATGAAGGGAAAGGGTGAGGGTTATGTTGCATTAGTGCTTTTATTAGTTCTTGTTTATGGTTTTTTACATGGTAGTTTTAACTAATGTTTTGTGAAACCCATTTTGAGGTTCTTTCCTAAGAGAAAAAATTATGTTATGAATTCCCCAGATTTCAAATTAACTTCCTAAAAAAATGACTTTGTTATACCCATTTCATTATTTTTAAGCAATATATACATGTGATGGTTATCCCAGAGGGATATCTTGGATGCCAGGGGCTAGAGGTCGAATCTCATGTTATCAGTGATGTGGTTATTTCATGTGGGATATAAATAATTTTATATCCACCTATGAATCAAATTTTAACCTCATATTAGTGAAATAATTTGAATGTTAGGGAACTACTATGATATAAACTTAAGGTATGATTGGTATAATTCACTGGTATGGAATGAAGTTGGTATATTTGATTATCAGGGTGCCTTATTTAGTAAATGATGAATTTAATTACATAATTATTTTGAGTGTTACTACTTCGAACATATACTCAAACATATGAATTGTTGTATATTTTAGGGGGACATGTTAGTAATTACTTGTTTATTTTTTAGTTACACTCTACAAATGAACCTTATTGGAATTATAGAACTTTTTTTGAGATATAAGTGAGGGAGAAGGACTAGTAAAATAAAATAGAGTCAGTGCATCTCAGTGGAGTTGAGTTTATGTTCTCATGTTACTGTGAAGTACATTTAGAAATTTGAAATGAGGTTTGAAATTTTCAATTAAAATATAGTAATTTTAAAAGTTTAATGAGACAAATGTCATCCTCATCAACTTCATCTCCTGGATAGTTATTGTTGAATTTTTTTCTTGTGACTCATACCCCATCTCTTCTTTGTTGTTTAAACTAATCAAGTAATTAGTCATCCAAAATGACCACTGATACCTAGTATTGGATGACTACTTGTCAGAGTTTTTCAAGAAACATATTTTCACATCCAGGAGAGATGGGGGATGCATCTCATGTAAAAAATGTAATATTAATTGTTTAAGTGATGAAGTTAATGAGGATAAAAAATATCTATATCATTCACCTTCGGATGAATTTAGAGGATAATACCTACCATAGTGGATTAATTAATTTCTTAAATTTAATTTCCTATTTACATCAATGCATACTAAATTTATTTGAAACAACTAAATATTGGGTTACCCATATTTTAATTATAATCACTTCTATAATTGATATTTAATATATTATCTATAATTATTTATTTGTTGTCCAAAATTGATATTTTATTAACCTAATAGGATGTATATGAATAAAAAAAATTATGGAAACTAATCATTTGAAAAAAGAGTATGAATATGAAGTTAAAAAGTTCATCATGTTTTCAATAGAGCATGCATATGAACCTTATAAAATTATTTTTCCATGTCTATGTTGTTGTTATTGAAGAAAATATAGTTTAGAAGAGTTGGAAGAACATTTGACTTGTCATGGAATAAATTAGAACTATAAATTTAGGACTAAACATATAGAAAAAATAAACATTCAGACCAATTTTAATGATACTTTGTTTTATGGATCATTTGATATGAATACCAGTGTAAATGATGATGGATATAGAATTGAATAATTGAAAATGAAAATTAAAGATGACCATGATTGTGCAAAGTTGCATGAGAAGTAAAATTATTATGAAAAAAGACCATTGTATACCGGTTCTACTAAATACATAATATTGTAAACTATATTACAGTTATATATTTTTAAATATGGATGAAAATTGAGAAAAACCAACATCATAAAATATCAAGAATGGCATTTAAATAACTAATTTGAAGTTATTAGTACTAAAATCACACGACTATCATGTTTTGATGAAACATTTGATGATCAAGTATTTCCATTTCATTCTTCCTAAAAATGTATGACATTTAATAACCATACACTACTTCCTTTTCAAATCCATATATAGTAAATTTATATTCCTGATGAAGTTTTAAATCATTGATAAAGAGGGTGCAGTCATATTATGTGAATTAGAGACAGTATTCCCAAAATCATTCTTTGATATAATTCTCCACCAAATGGTTCAATTTCATATATAGGTCCAACTATGTGGTCATGTCTATTAGAGACTGATGTAACTCATTAAATGATTTATGAATATTTTTAAAGTGTATGTCAAGAATTGAAGTCTTCCAGAATGTTTTTTTGTAGAATGATATATTATTGAAGATTATTTTTAATTATCTACTAATTACATATGAGATAGTGATAACATCAGTATCCCTATTTCTTGTCACAACATACTCCTTATGGTTTAAGGTATTTCTGGAAGAGATGTTGTTACAATTACCATCATAGAGAGCGAGAAAGAGAACCTCTACATTTTACATAATAATGAAGATGGTCATCCACACGTTGAATCCCAAAAATAAATTATTAGAGATTTTATTCCATGGAGGGATAAATGATCGATATAAAATGTAGATAATCAAAAATTTGTAGGATGGTTCAAATATCAAATTTATTATGAGTTCTTGGAAAATACGAATTCAATTGCTGATTGACTTTGATGACTATATAGAGGACAAAATGGAAATCTTATATCTTATTCAGTTTTTGTATTCAATGGTTATACATTCTATATTAATGAACATGATGACTAAAGTATCATGAAATATAATTAATTTATTCTTTTTGTGGAAGTGATGCACATATCTAGTTTCCAGTATAGAAACCAAATTTTGGAATTATCAAACCGATTTATGAGTTTGATTATACAACATTTAAAGTGAAAATTTTCTTTTGTAAATGGGTTGACAATATTTGTGCAGTTAAAGTTGATTAAATGGGATTCATGATGGTGAATATCAACGTATATGGAGAATAAAATAATAAGTCCATAATTTCATCAAAATCAGTGCAAGTATTTCATTTATCATATCCATAAAATAAGAATTGATAAATCATCCTACTAGTGACTAGAAAAAATAAAACATTAGATGAAAATTCAATTGAGGATGACCCTTTCATTGGGAGATCACAATATGTTCATACCTCTCAAAACTTAGACAATGAATTTTCTGTTAGAGGGGACCATAAATAGTGTATTTAGATTCATGATAGAGGATCCATACTGCCAAGATATTGAAAAAAAAATAAAGGGATTTTAGTGAGGTGTTTATGGTGTTTTCTAATATATTATGTCTTACTCATAATATTATCTATTCTATACTACATTAATTTAACTAAAATAAATGTTTGACTACTTAGGTAGATAATGTTATATGCACATAATTATGTTACTGATCCCATGTAAGAATAGACCATTGATGATAAAAAAGGAAAAATTATAAGGGTATTAATATCATTTTGATGAAAAAGAGAAACACGCAACATCATAGTGTTGGATAAAATTATGAAAGAAAGAAGTAAGGTTATAAAATTTGTGGTTGGTTAGAATCAACACTACAAATATGATGACACCAACAAGTTAATGTTCAATAGTTATTTCAGGATCACAATTAGGATGAATATACAGATTGATATTGATTTATGGATCCAGATTCACCATAAAATTATGGCTCTGAATTATCTAGCTCCACCCTTCTCTCTCATTCACTGAGTGCTTCAGATTTCTAGGGTTTCTTCTAGAAACACTTCTCTAGTGGAATTTTAGTCTCTCCCGAGTGTCTGTTCCTATATTTTTTATTCACATTGTCATCCATTAATCCCCATCTGGTTTCCTCTTCTTAGTTTTCCGGATGACATCAGTGGTTTCTTCCCCTGGCGTTTCTTGTCGATTTGGTTGTATGCGATGTTGAGGGATTTTTTGTTGTTTCCTCCCAGCCCTATCCGCCTAACCTACCAAATTTGTCCCCAAATTTGGTCAAAATGATGGCATGAATAGTAGATTTGGGATTTTGGTGAGGTATTGGAGGTGAATTCTCACAGCATCATTCCCCATTTCCTACACTTTCTATCCCCATATGATCCTTAGATTCCATTTCATTCCTAAACCATCATGACATACTTCACTTTATTTAGGTGCGGTGGTGGTGTGGTAGGATTGGGATAGTGAAAGTGGATGTTCTTGGTGGGATATATCACAATGGAATTTTCCTCTTATATCTCGGGTCTTTTATTTTTCTTCTATTGTTTGCATAAGACTTTATTACAGGTGTTTTCTGGTGGTCATCTCAGTTTGTGGTGGCTACCTTCAATTCAGTTAGCTCAGTGCATTGGCTGAGGTTTCCTAGGGTGGGATGAAATTTTTTGTTTCAGTTCGTGGCTTGATCTGGTGTGATGGTAACATGATTTTTTTCCTCAATGAAAATGGTGGCATTTGAGGCCTTGATGATGACAACGGTATTCAATGTTTGATATGATGCAATGCTTCATTCTAGTTTCAGGATGGGTGGATATGTGGTCGATGGTGTTTTGAGTTGGCCGACCTCCTTTTATCTGCGGTTCTACATTATCATTGATATTTGGGGGAAATGAAAATGTCAATGGAGAAGGTGTGTTCTTCGTGATTGTGATTCTTGGTGTTGGAATAATTCACTTGGAAATTTTCGTTGACGCAGTTTCTCATGGTTGTGGTATTTTCCTGATTCATTAGGTTGTTTTAATGTTATGGAATGATGGATTTTTTGGGTTTCTCTCCCTCTAAGTTATTAGTTTAGTTTTGTTGGTTTAGTACTGTGTGACATCGGCCGGTGTGGTTCTCGCCTACGAAGTAGAAACAACTTATGTACTGGTTTTATTAATTTTTAACATAGTTTTGGTTGATTTCGGTTTTGAATTTTGAATTCAAAATTTTGTAATGTGGGTGTTGGTTTTTTTCTGATGGAATTTAAGGTTACCACTAACCCATAACGAGGATTTTTGAAAATATATAAAAAATGTATTTGGAGGATCCACATACAACCTATAACAAAGGAAAACCTTTGGGGATATATAAAGGTAATGTGATGATTTAATTTCTCTATTTTATCACAAAATTATATAATGAATTTTTGATTTAATTTTTATTATTCCTTTTTGAGTTTGTTTATTTTAGTTTAATTTTTGTATTAATTTTTTGATAATAGACACTAAAAAAGCCCATGGAGGCTTCTAGACTCTTCTTACTGGGTTTAAACTTAGAGATGTTGAGGGGAAATTAATGCCCAACACACAAGTTAGTTATGAATACATTATAAAATAGGAAAATATAATGATTTTATCTACTATTGTGACGAAAAATAATTTCAGGTAAATTACTATCAGTTATATATTATTTTACATTATTCGTTTTATCCAATTTGATTCAAATTTGTTAATTTTTGAAATAGTAGAAATGTACTGATAATAAAGAATGTGCATCATAACCAATGTACTCCTATCAAAAACTAAGACAATGTACTATTCACTAGAAAAGGAATTTGAATTTATTTTAAATGAACAATAATAGTATAATATTATATGAAAAAATATATGTTGTTTTACTGACGTGAAGATTGATGAATAAAAATATGAATCCACTTCCATCCCATGTCATGTGCTATGGAAGGTGGATCATGTAAATTTAAAAGGTAAATTAGTTGATGAAAACACAAAATAAATATGAAAAACATGTATAAGTATGACATAATAGTAATTCATTTTGATTTAAAATATTATTACAAAAAATTATATATTTATGTTTATATTTCAATATGGGGATTAAACATAAAAATTGGCATCAACCATTCTAGTAGAAAAACTACTCTTAGTAGTTTTAAATCGACCAAGATAATTTGGTCACATTATAGGGGTTGGTTTTAGAGTGTCTCCAAAAACATATTTTGAGAATATGAAACTACATGAAGATACATATAATACTATAAATCTATCTCCAAAACAAATAGATAAATTGTAAGATATTATTATTTGGTCTATTTTGGAAGAACAATGTATGAGGAATGATCAAATAGAACTGGTGATGAAACAAATATCCGCACGTGAAGAACCAAATGACCCCTTGCTTTGAGGATATTCATTCTCTTCGACCCCATACCTTAAAAAAGGTAATAATATTTTTCAATAATATTTATCCTAAATGTAAATCAAACAAATTCCATCAATATTATATTATTAAAATTCTATAGGGTACAGTTGTATTTGATTTCTATCTATCAACACCCAAGCACATCCTTATTGTGATAGGTACAATGTATATAATCTTGGGAGACAAGATACACCATAAAGAACTACCAAAACATTAAATGGGAGTGTGGATTGAGGTACCTCATGATCCAACTATAGAGTTGGTTGTTCCAATTTACGATCCAGATATTACAATGCTCAATGATGGTATCGTAACATTCTTAGAATGGATATTTAATATTATAAAGATAAATGAGGTATGTATTTAACTAATTTTCTTATATGAAACCCCAACAATAGTTGATGAAAATAGTTTTGGAGTGAGGTATGATATGAAAAATGGATAAATAGATAGGGAACATAAGGTTGGATCATTCCAAACTAGTTAATATACCAAGAAATCAAAAGGGCCTTCGAAGAGAAACTTCTCACCACTAGTTCCAAATAAACATTTATTATCATTAAAAATTAAAGCAAAGACCAGATTTAAATATGAAAATATGTCATTAATTCTATATGAAGAAGAAATATTTTGAACTTTCATGACATATTCAATTTCTTTTGAGAGTATACATTTTATTCTAAACCACAAATGGCTAGGACCTTGAGTTGTGAGTACATACAAAAGGTATATTTCAATAATCATTTTATCCAAATTGTGAGATAACATGTTTATTAAATTTAATAAAAGTTCATATTTTTTTATAGTCATTTATATTAATAATATATAATGGAAAAACTGTTCGAAACATGATTTGGTTTTATTAATCCCAATATCTTTTCTATAGAAAAATTACATTGTATAATGAATGAATTGCGAAGAAAAAAGACGAGCTATACAATTTGTTTGAGGGAACTATTACAAACGATAGAATATTTTTGATTCCTATAATATAGAGGTAAAACTATACAATATAATCACATAAATATATTTTTATTTTTTTCATTACTATTTTTGTGTTTTTTTAGGAAGCGTAGATGTTGATCATAGACAATTTGGATTCATCAAATATATATTTTTTGATCCATTGGATCGATATCCAAATAATATAAGATCCAAGTCATTTATATAGATTCCATAGGGATTTTTTACATGCATAATTTATCTTTCTTTGAATACATTTTATTTCAGTTATTATTTAGGCAGGTTTTGGGTGAAAATTTGAATTTTTGGAAGTGGGAAAGTGAACGGTTGGCACACAATTTTTCCAAAACGTGCACCATAGAGAAACTATATGTGCATTCCCAGGTAAAGGGGATTCACATGGATGGTTCAGGGTATTTAAATTCATGTGCTATTAAAGGAGAAACCATGTTCTTCCCAGAATTGGCCCATAGTTTGGGAAAACCATTCACCCCAACCCAAAAAATTGTGAACATAGTTTTAATTCACCTAGAAATTATATTTTAATTTTATGAACCACCGATTTTAAACCTTTTTCAACTCAAACTCACCCCAAATAAAATTATATTGATTTTGGAGGTTCATATATGGATACTAATCCCTCCCGTCCTCTATTCTCGTTGAAATGAACCGAAAATTTATTATTTACACCTCAGAGTTTTGTGTTTTATATCTAATTAGATCTATTTCTATCTTATAATCATAACCTTGGTTAAAAGAGGAATGTCTATCCACTATTGGTTCTCAATATATATCTAGGTTTCTTATATCTTGATTAATTTAATCTTGGGTCTAGGTTTTGGATCTAGATCACATTCATCATCACATTTTTGATCATTTGGTTTGAAACTGAGAATTATCCAAGGGCGAGTGTTCGTGATCATTCATGAGGTAGGTGTTATGAAATTAAAAAACCACATTCTTCATTATAATTATGAATATGTAATTTTATAATTTCAATTATATTTTTACAAATTACATTCTTTATTAAATTAATTAATTTGGAGAATTTTTTAATTAAGGAAATTTGAAATTAAGATAATAGGATTTGAGAACATGAATAATTTATTGCTAAATTATTTACGAGGAAATTGAGATTGTTGATTTGGGGATAATTTATTGTTGAATTAGTTATCAAAATATTTTAATGTTGAATGTGATAATTAATTATTGAATTAATTATTATATTTTGGGATTTAATTAAATTAATAATTGTTGAATTAATTATAGGATATTTAGTTTGTGGATATTTATTAATTAATTAGTGAGTAAAAAAATGGTTTTGGAGTGATTTATTAATTGCAGAATTAATTAATAAGAATTATGTGATAACATAATTTTCAAATTAGTATTGAAATCGAGTTGGGAT
Source organism: Viscum album (assembly GCA_963277665.1). Taxonomy (NCBI): domain Eukaryota; kingdom Viridiplantae; phylum Streptophyta; class Magnoliopsida; order Santalales; family Viscaceae; genus Viscum; species Viscum album. Next base: position 1,236,980,074 of record OY728137.1, on the reverse strand, counting down.
TAATTAATTGATGAACTAATTAATGAAGTAATGTGATTATTTAATTTTTGAATTAATTAGTGGAAGTTATGTGATTAATTAATTGCTTAATTAAATAATTTTATTGAATGTGATTAATTGATTTTGGAATTAATTAATGGCGATGATGTAAAAAATTAAATGGTGAATAAATTCAATGGATTTAATGTGATTAATTAATTGTTGAAATAATTACAGGACTTTATGTTTATAATTATTTGGTGTGTTAATTGTAGGGATTGAATATGATTAATTAATTGTGGAATTAATTAATGGAGTTTACATGTACAATTAATTGGTTAATTAATTTGAGGGATGGAATGTGATTAATTAATTGTGGAATTAATTACTAGATTTGATGTGTAAAATTAATCAGTGAATTAATTTAGGGGATTGAATGTAATTATTTAATTATAGAATTAATTAATGGGGTTGATGTGTAAAATTAATTGGTGTATTAATTTAAGGAATTGAGTGTGATTAATTATTTTTATAATTAATTAATAGATTTTATGTGATTAATTAATTGGTTAATTACTTAATGGGGATTGATTTGTTAATGAAATTGAATGGGTAGCATTAATTAATGCGGATTCTTGGATTGATTCAATTGAATAAGTAAGATTAATTAATTGTTGATTTAATTATGGGATATTGATATTGTGATTTGAGATAATAAATTGTTCGATTAATTATGGGATAACAATATTGTGAATTGGGACAATTAATTATTCAATTAATTGTGGGGTGTGATTAATTAATTATAGAATTAATTAATGTTAGTGGTGTTATTAGTAAATTATGGAATTAACTAGGGGAATAGGTTTGGTTAATTAATTATTGAAATAATTAATTTTACTTATTTGATCAGTTAATTGTTTAATAAACCATAAGAATTGATTTGATTAGTTAATTAATGTAATTAATGTTATTAGATAATTATTGAATTAACTAATGAAATTTTTGTGTTAAATGAATTGTTGAATTAGTATTGTAATTGTAGTGATTAAGTAATTTTTGAATTAATTAATGTTATTGATGTTATTAGTTAAATGTTGATTTTATGAATTGAATTGTTCTGTTTAAATAATTTTTTAACTACTTGTTATGTGGATTATTAATTAATGAATTAATTATATGTTATGAATGGTGACATGGTCATTTTTTTATGAAATAAAAAATGGGAATATGTGTATTCTAATGTATAATGTATGAATAGAAACATGTTAATTTATATGTGAAATAAAGAATATGAACATGGAAATTATAATGTGTAAGTTATGAATGGTAACATATTCATTTAGTTATGAAATAATGAATGAGAACATGGTAATTCTAATGTGTATGGGATGAATTCAAACATGTTCATTTTGTTGTGAATTAAAGAATGGGAACATGATCGTTCTATTGTGTGGTGTATGAATGGTAACATTAGAATTCAAGTATGAATTAAATAATGGTAACAATGAAATTCTGAGATATGATATCCCTTAGACATACTTCGGGCTCTGACATGATCCAAAAAAAAATGAGGAATAAGTGTCGGTTGGAACCCGAGGGGGTTTTGTGGTAAAATAAAGATTAATTGATAATGTGATATATTTTTACTTAAAAATTATAATTATTTATTTATATAACTACATACACTTTCTATTAGCTGGATATTATTTTAGATATTTTTGGGGGTTCCCTACTGAGTTGTACTGACACCCTACATGGGATTCATGATCAACTCCCGAATAGAATTTGTGTTTTCAAGAGAGGCTAAGGGGAATAACCATGTGTTGGATGGCTGATACAGGAAAAAGCATGGATGAGGGAACTGGAAGTTATTTGTGACCTGGTTGGGGGAGTCTCCTGGTCTGAATTTTAGACATTTGACACGTACAATGGAATGAAATATTTTCTTATTTAGTTTTAATATTTTATTCCTAGTGTTGGACATATTGGGATACAATTTCTTTTAGGTTATGATTACATGTTATACAATTCTTGTTTTTCTATAGTGTATTTACTCTGCTAAAAGAAGGTATAGTGTCCCCATGATTGATATATCAAACCCTCACTGCTAGTCAACAGCCTCTGGAATTCAAGGAGGCCCACTTAAGGTCATGTGGCAGACTGGTTAGGGGCAGTGGTGTGTGGTACACAAGACGGAATGTTAGAAAGTGGTATCAGAGGAGGCTTTATTTTCCTTTTATTTTGTCTTACTATTATGAAAGGTATTTAGGAGACTAGGAAGAGTCAGACCTTGGTTATAAGTTCATTTATGGTATTATCTATCCCATGTATGATGGAGAACCCAAGTACCTGGGGTGGGATTGTTGTTATTATTGTTTTAGTTATGGTTGAATACTATTTCACTTTGGGTGACACACTTCTGGTGTGATGTGATTTTTTTTTTCTAAGACGTTATGCGAATTCACTCGTGGACTAGTATGTCATGAGAATTGAGTTTTTATGAATCATACAAGGAACATAGAATTATATTGTGTTATCTATTATTTGTGGCATTTATTGGAAAACTGGTTATGGGTATGTTTTTGAACATGAAGTATTTTTACTTTCTTTTGAAATTGAACTGAAAATTTGTCTGATATGAAATTGAGAATTGAAAATTGATGTAAAATATGAACAAATGGGCGTCTAATGTGAAAACGTGAATAATGATAATGAATATACAAATTTTTAAACAATACCTAGGTATATAATGGTTAATGGTAGTGATAACACCATGATTATGACTATGTAGCAGGGTTTGGAAAAATATGTATTGTGGAATATTGTGTTTTCATAGTGGGAGGTAACATCAATGATGGTGGATTTGTGGTAGTTTTTTACAGATGATTTATTATCATACTTATAATTAATGATTATCATGTATCCGTCCTTGAAATAGTCATGGGTACGCTAAGAAATATCTTGATTTATGCCTAGCTACATAAATGTGTAGTGTTTGGATATGGGTTCCTTTAGAGGTTTCACTTTTGATGTGATACATTTGGAAGTAGATGGTTGTAGGTACACCATCATTAGTTTATGAATGAGGAACTGGTAAAAATAATTTTTAAATTCCTTTGGAAATCCATGTGGGCCTTTGAGGTGGTGGATGTATATCATTTCTTGGTTGATTTGAGTGAATTTCTATGTGCCAATGTGGGATGGTGTTTTGGAATCTATTGGGAATAGTTTGTTAGGAAACATGCCAACTATATTGTGGAAGTTGATATTGAGACCAATTATTCCTTTGAGGATCATCTATAATGTGTTCAAGATCACATTGAGAAAGTGTTTCTGGGAAATATCATATTAATAGTTTGTGTATTGTAGAAACATAGTGAAATTCAGGAGGAATCTTTGGAGAGATAAATATATAATAGGGCATAGTGGAGAGATGTTTTTGTATCAGAATAATAGAGATTGTTGGGAGTATAGATTGAGGAAGAGCTGTTATAAGGTGGAGAGATTGTAAGATCCTGTCATTTTATAGAGATTTCAAGGGTTTTTATAGGTATTATTCATCTTTGTTTGATTAATTTTTGTATGGGTTATTAGTCGGGGAGTTTTTGGGTGAGAATTTAAAATTTTGAAGGATATGGGAATTTTAACAGTTGGCACACATATTTCCCAAACTGTGTTCCATAACATGGCTAATCTTTTGAACAAAGGCAAGAGGGATTCGAATGGATGGATTATGGTTTGGAAAACTGTGCACCCTAAAATGAGAAACTGTGTACCCCCATGAAGAGATGCACGATTAAGGAATACTATTAGGGGAAATAGTATTCCCTTGCCTAAAAAATCATTGACATGGTTTAAATTAACCTCAAAATTAGATTTTAATTTCTTGAAACCCCAATTTTAACACCTATTTGAACCATAACTCGCCCAAATAAAATTATCTCTATTTCGGAGTCTTTTGGACAGATTACATGCCCTCCCAATCTCTGTTCTAAGCAAATCGAACGGTAGATTAAAGACCAGCACCTCCTGAGTATGTGTTTTCTTCCCGATTTGATCTATCTCTCTTTTTCGTTCCTCTCCATATATAAAATAGGAATGTTTATCCGTTGTTGGTCCTAGAACAAGATCGAGATTTTTATATCATGATTCATTTTATCTTGGGTCTAGGTTTCAGATCTAGATCATGATCTTCATCAAATTATTTATTGTTCTGTTTGAAATTATGGATTATTCTTGGCGAGTGTTTGTCCCCATTCTTGAGATAGGTGGTCCAAATTTCAATCCCCATAGTATTGATAGCAATTACACACATGTAATTGTAGAATTAATATTATATGTTTAGCAATTGAGTTCTTGATTAAATAAATTAATTTGGTTAAAAAATTAATTAAGGGAAATGTGAAATTAGGATATTGGGATTTTAGATCATGATTAATTAATTTTTAAATTAATTTTGAGGAAATTGATATTGTTTATTTGGGGATAATTAAATTTTGAGATAATTATCAAAATATTATATTATTGAATTAATTATGAGATATCGGGATAGAAATAAATAAATAATTATTGAATTAAATATAGGATATTGTGTTTCTGGATATTGATTAATTAATTAGTGAATTAATTAATTGGATTTGTGTGCTTAATTAATTAGGTACTTAATTATTGAGATTGTCGTGATTAACTAATCATTAAATTAATAATGATAATGAGCTAGGATTATTTAATTAGTGAATTAATTTATAGATTAATGTGATTATATAATTGTTTAATAAAATAATGGTATTTATGGGATAAATTAATCGATTAAGTAATTAATAGAGTAAAGTGATTATTTAATTATGGAATTAAATTATTTGATTTATGCGATTAATTAATTGATGAATTAATTATTGGAGAAATGTGTTTATTTAAATGTTGAATTAAATAACGGGATTGGTTGATTTAATTAATTTATGAACTAATTATTGGAGTAATGTGATTAATTAATTGTTGAATTAAATAATGGGCTTCATGAGATTAATTAAATTATGTGTCAATTAATAGATTAATGTGATTATTTAATTATTGGATTAAATAATGGTATTGATGAGATTAATTAATTGATGAATTAATTAATAGAGTATTATGATTATTTAATTGTTAAATTAAATAGTGGTATTTATTGGATTAATTAATAGATTACTTAGTTAATGAAGTAAAGTAATTATTTATTTTCTGATTTAAATAATGGGATTGATGTGATTAATTAATAGATTAATTAATTAATTATGTAATGTTACTATTTAATTATAGATTTAAATAGTATAATTAATTAATTGATGAATTAATTAATGGAGTAATGTAGTTATTTAATTATTGAATTAAATAATGGGATTGAGGACATTAATTAACTGATTAATTAATTAATGGGGTAATGTCTTTATTTACTTATTGAATTAAATAATTTTATTAATGTTATTTGTTAATTATTGAATTAATTAATAGAGTAATGTGATTATTTTATTATTGATTTAAATAATGCGATTGATGATATTAATTAATTGATGAATTAATTAATCGATTTAGGTGATTATTTAATTATTGAATTAAATGATGGGTTCAAAAATATTAGTTGATTAATGAATTAATATATGGAATGAATGTGATTATTGAAATTTTTTAATTAAATAATGAGATTGAAAGTGATTAATTAGTTATGGAATTAATTAATCGAGTTGACATGTATAATTAATTGGTGAATTAATTAAATGGATTGAATGTGATTAATTAGTTTTATAATTAATTAATGTATTTAAAGTGAACAATTAATTGGTGATTTAATTTAGGGGATTGAATATGATTTATTTATTATGGAATTAATTAATGGAGTTGATGTGTACAATTAATTAGTGAATTAATTTAATGGATTTAATGTTTTTAGTCAATTTAGGAATTAATTAATGGAGTTGACGTGTACAATTAATTAGTGTATTAATTGAGGGGATTGAATGGAATTAATTAATTACGGAATTAACTAATATAGTTGGGATGTATAATTAATTGTTAAATTAATTGAAGGGATTGTGTGTGAGTAATTAAATGTTGAATTAATTATTATATTATATGTGATTAACTAATTGGTGAATTAATTAACGGTGATTGTTGTGTTGATACAATTGAATGAGTTGGAATAATTCATTGGTGAAATAATTAATGGGGATTATTGTGTTGATGCAATTTAATGAGTAAGATTAATTAATTTTTTAATTAGTTAAGATATATTGAGATTGCGATTTGAGATTATTAATTGTTGGATTGATTATGGGATAACAAGATTGTAAATTGAGATAATTAATTATAGAATTAATTATGGACTGTGATTATTTAATTTTTGAATTAATTAATGTTATTAATATGATTGGTTAATTATGGAATTAACTAAAGGAACTATTGTGATTATTTAATTATTGAATTATTTAATTTAATTGATGTGATTAGGGAATTGTTTAAATAACTAGAAGAATTGTTATCATTAATTAATTATTGAATTAATTAATGTTATTTATGTGATTAGTTAATTATTGAATTAACTAATGAAATTTTTTTTAATCTATTTGTTGAATTAGTAATATAATTTTTTTTATTAATTTAATTAATTTTATTGATGTGATTAGTTAATTTTTTAATTAAATAATATAATTTTTGTGTTTAAATAATTGCTATATTAGTAATGAAATTGGTGTGGATAATTAATTTCTAAATTAATTTTATGTTATAAATGGAAACCATGGTCATTTAGATGTGAAATATATAATGGGAACATGGTCATTCTATGTGTAAGTTTTGAATTAAAACATGGTAATTTAGTTGTGAAATAAAAAATAGAAACAAGTCCATTCTAAAGTTTAAGGGATGAATGGTAACATGGTCATTTTGGTTTAAAATAAAGAATGGAACATGGGCATTCTAATGTGTATGTTTTGAATGGTAACATGATCAATTATTTGTGAATTATAGAATGAGAACAAGGTCATTATATTGTGTGATGTATGAATGGTAACATGGGAATTCAAGTATTAATTAAATATTAGTATCATTGGAATTTTGGGATATGATACCCCTGAGACATACTTCAGGATCCGACATGAGACAAAGCAGGTATTGAGGAATGGGTATCTATGGGAACCCATGGGTTTATGTGGTTAAATAATGACTAATTGACAATGTGTTAACTTTTTTACTCATTAATTGTAATTATATATTTATGCAACTATGTACACTTTCTGTTCACTAGATAATGTTTTAGAAGCCATTTGTGGTGGTCTGCTGAGTTGTACTCACACCCTACTCAGGCATCCTATTCAGTACCTGAATAGACTTTCTGTTATGTGGATAGGTTCATGGAAAATGCCCTATGATAGATTGATGATATGGGATGGAGCATGGATGAGGGAACCAGACACGATTAAAGAACGATATGGGGGAGTCGTTAGTGTCTTTATTTTGAGTTTCATATTAGTCACTTGACATATATATTAGCATGAAATATTTTATAGTTTTGTTTAGATAATGAATTTCCATTTTTGGCCATTATTGGATTCTGGATCTTTTATTTTGTTATTAAATATTATTGAGTAATTATTTCTTATTTTCCACTGGTGTATTTACTTCGGTAAAAGAGGGTATCATCTCCCCAAGACTGATATATCATACCTACACTGCTAGTCAGTAGCCTCTATCATTCGAAGATGCACGTTTGTGGTCATGTGACCGACTGGTTTGGGTTCCAGTGTTCGGCAACTAGGACGGTACATTACACAAACCGATAACACATGATATTTCTTTTTAATCTTTAATACACTGAAATTAACATTTTATTGATAAACATCAAAATATATGTTTTGGTCTGTGTTTTAACATGAATTTTATTATGATAGGTCGATCTCAAAATATAGGCTAAACAACGACATGATGTCGGTGAGTGAAAAGAAAAAGCCCATGAATTACATCAAATAGAAATTGATTAAGGAATATATATAAATATTTAACTATCAAAACACATTTAAAAAAATTTACTTTTTTGCTCAATGTTTATACAATTTTTGAAGAAAGATAATGACACCTATTATTGATATTATGTTTGAAAATTTAAGAGGGAGATCATAAACCCTGAAAAGATTTGCTTCCCAAGATAGATAATTTCCAAAGATAATTACAATTTCATTAAAAATATTTAATAATCATTTGTATTTCTATTTTTTCTATGTATTACCATGATTTTTAGTAACCTTTTTACTCAAACGAAGAAATAAATTTATTTATAGATGAGTGGGTAGTGTACATGGTGTCATAGTGTTTGACGACAACAAAATTAGGTGACTACGTACATTTTTTTTGATATAGTACAGGATATGATCATTGAAAATATATTTTGGTTGTGAATAATTAGTGTTAGAATGCTTAGATATATTATATTTTATCAATTTCTTCAGGAGAATTATAAATAAGGAAATCATTTTTTTGAATCGTTCACCTGCAATTAATAAAATTATTAGTAAATTGAAGAGGAGGATACAGAGGTGACGATTGAGGTGGATTTTGAATCAGAGAATAATGTGGAGGAGGAGGTAGAGTCAGAAAATGAGGTAGGGGAGGATACGAAGTGTTGCCCTGCAAAAAAAATAAATTGTGGGAAAATTGAGTGCAACGGGGATCATACAAATTTTTTGTTTGAGAAAAATTGTTGAATATTAAGAACAACAAATTTTACTTAAGATAAGATCCATTTTAAAAGTGTTTAGGTTTCATATTGAAAAACTATTTTCACCACATATTTAAGTGATTTTTTATAGGAATTTAAGTAGTGGATTTTTTTAGAAACGAAATAAAAACTAGAAATTTTTTCAAATTAATTATACCAGGATCAAATTTCTACTTGAACATTCCATGCCCAATCAAATATTTCTTAATTGTGAAAGAAAACCCTCACCATGAATGAATTGAACAACCAAAAAATAACAGATAGAATTTCATTCCAATGGATTCTCTATACTACAAATAAAGGGTCTTAGTAGTGGAGCCAATAGTCACATGAGAGTCATAAAACAAGAATCTAATCACCAAACAAGTATATAATCATGATGAAATATTTAAATTAATATTTTTTTAATCAACCACCAAATCCAATAGGTGTATGAGATAACTATTGGATGATAACCATCATTGAGAGAGCATAGTCATCAAGTAGGGATGGTGTCAAAGGATACATGAAATCAAATGAATGGAAACTACATTATGAAGAAATTCCTGAAAATTAAAACCTAATTAAAATGAAATCATGGAGCACTGAAATTAAAAATGATCACCTGTTTGAAAAATAAGCTAGTATATTGATCCAAAACCTGTAAAAAATAAATTAATATAACATTTCATCGACTGAATCAATAATTTTTTTGAAAAGAACAACATTTTGGTTTCAATTTAGTGGGTGGTGGAATTATTTGGGTTGTTCAATAATCATTTAGATGCATGATATAAAATCACATATTCTTGTGAAATTTATACAAGTAATGCATCATGTTTACATTAGTGAAATGGATTGACTAAAATAGATTATTTTGATGGAACATGATTTGAAATTAGCTCATCTTTCTATTATATCACATAAAATATCACAATCATTACATTAGTAGAGGTGTTTGTCCTATATTTATTATTCAAATAGACACTTGTTCTATCACACCCCAATGTTTTAATTTATTTTTATTTTTATTCTTTCTGGGCATCGCGTTCTCACGTCAAGGATCAGGTTAGGTCACAGTTTAAGATTTCTGACGTTTAATGTTATTGGTGGGTTTCAGACCCATGCATGGGCACCGCATGGTTAGCGGTAACCGCATGGTCGACTGGGTGCTTGGGAGGGTGCCCAAGTGGACAGTATTAAGGTGTTCAATTGGCGTGCACATTTTTTAAGTCATGTTATGAGAGCACAATTACCCAATTTTTAGAATTATTTAATTAAATGGATTATGTTTAAAAAAGAATGTTTGTTAATAATAATATTGTTGTTGTTGTTATTTTTATTTATTATTATTTTTGTTTTATATTAACATTATTTAATTTATTTATATTATTATATTATTTTTATTTTTATTTTTAATTTTATTATTATAAATATTGTTATTTTATTTAAATGAAAAAACCATAAACCTAACCCCACCATTCTCCTTCTAGCGTGAGGCACCCTGCACGATCCACCTCCAAGTGCCCCACCATTCATTGCCTCACCTCTTTCCCCTCCTCCATCCCCCATTCTCCGCCAGTAACTACCCTCGCTGCAGGCCCTCAACCTTCGCTCCCCCCCCCTCGTGCAACACCTGACCCCCCAGCCTCGCTACCCATCCTCGGCGCGCTAGCCACCACCCTCAACACCCGACCGACAACCCACTCACGCCCAACCTCCACTCTCCTAGCCTCACCGATATCCCTCTCCGCCTTTGGCTAGATCCCCTCGAACAACATCCAAACCTTAGCCGCCTTCGCCCATCACCTAGCGATCCGGACTCCAGCTATTCACCCTCACTCCGCCTTGTTGTTCTGCCTTGCACCGGCCATCCAACATCCCTACTCAAGAGAACCCAACCCCGCTCCCGGCGACCTCCCTCCTCTTTGGTGTTTTTCACTCCAGCCGCTGCCTCCTCCTTTTGATCTGACCTCCCTCTTTCTAGTGATTCTAACCCCCTTGCGTGGAAACTCTTCCTTGCTACGGTGTGGCAGTGTCACCCATTATCGTCAACCATCTCTACCTTCGGTATATCTATTAATTTATTTTTTTGTTTATTTATTTATTCTTTTATTTATTTCTTATTTTATTCATAAATTTATTAATTTATTTATTTATTTTTTCATTTATTTATATATTTATTCATTCATTCATTTATTTATTCATTTATTATTTTATTTATTTTCTTTATTTATTTTCCATTCATTCCATCTTGGTGTGTTTATTTAATTTTGATAAATCCTAATTATGTCACGGTTTGGGTGACATGCGCTTTTATCACTATTCAATGTGTGTGGTTAGTCCTCAAGGAATTGTTCTACCATCCGTCAGATTTTCATCACGTTCTCTCACCATTTTGGTATGCGAATCCATGTATTCGTCTACGATTAAATTCATTTAATGCTTTATTGATTTTTGTTAAATCATTGACTTTTTTCACATCATCCCAGGGAAATTAATTAATATGTTATAGTTTTTTCAAATTTTTTTAGTTTTTTTAGAAATAGTCTTGAAGTATTTTATCTAGTTAAATTTATATGTACTTATGAAGGTTGTGTCATGTGGATGTCAGAAGATGTTTTGATAAGTTTTTCAGTATGAAAATATTTTTCAAATTACACTTGGGAAATTTATTATGTAGTTTTCTAGATTTGGGTATCTTATTTGACCAGGTTATAGAATCATTAACAAGTTTTGTGGTTGGCTTATACAGATTATTTATATATTGTTTGGTATGCTTATGAAAACTATTTAGAAATTGGTTTGTGGGTTTATAAGAGTATTTATAAACTGGTTGAGTCTTAATGGCATTTTATAAAGTTGGGTAGTTGGTTTATCAAATTATTTGAAAGTTGAGAAACTTATTTTGTTAGGGCTTTGGTGTGAATTTTCTTTCGAAATAGGATTTGGAGTGTGTAACTTTGGTGGTTATGGAATATTGGTTGTGTTAAAATATTTTGAGAATGGATTGATGTTTCCATTATAGAGGTCGGTGTTATTTCAAACATGTGGAAAGATTGATTTTTATTTAAAAAAAAATGGTTCTTGATCTCAAATGATGGAGGTTCTTTTGTGTGATTTCAAGGAAATGATTTTAAATGTATTCCTCAAGGATTGGGACCATTTGGATTTATAAATTTAAAAGTGGTATTGGTAAAATGTTTTGGGTAAATGAATTTAGACATGTCAACTCAAAGTCATGTATGGTACTTTCAATTCAATGGTGATTTTTGGGTTATTATTTTAGATACAATGAACATAAAGGCCAGTTTGGCTCTTCCAATTCAAGGGTGGACTTGTGTAAACATTTAGAATGGTTTGGGTTTGGAAGTTGTGTATGTCTGGTCAGAGTTTTAAATGTTTTTAGAGAAATTATTTCGACATGGATGTGACGTGATGACCCACTTGGCACTTTCATCTTTAGTGTAAGGTTTATGTAGATTCTTTGATATGATGATGTTTTGATTACTGTATACTCATATAAAAACATTAGTATTTTGAAAATATTATTAAATTGTTTTAATGATTTCATGACATGAAGGCCTGGTTGGAACCTTTGATGATATACATATATATATATACATATATATTGGGGCATATCTCTTGGGGGATATCCCATATGGGTTATCGTATGAAGTGTCCTTATTTGGGGTAGGAATGTGTGGTGAGATGAGTCATGAGTTTGAGGGCCTCCTACATAAACAGTATTATTGTAACCACCATGGGTTTCTTGGGCATCTTTTAGATATCGAGTGACAGTTGCTGATCAACCCCAATTAGACGGGTTGGTACCCCTAGATTTCTTGTTAGGACATGCGGGCTTTGCTACTAGATTAGTCAGTTTAGGGCAGCCAGTTGGTTATAAACATAGGAGCTTCATCATACGCTGGTAAGTGGTTCTGAAACTGAGTACGTTCAGGGGACTTCTAGAGATGTTTAAGATCACCTCTGGTTACTGGATTATTTAAAAATCTTGTTTACTTTTTTTAGCACTAGTTTATCTTCATTTGGCACCTTTTTTCTTGTTTTAATCTAGCCCAGATTTGTTATTTTATGTTTAGGAATTTATTTATAAAATGAAAAATGATTTTGGAAATAGTATTTCACATGTGTTGGGTTTACTTTAAATTGGGAAAAAATGTTACTTATTTTTTAAATGTGAAAATCCTACTTTCATACTTGTATTTCAAACTTCTGTTAGTGGATTGTTTCGGGAAAGGAGACATTGGATTCTGGGGTTTATTTTGGAACCCCTAATGATCATTTTTAACTCTCATTCATATTTTATAATTTCAGTTGTAGGTTCCCTTTTCTAAGGTTTCCTTTGATGAGTTTCTCATTATTAGAGCATGGTCGGCCATTGGAGGGGAGGTGACCTAGAAGGTCACTTGGAGGTATGTTCAGTTTTAGTTTCATTCCACTAATAGTTTTATTTTTATCTTCAATTTTTATTTTTCTTTCTTTCTTTTTTACATGTGCAAAATTATTCCCAACAATTGAATTTTGATTCCTGACACTAGTTTCCATCCCGTGGGTATCGAGAACGCCCTTCGGGCCATGTCGGGGACCGGCTCGGGTGACCGGTTTAGGGTCGACTTGGGATTGTTCATGACAAAATGTTATCAGAGGAGGCCCTTTTTATTTGCAGAATCTTGTAGATGGTGATTAGTACTGTTGGGGCTCGATAGGTATGTACGGGAAGGACGTCATGAACCCTCGCCCGTTCTGAACCTTGAGTCTCCATGGGTAGTTCGGGAATTGATTCCTTGTTTGGTTCAGGTTTGTTTTTGATTGGTGGATGGAAAAAGATGAAAGATGTTGTCACATTGTGATTTCACATGGATTATTGATCTATGTGGAGTTCAATTACATGGGTTTATGTTCCTCTTAGTTGTTGGCGCATACTTGGGGCATGGACCACTACCATTTCGGCAGGTAAAGTGTGACTACTAGTCCCTCAATTCATTAATTTTATGAAAGTTGTGTGTTGTCTTAGTTCTTGTAGGTGTAAGTGAACTTTTGAAAATTAAAAATGGTTTTTTAAATGAGAACAATTTCTGTTAAATGGATTTAAATTTGTTACAGGTATTTTTAGAACTAAAATCTCTTATTCTAAAAATCTGGAGGTTACTTGGAAGTGGTAGAGATATGTATTGGGTGCAACCTCGGGTACTCTTTATGAACGTTTGCACATGTGAGGGAATACATGGGAAGTTTGTGTTGGTGCATGTGGATGAAAGAGGACGAAGTCTTGTGCAGCGATTCATGGGATTACTGGGGTGTGCACTTGCAATTAAGGCCTAAACCTTGTTTTTATAAAGAGATTTTAAATATGGAAAATGATTTTTGGAAATTGAAATTGCCTTGAAAAGTGGGATTCGTATTTAGAAAATGGCCTTGAAAGAGGGCGGTTTTGAAATCTAAAATAAAAAAGGGGTTTTGAAAATAGAATTTTGAGAGGTTTTTGTATTTGATTTTTATTTTTTTTGAGATGGTTGTTTTCGGATGACGGTGCTTTCAAATATGTTGATTTGGCTTGATATTGGTTTTGGTTCTGTGTTTTATATGTTGTTTAGAAAATGGCGCCTAAAAAGGTCCCCAAGGTTTCTGATAAGTCATGCCCAGTTCTTGGTCCTTCTTGGAAATTACCTATCCTTCACGTTGATCAGGGTTTATTATAAGTATTCGAATGGCTTGCAGGGGTCAAGCGTATCTTCAGGGTTTTGGGAACTCCAGAAGCTGTCAGAGTGCTTGTTGTCCTGGGTCGGTTTGAAGGTCCAGCTCTGGACGAATGGGTGTTTTTCACCCCGCCATCACTTCAAGTTGAGATAATGTGGGAATTATTTAAATATGTCATCGTCCAATGGTTTATACCTGAAGAGGTGAAGATGAAGAAAAGGGAAAGCTCGTGCATATTCAACAAGGCCAACAGAGGGTGAAGGCATATGTTGACCATTTCAAGGAGCTTTTGCCCTTTTATCCAAAGGTAACGTCACAAGATTTGATGAAGAATTATCTCTTCATCAAGGGACTTCGTCCATAGATCAAGGAACAAGTTCTCCTTTCTAAAGACCATAATTTCGAGAATCTGGTGGATGAGGAATTCCAAGCTGAGTAGTATCCAAAGAGCAGGTGCTTAAAAATCCAGTGAATCTAGTTTCTCGTGAAGGTTCCCCATATGGAGAGCAGGGTGTGCTAGAGGGTCTTGTTTCTAAAGAGTCGTCTGCAGTGGTTCTGGCTTCTAGTTTGTAAGACCGTTCATTGGTGTGCCACTAGTGTGGCCAGTTCATGCACGTGAAGTCGTCATGTCGCATCCCTCCGAAGACGTGTCATCGTTGTGGGTGTCTCGGTTATCTAGAGAAGTTTTTCAGGGAAAGTCACCTAAAGAGGCTGTTGTGACTAAAGGATTTCAGTGCCTGACTGTGAGACAAGAGATGCTCCAGCCATTAGAACCCCAACCACAGGTCTCGGGGTGAATCACGTGCACACAGTCAGGAGTTACCGGGTGTGTGATGTTTGGATTCGTGTTATGTTTTTTGTTTAGGAAGTGGAACATTTAAAGTATTTTTGTTCTTGTTTTTCCACTGTTAATGTTTTGATGTTTTTATAGGTCTTTTGTTTTATCATGGAGTTATAGAAGACATGTTCTATTTTAATCCAAAATGTTTTGTTTTTCTGGTCATGTTTTTATGAATCATGTGCATTTCATAAAAGTGTCTTTGGTCCTTGTCTGGATTGATTTGGGTTTAGCTGTGCTTGTTTGGAGATTTAAGTGCCTATGAAAGAGTAGATGTTTGTGGTTATGCACAGGTTCAATGCTTAGGGTATGTTTCGGTTGGAGGTTTTCCCCTAGTGTTGGGAGTGTTTGGTATGGGTCCAGTGTTCTAGGTTTTGGGGAAGGTGTTGTTTTGTCCGGATGTCGAATTTAGTTTGGATTGGTTGGGACTTCCCACATCGCCCCTCCCCCTCTCGGGGTGATATGTTTGGGTGTTAAATTTCGACCCTAGTTGAGTTCTTGTGGTGGGGAGAACCCCTTCATGTTATCCCCTCAACCTCAAGATTCAGTTTTCTCTTAAATTGGTCAGGTGTGACCTGTGTATTGTAAGGACATCTCATGATCCTCAGTTTTCTTTGGTTCTTCTTGTTCTGTTTGGGCATGGACTCATTTCCCAACCAATGTATGACATCATGAATTTTTGGGGGCAGAGAGTGTTTGTGGTGGAGATAATTTTCACACCCTAATGTTTTAATTTATTTTTATTTTTATTATTTCTAGGCTTTGCGTTCTCGCATCAAGGATCGAGCTGGGTCCTGGTTTAAGATTTCTGATGTTTAATGTCATTGGTGGGTTTCAAACCCAGGCACGGGCACAGTATGGTTAGTGGTTACTGCGCTATCACCCAGGTGCTTATGTGGGTGCCCAAGTGGAATCCAGGAGGTGTGTAATTTGCATGCATGTTTTTTTAAGCCATGCGATGAGTGCGCAATTGCCGAGTTTTCAGAATTAGTTAATTAAATGGAATATGTTTTAAAAATAATTTTTGATAATAATAATAATATTATCATTATTTTAATTATTATTATTATTATTTTGTTTTATATTATCATTATTTATATTATTATTATTATTATATTATTATTATTATTAGTTTTATTATAATAATTATTGTTATTTTATTAAAATGAAAAATCCTAAACCAAACCCCCCCCATTATCTGTCCAGTGTGAGGCACCCTATGCGAGCCACCTCCAGGTGCCCCCCTTCACTGCCTTTCCTGCTTCCCCTCCTCCTTGCCTCTACCTCCAGGCTCCGCCTACAATAGCCCTCGCCACTGGCCCTTGACCTTCGCTCCACCCCCCTCCCCCCACCTGCACGCAACACCTGAACCCCCCCCCCCCCCCACCTCGCTACCCTTCCTCATCATTCTAGCCACCGACCTCAACACCCGACCGACCACCCGCTCACGCCCCATTCTCCACTCTCCCAGCCTCGGTGCTAGCCCCCTCCGCCTTTTTCCAGCTCCCCTCACCCAATAGCCTGAACTTAGCCGCCTTCACCCATCGCCCAACAGTCTTGACTCTAGTCATTCACCCTTGCTCTGCCCCGCACCGGCCAGCCGGGTTCCCTGCTCTAGCGAACCTGACCCCGCTCCTGACAACCTCCCTCCTCGCCAGCGGTCTTCACTCCAGTTGTTGCCCCCTCCTTCTGGGCTGACCTCCCTATTTCTGGTGATCTAAACCCCCTCACGCGGCGCCTCTACCTTACTCTGGTGGGGCCACGTCACCCCTTTCCTACAACTTTCTACACCTTTGGTATATCTATTAATTAATTCATTTGTTTGTTTGTTTGTTTATTTACTGTTTTATTTATTTATTTATTTATTCTTTTATTTATTTATTTATTTATTTAATTATTTAATTATTTTTTATTTTATTTATTTTTATATATATTTATTCATTTATTTATTAATTAATTATTTATTTATTTCCCCTTCATTCCATCTTGGTGTTTTTATTTAATTTGGATAAATCCTATTTTTGTCACGGGTTGAGTGAAATGTTCTTCTATCACTGTTCAGTGTGCGCGGCTAGTCCACAAGGGATTGTTCTACCTTCCGTCAGAGTTTTATCACAGTTCCTCTCCATTGAGGTAGTCGAATCCACATCTTCGTTTCCGATTAAATTCATCTAATGCTTGATTGATTTTAGTAATATCTTTGACTTGTTTTGCATCCCCACAATGCAATTAGTTAATATTTTATAATGTTCACAAATTTATTCGTTTAATTAGAAATAGTTTTGATGTATTTTCTCATCTAAAATTTATATTTTCTTATGAAGGTTTTTTCCTGTGGATGTCAAAATCTAATTTGATAATGTTTTCAATATGACAATCTTTTTCATGTTACTGTCGAATAGTTTATCATGGAGTTTTCTAGATCTGGGTAACATATTTGACCTGGTTATAGAATAGTTAACAAATTGTTTGGTTGGCTTATACAAATTATTTATGCATTGTTTGGTTTTCTTATGAAAACAATTTAGAAATTTACTTTCTTGTTCATAAGTTTATTTGTAAACTGGTTCAGTCTTGATGGAATTTTATAAAGTAGGGCATTTGGTTTATCAAGTAGTATGGAAGTTGCGAAACATATTTGGTTAGGGCTTTTGTGTGCATTTTCATTCGAAAGAGGATTTTGAGTGTGTCACTTTGGTGGTTATGGAATAGTGGTTGTGTTAAAAAAATTTGAGAAGGGATTGATGTTTCCAATATGAGGGTTGGTGTTATTTAAAACAAGGGGAGTGATTGATTTTGATTTTTTTAAAAATTGTTCATGGATCTCAAAGGATGGATGTTTTTTTTTCTGTTTTCAAATAAGTGGTTTTAAATTTATTTCTCAAGGATTTGGCTCGTTTGTCTTTATAAATTTAAATGTGGTATTGGTAAGCTGTTTTAGGTAAATGAATTTAGACATGTAAACTCAAAGGCCTGTTTGGAACTTTCAATTCAAAGGTGATGTTTGAGTAATGCCTTGGGATACATTGAACTTAAAGGCCCATATGGATCTTCCAACTCATGGGTGGACTTGTGTTGACATTCAGAATGGTTTGTTTTTGAAATTTGTGTATGTATAGTCATAGTTTTAAATGTTTTTAGAGAAATGATTTTGACATGGATGTGATGTGATGACCCATTTGGCACTTTTAGCTTTACAATAATGTTTGAGTTGATTATTTTAAATGACAACGTTTTGATTATTGAATGCCCATATAACAACATTAGTATTTTGAAAAAGGTATCAAATGGTTTTAATGATTTCCTAGAATGAAGGCCTGGTTGGCACCTTTGATGATATGATATATATATATATACATATATATATATATATATATTTGGGTACCTCTATAGGAGTGATATCTCTTTATGGGTTATCGTATGGAGTGTCCGTGTTTAGAGTAGGCAAGTGCGATGAGATGAGTCACATGTGCGAGGGCCTCCTACTTACACTTTTTATTGTAACAACCATGGATTAATGGGAATATTTTAGAGATCAAGTGATAGTTGCTGATCAACCCTGATTAGATGGGTTGGTACCCCCAGGATTTGTTGTTAGGGTTAGTGGGCTTTGCCACTGGATTGGTCAGTTTAGTGCGCCTAGTTGATTATAGACATAGGATCGTCACCATACGATGATAGGTGGTTCCAAAATTGAGTATGTCCAAGGGTATTCTAGAGATGTTTAGGATCACCTATTGTTACTGGATTTTTTATATAGATTTTTTACTATCCATTGCATAGATTTATTTTTAGTTTTCACCTTTTTACTTGTTTTACTCAATCCCAACATTAGTATTTTCTGTTTTTGAGTTAATTTATAAAATGTAAAATTATTTTGGAAATGGTATGTAGAATGTTTTGGGTTTACTTTAAATTAGAAAAACACGTTACTTATTTTTAAAATGTGAAAAGCCTACATTCATACTTATATTTCAAACTTGTGTTAATGGATTGTTTCGGGAAAGGAGACATTAGATTTTGTGGATTATTTTGGCATCCCTGCAGAGAATTTTTAATACTCATGACTATTTTATCATTCCAGTTATAGGTTTCTTTTTCTCAGGATTCCTTTGCTGATTTTATAATTATTAGAGAATGGTCGGCCATTGGTGGGGAGGTGACCTGGGAGGTCATGTGGAGGTATGTTCGATTTAACTTTCTTTCCGCTGCTAGTTTTATTTATATTGTCAGTTTTTAATTATTTTTATTTCTTTTTTTCATGGAAAAATCATTCCTAATGATTAAATTTAGATACCCGGGACTAGTTGCCAGCCCGTTGGATTCGAGAACGCCCTTCGGGCCATGTCGCAGACTGTCTTAGGTGATCATTTCAGGGTCGACCCGGGATTGTTCCTGGCATGTTCACTATATCACCATAAAAAAATATGTCCACTTGTTTAGAACTAATATTAATTTTAAAATTCATTATGTAAAATGATCCACGATCACAAGAACATTAATAAAAAATCAACATCATTCTCAATAAAAAATACATGATAATTACGATATTCCTATTTTGATGAAAAAATTCTGATGATGACTTTTTAGAGCTTATTATAACATAAGATATTGAAAAGGATATACTAATTTAACGAAAAATACAAGAATATTTCATTGGATGTGTTATATTTCTCTGTAATTTTGATGCTATAAAAGGATATGAATAAATGCAAGGATACTCTAATGTTTATTATAATAAAAAATATATAAGGTTTTATGATAGTTTTTAGTAAATAAGATTGAAAATGTTTATATATGACATTTATAAAAACCTATAAGGATTCAAGTTATACGTTAATTTTGCGTAATACATGAATTTTATGTTACTATAATTTGGATGAATATAATGTGTTGTTGGGATTGAGATTCTAAAATATTTTATTTTAGAGTCATGTAATATTAACTTAATTCCTTGTATTTTAGTTTCATTTGATCAAGAATAATTGTACTATAGTTTAATGACATATAAATAGAACAATATAATTTTTAGTTGATTTTATCATGGTTTTATATAATTTTTTTAGTTAATTTCTCATCATTTTTATCTAATAATTATTTTGTAAATTTTCGAATAGATCATGGATAAATGAATTTTTTAAATAAGGATGAGTCACTATGTTACTATGAACATGAAAAGGTGAATTACTGGTACTTATTAAGTTAATTATATTACCATTACATCTACATTTCTTAATTAAATTTCCTCATCATTTTTATCTAATATTTATTTTTTTCATAGATCTATTGAGAATTTATATTCTTCTTCAACCACTTTTAGCCATCTAGAAAAGAGAGAACATTTTGATTTTTGATGAGGGGTTTTAGGAAACATGAGGTTTCCTCTTTTATCCAAATTTAATATTTCTTTATTTTATTATCTTGGTGTTGTTAGTTCAAATAAAAACATACATCACATACTCAATCAACTACACCTCAATATGATACACATTATGATCAACATGAATTGACTGTATGTTTATTTGTTTATAATTTACATTTTTGTTCAAAACATATATCACATACTCAAAATTGAGCGAACACATTCCCCATGATCCAAACGCAATTCACCTATATCTATATTTTATCAAGTTAATTTAGTGAGTTAAAATACAACTTTTTTGATTGGTTCGTTCGTTCAGAATGATTCAAAAAATTATTTTCTTTCAGAGGCTTACCAATCATAATTTTTTCATAGTAAAATCATATTTCTAAGAAGTAATGTATTTTTTCATATTTTTGTTTAATTTAATTTGTTTTAGTATTACACACATGATAATTGTTTTCTTATATAGTTTGATTCTTTTATTTGATTTGGGGTGGGTGGTTATAAGATGCTAATGTACATGAGATATAGGACTTCAAGTCAAGAACTGAGATAATGACAATAAGTAATCAGGTCAAGATTGTATAGAAACATCATGAAAATGTGAATTCATATGACCTATTTAATTAACTTTTTCATCATTTAACCATTATTTGTATGTTAATTTCCTTATCATTATTATATAATACTTATTTTTTTCATATATCTATTGGAAAGTCATAATTTTCATTCAACCATCAGCAATAAGCTAGGAAAAAGATAACATGTTCCTTTCTAATGTAATAGGAAACCCCATGTTTCCTGAAACATGAATTGTTTCAGGTAGCATGGAGTTTCACTATGATTAGAATGTAATATGTTATCTCTTTTATATTTTCATTTTAGATAGTTAAATTCTAAACAAATATCACATAATCAATCATCCACAACTCAATCCAATACATAGTGTTCTTGGTATGACTCAAATTGTATGTTTTTATTTTATAATTTTAATTGTAGTTACAAACACAAATAACATAATAAAATGATGAGAAAATGAGTTAATAATGTTTTTATACTTTTATAACAATATACATAAGTCATTTGAGATATTTAGGAATCATTTTCTCACATATCCGATGCACGATATGCACAGTATGGGTCCAACATTGTCTTATTGTTTAAAATTGAAATTAGTTTTTGTAAAAAAGACTTGTAACATACTAAAAACAATGAAAACAAGCTCATATTATCTTGATAATTTAAGAAAAAATTTTAAAATTCATTTATGATGTGTAAGAATCAGTCTCAAATCAAACCCGTACACTATGATATGTATGACTCAAAGTACATGTTTCTAGTCTAAAATAAAATTTTAGTAAAAACAAAAGTGGAATATTAAAAACAAATAAAAAAATTAATATTTTTATTATATTATACTAAAATAATCAATATTTCATTTGGTAAGTGTGGGAATCATCCTCACCTTAATCTGTTGCCTGGTTTGACCAATTTGACTCCAAGTGCATCTTCTTATTTAAATTTGACATTAATTTTAATAAAAAAGAAAAATGATATACTCCAAACGAAGAAAAAACATTCTTATTGATTTGATACTTTATTAAAATTATCCACAAATAATTGTTTATGTTTAGGAATCAGCCTCACCTCAATCCAATACATCTTGTGCCCGGTATGACTCAAAGTGTCCATTATCAGTTTAAAATATAATTTTTTGTTCAAAAAGTTTCACTCACTAAACACCAAGAAAACATGCTTATATTGACTATATAGTTTAGTAAAAAGATTCATAATTCATTTGTAATGTGCATGAATCATTCTCACATCAAAATGTCACATCATGTGACTGGTATGATTGAAAGTGTGTGCTTCTATTTTAATGTGAAATTTTATTAAATAAAAGTGGCAAAATCAAAACTAAGAAAAAATATTCATATTGTTTTGATACATTTAAGAATATAATCAATATTAAATTTGTGATTATTTTGAATCAGTCTCACCACAATCTGTTGCACGGTGTGATTGGTATGAATCCATGTCCGTCCTTTTAATTAAAATTCACATTAATTTTAGTAAAAACAACAGACATACTGAAAATCAAAAGAATTAATTTTTATTATCTTTATACTTTAGTAAAATTATCCATAAATAATTAATGATTTTGATGAATATATTGATAATATCGTTAGGTAAATTAACATAACATCATTTTTCTGAAATACTTAAAACATTACACAAACAGACGCATAAAGACTATATTAGTTTAGTACCTTTGGAAACATGGAAAGATAAAAACTTTTGCAAAAGTGAGACACATTATCTACCAATAGGTTATTACTGACTAGAACCCTTATTATAATCATCATAAATAATAGACATCTTTATAACTTGGTGAATGGAAACATAAAAATTGTGAGCTCAGATGCTCAGTAAGGGTAAACAAGGGATATACGTAAACATGAACATGAGTATAAGGGTATCAAAATGTGGTCATGATATTAGAAGATAACACCTTGAATATAATATATAATAAAAACAAATCATGGAATAAATATTGGTAGTTCAAAAGAGGTGAATCATAAGTGAATCAAGATCATAATCCATGAAAGCAAAATATAATAATAAGACATTGATTTGTGGTAGACACATAATCATGTAATATCATTCCCTTCAAATCAGGTAACATTTACAAAACATAACATAGAACTTCATGGGGATAAAATCTACTTAGAAGGACACACCACCATCCCCATTCATGATCTTTTCCTTTTAAGGGATCAAGTTTTCCCATATTCCCATAGAGGACCAGGTTTCACCATCTCCCCATAGTGAATCGGGTTTCCCCAACTTTCATAGCGGATCAAGATCGTCAACATGAGTACCATAATTTTATCATGAGATATAAATATTTACAAAATTCATTTTTGTGAGATATAGGTCCCACCCATATCATAATGAAATCATACATACATGTTCCACAAGATTATAAACAATCATAACATAACCCATGAAATGGAATGGGTGTCAAAAACACGTAATCATGTCATACCCCATGGAAAAGAGATCGGTTTTATAATCATTTCATCAAATAAGAAACTGTTAAATGTAGTGGGTTTCAAACGAATAAAATCATTGGAAGAGTAATTGGTTTCATAAACATATAACCTATGAAAGAGATACGTGTTTCACAAACATCGTGCCACCAATACATAAACCATTTATAGAAAGAATATGAATGGAACCTTTGGATAATTTTCTAGAAATGCATGATTAAAGCCAATGGATTTCATATTAGGTGGAAAATAATTTAGAAAGATACTTTTGGAATAATTTCATAAGTAGGATATTCATTCTTCTTTAAAAAATGCTTTCAAATATAGTATACATTTTGTAAAACCTTTTTCATTGAAATTTGATTTGGAAACTTATAATGGAATCAATGAAAACCATGAAAAAAATTAAAATCATTTTTCATTGAAGATAATATCCAGTCATAATTTTATTAATTTTTTTATATTATTTTTTAAAGAAATTGAAATCATTTATGAATACATTTTTTATTTTTTTAAAAACATTATTTCTGGTATTCATGGCATGTGTCCCAAAGAAGGAAAATTGAGACAAAACTACTTTACTGATTTGGAAACATTTGAGCCATAAACACTATGAATGAGAGATAATTAAATTAGTATTTAAATAAACATAAATTTAAGAATATAATCAAAAAATATATTCATTGGAATTATAAAAATCACACAAAATAAACAAGTTGTGAATATGGCATAAATCCAATCGAAATAAATTTGAGACTAGAAATCCCTTTATCTTATGTCTTAAATCTCATCGTATTCCTTAAAACCTCATGTATAATAAATATAAGTTTATTATAAATATACAGAGAAACCATGTTGTTATATATAATACTATATATGTATTTTTATTTCCCACTTATTAACACTTCTATGTCAAGGATATGTTTCAGATAATATCCGCTATGTTTTTCACACATGTCTTAATTTCTTATATTTTTTGTCCTACTACTTATTTAAAAATTTAAATATTATAATAAATGATATAAATTTCATGTATAATCAGTATATATGTAATTATAATACTATATTAAATAGATAAATATGAAATGGAACACACCAATCATGGATATGATCGGCCGTACATACACACAAATATTGTGTCTATTTAATTATCGTATTTAAAGAATGAATGTAAATGAATGTAAATGAATTTATATTATAATTATAATAGAATGATTATTTCATATATATCATATATGTTTAATGATCTCATAAATAATACATTCAATGTAGATTGTGAATGATTCAAATCATTTTGCGGTTGCGATAGTCCTCACTTCCCCTAACAAAATTAGCGTATTTACAAAAAAATAGAACCCATCAAGATATGTGTTATATAATAATTACAAAATCACAAAAAGATACTATATAATATAGATATATATATGACATACAAATTGGGTGTCCATCATAAGTCCCAACCATGATAGGTGGTAATGGAAAAAACGAACAATATCATTTCCTAAGGCAACAATTTTCCAAACATAAGAATGATATGTACTTTTCCCATTAGATTGAAGTGTGTTTAAGTGTATTTTGAAACATTATAATAACAAAATATCTATATATTTATGATAATAAGGTTATTATATTATCATGTAATGAGAATATTTTAGGTGGTGGATAATGAAAATAAGAAAAAGATCATGAGGAAGGATGTTAAATATTCTTTGGGTATTTCCTTTTAATTTTCACCAAAGGGCTTCATTGGATGGATTTATTAAAAAAATGGGGATTATAGGATGAATTTAGGAAAATTTGGGTAGATTTAGAATTTTTTTCAAAAAAAGGGATCGAGAGTGTGAATAAGTGGGAGGGGTGAGTGACTTTTTATTGTGGAGGAGGAGTGATATTCTTGTAAATTTTTGATAAAAGAATTCCACCAACGTTTTACCATGAAACCGGGATCAAATAATGGTAAAAAAATAAAATTGATTATAGGATCGCAATATGAACAACCAATGGATGTTATACAAGTTTCTAGGTCATTTTGGGCCGTAATTTAATGCTTTAGTCCTTTATTAAGAAATTTTTTCTCTTAATCACTATAATTATTTTTAATCCATTTAATATGAGTTTGGGTAAAAACCTAAATTGAACTTGTTATAAATTCTAATATATGATTATTCTATATATGAAATCAATTTTTACATATTTTAGTTATAGAAGGGGCTAAAATTAATTTAAAATTAATTCTATAGATGTGTCGTAACATTGTGTTTTTAAAAAAAAAAAATTTAAAAGTTTGGGATGTTTTATATTCATTTTCCATGTTAAAGTAGTTCAAATGACATAAATTAGATTAATAAATGTATAATTTAAATAATTTAACATAAAATGAAAATTAATATATATTTTAAAAAAAATAAAAAAAAAATAATATAAAAAATCAATTTTTAATTAAAATTCAGTATTTTCACTATTCATCCAAAAATAATGTTTTTTATAAAAATATAAAAAATTCACCCTGAGCTAATTATGAAATTATTAATTAAAAATATTTGTTTATTTGGGAATATTAAATTTTTAATAGTGTTTAAATTATTTTTTCTATTTTTCAAAATAAATATAGAAAAAGTTATACTTTTATGAAAATAGTATATTTAAACATATTAAGACATTACTAAAAATTGTACTTATTATTATCAATATGATTTATTTATATAAAACCAATATAATTAACATTTAAAAAATATTTATTACTATTCATATTACAATGTTTAAAGACTGTTATAAATATACCATTTAAATAATTAATATAATAAAATGTTGTTTGGTAAAAAATCACTATTGTGTGTAATAGAGGAAAATTCAATGTTTTGTGTAGTGAAAGATTAAAATGATATAGTGTATAAATATATTTGGAATGAGTGTATAATTAAATAAATTAAAATTAATTTATTAATAAAAAAAATGTCGTAAAAACTCAGGGTGTTACATTATACCCCATTTAAAATGAATTTCTCCCTCAAAATTCATCATTATTATACAAAAAATGAGGATACTTCAACCTCATCATATACTCATGTTTTTACATAGCTTCCTCTAACTGGTGATTTCTCTAAAAAAACTTTGACAAGGTGATTCGTCTAGTTTCATAGAACATTCATTGTATGATCCTATATTTGAACTGGTTGTTCCTCAAAAGAATAATCCTACTCAAATGGTATGACCTCTAACATCAGTAAATATGATGGGTCGTGTATGTACTTCCTCAATAGGATTACATGGAATAAATCATGGACATGCGAGAGATTTTAAGGTCGTTTCAAGAGATAGTCTATTATTCTCGTATGATTAAGAATCTCAAAGGGACTGATATACCTCGGGCTTAGATTCCATTTATTTTCGAATTTAATAACATTATTCAAAAGATAAATTTGTAGAAATGTATTCAAAAGAATTCAAATTATATGTCACACTGATGGTTATTAGTATAAATTTTCTGCTGACTCTGAGCTACCTTTATATGCTGCAAAATGAATCTAACCTTATCTTACATTTCTTCTGTAATATCAAGTACCAATAGCCTTCTTTCTCCAACATATTCCTAGCATGCTTGAGCTCTAAATTTCTTCCCATAGAGGGTATAATAAAGAACCATATGAAATTATGAGTCAAATAAATTGTTGTAGGAAATCAAAACTAGAGGAATATATTGATTCAAACCAACATTAAAATTTAATTAACAATATCTCAACATATCCTCTTGTGTTTTAATTGTTCTTCCTAGAATATCATTTTTATGAGGATGATAAGTGGTATGAAAACCCTATTTTTTATTAGGTGTTTGCTGAACACTACACCAAAACAATTTGGTAAACCTCAGGTCCCAATAAGATATAATAGAATATAGTAATCTATGTTATTTTTCCACTTCCATAATATATACCCTTGATAGCTAATATAGATAAACTTTTTCTATGATAGTGATGAAGTGTTCTGACTTAGAAAGGTGATCGACTAACACTCATATAGTATTAAATGGTTTAGAGGTTTGGGGGAGGGTAATGACAAAATTCATAGTGATGATCTCCCATCTCGATTATGGTTATGTAATGGATGAAAGAACTCCTTATTATTTTGTCTTTTATGCATAACTTGCTGGAATACCAATAAATGACATACAAACTCTATGATATATCTCTTCATGTCGTCCCACCAAAATTAATCTATCATGTCTCTATAAATCTTCATATATCTAGGATAAATAAGTAATGAAGAACTATGAGATTCTCCTAATAAATACATCTTCAAATATGGTATCGATGGAACACATACACATTTTATTAACCTTACCATTCCATCCATGTCAAAATTAAAATTTGGATCATTTCCAACTTTCTTTTGGTACTCTATATCATCCTTTTATACCTCTTTAATCTTTACATGGATTGATGGATGAACATTTATTTGAGAAATATATGATTTCTCCCCTTTAGTAAATATTTCTAGATCAATCCTTTTAAAATACATAAAAATAGGATCTTTTTTTATCCTCATAATTGATAAGTTAACATGATCCTTTCGACTCAAAGCATTGTCCTACTTGTTCACTTTCTAGGGGTTGAAATGTATTGAGAATTCATAATCCTCAAACAGCTCTAACCATATTCTCTAGAACATGTTCAACTCCTTTTGTGTGAATATATATTTTATACTATTCTATTAATTATATATATCACACTTTTTTATATAAAAAATTTCCTCAATATTATTACTGAAAAAAATTCTGCGGTAAACACCAAATCTTGATTCGGGTAATTTTCTGATGTGTCTTCAACTATCACGAGGAATAAGTGATAACTATATTATTTTTCATAATAACACATCTTAACCCCCTATTGGATGTATCACTATATATCACAATCCCTTCTCCACAATATGGTAATGTAAGCACATGTCCACTAACTAATCTTCTCTTTAGTTTTATGAAATTTTTCTCACATTCATCTTAATAGAGGAACATTTCACCCTTCTAAGTAAAGTTGGAAAAATTACTGGACAATCATGAAAAATTCTCCCCAAAACATTGATAATATCCTGTTAATCCAAGAAAACTATGGATCTCATTCACTATGGGCTTTCCATACCAACATTCAATAGCCTCCATATTTTATGGATCTACTTCTATACCATCTCATGAGATTATGTGACCCAAAAATGAATGACTTTATCACCAAAATTCATACTTTGAAAAATTTTCATACAATTTATCCTTCCATAGGGTCTTTAGTAAAATTCTCAAGTAGTCTTCATTCTCATCCTTTCTATTTTAGAAGATAATAATATTATCTATAAATACTATAACAAACTTATCAAGGTAAATTCTTGAGACTCTATTCATCAAATCCATAATGATAACATTGGAATTAGTAAGACCAAAAGGCATCACTATATATTCATAGTTTCCATACCTTGTATGGAATAGAATCTTGGTAATATCCTCTTTCTGGAACCTCAATTTATGATATACAGAACAGTGGTCAATCTCAAAAAAGTATTGACCTATACATAGTGGATCAAATAAGTCAACAATACAAGGAATTGGATACCTATTCTTGATCTTGATCTTGTTAAACGTTCGATAATCAATGCAGATTTTCATTGATGTATCTTCCTTTTTTACAACGTGAACTGCTTCACCCCCTGGTGAAATAATTAGATGAATTAATCCATTTCCAAGGTTTTCTTAGAGTTTCATCTTTAATTCATACAAATAAAATGGGTCCATTCTATATCGAGTCTTTGAAATTGATGTGTAACCAGATATGAGATCTATCAATAACTGAACTTCACATTTTGGTGGAATTCTAAGAAAATGAATCGAAAATAAATCCACAAAGTAATGAACAATAGGAATATCATCAATCACTACTGGAAATCCAGCATTTCCCAACGGTTTAGAACCGTTGGGAAAGGCTGCAGAACCGTTGGTATATGTTATACCGATGGTTCTGCAAACCGTGGGGAAGTAAGCCGTTGGGAAAGGCTTTTCCCAACTGTTTACACAGAATCGTTGGGATAGGTCAGAAAAAATCAACCTATCCCAATGGTTCTGCCAAACCGTTGGGAAAGGCCTTTCCCAACGGTTTGGCCTGTTGGGAAATCAACAGACAATTTTCTTTCCCAACGGTTTACTAACCGTTGGGAAAGGTTTTTACCAACGGTTCCATGAACCGTTGGTAAAAACAACCCTGCAACAGGGTATCCCAACGGTTTCAAACCGTTGGGATAGGGTGTTTTTACCAACGGTTCCTTGAACCGTTGGTAAAACAGCTCCATAGAGCCTATGCCAACGGTTTTCAAACCGTTGGCATAGGCTTTGCTGTGGAAAGTGCACAGCAGCCTACAATTTGCACAGCAGGTCTGGTTTTTGGGCATTTTCATTTCAATTTTCAATCCAATTATGCCCTCGTTTTCAAATCATTTTTCAATCCAATTATTGTACCTGTAACACATATAATGCATACATATAGAGAACAAACCAACACATACAAATAATGAAAACCAACCAACCAACACATATAATGCATCCTGAAAATATACACATCCATAATTAAAGTAGAATTCATAACATAATTATAAACATACATAATTCATTTAGAATTCATTTTAAAATTTAGATGACAATTATATGTGGAATCCGAAATTCAATTCATAATTTGATCGGTTTTTTCTATACCATATATTTTTACCTCAAATGATGTCCATTTTAAACAAAATACATACCCCTGAAGTGAAACCGGCCACACCGCACCTCATATTGAGGCGGGGTTGACTCGTACACGTCACATTTGACCCATGGATCGTTTTGCTAAAGTATCGACACAATCCGAATACGTTTGGTAGGTTTTCCGTATGCCAGTTGATGTTTTTCACTTAAAATGACGTTCTTTTGAAACAAAAGACGGACACTATGAGTGGTGCCGACCACACCGCATCTCCAATTGAGGCGAGGTTGATTCGTACACGTCACATATGCCCCATGGATCGTTCTCCTAATGTTTAAATGGAAACCGAATGCGTTTGGTCGGTTTTCCGTATTTACTTAAAATGTTGTCCATTTTAAACAAAAGAGTGAAACTTAGACTAATCCTGACCACACCGCGACTCAGATTCATCCCGGGTTGGCTCATAAATGTCACATATGACCCATGGATCGTTGTGATAAATTATCAAAAGATTACGAATGCGTTTGGTCGGTTTTGCGTATGCCAGTTGTTCTTTTCATTTATAATCATGTCCATTTTAAACAAAAGAGACAGAGTTAGAGCGGTGTCGGCCACACCGCATCTCGGATTAAGACGGGGTTGACTTGTACACGTCACATATGAATCATGGATCGTTGTGATAAAGTATCGATAGAATCCGAATGCGTTTGGTCGTTCTTCCGTATGTCAGTTGATGCCTTTCACTTAAAATGCCGTCCTTTTGAAACAAAAGACGGACAATTTGAGTGGTGTCAGCCGCACCGCATGTCAGATTGAAGCGGGGATGATTCGTACACGTCACATAAGACCCATGTATCGTTCTCCTAAAGTTTCAACGGAAACCGAATCCGTTTGGTCGTTTTTCCGTATGTACTTAAAATGGTGTCCATTTTAAACAAAAGAGAGTCACTTAGACTTATCCTGGCCACACCGCGACTCAGATTGATCCCGGGTTGGCTCGTACACGTCACATATGACCCATCGATTGTTGGGATAAATTATCAACAGATTTGGAATGCATTTGTCGGTTTTCCGTATGTCAGTTGATATTTTTCTTTTAAAATGATGTCCTTTTGAAACAAAAGACGGACACTTTGAGTGGTGCCGGCCCCACCACATCTCTGGATTGAGCTGAAACCACCGTGAAACATTCTAATTATTATTCTTGACGTGTACGCGCATACGGCACATCAATCGGACGTGCGGTTTGCGCGGTACGACTCAATATTCGTGTTTTAAGTGATGCGCGCGCTTCGTAAACGCGCGTGAGGGGGGTCCAAACGGGCCGAACAAAGTCGGAATGGCCTGAAATCAGACGAAAAATATGGGAGAGTGATTTATGAAGTGGTCGAGCAGACGGCATGACAATCGGACGTGCCGTGTCCCCGCGGTGACCGACAACGCAGTTCTGGTGTCAAAAACGGCCAAAACGGGCGTCCAACGGTCAAATTCATAGCGGACGACCTCATATTGAGCTGAAACCACCGTTCAACATTCTAATTATTATTCGTGACATGTACGCGTAGACGGCACGTCAATCGGACGTGCGGTTTGCGCGGTACGACTCAATATTCGTATTTTAAGTGATGCGTGCGCTTCGTAAACGCACGTGAGGGGGGTCCAAATGGGCCAAACAAAGTCGGAATGGCCTGAAATCAGACGAAAAATACGGGTGAGTGATTTCTGAAGTGTTCAAGTAGATGGCACGTCAATTGGACGTGCCATGTGCCCGCAGTGACCGACAACGCAGTTCTGGTGTCATAAACGGCCAAAACGGGCGTCAAACTGTCAAATTCATAGCGGACGACATCAGATTGAGCTGAAACCATCGTGAAACATTCTCATTATTATTCGTGACGTGTACGCACAGACGGAACGTCAATCGGACGTGCGGTTTGCGCGGTACAGCTCAATATTCGTGTTTTAAGTGATGTGCGCGCTTCGTAAACGCGCGTGAGGGTGGTCCAAACGGGCTGAACGATTTCAGAATGGCCTGAAATCAGACGAAAAATACGGGTGAGTGATTTATGAAGTGGTCGAGTAGACGGCATGTCAATCGGACGTGCCGTGTGCCCGCGGTGACCGACAACGCAGTTCGGGAGTCATAAACGGCCAAAACGGGCATCAAACGGTCAAATTCATAGCGGACGACCTCGGATTGTCTTGAAAACACCGTGAAACATTCTTATTATTATTTGTGACGTGTACGCGTAGACGGAACGCCAATCGGATGTGCGGTTTGCGTGGTACGGCTCAATATTCGTGTTTTTAGTGATGCGCGCGTTTCGTAAACGAGCGTGAGGGGGGTCCAAATGGGCCGAATGAAGTCGGAATGGCCTGAAATCAGACGAAAAATACGGGTGAGTGATTTCTGAAGTGGTCGAGCAGACGGCACGTCAATCGGACGTGCCGTGTGCCCGTGGTGACCGACAACGCAGTTCTGGTGTCATAAACGGCCAAAACGGGCGTCAAACGGTCAAATTCATAGCGGACAACCTCAGATTGAGATGAAACCACCGTGCAACATTCTAATTATTTTTCATGATGTGTCCGCACAGACGGCACGTCAATCGGACGTGCGGTTTGCGCGGTACGGCTCAATATTGGTATTTTAAGTGATGTGCGCGCTTCGTAAACGCGCGTGAGGGGGGTCCAAACGGGCCAAACGAAGTAAGAATGGCCTGAAATCAGAAGAAAAATACGGGTGAATGATTTATGAAGTGTTCGAGCAGACGACACGTCAATCGGACATGTCGTGTGCCCGCGGTGACCGACAACGCAGTTCTGGTGTCATAAACGGCCAAAACGGGCGTCAAACGGTCAAATTAATAGCGGACGACCTCGGATTGAGAAGAAACCATCGTAAAACATTATCATTATTATTCGTGATGTGTACGCACAGACAGAATGTCAATCGGACGTGCGGTTTGCGCGGTACGGCTCAATATTCGTGTTTTAAGTGATGCACGCGCTTCGTAAACTCGCGTGAGGGTGGCCAAATGGGCCGAACGATTTCGGAATGGCCTGAAATCAGACGACAAATACGGGTGAGTGATTTATGAAGTGGTAGAGTAGACGACACATCAATCGGACGTGTTGTGGGCCCGCGGTGACCGACAACGCAGTTCTGGTGTCATAAACAGCCAAAACGGGCGTCCAACGGTCAAATTCATAGCGGACGACCTTGGGGGCTGTCCGGGGGGGGGGGGCTATCCCGGGGGCTATCCGGGGTCCAGGGTGGAGGGTTGGGGGCTGTATGGGGGGCTGTCTAGGGGGATGTCCGCGGGGGCTGTCCGGGGGGACTGTCCGGTGGGTGTCCGGGGGGCTGTCCGGGGACCAAGGAGGAGGGTGGGGGGGCTGTGCGGGGTCTGTCCGAGGGGTGTTTGGGGGTTCTTCAGGGGGTTGTCTGGGGTTGTTCAAGGGGCTGTCCGGGGGTTGTTCAGGGGGTTGTTCAGGGGTTGTTCAGGGGTTGTTCAGGGGTTGTTCAGGGGGTTTTCCAGGGTTGTTCAGGGGGCTGTCCGGGGGGTGTTTGGGGGGTTGTCCGGGGTCCAAGGGGGAGGGTGGGGGGGGGGGGTTGTCCGAGGGGCTGTCCGGGGGGCTATTCGGGGTCCAGGGTGGAGGGTTGGGGGATGTACGGGGGGCTGTCCGCGGGGCTGTCCGCGGGGCTGTTCGCGGGGGTGTTTGGGGGGTGTTCAGGGTCCTAGGGGGAAGGGGGTTGTACAGGGTCCAAGAATGAGGGGGGTTGTCCAGGGAGTTCACGAACACACAACCAATAAAAGACAACAACATCCATAAAAACAGACAATATATAAAAATAACTCAACTCCAATACTATATTACGAGTCTAGATAAAACCAACAACTAGAATAGTTTAAACATCAAATCTCATAAATATAAGTCAAAAATGTAACGGATCAATATGTCCCACATCAGCATCACCATCACCATCATCATCATCATTATCACCCTCGTCATCGTCCTCCTCATCGTCCTCACCCTCCATAGCGCCTTCCTCCACGCCTTTGCCCTCCTCCTCGCCCTCCTCATCTCCCTCCTCTTCCGCATTAGACTCATCACCATCATCATCTTCAAGCTGGACATCGGCCTGACCACCACTGGAACTGCCACCTGGTGCAGCATATATAGAATGTATCAACGACATGTATTCATAAATAGCTAGGCTAGCCTCTGCTGGAAGTGTTGGACGTAGAACTTCAATAAATTTCATAAATGCACTGTTTTCCCTAGCAGACTGTTCTGCCGTCTCTGTGGCCCTTTTATCAGCCTGTTCTGCCTGTGCCCTAACTTGCTGCAGCTTGGTGGCACTACAACTCGTTCCTGAGGCAGGCCAATACCTCGTCGGGGCTATCCTAGGTTGGCAGCGTACTCTGCCAGAATGATCCTCTCCCAACACCTCATGTAAGTGATCAGATGGCCCAAAATTGTCTGCTTCTTGGGCATCGAGGGACTCTAAAGCATCCTGTTACAAATATAAATATATTATTAAGTTACGAAATAGATATTAAAATATAAAATCAACAGATTAAAACTTACAATCTGCTGCTGAGTCGCTTCGTTGACAGCACTTCCATCATTTTTTCGTCTACTCGAGCAAAACAGTTTTGCTCGAGGCACACGTCCTTCAATATTTTGTACATGCCTCTACAATGACATTGAAAACAAAAGTTATATAAAAACTTTAGCAAATGATTAAATAATTGAGGAAACAAAAGAAAATATAAGTCGTAAAGAAAACTTATAAACAATTGTCATACCTACTGCCTCTCATGATCCGGCATCGTCGTGCGTCCTAGTGTATGGAGGTATTTTTTTTGCATCAATGTTTTTTTTATTTTTTCCAGATGATTCTTAAATAAAATTCGATAATGCAAAGGATAATATTAATTCAAAACTTGAAAGTTATTATTTAAATACCTCAAATGTAATTCATACCTTAAACTGGGTACTTGTCCAATGAGTAATCATCTGACGATACTACTCTATAGGACAATCATCCACGACTGGTACCGCCTCTAACTCATTGCCAACTCTAGAACGCCAGCCAATATATAGCTCATGCTTGTAGGCTCTCCAAAGCTCGCCTAAATCCTTTAGACGTTCCAGTCGTGCACCCTCACCATCAGGAAAATTAAATCGAAGATGAAATTAAAATATTAATTCATATAAATACAAAAAAATTCATGGCATTAAATACATAAGATTTTTTTACCCATATCTCTGCCCAAGCTCTATCTTTGACCTCATGTGGCAAATGTCTCCACGACAGCGGGCTGATGGGAATGATGTCGGAGTATTTGGCAACCGTCGCTAGAAAACTCCGACATTGCTGCCCTGTTTTCTCAACCATCTGATTGTCTTCATTATATTCCACTATAACCTATGTGCGACGGTTCCACACCGAACGCATGCGTGTACGGCCCCGCCCCAGCCTCCTGTCAGTAGATGAATCTGTCAAGAAAGAAAAACAAATATTTTATCAAAACATGTTATAATGAAAATAAATATTGCTATAAAAATTTGTTAGGGTTTTATAAATATACCTGCGCTAGTCTGATCAATGAGTGGCGCTGGATCCACCGAACCTGATGGAACACCCTCTGGTGGAACAGGAGTCGAAGATGATGGAATATAAAAGCTCAGAGAGATATAAGTAGAAGGAAAAGAAGATGGAACAGCTGTATGACCTGATGCTGACTGGGGAGTGGGAATCATCATGGGATGTGAAAATGATGGGGCAGAAGATGCAGAAGGTAGCGAAAACATGGGAGGCCTAAATACCCCGTGTGTCCCTAACGACACACCAGGATCAGAATGTGGGAAGGCTGAAATGTCAGTGGGAGGGGCAGGGTCTAGTCAGGCACGCGCAGCTCTACGTCCACCTCTGGTAGGAACCCTCCTCGTACCACCGGCCTGAGTACCAGGACCAGTACTAGGCTCCTCGTCGAATAACTGTAGACGTAATGGTGGATCCTACAAAAAAGTTTACAAAAATAATTAATCACATGACATTATATATTCTATAAATATATATATATATATATATATATATTTGAAATAAAGTAATCACTGTAGGCACTAATGGTGGAATGCCCATCTCCTCCATCCGACGATTGTTCTCCGCCATTTTTTTCTCCGTCTCTCTTCAATTGGCTGCATTTCCTGCATTTGAAAACAAATATGTAATTAATTAGAAAAAGTAAATTAATGTGTAAACCAAAAAACTAAATATATGAGGGAATGAGGGGATTTATTGGTAATTTAGCTATCAATTGTTTTAGAAGAGCTTGAATGAATTTAATAAAACATACAAGTTGACTGGGCACACCGGCTGGCCGGTGGTCCAGACAGAGCAGGATTTCTGTCTGGGTTCCACCGGCTGGCCGGTGGTCATCCACCGGTTGGCCGGTGGCACCAGGCAGTGGGCAAGCCTACTGCCTGGGTCCTCCGGTTGGCCGGTGGGACAAGAACCGGTTGGCCGGTGGATCTGGCAGAAAGCAATGCTTCTGCCAGAGACCACCGGCTGGCTGGTGGGAATCCACCGGTTGGCCGGTGGACTCAGAGAGTCCACTGTCAGCCTTCTTGGGCCAACTCCTGGGCAACCTTTTTCCTAGCATCAAAACACATGAAAATAAGTTAGAACACGATGAGAGTGATTGTGATCATTAAAATCCAAGAGAGAGGGGTACAACAGTAATGTTCACCATGTTAGAAATATTGTTTGATTTGGTTTGAATACAGTTCAATTCCAAATTAGAAAATGCAATTCAAATAAAACAGCAACCAATAAACATTGAAAATTCACATAACGGTCAAGTCAGCTAAAACATATTTGTGATCAATACAAAATAAATATGAATATTACCAACCTTAACAACCCAACTCGAGGTAAACCAAAAGAATTGAGAACATGGATGAATGATTCTATATATTTCCAACCACAACTTCAGGTTCACAATCAACTCTGACAATTGAGCTATTGGAGTCATCAAAAGAAATAAATGGATTGGTTCCAATGGCAATAGGGAAAGTGTCAATTCCATCATCAGCATCATCAAAAATATGTCTTGGAATTACTTCAACTATGACACCAAATTCAGGTTGAAGTTGATCTTTGACATAAAAAACTTTTTTAGCCATTGATGCTAACACATATGGTTCTTCGGTTGCAAGAGTGCGGGTCATATTAATTACTCGAAATCCACAATCATCAATAAATGTGCCATGTCTCTTCATCGAATCAAACCAATGGCATTTCATCATTGTGACTCGTCCATGAGAGTAATAATCCAATATTATTATTTTCTCAATGACTAGATAATAACCCACATTTTCAAGTCGCGGTCTACTATCTGATGCACTGGCATAACAATCTGTTGTGGCAGTAACCATAATACCATCATGTTGTGTTCTCATGTTTTTGGCTCGTTCAGTGACAAAAACTCTGTACCCATTGATAACAATTGATTTACAGTCACGAACCACGGTATTAGGACCAAAAGCCAAAGCTCTTATTTCCTTAGAGACTGAGTCAGCAGACAAACTCAATACTTGCAATATAAATGACAGTTAAACTTATGTAAATATTGAAATAATTAATTTAAACAGTAATATTTTTTCCTTCAATTTTAACCAAGGAGAAAACTCTTTTTCTATGCAAAGTCTCTCTCCTTCTCAAAGATAAAGAAAGATGCTTCCTATTTATCATTGTTTTATGTTCCCTGTAGATAAAAAAATAAGAATAGTTTAACAGATATATATTTAAGATATACATATTCAATTTTGTTACCTGATATAGTCATCAAACAAATCACATTTGAACAAAACTGTGCGATGTGCCATCTCCCGCTCTTCAAGGCTTAATGTCTTCAATGTATATGATCCAGGAATTCCTCCTGTTTGAGGAAGTGATGGAAAACTGGGTTCAATTTTCTCATATTGTTCTTCTTCATTTCTCATTAGTCTGTTCATTCTTGTAGTAAGATCAGACAAATACATTGAACAGAAATCCATACATTCTTGAGCTAAGTAACCGTTCACGATAGAACCTTCGGGATGATTCATGTTTCGAACATAAGACTTTAATGCGAACATATTTCTTTTAGTTGGATACATCCAACGAAATGAAACAGGTCCACCGAGAAGTATTTAAGTTGGAATATGGACAGTCAGATGCAGCATGCATGTGAAAAATGATGGGGGAAATATTTTCTCAAACTCACACAAAATTAATGGGGCATCTATCAACATTTTATTCAAGAAATACTTGGACAACTTCTTAGAACAATGATCTCTAAAAAAATGGCACAACCGAATAACACCCACCCTTACATTATTGGACAAAATATGACGGATTTCTATTGGAAGCAACTCATGTAGTAGAACGTGATAATCATGAGTCTTCAAAGATTTTAGCTTCAACTCTCTTCTATTGACCCATTTAGATATGTTGCTTGAATAGCCATCAGGAACTCTAATAGTCTCAAATACTTCCAAAAATTGTTTTTTCTCAGTAGGTGTCATCACATAAGAAGCACATGGAAGTTTCCATTTATTTTAACTGATACGCACATGATGCAATTCTGGTCTGATTCCCCAATCCACCAAGTCACGTCGAGATCGTAAATCATCTTTTGTCTTCCCCATGACATTTAGAATAACTGGAAGCAACATTTCACATATATTCTTTTCAATATGCATTACGTATAAGCAATGACGTAGCAAATTGGTTGACCAATAAGGAAAATCAAATAAGATACTCCTCTTCCTCCAATTGTAACAGGTTTCTGTGGAAACATTCTTTCTCTTTCCAGTTTTCATTTGACCCTTCCCGAACGAAAAACTGAAATCTTTCAATTCATTAAGCACATCAGTTCCATACATACGCTGAGGTGGATCATCGGTCTCTATAGTATTATCAAATCTTCGACGATTCATTCTATATGGATGATCCTTTGGCAAAAATCGTCGATGTCCCATAAAACTGAAACTACAACGATGTTTCAGTCTTCTGGATCGTGTATTCTTCATACAAACTGGACATGACAGTTTTCCCTTCGTTCTCCATCCAAACATCATTGCATAAGCCGTAAAATCATTGATCGTCCACATAAGCGCAGCACGCATCTGAAATATGTCTTTCGAACATGCATCGTATGTGCGCACACCCACATCCCAAAGAAGTTTCAACTCTTTTATTAAAGGTTGCATGTATACATCAATATCAATCCCAGGATCAGAAGGACCAGATATGAGTATACTCATGAAAGTGAAAGATTTTTTCATACACACCCATGGGGAAGATTATAAATGTGTATATAAACTGGCCATGTGATGTGCGAAGTAAGCATCTGCCCAAACGGATTAAAACCGTCGCATGAAAGAACCAGCCTCACATTATGCACGTCAGCAGCAAAATCAGGATGTCGAGCATCAAATCTCTGCCATGCAAATCCATCTGCAGGATGAACCAACTCATCATTAGTCTTCTTTCTCTCGGTATCATGCCATCTCATTTTTATTGATATGTCATCAGACATAAAAAGATTCTGGAGTCTGGGGATCAATGGAAAGTGCCACATTACTTTCTGTGGAACGCGGATGGTGTTCCATCAGATTTTTACTTCCAGCGGGATGTGCCACATTTTATACATTCATTTCGTTCAGCGGTTTCTTCCCAGAATAAACAGCAATCTTTCGGGCAAGCATTAATTTTGTTTCTGGAAAATCCAAGTTCTTCAACTAAATTCCATGCCATATAGTGGTTTGAGGGAATATCTGCATCATCTGGAAGTAAATCCTTCAAGAGGGTAAGAATGTAATCAATTGCTGTATTAGAAATCCCATACATAGTTTTTCCCATGAAACAATCAGATTAAAAAATCCAGCTTTTACATTTTATCGCATTGTCGATATACTGGAGTCGTGGCATCATCATTCAATTTTTTCACACTATCAATATCATTATTTTCACTAGATGCATCAGTTGTCCTCATATCGACGTCTTCTTGAGTCGAAATCCTTTCTTTTTCATGATGACGAATAAACAGAAACCGATCATCTAACAAATTCTCCATTCTAGTCCTTTCATTTCGATCATCACCAATTTGAGATTTCATTTTTTCTCCCCATTGTGATACCACACAAAGTAGTTTGCTTGAAAACCATTTTTGGTTATGTGGTAGCTGACTTCTTCATGACTCAACCAAGGTCTACCAACACAGTTGGAATATGGGCAGTGTATGCGACCACTATCTGAAGCATTGTGAAATGCAAAATCTATAAATCTCTCCCAATTGTTTTGAAAATCGCATGAGATACGATCGGTTTCATACATCCAACTTCTGTCCATTCTGTAAAAAGAATTCATATAAGTCATTTTGTCATAAACAATTCAATAGGATTGAAAATTAATAGAAAATACATTTAAGTAAACGATAAAGGAAGAAAATAATCATGGTATCAACTACACATGTGAAAAAAACATACTAATGTGTTATTGAAAAAATGTAAAACCAACAAGAACTTAATGTGTTATCACATAAGAGCATGCCTCATCCCATAACCATATTAGTAGGGTATCCTCATATGCGATTTACCTTTTTGAATTAATATGCACTCCCTCACCAGGTACCTGAGTAGATTTCATAGATATAATCATCTCACATCCTGTAAGGCTTCCATTATGTATGATCTGCAGAATAATTTGAGTGATCATGAATCATGCATGGGATCTTCCCATGATCACTATAGATTATGAGAAGAAATTATGATAGGTCACGTGAAGAACATCAAACACATATTTTAGATAATTTGAGACATAATATAATAAAATAATGTATAAATCTATGGAATTTGGGATAAAAGGTGGGTTGTCCATGGGGGTCGATGATGTTCGGACGGGGGTTCACGAGAGCATGACCACCCCCTGTGGCCAGCCCACCCACCCCCCTGGACAGCCCGTACCCCCTCGGGATAGCCCCACCCACCTTCCTAAACAGCCCACACCCCCCTCCCCTGCAACCCCACCACCACCACCTAGACAAACCAACCCCCCTGGACACCCCACACACCCCTCACCCACCAGGACACCCCACACACCCCTCACCCACCAGGACACCCCACCCAGACCCCCAAGACAGACCATACCCCCTGGAAAGCCCCACCCACCCCCATGGACAGCCTTTCCCACCCCCGTGGA
The DNA here is from genome assembly GCA_963277665.1 of Viscum album. NCBI lineage: Eukaryota > Viridiplantae > Streptophyta > Magnoliopsida > Santalales > Viscaceae > Viscum > Viscum album. The sequence continues at coordinate 1,236,938,423 of OY728137.1, read as the reverse complement.
CAGCCCCGCCCACCCCCGTGGACAACCCACCCACCCCCGTGGATGCCCCCTACCCCCTAGACAGCCCAACCACCCCCGTGGACAGCCCACCCAACCCCCTCGACACCCCTTCTCCCTATGGACAGCCCCCACCCCCGTGGATAGCCCGCCCACCCCCCTGGACACCCCTACCCCCTATGGCCATCCCACCCACCCCCCTGGATAGCCCACCCACGCCTCCTTGACAGCCCGACCACCCCTGTGGACAGCCCGTCCACCCTTGTGGACAGCCCGCCCACCCCCGTACCCCCCCTGGATAGCCCCGCCCACCCTCCCAAACAGCCCACACCCCCCTTCCCTACAACCCCACCACCACCACCTAGACATACCACCCCACCTGGACACCCCACACACCCCTACCCCACCAGGACACCCCACCCAGACCCCCAGGACAGCCCACACCCCTGGACAGCCCCACCCACCCTCGTGGACACCCCCTACCACCTAGACAGCCCAACCACCCCCGTGGACAGCCCACCCACCCCCCTCGACACCCCATCTCCCTATGGACAGCCCCCACCCCCTTGGATAGCCCGACCACCCCCTAGACACCCCTACCCCCCGTGGCCAGCCCACCCACCCCCCCTGGACAGCCCTCCCACCCCTCCTTGACAGCCCGACCACCCCCGTGGACAGCCCTTCCACCCTTGTGGACAACCCGCCCACCCCCGTACCCCCCTGGACACCCCGTACCCCCCTGGATAGCCCCGCCCACCCTCCCAAACATCCCACACCCCCCTCCCCTGCAACCCCACCACCACCACCTAGACATACCACCCCCCTGGACACCCCACACACCCCTCCCCCACCAGGACACCCCACCCAGACCCCCAGGAAAGCCCACACCCCCTAGACAACACCGCCCACGGGCCCGTGGACAACCTTTCCCACCCCCGTGGACACCCCTGCCCACCCCCGTGGACAACCCACCCACCCCCGTGGACACCCCCTACCCCCACAATCCATTATCCAAAACATATCAAATTGGTTTGAACACAATCCATAATTCCCACAATCCATTATCCAAAACATGTAAACGTCCCAACTATGATTTACCTGTTTTGAACACTCTCCTTCCAAACATAGAATACAATAACATTAAAGAAGTCTTCACAAACACAAACAATATGCTATTTAGATATTAATTTCAATAATCAATTAAACCACCAACACCTGGAAAAAATATATTCATTAAAACAACTACAAAAATATGGTTGAGATCAAATTTTACCTATTCGTATTGGGTGTACCTGTTGGGATGGGGGGTGATGGTGTTCGGATTCACGAGAGAAGTGGAGTCGGATGGGGTTCGCGAGAGCACCTGAGCGAATAGATTAGGGCTCTGTCCGAATGGGGAGAGGAGATCGCGATCTGCAATTTGGGGGAAACCTTTGCCAAAGGTTTATAAAAACTATTGGCAAAGGCACACATTTCCCAACGTTTCACTGGAACCATTGGGAAATGTGTGAGTTTAGCACCCCTTTCCCAACGGTTCTAGTGAACCGTTGGGAAAGGTGTGAGTTTTCCCAACGGTTCCACTGAACCGTTGGGAAATGTGTGATTTTAGCGGTTTAAGCAAACCGTTGGTATACTGCCGTTGGGAAAAGACTAAATTCCAGTAGTGAATGTCTATTTTCTCCCCAACATTTAGAGATAAAAACACATTCTAAATGTGAACAAAGACCTATACACTAGATTTAATATCTATAAGAAGTTCATACTTATCATCACATTCATATATGATCATAGGTTGGTCTAAAATGTCAAACATAACTTCTCTTCCTTGACAATTGATGTGGAATTTATGCAAATAAATCCAATCCATTACTAATATGACAACATATTTAACCAAAGTAATAATGAAAATATTTTTAGGAATCAAATTCCTAAAATTATCAACTGGGGAGGAATCTTAAAATTGAGATTCAATTGTTATACCATTATGGGTTTGAATTTCTAATTCCACATCTAATAATTTTGGTGGAATCTTAATAACCTTAGAAAATTCATTAAATATGAAAGATTGGGTAGATCCAGATTTAAGTAAAACATTAGAGGTTCTAAAGTGAATGGTAAGCATACATTTCATCACATTTTTATCACACCCCTCTTAATAAATAGTGATTGCATGATATTTTCCTTTTTCCTTAGTTTAAGAGGTCATTAGAACAAATCATCATTACTAAACCTTGGGTTTGGTCACTTGTTAGAGAAATTACCATCCCCATTACACTAGAAGCACTAATGTGTGGTAGGTATATTATTTCATCTTTCCCTCTACTTGCATCATTGGAAAACATATTCCCATCAATTTTCTAATCAATTTCCCAATTTCCTTCTATTCCACACTTAAAAAATTTACTAGACCCCACAAGACAATTTCTTTCATGCTTCTGTCCACACTTGGAGAAAAAAGGAAGGATCATCTTCTTATCTTCATTATTTTTTTATTTTCCTCTGATATTTGTCTTCATTTTATTGTTAAATACATGATATTGATATATACCTCCAACCTCCATTTGAAATTTTATTGCACAATGAACAATCTATTCACATATACTAAAGTATTTTATGGATAACACAATTATGAGACTTGGATTTATTCCAATAATGAACCTATCAACTTTATATTAAGGTTGTATTATAATTAAAGAAGTGTATCTTGAAAGACTTTTAAAATTAGCCACATATGTACTAATATATTCATCATCATTTTTGTTTAACTCAAGGAACTACTATTCTGTTTTCATACAAAGAACAAGAGAAAATTAATTATTGAAGAATATGTTCTTGAACATGTCCATGTAAATGGATTCAATTTTATATTTCTCCCTCATACTCTTGATTAGGAGTCCACCGCAGGTTGGATTCAACTTCTAAATGGTAAACAACTAGAATGACTTTCTCCTATTCTGAACACTGGAGAATGGGGAATATATTTTATAGGTACCGATCTATTATTTAACAACATTTGGATTAAAGGACCTATAGAAGGAAGGAGGAAATTTCCTCATGACGTAATCAATATAATGTTTTCGCATACTTTTCCTGCTTGAAAGCTAAGCATGATTCATATATTGATAAAGTTGAGTTATCATAGTAATGAGATTTTACATTCTATATCCCGTAGCATTAAAATGATCAGGAATAAATCATATCAATGTCATTTACAATCACCATTAACATGTTTCCTTCTGGTTCTATACATTGACTAAAAAATATAATGTTGTAAAAAAAATTCTCGTAGCAAGGAACCACATAATCTAGAAAAACCATGTATAGTATGTCTAAATTATGGAAAATTATTTAATATATGACACCTTAGTTTTATCCAATGTTATTTATAGCCAACTTATTTTTGAACCCTTCATGATTATTCTTGAAGATTTTGTGAATTCTCAAAGCACATCCCTCAGGAGTTTCAAACATGGTGTGAAGAACGGCCCATTACAGTGAACCAATTTATGATTGATTCTAGTTCAACGTGGTGTTTTTTGGATTGTTACACCTATGTACATCTATGTTAGAGCTACATCCACATGTAGTATCCAGACAAGAATGTATTTTTAGGAAACCACACACTCTATCCTTTACCAAAATTCCAATACATTTTTATACATTTCCTTAGACTTAGACTTGCCTATAGAAATTTTTGTAGGGTTCTCACTATTGTTTTCTAATCCAAGTTTTAAAAATATAAATAAACTTTTACTCTGATACCAACTGTAAGAACCCTCTCTTTACAAACATTAATATTACATCATTTTTTAACATTACATAAAACATTACCCAAGTGGATGCCAAAATACCACATTAGTTTATAGCCTTTGGAAACATAGAATCATAAACACTAATACATAAGTGATCTAAATTATCTCCCACTAGGTTCTTACGGATGAGTACCCTTCTTAGACTCATCATACACAATACATATCTTCATAAGATGGGGAATGTAAACATAAAAATGGGTGATCTCACATTCTCCATAAGGGTAAACAAGGGAGATATATAGTCATAAACATGAGTATAAAGGTATGAGAATATGATCATGAAATTTTATGATCATCCACTATATATCAAGGATCATAAAAAAGATTCATAGTATAAATATTTGTAGTTCATAAGGCATGAATCATAAGGAAATCAAGAGTATATTCTAAGAAAGCATTATATTGTAATAAGGCATTGAAATATGGTAGAAACATAAACATTTAATATCATTCTCCTTAATTCTAGGTGAATTTCAAAAACATGACAGGGCATTTCATAGGGACTAACCCTACTAGAAGGGACACACCACCACCCAATTTGCATTCCTTCCTGTGCAAGGTATTGGATTTCCCTATATTCCTATATTGGTTGGTGTTTCCCCATCTTACCATAGTTGATCGAGTGTTCTCATCTTCTATAGTGAATTGATCCCATTGACTTGAATCCTATCATTATCTCATGAGATATAAATTCATAACCAATAAATTAGAGGGAGATATAGGTCCCAAACATGTCATAAGGATATCATACATACATTTTCCTAATGTTCCTAAACAATAATAATATAATCGATGAAATGAAATGGGGTTCATAAACATGTAATTACATACTTATCAATGGTAAAGAGACAGGATTAATAACAATTTTACCAAAATAATAAACCATGAAAAGAAGTGGGTTAGAGAGGAATAAAAATCTTAGAATATGAACTGGTTTTATAATCAAATCTACTATGAACTATAAATGTGTTTCATAAACATAATGCACTCAACACATAAACCATTAAGAGAAAAAATATGAATGTAACATTTGGATCATTTCCTTGAAAGGAATGAGTAACAACAAAAGATGTCATACGTGATGGAAACTAATTTTTAGATATCCTTTTAAAAAAATTTCTTGACTAAAACACCCTTTCTTCTTTGAAAAACTTTTTTTGAAACATAAAACATTTTGAAAACGTTTTTCTTTGAAAATAACTTTGAAATATTATAAAAGATGATTTGTAAACCATAAATCATTTTTAAAATCCTTTTTCCATGAAGATAATTTCCAAACATCATTTTTAAAAAATTGAAACCATTTTGGAAAACATTTTTGAATACATTTTATAAAATATTTTTTAAAACACTTTTGAAAACATGGTGTTTAAAATTCATGGCATGTGATTTAAAGAAGGACAATTGAGACAAAACAACTTTACCGATTTGGTAAATTTTGAAAAATAAAACCAACAATATAGAGATAATAAAATAAATATTTAAATAATATTAAATTTAATTATAATAATCATATAATATATTCATGTATAGTATATACACCACACAAAATAAACAACTGGTGAATAAGAGATAAATCTCATAGAAATAAAAGTGAGACTAGAAATCCCATTTCCTTAGGTGTTGCCTCTAATCGTACAAATTAACAACTCAGTTAAAATAATTATAATTTTATTATAAATAAACCATATAACCATATTATTAAATATAATAACATGTATGTCTTTATGTTACGCACTTATTGACACTTCCATGTTAAGTATATGTTTTTGGTAATATCCGCTTTGTTTTTCACATGTGTCTTAATTTGTTATATTTTTTATCCTCATACTTATATCATGATTTAAAGAATTAAAAAATAGTATTAATATTATGTATATTCATTATATATCTATTAATAATAATCTATTAAATATATACGTATGAAATTAAATACATTGTTCATGGAGACTGTAGGTCGTACGTACTCATGAACCCTTTTCCGTTTAATTATATTATTGAAACAATGAAAGTAAATGAAATATATATATATATATACCAATTCTAGTAGAATTATTATTTCATAAATATCTTATATGTTTACCGATCCCATCCTTAAAACATTCCTTTTATAGTGTAAACGAATCACATCGCTTTGAGGAGGCAGTATTCCACACTTCCCTAAACAAAATTATCACATAGACACAAAATGGAAAGCATGAAGGAATGTGTTATATAGTAATTAAAGAAGAATAAACACGTCATAAATATCATATATATATATATCTTATAAAAATAATCTTTCTATCATTATTCCCAACCATGAGAGGTTGTAAAGGAAAAATAACCAACATCGTTTCGTGAGGTAATAATTCAACGTACACAAGAATGGTAAGTTTGTTACCCACCAGATGGAAGTGTATGTATTTTTAGGTCAAAACCATAGAATTAAAACATCTCATAATATATAGGATAATTAATTTATTATATAATAATTTAATAAGTAGATTTTATGGGGTTGAGAATTAAAAAAACAAAAGAGCATGAAGAATGTAGCCACCTATTATTTGGTTACTCCTTTTGGTTTGAGTCAAAGGGAATCCATGAATTTCAATATTCCCAAATGGAGGATTCTATGATGAAGGTAGTGATCATTTGAGGATATTTAGGTATATTTTTATGAGAAAATGGATCCATAGTGTGAATAAGTGAGAGGAGTGGGTTCTTTTTCATATTGGCGGAGGAGTGACATCCTTGTAAATTTTGGAATAGATGATTTCACCCATGTTTTTACCCAGATAAGTGGAAAAATAATGGTAAACTTTTGATAAAATTTAGGATATGGTAGAAAAATGAATATAAAATGGAGTTTTGATAACATTAAAGGTCTTTTTTGGGTCATTAGTTTATGGTTTAGTCTTTTGATAAGCTATTTTTTCTCTTAGTCGATGTAATTAATTTTACTCTATTTCAGAAATTTTTGAGGTAAAAAACATGTCGACATTTTTAAAAATTATAAATTATGTATAAGGACCCACCATTAAAACATTATATAATCTTGAATGAAATGAATAATTCACATTGAGTATATTTTCAGGTTTAGAGTTTTATAGAGTTAGACTATAACTATTACATTTTAAAATATGACATCTCCAAAATAAAAAGTAGACACTCCTACTCAGTTTCCATTTTTTTGAAAAAATAAAAACTCTTGAAAAAAAGAGTCATGTATAATTCCATGTTTAAGAGAGCATGACTTTTCCTTGATCCCATAATTCACCCAATTCCACTTTATTCCTTGTAAAAAACATTTCAAAAACATGGGATGAGCATAAAAATCTCAGTAAGGGATACACAAAGAAGGAAACTGTTAGTTTTTCAAAACAAAAAGTAAACCATGAATCCTTAATCATAAGTAAAACATTTAACCTTTATGAAGTAGTAAATACTCATCACTGAATAAAAGATAATTTCTTACCCTTTTGTAACCAAAATATTATCATAAAACCCATATAAAGATCACATAACATATAAAGGTAACTTGGGACACAAACATACTTAAATAGAATAACCATATGGTCGACTTCCACACATATCACTAAATGGAATATCCATACGGATGACTTCCATAACCAATGCATTAGAGGTTATAACGTAACCACCCTTCCTGGTATTCATGGCACCACCAATCATTTTGTTTATCACGTAACCACCCGTCAAATGTCTAAGTACCATTATAAAATCATAAGACATAAAAAAAATATAATGGAAATAAAATATTTCCACATTTCAATCACAATATATCACTTAAATATATTGACATAACAAATCCATTATCAAAACCATTTTCAATACCAAAATACATAAAAGAGTATATGATATTTATTTTCATTTAAAAACATTACGGCTTGTTGAGGAAGCCAAAGAAAAAATAATACTCATGGCGGCGGAAAGGGTTGATGTTATAAGGCCCCAGCCTTAAACATTACTTATTCTTGAGTTTTTTCAAGAATACACGTTGAGGATATTTTCAGGTTTAGAGTTTTAGAGAATTAGATCATAAAACATGCGTTACATTCCACATTTAAAAAAAGTGGTTACATAAAAGATAGTATTCATTTTTCCCATCAACGGAAACTTATTTAAAATAAAACATGGGTTCCTTCTTGACACTTCCTTGAAAATATCATCATATCAAGTACCTTTCCCTTGACCTTTGAAAAACATTTCCAAAACTTGGGATGAGCATAAAAAGCTCAGTAAGGGATATAAAAATATGGAAAGGAAACATGAGTACATATATACATAAGAGTGAAATCATACGTTACCCATAAAGCATAAGAATTTTAACATACCTCATCAAATCATGAATAAATAATAGAAATCATAAAACATAAAGGTATCTTGAGGCATTCATAACATTCTTACATAGGGAGTAACCCTCTTGGTTACGTTTGGAATACCCATCACAGTATATTCCCTAAATCTCTTTGGAAAAACCTCAACGTTTATTTCCTTCACATTACCCAATGCATTGGAGAGCTATATCGGGCTCACCTGCCCATAGATTGTCACAGAACCACCCGTCTTCATAATAATTCCCAAGAACCATAACATAATCATATCACATAAAACATACATAAAGGAAACATAACATTTCCACATTTCAATCACAAGATATCAATACAACACATTGATATAAGAAAAACATTATGAAAACCATTTTCAATACTAAAATAAAAGAAAAGTAAAACATGGTATTTATTTTTCTTTTAAAAAAACCATGGCTTGTAGAGGAATCCAATACTCAAATAATGGTCACGGTGGCGGAGAAATCATTGTCTCCGCATACGTACGACAAAAACATTCCCTTTTATCGTTTAGTAAAACACTTTGTATAAAAAATATTCCTTTCGGATAAACGTAAAAGTCAAAGGGGTTTATACACAATATATAAAAGAAGGTTGTGTATAAAACAAAATATGCCTCAATGAATGGAGATTGAGACGAAGTCCCATACCTCAGGTCCGACTTGACTCGATCGTTCTTTAACCACCTGAATAATAAACTTGAGTTAATTTCTACTTGCTTAATAACCTTTTTCAAGTTCATTATTCCTTTTATATCACTTATTACCATGTCATGAACACTATGTAATTATTTAAGTTAATAACAGTCGTCTTAATGATCATTGGTACTTGAGTCAAAAATAAACTCTTTATAATTACAAGTTGTTCATGTATCCATTATATCTAGAGTTATACTCAGGATGTAGATATCATATATATTATATATATCCAGTATATACATGCATTTATAATATTACGTAATGTTTAGGGGTAAGAAATGAAATGCACCGTTCATGGAGACGGTAAGCCGTACGTACGCATGAATGCTAATTTCATTTATATTTCCTATTTTATGGAATTGAATCATAATGATATAAAGAAATATTATAATTACATTATAATATCATATATAATATCATTAATTACATCCCTTATACGTCTCGCATATGGCATTAACGAATCAAATCACTTTGAGGCGGCGGTAGTCCACACTTCCTAAAATGAAGATATCACGTTTACCAATAATGGAAACCATAAAGGAATGACATAAATGAAAAATAAAGAAGATTAAGTAGAACATAAACATATTATATATCATATATAAATATAGTGACATCTTAATGGACACCTTTGAATGTGTTATATGAGTGTTGAACAATCATCGTTTCGTGAGGCAGAAATTTTCCATCCACAGAAACAGTATATTCTTTAACCATTAGATGTAGGTGTGTGTAAGTGTAGCTAGAATACTTCTTATAAAAACATACTATTATAGTGAAGATACAGGTGTTCTTACAAAATAAATGAATAAAAATAGTTATGTCGTTGGAGAAGAAAAATAAAACATAAGAACACAAGAGAAGACATTACATTAAAAACAGGTAACCCTTTTTAATTTGAGCTTCAAGGCTTCCTTGGGAAGACTTATGCCCAAAGTGAGGCATCTAGGAGTTAGAGAGGGATTTGAAGAGACAAAATGGGTAGGTTTTGGATGATCTAAAGGCTTTGTATGTGTGGGTAAGGTGGTAGAGGTGGGGGCCTTTTATAAGAGGAGAGGAGGGGCACTCTTGGAAAGGTATAAAAGGTTACATTATTTTCAAATGTGTTTCAGATTTTAAAGGTCCCACATTGATTTATATCGAGGATAAGGTGACAAGGGTTCGAAATATACTCATCCAATAGGTCTTTGAAAAGTTTATGTTATAGTTTTAACATTATCTTTTCATTTAATTTAAATCATTTATTAATGAGGTAATCGCTATATCATCACGATGTCATAAAAAATTTAATTTATCTAATGTCTAAAAATTATAAAAAAAATATCACGATGTAGGAAATATTTTTATCTTTCTAATGAATATTTATAGTCTAACGGATCATTTATGTAGACAAAATTAAAAATGTTTTACTCAGGTGATACATTCGATGTTATATTTAACTTTCTTTAAAAATAAAACGATAAAAAGTCACTTTCACACAAAATTGACTCCATGGGGTCCCCATGTTCGGCACAAGGCATGCCATGGCCGGCCATGAGACAACCAATATAATTAGGACACATTTAGGTGTCATTTTTTAATTATTATGACATTATTTTATTATCCTTAACTACCCAATTACCAATTAATCAAGATAAAAATGATAATTACCATCGTTACTATTCATAATATCCATAAACAAAAGAGTATTAATTATATAATTTGGGCCTTCTGATTCTAAATATGGAATCCATTTTACCAAATTCCAAACATATAAATTTCAAAAATTAATTTAAAAATAATTCATTTTGTCAAAACAAATAGCAGGTTTTTTGAAACAATATCTTTGAAAAGTTTGACACTTGTTTATGCCCAATTACAAAGTGAAATTAATCCCAATTACCACAATTGGATTACATGGAAAAAATATATTCTATTTACACTTTAAAACCAATTAAAAAGATAATCAATCCATATAATTAAATTAGATAAAAAAGCAATTTTGATGTAAAATGCAGTATTTTTCAGTATTCATTACAAAAATGAACATTGTTAGAAAAATAACAAAAAATTATCCAATGTAAATTTAAATGTCCCAATCATAAATAATAAGTTTATTTTGACAAATAGATCTTATAAAATTGTCAAAAGTTTGATTTAAAAATGGGTTGCCATCAAAAGGTAGTAAAATAATCTTTTAAGAATATTAGTTTATTCCATGCTTAAGATTGGATTTATTCTCATTTTAATCCTCTAAAACACTATTTAATTCATAAATACACATAGATAAAAATATCTATTATTCATCACTTACATGGGATGTTACATCCTTCCCCCCTTTAGAAAATTGTGTCCCCGCAATTTATTTACTTATCGAATAAGTGGGGGTATTTAACCATCATTGCATTTTAAGATTCCCATGTTGCCTCTTCAATCATGTGCTTTTTTTCCACAAAATCTTTACCTGATGAATCACCTTATTTCGCAACACTTGCTCCCTGTGGTCAAGAATGTGGACTGGTTTTTCCTCATAATAGAGGTTCTCTTCCTGCTGAACTGCCTCTAGACTCAAAACATGAGATGGATCTGGCATGTACTTCCTTAACATTGAAACATGAAAAACATTGTGTACCAGAGATAAACTCAGAGGTAAAGCCACTCGGTATGTAACTGATCCAAAATTCTCTAGAATTTTATATGGTCCAATGAACCTTGGAATCAGCTTTCCTTTCTTACCAAATCGCATAACACTTTTCCACGGTGAAACGATGAAAAAGACATGATCACCTACCTTGAAAGATAGATCCTTCCTCCGGTTATCCGCATAACTCTTCTACCTACTCTGAGCTGTTCTCATGTCTTTCTATATCAGCTGAACTTTTTCTTCCAACTCTTCTACCAATTTTGGTACCATCAACTTCCTTTCACCCATTTCATCCCAGAAAGCTAGAGTTCGACACCGTTTACCATATAATGCCTCAAATGGTGCCATCTGTATACAGGAATGAAAACTGTTATTATATGAAAACTCAACCAAAGAAATATGTTGGTCCCAACTTCCCTGATAATACATCGAACATGCATGTAGCATATCTTTCAAAGTCTGAATTGTTCATTCTGATTGCCCATATGACTGAGGATGAAAAGCTGTAATAAAATTTAATTCAGTACCCGACGACTTCTAAAGGCCTTTCCAAAAGTTAGAAGTGAACCTGGGATCACGATCATATACAATGGAGAGAGGAACTCCATGTTACATGACTATCTCTTTAAGATATAAATGGGAAAGTTGATCTTGGGAAAAAGTATCCCGTATAGCAAGGAAATGAGAAGATTTAGTCAAGCGATCAACAATAACACAAATTGCATTATTACCTCGAGGTGTCTTCGGAAATCCCACAATGAAGTCCATGGATATATTTTCCCATTTCCATTATGGTACTGGTAAAGGATGAATCATCCCTTCCAGTAACTTCCCGCTCTTCTTTAACCTATTAACATGTCAAAAACTTCACAGTAAAATCAGCAATATCTCTTTTCATTCCATCCCACGAGTAATACTCCCGCAGATCTCTATACATCTTAGTAATGCCAGGATGAACGGAAAACGGAGAACTATGAGCTTCACATAACAAATCTCCCTTAAACTGTGAATCACACGGCACACACAATCTCTTCCCAAATCTCAAAACAAAATCATTATCAATGTTTATTCCAGGCAAGTTACCATTCTGAACCAGCTCTACCATTTTATGTAACTCACTGTCTTGCTTCTGTGCTAGCTTGATTCTGTCTGATAGAGAAGATTTCAATGATACCTGAAACAAAATAGATGAACATCTTGCACCAACAAATTCTATGCCAATGTTCACCAAATCCTTAAACAAAGGATCACGTTCCAAATGCAACATTGCTAATGAAGCATTACTTTTTCGACTCAAAGCATCAGCCACATTATTTGATTTTCCTGGATGGTAATGAATTGTACAATCATAATCCTTGATTAATTCTAGCCATCTCCTCTATCTCATGTTCAATTCTTTCTGTGTGAATATATACTTTAAACTTTTGTGATCGGTATATATTTCACATTTTACTCTATACAAATTATGCCTCCAAATTTTTAAAGCGAAAACAACAGCATCTAATTCCAAATCATGTGTAGGGTAATTTACCTCATGAGTTTTCAACTGAAGTAAAGCATAAGCAATTACCTGATCATTCTGCATTTGGACGCAACCAAGTCCTTTCAATGAATCATCACTGTAGATAACAAACTAACCATTCCTAGAATGTAGTGCCAAAACTGGAGCATTAACTAATCTTCTTTTCAGTTCCTGAAAACAATCATCACATTCTTCTGTCCAGATAAACATAACACCCTTCAGAGTTAGCTTAGTCATTGGACTAGATAATTGTGAAAAATTTCTGACAAACCTTTGGTAATAGCCTACCAAACCAAGGAAGCTACAAATCTCAGTTACATTTGTGGGCCTTGGCCATTCTTCCACAACCTTCATTTTTGCAGGATCCACAGTTATCCCATCTTTAGAAACAATATGACCAATGAAACAAATTTTTGCAACCAAAACTCACACTTTCCGAACTTCCCATACAATTTCATTTCTTTTAATGTTTGCAAAATCACCCTTAAATGTATTTCATGCTCCTCTTTACTTTTAGAAAACACCAAAATATCATCAATGAAAAAACCACAAACATATCCAAGAACTCATAGAAAATTCTATTCATTAAGTCCATGAATAGAGAAGGTGAATTGGTTAGCCCAAAAGGCATTACTACAAATTCATAATGGCCATATCTTGTATGAAACGTGGTCTTCGGAATATCTGCTTCCTTTACCTTCTACTGATGGTACCTCGATCTCAGGTCAATATTTGAAAAAAACTGAGCTCCCTGGAGCTGATCAAACAAATCATCGATATGAGGCAAAGGATATTTGTTCTTAACAGTGATGTTATTCAAGGCTCTATAATCAATGAAAAGTATCATTGAACCATCTTTCTTTTTAACAAATAAAATAGGAGCACCCCATGGTGATATTATAGGTCGAATGAAACCTTTCTCTAATAAATCCTGCAATTGCTCCTTCAACTCTAAAAGTTCAATTTGAGCCATTCGATAAGGGTGTTTTGAAATTGGATTAGCCTCAGGAACTAAGTCAACAGTAAATTCAACTTCCCGATCTAGTATTATTCCTGGCAACTCATCAGGAAAAACATCAGGATACTCATTTACCACTGGCACATCATTAATCTGAACAGTTCTTTTGTTTTCAACAATATGTGCATGGTAACATTCATTTCCATCTTTTACAAGTTTCTCAGCCTCTTCATATGTTATAAATAGTAAGGGTTCATTCTTTTACACAAACTGAAAGTCTTTTTGAAAATAAACTTCTCTAGCTCTATAGTCAATCTTAGCATGGTAAACAGAGAGCCAATCCATACTCAAGATAACATCAAACTATACTAGAGGTAGAACAATTAGGTTTTCAAGTAGGTTCTTTTCATGGATAAGGATAGAAAGATTCTAATAAATTCTTTTTTCCTCAACATTTCCCCAAGGTGTTTTTACCACAAGTTTAGGAGTCATTTCTTGAGATGGTATTCCCATTTTAATAGAAAAGTTTTCAGAGATGAAAGAATGTGTAGAGCCCGAATCAAACAACACACTGGCATAATCTGAAAAAACAAACAAAGTACCTGATACAACTTCATTTGATGGCCCGACATCTACTGAAGTAGATGCAAAAGATTTCACCACCCCTTTCTGCTTGTAGTCTAACTGCTTCCCATCACTTTATCTCTTTGTCGGACATTCGTTTGCATAGTGACCCATCTCATTGCACTTAAAACATTTCACTAACTGTAAATCAAATTTGGACTTACCGTAACCTTGATCTTTTTCAGTGAAATCATGAGCCTTATGTCCCATCTTACCACATAGGTAGCACTTTCCAGAAATCAGAAGACATTCCCCAGCATGCCTTTTACCACATTTATCACAAACGGGAAACTTAGTATTCTTACCGTCAGACCTTTTTAAAGAATTCTTTCCTTTCTCCTGCCACCTCAGACTCTTCTTCTGCTGGTTGTTATAGAAAACATGATCATCCGAAAACTCCATTTCCACCTTCTCAGCACATCGAACAAGATTTTCATAACTTTTAAACTCACGAAAAGCCAGTGCCCTTTGATATTTTGGATTTAATCCTGAGTAAAAACAATTGATTTTACTATCAAGGTCTCAGATAAAATTTGGAGCATACCTTTCCAATCGAGTGAACCTTTCTTCATAGGGAGCCACTGAGTCTTCCTCTTGCCTCAATTCCAAGAATTGTTTTTCCATCATAAGTCTAACAGCCTTAGGAAAATACTTCTCAAGAAACATAACTTTGAATTCATCCCAGTCGAGAGCATAAATCTCATCAGCGTCCCTAATATTTTTAACCATCGACCACTACTGATCTGCCGCACCCTCCAAACGGTAAATAGCAAAACAAACCTTTTTATTGTCTAAACACCCCATGACATCGAAAAACTTCTCCAGTGCTTTAATCCACCCTTTCAGATAGCACATGGTCAGATGATCCTATGAATTATGGGGGATGTGGCCTCATGAAATGTTCCACCAATGACATGTTCCTCTGCGGTTGATCTGGCTGATCTCGTGCATGGATACCACCACCATTTATCGCTTGAGTCAAATGCGCCATTACTGCAACAAACCGTTCAGTTCCAAATCTAACCATCTCAGGATGCTGATTTGGAAGGTTATTTCCTTATGTATGCCTTCCTATCACTGCTTCCCTATTTCCTCTGTGGAAAACCATTCTGAACAAACATGTCTTAGATGAAGCAACATGGTAATCTTCAAATACTATATCTTTTCAATTTGACCATAAAAAAAATATTTTTGGATAATCATTTAATAAAATTATAACTCCTAAAGATATCTACACCGACCTCTGATACCAACTATAAGGCCCCAGCCTTAAACATTACTTATTCTTGAGTTTCTTCAAGAATACACATTGAGGATCTTTTCAGGTTTAGAGTTTTAGAGAATTAGATCATAAAACATGCATTACATTCCACATTTAAACAAAGTGGTTACATAAAATCTAGTATTCATTTTTCCCATCAACGAAAAATTATTTAAAATAAAACATGGGTTACTTCTTGACACTTCCTTAACACTATCATCATATCATGTACCTTTACCTTGACCTGTGAAAAACATTTAAAAAACATGGGATGAGCATAAAAAGCTCAGTAAGGGATATAAAAATAGGGAAAGGAAACATGAGTACATATATACATAAGAGTGAAATCACACTTTACCCATAAAACATAACCACATTAACATACCTCATCAAATCATGAATAAATCATAGAAATAATAATACATAAAGGTAACTTGAGGCATTCATAACATTCTTACGTAGGGAGTAACCCTCTTGTTTGGAATACCCATCACAGTATATTCCGTAAATCTCTTCGGAGAAACCTCGACGTTTAACTCCTTCACGATACCCAATGCATTGGGGAGCTATATCGGGCTCACTCGCCCTTAGTTTTTCACGGAACCACCCGTCTTCATAATAATTCCCAAGAACCATAACAGAATCATATCACATAAAACATACATAAAGGAAACATAACATTTCCACATTTCAATAACAAGATATCAATACAACACATTGATATAATAAAAAAATTATGAAAACCATTTTCAATACCAAAATAAAAGAAAAGTAAAACATGGTATTTATTTTTCTTTGAAAAAAAATTTTGGCTTGTAGTGGAACCCGAAACTCAAATAATGGTCACGGCGGCGGAGAAATCGTTGCCGCCGCATACGTACGACAAAAACATTCCCTCTTGTCATTTAGTAAAACGTTTTGTATAAAAAATATTCCTTTCGGATAAACATAAAAGTAAAAGGGTTTTATACACCGTATAAAAGAAGGCTGTGTATAAAACAAAATATGCCTCAATGAAAGGAGATTGAGACGAAGTCCCATACCTCGGGTCCAACATGACTCGATCGTTCTCTAACCTCCTGAATAATAAACTAGAGTTAATTTCTACATGCATAAGAACCTTTTTGAAGTTCATTATTCATTTTATATAACTTATTACCATGTCATGAACACTATGTAATTATTTAAGTTAATAACGGTCGTTTTAACGATCATTGGTACTTGAGTCAAAAATAAACTATTTATAATTACAAGTTGTTCATGTATCCATTATATCCAGAGTTATAATCATGATTTATATATCATATATATCATATATATCTAGTATATACATGCATTTATAATATTACATAACGTTTAGGGGTAGTAAATGAAATGCACCGTTCATGGAGACGGTAAGCCGTACGTACTCATGAACACTACTTTCATTTCTATTTCCTATTTTATGGAATGGAATCATAATGATATAAAGGTATATAATAATTCAATTATAATATCATATATAATATCATTAATTACATCCCTTATACATCCCACATATGGCATTAACGAATAAAATCACTTTGAGGGGGCGGTAGTCCGCACTTCCTAAAATGAAGATATCACGTTTATCCATAATGGAAGCCATAAAGGTATTCCATAAATGAAAAACACAGAAGCTTAAGTAAAACATAGAAATATTATATATCATATATAAATATAGTGTGATCTTAATGGACACCTTTGAAAGTGTTATATGAGTGTTGAACAATCATCATTTCGTGAGGCAGAAATTCGCCATCCACAGAAATAGTATGTTCTTTAACCATTAGATGTAGGTGTTTGTCATTGTAGCTATAATACTTTTTATAAAAACATCCTAGTATATGGAAGATAGTGGGTTTTTTATAAAATAAATGAATAAAAAGACTTTATGGGGTTGGAGAAGCAAAATAAAACATAAGAACACAAGAGAAGACATTACCTTAAAAACGGGTAACCTTTTTTAATTTGAGCTCCATGGCTTCCTTGGGAAGACTTATGCCCAATGTGAGGCTTCTAGTAGTTATAGAGGGATGTGGAGAGACAAAATGGGTATGGTTTGGCCGATCCAAAGGCTTTGGAAGTGTGGGTAAGGTGGTAGAGGTGGGGGCCTTTTATAAGAGGAGAGGAGGGGCACTCTTGGAAAGGTATAAAAGGTTACTTTATTTTCAAAGGAGTTTAGGATTTTAAAGGTCCCAAATTGATTTATTTAGAGGATAAGGTGACAAGGGTTCGAAATATATTCATCCAATAGGTCTTTCACAAGTGTTATTTATAGTTTTAATATTGTTTTTCATTTTATTTAAATCGTTTATTAATGAGGTAATTGCTACATCATCATGATGTCATAAATAATTTACTTTATTTAATGTCTAAAAATTATAAAAAAGATATCATGATGTAGGAAATATTTTTATCTTTCTAATGATTATTTGTAGTCCAAAAGATCATTTATGTAGACAAAATTAAAAATGTTTTACTCAGGTGATACATTCTTTGTTATATTTAACTTTCTTTAAAAATAAAAAGATAAAAAGTCACATTCACACAAAAGTGATTCCATAGGGTCCCCAAGATTGGCATAAGGAATCCCATGGTCTTACTTGAGACAACCAGTAGAATTATGACACATGTAGGTGTCATTTTTTATTATTATGACATTATTTTATTATCCTTAACTACCTGATTACCAATTAATCAAGATAATTAAAGATAATTATTGTCATTACTATTCATAGTGTCCAAAAAACAAAAGAGTCTTAATTAGATAATTTGGACCATCTGATTCCAAATTTTGAATCCATTTTACCAAATTCCGAACATAGAAATTGATATAATTAATTTTAAAATAATTTCCGTTGTCAAAACAAATAGCGGGTTTTTTGAAACAATATCTAAGAAAAGTTTGGCACTTGTTTATGACCAATTCCAAAGTGAAATTAATCAAAATGACCACCATTGGATTACATGGTAAAAATATATTATATTTACTCTTTAAAAAAAATTAAAAATATAATATAACCATATAATTAAATTAGATGAAAAAGCAGTTTTGATGTAAAATGCAGTATTTTTCACTATTCATTACAAAAATGAACATTGTTAGAAAAATACCAAAAAATTATCCAATGTAAATTTCAATTTCCCAATCATAAATAATAAGTTTATTTTGAAAAATAGAGCTTATAAAATTTTCAAACGTTTTATTTAAAAATGGGTTCCCATCAAAAGGCAGTAAAACAATCTTTTAAAAATATTAGTGTATTTCATGCTTAAGATTGGATTTATTCTCATTTTAAGCCTCTAAAACACTATCTAATTCATAAATAGACATATATGAAAATATATATTATTCATAACTTACTTGGGATGTTACAGTTGTCACCGATTACGTTAAAAAACTTTCCTTTTTATCATTTAGTAAAATTCTTCGTAGAAAAAAAATTCACTTTTAAAAGTCAAGGGTGTTTATACAGTGTATAAAAGTAAGTTGTGTATTAAAATAAAATATGCCTCAATGAAAGGAGATTGAGAGGAAGTCCCTTACCTCGTGTCCGACTTGACTCGATCATTCTTTAATCTCTTGAATAGTAAATTAATGTTAATTTATACTTTCTTAAGAATCTTTTTCAAGTTTATTATTATTTCTATATCACTTATTACCATGTTATAAACATTATGTAATCATTTACGTTAATAATGTTTATTTTGTCCGTATTTGGTACGTGGGTAAAAAATGAACACCTTATATTTACAAGTTGTCTGTGTGGATAATATTCCATTATATCCGGAATTATATTCATGATTTAGATATCATATATATCAAGTATATAAATTTATTTGTAATAGTACAAAACATTTGGAGGTAAGAAATGAAATGCACTGTTCATGGAGATGGTAAGCCATACGTACGCATGAACACTACTTTCATTTCTATTTCATAATTTAATGGAATTAAAACATAATGATACATTGTTATATTAAAATTCCAGTATAATTTCATATATAATATCATATATAATATCGTTAACTCCATCCTTTATACGTCCCACATATGGCATTAACGAGTCATATCACTTGGAGGGGGTTGTAGTCCGCACTTCCTCTAATGAGATTATCACATTTACCCATAATGAATATCATACAGGCATAATACAAATGGAAAATACAGATGCATAAAGAAAACATAAACATAATATATATCATATATAAATACTCTTCCATCATAATGGCCACCGTGAGAGGTGGAAGGAGATAATCGAATAATCATCATTTTGTGAGGCGTAAGTTTTCCATCCACAGAAATATTATGTTCTTCATGCATTAGAAGGAGGTGTGTGTAAGTGTAGTTAGATTACATATAATAACAACATCCTAGTATGTTGAGGATACCGATGTTTTTACAATATAAAGTAATAAAAAGTGTTTAGGGGTTGGAGAAGTAAAATAAAAGAAAACAATTTAAGAGAAATTGTTACCTTTAATTTGGGTAACTCCCATTGGTTTTAACCAAAGGACTTCTTGAAGTGCGTTCTACCTAAGGTAAGGATTCTAGGAGGAGGATAGGGATTTAGGAAGATTAATTGGGCAGAGTTTGGACGAGGCAAATGGCTTTAGAGGAGTGATGAATTGGTTAGAAATGGTCTCCTTTTGTAAGGGGGAGGAGGGACTCTTTAAGAAAGTGTGAAAACATTATTTTATTATATAATGATATTCGGTTTCTAAAGGTCCAAAAATCATTAGAGTCAAAGATAAGATGCCACATGGTCTAAATAAAATCATCCAATAATAATTGGATAAGTTTTGGATGTTATTTTAATATTTATAATCTTATTTATTTAAATGATTTATTAATGATGTAAATACTACATCATTATTGTTTCATAAATAATTTAATTTATTTGATTTCTAAAACTTATAAACAAATACCATGATGTAGGAAATATTTTTATATTTCCAATTAATATTTATACTTTAATAGATAACTTATATAACCCCTTGTAAAAATTAATTTACTAAAAGATATTTATTTTTGTCATTTTTTCCTTTTCATTAAGTAAATTAATCTAAATTGTCATTATCACTCCCAAGTGGATCAATGTGGTCCCAAAATCGACTCCAAAGATTCACATGGTCGTTGAAGACTCAAAAATAAGTTTTGGACAAGTTTTAAGGTAATTTTGAATTATTATAATACTCTTTTTATCTTGAATTACCCTATTTACCTTTATCCGCAGTAAATAAAAGTAAAAATTTACTATTCACCAGAAATTACTTTAATCTTATCGAACCACATTTTACTTATCTATATTAACCATGTCTCTCAGATTTTTTAAATTCAACTCATAGAAGCGGTAAAATTTCATTTAAATGAAAAATCCAGTTTTTTAACTCCTACTAAGTGGTTTCACTATTCCTCAAAAATTGAAGTTTTTTAAGAAAAAAACCAAAAATTCAGCCTAAGCTTTATTTGATATTTCGAATTAAAAATTGATGTCTATTTTTCCAAATTAAAAACATAGAAGTGGCATTAATTAAATTCAAATTAATTCCCGTTGTTTAAACAAATAGCGTGTTTTTAAGAAACAATAACTATGATATGATTGACACTTGTTTATGTCCAATTTCAAAGTGAAATTAATTCTAATGACCAATATTGGATTAAATATTAAAAATATATTATAATTGATATTTAAAAACAATTAAAAAATTAATATGAACATATAAATAAATTAGATTAAAAGGTAATTTTTAATTAAAATACAATATTTTCACTATTTATTAAAAAAATGAACTTTATCAGAAAAAATCCCTAAAATTTACACAATGTAAATTTGGATGTCCCAATTCTAAAGAGGGATTTTATTTTCGCAATTAGAACATATAAAAATGACCAGAACTAGATTCAAATAGGGTTCTCCATTAAAAGGCGGTAAATCGACGTTTTAATGTAAATTATTCTTAAAATTAGATTCATTCACAATTTAAGCATCTAACTTTTATTGAATTAATGTAAAAACATTTAACAAACATGTATAATTATATTGAAGTTAGTTTTGTTCATTCCCTCTAATACAACGACTAGGAGTTAACTACCATTTAAAATAATAATATTATATTATTAGTGTGCTACGTAAGATTTCAAAGAAACATGTTGTTGCATATCGGGTACGCTATCAAAAATAGAAACCCCTTTAATGTAAAATTAATATGTAATTCAGAAATTTTAATAAATATTAAAATATATTATTCTTCATTTATTTGGGATGTTACATCCTTCCCCCTTTTAGAAATTGAGTCCTCACAATTTTTATTCACTTATCAAAATAATTGAGGGTATTTATCCTTTATAGCATTTTCAGATTCCCACGTTGCCTCTTCAATCATATGGTTTTTCCACAAAACCTTTACCTGGTGAATTATTTTATTCTACAACACTTGTTCTCTTCGGTCAATAATCTGGACTGATTGTTCTTCATAATAGAGATTCTCTTCCAACTGAACTACCTATGGGCTCAAAAAATGAGATGGATCTGGCATATACTTTCTAAACATCGAAACATGAAAAACATTGTGTACCTGGGATAAACATGGAGGTAAAGACACTCGGTATGCAACTGATCCAACATTCTCAAGAATTTCATACGGTTCAATGAACCGTGGACTCAACTTTCTCTTCTTACCAAAATGCATCCCACTTTTCCAAGAAGAAATTTTGAGAAAGACATGATCACCTACCTCAAAAGAAAAATCCTTCCTCTAGTTATCTGCATAACTTTTTTGTCTGCTCTGAGCTGTTCTCATGTGGTTCTGAATCAACAGAACTTTCTCTTCCATCCCTTCTACAAATTCTAGTCCCATCATCTTCCTTTCACCTAATTCATCCCAAAAAGCTGGATTTCGAAAATAATTTCCATATAATTCCCAAAATAGTTCCATCTGTATACTGGAATGAAAACTATTATTATATGAAAATTCAGCCAGAGAAAGATGTTGGTCCCAACTTCCCTGATAATCCAGAGAACAAGCACGTAGTATATCCTCTAATGTCTAAATTTTTCGTTCTGATTTCCAATCTGATTGAGGATGAAAAGCTATCCTAAAATTTAATTCAGTACCCAACGACTTCTAAAGGCCTTTCCAAAAGTTAGAAATAAACCTGGGATCACGATCAGATACAATGGATAGTGGAACTCCATGAAACCAAACTATTTTTTTAACATACAACCAAGAAAGATGATCTAGAGACATAGTATCTCGAATTGGAAGGAAATGAGCAGATTTAGTCAATCGATCAAAAATAACTCAGATTTCATTATTACCTCGAGATGTCTTCAGTAATCTCACAACAAATTCCATTGATATATTTTCACATTTCAACTCGAGAACCGATAAAGGCTGAAGCATCCATTTAGGTAACTGTCGCTCTACTTTAACATGCTGAGAAGTCAAACACTTCATAGTAAAATCAGCAATATCTCTTTTCATTTCATCCCACCAGTAATACTCCTGAAGATCTCTATACATCTTAGTACTACCAGGATGAACTGAGAATGAAGAACTATGAGCTTCACATAACAACTCATTCTTCAACTGTGAATCACAAGGCACACATAATCTCTTTCCAAATCTCAAAACACAATCATTATCAATGTTAAAATCAAGCAACTTACCCTTCTGAACCAACACAAACATTTTCTAAAACTCACTGTATTCCTTCTGTGCTTTCATAATTCTATCTGAGAGAGATGATTTTGCTGACACCTGAAAAAAATAGAAGAATATCCCGCACCAACAACTTCTATACAAAAGTTCATCAAATCCAAAACCAAAGTATCTCGCTCCAAACATTACATTGTTAATGAAGAATTACTTTTTTGACTCAATGCATCAGCCAATTTATTTGCTTGTCCTGAATGGTAAAGGATCGTACAGTCATAATCCTTGATTAATTCAAGCCACCTAATTTGTCTCATGTTCAATTCATTCTGAGTGAATATATACTTTAATCTTTTTTGGTCAGTATATATTTCACATTTTACTCTATACAAATGATGCCTACAAATTTTTAAAGAAAAAAACAACAGCAGCTAATTCCAAATCATGTGTAGGGTAATTTAACCCATGAGGATTCAATTGACGTGAAGCCTAAGCAATTACATTGTCATTCTGCATTAGGAAACAACCCAGTCCTTTCAACGAAGCATCATTGTAGATAACAAAGTCACCATTTCTGGATGGCAGTTCCAAAACTGGAGCATTCACCAATCTTTTTTTCAATTCATGAAAATCATCATCACAATCTTTTGTCCAAATGAAATTAACACCTTTTTGAGTAAACTTAGTCATTGCGCAAGATAACCATGAGAAATTTTCAACAAACTTATGATAATAACCTGCCAAACCAAGAAAAATACGAATTTCGGTTATATTTGTGGTTCTTGGCAATTATTCAACAACTTTAGTTTTTTTAGGATCAACAGTTATTCCATTTTTTGAATAAATGGGACCAAGGAAAGAAACTCGATGTAACCAAAACTCACAGTTGCTGAATTTCCCAAATAGTTTCTTTTCTTTTATGGTTTGCAAGACAACCCTAAAATGACTTTCATGTTCCTACTTACTTTTTGAATAAACCAAAATATCATCAATGAACACAACCAAAAACATATCCAAGAACTCATGAAAAAATTCTATTCATAAGATCCATGAATACAGCAGGTGCATTTTTTAACCCAAAAGGCATAACTACAAATTCTAATGGCCATATCTAGTACAAAATGTGGGCTTTAGAATGACTAATTCCTTTACATTCAACAGATGGTACCCCGACCTGAAACCAATCTTTGAAAAATACTGAGCTCCTTGGAACTGATCAAAAAAATCATCGATATGAGGTAAATGATACTTATTCTTAACAGTGATGTTATTCAATTCTATACAATCAATGAAAAGTATCATTGAACCATCTTTATTTTTAACAAACAAAATAGGAGCACCCCGTGGTAATGTTCTAGGTCGAATGAAACCTTTATCTAATGACTCCTACAATTTCTTCTTTATCTCTAAAAGTTCAATTTGAGCCATTCGATAAGAGGGTTTTGAAATTGGCTTAGCATCAGGAAATTAGTCAATAGTAAATTCAACTTCCCGATCTACTATAATACTAGGAAACTCATCAGGAAATACATTAAGGTACTCATTTACCACTAGCACATAATTAATCTGAAAAATTCTTTTATTTTCAACAATATGTGCAAGGTAACATTCATTTCCATCTTTTACTAGTTTCTCAGCTTCCTGATATGTTATCAAAAGAACAGGTTCATTCTTGTACACAAACGGTTAATCATTATGAAAAGAAACCTCGTTAGCTCTGTAATCAATCTTAGTAGGATAAACAGAAATCCAATCCATGCCCAAAATAACATCAAACTCTACTAGAAAATTAATAATATAGTTTGCTGGTAGAATCCTTCCGCACACAAGGACATAAATGTTCTTATGTTTTCTTTTGTCTCTACATTTACTCCATTTGTTATTACCATAAGTTTTGTATTAATATCTTGAGATGGAATTCACAATTTACTAAAAAAATTATTAGAAATGAAAGAGTGTGTAGAACTTGAATCAAACAACACATTTTCATAATATGAAAAAACAAACAGTGTACCAGATACTACTTCATTCGATGGCCCAACATCTACTGAAGTAGTTACAAAGTATTTCACCACCCCTTTCTGCTTGTAGTTTGACTCCTTTCCCTCAGTTGAGTTCTTCTCTAGACACTCATTTGAAAAAGGACCCATTTTGTTACACTAAAAACATCATACTGAGGGATTTTCATTGCATTCTTGTTCATATTCCTAACTATTATGAGAAATATGATCAGACTTACCACACTGTAATCACTTCCAAGAATTGATAATCATTCTCTAGGATGATTTTTACCAAACTTCTCACAAGTTGGATATTTAAATTTAGTACCTCCAGGCTTCTTTTGATGATTTTTTCCCCTTTTCCTACCAACTTGACCTCTTATTCTATTGTTTTTCAAAAAACACTTGATCATTGGCGAACACCATTTCCACCTTCTCCACACATCTAAAAAGTTTTTCATAACTTTTGAACTCACAAGAGGATAACTCTCTTCGATATCATGGCTTCAGTCCTGAGTAAAATCGATTTATCTTACTATTAAGATCTCAGATGAAATTTGGTGCATACCTTTCCAGTCGAGTGAAATTTGCTTCATAAGCAGCCACTGAGTCATCATGCTTCCTTAATTCTAGGAATTTTTTTCCATCCTAAGACGAACCACCTTAGGAAAATAATTCTCAAGAAACATACCTTTGAATTCAACCCAATCAAGAGCATCAATCTCTTCAATATACATGATATTTTTCACCATCGACCACCACTGATCAGCTTCACCTTTAAAATGGTAAATAGCAAGACTAACATTTTGATATTCTGAACAACCCATAACATCGATAATCTTTTCTAGTGATTTAATCCACCCTTCTGCTAGCATGGGGTCACAAAATCCTCTGAATGATGTGGGGTTTTACCTCAGGAAATGCTCCACTTATGATATGTTCTTCTGTAGTTGATATGGCTAATCTCGTGCATGGATACCCCCACCATTTATAGCATGAGTCAACTATGACATCACTTCAACGAACTGTTCCATTACGATTCAGAACATCTTAGGTTACTGATTTGGAAGGTTGTTTTCATCCTGATGTCATCCCAACATAGCTGCCCCATTTCTTCTATGGAATACCATTCTGAACACAGAAATATCTTAGGCGAAGCAACATGGTAATCTGTAAATGATATATCATTTCAATACTAACATAAATTACTTTATGGTTATTAATTTAACAATACCCTTACTCTTAAAGTGGTCTAAACAGACCTTTGATACCAACTATAGGGACCCAGCCTTAAAACATTACATAATATTGAATTAAATGAATAATTCGCATTGATGATCTTTTCAGGTTTAGAGTATTAGAGAGTTAGACCATAACTATTACATTGCAAAATATTACATCTCAAAAATACAAAGTAGAAACTCATACTCGGTTTCCATTTTTTTCAAAAAATAAAAACTCTTGAAAAAAAAGTCATGTCTATTTCTATGTTTAATAGTGAATGACTTTTCCTTGATCTCATACTTGACCCTCTTCCTCTTTATGCCCTGTGAAAAACATTTAAAAAACATGGGATGAGCATAAAAAGCTCAGTAAGGGATACACAAAGAAGGAAAGTGTTAGTTTTTCAAAAAAAAAACAAGTAAACCATGAATACTTAATAACAAGTAATACTTTTATCCTTTATGTAGTAGTAAATAATCTTCACTGAATCAAATATCATTACTTACCCTTTTGTAACCAAAAGATTACCATAAAACCCATTTAAAGATCACATAACATATAAAGGTAACTTGGGACATAATCATACTTAAATGGAATAACCATACGGTCAACTTCCACACATATCACTAAATAAAATAGCCATACGGCTGACTTCCATAACCAATGCATTGGAGGTTATAACGTTACCACCTTTCCTTGTATTCACGACACCACCTGTCATTTGGTTTATCACTTGACCCCCCATCAAATGTCTAAGTACCATTATAAAATCATAAAACATAAAACAAATATAAAGGAAAGAAAAAATTTCCACATTTCAATCACAATATATCAGTTAAATATATTGATATAACAAATCCATTATCAAAACCATTTTCAATACCAAAATACATAAAATATTATTTAGTATTTATTTTCTTTTTAAAACATTATGGCTTGTTGAGTAAGCCAAAGATCAAATAATACTCGTGGCAGCAGAAAAGGTCGGTGTCACCACTTACATTAAAAGAAAAATTCCTTTTTTTCATTTAGTAAAACAATTCGTTGAAAAATATTGCCTTTGAAAATTCATGGGTGTTTATAAAACTATAAAAGAAAGTCGTGTATTAAAGCAAAATATGCCTCAATGAAAGGAGATTGAGACGGAGTCCCTTACCTCATGTCCGACTTGACTCGATCGTTCTCTAATATCTTTAATAATAAACTAATGTTAATTTCTACTCGACTAAGAACCGTTTTCAAGATTATTAATCCTCTTATATCACTTATTACCATGTTATAAACATTATGTAATCATTTAAGTTAATAATGTTTGTTTTGTTGATATTTGGTACTTGCGTCAAAAATGAACACCTTATATTTACAAGTTGTCCATCTGGTTAATATTCCATTATATCCATAATGATATTCATGATTTAGATATCATATATATCATATATATCTAGTATATACATTTATTTACAATTTTCCATAACATTTGGAGATATGAAATGAAATGCACCGTTCATGGAGATGGTAAGTCGTGCGTACGCATGAACACTACTTTCATGTCTATTTCTTATTTTAATAGAATTAAAACATAATGATACATAGGTATATAATAATTCCAGTATAATGTCATATATAATATCATATATAATATCATTTATTACATCCTTTATACATCCCACATATGGCATTAACGAGTAATATCACTTTGAGGGGCCGGTAGTCCGCACTTCCTCTAATGAGATTATCGCGTTTACCCATAATGGAAACCATAAAAGAATGCTATAAATGAAAAATAAAGAATCATGAATAAAACATAAAAAAATATCATATATAAATACAATTCCATCCTAATGGCCCCCATGAGAGGTGGTATGAGATAATCGAACAATCATCGTTTCGTGAGGTGTTAGTTTTCCATCAACAGAAACATTATGTTCTTCATCCATAAGATGAAGGTGTGTGTAAGTGTAGTTAGAATAATTGTCATAAAAACATCCTAGTATATTGAGTATACTTGTGTTGTTACAAAATAATGGAATACAAATAGTTTAGGGGTTGGATAAGTAAAATAAAAGAAAACAATTTAAGAGAAACGGTTGCCTTTAATTTGGGTAACTCCCTTTGGTTTGAACCAAAAGTCTTCTTGAAGTGCCTTCTGCCTAAGGTAAGGCTTATAGGAGGAGGAGATGGATGTAGGGAGATTAATTGGGCAGAGTTTGGACAATCCAAATGGATTGAGAGGTATGAGGAATTGGTTAGAAATGGTCTCCTTTTATATGGGGGAGGAGGGGCTCTTTAGGAATGTGTGAAATCATTATTTTATTATATAATGGTATTCGGTTTATAATGGTCCAAAAATCCTTAGAGTTGAATTTAAGATGACTCATGGTCGAAATAAAATCATTCAATAAGAATTTTACATGTTTTTGATGTTATTTTAATATTTTTAATCTTATTTATTTAAATGATTTATTAATGATTTAAATACTGCATCATTATTGTGTCATAAATAATTTAAGTTATTTGATGTCTAAAATTTATAAAACAAATACCACAATGTAGGAAATTTTTTTATATTTCCAACTAATATTTATAGTCGAAAAGATAATTTATAGAACCCCTAGTAAAAATTTATTTAAAAAAGATATTTTCTTTTGTCATTTTTTCCTTTACTTTAAGTTAATGAATCTGAATTGTCATTATCACTCCCAAGTGGCTCAATGGTGTCCCCAAATCAACCCCAAATATTCCAATGGTCGTTAATGACTCAACAAATAATGTTTGGACAAGTTTTATGGTAATTTTTAATTATTATAATACTCTTTTTATCTTGAATTACCATATTTACCTTTAACCTCAGTAAATAAAAGTCAAAAGTTACTATTCACCAAAAATTATTATTATCTTATGGAACCACATTTTACTTCTTGATATTAACCGTGTCTCTCGGTTTTTTGAAATTCAACTCACAGAAGTAGTAAAATTTCATTTAAATGAAAAAGTTGATTTTTTAACTACTACTAAGTGGTTTCACTATTCATCAAAAATTAAAGTTCTTCAGAAAAAAACCAAAAATTCAGCCTATGATTTATTTGATATTCCGAATTAAAAAATGATTTCTATTTTTCCAAATTCCAAACATAGAAGTGGCATTAATTAATTTAAAATTAATTCCCGTTGTTAAAACAAATAGTGTGTTTTTAAGAAATAATAACTATGAAATGATAGACACTTGTTTTTGTCCAATTTCAAAGTGAAATTAATACTAATGACCAAAATTGGATTAAATTTTAAAAATATATTCTAATTAAACTTTTAAACCAATTTAAAAAGTAATCTAAACATATAAATAAATTAGTTTAAAAGGAAATTTTGAATTAAAATACAATATTTTCACTATTTATTAAAAAATGAACTTTATCTGAAAAATCCCTAAAATTTACACAAAGTAAATTTTGATGTCCCCATTCTAAAGAGGGATTTTATTTTCTCAATTAGAACATATAAAAATGACCAGAACTAGATTCAAATAGGGTTCTCCATTAAATGGTGGTAAATCAACCTTTTAATTTAAATTATGTATAAAATTAGATTCATTCTAAATTTAAGCATCTAACTTTTATTGGATAACTGTAAAAACATATAACAGACATGTATAATCTTATTTTAGTTAGTTCTATTCATTCCTTCTAATACAAATACTAGGAATTGACTACTATTTAATATTATATTATTATATTATTAGTGTGCAACGTAAGATTTCAAAGAAACCTGTTGTTTCGTATCAGGTACGCTATCGAACATAGCCACCCTTTTAAAGTAAAATTAATATTTAATTCAAGAAAATTAATAAATATGAAAATCTCTTATTCGCCATTTACCTGGGATGTTACATTATGACTACTCAAATCATGGAATCCATTTTTCAATATTTAAATCACATAAGTATCATAAATTAATCTAAAATGAATCCTAGAGACATGTCCCGGCAGCGGGGTTTTTAAGGAAAATGTTTAAGATGTTTTTATATCCAATTTCAATGTGAAATTGGTTATAATGAACTAAATTGGATAAAATGATGTATTATTTGAATAATTAAACATTAAAAAAATTAAAATATAATGTAAGAAACATAATAAAAAAGATGACAAAGTTTGATTGAATTGAAATTTAGTATTTTTTACTATTTATATTAAGATGGAGTTTTTCTTAAAAATCACAAAAACTCACCCGAATATAATTTTTAATTTCACCCAGAATAATGATATTAATAAAATATTAATAAAAAATGGGTAATAAAATGTTATAAATGGATAAAATATGATACAATGGATAGGAATATGGTTTTGGAAAGTTAGTATAATAAATTTAAAATTATTATATAGGAGGATAGAGAACCAAGGATTCATGTAGGACCATAGGTATGGTATTTTATCATAATTTCCACTCAATTAAAGTTATTTCCTATAAATAGTTTCTATATTTTTAAACATATGTTTATCTATTAATATCTTGAATTAAGAAAATAATTGTTGGAAATAAAAAGTGATATCAATTGTCTTTTTATCATATATATTTTTATTCTTTATAGTTATTATTTTATTTAAATTTCTAAAATGAATTATCAAAGGAAAATTTTATCCATTTTTTGAATTTTTTACAAAATTATAAAAAACGATTCTACTTATCATTTTAAAAATATGTACTTTTCTTATAATGGATTTGAAGTAATTTTTTTTAACATATATGGAATGAGAGTTATTTCCCACTATCATGAGAATTAATTTTTTTTATGCCTACTATATATGTTTTAGAGTTTATTTTCAATGAATTGTTCCCCTAATAATTGTGATATTTTCAATTTATAATAGTGAATTGCAAACTGAAAATGATATTTTCAGAAAAAATGATTTTAATTATATTTTTATTTATATCTGATTTTTTAACATATTCTCCATTGGGGATAAGTTTTAATTATACTATAATTTGAATAATTAACTTACTTGTGATCATTGGATATTACAATTATTTTAAATATCCATTTTCTTATTATCATAGATTTCATTATTTCTTACACTGTATAAAAATTTCTACAAATAGTGTTATGTATTGAATGTACTTGATGGGCTAGGTAATTATTGATAAATCCATATTCTTTAATCAATAAGGAAATTTATTAATAAGGAATATAGTTCATGTATTAAATCTATAATTCATTTTATGGGGATTCTTTTGGATAAGTGATGAAAGTTATAACCCATAATTATATAGCCCTTTGATGACTTAATAGGTCTCATGAGACAAATTAGTAAGATGTCAATAAATTGGTTTTTGGTGTATTCCTATCTACAGTGTTAAACTATCTAGGAACAAGTCCTTGATGGTATAGATACCATGATGTATGAGATCATGTTGTCAAATTTATGAATTTCATTCATTGATATTTAAATTATTATTATCCATGACAATAATATTTTTCATTGATGGATTTTTTCAGCATGTTATTGATTAAATGGAATATTTTTTAAATTATTTATCTTTCTATAATAATTATTTCTTATCTACTCATGAAATATAATGTTGTATATAACACTTTTTGAGCACCTAAGCTCACCCTTTTAATTGTTTTATTTTCCATAGGATATGAAGAAGGATATTATGAATAATATCAAGGATTAGATAATGTTGTTATGACATGTTTTTTATATTTCCATTCTAATATGGGAATCATGTATATATCTAGTTCTTGAAGGGTACTAAACTATTCTGTCCTTTAAAATGTAATTACTTTTATCTAGTGTCAATTTATTAAATAAGACACAAGTGTTGGGTTACTGGAGTTGGGGTTTTTATAATATGTCAGATAATTTATCTCATTAGGCTTCAACTATTATATCGAATATGCAATTGCTTTATCATTTTTCATCAGAACACTACATATTCCAATAAATTAATTGTAATAGTAGAAAAAAAATTCACCTTGTATAGAGGGAAAAACAAAAGCTAGAAAATTCACGTGAAATTTTTTTAGTTCTTAAAAACAATAATCAAATTATTTTTTTGTTATTATTTTAACCCTTTTCATGTTGACATAGTCAGTTGGATAAAAAATTGGGAAATTTATTTAACAAACCACTGGTAATTTCTTTTTAATCAAAGAAAACGATGAGTTTTTATCACATTTAGTTATCTTGTTCAATATTTAAAAAAATAGTTTTACAAGGTTCAACCGTTATTCCATTATTAGAAACAATATATATAATGAATCAAATTTATTTCAACCAAAATTTACACTTTCTAAATTTCCCTTATAAATTATTTTCGTAAGGTTTAAAAAAATACATAGTTATCTTTCAAGTACCACATTACATTTAGATTATAATAAAATATCATTGATAAACACAACCATAAAATTTTCTAAAAACTCATCGAAATTTATATTCACAAGATGTATAAATATATTTGGTGCATCAGAAAACTGAAAAGGCATAACTAAAAACGCATAATGATAATATATAATCTATAACACAATCTTCAGAATATATTCCTCTGTTGCCTTCAATGGATGGTACCCCGACCTGCTATCAATATTTAAAAAATATTATTCTCCCTGGATATGATTAAACAAATCATTGATATGAGAAAAAAAATGTTTGTTCTTAATAGTAATTTTATTCAATGATCTATAATCGATTAAAATCCTGATAGAAAAAACCTTCTCCTTAACCAATACAATAAGATCACCCCATGGCGAAGTGCCACGACAAATGAAATATTTATCCAGAAAATCCAACAATTCATTCATAAATTAAAAATAATGGTGTTTTTAAATTGGATTTTCATAATGTACTAATCCAACAGTAAACATAACCTACCCATTAGTAATAGCATAAGGAAAATCATTATGAAAAAAATCCATATATTTAATCATTACTAGGAAATCACTAATTTGAAAAAATTTATTCTCTTCAACATCATGAGCTAAGTAACTTTTAATACTATATCTAACCAAATTATTTTCTTATTGGTATGTTATCAAAGGTATGAAATTATTTAATAATACTTGATTTGATCTAAAATATTTCTTATCATGATAAACTATAAGTCAATGAAAGTAGAAAACAATATCAAACACTAATATGGGTAGTTTAACGAGATTTATAAGAATTTTCATTCCACATATAAGAGTAAGAATATTCTTTTAACACATGGTAGCTTCAACATTTCCACCATGATTTTCAAAAAATGATATGTCTTAATTTTATGAGGTTATATTCCTAATTTACATTAAATTTTAATAAATTTGAATGAACATGATGATCCATAGTCAAATAGGTTATTGGAATAATATGAATAAATAAGTTGGATACCTTCCACCACTTCATTTTATGGCCCCACATTAACCATAGTAGAAGAAAAAGATTTAACCACACCCTTTTATTTCTTATATTAATGATTTTCACCTGGATTGACTAACTTCAGACACATGTTTGTATAATTCTATATCTAATTACAGTAAAATCATCTTACATTAATCATTTCCTTATTTTATGATCATTTTCCTTATAGTTAAGATCCAAATATTCAAACAATATATATAAAAAATAATTCCATGGTTTTATATGACATTCTTCAGGAATATTTTTACCACACTCATCAAAAGATGATAACATTAATTTTTACCTCTAGATTTATTTGACGAATCCTTGGCCATTTTCTATCATATGTACATTTTATTCCCCTTATTATCATGGAATATATGATCATTGTAATACTGTATTTCATCCATCCTAGTGCATCAAACAAGCTTCTCACAACATTTGAATTCATGAGATGATAATTCCCTTTTATATCATGGTTTTAATCTTAGAAATACTTATTAATTTAAATATCATGAACTTAGATAAATATTTTTACATACCTTGAAAAATGGATTATGTTTTCATTACAAAAATCTACTGAATCAATCTAATTTTATCTCAATTTCAATAATTGTTTTCCCATATTAGGTCAAACAGCCTTAAGAAAATATTTCTCGATGAAAATATTCAGACATTCATCCCATTACAAGGATAAATTATCTTATATTTCGTTAATATTCTTAACCACTGACCACCATTATTCACCTTGTCCTTCAAAATAATAAATTAAAATTGTTACCAATTAATGATCCAAACAACCCATGACATCAAATATATTTTCAAAATAATTAATCCATCCATCAACTAACAATGGGTCTGAAGATCCACTGAATGATATTGGATATTATCTCATAAAATTATCCATCATTTTCACATTACACTATAATAGATATATCTATTTTCTACCATGGATTCTAGTACCATTTTTATCTAGTTTCAACTAATCTGACATGGATACAAACATCTCAATTTCAATTCCAACCATTCTAGGTAGCTGATTATTAAGGATATTGTCTTCTTGGTGCCTTTATATGACAACTATTTACTTTGTGGAAAAAAAATTCTGAACCGATATATATTTTATGAAAAAATAATGTAATATTCATGTTCTATTACATGATTAACTTAAACTAAAATCCCATTCATTTATTTACTTACATTATACCAACCTCTGAAATTATCAAAACTTTTTATCTGCTGAACACTATAAGGACCCGACTAAGAAACATTATATAATATAGTGTCCTTAGACTTGAATTAATTTTATTTTATTACTAAATAACTTTTAGGTTTATATTTATATATAATTATGTCATAAATATTAAAAAATAGTCTTTTATAATATAATGTGGACACTTTTAATGAGTATACATTTTTTACAATATAAAAAATTAAAAAATTATTATTTATCAAAAAAAATATTTATACTACTTTAAACATGGAATCTTATTTTCCCTTAAACATCCTTAAACCTTATGAATAATATTTTAGAATGTGGTATGAGTACAAAAATCTTAATGTGGAACATAAAAAATAAGAATGAAACACTATAATCTATTCTTAAAAAATTAGATCATAAAAAGAGTACTCCTTTTAATTTTAAAAACATTAAACTCAAATAATCATTTAATTTCTCATAAAATAATCTTTACCACCCATATATTTTCATAAAAAACATTACAATAAAAAATTCAAAAATTACAAATCATAGTCATGGTGGTTTATTAATAGACATGAGATCCAATGAAAAACATTTTCTAAAAAACCCACCCTTTACCCCAAAAAGGGAATATCCATTAATTTAAAAAGTAATTTATCTTACCTTTTGAAAATATAAAATTTCAAAGAAAATTCACAAGAAAACATAGAAAAATTAAATTTCTTCCACAGTACATCATCTTCCTATAACCCTTAAAAACCCTTTCAAATCGGAATAAACATACAGTCGACTTCCAATAATACCCAATACATTAGTGCACTCTATAAAATTTCCCATAATATACGCTGTATTAAGATAAATTATTATCATAAAAAATGTATAATATGCATACCATTAATATTTTTTATTAGGCACCATTTCATTATAAAACCCTTGAAAAATAGTTTTAAACCCATATGAAAAATAATTTTAGATAACGAATTATCAGTTATTTTTTAAATTGGTTTTTAAAATTAAAATAACCAGAATAAAGGTAAAGTGTATTTTTATTTGATGAAAATGAGATATATTTTAATGGATGCACCTGAAGAATAACAGTTTTTGTGACAAGAAAATTCATTGTCACCATATATGTTAAAATAAAACATTCTTTCTATCATTGGTAAATAATGTCAAAACATTTAATAAAATGATTATTTTTTGGAAACCCATTTAAGGAAAGTAATAATAGATATTCAATTTACTTTAAAATTCATTTATTTCCATATATATATATATATAGATATTTTTTAAAACTGTGGACATGGAAGAAAAATAGTTATAAGGGATACTTAAACATTTATTTTTATAAGAAAGTATATTACATTGTGTAGGACTCCTCACATGTATTCTTTCTCTTCCTAATAAAAAATTAGGTTAATTATACTTTATTAATAATATTTTTCATGTTATTTGATCCTTTATGTTTATTTATTATCTTGTTATATTTAATCACATAGTCAATTGAATTTATGTTAGAAGTTTTCATGATATTTTGGATCATAAGTCCAAAATGACATTGGTATGTTGATTATATACAAAGAGTTTGACACTCCACCATATCAAATATAATAATCATGACATAGATATTATTTTTATACCTCAATTATGATTTTAAAACCAATCATGATTTATAGTTATGAAAAGTAAACCATGTTACAATCATAGACAGGGTTGGATATACGTACACATGAGTAACAATTGCAATTTTCAATGATCATTATGGAAATAAGATCATTATATAATTAATAAAAAATATATTTTAAATACACTTATATATGTAATATGTGTAATGTGTTGATAAAAAACATTATGTCACTTTTTGGAGGTGGTATTCCATGCATACTTAAGAATGACATTATCATTTTTCAATGAATTGAAAGGTAAGAAACTACATGATATATTATATTTTTATAATGATACATATTTTATTTTTATCATATATATATATATATATATTAAATCCATCATTGAATCCAACCATAAGAGGAGGTAATGGAAAATGAATTAGATTGGTTCACGAGGTAGTAGTCTACAGTACACCCTAATGATGGATTTCGTTCCAATTTCCTTGAGTATATATATATATATGTTATTAAATTAATATAATAACATCTCAATATATGGGATATATTAATTTTTTCATGTCATTATGGATAAGGAATATTTTTGGTTTTTTTTAATAAATAATAAAATAATGATTCTCTTTTAAGAACTATGCCTCTTCTTTGGAAACCCTCCTTTACTTCACTCCTTAAGTCCTCTAAGGTTGGTATTATTCCTTAAATGAGGACTCTAGTACGTCTATAGGGACATGGGGAATGTATTTTGTTATGTATTTACCAAATAAAAAGGATTTTAAAGTGTGAATAAATGAGGAGAAGATGCTCCCTTTTTTAAGAGAGGGAAGGGACAATCATGGAATTTCTTAAAAGACTAATTTAAGATAAATTAATTTTGACGTAAAAATGGATCCAAATTGATAACATTAGAATCTATGATGATTAGGAGTATAAATTATATCATAAAATAAAATTTTGAAAATTTTAGGTCACATTTATACACTTATAATTTTTAACCCTCCATTATCCCTTTTGAAAATTATGGTGATATTAATTTTATTTAATATTAAGAGGTTAATATATTTTCTATAAAAGAAAAATGGATACATAAATATATTAATGGTGATTTCATAATCATATAAAAATCAATTGGAAGATGATAATTTTCATGACCTAGCCTGATGGGGCATGAACCATGATTACCCAAAGCCCACCTCCAATGGGTCATGGTTCGGTGACCAATGTCGAGTAGGAATATCCCTCACATGATAGGAATTTTACTAATTTACATTTAAACATTTACACATCTCCATGATAATGAAATGATGAAATTTAAAACAACCAGATCCAATTCATGCATATAGGTAAGATCCCACAATCATAATACCATTGAAAAGTACTAAAAGCAATATAGGTGGAATATTGAACCCCATCCCAAAACTATAGAGATTCCATCCTACTCAAAATATGAGAAATAAAATAAAAAACCCTATAAAACACCTAGTTCTATACAGATCGATCTATGGTAAACCGGCTTTTTCCCTCCCTTTAAACATTCAAATATGTCATCGTTTTCATAAGACATGACACAGGTGGGTAGATCCCTTATATTGGTAAGTACAACAATACCTAGTAAGACACCATGAGAATAATAAACACATTTAATTGAGAATATTTTTCTCATGATAATCATATAGAAATTAATGCAAAAAAAATCTCATATTTACTAAGGAAGAACATTATGCCTCCAGGCGATCACAACCCAACTGTCAATCCTAGGAATATACTTAAAGAAATTAGATTTTAGGTATAACCCACTACACAAACCATTCTATCTTCAGATACAATCATGCAATAGTTTCTGATCACTGTTTTATGCCCATAAAAACTCATTGGTCTTTAAATAACTCAGTATACAGATAGGGGATCACACCTAGGGCTGTCAGGGGACACAACAAACCCAATATGGTTCGACCCACTGTATTGGAGATGGAATACCAATGATTCTGTGAACCCCACTGAAACAAGATAATAGATGGCGGATCAATCCCCTACTTAAGGAGTTCACACCGATTACAGGAACCCCACATACAGTATAATAAGAAATGATAAAGGATCACACTCTAGTCTCATAGAGGGGAACCAAAAACTCTATTTAGAACTCATCATCCAAATGGGATCAAAATCCAGATATGTGGACATAATTCTTCAATGTACCCTCAAGGATATGTACTAAGGGAACACACTCAACTGATAATGGTCTAAAATAAAGAATTAAAAGTCTCTAAACACCATCAAAGGGGCATACATGACATGTACTGGAGTATATGATCTGTATAGAACAACCCTAGTATGCTCATATTGTGATTCCTCACACAACATGTAAACATAAAGGTAAAAAGTTTGTATGTAAGAATAAACGATGTTTATAAGTTTATCAACAATCTTACCATGCCTTCTGGTCATGTTTGAGTATATGGATCTTCCCATGTACTCTATATATGTCCATTTATCCAAACCTACTTGTTCTCATGTATTATACTATATATATTCTCAGCCACAATCATGGTTCACACAACATGTGATAGGGATTGTATGGTGTTTGATCATTTTCTCTCCATGGAAAATTTAGCACCACAAAAGGGTGTCCCACACTATGAGTAATTTCAAATTACACACCGTGCTACACATAAATTCATGGATCCACTGGTTCTCCTCCATGTAATTCTTTACATTATTAACACCATTTTCTTCACCATAAATCATGTATCTAAGGTCATCCAACCCATACTATATCTGATTTCTTGGATTTTGGTACAAATATTCTTGGAAAATGTCACCGTCTATCCATCTGTCGGTTCCACATGTTAAAACCAGGGACAAAAAAATCTATCAATCTATAGATTCTACCACTGATCATCCTCCATCACTATTGAAACTATATCAGAACATTGATCGTGAATGACAACCATAGTGTTGATCTATATCAATGAAGAAATTTTTTGAAATTATCGAATATCGGGTATTATTTGAAACCATTGACCAAAGAAAATACCTATGAAGAATGTGAAAAAAAATGTGGGAAATCCTTAAACCACAAGATTTTAGGAAAAAAACTCAGCGTTTTTTTGTTTTTTCCCTTGATCTATTTTTAATAAAATCGATGAAAAAATAAGAAATAACCAACAAAAAATTATTCATCCTTAAATAAAATCAACTCTCAATGTGGGAATTAATTTTTATTCCTAGAATTGATATGATTTTAAATAAGATAAAGAGAGAGTTGAAATCATAGATATAAAACATCCTACCCAATGTTCATATTGACATACAATGATGGATGTTCCTTCATTTTTGTCATTACAGAGATCCATGAACTCCGATGGTCCAATGATCCCTCGTCTTATCTCAATTAAATATTATTCACTAAGATCCACTTTAATGCTTGTCTCTAATGGGTCCTCTCAATTTGCAGGGTTATAAATCTAACCCTGAAAATTGGCCATATATATATATATATATATATGATATTATTATGTTAGTCATTTAGATGAATAATTAAATGAATGTAATTAAATTTATTTAATCATTCATCCACGATGGTGAAAGAGCCCAATGGTTGATGCTAAAATTGATTATGTTATTCTTAGGGTAAAAACTATACACTAAACAAAGCAGTGGCCTCATATTCTTAATATAAGACTCTATTTGGGTCCTATTAAACGTTTTCATGAAAATTGTGCATGTGTGATATTAATATTTATAATATTTATTTCAAGTACTAATTTTGGGCTAATCTAGCCTCAAATTTTCACACCATCTCAACACGTGGATTTGAAAATAGTCCTTATAATATTATAAAGTATTATATGGAAAAATTAGAGTCGTTCAATTCTCCAGACCTTTGTTCTTTTCGTCTTGAAATGAGAAATACCTATTAAAAAAGATGTTGGTACTAGGATCCCATATGGGTCTCCTGCTCCTTATTTCTCTCCTGAATATTCCCAAGCTTTCATCAAACACAAACTAGGGGAATCGATCACCCAAGAAGGATTCTCTCTTGATGATCCTTAATCAACATTGGGTAGTCAAAAAATGTCGCTCCATCCTCAATGTCAAAACCACCATGGTCAATAACATTCAATGAGTTGCAGACATATCTCATCAACTGCAACACCTGAAATACGCCATGTAACTATTCAAATTATGACGATATATTTAAGTGAAAAGAAACCTCTCAAACACTAAACATTATTTGGAAGGTTCCAATTAAACATGGACATAATTTTCCTCCCCATCCAAATATCCATAATCAACATCCTATTGAGACCCTCAAGAACAAATGATCTCCCTCATCGAACCCCAAAGGCCCTTTTCATCCACCCACATAAGAATTATGACAACACTGTGGAGTCTTAATATGCTCTTGGATGATTTGAACCATATCGTTTATGGCTCACACCAAATTTGGGCTAATAAGTTCTGAATCCCTTTAATCTTTCCAGCTTAATGGTGACCTACATGGTTACCCGTAAAAGTCCTTGAATTGTGACATACTAATGGTGGAATGTTATATATTATTTTACTCAATTTCTCCAAATTTTAGTCGATCTTCATAAATATAACCAATATCTAACTTGAAAGCCCACAATAAGTCCTATAGGACCCTAATGGTCCACTCTGTCAGGGGGTGAAACATTATTCTCAAACACAACATAGTCCCTACAACCTTATACAATTACTTCAATAATCAAGATTTGAAGCAAGCATCACAGTTAAAATTGATCATCGAGGGAGCTTCCTAGAGCTAGACTATCTATTTCATGTAAAGGCATCCCATGATCTCTATTGAACACTTTTCTAAAATATATATAAAGTGGTCCAACTGGATGAGTCGGTATAAAATCACCCAGATAGAATCGTGTCCCCGAGACGTAAGTGGTAACCTTATCATGAATTTCATGGATACCCACCCCATATCCACTTTGGAACATGAATGGGTTTAGATAAACCGAC
This sequence comes from Viscum album, assembly GCA_963277665.1. Taxonomy (NCBI): domain Eukaryota; kingdom Viridiplantae; phylum Streptophyta; class Magnoliopsida; order Santalales; family Viscaceae; genus Viscum; species Viscum album. The sequence continues at coordinate 1,236,896,487 of OY728137.1, read as the reverse complement.
TGGACAACCTGGTTCTCAACCTTCATTTGTTTTAATGTAAGGCATTAATAGATAAATTATGCAACACATATATTTATCCATATCCACTGAACTTCTTTTTGAAGTCCCTGTAACATATTTTTGACACATGGATGTATTGTTAAGGGGAAAGTATAAAACTCCATTATCACCTCATCTCTTAGAACAATTGGAACCATCTTCTGCCCTCTAAAAAATGGCATGCTCCCCACTTTCTGAAAAATCCATCAGGTGAACGTCTAGTGGATATCTATGTTTGTAGGGTCTCACATTTGGTATCCCCAAGATGTGCCTCTATGAATAACAATAAAATTAAAGGGTTAACAATCATCAACTAAAGATACGATGAATCATCCTTCCCCAATATGGAAAATTTTAATGAGTCAAACTACGTTAATGCCTTAGCTAATAAATGAGAACAAGATCTCTAACTTAGAGAATACGTCACCACATTACCCTTCCATAGAGTACATATTATATAAAATTCATAGTCCAGGTGGAATTATAACCATTTCCTCTACCTCAAGTTAAGAAGCTTCTAAGAGATGATATACATGAGACTCATGTGGTTAGGGTAGACAATAAAATTCCCTACCATAAGGTAGTGTCATAACATCTTCATGGAAAAGACTAGTATTTCAACTCACGATCATGAAACATATAGTTTTTATCATGTGGTCTCAACTGCCTAGGCCCATAGGAAATTTTTGACCACCTCTACATTAAAAAATAAGAAATTTTGGTCACCAAGGAATAAAAAAACACTACATACTCAACACCTTCATCTAGAAATCTCAAGATGGGGGTGTCCATCAACATCTTCCTCAACTCTTAAAAACACTATTGCAACATTTCCATCAATATGAAATGATCCCCCCTTCGGGTAAATGTTGTGAAGGGTGATTCCACTCTAGATAAATTGTGAAAAAACCTCTGATAGTACCATGAACACCCAAAGAAACGGTTTAACTCAGTGAAAATATTTTGTAGATCCCAAGCTAGAACTACCTAAACCTTTTCTAGGTCGACTTACACCCTTTCCTATAAGATTTCATGTCCCTAGAAGTAGAGCTCTCAAATTAAAAACTGACACTTTGAGACATTACCAAAAATATGGTGCCCTATGATTGTTTCCTAGAACAACATCAAGGGTCTTACATGCTCTTCCTCAGATTCTAAGTACACTTGGACATCATTGATAAAGACTACCACAAACCGATATAATAATGTGTGAAATATTTAGTTTTTTTGTCTCATGAGCACTATTTGGGTTTTTATCACACAAAAGGGAATCACCAAGTACTCATTGTAACCACAGTGACATATAAATGGTGTCTTTAGAATATCCTCGTCTTATACACATAGTTGGAGATAAACTGACTTGAGGTCAATCTTAGTGAATCATCGTGCATCTATAAACTGATAAAAGAGTTCATTGATCCATGGTTGTTGATAATTCATCTTTATATTCCCCCAGATCAATCACTAATAATCCAAACATAACCTGATGCTCTTACATGCCTTCTTGGGGAACAACAATGGGGCTACCCATAGGGAAACATCGGGTCTCACATAGCCCTTCTCCTATAAGTCCACTAACTGCACCCTCAACTCTCAAAGCATTGTAGGAGACATCTGATATGATGGTGTACATATTAGGGTCATACTGGGGTGTAATTAAATGCATAATTCTATCTCCCAGTGGGGAGGTAATCCTAACACATCATCAGGAAAAAAAATCTCATACTCTTCCCCCACTTTAGGGAACTGATAGCTCATAGCATCCAATATTACAAGAGTGAAGATATCCAACTAGTGAGTAATTAGATACACTCTCCTATTATTGATCATGTTTTTATACTCCATGGTTTCCTTTTTATCTAAAAAGTAAAACCACATCCCATCACTATGGATACACTACATCCTCCACCTAAAATTGTCTATCTACGCATGAAATGTGGATAGTCAGTCCATACCTAATGTTTCCACATCGCTTATAGAAAGAGATAACATAAACCACTATCACATCCATGTGTCATATTACACTATTCATAGAATTGTTATATCACAATGTTTCATCCTATTAGAGTCTCCAAGCACAAGATTCGAGCCAAAGGCTCAATGATAATCTCTATGTCATAATCCAAAGAGGAAACATGTATGGAATGAATCTCACTTATGTCTATATATACTAAATTTAAGGTATAAAAGACACCTATCATACCTCATATCATCCCTAGATCGTTAGGTTCATAGGAATTCATAGCCTATAGTTATCCTTATCTCAGATCACCAGCCCTAAGATCATGGAATGAACCACCTGGGGGTGGTGGTGGTAATAGGTCAGACCATAGACCACATCTTGCTGCTTTATTTGATCATCTTTCACATATTATTCCCAATAGAATACCCTGATAATGACTATTTCTCTTCATCATCTGTCCCTTAAATGTCACCTGATCACTTGTATGACAGGTCAAACAATCCCATGGAAGATGTCCCAGACCATCCAAGGATAAACACTACCTCTAACTTAGTGGAATAGAGCAATCCTTAGAGCCGCACACCACTTATCCTCTATCCATAGATGGTCTCTTGAAGCATATGACATGATCAGATCCCTGCAACTTCCATAATCTACCTTCTTCCAAGGTTTCAGATATAGGGAGACCACTACCAGCACCCACCGTCAATGCCTACTTTACCAGGAATCTATTCACAAGTAAGGTTTGATTCAAAACTCGAGCATAACGGGGATTAAAATAGATTTCATTGAAGCAGTAATATAATGGCCGAAACCCTTATCTATGGTATATTATCTGAGGAATGGATCTCACACCATATCTATTTAGTGTTGATAGAGAAATGTAAACCTCTCCGAATACCCTGCCACAGTCACACTACCCTACTTCATATGAAAAAGCTCTAGGATACACAATTATCACAATATGTTCATATAGATCTCCTAATTGAATATATAATTGACGTATGACTAATAGAGAGTTGTCTCATAGTATCACTGAGCGGTTAAAACCGACCATCTCCCAGTGGATCCTTAAATAAGACTCACAATGAGGACTTCCGTATGTTCTGCAAGTGTGCTCAAAAGGTGTAATACGGAAGTGACTACCTATTTCTAGTTATTAAAAACCTATTTTATGGATATACCCTTAAGATAGGTGGTCACTACCTCTAGAACTCAAGCAATGCACTCAGCCTTCATGTATCCTCACCCAAAACAATTATTGCTAAGATATGCTCAATGGGTGGTGGTACAACTGGTAAATGACACAGAGGTACAATCTGTGGTATAAGCACCTATATTAAAGCCCATTCACTTGATTTATCATCCTAATGATCACACAGTGTAATCGTGGCTAACAATCTTCACAAAGGTATCATAAAACAGTCAAGATACACCATAGTCAAAGAGTATATCTGGGGAGTTGACTCAAGAAAAACCTAGAAACCTAAACATATTCATAAATGATTCATGTATGTTTGTTTTATATACATCCAATGTCAATGTGTAATGAGTCAAAAGGTAGGTAATCTAAGTCCTGGTGTATGGATACATCGGTTGTCAAAAAAACACTGAAGATACATGACTGAAAGATGAACTTGAAACACTTAACAGTTTTTCCAAAACACCGATAACCAATATCGCATACATTGTCCATAATGTACAATTGAATCCTCAGATACCACTCTATCATTACCTATCCCAATGAGGAGTAAACCATGACTACCCCAAGCTCACATTTAATAATACAGGGGCAAGAGACTATGATAGATTTGAAATATCCCACAAATGAGAGGCATTAGGTTAATGTACCTACAAAAACCCACATCTCCAGTCCAATACAATGCTAAAATATAAAACAATTGGAACCAATGCATACATATGTCTAATATCCCACAATCATTTTATGATAATAAAGTACTGAAAGTGATAATGTTGAGAAAAAAAATACCAATGAATAATTGTAGAGAGTCCAAAAAACCAAGAAAGCGATAACTAATATAAAAAACACTTAGAGAAGAACTTAGTCAGTATATATCATTCTATGTTCCACCAGATACCTTGCCTCATAGGAAACCATCAAATAGGTCATTGTATTTATAATACGTGACTTGTGAAGGAAGATACCATGAAGGAGTGAGTATAATAAGTAGAAAACTACGAAAACACTAAACACATAACATCAGTAATACTATACTCATGACAAGTATATAATAATAAAATTAGAAACAAAACCCTAGATATAATTACTAAGGTCACTGCATCTCCAGGTAGTCATAACCAAACTTCTAGCCAAAATATTATTTTAAAATAAATGCTCATCTTGAGGGAAACCACTCCACGAGGAATTATATCACTAGAGACACTCATCTAAAATGACCTGGTCATTATCCCACACCCAAAAATAAACTCATTAGTTTTTGAATATTTTAATAATCAGGTAGGGGAGCACACACAAGGCAGCTGGTGGACACCACAAACCCAATATAGGTCAACTGAATATGTTAGAGATCATATAACAATGATACCCCAGACCATACTAAAATGACATACTATATGGTGGATCAATACCTTTGTCTTGTAGGTTAAACTAATTCCACGAACCCCATGAATAACTGTTGTGATAAATTTTTTCAAATTTTTTTTTATTTGTAGACAACTATTCTTTTGGTATAAAATTTATTTTTCTATTCAGGCATCAAGCCCAGTCGATCCAAATGTGTTTTCTAAAAAATTTCAATGTTTTTTGTTTTTCAAACCCAAATATAAGGGGGGGGGATTACATTATGAAAATCATTTTTTGGAAGATGGTTTCAAGAATCATTTTTTCTCTATGAGAATCACTACAGTTTGTGTTTTAGATCCATTAGAATCATATTCATATCATCTTATACAAAAGAATTGGAGGTAGAAATTTTTGAATGTGGGAATTTTTCCTTTTCTGTAATTATAGAAAGAAATATGTTTTTGAGTAAGAAATACATAATTTTCTTGAGTGAAGATATCGTAATGATACTAATATGGTTTTTTAATGAATGTGATGCTAGGAGTTAGAAAGTTCTCTAACTTTCTAATCAAAATTAGATGATTTTTGGATCAATAATTTCTTACACATAATGAAAACTATCATGATAAAATCCTTGGAAGAAATGGAGGAATCAGAAATATTATATAAATTCTAGAAATCATGAAAAATTATCCATTATATCCAAAATTACTAGAACAATATGTTTTCCGAAGTAAGAATGTGTGAATTTGATGATGTTTAAAGAAGCTTGAATTTTCTAAGTGGATTGATCATTGAACACTTTACATCATTACGGAAAAGTCATCTAAATTAAATTTTCATCATAATGAGAATTCCATCATAATGATATAAGAAAGAAATATAAATCATAATAAACTAATATAGAAAAAAATTGTAATGATATAAGAAAGAAATAAAAATCATAATAAGTTGACCAAGAAACAAAAATCATCAGGAGATGAGAACAAAACAAAAATCAGAATTAGCTGAGAAATAAATAGAAATCATGATGAGATAAAAAAATTAATAGAAATCTAAATGAGATGATAAAGAAATAGAAATTGTAATGAGATGAGAATGAAATAGAAAATGTAATGAACTAAAAAGGAAATTGATTCTTAATGAGCTGAGAAGGAAACATATTTGTAATGAGCTAAGAAGGAAACAAATCATAATGAGTTAACAAGGAAACATATTAGAAATGAGGTTTGATGGAAACATATTCATAATGATATGATTACTAAGTTGACTCAAAATAATATTTTAACATTTATATGAAGACTTGAATAGTTTAAGACATGAAATTAAATTTTTTATAAATATTGAAGGAATATACGAATGACTGAAGAAGTAAAGATTGATGTTTAAATGTGATTAATCTTAAATATTTTTAAAATGTGAGGAAGTGGGGAATGTTTTCAAGTTTCCAACTCTTATTTTTCAATGTTTCTTATAAATATTTTCTTAGAACAATAATTTATTTAAAATTTTACTTAAGAAGAAAAAGCGCAACGATAAAGAAATCAATTGAATATTTTTTCTGAATAGAGATGTCTTGAGGAACACCAAACAACAAATTTTTTTAGAATATTTAGAAATAACTAATTGAGGAAAATAATATTGAGTCGATCAAACAACGAAAGATTATATTTATCATTTGAGGAATATTTGAGCAATGCAGATCAAGAATGAATTCATCAGACGAAATTCATCAAATCCAACATCATCATATTGAGTGAATTAGGCCCAGCTTCATCAGATTGAAAAAATCAGATCTAACCAATTTCAAATGAGTTTTCAGACTAAGAAATTGTGGACAATTTTAAAATCAGTCATTATTATTTTATTTGACACAACTATTTTATAAAAAACATCGTAAACTGGGGGAACTAAGTATAATCTTTCATATTGGGATATATGAGTTCCCACAATCATATTCACTTCTTTATAATTGTTAATTTATATAGATCTATATGAGTGGCAATGGTAAAGAGGTATTTTCTCACCCTGAGTGTGAACCGTATAAATATGGTTTACTTTACATGATTTCCTATTTTTTCAGGCATGATTATTTACTAAAGGTTGATAAGGAAATAAATATGAATAGGTTGTAGCGGTTAAGTTTATAAAAGTTTTGGAACTCATGAAAAGTGAAAAATGGATTCAACCCCCAACTTAATTGTTATTAAATCCTTTGAAAATTATTTGGTATAAGAGGAAGGTTCCTGTATTGAATCCATTTCATAGATAATATAAATTCTTTAAATAGTAAAATAATTCATACATTTTATGGAAAAAATATTACGGATGAAAAAATAGGATTATTCCTTATCTTCAATCTCTTATCAAGGATGTTAATACTGCTAATATTAATTTTTCACCTATTTAGGAAGATGATTCAATGAAGTTTTCTTATAAAAGAAATATGGAAGTTTATAGAATGTCTAGAAATGAAATCCTTATGTCCTGATCTGAGAATTTTTATCCAAAGTCAGTGGGTCTCAATACATAAAAAAAGTATGTGGAAAAACAGGAATATATTTTCCTAGGGAATACTAAAGTGAAGTAAAAAATGATACAAATCTCGTTTAGTATGTATGAAGACATTAAAATGAGAGATGAAGACACTATTGATGAATAAATCACTAGGGTAATCGAAAATTTCCGAAACATCAGAGTATTTATGGTTTTCCAAAAAGATTATATAATTTCAAAGAAACATATGACAAATTTTTTGGACAGGTTTTATTCTAAAATTTTATCTTTACAAGATAATAATGTTTTATCTCTAGATGAATTGTATAAATATTTTTTGTTTCATATGAAATGAACAGAGATCCAATGATTAAAAAGAAGATGAAATATGAAATGGATTTTGATGCTACGAGAAAGATTAAAATCCAATATATTGAAGAAGTTAAACCTTGTGATTCCAAATATAAGGATAATTATGAATTGAATGATAATATTATATCTCTTATCTCTAAAAACTATCAGATAGGAAGAGTAAAATTTGGAGTTAAAATTTCTTGAAAATTTGTTAAGTGTAGTGGAAGCAGACACATTTCTATGCATTTTCCCAAGATGAAAGTTAGAGAATACTGAGATGATTCTGATGAAAAAACATATGGGAAGAAGCGGAATAAAAATGATAAAGAAGAATGTTATTATAAAAAACAATATGAAGTTTACTAAAAAATTAAGTAAATTATGTATGAAATTTGAATTATACTCAACTGAAAAAAATTCTTATGAAGATAAAAATTAAGAAAAATTTAGAACCTTCATTTAAAAAGTCGATAAAACAAAAGATTCTCCAGATAATGAATAAGGTGGTGAAGAATCTTATAGAGGGTCTCATCTTAGAACATAATTTCATTCATATTATGATAAAAACAAAACACTCAAGAAAGAAAATTAAGTAATGGAGAATGATTTCGAAGATGTTTATGATGGAAGAAATGTTAGCATCAAGTTGGATGAATAATAAAAAGAGGAGATATTAAGTTACAAAATTGAATTACTGAACTGGGAATATTTTTTAAAGATCATAGTAAGAAGATGGAAGCTATAGAAGAACAAACTAACAAGTTTCAATCAAAACATTCTATCTCCAAAATACCTTGAATAATATGTATAAAAATTTAAAAAATATATTCAAATTTAAAATTTGAGACATCTAAATTTGTGGAGAAGGCTCAATATGTGAATCAGGTGAAATCTAAAATACCAAAGTTAACATTTCATCATATTCTTTTAAAATTTCATGTTTAGGAAAAGGTATTTGGAAATCATAGGTGGAGAAAGGATGTAAGAAACCTATCAAATCTAAAAAAGTAGAAAACTCACTCAAAAGAAAAGACTTTCCACATTAAGTATTTTAGAGTTGAAAGAAGTAACCAACCTCAACAATGTTTATAGAGAGAATGATAATTATTGAATAAAAAACCCGGAATTAATGGCTATTGATGGTGTTGTAGAATATATGGGAATCAAGATTATAATTTTTGGCATAACTTATCTATACCAAGAATATGTTTTGAACAAATATTAATAAATATTGAAAGTTTAGTGAGTAACTTTCATAACTTATAGAAAGTTGAAAAGGTGAATTCTAAAGATGTTAGAACTTTCTAAAAAATGAATTTAAATGTTAAGAATTGTTTTTCGAATATGTGATCAGGCAGGTCATCATAAAGAAATATGTATGATACACTTTCCGAAACAAGTTTCATATTTTTGAAAACAAATATAATCTGAAAAGAAGAAAGTTGAGGAAAGAGATTTTTTTGTTGAGATAGATTTGAAAGAAAGTAAAAAACACACACCATTTATAATTGATATTGGTTGTTATTCACATATTATATTTTATATAAAAATCTTGAAACATGTTGGAAATCATTTTGGAGGAATAGTTACCTTTGGGAAGTATTATTCCTTAAAAACCAGAGGAATCTGAATGACTGAGATTGAAGTAGAAAAGTCAAAATATAAGGATGTTTTATTTTTTGATGGGGGTAAAACAGAATTTAGTATAATTAAAATTTATATGATTGAAAAAAAGTATTTTATAAAATATTTTTTCTCATCAAAATAGTGAAATATGGAAAAGATATTACAAAAGGAGAAAAAAAGTGGGAATCTATTCCAAATAGGCTAATTCAACAACTCATATTACTTCTATGTGGAATGTGAAAAATAATTATGACACTGAGAAATTTGTAACCTTGGAAATAAAAGTAAGAAAAAACATTCTAAATTTGATGCCATTTGGATCATTCTAGAATTGAAAAAAATGAATAATATGTTTGTTTAATTTGTCAAAAAGGGAAGATTACCATCAAAAGTTATAAAATAATTGACATTTAATCTACTAGACTTGTTGATCTTATTCATTCTGATTTATATTGGGCGATTATACATCAATAAAAATGATATTTATACTTTATTAGTTTTATTGATGATTTCACTCAGATGAAAAACATCTTGTTTATTAATCAAAATTCATAGGTTATGGAAATGTTCAATTTCTTAAAAAAATGATATTAAGAATGAAATAGGGGTTTCCACATAAATTTGATAATAGATAATGGTACTGAATTCACATGAAATGCGTTTGAAACATATCTGAGAAAACATGGTATAGAAAATTTGAATAGTTTTACCAATACTCTAGAAAAAATGGATTTTCAAAATGAAATTGTAGAATCTTGGTGGAAATGAGAATATTTATGTTAATGGAATAAAAAATTTCAAAATTCAATTAGATAGAAGCTGTTATTACAACTATACTTGTTCTATATAGATGGTTATTGATACTGGAAACCAACATGACTCCATATGAAATTTGTTCTAAAAAACCATTCATTTAAATACTTCAATGTTTTTGGAAATCTATGTTTTCTCAATATAAAAAACCTATATTTCAGAAATTTTATTGAAAATGCTAAGGAAAGAACTTTTATTGGTTGTTCAACAAATGGAAGATGTTATAATAGTCAGAATAAAAATTTAAAAATGTTGGTGGTCTCATATGATTTGAAATTAATTGAAAATAATAATTCTTTAACAATAGTTGTATAGAATTTAGTGGAGGATACACTAGATATTTCAAACAATAATGAAATTAAGTAAAATCATCGTTATAAAAATAAAAATATTTATTGTGATGAGGAAATTTCACTTGGGAAAGAAACATTGAAATTTACTACTTAAAACACATTAAGTCCAAAAACATTGTTGAAAATAAGAAGCGTCTAGTTCAGACTAGAATAATGTTGAGATTAGAAAATCAAACATCGGTTGTCTCAAAAGTTGAACCAGGATCAGTTTTATAAGCAATTGAATATAGGGAATGGGCGGAATTTAAGAATGGGGAGTTGGATTAGAATGAGAAGAATGAAACATGGGAACATGTTTCATGGAAATCAAATAAAAATTTTATCATAACCAAGTTGCTTTAAAAAAATATTATAAATTAACATAGATAATTTTCAAGAAAAAAGGATAGATTATTTTTAAAGGTTATGAACAGGTGGATGGTGAGTATTTTGAAGAATCCTTTTCCACAATTACATGTTTAGAAACGGTTATAATGTTTCTTTCAGTGACTGTACATTCTAATTAAAATTTATATTAGATAGATGTAAAGTCATCTTTTCTAAATGGTGATATTGAGTAAGAGGATTACATTTAATACCGTTTTTGGTTTATACTTAATGAGGATGGAAAAAAGAATTTAAACATTATAATACTTTGTGTGGGATGAAACAAGATCCATGTGCATGGTATTCAAAACTAGACAATTGATTGATAATACTAAATTTTTCTAAAGTAAATGTTGATAGACACTTATATGTGATAGATTTTGACTCTGGAACTCTAATTATATTTGTTTTTATAGATGAAATAATTTTTATGGGTATATAAGAGGTTTTTGTTATATATTTTCTGAAGAAATGAAGAAGAATTTTTAAATATCAATGTTGGGAGAATTATCTTTCTTTCTAGACATAGAAGTTCAATGAAAAAAATACATTTTATTATTTCTAGAGAAATATTCCATGGAATTTTTTAATTATTTTGGCATGAAAGAACCCAAATAAGTGTCCACCCCTATTTCAGTGAGCATAAATTTGAGTAAAGATGAATCTAGAAAAAGTTTGAATCAAGAATATTTTTAGAAGCTGATAGAAAGTATACTTTATCTTATAGCCTCAATTATTGATATTTTTTATGTTGTGGATTTGTTTTCTAGGTATAAAAGTAATCCAAAAAAATCATATAAGTTGGGAGGAAAACGATTTTTAAGATTTATCAAAGTAGAAACTTTACATGGGTTATTATACAAAAGAAATAGAGAGATGATGTTTCATGTGTTTAATGATGCTTATTGGGCTAGATATTGTAATTATATAAAATCAAACACATGATAAAAAAATTTCATGGGTAATTTTCATGTTTTGGAATAGTAAGAAAAATATTTGAGTAACTTTGACCACAGTTAAATCCAAACATGTTGCAGGTACTCAGGCTTGTACTCACATGTTGTGGATTAATGTCCAGTTTAAATATTTTATTGTAAACTTTCATTAATCATTAAGATAGTTTGTGATAATTAGAGTGAAATTTATCTTTTTAAATATCATGTCCAAAAATCAGGATCAAAACACCTTAACATAGAATTTAATATTAAAATACATAAATTTGATGTTGCTGATGTTTTTATTGAATAAATTTCAATAAAGAATCAGATTACTAATATCTTTACCAAATAAATGTTTAAAGTATGGTTTGTGGAATTGTGGATAAAACTTCATGTTCAACCTCTTACCATGACTTTATAATCCTAATAATAATGTACTCTCATCGTTCTTTGGATTAGGATGAAAGGAGGGGGGATAACGTAAAAACATTATACATTGTAATAATTTTTTACTTATCTTTATTTATTGTTCTAAATGTTTGGCTATTATAAAATGGAAGATAGAAAAATAGAAGTGATTGATACTTTGTCATTACATGGATGAAAAATTTTCTTGTCATCAACGGATAAAATTCTTTAAAAAATATTATTTTATCTAGTATTGTGGTGTCATGACACCCTTTTTTGAGAAACACATTGCTTTTATAATAGTCAAAAAAACATGAGTTGATTACCAAATATGAGTTATAAAAAACTACAGTGTTGAAAATGTTGTTAAAGAGGGTTTTTAAAAAATGAAAATGGGGAGATTAAAGAACCATTGAGATCAATTTTTTTAGAATTTTTTTTGTATTTATTTAAAACTAACATTTTTGTATAAGAATTTTTTTGTTATTTAGGAATCGGACCCAGTCCATTGTAATGAGTTCTATAAGAATGTTGAAAGTTTCTGATTGTTCAAAAACAAAATTAAAGGTGGAGTAATTTAATTTGAATATTTTATTTGGAAACTAGTTTCCAGAATCATGTTTTCGGACTAAGAGGCAGAAGACTCAGTGTATCAGATCTAATGACATTGGATTCGGATCATCAGATCCAATTGAATCAAAGGAGGAAATTGTTGTTTTATAGAAGTTTTACATCACCGTAATCAGAGAAAGAAAGAATTTTCTAATTTAAGAAGATAGTTGTTTGCTATATAAAGAATCCACAATGATGATGAAAAGGATTTTTGAATAATGTTAAGTCAGGAGATAGAAATTTCTCAAAATTTATAAGAAAAATTAGATGATGCTTTAGTAATAAAAAAGTTATTAAAAATCATGAAAACTGTCATGATAAAATCATTTGAAGAAATAGAGAAATTGTAAATATTACATTGATTCCAGAAGTTCAGACAAAGTCTCTATCGCATCTAAAAGTACCAGTCATATAAGTATACAGATGTAATAACTTGTGATGATGAATATGTTTCAATAAGTTAAAAGGTTATAGGTGAATTCATCATTGAATACATTCCATTATAATGGAAAATTCATCATAATAAAATTTTCATCTTAATGGTAATTCCTTGTAATGAGCGATGAAATAAATGAAAATCTTAATAAGCTATTAAAGTTACAGAAATCGTAATCAGATTAGAAAGAAATAGAAATATTATTGAGTTGAGAGTGAAACAGAAATCATTATGAGATAAGAAGGAAATAGATACCATAATAAGATGAGAAATAAATAGAAATTGTAATTAGATGAGAGAGAAACAAAAATGAGAATGATCTGAGAAAGATACATAAATCAAAATGAACTGAGAATGAAATAGAAAACATAATGAGATGAGAATGAAAGATAATTTTAATGAGTAGAGAAGGAAATAGATTCATATTGAGAGGATAATAAAAATATCATAACGAGCTAAGAAGAAGACAAATTCATAATGAGCTGATACAGAAACAGATTCTAAATGAACTGATTATGAAGTATAATATAAAAGAATATTCCATAGGTTGAATGAAGAGTTGTAAAGGTAAAAACATGAAATTAAATTTTTCATAAATCTCATAGAGATATGAGGAGGATTAAAGAAGTCAAAGTTTATGTTCAAGTGTGAGTGATATTCAGTGTTTTTGAAATCTGAGGAGATAGGGAACATATTAATGTATTACACTCTTGTTTTTTTTGAATTTCCTATAAATACATTCTTAGATAATTTTTTCATTATAACATTCACATAATTAGAAAAGTTGTAGTGTAAATGAAATCAATTGAAATTTATTTTTTCATAGATATATTATGAGGATCAAATATCTAAATGTTTGTTTATTAGATTGAGCATGATCATTTTGAGGAAATCAAATTGAGTCGATCAGACTATGAAAGATCTTATTGAGAATTTGATTACAGTTTGAGTAATGTAGATTGAGAATGAATTCATCACACTGTGTTCATCGGATGCAACATTATAATATTGACTAAATCAGATCCAACATCATCAGATTGAGAAAATTTGATCTAGGAAAATTTGAATAAGGATTCGAACTAATAAATAGTAGAATAGTATCAACTAATAATATATTCATATATTCGGATCAATTGTTTTATAATAAAATATTTTAAACTGATAGAAGTCGGTATATTCATTCCTATAATGAGATTGAAGGTATATAATGTGAGTTTTCACAAGTTTTATTCGCTTATTCATAATACTGAATTTCTATAAACCCTTAGTTAGAGGCTATGTCAAGGATGTAGGTTCTCACACTGATGTTGAACATGTAAATCATGTGTGCTTTACTTTCTTTCCTAATTTTGGTTAAATTATTTTTTCCCAAAAGTTAATAAATAAATAAATTTTAACAGGTTCGGGGGGTTTTGTTTCAATAAGTTTTAGAACTCATAAAAAGTGAATAACTGATTCTACCCCCATTATGAGTTTTTATTTGATCCTTTAGAACTTCACCCCACCAAGGGTATAAAAAGAAATGATAGAGGATCACACTTTGGTCTCATTGAGGGACACCAGAAACTCTATTTGAGACCCATCCTCCTGAGGAGATCACAATCCAAAGATGTCGATGTAATTACACATTGTGCCCTTATATGGATAGACCAAGGGAACACAGTCAACCGATACTAGTCCAAACTGAAGAAAAGATGGGCTCCAAACACCCTAAGGGGGGTACAGAGTGTGTACTGGTGGTACATGGTGTTTCTACCCAACCCATGGTCTTCTCATGTGGTTATTCCTCAAAGAGAATGTAAACTTAAATGTATGTGGAATTTATATAATTATACAAGAAATGTAGAGTTCTTTCTCAACCCTACCCATGCTATTTTCCCATGTCCGATTATTCAGCTCTACTTGGGTAATCTAGTAATGTACATGTGTCCTAGCCTACCTATTCCCATGTATCCTTTAAAATACATTTCAATCAAACAAAACAGGTAACATGTTGTGTGATAGGGGTGATATGGCTTGTGATATTTTTCTCTCTGTAGAAACCCTAGCTCCCTATAAGGGCATCCCACATGGAATGTAATTGTAGATAATATGTTTTGTAACTTTGTATTTTCCAAATCAATCTCGTTCACCTCTATGTCTTCCTCCACACCGCTATCAACACTATCCTTACTAGAAATCAAGGATCTGTGGTCGGATGACCTGTATCATCATTGCTCCCCCTGGATACAAGTTTGGGTCTACTCCGAAAATTTCATGGTTAAGCATCTATCATTTACATGTGTCAAAACTATGAATAACTAAATCCTTTGATCCATACATTATATAGTTGTTCATACTCTATTGTCATTTCCCCTTTATCACACCCTCTATCACAAACGTCTCCCATGATATTGATTTTGTACACCAAACAATGGCCACATAGCGATCAAATAATATATATTCCTTGAACCATTTCCCAAATAATATACCATTGATGAATTTGAAAATATAAGGGTAGAGATTCATAAACTACAAGATGTGTGGAATAGACCACATCCTTTGTTTGTTTTTTTAATGATCTGTTGTAAAAAAAAGTGAAAAATAAAGAGAAAATTAACCAATGAAAAATAAAATAAACCATAAATAAAATGAACCACTGATGCATGAGTTAATTATTGTTAGAGGAATTGATCCACATTCGAATGGTATAAGGAATGATATTAAATATAAAATATCAAATATACTACCTAGTGTTTGGATCAATCACTAACAAATAACGATTCCATGTTTTGGTTGTTGGTGAGATCCATGAACATTTATGGTTCAAAGATCCTCAATCTGATCTCGATTCAATGTTATTCACCAAGATATCCTTCAATGCTCCTCTCAAATTTATTCTCTCAATTTGAATTTTTATGCAGCTATCCCTGCAAATTGGCCATAATTGTACATATGTAGGTAAAAATTCCTTTTTAGGCATAAATAATTTATTATATTGAATTAAAGTTTAAAATCGGATTCATAAACCAGAATTTCATTATTTTAAATTAATAGTTACTAAATAAATTTTAAAACTAATAAAAAATAAAATTTTATATAATAAATATTAGAAGATAAAAAAAGTTTTCAATAAAAATTAGTATATTTTTCTATTCATTGTAAAATCAATCCTTACATAAAAATATCAAAAAATCATTATAAGATAATTTTTACATGATGAATAAAAAAATAAAATTCATATTTTCAAATTAAAATTCTATAATTTGAAATCCAGACTTTTATATAAGACCTTATAAGAAAAAAGGTTAATAAAACTATTTCATTTTTGTTTTGAAGGTTAGTTAATTAATTTATATTGAATATAGAATATTAATGTATTATAAATAATAAATATGATAGAATTTTATTCTATCATTACATGGGATGTTACAACATGATCTTTTTGGAGATCAGCCTCAACATTACTAGCTCGTGGGTTGTTCAAGAGCAGTTTGGGATTTCATGGTCGCTACTACAGATTATCTTTCTATACATTCTATTTATTTGGTAGTTTTTATTCTATATAAAATTTCATAAATGTGCATGGAATCTTTTACATTATTTTTAACATTAGTAGTCTATTGGTTTTACCTTATCTCTCTTCCGTAATTTTATTCATTAATGGTAATGCCTCCCATATGAGACTATAATATACCCTTAGTGTTTTTAGCTAACAGTAGGTCTATTAGGGGTGGGATTCAAGAACCATTATCTCAATTATATCATTTACAACTCAGGGGGGATTCATTTTTGTGGAGGATTTGTGACACAATCCACCATATATTACCCTTTTCCTATTTCATTACTGATTGAAAATTATCTTTTTTATTATCAAAACACATTTTTGGAGAATGTGAGAAACCACAAGATTGAAAAACTAAAACAAAAAAAATCAACGAAAGAGGATAACCTAGGTCAATACTATATGATATTCCCCTTCCCAGAGATTACATCATGATGAAAAGGCTTCACCATCGCACAACCACTCAAAAAGATATATCATGCTGGTTTGCATGATCCTGGTACCGATGGTAGAGACATACCCTCTAAAGCTTCCAAATCCAAATGGCAAGCTAAAGTAAAAGATTCCTGCTCTAGAGCTCATCTAATGCAGACCCATGAAGTTTATTGGTTTCAAACACATCCAAAATTCTATAGTAAATCTACATTCTAAAAACCTAGTTTTACAGAATCCAGAAACATCCACTGATGTTTTCAAAATTCCGATCCAAAAGCATTATCCAAAGAAATATACCCAGATCCACCCAAAACTAACAACACCAACAACAGAGTCATCCAAACAAAAATCACAAAAAAAAACATGTCCAAAGACGGAAGATTCATCCAAAATATGAACAATAGATTAACAAGGACAATAGAAAAACTTCACTGATCCACCATTGTTGGAATCACAAAACCCCCAAAAAGAATTCAATGTCACTGCAGATTTGGACCATGCCATCACTGTAATTTCAGTGTAGACTGACTACAAAACATAAATACTAATTAAAAACATGAACCAAAAATACCTCCAAGTTTCACAACCAAAATTAAAAAAACATAGAAAAAATAAAAAAACACGAAAAATAGTCACCTGAAAGCCATAAAATCCTTTCACAAGAATGAACCAAAAAACCCAATAGTCGCCTTCAGGAATGCACATGGCGACTAGATCAACCCCATGCACCCACAACAGGTATAGAAACATGACCAAAATCTTCATCAAAACAGCTATAAACTCGAACATTGGACCCTCACTACACCACAATGTTAATCCCTATCCAAATCAAAGGGTAGGGAATGAAACGGATAAGAATCGATAAGATCACTGAGATGTTCCAGCCCATGGAGCTGCACCACGCTGCCACCTGAAGAGACACCACACACCAAAAGTTGACCTGACCGAAGCATTGAAGAGTGGAATAGCTGATACGAAACTGGTGATAAAGACAACGGTGGGGGAAACCCTAGTGTGTATCCCCTTACGTGCGCATTAGGAGAGAAACCTATTTCATTACTGTGAGACCCCAATAATTATAAAATAATAACATTCAATTCGATAATCTATATGACACGCTACCCCAAGAGTAAAAAGAAATATAACATCCAAATACTTGATAATATATATACAAATTTAAATAAATTCAACCTATTTTGTATCTTTCAATGCATGAAATACTGAGTTAGGTTTCATTACACATAAAATGACTTTCTTCAATGGCGTGTATTACTTGCAAGATCAAGTATTACCAAATACTATTAATATTATTATTTAAAATGATAATTATATCCTAGAAAATAAATTGGAGGTTGTGAATGGGATTAAATAACTTATGAAAATATATTTATGAATTCATTGGTTTCCAATTTATTAAAAATGAATATAAAAACCAATTGAATATAAAGTAAATGTTTTAATAAAAAATTATAATTATATTCGAAATGAACATTATCATAATAAATTATATTAATTACTATTAGTAAATTATTTTAATGAAATTTATATATTATATATTTTATAAACTATATTTACAATCATCCAATATATTTTATAGTCATAAGATAAGAATAGATCTATATTTACACACACAAAGTTATATTTTTCTAAAGGCACTTTTTCTGACTTTTAATGGTGTACATGTTTTAGAAGTAAAATTTTATAATAATAATAATTTAGTTTTAAAAATTAAAACTTATTTTTGAATTCTTAATTTAAAAATCATATTAGGTTGAATTCTCCCTTTTCAAAAATTACAAGAGTGCCTCCCACCCCACTAATAAAAGGACACTCTATCTCCTCCTCTCATAAAAAAATCAAACCACATTGGTTCGGTAATTAACAACCCAAATTACTAACAAAATTATCTACCCTAATTATATTAACCTTATTTTGTGTAGAAATACATCTTTTGAAGGCTTTAGTTAAAAACTAAGGACACTCGGAGAAGAGGTAATGGTCTTCTAAAAATGTTTTTAATATATTTCCTCCTCTACCTAATTAATTTTCTATTATACCATGATAATATAATAACATAAGTATATTATATATTCTTTTATATTGTTATGTTTTGTTTAAAACCTAAAACTTCACACACTTTCATAAATTTTTTTACAAAAATCATCGTTTGTGTGTATGACAGACTACTGCCTCGCAAACCGATGTCATTCGTTTCTTCATAACGATCATTAAAGGTTGGGAATAACTACTTATTTATAGTTTATATATGATATATATGATATTAAAAATGTAATTTTTTTCTATTTTTATATCATATATACCTATATGTTTTCCATTTTTTGGAATACGATATCGTCGCTGATGTTTAAGGCGGACTACCGCTAAACAAAATGATGTGATTTTCTCACTATTTACATAGATTGTATAAAGGATGGATTTAATAAAAATAGGGGATATATATAAAATAATAATGATACTAGAATGATAATATATATATATTTTTTATTTATCTTTCTTTTAATATTACAATATTATGTAAATAGGGTTCATGTGTAGGTATGACATACGGTCTCCCTGAATGGTGTATTTAATAATCTATCACTAAATTTTATGGATTATTATAAATACATATATAATTAATAAATATTATATTTACTCTTTATTTTAAATTTTTGATATTATTAAATCCTGGTCAATGTAATCGGAACAAAATAATAAAAGTCAAATATATAGTCGAAAAATAATGAAATTAACACCATATACAATAAAAAAATGAATGATTATTAACGAATAGGGATAAGATGTTATAAAAGAATAATATATGATATTAAAAATATTAATATGGTTCTAGTGTATGTTAATATCATTCTTAAAAGCTTTATACAATAAGTTAAATAGAATTCAACCAAAAAGAATTACAAGGTACGGTATTTCTTAACTCAATCACCACTCATTTGGTCAAACTTCTACTTCATTGATTATGTCACAATAAGAATATTTCTGTAATGAATTCTGATTATAATATGTGTTATTTACCCATTTTATGGTGTATTTATAGTGGATTCATATAATTTATTTTTTTATTAATTCTCAATTCAATGTTATAATCATTTAAAGGGTTTATTTCACAATCACATTCTAATCAAAACTATTTAGTCTGGAATATGATTTGAAGAACATTACATGAAAATTTCCTAATAAAAATATACACTTTCTTATACTATGGGTATTAATGTACTCTTTCAAATAATATTACCATTTTCCCACTCTTTGGTACATAAAATATATTATGAAATGATTTAAAAAAAAGCCAACTTCATTTTTCTCTTTAGTTAGAAATATGTTTTCTCCCAATACGATGTTTTCTAAAAATGTCAGAAGAATGTTTTAAACATTCCAAGATGTTTTTTAAATTAATTTTCAACCATTTTTCTCTTTACACAATGTTTTAAAAAGAATCTTTTTTTTTCAAAGAAATTCCCATTTGGCCATTAACAAAAAAGTGAAAGGAAATATTGTTTTAATATGTATGGTATGAATGGAATTTCTAGCCTTCATGACCAAATTGTTTTTAAATATATTTCATAAGTTTCATTGGTTATTCTAAAAGGAAATAATTTTTCAAAATTGTTTTTTGAAATTTCTGTTTTAACTGCGATTTTGGAAGAAAATGATTTCCAAAATATTTTTCAAAATAAAAAGGTTATTTTCCATAAGAATGTTTTTAAAGATAATTTTATGGTATTTATATTCATAAATGAAAATAAAACATTATTCTTACTCCAATGGTTAAATGTTTTATTGATATTATAATTATTATTTCTATGGATGGTTTATGATTAGTTTGGATGTTGACGTATGGTTTTGATACCATTTCCATACTAAAATAAGTAGTTTATGGTTATATTTACTAATTGGGGAAGTATTCAGATTTTGTATTCAAGGTTATCAATATGAATGTTTATGATTTTTATGTTTCACCCATTTCATATTAGTGATGAAATGATCTTTCTATGTGATGTGTGGGAAACTTTATAGGCACTCAATTCATTGGTAGGTCTCATGAAATAAATCAGACAGGGTTATTCGTCCAAGAACTTAATCATTTATTTATATATCATGGAATATAAACTTGAATTGATATCTTTACATGATTTCCTGACAATATGTCTGGGAATGAGTCACTGATTACATGTATTGGAATGAGGCCTTGATGATGTGTTTAAATGTCCATCTGTATATATTGCTTCATTATGAATTCAGTTTTTGATATGCGATGTAAAAATTCTTTTAGTTATAACATGCATGGTCAAGTTCCATGCTCGTGTAATTATTTTAATATAACATGTATTCAGTTATTTACCTATATATATTGATTCTACCTTATCTTACCATGATAGTTATTCTATTTAAATGGAATGTGTCCTTAGTTTTTTACATTTAAATATTTATTATACATATTTATTCCTGATAGAATCCATAATACTTTACCCTTACTGATCATTTTATCTCACCATTATTTTTTTCCTTTCTTATAAATCCATTATGTTTACAATGTTTGATATGAAGGGAATAATTTTATTCTTGACAAAATATATAGTAATTTTTTTATTAAAATGTAATGTAATTATATTGTATGTATCTAGTCTAACAAGACCAATATACAATTTGGTTCTTCATGATTCATTTAATTGTATCTTATGACAATGTAATGGTATCATGAATCAAATCTAGGCTTACGGGTGTGGGATCACTGTAGTCACCTTGCTAATGTGAGGGTCTTTTTTAAATCTCATTTCCATTTAAATTTACATTTCCATTCTAGAATTATTTCCAATTTCTAATTTCCTATTCCAATATTGTTTGTAAATCAATCTATATTATATCCATATGATATCTTATATATTTTTTTACCCTATTTTACTCATATTATTTTCCTTTCCTAAGTCTGTATTATGATTAAAAAATCTTGTATTCATAAAATTCTATATCAAAATACCAACGTATAAAATGTATTTAAGATGTATGATTTATTTATTGATTATGGATATATAGTTGGTGGAGACTCTCTCAGGTAATATGTAAACTAAACTCAACTTTGGAACATACTCACCATTTCCCTCAATGCATTCCAACGTAGAAGTATTTCCTTGTAAAAATTTCATATCCCCAACTCATATAAATTTCTTTTTGTTTCACACTCCTAAATTATTGATATATATATATATATAGTAAATTACCCAAAATCATTGATAATTATAATCATTTTATGTATCCAATAACTATAATTTTATTTCATTTATATGATTAGTGTATTTATTTGAAGACTTCATATCACTAATTATCCCATATATGAAACATGAAAATTGATATTAGATTCATTTTTAATTCACTTAATGTGTAAATATATTTATATACTTGTATAATACTTGGTTATATACATGAAGATTTTAAAAGATAAGCTTTATTGAGAAATAATCAATGTATTTCTATGTTGTTCATTATAACACATTTTTTCATGTATTACCCATATACATTAACAATATAATGGAATTAATTAATCTATTACATATTGAGTGAATGTAAAAATATATAGCCCCTCCATGCACTTGTATTTTTGATGAGACAAAAAATATTGTGTTATAAGTGAATTAATATATGTTATGTGTTGGTAGAAGACATGAATGTTTTGTTTTTTATAACCAACATTATGTATTCCCATAATTTTAATAACTTTGAGATCATCCAATTTCATCCATGTATGTAACACCCGAATCTTCCACGGTACATTTCCCTTTGAACAATGAAATAGATTTCATTGTACCCATATTTGAGATTCTAGCACACCGCGACCAATCAAACTAGACGTTATGAATAGTAATACCCACTTTTTTGAATTTTACAAATTTTATTTCTCAAAATTAACATCATTTTTGAATTCAGAATTTCAAAATTTACTTAGGGTGAATTTTTTGTATTTTACTGAAAACATTCAATTTTTGATGAATAGTAAAAAATACTATGTTATTAGTTAAAACAAAAATTTTATTTAAATAATTATTTATTTTATTTAAATTTATTTTTTTGTAAAACTGGATACTTAATAACTATATATGTTCAATGTAATTGATTCGATTCATTTTATAATAAGCTACGATATATAAAAAAATTATTGAAATTTTTACCGTCTTTTACCCCCCCCCCCTCCCAGGTGCATTTGCAAATTTGAATTAAATATAATTTTACCGCTTCAGTGAGTTTAATTTAAAAATCTGAGAGAAAAAATTGGTATAATTAAGTAAAATTTGGTTCAATAAGTTGAAAATAATTTTTTGTGAATAATAAGTTTTGACTTTTATTAACCACAATTAAATGTAAATAGGGTAATTAAGGGTAAAAATGATATCATAATTACCCTAACAGATGTCCTAATTCTATTGGATAAGTTTAAATCGACCAAAAACAACCTCAGGAATAAAATATGATCCCATTTGGTTCACTGAGATTAGATTAGTACTTTTTTACTTTTTTTTATTTAAAGAAGAGTTAAAATAGTTAAATTCAATGTTTAATAACTAAACCATTTTTAATATAGGGTTAGACAAAATATAAATTAGACTATAAATATTCATTATAAATCTAAAAATATTTCCTACATAATGGTATTTTATTTGTAATATTTATACATTAAAAAATTTAATTAATTTATGAAACAATGATTATGCAGTAATTGCCTTATTAATAAAAGATTAAAATATTTGATATTATAAATATCCAAATAAATGTAAGTTGAGTGTTTTGATGGCTTAAAATAAATTTATTTGTTAATATGACATGTCATGGTTTATTAAATAATTTTTTTTCTAAAAAATCATTTTGTTATTATTTTCACATAAACCAAATACTAAATTGTGTCAAAATTGACATAATTAAGTTTTTACAACAAATAATATATTATTAATTGATTTAATATTCAAAAAAATAGAAAGATCATCCAATGTACTTAGTAAAGGTTATGTATTTTAATAATTAACCAATTGGGGTACGATTGGATGTTTATAGTAAGTTGATGAACTATATAATATAAAAATAAAAAGAGACATGGTAAATGACTAATTATTTAACTAAGAGTTAAATCTAAAAAGATAAGGATAATATGGTGACCTAAACCTATATAAAACCTATAGGTTTAGAGGTTTTAGACCCATACCAACCGTATCCTCTAAATAAATCATTTTGGAGGCATTATAAACCGAATATGATTTTATTATAAAATAATATTTCAAGCATTTCCTAAAGTGACCCTCACCTCTCTTATAAAAGGGTACATCCTATTCTCTTAATTTTACACTTCCAAATCCATTTGGATCAGCCAAAACCTACCCAAATATCCTCTAGAATCCTCCCCCTTTATTCTATATTCCTTAGTTTGGTCATAAATCCAACCTAAGTAGAACTTCTGATCAATCAAAAGGAAGAACCCGAAGAAGAGGTAAATATATCATCACCTCTTTCAAGTTTTTTTATTCATCAATTTCCTATTTCTTGGTTGTTTCCATTCTAAAATAATTACTCCATAATATTATATATACTTTTCTGTCATTATAAATATCATACAACCATATTCATTATTCTATACATCGAATAAATGACAAAGTAATTGTACGTCCGTATGTACGGCTTACCGTCTCGACGTCATGGTGTAGTTTGTTATTCAAACACTTCATTATTTTGGATGGGTATAATAATGAATATAATTGATTTAAATAATAAATATAACATGTTAATTATTCTTTATATATTATATACCATCCAATTACATGTGATTTCACTATCAATATAATGATATTTTTGGTCGTGCGTACTTACAGATTACAGTCTCCATGAACGCGACGAGATTCATTCCCCATCATAAAAATTCAAGAATAATTTTCATTTTATGATTAAAAATAATTTTTATGAACATAATATAATACTGTATATTAATCAAATACATCTGATCCATAAAACACATGGCTTACGTAACCAAACATATAAAGGAAAACGAATCAGTTAACACCCGAAATGATGATACTACGAAAATAGTATTAACAATGCAATATTAAATTGGCATATATAATATCATATTTATTTTTATTTTTCTTGTATAATTTAATAACAATTATTTAACTATTATGAAGGATTTTAATGTACCCTCAACTAAGGAAAAGTACATGGTAAGGGTTAATTTCACAATATCTTTATTATCCGAGGTTGTTTTTACGTAAGTTTCTACTGGGACCTTATTATCATCCACAACCATGTTTTCTTAAAAATGTAATTCAAAATAATTTTACTATATAATATACTATGGTTTAAAGTCATTTATACCCTTATTTTACCATATATGTTTAGAAATTAATCTTTTCGTCATTTTCTAAACAAAGTACATTATGACCTTTTCGGAAAAATTAAGGTAAGAGTGTCTTTTTTTATCTTATATGACGGGTGTGGCTATTTTCAGCCATTATATCATTGTCAAAACTTCCAATACAAGCTTATAATAATATTTTCATAATAAATTTTTTCTTTTATAAGTATATGACTTTTAAAATATTTCAAAATAGATAGATATATTTCTCTAAAAAAAAATTGATTTAATCTATGTCAACATATTTTAAAGAATTTTAAGCTTGTTTGAAGTTGATTTATTATGATATAAAACTTATATATTGTATTGTAGGTTTTGTCATATGTTTGACTGTGGATGTGTTATTTTTATACCACTCATGGTTTATGGATAATGTATTGACATTTCATATGCTATTTTTAACACTAATGTTTATGTTATGTTTAAACATTTTCATATGAGGAATGCATTGAACTTAGTAAGTGACTGGTGGAGCTTGATATAACTCCTCAATGCATCAGTACGTCTCATAAGACAAACTAGTATCTTGGCACAAGGCCTTGAAGAAATATAATTTGTATTATTGGCATAAGGCCTTGACTATGTGGTTATGAATTCTGTCAAGATGCATTCCATTATTATGAAAGTGGCTATTGAGATTGCATGTGACTATTCTACTAGTAGAATATCCATGTGAATAAGTAAATTTCATTATTTTGTTTTATCTTTTCCATATTGTGATGAAGATTATGTTTTAAATGCTTTTTTTAGTCTTATACATTGCATTAAATGTTTATGCTTATTTATGAAATTTTCCTCTATATTGTTATCCTTACTGAGAATCTGAGCTCACACCTTTCTTTGTTTTATATTTCCTAGGTGGTGAAGAATTATTTTATGGTTTACTTGTAGGGATATGATAAGGTTATAAATGTGTTCAAAAGGGGAAAAATGATTTTGATGTTTTTATTTCATGACGTAATGTAAAACTTATGAAAGTATCCAGTACTTCCAAGGATACTAAACTTATAAGTCTTTTGATATTTGATCCCTTGAGATCATGAAAATGTTATGTAATAATTCACTGACTCTTGGTAATTGGGGTCGAGGCATTACAGTTTTTATTATAGGAAGTTTAGTACAAACCTTGGAAGCTATATTTAGAAAAACTCTGATTAGATAACATTACCCTAAGATAGACATTGAGGGTTAGTATAGAAGAACTTACTAGAAATTTGGTAATGTAGAGATTTTGTGAGTTTTACAAGAAATTCATCCCTATCTCGATACGAACAGGTAAAGTCGGCTCTGGCACAGATGTACATAGGGGTAAAACCTAAAAACACCACTTTGAGCTATACCCGAACGAGAACTGGTACACGACAACAGGCCTTGCTACACTCTTGGTTACGACACTCCCGAGGGATATGATTAAGATATTTATAATTTTATTAAAAAAACATTATGAAGGGTTTATGAGTATAAAATTCCTCATGGAAATCATTTTTATGATTATGTACTATGTCCATAAACAGTTCAATTTATGTTATGTGTTTTAAAAGTTTGGAATTATGTATTGTGATTCATAAATTAATCTAATGTATTCCATTATTTATAAATGGTGCCTAGTAAAAGGAATGGAAAATTTATCAATGCATGTAATCCATATAGGGATTTCCCTCCTACTCAATATAATTATTATGGATCTTGTGAAGTAACTGGTGCTGATCGGCTTATCACCATACTGGGACAACTCCCACAGGTTATGAATAATAACATTACCTGTATAGGGCACCCTGATCCACAACGGGGAGGATCAATTTTAGACCACTTCGGGAGGCAACAACAAAAAACATTAAATGGGAGTAAAAATCCATTAGTAGCTGATCAATGGATATATTCCTTAGAGAAAATATTTTGTGCTTTGGGGAGTAGCGGAAGGGAAAAAGTTATCCTGGAAGTTTATCACCTCCCGGGAGATGCTGACCAATGGTGGTCATTAATCCAAAACACAAATGAAGATAAATAAGTATCAAACATGGAATGGAGGGAGTTTAAATATATTTTCATAGAAAAATAATTTCCTTGTGACCATTGAGCAGATATGGAAAGACAATTTCTGAGTCTGAGGCAATTTGAGGATGAGAATGTCGCAAAGTATGAGGCTAACTTTACAAGGATAGTAAGGCATGCTGCCTATAATATACGTCACCCAAGGAGTAAGATTGATTGATTATTTTATTTTTTAAAACAATTTATCCGTCAAGAATTAGTCTCACAATCAATCTTATCATACGACGATATTTTCTGATGTGCTATGAAGGAAAAAAAGAATTCTCTATGTCTTGAAACTTTAAAGCCAAGAAGGAGAGGAAGAGATCTTATGAACACTCTAGAAATAGAAATAAGGGGAATAAGGGAAAATTTTAATATCCATCTTGTGGTAAATGTGGGAAGAAACACCGTGGTACTTGGCTGAAGAGAATGGGAGTCTGTTACAAGTGTGGTGAAAAAGGCCACCAAGCTCGTGATTGCAAGGGAAAGAAAGAGGTTGTCAATGATGAATGCTACAAATGTAGAGAAAAAGGACATTATATAAATGAATGTCCTAAGAGCCAAGGAAACTTACCTAAGAAATGGTCAATGAAGCAAGTCCAAGCTTATGCGATCACTACAACTGAGGTTGAAGCTCCAAAATATGTAGTGGTAGGTAATTTAATTAATTCCTCATGTTTAGCCAATGCTTTATTGGATTCTAGATAATTTAATTGGTTCATATCTTCCCAGTTTGCAAAGAAAATTATATTTTTTCAATTTGACTTAAGAAGGGAGTGGTCAGTCAAAACACCTAAGGGAAGTATAATCGCAACAATGTTTTGTGAATCAGTTCTCATTAGGACATATAAATATTTTTTATCTGTTGATCTCATCGTCATACCCATGATTGAATTTTATATAATCCTTGGAAGGTATTGGCTTTCAGAAGATGATTAAAAAAATTATTTTAAGAAAAATGATGTTATAATTATTGATGATAATAATGAGTACCTTATCTTTAGAGAAGAAATGTTACCACCTGATTCTTATGTCGATCCACCCCCAGTAGCTCTACTAAATTAAATTATAGGGGAATAAGAGAATGAAATAACTATGGGTGAGGAAAAGAATGTCCGAATAGGAAATGTACCTATTGAGCAAGAATATGTTGACGTGTTTCTATAGGATTTACCTAGAAATCCTCTGTAATGAGAAATTGATATTTCCATTGATTTAATTCTTGGTTCGAGGTCCATATCAAAGACCCCTTATAGAGTGGACACTATGGAATTAATGGAACTGGTGAAACAACTATAGGAATTGAGTAACAAGGGATTTATTCTCCATAGTGTTTCTCCATGGGGATCCCATGTCCTTTTTGTTAAGAAGAAATACTGATCTATGAGGTTTTGCATTTCCTACTAGGAGATCAATGGTAGAACAATGAAGAAAAAGTATCCCCTACCTCGTATAGATGATTTATTTGACCAACTTCATAGAGCTCAATATTTTTCAAATATTGACCTTTGCTCGGGATATCATCAGTTGTGTGTGAAGAAAGAAGACATTCTGAAACCTGCAATTCGAACCAGGTACAGGAATTACGAGTTTACCATAATGCCTTTTGGATTGACTAATACACCCTCTGTCTTCATGGATCAAATGAATAGTGTTTTCAAGGAATATTTTGATGACTCTGTAATGGTATGTTTTGATGATTTTATGGTATAATAAAAAAGCTACGAAGATCATGAAAATCACTTGCTCTTAATCCTAAGGACTCTAAGAATAAATGAATTAAATGGGAAATTTAGAAATTGTGAATTTTGGATTCATGAGATTTCTTTTGTTGTCCAAATTGTCTCTAAGGATGGAATCTCTGTTGATTCATTAAATACTAAGGAAATCCAAGAATGGCCAGCACCGACTATTATAACTAAGGTATGGATTTTTATTGGTTTGACAGGTTATTATTGTTGTTTCGTCCAGAATTTATCCCGGTTGGTTAACCCATTAACCTAGCTCAGACGTAAAGGGGTGAAATTTGTTTGAAAAAATGAGTGTGAAGAATGTTTTGAAGAACTGAATAAAATATTATCCAATGATTCAATCTTGACTATACCATTAGGGGACGATGGGTTTGTTATTTATGGTGATGCTTCAAAGAAAGGACTTGGTTGTGTCCTTATTTAGAATGATAGAGTTATTGATTATGCATCATGACAACATAAAATTCATGAGTAAAACTATCCTACTCATGATCTTGAGAAAGAATCTATATTCTTTGCTTTGAAAATGTGGAGACACTATCTCTACGATGAAAAATGTGAGATTTATACTGATCACAAGAGTTTGAAGTATATTTTCTCACAGAAAGAACTCAGCATGAGGCAAAGATGATGTCTTGAACTACTCAAGGATTAAGATTTCACTATACACTACCACACGGGGAAGGAAAATAAGGTGGAAGGTGATTTTATTAGAAAGGAACATAGAGTTTTGAACAATATGAGAGTTGAAATGGATCCTATTTTCATGGATCTGGTAAAGATGGATATAGGAATAACCATGGAAGGTGAAACATCAATACATTTTCAAATGGTTGCCAAACCATTTTTACTAGAAATGATAAAGAGTTCTCAGACTGATGAAAAGGTGTTTCCAAAGATAATTAAATCTATGAATGATGGGAGATTGAGTGACTTCATATATAAAAATGGAATTTTGAAATTTGGGAAGAGACATTATGATCTCGACATACCTGATCTAAAAAGGGAAATTGTTGGATGATGCTCATAGCTCCAATTTCTTTATACACCTTAAGAGCACCAATATGTATAGAGATTTGGAAGAACATTTTTGGTGGGACAATGTGAAGATCCAGATTGCTGATTTTGTGTCAAGATATATGGTTTGTCAACATGTGAAAGCTAGAAGGAAACATCCTAGAGGAGTCATGAAACCTCTTCCCATACTTGAGTGGAAATTGGATAATATAACGTTGGACTTTGTCATGGGGCTACCAAAGACCCTTATAAAGAGTGATGTAATATTGTTCATTTTTAATCATCTTACCATGTAAAGACATTTAATTCCTATAAGAGAAGATTTACCACTTGAACGTATGACAAGACTATATATTAATGAAGTTATAAGACTTAATAAAGTACCCCTATTGATTTTTTCTGATCACGATCCCCATTTTACATCAAGAGTATGAACAAGTCTTCAGAAGACCCTATATAATGAAATTCATTTAAGCACTTCCTACCACCCTCAAACCGATAGACAATCAAAATGAACTATTCAAACCTTATAAGACATGTTGAGATCTTTCTCACATGACTTTCAGGGTATGTGGGATCAATATTTACCTCTGGTAGTGTTTTCCTATAATAATAGCTTCCATTCATGTATTCTAATGGCACCATATGAAGCGTTATATGGAAAGAGATGTCATGCACCAACTTGTTGGGATGATGTTGGTGAAAGAACACTCGTTGGCCTAGAACTTGGTGAAGAAACAATGGAATAAGTGAAGGTTATCCAAACCCACATTATGGTTGCTCAATGTGGGCAGAAGATCTATGCCGATAACCGAAGGAAGGATTTGGAATTTCATGTAGGATACCCTGTTTTCTTGAAGTTATCTCCATGGAATAGAGTTATACGATTTAGTAAGAAGGGTAAATTAAGTCCCATGTACATCGGACCTTTTGAAATTATAGAACAAATTGGGGTTGTAGATTACTATTTGGAAATGCCTCTGAGTCTCTCAAAAGTTCATGATGTGTTCTACGTATCACTATTTAGAAAATACATGCCTGACCCAACGCATGTACTCACCTATGAAGAATTATAACTTAAACCCGATCTGTCTTATTGTGAAAATCCAATTAGAATTCTTGATACCAGAGAACAAGTGTTGAGAAACCGGATGACTCGTCTGGTGAAAGATCTATGGAGAAATCATAAGATGGAAGAGGCAACTTGCGGACCTAAGTAAATTATTATGAAGAACAACCAGAATCTTATTTTTTCAGTAATATTCTACAAATTTTGAGGATGAAAGTATTTTAAGTATGGGAGAATGTAACACCCCAAGCTTCCAATGTATGTTTCCGTTTAAATATTAAAATTTCTTGTATTATACGGAACTTCTAGATTCTAACACACCGTGACTAATCAAACTAGCTGTTATGAATGGTAATAACCACTTTTTGAAATTTTATAAATTTTATTTTTCTAAATCGACTTCATTTTTGAATTCAGAATATCAATTAGGGTGAATTTTTGTATCTTCTGAAAACATTCAATTTTTGATGAATAGTGAAAAACACTGCGTTATTGGTTAAACCTGACTTTTTATATAAATAATTATTTATTTTATTTAAATTTATTTTAGGTCAATATAGATACACAATACCTATATAAGTTCAATGTAATTCATTGGATGTATTTTATAATAATCTTTGATATATAAAAATTTTATTGAACTTTTTACAGTCTTTTACCCACCTCTTATGAGCATTTGCAAATCTGCATAAAACATAATTTTACCACTTCTGTGAGTTAAATTTCAATAATCCGAGAGACACAGTTAATATCAGTAACTAATATGTGGTTCAAAAAGATTAAATAATTTTTGGTGAATAGTAATTTTTGACCTTTATTTACCATGGTTAAAAGTAAATATGGTAATTAAGTGTAGAAATGGTATCACAATTACCCTAACACACGTCCTAATTATTTTCAATAAGTTTAATTCATCCAAAAACAACATTAGGAATAAAATATGATCCCCTTTGGTCCGCTTGGATTAGATTAGGACATTTATTATTATTTTATTTAAAGAAGAGTTAAAAGAGTAAAATTTAATGTTTAATAACAAACCCATTTTAATATAGGGTAACACACATTATAAATTCAAATATAAATATTCATTATAAAAATAAAAATAATTCTTACATAATGAGATTTTGTTTATAATTTTTAGACATTAAATAATCTAATTAATTTATTACACAATGATGATGCGGTAATTGCCTTATTAATGAAATATTAAAATAATCCATATTATAAATATCCAAATAAATGTAATTTGAGTCTTTTTATGAAATACAATAATTTTATATGTTAATGTAACATTTAGGGTTGATTAAATATTTTTTTGAAGTAATAATTCTTTTATGATTTTCACAAAAACCAAATACTAAATAGTGTCAAAATTGACATAATTATGTTTTAAAAAAACACTATATTATTAATTGATATAAAATTCATAAAAATAAACAGTTCGGAAAAAGGACTTAGATAATGTTATATTTATTAATAATTAACCACTTGGGTTTCTCTTGTATGTTTATAGTAAGTTTATTAACCGTATAATATAAAAAGAAAAAGAGACATGGTAAATGACAAACTATTTAACTAAGAGTTAAATCTAAAAGATAAGGTTAATATGGTGACCTAAACCTATCTAACACCTATTGGTGGAGTGTTTTTTTACCCATCACTAAATTATCCTCTAAATAAATTAATTTTGAGCCATTAGAAACCTAAAATGATTTTATTATAAAATAATATTTCATGCTTTTCCTAATCTGACACTCACCTCTCTTATAAAAGGGTACTTCCCCTTTTCTTAATTTCACACCTCCTATACCATTTGTCTTGTCCAATCCCTGGCCAAATATCCTCAAAAAAAATTTCCATTCATCTTAGTGGCCTTATTTTGGTATGAAAGCCAACCTAAGGAGCCCTTTTGATCAAATCAAATGGAAGAACATGAAGAAGAGGTAAATATTTCATCACCTATTTAAAGTTCTTTTCTTCATCCACTTCCTCTTTCTTTGTAGTTTCCATTAAAAAAATAATAACTCTAGTTTATGATATATACTGTGATGTTATTATAAATATGGTACAACCTTATTCTTTATTCTATCCATCCTATAAATGACAAAGTCACCATACGTGCGTACGTACGACTTACCGTCTCCACGTCGTGGTGTAGTTTTTTAGTCAAACACTTCATTATTTTGGATGGGTATAATAATGAATAAAACTGATTTAAATAACAAATATAACATTTTAATGATTATTTATATGTGATATACCATCCAATTAAATATTATTTCACCATCAATACAATGATATTAGTGCATGTGTGTACGTACAGATTACCATCTCCACGAACGCGATGAGATTCATTCCCCATCGTAATCATTCAAGAATAATTTTCAATTTATGAAAAAAATAATTGTTATGAACATAATATAATTCTGTATATCAATCAAATACATCTTATCCATAAAAAACATGGCATATGTAACCAAGAATATAAAGGAAAATGAATCAGTTAACACCCGAAATGATGATACTACTGAAATATTTTTAACAAAACAATATTATAGGGTCATATATGATATCATATTAATTTATATAGTTCGCGTATAATTTAATATCATTGATTTAACTATTATAAAAGAGGTAAATGTACCCTCGACCATGGAAAATTTCATGGTAAGGGGTGATTTCACAATTTCTTTATTATCTAAGGTTATTTTTACGTAAGTATCTACTGGGACCACTTTATCACCCACATCCATGTTTTCATAAAAATGTAATTCAAAACATTTTTACTATTTACTATTCTATGGGTTAATGTAATTTCTACCCTTATTTGACCATATATTTCTTGAAAGGAATATTTACGTCCTTTTCCAAACAAGGTACTTTTTGACCTTTTCGATATAATTAAGGCAAGAATGTCTTTTTTTACCATATATAGTCGGTGTTCCTATTTTCCACCATTATATAATTGTTGAATCATTCCTATACAAGATTATAGGAATATTTTCATAATAAATGATTTATTATATAAATATATTACTTTTAAATTATTTCCAATTAGAAAGAGATATTTCTCTAAAAAAGTTTTGATTTCATATATGTCAACATCCTTTGATTGATTTTAAGCTTGCTTAAAGTTGATATATTATGACACAAAACATCCATATTGTATTGAAGGTTTTGTGATATTCTTGACTATGGATGTATTATTTTTATACCATTGATGGTTTATTGATAATTTATTGGCATTTTTTATGCTAGTTTTAATATGAATGTTTATGTTATGTTAAAAAAAAATTCATATGAGGAATGCATTGGACTTAGTAAATGAAGGGTGGAGACCACTATAGCTCCGCAATGCATCAGTTGGTCTCATGAGACAAACTTGTCTCTTTTCATAAGGCCTTGACAAAATCTTATTTGTAGACTTGGCACAAGCCCTTGACTATGTGGTTATTCAGTCTGGCATTATGCATACCATCATTATGAAAATGGCTATTTATATTGTATGTGATTATTTGACTAGGAAAATATCCATGTGAATAAGAAAATGAAATTAATTATTTTATCTTTTCCATATTATGCTAATGTTAATGTTTTATAGGCTTTTGTTTTAGTGCTATACATTTCATTAAATGTTTATGATTATTTATGAATGTTTTCGCTATATTGTTATCCTTACTAAACCTCTAAGCTCACCTATTTCTAAATTTTATATTTCCCAATATGTGAAGAAGTATTATATCGTTGACCAACAAGGATATGATAAAGATATAAGTGTGTTAAAAAGGGTAAAATATGTTGTTGATGTTTTTATTTCATGATGTAATGTAAAACTTATGAATGTATCTAGTACTTCAAAGGCTACTAAACTGATCAGTCTTTTTGGATTTAATCCCTTGAGATCTTGCCAATGTTATGTAATAATGCACCGACTATGGGTAACCAGGGATGGGGTGTTACAATGTCCTTATTTTTTCCTTTTTCAGCCAAATATTTTGATTTATTTATGTATTAATTTTTAAAAAATATTTTAATAGATTTATAATTCCATGAAATTTACATGTTTCCATCAGTTGTACAATATCCCTTACTGGGTCTCTGAGCTCACACATTCTTTATGTGTATCATTTTCATTGTGAATTGAGAGGAATACATTGTATCATAGGCTATATGTATAGAATTTTTGAAGAAAATTTTGTATCCAAATTATATAATATTCCATGATTTAATGTGATATTTATGTATCTAGTCTCTTAAGGACTACTAAACCATGATCCTGGAAATGTTATATCAGGAAATTTGATTTCGATGTAATAAATAATACAGAGGATATAAGTGATAGGTGTAATGTTTGTCATAGTTGGTTTCATACTCGGTTTTAGTAAAAAAACCTAAGAACATGATTTATAAGAACATAGTTTGGGAACATGGATTTTAACTTTATAAATATTCTTGAAATTATTTTGGAATTAGTTGATAGTTTACTTATTCATAGGAATTCATTTTAATAAAACAAGATATATAATCCTTGTTTTGTAAATCAGTTTCTATTAATATTATTAATGTATTTATGTTATTTTTTAGAAAATTGAACATAATATAAAGAATGTATACAAATAAAAAACAATGTGTTTATGGGAAATATAAAATTTGGAGTCAATTGAATTTATGTTTATTTTTATAGAAACAGATTTTCATCAAAGGAAACATAGTAATATGGAAAGTAAATTATTGAATTTATTATAAAGTGGATCAGAGGTGGTGGCTAAGTATGAGGTTTATTTCAAAAGGATAGAAAGGTATGATTTGGAATATCTATATAACTCAAAAATGTGATTCTTCTATACTTAGATGATTTAAATCCAATTCTTCTATTATCATTAGTCTATCTAAAAATTTCACCTTTTGATGAGATTGTAAAAAGTGGCATCATGAGTAATAATGAGTCTTAAAATTCATTTATTTCTAACGGGGAACATGAGAATAAGAGAATGAATCTTCACTATGTGAAAATATCTACATGAAATAAAAATAATGTAATAGTGGAGTTTCTTAAATAAAATAAATGTTGGAAGAAACACCCAGATGACATATTAAGGGAATTCTGTGTATTATTTAATTTTAGAGAGAAATTATACCAATCTCAAGAGTTAAAATGTAAAATAAAACAAATAAATGTGAATTTTTTTAATAATAATGATATGGGATATTACCCTAAACAATGAACTGAGAGAAAACAAATATAGCCTAGGAGAGTGCTCTGGTTGAATTCCATGTTTTTTAATAAAAAAGGAAGATAATATAACTATAAATGATTGGATTTTGAGTGATGTGATGTATGTTCTGTTCAACTAATTTAGGTTATTGGATTAAGGTAATAAGAATTTTTTCTCGGGATATTGGTTGGCTTAGTGTTCATATAATGATAGTGCAATGTATCTCGAAGGAAGTAGAACCGTACGATTTTCATATATTTTGAAGTTTTCATGGAACTAAATAAATTCAAGTGAACATATTTCATTAGAATGATGTTTTAGGAACTGTTCACCGATAATATATATATATTTTAAAAGTTCTACTAATGATCACAAGTCACATAACAAATTTTGGTATCTCTATGAATGATAGAAAGCAGTGAAAAATGGATGGGCAGTTGAGAAATCCTATAAAAGGTATCAGGGACCTTCTGTATAGTGAAGCCTGATTAATAATAGTGTACCTAAATAATGTATAGTGTATTAAGGATTTATTGATTGCTAATCCTAGGCAATGAATTTCTAATGAAACATTTATTTGATGACTGTAATTATTATACTTTCAGTCAGTATAGGTAAAAGGAGAAATATTTTCCCCATGTATAAAGGTTAATTTTTCTGAAGCATGTTCATCACCTAATATCTTTACAAAATTATAAGCTTATGTTATTTATAACTAAATTTCATTTAACAAATTTTGATTTTTCTTTAGTTAAGTGATATGTTTGAATTTGTTTTGTGTGTATGGTGAAATGAATTTCTAGTTTTGGTATACTTTTTCAAGGGAACATGATCTTGAGGATCAGATTCTACTATGCCAAACCTCTGGTGTGTGTAGTAATGTCAGATTTTATATTCCTAGTTCATGTTTCCACACTGATGGACACCTCCCAACTAGTGGTTTCATAGAATGTTTGCTTTATAGTGTTAGCTACTAAAAAGTATTTTATACCAGCATGTGGATTAGTTCATTATTAACACATAAGGGAAATATTAGTAGGAGGGTCATCTAATTCATAATGAAATGGATGTTTTATATACTAGTTTTCATCAACAGAAAATAGATAAGGAATAATGGGAAGGGATGGGTAGGAAGGTTCTTCAGTTAGTTATAATTTAATTAGAATAGTATATTGACATTAATATTTGTATAGTGGAATCACCAATATAGATAATGAAATATTTGGTGGATATCTATGAAAATCCTATAATACTTAATATAGTTTTTATGATGAATTAGTGGTTCAATTTATGGTTTTCTAATGGATGAATGTAGAATTTTTTTTTGAATGACTTCAATATGACTAGAAGGAATATTAAATCACTGTTGGTGAAATCCAAATTTTTTTTAAGGGAATTTATTCAACATTTCTCTCATATTGAGAGTTGGGAAGTGATATTGACTACAATTAGTAACCCCTATAGAGTAAAATACTTGGTATTTGACTATTTATTAAATCGTATCCTTCATGAAGAAATTTTTTATGGGTAAGTCCAACCACAGTCTGGTAATTCTCCCAATACTAATGGATAAGTAAGATCACCATATAGGAGATGTTGAAAGGAATCATCAAAATATATGTCTTATGAAAGTATTCCAATAATGTTATTCTTGGTCCTTAATTTCGATGATTTGGATTTAATGGAAACAACAAGAACAAATTAAAAAGTTAAAAGATTATGGCTGGAATGGAATTAGAATCCATAAGATCAAATTCCATTAGTGCAATGTAAGGAGACAAAACCTTATTAATTAATGTCAAAAATCTAGTGGAATCATGGGTAGTTTATTTTGGTGAATTTTTATATTCATTAAAAGTAGGAATTCATGGGAAATAATATATCCATAATTTTTGTAAAATTTCATCAAGTGGGTGATAAAGTAGAAGATGTCATCAAAAAAATTGATGTGGATATTCTGATGAAGAATGATGGGATATTGAGACTCAATTGAGACAAGATAATCCAAGAGCTATATAAAAATATAATTTCTTTTATACATATTTATGGTGAAGGTTATGTAACATATTTTTCTAATGAGTTATAGAATGTGACACAAGGATATATAGTGGTTGCAAGAGGAGAAATGGATGTATCATTATTTGTGATTAGAAGAACATCTTGGATTTAAATGGATGGAACTATATCATTAAAGTATCTAGAGGTTTTTTATTATAAGTTTCATCATTTTAGTGAGAATAATATAAATTCTCTAATCCTAAATTGAATACTAAATCTTGATGATAAATAATTGGGATGTTTAAAAAGTTAATTACTATTGAAACAAATATGGTTTCCCTTCATTTTAGATGGATGGAATCCCTTATCTCAAAATATGGAACATGTTCACTTAGATGTATGAGGACCAACACCTATCCAGTATTAGAGTGGTTCTCTTTACTTTGTTTCTTTTATTTATGATGATACTAGAAAATTTTGGATTTACTTTTCGAATCAAAAGAATTATGTTTTTCCCTATTTCCTTAAATGTAATACCATGTTAGAAATGTATTTTGGTTTCACTATTAAGTGTATCTATATAATAAATTATGATGAATACCCCAGATACAACATCTAAAGATTCTATTGGAATAATAGGATAATACATGAGAAAATGGTGCTTGTAAAATCATATCTAAATGTTTTGGATGAGAAGAGAAATTTGATAGTTATCAGGAAGGGATAAATAATGAGTTTGAAAATAGTATTTCATTAAGGAATTTGGTTTGAGTCACTCAACATTGTTTCATGTGAAGTCAATAAGAGTTCTGTGTTGGCAGTTGGGAAAGAACATATGAAGGGGATACAGTCTTGTAAATGATCGAATTTTGTACATCATAATGTCATTATATGTTTATAGTATACTCATATATATTATAAGGATTGATATAATGTTGATGAAAAATCAAAATCATTTTTATAATTTGGTATAAAAACAATGATTTTGGATTTCTTCAATTGGTTGATGACGTGAGACAGTTCATCTGGTGTCAAAATGTTCTTCTAAATGAGAGGGTTCTATAAAAGGATTAAAACTCAATTGAGAAAGTATTTTAGGGAAAATAATACACTATTTAAGTACAATTTTATTTTAGTAGGAACGGCGGAATGAATAAAGTTCCATAGAACTCATATGAATGCATTATATGTTTGGAGGTGAGAAAATAAAAAGAAATTACAAAAAGTTCAAGTGTGGATGAAGATCATGTAGGGTCACTGAATGATAGGGATCTAGATTTTGAAAAATAACTAAGAAGTTCAGTGAAGATAATTCATTTGCAAATATTAACCATAATTTGAAATCCAATTTTATGTTTTGGGGATGTTATAAAATACTTATTTTGATAGATGTAAGAAAACCTGATTTATAATAAGAAGTATCATCTCTTAGAGACTAAAAAATAGAATTCAAAAATCAATGAATAAATTTATTAATTAAAACAAAAAAAGGCATTTGAATCATTATACTAATTGGATTGGAAATTAGCTATTTAAAATATTTGGGTTTACCATTTGAAAGAAGAGGCGAATGGAATGAAGTCATTCGTAGAACAACCTATGGTAATTGGATTTCAATAAAAGTAATGGGTATATTTAATGGATATATTCTCTCTTATATTTAATCATGAAACTATTAGGATAGTTCTTGTCATAGTCGAATCAAAATTTATATACTTAGAACATATCGATGTAAAGATAGAATTCTTTCATAGTGAATTTGAGGAAGAAATTTACATGAAATAACCATAAGGTTTCATGGAAGTTTCGAATACAAATTTGGTTTATATGTGGAAAAAATTATTTATGTACTGAACCATGTTCCTGGACAATTGAATTTTATGTATGAGAGTTATATGTTAGATAATAGATCTAAAATGTTAAAAATAGATCTTTATTATTACCAGAGGTAAACCAATTATTATACATTCATCATATTTCTCATGTGTGATGAGGACATGTTGTCGGTGGGTCTATAGGATTCATGGATTAAAGTGATGAATAATATGTTGTATGGAATATTTGAAACATGGAATCATGTAAATGTCAGGAAAATATTAGGGAGGAGGATTGAGAGGGATATAAAATCTAGATCATTAGAATTATCCTAGAAGGAGAACAACTATAAAATCACTAAATTGTTTTAAACCACCATATTTAAGATCATATTATCTTTTATTACATTAAAATGTTTATAATAAAATATGTAAGATCCATAATTGGAAGAAGAGAGTTGATACATAGATAATATTAAATTTCCATCAATTGTTGGATGTTTTATGTATGGATTAGAATACACTCTTATTGATATATAATTTCTTGTTGTGGGTTTGATTCTCATTTTTATGAACTATAGAAGTGAACAGTTGGAATCTATCATGAGGATCATCCATTATATAAAAAGAAAAAAACAATTTTATATTTTTTGGGAAGTAATATATATTTCTTGTTTTCTAGGATGAAAACATCATTAGAGACCCAAAAAACCAAAAGATAACTATTGATTATGTGTTCATATTTGGGGAAACTAAGATTGGATTGATGTCAAAAATACATAAGCTTTTTAAATTATATATGATAAAATCATAGTTTATAGAAATAATAGGAGAAGGGAATTTTATTTCCTAAATGAATAATTTACTAAAGGTAATTTAAAGAGGTTAAGATAAAAGAATCTTGTTGTGTGATAACAATAGTTCTATTATACTGGATCAGAATCTAGTGTTTTATGAATGGATAAAGTATATCGACCAAAATTTTGATTCATTCAAAACATTATTGAATATAATGTTTTAGATATTAAAAATATATATAGAATCCAAAACCTAGTGGACATGTTCACTAACCATTTAGTTAAAAGATTTATAAAGAAGAATCTTTCTTTCATGGGAGTTAGGTAAAAGGTAAGAGAATATATATCAATATAGGATGTGAAGAGTATAATTGAAGGATGTTTTTATAATTTATTTGATATTTTCCAATGGTTCCATTGAATAAACATCAAGTGTTTGTTTTTTTGGGATGTTATGTCTCTTCAGTTCAATAGTTCCATGTCTTTAATTTTAAATCACCAGATTTAGGCCAAATGTTGTTTTATTTAATGTTGTTTGGATAATTGTGTAGTTAGCGGCATCAGAATCTCTCTTGGTGGTAGTGGATTCATCATATGTTGGTATCTTTTGATGGTATTAAGAAGGCCTAAAATTTTCATCAAACTAAATTATCGATAATGATGTTTCTAGAATGGTTCACAGAGGCAAGAAGTCATAGTCAAAAGTAAAATTAATGATCAATAATCACATACCTAATGGAGTTATCATGATAAATGATTAATGGTGGAAATACTAGTACAATAGTTTATGAAATCATATAAATAATATTAGTGAACTTCTTCATAGTGTATT
The DNA here is from genome assembly GCA_963277665.1 of Viscum album. NCBI lineage: Eukaryota > Viridiplantae > Streptophyta > Magnoliopsida > Santalales > Viscaceae > Viscum > Viscum album. The sequence goes on along the minus strand of OY728137.1, from coordinate 1,236,854,621 downwards.
CTAATTAAGAAAAATTCACTTAGTGAATGAAAAATTGATGAATAAATTACATGGTGTCTTTCATTTGTAATTAATAATTTCTAGAAAAATTATTATATTATTTTTATTACTGTGATTCTATTGAATATAAGGAAAATACAAAATGTTTATCAACTAAACATTGGAAAATTTGTATGTTGTAAATTACTCTATAGTTTAATTTTACCAATTATTTAATTCAAATATTTAATTTTTTTTAATGTGAGTGGATTTTACTTAAGTTATATGAAAGGAATGATTATGAACAGTTATTAAGATGTATTGACCTTATACTTATTTTATACTCAATCATGGGAGGATGTTTTGGAAGATCATGTTATACTCCATAGAACCTATAGGGTCTGAATTAGTGATCTATTTGAAGGTCCTTTTTGGTGGTCACATAGATTCCAATAGCCAACAATCATAGAAGATGCTTTGATTATATACTCAATGTTATCTAATAAATTATTTCCTTTTGAATATATGAACAATGTTATATATATATATTTTTATAAATAATAATAAATCACCACTAATTAATGAATTAATTATTTATCATTCGGAATGCCCTGGGGTACTTTGATTACTAGGAAGATATACTGTGCACATTAGATTATAATTTATGGGTATTTTCTAGTTGAATATCTAATCAATAAATCTATGGTTGATTATGATGAAATATTTGGAATGGAATGAATTTAATATTATAAAAAAATAATTTACTATTAAGTGATGGATAATAGAAATTTTGAGTCAAGTATGAAATTGATAATTTTTTCTAGGGATATTTCATTATCTAAATATTGTCCAAAACCACCCTAGTGGATCATATTAATCAAATAATTTCGGAATTAAAGAATTAAATTAAATATTAAAAGGGTAATATGCTTTGGAGAACAGAATATATAGCCATTTTGAAAGAATATATTATTTTATTTCTTAATTAACCTTGTGTTCTTGTCCCTGATTGAGAATTTGAATACTCTATTGATATTGTTTTTGATAAAAAAATATCCAAGACACTATATATATTAGATTCATTAAATATATTTTATTTAATAACTAAATTATATTATTAATGTGATAAATGTTACTTTCATAAAATTATTTTAATTTTTTACCACCTATTTTATTTTTGAGGAAGGATGGTTCAATGAGGTTATGGAATGATTAGCAGGGAAATCAATGGAATTGAAATAAAGAATAAGTATTAAAATTCCCATATTTATTCCCTCACTGATGACATTCATTGGGCTCAAAACATCTTTAATATTAATCTTCTTTTTATTTATTTTTGGTTAAAAGTTAATGTTGATATCCCAAAGATATAGATTCATATAAGTTATGGTCAATATAAGTTCACATTAAGGCCTTTTGGGTTGAAACATGAACCCTTTTTATGTATTTAAGTAATAAATTATTTTAAGGATTATATTGATATGTTTTTGGTGGTATTTATTTTTTAAATTATAATAAAATATAAAATTTATTAGTAGCATGAAATACATTTGAAAATTTTAATTGAGGTTTTTTGGAAAAAATAATTATATAAAAAACATAACAAATGTAAATTTTTTCTTCAATAAGTTTATTTAATTAGTCTTATTATTTCCAAGGATGGTTTATATTTTTTACCAATCATAATGAAAATTTTTCATAGAATGACCCGGACCCACTAATACAACTAAAATACATATTATCCATGGTTTAGAAGGATATAATCAGTGGATTAATGAAAAAACATTCTTGATTAGCCCATGTCATTACCCAGTTATCAGGTAAGGGGAAAAAATTTAAATGGAAAATGGAATTCTAAGATTGATTATAGGAAATACAGAAGATATTGACAAATTTACTTGAATTGATATTTGTATATGGTAAAGAAAACATTTTTATTAATGGTGATACATGAAGGAAAGATCTTGGATGTGTTAAACTAAAAAATTATAGGGTGGTTTCTTGTGAATCGATAATTGTTTTACCATAAGATATTAATTATCGAAATCACAATTTTGAGTCATTTGAAATGATATGTTTCTCTAATTATCAAGAGGAACTACCTCTATAGTGTGAGAAATTATATGTTGAGGCATCACATACCTACACTCCCAGATTCGGCTCAAGAAATAAAAACATCACACATATTCTAGGATACAAAATGAGATTAACTGAGAAACAAACATATATATTTTAAAATATTTCCATAATATAAACATTTATTTTCACAAATTCAAACAATCATAAAACCACAAAGGATTAATTTCCTTGGAGATTAGCCCTGTGATCTTATTATTTCATAATATTTTTTCATAAGTTCTCACAATTTTTCTTATAACATGATACTTTTTTATGAACATCATATATAGGACATTTCTTCATAACCCAGTTTATGAAAATATAATAAAAAAGATGAGATTGGATTTTCTATAAGGGTATACATAATTAAAAATAATAAAAATACATTAGTGAGATTAATATGAGAATGTATATAAGGTAATATAAACAAGGGGAATTTTCATAACATAAAATAAAAATACCCAATAAAATATAGATCATATATCATAGATCATTTTTAATAAAAAATGATAGTTGGTAATATGGAATCAAGATTCAATAATATGTGAGCACAATGAATTACAAAAGAATATGACCCAAATAAGTGCATAAAATATGGTTTAAGGGTAACAATTAATTATTTGGACAGTTCTTATAATGATTTAATAATATAATAGGGATGGGATAACCAATCATGCCCCTATTTTGACTTCGGTTAAACCCCTTTGTACACTTTTAGGATTGGGAACAGCACAAATGTGAACTTTTGGGGCTCAGCCTAACTACCCATGCAAAATTTTGGGCTTGGGATAAACACTAGTAACCCTTTTGGGCCTAGTATCACCACCTCCATACACTAATGGGAATGGAATCAGCACACGTAAACCCTATGAGGCTTTGGGTTACAACCCATTCACCATTTTGATATTGTGAGATACAAAACATTACCAAATGAATTGAATGCCTATATCAAGCCCACCCATTAATTAATTTAAAACCATTAATATGTATTTCTTTTGATCATGAAAACATTCAGAATTGTATCATATCTTTATTAACCCATGAGAAGTAAATGGGTTTCTAGAAAATTTCATTATGATATTATCATAAGACATACAGAGAATAAAGTTGGATTGTATTGTTAGATAACATCTATTGTTAATCATAAAGAACACTAAATGAAATTTATTCAGATGAAAAAACATTCATAAGGTAATTATAATTTTTTTTTAAAAAAAATAAGAAGAAATATATTATTCATTAAAAAAATATTTTTTTAAGAAATAAAATTATAAAAAATGGTTTCTTTGGAAGAATATAAAAACATGGAGATAAATAATTGAAAATAAAACTATATGATATGGTTGTAAAATTCATTAATATAGAAAATGTATAAAAAAATCCTTTCAATGTTTTCTAATGAAAGTGAGATATAACGGAACATTGTTTTAGAAAAAAGACTAAAAAGTGATTCATTTTGTATAGAAATTCTTTTCCATTTGAAAATAACTTATGAAATAATTTGATCATAGATAACTGTATCAATAAAAAAATATAAATAATATGGACATGGTGGAGAAGGATTCTTGACCCAAAAAATGAGATACAGCTGACACCACTTTTAAACATAGCTTTGGTCGAATTGCGATCATAAGAGACATGAATTGGTAGGAAGACATATAAACCAGAGAAATAAAAAAATTATATGAATATATATTTAATTTTATAATTAAGGAATATATAATTATTCTTAGTGGATTTGGAATCATAAATAGTCTAAATATCCATGTGACATTAGAAAACAAACCATTATGGCTTTGGTATATTTTGATTAAAATTATCGGGAAAAAGAGAGCCTAAGATGGATTTTTATAGTCCTATAATTTCATTATAATTATGAAAAAACATCTATTAGAAGTATATACACCACAAAAATGAAAAAAATATATGAATACAATGAGTCACTCAATAAAAGTAAATTGAAATGAGAATCCCTTTCCATTGCTACCAACTACCACAGATGCACATTAACATCTTGTATAATAAAAATAGCAGTCTTATTCACTTTAATTGAACAAATATTCATATTTATTACTTTTTATACTATTAAATTTTAATCATTCATTACACATATATTTGTTAGTTCTTGTTTATTTTCTTCACCATATGTTAGTAACATTGATTATTTAAATCTCAATTCATAGTGGTGATGTAAATCCTCATTATTTGAGACTAAATTCATAATTCCAAGATTAGTAATGGTATTATAATAATTTTATTCCATTTATTTATTCATCCCCATGATCATTTTATGGATTTTATGGGTATGGTTTATGTTTATAGAATCCATGAAGAAGATAATTTAGGTAATTTACAACTACTAAAAGGTCAGATTAAAATGAAAATTCATTTTTTTATCATCATTAATGAATTATATTCATGACATAAATAACTAAATAATACATTATATCATAATTATTTAGTTATCTATAATCATTAATGGTTAAAATGATGATGTTTGTGTAACATTTTTCATGTAGGTGGTCAAACTGGCCCTAAGAAGAACATGTTATTCTAACAGATTGGTAAGAGTATAGTTTTATATAATAGTAATATAATTTCATTATAATAAATTTTTTTAATATAACACAATTATTATTGATAATTATATTTATTAATTATGAATATATTAAGGTAATTGAGAATAATGGTGAAGAAATAGATAATTGTATTGATGAATTCTATCCTACTCGATTCAGGTTCTTTCAAAGTGAATGATTTTAAAAACCTTCATTGTACTTAAGGATTAAAAAAGATTAAATGGGTATTGGAAGATGTAAAATGGAATTGGATTAAAAAGAAGTTACATGGAATATTTTTTTTCAAATAGGTAGAGGAGGGGTCCTTTTATTGGTGGTTTTTAAATTTCATTTCTACAAATATTATTTCCTTAATATATAAGGTTGTAATTTTAAAATTAAAGTAGTTAAAATGTGGAATATATTCGAGATGGAATAATTTTTATTCAATAAATACCTCATGTACATGTTAAGAGATAATTTTTATGATATTTTTTGTCTTTAAAAATTCATTTCAATAACTCTACCTCATTTATATTTTACTTTAGTAACTAATTTATTTTACCTTGATAACTTATTTTTATGCCAAAAAATTAAATAAACTCCTTACCTAATATTTATATTATAATTTATTTTTTTACTCAATTTAATATAATTTAATTTCCAAATATTAATCATTTATCTTTTAAATGAATGAATAATTTATATAAAAAACTAATTTTATAGAAAAATAAAACATAAAATTCTATATGTTATTAATCACATATCATATTAATTACTAATTAAATGAGTGTTACTAAATTTGTTTTAACATTAGAAAATTATATTATAACAATACATTAAATTATATTTTTCAAATTTTTTAAGATATAAACAAACACTGGTTTAAAAAATAATCATTCATAAAATCCATTCTTTTCATTATATGATTTTAATCATATCCCCTTCAAATTAATTATTTATCTTCTAACTCTTCAATTTTTTGAATCCCTTAGATTAATTTTTTTAATATTTTTAATATATGTAATGATTAATTTATAGTTATATTAATACTAATAATTTGTAATTCATAAAGATATATTGTTATAATAAAATATTCTAATTAGGTTTTATTATTTTGATTCATTATTTTTTGTTTATGAATTTTCTTTTTTCCATTTTTTCTAATAAATACACATATTCAATATACATTTTTTGATATATACAAACCCAATTTTTATATATCCAATGATAACTCTTCCAATGAAACTATTTAAAATAACCATATATCTAGAAACCACATATATAACCTTCATATTTCATTTCAATATAGAGCCTTACCAACATCACCAATGTCATTCATATTATTTAACTTTATCACAATAGGTATATTATATTCCTATTATTTATGAAGTTTTTAATTTTTAAAATTAGGGTAATAATATTTATAAAAACCACAAGGATTAAAATTTTATTTTTCATTTATTCTTATTTACTTTTGAATTTTTTTCCAGTTATACATTTCTTAATGTTGTTAAAAAATTTACCCTCAAAATTCGTACAATTTTATCTTGAAGTATATTATTTTATATCAATAATATATATCAAAGATATATTTAGTTCAGTTTTTTACATGAAACATGTTATTTAATAAATTATATATTTATAGGTAAATACATACTAAATCTTTTTGTGTTACATTCTGAAACAATTAAATAAATTACATCTTATAAAATTATAATTATATCTCTCTGATAAAAATTATTTATATAATTGATATTATAAATAGTAGGAAAGATATAATTTATAATATCTAACATACTATGTTGTGAGATACTAATAAAATCATATACTATCTAAATATTCTATAAAACAAATCCACTCATGATTGTGTATTAAGATCCATATAGTGGAATCAATTTTGATAGAGATATAAAAGTCAAACTTCCACTGATAAATGATTATAGGTTGAATTTTAATTTTAAATAAAACATTAATATGTTATATAAGTTGATATAATAACTATATAGAGAGAGATAGTCTATAAAACCATAATATTTTTAATGAACTTTCAGTTTGATAGCATATAGTACATGCAAAATTTAGCTTAAAAAACCCATGAAATATATTATTTAAATAAAATTATTATAAAAAAACTTTTGAAATGGTGGTATGAATAAGAATAAAAACTTTTTGAAAATTTCGTGTGAATATTTTAGATAAAACAAAAATATTGGTAAAAAAGATCTCTCTTTTTAGTAAAGTCTTTACATACTTCAAAAATAAAATTTTCATCATAATTATTTTAATTGATTTTTTTGAGAAAATAATATAATCAAATTCATATAATTTTAGAAATTTCATTTAAAAAAAATAAGATCATTTTTAAAATCGTCATTTCCAAATTAATTTAGGATGAAATATTGGTATTTTTCTAAGAAGATTGATTTTTCAGGGAATAGTTAAAAATTCATCTTTATATAAAACACTCATTTTTTAATAAATTGAGTAATCTAGAAGTAACATTATAATTTTAATTTTTTTCAATGTTAAATAATTATTATTTAGTTATATTTAATCTAATTATTTACATTTGAATCATATTTATATTGGATTTTGGTATAACTTTTTTTAATCTTAAAAATATATTTTTTTAAACCATTTTTAATAGTATAATGTTTCTCTAATTTAATTAATTAAAATAACCCCCGAAGAGGAACTATTTAAATGAAATCTATATTTTTAATTTATATATATAATAATTAGAATTCATATATTGAATATTACCGGTAAATGTGTTAATATAAATTCATATTATTCCTAAAAAATGAATTTTCCAGAAAATAGTTTTTAAATGCTCATTATATGATTGTTATAAAATTAATTTAATCCATATATATGTACTAAAATTGGAAAAATAAAATACATATTTTTAGTCATCATAATTTATATTATTCAATAAGGTGAACTTAATTTTTAATCAATTCTTTTTAATGTTATGTTTGAAGCCTCTTTTTGTAATAGAATCAAATGTATTTTTCTATCTGGGTAGAGGTAGGTTGGTTTCATAGCTAGTAGGTCCATGGAAGAGTGTCCCATGAACATGTTGTTAAGGCCTTAGGGATTGAAATGCCAAATACTAGAAATAAAATCCTGTTTTTGGCCTAAAGGCCCCTCTGGTGAATATAACTTCTGTTATACCTAAGCGGCTACGATACCATCACCACTATAGTATATACTACAATACCTACCACTTCTACAGTTCCACCACTGTTATAATTCTGCCGCATCTACAGTGACTCCTACGGTGACCCATTACAGTGCTACTATAGTACTTGGTAAATCGACCCCATCTGGTTTTGAACCAATGTCTCTTAAATTCATAATTATGGGGATTGCCACTCAGGAACCAGAACAAACACATTTATTAATTTTTTGTCAATATTAATAGTAAAAATAGTAAAAAATTCATCACCAAAGTAAAAGGGTATATCCGGTTAACCTTGGTAAAAACTAGGTGACAAAGAATCCATTTTTAATCTTAATTCTTATTGTATTAATGAATTTATACCATTATCACCTTATGTATTGAGATTCAATTATTTGTGAGGCAAGTTTTCATGAAAGTGTCCATTATAATAAATTAAGGAATGAAAAATATCAAATTTCACCCTCTTTCCTTTGAATATCTATTATATTTTTATATAAGGCTAAAAATAATTTTTGAATGAATTTTAAAGTTTGTTTCTGGTATAATGAAAATATTTTTTTCAAGTGAATTTATTTTAATTTTTTAGATATTTTATATTATCCTTAAATGCATATACAACTCTAATATAATTCTTGGGAAAACATTGTAAAACTAAAGGAAAAAACTTTTAAAAACATTAAAAATAATTCATTTGGGATAATTTTTCTTTAGAAAATAATTTTAAATATAATAGTGATGTATTATTAATGGTGAAATGGATTATATTAAAACATCATTGTTAGAATTATGTATTTGAAGTCAAATTAAATTAATTGTGTCCAAATGAATTTAATGATGATTTATGTTAAATAATATTTTAGTAAATTATTTAAAATTCATAAATATATTGAAATAGAAAAGTTTAGACTATAAATTCTATAAAATATTACCCCTTATCCATTTATTATCAAACTTTTATCTTAAAATTTAAATTATAACACTTTCAGTTTGAAAAAGTTACAACCGTAGTTATTGTTAAAATGTGTTGATCGAGAGTTAAACCATTTGATAAGTGTTAGTTTTCTAATTAAACTTATATAAATCATATTAGAAGGAAATATTTAAACCTAAAAATATTATTAATTCTAATACCTATCCATTTTGATTTATTTTAACCGAATATGACATTTTTATAATTTAAAATTTTATGAAATTTTAAATGTTCCCCCATTAAATTTTAAAAGTGAACATCCTATCCTCTCATTATTACAATTCAATAACCATTTGGTTCTACTAATCCATTGATAAATACCATCCTTAAATCCATTCAAACATCTAAGTGGATTTTTTAAAATTATAATCTCATCCTAGGAATTATTTTCATGTAAAACTAAAGAGGTTTTTTTGAAGAAGAGGTACCATTCTTAACCATGAGTTTTTATTTTATTTCTTCTTCCACCTCATTAAAATATTATTCAACCCTGAAGATATAATAAAATAATTTTTTCTCATATACTAATATTTTTATATTATAATGGAATACCCTATATTTATATCATATTCCATTAAATGGTAGATGAAACCACCATTCATGTGTACGGAGGAATGCCGCCTCAAGAACCGATGTAAATCATTTTCAGTCACCATTGTTCACAACTAGTTTTCATGATGAATTTATGATATATAAATATATATAATAAATATATATAAATAAATTTTAATTTAATATGTGATATTTTTTTGTAACTTTCCTTTCATTGAAAATCGATAATATCAATTATGCGTACGTGTAGATTATCACCTCCATTAAGTGATATGATTCATTTACCAAATAAATAACATGGATGATATATATCAGGATGTTTTATGAAAAAATATTGTTCAAGGTTATAATAATCAGTATATAAATATAAACTAACACTTTGGTAATTTCTATCATGACAGTTGAAAAATGGAAATGTTACTCATGTGTACCTACGTCTTACAATCTTCATGATTGTAACACAATTATTTTTTCATAAACATATTTCATGATTAGTGTTGGTAGTAATGAGTAACTATTGATGGGGGTGGGAGTTAATTGAGTTCCAAATAATTTTTTTGTTATAATTTTATTAAATAAAAATCCATTAATTAATATAAATTCACCAAATTAATTAAATAGTAATTTACTATATGATTGATCTTTTAAAAAATCTCTTATAGCATGATTATGTATCAATTTAAAAAATATGAGAAATTAATTTAAAATTTGAAATCTATTTAAATAATATAATATTATATAAAAACTTTTTAAGAACAACTATCAAATTATAGGTTTTTATAGATCAAAAATTAATATAGTCTAAGATTTGATATGAAGAAAAAATAGAAACCCATAAAGAAATGTATAAGGGGTTTAGAGTCAAGATAATACCTAATAAGATCCACTTGAAAATACATGATATCAAAAAAATTATTATAACCAATAATTTGATCTATAACATGTATCTATTATATGAAGAATATAACATGTTTTCCAGGCTCAAAGCATCTTCCGTAGTTATATGTGGGTATAAAGATAACAAATTCTATACAGGGACCACTTTCACGGTTGTTATGGGTTTACAAATAAAGATGGTTTGAGAGAATATTAAGTGTTATCGTGTACATGCACATGATTCCATTTTTGTAAATAAATATGGAAAACAACACACTGCTCAAAAGTAAAATAAAAAAATATTTAGCAAGTAAAATGTGACATGAAAAGTAGTGATGCTCAGTCTATGATGCATCAAAAGCTCTATAGTCCTCTGGTTTTTCTTGGTAAGGAGTTCAAAATGATTTTTCTAAAACTTATAGAAAATAGAGTGTCATTAAGTTCTATTTTCGATATGAATATTCTTTGAAGATATTCCCTTCATTTAGTATGAGAAAATAACTTGATCTTTGATATGTTCTACACTTTCACACTCGTATATCAACAAGTATGCACCCTATAAGTTCATGCTTAAGTTTATCAACAAAATATTTCACACGATGGTGTTCTCTATAAATTATATATCACACATTAGGTTTTAATTTTAATTGAAGAATAATCATCATGTTTTTCTAGATCCTCATACTGAAATCGAACTTGTATTCAATGAATCTATGCAATGGTAAATGAATAATTATTCAATAAATACACTAAATTAACTCTCAAAGTATATTTATTTGGAGAATTAAATTCGAATGTAGTGGACCATTAATTGTACCAAGCCTATTCGTATAGTGGTCTTGTGGTAGCACAACTTGAATTAGTAGCTCTGGTGATGGAATAATAAAACTAGATGTTACACATTTAACGGTAGCTTATCTGATAGTATTAGTTCTGTCGATAGCATGCTTGATGATTTTTTAGTGGTGGAATATTGTAGTGGGAGTAGAGTTTTGGCAGTGTCATGAGTCTAATAGTTGTAGATTCTTCTAGTAACAACACTCTAATAGTAGTAGGACACTAGCTATGTCATAATTTTACTAATTGTATAAATTTTAAATATTTATTAAATTTTATTCAAATATATGCTTCGTAAAAATATATATCATCAAACCACGTTAAGATTGTTAGAAACATAATACAAATTATCTGTGATAATTAAAACAAGTAGGTTCTAACAATCACCCCCTTTTTTGATGGTAAAAAGTCATGGGATTTTATAAACCATGTATAAAAAACCTTTGGCGTAAATATATGAATTTGAATAAGTAATGATATATAATTAACAATTTAAAAATATGATGTGATATTTTAAAATTAAATTTTAAAATAGAATTGAATGTGTAAATCATAAATCCAAACAAACACTTAAATTTTTGTAAAACAAAAAACAAGTAAATCCAAAAAATTAGTGTATCAATGTATAATTACAAATAATCATGTTATCAAAGGGAAAATGTGGTATCAATGATAAATTTTGTATTAAAGGTAATTCCATCACTATCCCCCCCTTGGTTTATCAAAAATAGAAGAAAAGAAATAGTAATGATAAATGAGAAACTGATAAATAATAATATATAAACTTCATTAATACCAAATTTCAAAGAATTACATCCAAAAGGAAATAAAAGGGAAATATAGAATCTCTATCAAACACTATTCTAATCTGAATCATTCTCAGCTCGGTAGGTATGATCAACATGATTCTTGGCCTTTAATGAGGTAAGAGGCATTAATATAGAAGGGTATGTAGAAAAGGAAGTGGATGGTGATTCTGAGGTAGTCTTAGGTAGCTCTTATATTACCACTGGTTTGACATTCCTGACAACTGCCTCTAGAGACAACCTAAACTACTGATACTAAGGTGGAAAAGTATATGAAGAAGGGGAAATAGTGAAGGTTGGTTTTGGAATCACTTAAGGTGAAACAAAAGCTATACTAAATACATATAAGAAAGAATTTATACAGTAAAAAATCAATAATACGGTTTCATCCTCCATCTATAACACTGAATATTTTATTTTTTATTCAATAAATAACTTGAGTGAAGGGGTCAAAACCTTGAGTTGATTTACATGTTCCTTGAATTCCCTAGTAATAGGTAGCATAGTTAAGTTTTCAAAAAAATAAATAAATTGGGAATTAATCTCAGGTTTATTATATACCATAGGAAGGTAGTATTAGATATCATTGGTTATGGTTTCCCTATCATTTCAGGCTTCATTCAAATAATCCATTGCCAATTTATATATGATCTCTTTGTACTGTCCTATTTGACGAATATCCTCACATTTAGATGAATTGATATCACCATAATTGCTTGTATATACTATCTGATTATGGTTTTGATCATATAAAATCAATAAATTCTAAAAGTGGTGAGAACTGATTGAATAAGTACAGTAATAAAACTCTCCAGTCTTCCCAATAATGTATCCTAAAAATCCTCAAAGGGTGTCCTCATCTCCTCTACAAATAATATCATAATATCTATTTTACTTTCCAAACTTCTATTGTCAATTTTAACTTCTAGAATGTGGAAAATCATCATGGACAAAATATGGAAAATACCCAACTCAAATTGATTCCTAGTATCAACTTCACTAAGCTAAGTAACAAGAGGTTCTTGAGATCTCAAAACATTACTAAAATTTGAAATCAACATCTCTCTAAAAGAAAATAATTATGGGCTAGAAAAAAATCTAAAGGCACAAATTAATAACCATGTGGAGGTGAATCATCTCTCATATTACTAGGAAAAAATGTGTTTATATGCTCTGAACCAATAGTAGGTGAATCTTAAGTAAAATCTTGAAGCTCACCAGCATTATCTCTATTATCAAAAAGAGATTCCTTATATCTTTCTTTACTTAAAACCATATATAAGTTCCAACATGCTCAGGTGGAAAACTATAGTAATCATTATCACTATCTCTATCTGATTCTAGATAGTGATGTCAATGCATTTAGGAACTATGGGATGGATCCCCCTTATATGATCCCACATCATCTAATATGAAATATCGATCCTGAGAATCTCAATGATCTCTATTGTCACTTAGATCTTCTTTAGACTCTGATTTTTCTAGTATATGTTTCAAATACCCTGGTATTTTATCCCACTCATCATGTGTAGCTACTACAACAGTAGGTTAATAGATATCAGTAGAGCCTAGAAGATAAACTCAATGACTGACAAAACCTCAGTATTCATACACCTTAATAGATGTCCTCACCATATCTCTATCAGTGGTTTCATTAAAAACTAGTTGAACAAAAAAAATACCTCTCCCCACATACATATATATATAGAACATATATCTTCTTAGAACCAACTATGAAAACAATATATGGATGATGTGATTGAGCTTCATCAACACCATCATATACATCATGAGCAACATCAGCATCGTCACCATCACCACCCTCATCTTCTCCATCATTACCATCATTAGAGACATCTAATAAATTACATCTTTTTTATATGTATTTTAAGAAGTACAAATATGATTATCTATAGGGAAATTATTCTCCTCATCATCATCATCTATTTAACTTAAAATACTATCACCATAAGGGAGAAATGTAGGTGTACTTTTAGGCCTAAAAGATACAACTGGGCCATTGGGGATATCTATGTCACAATTCTCTTCAATAGAAGTAGTTATTTCCTCTTATTTAAATATATTAATATCAAAAAAAATTTCCTTGTATGAATAATACACTATCTCATTTGGCTCCAATCCATGATTTACTAAATTCTTGTGTCTATAAAAATGGTCTAAATGATTAAAATCATCCAAGATTTTTTTCATTATCTTCAACCCACTTTTTCTTCCATGGATTAAAATTCACATTAATTATTTTTTTGATAGCTTTACATAAGTATAAAACACCAAAATTAACTAAGGATTAATCATCCTCCTGAATCAATAACATGGTTTCCAACATTACAGAAGTCAACTTACTGTAAATTAGAGAATTAGTTCAGGAAGATGACATACACATTTCCATAATGTACACCTTGAGGTATCTATAAATAAAAATCATATACCACCATTTCATAAGGAATAAAATATACACACCATGATATCACATAGTACTAAAATCCCCTTTTTTGGTACACAGTATATATTGAATAAACATATTCAACTGTCAACATTCTCTATCTCACTCGGTTGTAGTAGGCATACTCAGCGTATTATCACCAATCAGCTCCAACAACGCATATTCAAAACCAATTGACTCTCTATCAATTGGAATAAATATTTTATAGTCAATATAATTTCTACTATGAGGCAAATTTATATATATTTCCCAATCTCTTGAATAACAACTAGCATCTTTTTAATCAATCATAATCCAAATAAAATATTTATTTTCTCCGAAACTAAACTCTGCATATTGATAGAACTAATGAACCAAACATGGAAAAAAGCTATTGCATTTACCTATAACCATTTTATCCACCCCTTGTCATGGATCACCTTGAAAACAAATGATCTTATCGATAACAACTATTCAAGTTCCACTTCTTTTTCGGTAAGTACTACATGGGTCAAAAATGAGGGATTCCTTGGGTCGATAATAGCTTGAATCAATTCTCCTATCAATCCTATAGTAGGAAAAGATAATTTAAAATATGATATTTTAGAGTGTTTAACTCTCACCATTTCATTGGAACAATGTTGAACCAGGGGTGTGGAGAAGGATGAAGTACATGAGAGCAAGAAAAGGTGAATTGGTTCAAAGAGAGTAGGTGTGAGAGAGATAGTGACTCGAAATCAGATTAAATTATAAATTATTTCATTTTGGGATTTGATTTCTACAAATAGTATAAAATATAAAAAAATGAATCAAATATAAACTTAACACATAAAATTAGTAATTGCATGAAAATAAAGGTATAATCGGAAGCATTCCAACTGTAGCTCTTCCCAATGGTGGATCAACCCCAAAGAAGTTCACCCTTATTGTGGATCTCTACGACGGTGGATCATTTCAATTTTGGATCATTCTAATGGTGAATCAATTAAATAATGAATCATTTCAATGGTGGATCACCAGTGATGGTTTTTCCAATGGTTTATTGTCTAATATTTTCTTGTCTAATGGTATATCATTCATGATTAAATACTAACCAACATTTATCATTCCAAATTCATATTTGATGTAACCTTATAATTCAAGGTATTTATTAAAATATTATTAGGAAGATGTTTAGTTCATATGAATTCAATATGTTTATCATGATTTTGAAAATTTTCTCTCAAAATGTGATGTATTATGTCAATATGAATTTTCATTCAATGAGATAATGTATTAATAGAAATATTTGTCACACTTGTGTTTTCCAAATTTATAGGGACATGTCTGAACTAATATCCATAATCTACAAAAGTTTTTTTCATCCACAAAAAAATGTTCATAGTAACTTCTTGCAGCTATGTATTTATCTTTAGTAGTAGACAGTTCAACAATATTTTTTTAATAAACCATGATACTAGTCACTTTCCCAAAAGATGACATAATCTATAGGTTCTTTTTTCTATATAAATTACAATAAAAAAATTATCATCAGAATAACTCATGAAGTAAAATGATTTTCCTCTTGGGTAAAACATTCCAAAAATAGTTGTATATTATAGGTATTTGAAAATTATTTAACAACAAGTAATTGAGAGTCTTTGTAAATTTATTGAAAATGTGCACACATACACACACTAAACATAATATCTATTCAGAAAGAAATTAAGCATAGTATGCATCCAATCATACCTCTATAATTGGTTTGATCCACTATCTTTCTAGTTTTATTAAGATCCAACATACGTGTATTAATCATGGGAGCAGCACTACTTTTAGAATTTTCCAAAAAATGTTTTATAAGATCTTTAGTGTTTATTTTTTGATTTAAAATACTTCCATATTTATTTTAAATAATTTAAAAAGTGAGATAAAATTTAATTTTACTCATTAATCACACATAAAATTATATTTTCATCATACTTGAAAAATAATTACACCAAAAAAAATAGATGATCCAAAAATATTTTCGTCATCTTAAATTTGTAACACTAAAAAATCTTAGGAAGTTATGTATTAAAAAACATGGATCAGATATTCTTTTTGAAAAACCATTAAAAAATTTTCAAAGAGATAATCTTATCATAATAAGCTCTAGAATCATATTTTATACCATATAATTTTTTTATTAATATGAATATATGATTTGGAAAATTTGGATTTTGAAATCTAGGGGGTTCTTCACTAAAAAATATTCTAAACTATATAAATATTTAAGAATTCACTTTTTACATCAATTTTATATAGTTTCAAATCAAAATGTGTTTCATAGGTTAGATGTATTCAAATGGATTCAATTCTAGCCACTGGTGAAAATGTTTCCTCATATTGAATACCCACTTATTTATTGTATCCTTCTATATCTAATCATTCTTTATTTAACACTCTAGTGTATTACTCGTCAACTTTTTTTCAGACACTAATGTAGTTCCAATAGATAGAGTGAAATTAGGTTTGACTATAAGTTCTCAAAATCCATTTATTTCAAACTGATTATGTTTCTCTTGTATTTTCATCACCCAAAATTTTTCATCAGTTGTGTAATTGATGTTCATAGTTTAAATATATGAAAATAATACTAGATGTTCAACGTGATTTGTAATATAATCTCTAATTTGTGTACATCTACCTATCATTAAAATAAAAAAATATAGAGGATGGTATCTATGAGTCCTAATAGCTCTAGTAAAAGAAGGGTTGGTTATATCATTATTTTCTATAAGTTCAGGTTCACATTCTAGATGTTCCTTAGAGATGGATGATTTTTCTACTTTTTTTACAAAAGTTTCATAATGTTTTGAATTGATATTCATAGTTAACATATCATCCTCAAGGTTTTCTAAATAGGTATTAGGATCTTGTGGACATGTTTCATCAAAATTGACATGAACAGATTCCTCGACAATTATGATTTTTTACTAAACATCCTATATGATTTACTAGAAGTTTAATAACTAATTAATGTTCCTTCAACACTATACGAAGAATTTTTTTCAATATTATCCTTATTGTTAAGAATAAATACTTTAAGACCAAAAATTATAAGGTGAATAACCTCTAGATTTATATTATTCCATAATTTATATTAATTCTTCTTTAAGAGGGGTATCATTGAAATTTTATTTAATATATAACATGTAAAGACCCGTAAATTTGAAGGAAATTTTTTTCTTTCATTATTTGGGATTTTACGAGTACATAGTTTCTTGATGACACCAGATTCCGAGGTCCGGTGTGCCCGGAATAATTTTCTGAAGTATAGCTCGGGTACGTTCAGTGAACGAATGAGCGGGTTTTTCTATCTTTTGAACCGCTGCTCGGAATTTAAATCCATGCTACCGATTCCACCAGCCCCAGCAGCTGAGAGTACACGACACCTGAGTGCACTGCATGAGTTTATTTTTATCTCGTGATTGTATCTTTCCTTTGAGGTTTATCCTTCGTGGATTCTGGGAGACCTACGGGGGTCTCGAGGTCTCTACTGAGTATCATATACTCATCCCTGCACGGGATATGCCCACACTACATTGTGTTGGATGCAGACGATGGAGAGCGCTGATCGAGGGGGAGGCTCATGTAGCTGGACGGTACCTGGAGGAGGATCACTAGAGGGGACATACACGGAGTGGATGGCCGGACCCGAGGAGCTGAGGAGACTATATGTACCCACCCTTCAGGTGGGAATTCTAGTGGATGGCTCAATGTTTCTGCTTTACTTTTCTGCCGTAGTACTTCCATTTCAGTTGTACTTTACTTTCAGTTGGGGTTTGTATTCTAGCCCATTTACTTTCCAGCACTTACTTTTGTACTTAGTTTACTTAGTGTTTACTTCAGCATGCGTACTTTGTGGTGTTTGTTTACATTATAAAGGCAATGTCTTCCCTTTTTTCGGGATTTACGCCTTTGATACCAATTTGTCACGACCCATCCTCTGGGCCCCTGTCGTGACTACCCCAATCCCTATCACGACCCGTCCTCAGGGCCCGTGCCGTGACTACCCCAAGCCCGCCTTCCATAGGCCAGGGGCTAGCGACTAGCACCAAAGGCGTAAATCCCGAAAAAGGGAAGGAATTGCCTTTATAATGTAAACATACACCACGGAGTATGCAATCTGAGATAAACAATATGTAAACTGAGTACAAAAGTAAGTTTTGGAAAGTAAATGGGTCAGAATACAAACCCCAACTGAGTGTAAAGTACAACTGAAATGGAAGTACAACAGCAGAAAAGTAAAGCAGAAACTCCGAGCTGTCCACTGGAATTCCCACCTGAAGGGTGGGTACAAATAGTCTCCTCAGGTCCTCGGGTCCGGCTGTCCACTCCGTGTACATCCCGTCCAGTGTTCCTCCTCCAGGTACCATCCAGCACCACTAGCCTCCACCTCGATCAGCGCTGTCCATCATCTGCATCAAACACAACGTAGTGCGGGCATAGCCCGGGCAGGGGTGAGTATCGGAACCTCAGTAGAGACCCCGAGACCCCCGTAGGTCTCCCAGAATCCATGAAGGGTAAAAAACAAAGGAAAGATACAATCACGAGATAACAATCATCCTTGGGATGGTTTTATCTTAAAAACCAACCGGGCCCCTGGAACGGAAAAGCCAGTAACTCTCAGACCGGGCGTCCGATTGACGCACCGTCTATCGTGTTGAGTTCCTATTGACGAGATGAAAATTTTTGATACATAAACATTGGTCTTAGTGACTGTTGATAAAACAAAATAGAGCCAGACATATGAGAAGCAGGCAGTGCTATGCATGCGGCATGCAAGGCCACATGGCTCGAGACTGCCCGACCCGCCCTGTAGATGACCAGCAGGCGGTAGAGGGTACTCCCAGATATATTTTTGACCATGGTGGTCTTCCAGGTTCAGGAGGACGTGACAGGAAAGCTAGCCAAGCAGTAGGTGGTGGACGATGTTTCGAGGCCCTACCACCACCACCACCAGGAAGACCACCCTGACCGAAGGGAACGGGTGGACAGGGGAGAGCTCAGCTTCAAGAAGCTGAGGCCTACGACCATGGAGCTCCTGGAGCAGATGGATAGGAGCGGGACTAGCTCCAGACATGGATACTTTTTTCATTATGCTTCTATCTTGGTTGATGTTTTGTTTGTGGATGCTTTGTGTCTTTGTACCTTGAGCTGTAGTAATAAAAGACACTTGTTCTTATGACGTTTTCATCCCTATACTTTTCTATGTAGTTGATACTGAGAGGTTCCGGTTAAAACCGTTGACTTGACCCTCACTTCCAAGATTCCTACTGAATGATACCTAGTGAACACACACTACTGCCGACAGTGTGACTTGACCCTTGGAGGCGAGAGTAACAGTTGGATCTCTTGGTAGTAGCGTCGAGGCATTACGATGTTGTCCATGGCATGAAATGGTACCGTTCATGTCAGTATTGACTATATTAGGTGAAGAAAGTGGTTCATCCAGGGGATGAGACTAGATTTCTCTTTTCGGCAGAGGATGAATCTCAACAACTCTTGTAGATCGTAGACGAAGAAGGGTAGAGATGATTTCTTAAAAATGGGTAGTCTCACACGTTCTTTGTCGATCGAACGGTTACGATTCTCACCAATTCAATAGTCTCAGGTGTATCTTCTCTCAAAATGACATGAACCTGAGATAGCGACAATGGATTGAGTTCCTCCAAGACAATGACCTCGTGATTGTTTATACTCTTGGGAAGGGGAACGTTGTAGCAGATGCTCTTAGTAGGAAATTGGGCATTCAGTTGTTGGGAGTGGTTAGACAACAGCTGAAGGAATTTCAGATATCCTTTGTGGATGGTGTTGAAGTCAGTAGTTGTAGAACTAAAGATGGTTTAGGTGGCGACAGAGAAAGTTCTGATCATCCAGGAGCGGATGAAGACTGCACAGAGTAGACTAAGTCCTATGCTGATAGGAGATGGTGGCCACTGATGATCGAGGGTAGAAACCACGTCTTCTTACGGGTCTCACCCCGATGGGGTCTAAGGATATTTGGCCAAGGTGTCAAGTTGTCTCTGTGCTTCATCGGACCATTTCAGGTTTTTAGTAGGATAGGTGAGGTGGCTTATAGCCTGGCTCTTCCACCTCAATTGCACCAGGTGCACAACGTCTCTCATGTATCTCAGCTGAGGAGATACGTGCATGACCCAACGCATATCATCAATCACGAGGAGCTGGACATCGATGACGGGGCTATATTTGCAGAGGTTCTAGTGGAGATCGAGGATCGACAGGAGAGGGTCCTACGTGGACGGTCGTTTACTTCAGTGCGCATCAGGTGGCAGCACGAGAACCTCGAGGAGAGCAAATGGGAGCGGGTGGCTCAGATGCATGCACATTACCCTCTTTTGTTTCCCTAGTTTATGATGTAGCTTTATGGGGATGTAATGCCCTGAGGTGGTAGTAATGTAAAGACCCATAAATTTCAATGAAATTTTTTTCATAAATTCTTTGGGATTTTACGAGTACGCAGTTTCTGACGGCAATTTATTCCGAGGTCCGGTGTGCCTGGAATAATTTTCTGAACTATAGCTCGGGTACGTTCAGTGAACGAACGAGCGGGTTTTTATATCTTTTGAACCGGTGCTCTGAATTTAAATTTGAGGCCACCGATGGAACCGCATCGCCGATATTTGTTTAAGAGGACCTTTCCTGAAGGTGCGTTTACTCGGGAGGAGTTGTTAAAAATTGAGGATAAAATGTGAAGTAAATAAAATTGTGTTTCAATTTGATTTATTTTTGTAAGGTGTTCTCATCCTACATGTGTAAGTTAGTGTGGGACCCACTAGCATCCTAATTACCCATGTTAGGATATTAGTGAGGTGGGGCCCACACGAGACCCACCCCTTCATTTTCCTTATCTCCTCTAAACCCCCTCTTTACTTGTTAAACCCCTTTTTTATTAAGTGACTCCTCATCTCCCCACTCTCCCACTTTATTAATTCCTACATACATTAGTATAATTAATTGAACCTCTACAATTAATTGAATTAAGTGTTTGTATTTCAAATTTTGAGATTCTTGGAAAAGTAAAATAAAATAAGGTGGAGCTTATTTTATTTTGGGGTTAGTTTTTGTTGTGTTGGGAATTGAGAGAGGGAGATCTCTTGTCCTTTTTGAAGAACTTCATCTTTAAGGAAGAACACCCATCCTACGACAAAGAATGTCGACTCGGTGGCCTAGTTTCTTATTCCTTTTCCTCCTCCACTGTAAGGAAGGAAACAACGACTCAGGGGTTCTCATACAACACACATCATCTTCTCCTCTCTGTGATAGAAGAGAAGACGACGTCTCCTCGGGTGTACACCATCGATGACAGAAACAACACCATATATTGCAGTGCTTGACAACGGCAAACTTTCTTCGAGGTAGGGGATTGAATTTAAAATTTAATGGATTAAATTTGTGCTTTGTTTTGTTGTTAAAGTATCTTTTATAATAAGACCGCTTGTTATCATCATAACGGGAGGAGATCGGACCGCACAAACATGGCTGATCCTCATCCCATTATTATTGTTGATCATTGTTGAAGATTTTGGTGAAGGCGGTGCTATGCCAAAGAACCGTGCGGGATCGAAGAGAACAGCGGTCGGAGCAGGCCGTAGTGGAGGTGCGCGGCGCCGTCACACCGTGCCGGTGAAGCCGAAGGAAGCGCGGCCGGAGCGGGCCGCGATGGGGGTGCGCGGCGCTGCCGCGCCGCACCGGAGAACCCTAGAGAGGCCACGGAGGGGGCGGTCCATGATAGAGGTGGGCGGCACCATAATGCCGTGTTGGATAGACGGAATACGCGGCCTTAGGACACAGCGGTTCAGCAGGAGGCGGCCGGGCTCGGCCGGCCGCCGGTACACCAGGAGGCAGGACCCCCACGAGTCTCGCGACAGCCCTCCCTGGCCGGCCATTATGGCCGACTATTTTCAAATAAACCGGGGCGGCGTGACCCTCAGATTGGCCTCGGGCGGACCCCACCAAAAGGGGGTCTGGCGTTTCAAAAACAAAGCCCCCCCCCCCCCCCCGTCGCACCCTACTGCCAGCTCCGAGCCGGGCCGCAGGCCGTGCTCAGCGGTGGGCTGGGCTTCGCCCAGCAGCGGGCCTGGCCGGGCCGCCGCGCCCAACTGGGCTAGACCAAGACCCAGGTCGGGTCGACCCCATTATGGCCAACCCAGGGGGGTATTATGTCGGGTCGGACTGGGCCCAAACACCCTATTTCGGATAGATTCATTCAAACACCTATAACTTGGGCTACTGACCTTCGATCGATGCACTGTGAGTTGCATTGGGATCCTTGGATCGAGGCGATCGTTTTGATAAATTACACTCAAGGTTTTGGAAAAGATTGTGTATGGCCGGGTTGGTACGAACACAAAACCAACCGGGCCGTCGGAGCGAAAATGCATATAACTTGAGCTCCGGATGTCTGTTTAACGTTATTTCAACTTTATTCGATTCCACTTAGTGAGAAGGTTCTTTTGGATTACTACTCTTGAGGTTTGGACGTAGCTGGATTATGGTCGGGTTTGTTTTAGCTTAAAAAACAATCGGGCCCCCGTAACGGAAAAACCAATAACTCTCAGACCGGGCGTCCGATTGACGCATTGTCTATCGTGTTGAGTTCCTATTGATGAGATGGATCTTTGTGATACATCAACTCTGTACTTTGTGACAGTTTATGTATCGGCCCCTTGGCTCGTAGAGCGGAGCCTCCCGGAATCGAGCATGCTGTGTGCGGGAACCCTAGAGCTGGTTGTGACTGCGACGACGATGACTTTTGTAATAGGATCCTTAGTGGGTCCAACGAGGACGACTACCATACTAGGATCCTCAGTGGGTTCGATGAGGACGAATAAGGTACTAGGATCCTCAGTGGGTTCGACGAGGACGACTACTGTACTAGGATCCTCCGTGGGTTCGACGATGACATCTTCCGTACTAGGATCCTCCGTGGGTTCGACGACGACGACGACTACCATGCTGGGATCCTCCATGGGTTCGACGACAATGACCTCTGCACTAGGATCCTCTGTGGGTTCAGCTGCGATGTCAACTTTACATGGATCTTCCATGGGTTCGGTAGCGATGAATACTATACTAGGATCCTCCGTGGGTTCGGCAGTGACAACTTCTGTACTAGGATCCTACGTGGGTTCGGTAGGGGAGATGATTCAGAGGCTATATCTAATCATCTTCACCCCTATTCATGAGTAGTATACCTGTGTGAGATGAGTCTTGACATTTAATCAATACCTTCGGTATGATTGACTTGTAGTCCTGTGTTAATTGAGTTGTTATTTCTTGTGTGGACTGGGCTGTGTTTTTCCCGTGTGGACTGGGTTATACTTGGGCTCGAGAGTTGGAGCCGAACTGGGTTTGATGACTTAGGTATATGTATGGGAGTGTACCTAAGTAGGGTTGATTGTTATCTAGATATTTTATGTTTCCTTTGTGGTTTATCCATCGTGGATTCTAGGATACCTATGGGTGTCTCGGGTCTCTACTGAGTATCGTATACTCACCCTTGCACAGGCTATGCCCGCACTACGTTGTGTTGGATGCAGTACGACGGACAGCGCTGATTGAGGTGGAGGCTCATGGAGCTGGATGGTACCTGGAGAAGGATCACTGGAAGGTACATACATGGAGCGGACGGCTGTACCCAAGGAGCTGAGGAGACTATTTGTACCGACCTTCCGGTGGGAATTCCTGTGGACGGCTCGGTGTTGTGGCTTTACTTTTCTTCTGATGTACTTCCTTTTTAGTTGCACTTTACTTACAGTTGGGGTTTGTATTCTGGACCATTTACTTTCCAGCCCTTACTTTTGTACTCAGTTTACTTAGTGTTTACTTCAGCTTGCATACTCTGTGGTGTTTGTTTACATTATAACGGCAATTCCTTCCCTTTTTTCGGGATTTACGCCTTTGGTGCTAGTTTCCAGCCCCTGGCCTATAGAAGGCGGGTTTGGGGAAGTCACGGAACGAGCCCCAAGGACGGGTCGTGACATAACAGAAAATATTCAAAGCATCTTCCTAGAAACAAATAAGAAGGTCATACTTATTAGGCATAGTTCGAGAATTTTTTTTGAAGTGTTCTATTTTTTCCTTCCCACTACATCATTAGGATATGGTTCCCTTGGAGTAAAAAAGTTAGGATTATATCCATTTTTTGAGAAAAGTGATTCCAAGTATTGATTTATACTCACAACCATGATCAATTATCAATGTTTTAAACATATGTCCACTAATATTTTCTGCAGATTTAGTTTACATGAGAAAATAAGACTAGGATTCACATTTTTGAGTAAGAAATAATACCCATGTATACCTATAAAATTAATCTACAAGAACATAAACTCATTGCTTCCCATTTAATATAGAAACTCTAAAATGTCCAAACTAGCCATGTAAACCAACTATAAGGGTTGAGAAGTTTAAAGTAATTTTTTTAAATTGATATTTTTTCCCTTTTTGACATGGGTTACAGATCGTATCAATTGGGAATTCTATTTTATATTGGTCATTGAAAAATAATTTCCTAGTTAAAATTATACATGAGTGATTATTTTAATGGGTTATTCTCCAATTTAAAATCCAATATTCCTTTTGTAAGGAAGTTAGGAAATAAACATTTTTAGAAAATAATGAATCTAATTTAACAGCATAAACATTGTCATTTATTAAAATAGTAAAAGATAAATAATTTTTAGAATCAAAATCATTACGTGCATCATTTTAAAATTTCACATTTAAACCATCATCACATAGGTGTTATGTGATAAAAATATTTAACCTTAAACTATATAAAAATAATACATTAGAAATTAAAATATTTATAGAATTACTGATTTAGAAAATGAAAATATTTTTATATTCAGAATTGTCACCAAAAGTGAAAAGTACATCATCCAATTTAATCAAATTATTGAGACTTGAATAATGTATAGTCATGTGTTTGTAATAGCCACCATCCAGGTACCATAAAGTTTAACTAGAGCTCTTCAATATTGTTTACTACAATAATATTTTATACCAAAAATTATTTTAGTCCCCAAATATTCTTGGATCCAAATTTTCTAGTTATCAAAAATTTGGGAAGCCAAAATTTCTTGATAGGATTCCTATAATTATATTTTAAACCTTTATAATAAAAGAAATTATTGTTTCATGATGAATAAAAATAGTTGAGGAATTAGAAAGAGGAATAAATTTATTTTTATCAATTCTCCCCCCTAGATGTTGATAACCTATACAAGTATCATACATAGATGTTTTATGTTTTCCATGAATCTGGGTAATATTATTTTTACCCTTGATGAATATTTACCGATCTTTAATTAATTACTCATTAGAAAATTTTAACTCATTCCTTTAAAATTTTATAAATTTCACCCTTTTTAAGTAGTAATATCTTATATACAATTAGCAGTCAATGTGTTCTATTTTGTTAAAATATTTTATTTATCCTTAAGATTATTTAAATCATCTTCCAACATGTGACAATACAGAAAAATCTATTCATTAGAAATTTTCTCATCATTTTTTATTATGTATAATGATTTGAAATAAGTATAGGATATGCGGAAAAAAATTGGATACCTCATATGTGTTTGTCGTAAACACATGAGAAATCTATCATGCTTATCCACTTGGGTTGTTTCTGAATCTATAACGTTTCATATAAAATAAATCCAAGTTTATTTCATTTATGTTTTATATATATTATCCTTTTAATCATAATTCTTCTTGAATTTTATCTTAGGATAGTCATATTTGACTTTCCATTTATTTACAAACATAGAAAATTATTTCACTTCAACTATCATATCTTTCTAATCCTTTTTCTTGTTTTTTCATTTATCATAGTTTCCATTGCAACTTGGTTTCTTAAATAAATATTCTTCTTAAAAAACCTTTTAAATATTCTAACCAAAAGTTCTATATCTCTATCACTAACAGCAGGTGATTCTTCATCACATGAATTGCAACTTTAATTTTATCTTTTTGTTTTTATATGGTGTATTTGAAGGCTATATTTTTTTGGATTATCATCCTATTCCCTATTGAATTTTATTTCTTCCTCTTACATCATTAGTTTTCCAATAAACTCTTTGGTTGGTAACTTGCTTATATCACATGATTATCTAATTGAAACTGAGGTTCCTCTCCATATTTTTAATAGACTCCTCAATATTTGTATCACATGCTCTTTATAAAACAAATGATTTCATAGTGAATAAATTTTATTCATGATCTCATTTAAAATTAGATACTTTTCAGCAATAGGCTCATCATATTTCATCTATAAAGTATTGTACTTAATATCGTAGGTATTTAAGCACATTTAATTAACATTACTTATTCCCTTATAATATATAACTAATGTGTCCTAAGTCCTAAAAATAGTTTTTCCTGTAGATATTCTATTAAAATCATTATCACCCAAATCACAGTACAAAATATTCATAGATTTAATGTTATTATTGAATAAAACATTAGAAGGATCATCCGGTGTACTTCTAGAAATTTTAGGTATTTCACATTTTTCTAAAATATCAATATATATTTCAAAACTCATGTTATCAATTTGAATATTCATCCTAATTATCCAATGAGAATAATTGGTGACATTGAAAAAGGTGGTCTTTTTGGTAGCATATCCCTCTTGTGTATTATCCATAAATAACTCAATTTTTATATAACATATATTTGATATCATCAAAAGACAAATAAATCATTATTAAAATGATATTAATTTATTACATTGATACCAAATGTTTGTCAGTGTGAGAAACTGAGCAGGGAGGGTGAATTGAGTTCTTAATAAATTTTCTTTAAAAATAATAAAAAAACCCACGATTAAAATAAATTCATCCAGTTAATAATTTTTTTGATTAATTAAATTTGAATATTTTAAAATATTTATCAAAGAGTGATTATGGATCAGTTAAAAAATATTAAAATTACTTAACCATTGAAATCAATTTACTTAATCAAAATATTATATAAAAACGAATGAAGACTAACTATAAAAGTACATGTTTTTTACATATTAAAAACAAAATTAGTTTAATCTTTGAAATGAATAAAATAAAAAATTAAAAAACAATGGAATAAATAATGTTTCAGTGTCAAGACGAAACATAATCCCCTCCAATAGAAAATCTCCCGCATCCATGAAAATAATTATAACCAATAATCTAATCCATAACCTAGATTAGGTATACCTAAAATAACACAATATGTCTAAGATAAAATAATCATCCATAGAAATTAGTTGGTAGGAAAACAAGACATGCCAAGCAGGGACCTCTTCAACAATTTCTAGGGGTATACATATAAATACGTTTTGAGAGAATATTGGGTATTCTCCAATTCATGCATATGAGTTAGTGTGTGTAAATAAATTGGAGAAATGAATGGATACTCAAAAGTAAACTGAAATAATAGATTATGTAAGTGAAAATATATTGGAAAAGAAGTTCTCCTTAATCTGTAATGCTTCAAATGCTCGAGAGTGCCCATGTTTAGACAAGTAAGGTTCATAAACTAATTTTACAGAAAGTGCTGGACAAAAGAGTGTTTTGCAGTTATATTTCTTATATATAGATTCTTTATAAACCATATCTTGATTTATTTTGAGAAAGGACATTGATTTTTGATATGTTTTACAATTTCAAAATTGTATGTTAGTAAGTATGCATCATGTAAATTATTTCTCGGATTGGTTAATCAACTCCTTCATATGAGGGAGATCTTTAGAAATTATATATAATACTAAATGTTCTAATACCTATTGAAGATTAATCATCAATATTTGATGGATTCTCTTATTTTACTATGTGTTTCATTTAATTCATATGTGCAATGGTCAATTTAAATAAGTAAATAAAACCACTTCATTAACTCCCATAAACTAGTTATTGGGAGTGATAAATTATAATGCATCGAAATAAAAAAAGTAGCAAGGTTTGGAGTATCTTTGTCTAGTGGTAGAACAAATGGATATTGTAGTTATGGAATTATAAAATTGAACTTCTAGTAGACTGACTGATGGTATAAAATTCAAGGGGTGACAGATTTCTGGCGGTGGGAGATTCTAGTGGGGGCATGAAGTTGGGAGTGGGAGAATCTAGTTATATCATCACTCTAATGGTATTTAGACTCTGGTAGTGATATATTATACTAACGATATCACTTTTCAACACTTTTCCAATTTTCATTAAATGTATTCTTTATAAAAATATATATTTTTATACAACATTAATCATATTAATAACACAATAAACATGATTCCTGAGCATTAAAAGATGGAGGATTGTATAGTTTGTTTAAAAATTATTATTTATTTATAAAAATGATTAATATTTCATGATTGTTACTCTATATATGATGTAATAATTACCATTTTAACATAGTCATTAACCAATGCCATGATGGACATATGAATCGAATATTGTCAAAACGTCTGGCGTGAAATAAATTGATTAAGTAATTAAATATAATGAGGTATTAAATAATATAAATGGATTAGTAAACATGTAATTTTTTTTAATCAATTAAATAATTATGATAATTATATTATTTTGGAATACAATGAACGTACGTGATGATTTAGACCTGAGGAATGAGATTCTATCCCAATTTCCATTCATTGAGGCATATCATTTTTATGCACCTAATTAATGTTAGATTGTTTACATACATTAAATTTACATATTATATCATTAATCCTTATAAAATAATGGTATTTTATGTTTTAATTCAAATTATTTCTTTTCAATTTATTTGACATGAAAGTTACCAAGTGGTATGGGGTTTCATAAATCAATTTGTTTTCATTAGGTTATATTACATCTCCATTTTCATTGATATAATAAAATTATGTTTGTAATTTATTTTGGTTATTTTATATTCTATATCCACTTTTTTATGTGGATTTACATTTTATATAGATAATTAATTCATTTATTAATTTTCACTTCAACAGTATGATCATTTTAAGAGATTCAATCTCAATTTCTATCCCATTGAGATATGTTTTGTATTATGAATCTATTTATTACTATGAGGTGTATATACTTCCCCTTTTAAATTTTAAATAATAAATATAGATATATTAATGTTATTTAATATTTCATTTTGTATTATTTTATTTATGGGGGAAATTATTTAAATGTTTCAAAAGTGTTATGTGTTAATTATTTAATCCTATTTTAATTATGATTATTTATTATTATATTTATATTGGAGGAAAAATATATATAACTGTCTAATAAAACCCTTTATATTATTTTCATTTGGTTATTCATTAATTATTCATGTAATAGTAAAATTTTCATCTCTTTTGTACTTAAAATTATTGAGTTTTTTTAATGAAAATATAATATTATTTCTCATTTCTGTCGAAACTAATTTCTCTTCTATATCCACATTTTCCTAAAATATTTTGAATAAAGTTTTTAATTTTATCATATGAAATTTTACTATAATATTTCTCATGTTTGACTTTTTAATGAATGTTTTAAAATGAATATTCTTATTTCTTTCTAAACAAGGCACTTCTTGTGTTTTTACTAAAAATGCGATGAAATTATTATTTTAATGTACTTAGAAAGAATGGAATGTTACCAGAATTATGACTTCTCGTTTCACTGTAGCTTACTATACAATTGTACTATGTTCTTTTTAATGAATTTTTTTCCTAATATTCTATAATTTTTTACTTTTTAATATTAATTTTCAAAGTGAAAAGGGTATTTAACTCAAGAATGTATTTAATGATCTTTTTACAGTATTTTTATTCTTAAATAACAACAAGAATTTATTTTTATTTTACTTCACCTAAGATATGTTGTAATGAAACCATCCTTATTATTTCTATAAATGGTTTGTGATCAATGTGAAAAAGAAATGTATTGAAATTCACTTTCTTGCTAAATTTTTAAGTCATTAAATTTCTGTAAAATATCATCTTCCTGTGATAATTAGATATTACATTTCTCTTAAATATCCATATTATTTATATCATGGATATGAATATTTTTATGCTTTATTCCATTTTAACATATAGTGTTTTAGTATGAATTTTATTTTATTGAATATGTAAAATAAGGATATTACATATTCTTTACTCGATATATATATTTATTTATAAGGAATATTGTTTGTTAATATAATTGATCAATCAATATATGAGAAATTCATTGGACATGCATTGATGGGTGGAGGATGATTATAGATTTCTCCTTCAATAATCGATCAGTCTCATGAGATAAATCAATAAGCTTTCCTGAAATGGGTTTTTGGTGTATCAATTAATCTATCCTGGTGCAAGGTCATGATGATATAAATATCATGATATATGAAATAATGACATACAATATAAATAATTTATTTCATTTATAAGTCAGTGATTAATGTCTGCATGATATATTTATTTTTTAGGATATCAATGTATTAGCTTCAATCTTGTGTTATTATTTATATGGAATTATTTTTTCATCATTTTTTCCAACCATAATATTGTTCGCGTGAAATTTATTGATTAAATTGAATTAGTATTTAGTTATTTACCTCACCATATTGATTACATATTATTGATTCCTTGTAGGTTTCATTTTATATAACCCTAACAGATCATTGAAGCTATCCCTTTATTTGTATTCTTTTCCCAGGGATTTGAACACGAAGTCATTAAATGAGTTCAATGATTGGTCATATTTAATATCACTAGGTTGTAATTTATGTTATCAAATGAAATTCAAGGATCAGGTATATATCTAGTTTACCAAGACTACTAAATTATTTAGTCCTCTGTGATACAATTGTTTATATCTAATTCAAATGTAATAAAGTGACCATCGATTCTGAGAAACTCAAGTTGGGGTCTTCATAGTTGGTATCTGATAATGTTTAGTTGAAACCTTGAGAACCAAATTTAGAAAAATAGGGATTCGGGAATATAAACCTCTGAAATCCGTTATGTACATTCCTTATGGAGACAATGTTTATGATTCAAATGAGAAGATTTCATTATTTTTGTGCACTATAATGTGTTAATAAGTCTGTGGTGGATTATTATTTTAATGGCATAGATACCCCTTCCGGTATTTTATTTGACGGAAGTACCTTGGTGACTATTATTGAGTTTTAATATATTTTTGAGGTATATGTATCACTTGTATAACTTATATTTTAGTGATATTGTTATATGATGAAAAATACTTATATTTTTTTGATATAATTTTAAATTTATGGATAACCTTTAGGATTAATAATATTAATGATGTTATGGTAATAATAGTCAACAAATATAATCAGATTTTTTTTTAAAAAATCTGTCATATATAGAACAGTTGTTCTAAAAAATTGATTTGAAAACTATTTTGTTTTTTGAGTATGTTTAACATATTATGGTAAATGTTATAAGAATTATATTAATATATTTTTAGAAAAAGGACAACCCATAAGTTTTACAACTACCCATCACAACTGGTAAGGCCATTAGGCTTGAATCCACAACTGAAGGGTGACAAGGGTGCAATTACCACCATTGGACCACATGATAACTTGGTAAGTATGATATATTTTCTCATAATGGTTTTCAGAGATAAATAATAATTTGATTCTGGGAAACATATTATAGGATCAAATATTTTTTATTTTGAGGTGATTAATGATATTTTAGGAGATGTTTTATTAGGTTGAGGTAAATATATAACCATTGGTTTGATATAAAGAATTATTTGGGAAGAATGAAATTAACTTTTTGGGGAAGAATGTTATAGATATGGTATCACCTTTGAGATGAAAATATTCTTTAGTGTTGATAGTTTTGAGGTTAATTGGGATGTACATTTATTTAATGGTGGAATAATATATGTTGTACCTTTTGGGGGAATTTTAAAATAATTTATTTATTTATTTATATGAAGTTTTACAAATTATTTCAATTATCTTACATTGTGGTAACCATTTATTTTTTTAAATATTTAAATATTAGAAGAATATATAGTTATTATTTATGGATATTATGATCCACTATAAGTTAATTATAGTATTTATGGAATAAAAATTTCATTTCATGGAGAAATAATTAATTTTAGTTATATTTAGTCACAAATAAGTGATGATATTTTTCTTATCAAATAGAAAGATATCATGTTATTAAATCTCATTGTGTTCTTAGTCTAGATGGTAATGGGATTCCACAACTCTAGGAAAATAATCTTGAAACAAAAAAATTAATCCTATTACAATAATTTTCAATCAGTTAATAGTAGTTTCACACATTAAATATTTATGGATTTATGGTTTCCAAATTTCTCATTACCATGTTCTCTATCACTCTATAGAAATCCATGGAAATTTCTCGTAAATGGCCATATTATTATATCCCATTAATATTTAACTTTTTGGTAAAATAGTTTTGTGTTATTCTGTATTACCTTAATATTACTATTTCCCTCATTTCAAGAAGAAATTTTATTAACCATTTTACGATTACGGTTGTCCACAAATAATTTTCCAATATTAAAACCCTTGATGTCCAAGTTCAAGATTAAATTGTGTGGAAATACTTTATTGAAGGTGGGGAGAATATACCACCTTAGGATTTTAAAATAAGAACATTATGTTAGATAGTGTATAAAATATGTTTCTCTAAGCATAAATTACAAGTGAAATATATTATTTAAATATGATCATTATAACCTAGCCATTGAATCAGAAGTATGAATATAAGTAACAAAATTTTGAAAATTATGCTTATATATTTTACATGAGTAAAACAAATTTCTAAATATTGATTTAATTTTTAGTAAAATAATTACATTATTAAAAAAAATATTTTGGGTCAAAAATGATTTTATTTTTTGTGACAAAATAATATAATTAATTTCTATGAATTTTAGAAAATATATTGAAAAAAAATGAACTTCAGTTTTTAAATTATAATGTCAAAATTAATATAGGGTAAAATTTTTGGGTTTTTTGTGAAGTATGATTTTTTAGTGAATAGTAAAAAAATTATCACTTTTTTGTAAACAAATCACATATTTTCAATAATTTATGTAATATGAAATTTAATTTATGATTTTATCTTTATTAAAATGAAAAAAAATATTATAGATTTTTATTTTATCTAATTTATTAAATTTTAATCTTATTTATATCTGATTTTTG
This sequence comes from Viscum album, assembly GCA_963277665.1. Taxonomy (NCBI): domain Eukaryota; kingdom Viridiplantae; phylum Streptophyta; class Magnoliopsida; order Santalales; family Viscaceae; genus Viscum; species Viscum album. The sequence continues at coordinate 1,236,821,083 of OY728137.1, read as the reverse complement.
AATATGATTATTTTTAGGCTTAAATCTCCTTTTTTAAATTGTTTTTATGTTCATAATGTTTCTCCATTTTATTTAATTAAATAATATCTAATGAAGAATTATTTAAATTAAATTTCTATATTATATATAAATATAAATATATATTAATTTAAATTGATATATTTAATATTTCTTGTCATGGTTTTAATATAAAATCATTATTTCCTAGAAAAATCCATTTAAAAAACTGTTTTCCATATTTCTTTGAGGGAAATTATAAAATGAATTTCTTCTAATTATTGTGATTTAATTTGTTAAACCAGATTCCATATTTTGAATTAGAATAATTTATTTTATTTAATATATCTAACATAATTTTTGGTTAGTATGATTAATAAAATAGTAAAAAAATTCAAAACTATGGAAAAAAAGTGAACTGGTTAACCAGGTTTAAACCAAGTGGTAAAGCCAAAAATATTTATCTTAAATATTTATGGATGAATAAATTTATAACCTTGTCACATTATGCAAGATATTAAAGTATTTATGGGAAACGTTTCCATGAAAGTGACCTATATATTAATTTATGTATGGAGAGAGACAAAATGACACTCTCTTTCTTCTAAATATCACATTTATGTTCACTTTGGAAAAAAGGGGTGAAAATTTTTTCAGGTTTATTTTATGTGTAATGAATATATTATTATTATTATAATTTATTTTTAGTTTTTAGTTTTTATATTATTTCTTTAAACACTCATACAATGATGACCCATTGCTTCTTCGAATAGTGGAAAATTCAATGTAATGAATTTTAAAAGCATTAAATTTAATGTATTTTGGATGATTTATGGTTTAAAATTTATTTTATAGTTAATATTTATGTATTATTTAATATTAAATTAAATGTGCTATAATTAAAATATTATCTTCATATCCCTATTGTCAAATTAATGAATAGTCTTAAAAATGATATTAGAGATATTTTATGTTAAATAATATTTTATTAAATTATTTAAAAATAAAAAATTGATAATTGAGGAATATTATGTTGATATATGGAATAAAATTTAATCTATTTTCCATTTACTATCATGTTGTTACGTTATAATTAAAATTATAAATGATTGAATTGTAAAATGTTGTTACGAAAATTTTGTTTAGAACAAGCCTACCAGGGGTTTAAACGAAAGACAGGGTTTGGTTTTCTAATTAAAATTCTATATATAATATTTTATTGAAATATTTCAACCTTATACTATGCCAAATTTTATACCAAAACCATTTTTATGTATTTTAATTTAATTCAACCATATTAGAATTTTATACTTAACAAAATTTCTAGTCCCCGTGCCCTCACTTGTAAAAGGGTATATCCTATCTTCTCATATTATGAAATCAAGAATCATTTGGTTCTATAAATCCCAAAAAAAATCCATCCATTAATTCCCTTAACACTTCATAGTTTCCTTTGTTTTTTTATAAAACCCTAATATAATGAATTTGTGTGTAAACCTAAAGTCATTGCCCAGAGAAGTGGTTTTGTTCTTAAGAGAGCCATTTTATTTAGGATATTTTTCAACCTCCTTCAAACCCTATTAAAACATGATTTCATATAAAAATTAATATCTAAAATATAATGAGATTTTTTAAGATTATTTCATACCCTATATCCATCTTTCCATTCATTCAATGGGAAATAAATCCATCATTCATATGTGTGGTGGACTACCGCCTAAAAAATAGATTTAATTAATCTTCCATAACCACCACTAATAGATGGTTTTAATGATGGATTTACTATATATATATATATATATACAAAAAATTTACCAATATTTTTAGATAATATATGATTTAATTTAATACTTTAACATTCATTTAAATACAATAATATCATTCATGCGTACGTTTTTATTACGACCTCTACAAAGTAATTTGATATTTTTTATAACCACATCACCTGGATGATACGTATAAGAATATTTAATAAATTTTATTATATTTATGTTATAAATATCATTATGTAAACAAAAAAAACTTATATCTTTATACTATGATTGTAGAAAAATGGAAATTTTACTCACGTGTACTTATAACATACCATCTCTAGGATTATAACGTAGTTAAATTTTTATAACCATATTTCAAAACGGGTTTAAAAATTATAATTGATTCATAAAATGATAATTATGTCATTATTATTACTCTGTCTATTATAGAAAAATTAATACGTTTACCATAGTAAAACTACCGAAGTCATTATAGACATTCGAGCTTAATATCATCAAAATATCAAATGTGAAAATAATTTATTAAGTACTTATTTTAACGCCCCGACCCCAGCTACCCAGAGTTGGTGCATTACTTCGTAACATTGGCATGATCACAAAAGATCAAGTCTCGAAAGACCGATTAGTTTCGTAGCCTTGGAAACACTAGATACATTCATAAATGTTACATTACATCATAAAGTGAAAAACTAATAACAAAGTCTTCATAGTCTACACTCATATCCTCTTATGACTATCCCTGCAGGTCATTCATAAAATACTTCTTCACATCCTGGAAAATATTAAAATATTGAAAGGGGTGAGCTCAGATGCTCAGTATGGATAACAATATAGCGGAAGCTTTCATCAATAAACAAAAACATTTAAGGCAATGTATAACTAAAACAAAAGCCTTTTAAACATGAACTTCAACATAATATGGAAAAAGTAAAATGAGATAATGCCATTCACTTCTTCACATTGATATTCTACTGGTCGAATAATCACATGCAATATCAATAACCACTTTCATAATGAGGGAATGTATAATGCCAGACATTCTGAAACATTTTGTCAAGGCCTCAGCCAAGACGTCTAAAATGATTAAGGCCTCGGCCAAAACCATAAATCAAATTTGGAAAGGGCCTCGGCCAATTCCACGTCTAGTTGTCTCATGAGACCTACCGATGCATCGAGGAGCTATAGCGTGCTCCACCCGTCACTTATTAAGTCCAATACATTCCTCATATGAATAGGTTTAAACATATCATAAACCATAACATAATCGTATCACATAAAACATGCATAAAGGAAACATAACATTTCCACATTTCAATCACAAGATATCAATACAACACATTGATATAATAAAAACGCTTTCTAAACCATTTTCAATACCAAAATAAAAGAAAGTTAAAACTTTGTATTTATTTTTCATCAAAAAAATGATGGCTTGTAGAGGAAGCCGAAACACTTATAATGGTCACGGCGGCGGAGAAGTCGTTGTCGCCGCATATGTACAGAAAGAAAAACATTCCCTTTTTTCGTTTAGTAAAACGCTTCATATAAAAATATTCCTTTTGAATAAATGTAAAAGTCAAAGGGGTTTATACACTATATAAAAGAAAGTCGTGTATAAAACCAAATATGGCTCAATGAAAGGAGATTGAGACGAAGTCCATAAAAAGATCATTTTTAAAATAAAATAGATCTATTATGTGTATTCACTATAGGTACACATAAAGAAAGTTAAAATACAAAATAAGACATAATAATATCATGACATAATTTGAAAGTAGGAGATTAACCCAAAGAATGGAAATTAAGTTAAGAAATTCCCTTACTTCGTGTATGACTTGACTCAACCGTTCTTTAACCTCCTGAATAATAAACTAGAGTTAATATATACCTTATTAAGAACCATTTTCAATTTAATTATCCTTTTTATATCACTTATTACAATGATATGAACATTCTGTAATTATTTAAGTTAATAACGGTCGTTTTGTCGATCTTAGGTACTTGAGTCAAAAATAAACTTCTTATAATTACAAGTTGTTCATGTGGTGAAATATCCATTATATCCAGAATTATATTCATGATTTAGATATCATATATATCATATATATAAAGTATATACATTCATTTATAATATTACGTAACATTTAGAGGTAAGAAATGAAATGCACCGTTCAGGGAGATGGTAAGCCATACATACGCATTAACGCTACTTTCATTTTTATTTCGTATTTAATGTAATTAAATAATAATTATATAAATGTATAATATAATTCCAGTATAATATAGTATATAATACCATTTACTCCATCCTTTATACATCCCACATATGGCATTAACGATTCAAATCACTTTGAGGGGGCGGTAGTCCGCACTTCCTAAAATGAAATTATCGCGTTTACCCATAATGGAAATCATAAATTATGCCATAAATGAGAAATAAAGATGCATAAGTAAAACATAAACATATTATATATCATATATAAATATATTGACATCTTAATGGACACCTTTGAAGGTGTTATATGAGTGTTGAACAATCATCGTTTCGTGAGGTAGAAATTCTCCATCCACAGAAACCTTATGTTCTTTAACCATTAGATGTAGGTGTGTGTAAGTGTAGCTATAATCCTTCTTATAAAAATATCCTAGTATATTTAGGATACTGTTGTTGTTACAAAAGAAATGAATAAAAAGAGTTTATGGGGTCGGAGAAGAAAAATAAAACAAAATAACATAAGAGAAAGATATTACCTTTAAATCGGGTAACTCTTTTGATTTGAGCCAAAGGCTTCGTTGGGAAGTATTCTGCCCAAAGTGAGGCTTCTAGCAGTAAGGGAGGGAAGTTGGGAGAGTATTTGGCAGAAGTTGGACGATCCAAATGGCTTGAAAGTGTGAATGAGGTGGTAGAGGTGGGGGACTTTTATAAGTGGAGAGGAGGGGCACTCTTGGAAAGTAAAGAAAAGTCACTTTATTATAAACTGAGTTTCGGATTTTAGAGGTCCCAAACTTATATAATTAGAGATTAAGGTGATAAGGGTTCGAAATATCCTCATACAATAGGATTTGGACAAGTTTAAGCCTTGGATTTTTCATTATCTTCTCATTTTATTTAAATCGTAAAATAATGAGGTCATCGCAGCATCATCATGATGTCATAAATAATTTAATTTATTTAATGTCTAAAAATTATAAAAAAAAATACTATGATGTATGAAATCTTTTTATCTTTACAATTACTATTTATAGTCAAAAATATGACTTGTATAACCCCATGTAAAAATTGTTTTAGTAAAACATTTCATGTTTGTATCATTTTTTACTTTAACATTAAATAAAAGGTATTTATGTCATCTTCCAACTAAAGTGGCTCCATGGGGTCCCCAAGTTGACACATAGATTGTATTGGTCGGCCATGGCACATCCAATGAGGGTAGGACATGTTTCAATCTCATCTCATATTATTAAAACATTATTTTTACCTTAAACTACACTAATTACATCTATTCGCGATTAAGAACTTAAAAGTTACTATTCACCAAAAAATTATTTTAATCTCATTGAACCACATTTTACTACTTATTGACAACCATGTATGTCGGATTTTTGATAATAAAATCACAGAAGTGGTAATATTTCATTTAAACGAAAAATCAGTTATTTAACTACCACTTAGTGGTTTCACTATTCATCAAAAATTTATGTTTTTCAGAACAATGCCAAAATTTCACCCTAAGCTATAATTGATATTCCAAATTCAAAAATGATGTCTATTTTATGAAATTAAAAACATATAAGTTTCATTAATTAATTTTATAATTAATTCCCACTGTCACAACAAATAGCATGTTTTTAAGAAATAATTTATATCAAAAGATTGACAATTGTTTATGTCCAATTTCAATGTTAAATTAATTATAATGACCACCATTGGATAAAATGGTAAAAATATATTATAATTATACTTTAAAACCACTAAATAGTATAATTTATCACTATAAATTATTTTGATTAAAAAAGTTGTTTTTAAGTATTTTTCACTATTCATAAAAATTTGGAAGTTCTCAGAAAATTACAAAAAATTCAACATAGGCTAATTTAAATATTAGGAATACAAAAATGAATTCCATTTTGAAATATAAAATTTCTATAATTTTAAAAAGTGGGTATTACTATTCATAACGGCTACTTTGATTAGTCGCGGTGTGTTAGAACTCGAACTTGCGTAAAATGCAAACTATTGCATTATTGAAAGAGAGGTGTATCGTGAAAGTTCGGGGTGTTACATTCTCCCCTCCTTCAATAAATTGAGTCCTCGCAATTTGAAATTTTTCATTGAAAATAAAAGGTTGAAAATAGAAAATACCTTTGTGGAAAACCCACATCAGAAATAAGATTAATAAAATTTATCCTTAATAAGAGGGAAAGGGAAATGAAAGAGTCACCACCAAATTATGATATCGATTAGGAGAACATTGGTGGAAATTAGAGACATATAATTGGAGGAAAAACATAAATATTTGTAGGGAGTGATTGAGGTCATCAATCACAATCAACTGTCATATTGAGGGCCTCAAAGCCTTCAATCTATGTTGATTTAAAATATCATCAGTTCAACAAGACATAAGGTATTAGGATAACACATTTTTTGTTTTAATATCCCTTTACTAAAGTTTAAGAATTAATTTATTCATTGAATAAGAGATAGGTATATATATATTTGTTCTTGACAATTAGAGTTTCAACCTTCAACTCATCTTTCACTCAAAAAGATAATAGAACTCAAAAATATTATATTTATCCTAATTGTATAAGGTTCCAAATGTTAACACATAACATTTAGATTAGTAAAATTATTTTGTAATAACCAGGGACTTTCTGTAGGATAGTGGTAGGAAATAAAGGCCTGTCGCACTATGGTTGTGGGTTCGATTCCTGCAGCTTTGTCCGACGCGATGGTTTATGCCCCACCCTGCAGGTTGTCCTTTTCCTAAAACTATAGTATTCCAAAAATAATCTTCAGAAATTTTTTAACCTTAAATTTACTATCCAAGGTTTAACATAATCCACTCCAACCTTTATAGTTATCCAAAATACCTCTTTCCAGACTTTCTATAAAAGGTCTCTTAATTCCAAAATCAATTTATCAGATTCCCCAAACAAAGTAAAGTTTCTCTTATTGTCAGATACTAAAAATATAATTACCTTCATCATATTAAAACCTTACTGAAAGCAACAAGTACTGCAGTACAATCCATATATATATATCACATTATTCTAATAACCAGAATATAATCCATGAGTCCAAAAGCACCAATATATTAGTTATTCTGCTTCAACTGTAGTAACAGCATAATATTGTCCTTGATCCCTTGGCCTTTTCTGAGGTAAGTTTTCCTGACGATTAGGACATTCATTTGCATAATTCCCCATTTCCCTACAATTGTAGCATTCAACATTGATACCCTCTTTATTTCCCTTGCAATCACGCACCTGGTGACCTTTTTCCCCACATTTATAACAAACTCCCATTCCTTTTAGGCAAGTACCAGGGTGATTCTTCCCACAATTATCACATAATGGAAAATCCTTCTTTCCTTTTTTCCCATAATCTATCTCTTGTTCCACTGTTCTCTTCTTCTCTTACTTTACTTTATTGTCATAAGACTTAGAGAATTCCTTTTCTGTCTTGATAGCACATGAGAAAATGTCTTCGTACGACGAGAAATATTGTGAGACTAAGGCTCGATGGAGAAACAGTTTTAACCCATCAAAGAAATGATCGATCTTACTTCTTGGGATACGTATATAATCTTCAGCATGCCTCACTAACCATGTAAAGTTTGCCTCATACTTTGCGACATTTTCATCCTCCTTTTGTCTCAGACTCAAAAATTGTCTTTCTATATCTGCTCGATGGTCACGAGGATAGTATTTTTCTAGGAAAAGCTCTTTGAACTCCCTCCATTCCATATTCGATACGTCATCATCTTCCCTTGTGTTTTGAATCAGCGACCACCACTGATTGGCATCTCCAGTGAGGCGGTAAACTGCCATGAAAAACTTCTCCCTTTCGCTACTCCCCAAGGCATGGAATATTTTCTATAAGGAGTTTATCCATTGCTCGGCTACTAATGGATTTGTACCCCCATTAAATGCTGGTGGTTTTTGCCTCATGAAGCGTTCTAACATTGATCCTCCATGTTTCGGATCAGGGTGCTCCATACGAGTAAGGATATTATTCATAACCTGAGTGAGTTTTCCCAGTATGGTAATAAGTTGATCAGCACCAGTTGTATCTCCAGATCCACAATAATTATCTTGAGCAGGAGGGCAATCCCTACATGGAGTGCGTGCATTGATACGGTTTCCATTCATTCCACTAGGCGCCATTTCTTAACAATGGAATAAACTATATTAGTTTATGAATCAAAATACATAATTCCATACTTTTAAGATACTTAAAATAAATTGAACTATTTATGGATATAAGCCATAAAAATGTTTTCTTTGAGGAAGTATATACTCATAATCCTTCATAGTGGTTTGTAAAGAAAATGAGAATTATCCTAAGCATATCCCCCGGGAGTGTCGTAACCAAGAGTGTAGCAAGGCTCGTTCTCATGCACCAGTTCCCGTTCGAGTCTAGCTCAAAGCGGTGTTTTCGGGTTTTACCCCTAGGTACATCTGTGCCAGAGCCGCCTCTACCTGCTCGTATCCAGACATGGATGTATTGCTCGGAAAACTCACAACATCTCTACAATACCAAAATTCTAGGAACTTCTTCTATACTAATCCTCAAAGTCTATCTTCGGGCTATGTGCTCTAATCAGAGTTTATCTAAATCTAGCTTCCAAGGTTAGCACTAAACTGCCTCTGATACTAACTGTAACGCCCTGACCCCAGCTACCCACTGTCGGTGCATTACTTCGTAACATTGGAATGATCACAAAAGATCAAGTCTCGAAAGACCGATTAGTTTAGTAGCCTTGGAAACACTAGATACATTCATAAATGTTACATTACATAAAAAAGTGAAAAACTAATAACAAAGACTTCATAGTCCACACTCATATCCTCTTCTGACTATCCCTACAGGTCATTCATAATATACTTCTTCACATCTTGGAAAAGATTAAAACATTGAAAGGGGTGAGCTCAGATGCTCAGTAAGGATAACAATATAGCGGAAGCTTTCACCAATAAACATAAACATTTAAGGCAATGTATAACTAAATCAAAAGCCTTTTAAACATGAACTTCAACATAATATGGCAAAAGTAAAATGAGATAATGCCATTAAATTCTTCACATGGATATTCTACTGGTCAAATAATCACGTGCAATATCAATAACCACTTTCATAATGAGGGAATGTATAATGCCAGACATTCTGAAACATTTTGTCAAGGCCTCGGCCAAGACGTCTAAAATGATTAAGGCCTCGGCCAAAACCATAAATCAAATTTGGAAAGGGCCTCGGCCAATTCCACGTCTAGTTGTCTCATGAGACCTACCGATGCATCGAGGAGCTATAGCGGGCTCCACCCGTCACTTATTAAGTCCAATACATTCCTCATATGAATAGGTTTAAACATATCATAAACCATAACATAATCGTATCACATAAAACATGAATAAAGGAAACATAAAATTTACACATCTCAATCACAAGATATCAATACAACACATTGATATAATAAAAATGCTTTCAAAACCATTTTCAATACCAAAATAAAAGAAAGTTAAAACTTTGTATTTATTTTTCATCAAAAAAATGATGGCTTGTAGAGGAAGCCGAAACTCAAATAATGGTCACGGTGGCGGAGAAGTCGTTGTCGCCGCATATTTACGGAAAGAAAAACATTTCCTTTTTGTCATTTAGTAAAATGCATCGTATAAAAATATTCCTTTTGAATAAACGTAAAATTCAAAGGTGTTTATACACTGTATAAAAGAAAGTCGTGTATAAAACCAAATATTCCTCAATGAAAGGAGATTGAGACGAAGTCCTTAAAAAGATCATTTTTAAAATAAAATAGATCTATTATGAGTATTCATTATATGTACACATAAAGAAAGTAAAAATAAAAAATAAGACATAATAATATCATGACATAATTTGAATGTAGGAGATTAACCCAAAGAATGGAAATTGGGTTAAGAAATTCCCTTACCTCATGTCTGACTTGAATCAACCATTATTTAACCACCTGAATAATAAACTAGGGTTAATATATACGTTATTAAGAACCATTTTCAATTTCATTATCCTTTTTATATCACTTATTACAATGATATGAACATTCTGTAATTATTTAAGTTAATAACGGTCGTTTTGTCGATCATGGGTACTTGGGTCAAAAATAAACTTCTTATAATTACAAGTTGTTCATGTGGTGAAATATCCATTATATCCAGAATTATATTCATGATTTAGATATCATATATATCATATATATATAGTATATACATTCATTTATAATATTATGTAACATTTAGAGGTATGAAATGAAATGCACCGTTCATGGAGACGGTAAGCCGTACGTATGCATTAACGCTACTTTCATTTATATTTCGTATATAATGGAATGAAATCATAATGATATAAATCTATAATATAATTACAGTATAATATAGTGTATAATACAATTTACTCCATCCTTTATACATCCCACATATGGCATTAACGATTCAAATCACTTTGAGGGGGCGGTAGTCCGCACTTCCTAAAATGAAATTATCGCGTTTACCCATAATGGAAATCATAAAGTATGCCATAAATGAGAAATTCAAGAAGCATAATTAAAACATAAACGTATTATATATCATATATAAATATATTTACATCTTAATGGCCACCTTTGAAGGTGTTATATGAGTGTTGAACAATCATCGTTTCGTGAGGCAGAAATTTGCCATCCACAGAAACTGTATGTTCTTTAACCATTAGATGTAGGTGTGTGTAAGTGTAGCTCTAATCCTTCTTATTACAACATCCTCGTATATTTTGGATACTGGTGTTGTTACAAAAGAAATGAATAAAAAGAGTTTATGGGTTTGGAGAAGAAAAATAAAACAAAATAACATAAGAGAAGACATTGCCTTTAAATCGGGTAACTCTTTTGATTTGAGACAAAGGATTCCTTGGGAAGTATTCTGCCAAATGTGAGGCATCTAGGAGTAAGGGAGGGAAGTTGGGAGAGTATTTGGGCAGAGGTTGGCCAAGCCAAATGTCTTGAAAGTCTGAATGAGGTGGTAGAGGTGGGGGCCTTTTATAAGTGGAGAGGAGGGCCACTCTTGGAAAGTAAAGAAAAGTCACTTTATTATAAAATGAGTCTCGGATTTTAGAGGTCCCACACTTGTATAATTCAATATTAAGGTGATAAGGGTTCTAAATATCCTCATCCAATAGGATTTGGACAAGTGTAAGCCTTGGATTTTGCATTATCTTCTTATTTTATTTAAATCGTTAAATAATGAGGTCATCACTGCATCATCATGATGTCATAAATAATTTAATTTATTTAATGTCTAAAAATTATAAAAAAAATACTATGATGTAGGAAATATTTTTAGCTTTCCAATTACTATTTATAGTCAAAAATATGACTTGTAGTACCCCATGTAAAAATTGTTTTAGTAAAATATGTCATGTTTGTGTCATTTTTTTCTTTAACATTAAATAAAAGGTATTTATGTCATTTTCCAACTAATGTGGCTCCATGGGGTCCCCAAGTTGACCCATGGATTGTATTGGTCGGCCATGGCACATCCAATGAGGGTAGGACATGTGTCAAGATCATATCATATTATTAAAACATTATTTTTACCTTAAACTACACTAATTACCTCTAATCGCGATTAAGAACATAAAAGTAACTATTCACCAAAAAATTATTTTAATCTCATTGAACCACATTTTAATTCTTATTGACAACCATGTATGTCGGATTTTTGAAAATCAAATCATAGATGTTGTAATATTTCATTTAAACGAAAAATCAGTTATTTAACTACCACTTAGTGGTTTCACTATTCATCAAAAATTGAGGTTTTTCAGAACAATGCCAAAATTTCACCATAAGCTATAATTGATATTCAGAAATCAAAAATGATTTCAATTTTATGAAATTCCAAACATATAAGTTGCATTAATTAATTTTATAATTAATTCCCATTGTCACAACAAATAGCGTGTTTTTAAGAAATAATTTATATCAAAAGATTGGCAATTGTTTATGTCCAATTTCAATGTTAAATTAATTATAACGACCACCATTGGATAAAATGGTAAAAATATATTCTAATTATACTTTAAAACCACTAAATAGTATAATTTATCACTATAAATTATTTTGAATAAAAAAGTTGTTTCTAAGTATTTTTCACTATTCATAAAAATTTGGAAGTTCTCAGAAAATTACAAAAAATTCAACATAGGCTAATTTAAATATTAGGAATAAAAAAATGAATTCCATTTTGAAATATAAAATTTCTATAATTTTAAAAAGTGGGTATTACTATTCATAACGGCTACTTTGATTAGTCGCGGTGTGTTAGAACTCGAACTTGCGTAAAATTAAAGCTATTGCATTATTGAAAGAGAGGCGTATCATGAAAGCTCAGGGTGTTACACTTATAAATAACATGGTATTAAATGAAATAAAATTATTTATATAAATGAACAATTTTCTTCCCCATTTAAATAATTAACAATATTTTATTCATAATACTGATAAAGATCATACGTGATAAGTCAGACTAAAAGAAAGGGATTACGTAGTAGTTTCCTTTCATAGAATTATATTTTATTATTATACATATTATTTCTATTGTATGGTGTATATAATTCAATTTTACATTTTAAATCATGATTTTTAGAAAATAATGTTATTTTAAGTTTTAATTCAAATTATTCCATCCAAAGGCATTGGATTGAAAGTTACTATGTGATATTGGGTTGTATAACTCAATTTATTTTCATTAGGTTATAAAAATTCTCAATTGTATTTGATATTCTATTATTATGTGTGTAATAAGTACTGACAATATTATTTTTTTCCACTTTTTATGTGGATTTACATTTTATACACATAATTAACTCCTTGATTTATTCGACTTTATTTATTCTGATTTGTATATACTTACACATTGATATTTTATATCATTAATATATTTATATTCAGATTATTTAATTTTTCATTTAAAGTCATTTCATTCATGGGGATCATGATTCAAAATTTACCAAATTATAAAGGGTTTGTGATTCAATCTCATTTTAATCGGGATTGTTAATTCTTGAATTTCCATTAATGTAATATTATTATATCATTGTATAATAAACCTATTATATATTCATTATATCTATTTATTCATGATTTTTTCATGTAATAGTACCATTTACCTCTCTTTGTGACTTAAAATTATTTTATAAGATATTTTTTTAGAAATAACTTCTTTATTTCTCTTTTTGCTCAGAATTGTTTTTTATTTCATTTATATATTTTCTAAAAATGTTTTCAATAATATTTATATATTTTATCTCATGATTGTTTAGATTCATTGTTACCAATGTTTTAGTCATTACAAAATGGTTTAAAAGGAATGTTCCTGTCACTTTCCAAATAAGGTTCTTTATAAATTTTTACTAAAAAATTGAATAAAGTATTTTTTTCAAAATAATTGACATGAATATATTTTTCCGGACATCATGACTACTAATTGATTAGAATATACGTTTAAAATTTTACAATGTTTCTTTAAACAATATATTTTTTCAAATATTTTGTAATTTTTCAGTTACTATGAGATATTTCAAAGAGAAAAGGGAATTTTCTTTAAGAATGTTTTTAATGATATTTTCATGGTATTTCTATTTACCAATGTTAAAATCACTTAATTTACACCACTAGGTATATGTTGTAAGTATATAATTATTATTATATATTTGGATGATTTATGATCAGTTTGAAAAAGGAAAGTATTGACATCCACTTTGTTTATTAATTTTCTAGACATTAATATTCTCTTGAAACATTCACTTTATTAAGATAATTGGATATTTCATTTAGATAGAATATCTCTATTTTAGTTTCATTTATATGATTATTTTCTATATTATAATTCTTTTTTACTTATGGTGTTTTACTATTGAAGTTATTGGATTAAATTGGAAATTTTTTTATAAATATATATTATTTACTCGATACATATATTTAATGTCAAGGTATATTTTTTATGAATTGAACTTATCATTAAATATATGATTAATTAACATGACATAAAGTGATGGGTGGGGTCTCTTTATAGATATTCCATCATTGGATTGACAGGTATCATGAGAAAAAAATTTATACTAAAATTAAATGGTATTTTGGTGTATATCTACCAATCAATTAAAATGTGTTGGTGTAAGGTCTTGATGGTATAAATATCATGATATCAGAAATAATGATGTGTAATATTATGAATTTACTGCATTGAGAATTATATTATTAATTCCCATGTTATTTTTTGATCAGTTTTAATATCCATGGATTACCTTCAAGCTCATGTGATTATTTATATGGAATTATTTGATCATCATTTATTCCTTCCATATTATTCTTCTTTCTCAAGTTTTTTATTAAATGAAATGTATTTTCAATTATTTACCATGAAATTTTATTTTTTCCATATTGATTATAGATAGCTTCCATTATAAAAAATCCTTAATAAGTTTCTGAACTCACCATTTATTTTTTTTCTTTTCCCTAGGATATAAAGTTGGAATATTTAAATGAATTCAATTATTTATAATATTTAAATTCACTATGTTGTAATTAATATTTTAATATGCAATTAGTTAATATAGAATTCATATACCTTACCAAAACCTCTAAATTATCATTTCCTTTGGGATGAAATCACATTAATCTTATGCCAATGTAATAAATTTGCCACTGATTTTGGCCTACTAGTGTCATGATATTTATGAAATCGATCCCAAAAATCACATCAAATTTGAAAAAAAAGAGGGAAAAATAAGATTTATATGAGTTATAATAATGCAGTATTCAATTGTATAACAGTTTTAGACTTTATATTAAATCATAATACACTTTATTGTTTTCATTGTTAATTTAATATCCAATAATTGTTGCCATAATTTGATACCCTAATAAAAAACCCCATATATGAAGGAATGGGGGATCAATGATCAAAAAATTCATTTTTAGTTCTATAATGCATGTTGATTTTATCATTCAACAATTAATATTCATGGATAACTTTAATTGTAGTAAATTAATAGAAATTCCCCCTATCCCCTATCTTAGATGGTTGTGGGCATTTATTTTTATAATTAATCATTGGATTGCCTCACTGGTTAAAAAAATTTATTTACTCATTGTAATTAAAGCATTAAGGTGTGGGTAGTGCATTTGGTTGATCACTATTTTTAGTCATCATATCCCTCCATAATTTATGTTATTGAAATAATTCTCTCATAGAAATGATTAATTTAACTATTATTTTGAGGAAACCCCTCTTTCGTCATCCCATGACTTCGGTATATAGAATTATTAAATTTATTCCCTCTATGGGTTTTATCATATGAGTTTCCAAAAAACTCTATTTTTTTCTCATTATCCCTAAAACCATTAAAATAATGAGAGTCTCCAATGATTTTTTATACGTCGAGAGTGCATCAAAAAAATTCATAGTTACCAATTTCCATTATAGAATATGCCTTTATATTAGTTGGTTTAAATATTTTAAAAAAAGATTGATTTTTATTTCATGATCCCTGATAAAACTATAGTAATTCCTTTACTGTCATTTGATGTTTTACTTATAAGTAAAAATAGATACATCATCATTTTTCTCCAAAAGAGGAATTAACTCTTTTTTTTTATTGTGATGAGTTTGGGGAAAATATTAATAATAAAATACCTCCTTGATCACCTCCCATTTAATGGTGTTAATTTCCATTCCTTGGCCTCATGTTATTTAACAAATTTCACCATTCACCTACTTCACATTGAAATTTATATATATCTTAAATTAATATTTTTTATTTCTAGTATAATTTATGAATAGAAAATATCTTATTTATCATGCTAATCTATTTATAATAAATTATTGTTTTGTAGGATCAACTAATGCTTAGTAAATTTTTTCACATGAATGAAACAATAGATTTTTTCTATGTATTTGGTGAGTTCAAGATATCAAAATGGAATATGGTACTATTATTAACTTTAGAAAACATTTTCATTATTTTTTAAATCATTATTCAATACCATTTTCTTGAAAATTAGAAAATTCACCACATTTTCTATTACACTCATTTTTAACTTAGTTCATCTTGGTTCCAAATATTAACTAAAAATGGTGAGTGTGAGTATCAAGAAACAATAACTAGAGTAAAAAATCATATGATAAATGGAATTAATCATAAGATATATAAATTAATGACACATTAATTTCATCCCATGAAAGTTTGAGTTTATCTTTCGTTACCTTTGGTTCATTATAGGTTGTTTTTCAATCTATCTAGTTATTTTTATTATCCTAATCATGAAAATGACTAAAAGTTGTTCTTATAAAAAATGAGGTGACCCATACCTGAAATCCAAGATATTATTCTAAAAATAAAAGCATTAACCAT
Organism: Viscum album; assembly: GCA_963277665.1. NCBI lineage: Eukaryota > Viridiplantae > Streptophyta > Magnoliopsida > Santalales > Viscaceae > Viscum > Viscum album. The sequence goes on along the minus strand of OY728137.1, from coordinate 1,236,804,661 downwards.
GTGATTTGATATTAATTGATACATCCTAATATTGACACACATATATTCTAAATCATTTCCATAATTTAATAATTTCATATCATAAATTTGCTCAATTTTACAACACATTTTTTTCATCATTATAGATTAACCTAATGATTTTCATGTATTATAATAGGTCTAAAAAACTCCCCCCAAAATTGTATTCTCAGGTAATATAATAAAAACACATCATACATAATACTCTTTCTAATAAGATAGGTAATGGTAACATAAGAAAAGACATCATCCTCATTAAGGGTAAACATAAGCGATAAAAATCATTAATTATAAGTGAGAATATGATGATAATATGGGCATGATAAAAAAATACAATTGACTGTAAAAAACATAAAATAATTGTTCCTAATAAAAAAGATCATAAATCAAAATCCATGATTTAATTATTTTATTATTTACATGGTTATTGGGTCTTTCGAAACAAGAGTCAATAATATAAGAATATGATTCATACAAAAAGAATATGGAGTAAATATTAGTATGTAATATGTTAAAGTTTAACCACCAAGCCTTTAATATTATATTTGACTCAGATTATCACATACCGATACAATAGTATTCTTTTAATAACCTCCCATGTACAGTTTTGGGTTTGGTTTAACCATCCACATAAACCATTGGACTAGGTCTCAAAACTAGTGTTCCCTTATATGGATTCATTTAAACACATTTATACAATTTTTCGATTTATATCACCACCTATTTATATATTTCATATTTATCTCACCACTCATGAATGCTTTTGGGATTTACCCAATCACTTGTATACCCATTTAGTCTTAGGCTCATCCCTCATATACACATTCAAACTCATAAGATAAAAACATTACCCAATGTAGTGAGAGGCTATATCAAAATCACTTAGTATATAATGATATACCATATATATATATATATATATATGTGTGTGTGTGTGTGTGTGTGTGTGTGTTCTATTTCAATATGTAAACATTTATAATCTCACCATAGTTTTATTAACCTAATGAAAATCAAATGGGTTACATGAAAACATCCATAAGATTTTTTCATAGGACATCCATATAATAAAGGTAGATAGTATCACTCGAGCATATAAACAGTGGATCATAAGAATCCTAAATTAATTTTACATATATGAAAACACCATTTATAATAGTATTATAAATTTTAAAGAAAATAAGAGGAAATTTAATTTACTTGTAAAAAAATAATTTTAATTGAAATAACTTATAAAACAATGAGAATATAAATAACATTGTAAAAACATAAAATCCATATAATGTATATTTTTTTATAAAACTAATGAATATTGTGGAAAAATTAATTCTTATTGAAAATGTATACTAAATTATTCCCTTCACATTTTTGTTAATATTATTATGTTTGTAAGAAAACACTATGTGAAAATTTTTAAATAAAGATTAATTTTATAATGAATTCCATGTAAATTGAATAAGACCTTATGAAATCAAAGAATAATAGATATGGAAATCAATAAAATAATATAAATAATATATACACATTGTAAGATATAATATTTTTCTAGGTATGTATCTCTTTAATTTTTTCGGATAAACATCGTTGAGTTGGGTTGTCATTAATTTAGACATTTATTTATTGAACCAATGATGGGGATGGGTTAACTATTGTAGGGGTGAAGTAGGGATAAGAAGTGATTTCTGGATATTGAAAATATTCGCATTATGAACTAGATTCATAAATAATATTTTTTGGCATACCCCAAAATTCACGACTTGAAAAGGCACACCTTGTAAATTATACAGTCTTGGTAAATTTTATACAAAATTTAAAATTTACACACCCTATAAACGTAAAATGAAAATTTAATCATGTGAAAAAAATATTACCACATGTGAAATGTTAATTTAATTTTTTTTACTCTAGACCTTTGAAATTGGAAAAATAAAATGGGATTGACACTAACACAACATGAATAAAATTAATGTCTATAAAAAGTCACACCCAAACTAATTTAAACCCCTCCAGTTTCACATTTTTATAAAATGGACCTCCCTCTTCATTATAAACTATCCTATGATGATGTATTGGGCGTTTGATTCAATCCATAAGTAAGACTGCATTGAATCTCGGTGTTATAAACCATGATTTTTACGGTATGACTTCTGGTTCTTCTTCCACTTCTCAATCTGTTGCTGATGAAATTCCATGTTCTCATTGAAATAATGAAAAAATACAATAACTACAAGGGACACAAGGTTTTGGCATATATTTATCTTCTTTTGAGGTGGGTGGTCTAAAAATTCCCCTTAAACCTAATTTAATTCTCCCTAGTATGTGAAATATGGGTGATTATGCTAGAACAACATACATGAAACCAAATATATTGGATAATCACTATTAAATTATAATATTTATTTATAGACCATTTGTTAGATCTCACTATGTCTATATGCTTGAATACTGTGAAATATATCCACCTGATTAGTTTACCATACACGGACTTTGTTGATATCCGGTCAATCTGACATTAGTCCCCTGTAAAAAATTGGATAATTTGACATATTTTTTTCCTTAATCTTATGAATTGGAATGACTTTTAAATTATGTGATTTTTTAATGAATAATCAACTAATATTAATATATATAACTGAATTGTTTATGAAGTTGGGGTTAAATGGTAAATGAAATCATTTTGACATAATTATGATTATAAATTGGAAAGATAATTAATAAAATGTACTTGGTTAGAAAAATGATAATTTGATAAATTAACTATTCTGTCTTATTATGATATATCTGTTATGTTTTTTATTTTCCATATAATTTTTCTTTCTTTGATTTTGGGCTTATAATATATCAACGTGATGGATACATGAGGGTGGGATTCTTATTGGCATGTTGAGTTTGTCTTGATATGACTCATTATTATTTTTTGATTCATGATGGCTTGGTTCATGATTTTTTTATCTCTTAAGGGTTATTTGAGAATGTAATTGATTCCCAAGGATAAATTATATTATTATATCAGATTATTAATCATTGGGTGATCAATGGATAAATTATGTATATCTCATGGGTGTATTATAATTGTGAATTTCATTTTTGTGTGATTCAAAGTAGGAAAATCTAGGAAATATTTTGTGATATTTCCTAATGTAGGAGGATAAATCCTTAGTCATTTATACATGGGAGTGAACTAAATCAGGCTTAAATAGACTCAGTTGTAAACCCATAACATGAGGATCAAAAGTTTTATTTAATCTGTAGTAATACTTTATTCAATTAACACCCTATTATTCAATTTATTTCAAGAACTATATTTCTCAGATTGGATTTTTTTAAACATAGTGATGTCGACCGATATATTTTTATTCACACCCTTGATAGGTCATCGTTTGGTACCAAGAGTGATTTCATGGATGTAGGATTGTACAAGGTAATGGGACCATGTTTTTGATTTATGTATTATTATTTGGGTTAGAGCTTAAATATGGGACCAACATGCGGTTTTGGACCGGGGTATTCCGAGTTTTTATTTGATATTTATTATTCATTTATTTGTATAAAATTCAGCATATCATTAAGATTCATTCAAATTTTAATTACATAATTATTCTTTTTCTTTATTATTCAGTTATTCCCTTATTATCTTTGGTTGTCTAATTATTTATTCATATTTTTCTACAATTTTTCCCATCTTATATCATTTTACACTTTCATTGAAAGTGTTTACCATAGGGTATAGTTTCCCCTAATATATTCATTAGACCATACCTAGTAATAAACATCCTATGGTATATTGGGAGGTGTGACTTAGGTCACGTATCCAAACGGCTAGGCCAATTGAGGGAACACCAGGTCTGTGATATTACAAAGTAGTATCAAAGGCAAGTTTCTTTTGTATTTCATTTCTATTTTGTAAAGGAATATAGGATACTAGGATGTGTTGGGAATTGATAATGATATTGTTTATTATAATGACCCTGGTCTTTGTTATGCATTAATAATTGATTTATTAAATAAAACTACAACTAATATGACCTAAAATATCTAGAAATCAATTTTATTTGTGAATTAATTATATTACATAACAACTTATAACATTTTATAGAAAACATTATTGAACACTTCCTTGACATGATCATAATATTCCAATGAATATAAAACTGCATGGGATAGCGTAGGGACAAAAATTATAAATTGGTGAGCAATAAAGACAATTAATTTAATAAACAAAAGATAATGTGAATATGATAATACATGTTAGATAATAGGCATATCAATGGATCTTAAAAAGAACATGAAGAATAATTAATGAGATAGCATGATAATCATAACATGAGAAATTTGGAAACAACTTAAAACCCTAAATCATAAATTTTTTTCAAGGCTAAATCTTCCAAGACCACATGTTAGAAAAATTACCAAAAGGAAATATGGTACAAACTTATCCAAAAATTACATATCATAATACTAAACATTTCCCAATGCATTGGAGCTCTATCTATGCGCACCCATCATAATCGTTTTGTTCTCATGCTTAATTGTGCCACATAGATCATACAACATGGAATCATGCATCATCATAATTTATTCCATTATCAAGGAGTGTGAAATAAATAAATCTCTATCCCCAATAAAAATATATATATTCAAAAAGGTGAAAAATCGTGATAGGATTTGGGTATGGTATTTACTACACATTTGGTTTGGCATTGAATATCATGGTGACATTTTGGTAGCATAACGGTGTAACTTATAGATTCATAAAAATATGTTAATGAGATAGAAACATTTCTATCATCATATATACAGAAAATGGTAAGTAATAGGGACATGTATAAATATATCTCAACATTAGAAATTGGAAATAGAAGGTATAAAGTAGTGAATAAATGTGGAAAAAGAAAAGAATCCTAACTATTTTTCATCATGGAAACTAGTATATGTAAAAGTTATTGGGAGGATTAAAGTTAGATAAAACGGGGTATGGTGATTTATACATAAAATTTAAATTATGTTTGATATGGAATAATATATCCAAACATGATAAAATGGAAATTTGGAAGCATAACACAAAAAGGGATATTGAATAATAAGTGAGAAGACAAATCCCTTAAAAAATTTCAGCATAGTAAGGGATTAGATAAATGTCAAAATAAAAGAGGACAAATAATATAAAACTAAAATAACATAAATTGGTCATTTAGGTAATTTTTATAAATAAATTACATTATAAATAATTTCAATTAAGATGACATATTCGAAATAAGGTTCTTGAATTGAAAGGACGAGAGGAATGTGAGGATCCCTTACAAACATTCGAAATGGTAAAGGTTGTACATAAAGCATCATATGAGGAATAAATGAGACTGAAATGAGATCTAAAAATTTATACATAAAATGTTCTGTAAGGGGGTTATGTAAAAACACATACCAACATAGAGAAATTGAAATTTATAAGACATAACATAAAAGGAGTGCTTGATAAAAGAGGAGAGTGGAAGATCCCATACTTGAGTGTGTGACTCCAAAGGCTTGGTAGGGGCATATTGAAAGCTAGGGGCACCCTGGGAGGGCTCTAGAATGTGTATATAGAGTTTTAATATTCTCAAATGAGTTTTAGTGAAGAGAAACTAGATCTTGGATGAGTTTATATAGAAAATGTATGGGGATTTCATAATAATTTATGTTTTGGACTCTAGATAATAAAATATCCAAAACCCCAAATCACTCGATGAGTTTTTCCAATGGTTTCTTCAAAATGGTACTAGTTTACAAAATTTTATAAGTCCAAGGTCCTAAAGTATTAAAATATTACCATTGGTGATGTGGAGGTCAGTCACACTCTTGAAGAAATGATTTTAAAATCTTATCATATTTTATAACTCCTGGAGGATTCATAATGGATTCCAAAAATAAAAAAAACATAAAATATAAGTATTTTAATATTAAAACATATATTTTTTCATTTATTACATTTATATTACATATTATATCCCATTATGATGTCATAAAAAATATTTATTAATATAAAATATAATTTTTACCCGAAAATTTGACTCTCATAAAATTATGAAAAATTCACTATTGGATAATTTAAACTTTATGATTCCAAAAAAATATTAATTTTCTACAACTAATTTTCTAAATATGTGAATTTTTAATTTTAAAATAATGACCGACATTTCTAGAAAAAGATTTTTTTTCTACGCCGATAATTTTGAAACACTAATAAAAATTATATTTGACATAATAAAAATTACATGATCATTTATATTTGATAAATATTATTTAATAAAAATATTACACTAGAATATAATTAATTTAAAAAATAAATTAATTCATAAAATCATTAAATGAATTTGAATATTTTCCAAAAATACAATTTTTTCTTGAAAAAAAATTTACAAGTTAACAATAATAGGATGAAAATATAGTCATTATTCTACAAAAAATAATGTACATATTCATATTTATAGGGTCTTGATACATATACATTTAAAGCACTAAAAAACCCTCTATGGGTAAGGTGAGCGATGTTGTGAGTTTCATGGGGTGGTTTGGCAAACATGGTTTCTATCGTGATCTTGGTGGGCTTGATCTTCTCCTATAAAAAATTTCACTCATGATTAAGTTTTTGGATCTCAGATTTGGCTTGGAAAATGAAAAATCCATGAAATGATATATCCCTCAGAAGATCTAATAAACAAGATTTATAGGGTTTGATCCTTCTATTTGAGGCTTTCACTTCCTTTGTTTGTGACAATTTGATTCTTTAAAACCCAATATTTATATTAATCATGTGATCAATGTTTGTTGACTATATTATCAATAGTAATGATACATAATGATCATTTAAATATAATTGGATGTAATAAAATAAAATAAGTACATATGTTTTCTATAACCATAAGAAATTTAATTCAATTGAAAAGGGTAATTTTATTTATAACAGTTCATGTTATTACAATCCTCCCCTTTTAGAAATTCCTCCCACGAAATTTTATTTTCCCACACTAAAATAAAAGAGGGTAATTGTGCTTCACCACCGCTTCTAGTTCACACATTTCCTCTTGAAACTTGTGGTTTCTCCACAAATCATTAATGACGGGCTTTGTCTTATATTGTATAACTTTTCCTCTATGATTTAGGATCTTCACCAGCTGCATTTCATAGGAAATATAATTATCCAATGGTACTACATCTAGATTGAGTACATGGGTGGCATCTAGCATGTACTTTTTTAAGAGGGATATATAAAATACATCATGTACTTGATACAAGATTAGTGGGAGTGCTTGTTGATGTGCTAGTTCTCTGATAAGATCAGGGATCTAATAATGGATGATGTACCTTTGACTAAGATTTCCATTTTTCCCGGATCATATCAATTTCTTTCATGTAGATATGTGGAAGAATATCATGTCTCCAACTTCAAACTCTAGTTATCATTGGTGATTTTTAACATAACTCTTCTATTGACTCTGAGAATCCTTGAGGTGCTGGTGAATGGTCTTAACCTCTAACACCTTTTCCTCAACCTTTTCATGACCTAGAAGTTTTCATTCCTTGAATTCATCCCAACATTCATGTGTTATCCACCTCTTTCTATAAAGGGATTCATAGGGCTCCATTAAGATGATTGTGTGGAAACAATTGTTGTAAGGGAACTAAATGAGTGCAAGATATTGGTCCCACCCTCCTTTGAAGTCGATTGAGAATTCTATCAACATGTACTCAAGATTTTGGATAGTTCAATCAGATTTTCTATCAGTTTGAGGGTGATAAGACAATCTGATGATTGGATTATTGTTTAGAGAATGATTGAGACTTTATCCAAACATAGAGGTGAATCTTGGATCACGATCAGAAACAATTGATATTGGTACTTCATGTAGCCTGACTACTTCTCTGATGTATATCTTTGAATGTTATTCCAATGAGAAATCCTCTTGAATTTAAATGAAGGTTGTAGTCTTGATAATATGATTGAAAATAACCCAGATAGAATTATTTCCATTGGATGTCTTTGAATGTCGAATTATAATGTATGTGGTGGTGTTTTCCCATTTCAATGTTGGTATGGGAAATGGTTGCATCATCTGCTAATACTTCTACCTTTTAACCTTCACCTGATAACATACTAGAAACTTTGATGTAAATTTAGTGATCACCATCCTCATGATGGGCCACCAATAGTTCTCTCAATGATATTGATACATATTTTTTTCATGGGTGAATAGAGAAATTTTAAATTTTTTCATCTTACAATTCTTCCTTATTTGACTTATAATTTTATAAAAGACATAGACTTGACCCAAATATCACAATTCTTTATTTATTAACCTTAAACTCTATGGATTACACTTTTCTTATTGTTTCCTCTTTCTTTGAATTCCCACTTCATATTTTTGAGTATTCGTTAACCATTCAAGAATATATTATTGAGAAATAATTTTTGAAAGGAATGATGATATTAATTACTTTATGATTCTCATGTCTATACTCTTGAAATTCATGAAGATCATATCCTTCTCAATACCCATTAATGATAAAATAATTGGGTCATTTCAAATTAACACATCTTCCACCAAAATTTCTTCACCAGGATGGTAATGGATTGTGCAGTTGTAACCCTTGATAAGATCTAATCATCTTCAATAGTGTATATTACTCTCTTTATGTGTGCATATATATTTTATCATATTATGATCAGTATATATCTCAACCATCTCTGCATATAGATAATGCCGTTAGATTTTCAATGCAAAGATCATAGCTTCCAACTCGAGATCATGTGTGGTATAGTTTTGATCTTGAAATTTCTACTACCTTGAGGCATAATAAATGATATTATCATTTGTTATTATCACACAACCTAATAACTTCTTCAAAACATTTCTTAATACTTTTAAAATTTCTCCAATTGTGGGTAGTGTGAGCATAGGGGCAGTGATAATACTCCTTTTAACTCCTTGAATATTTATTCACATTCATCATTCCACGAAAACATGACTCCCTTCCATGTTATCTTGGTAAGAGGGTTCAAAAATCACAATAAATTATTCACAAATTGGTGATAATACCTAGATAACCCAAATAAACTACCAATATTAATCACATATGTTGGCCTCATCCATCCTTTAATTGATTTTCCTTTGAAGGACCCACGTGTATACCATTTATTGGGATGATATTCCCCAATAATGATACTTCTTTCAAATATAACTCACACTTTCTTCACTTTTCATAGAGCTTCTCCTTTCGCAAGGTCATTAGCACAGTGCTCAGATACTCCTCACACTCCTCTTTTATTTTAGAGTATATTAGAATATCATCTATAAATAATACCACAAATTTTTTGAGGAAATCTATAATGATTATATTCATTATTTCCATTATTATTTCTAGGTAATTAGTGAGTCCCAATGGCATTAATGTGAAATAATAGTACCCATAACATGAATGAAAAGCAGTTTTGGGGATATCCCCCTCCTTCACCCTAACATGTTAATATACCAACGTCATATCCGACTTGAAGAATTATTATTCTCCACATATATAATAAAATTATTCATCAATATCTGCAAAATGATATTTGTTCTTTATCATGATCTTATTGAGCTTACGATATTCAATGCAAAGTCACATTGAACTATCCTTCTTCTTAATGGAGAGGACTAGTGCACCCCATAGTGAAGAACATGGGTGTATAAACCCTTTATCCAGATGCTACTATAGTTATTTATTTATCTCCTTAGGTTCTACTATATCCATTCGATATATAATCTTATATATTGGAAATTACCTAGGTATAAACTCAATTGAAAATTCGACCTCCCGTCTAGGATGAGGACCCAAAAATTCCTTGGGAAACACATCGACACTTTCACTCAAAATATGAATCTCTTCAAAGATGGATCTTTCCCTTTAATCATTCAATTGAGTAAGATACACTTTATCATAGGTTAGTAATATCCATTCTTGATATGATTTGGCTAAAGAAAATTTATCCTCCTCCTCACACTTGTATATAATCATGGGTCGATTCACCATAGGGATAGTGAGTTCCTTCTTGTATAAATTTATGTTGGATCTATATATGGAAAGGAAATCCATGCCTTTAATTTCATCAAATTCATTCGATGTAATTATTCTAAGGATTACTGGGAAGTTCATCCCATAAATTATGATACGGGATGAGATATATACATGGGATGCAATAACAACTCCATTTACTATTTTTACTAACATCTCAACATTCATTCTTTGTGGTGGTGTTTTATTAGTTCTACTAAATTCCATGATATGAATGAATGAGTCGAAATAGAATCAATAATTACATTCACTATTCTTGAATGAATAGCTAAAATACTAGTCACCACATAATTTCTGTGATTTACTTCATTGGTATTGATGGAAAAATCTCAACCCTGCTACCTTAGAGGTTGTTTTTTGTCTCTGAAAACCATTGACTTATGGAATTAGTTTGGATGGTACCATAGATCCATGTATTTTGAGTAATGGACAATACACTTATGGTTGACCATAGAATTTTTTTCCACTTTCACATTCACAGGTTTCTCCAATTAGAAATTATTATCTAGGTGTCCTTCCTTCCCAAACATAAGGTACTTCTCTATTCCCCCTAGTAAATATCTGGGGTACTTCTCTACACAACATTGGAAGTGGGATGATGAAGTTTCATGACATTGTTAGATTTCACCATAAGATAGACAGAATTAAACTCCACATTACTCTTCGTATTCCCCTAATACCCTTGGGATTGTCCAATATCCATTTCAACTTTGAGGTCATATCAGAAAATTTCCTCCTAGCTATCAACGTCATGGGTCACCAAGGCTTTTAATAAACTAGGATTTAGCCTACCAATGAAGCGGCCAACCTTAAATTTGGGGGTGAAAAAATTATAAGGACTATCATTCATGTATTGTCATGTTTTCCTCATATGAACCAATAGATTCATCATCTTTTTCATGATTTCAAGTAAATCTTCTTCCATTTTACGATTGAGAGTGAGAGGAAAATATTTATTAAAAAATATTCCATAATTCCTTTGACTTTATTGCTTCGATATCTTTCTCATGATTCATATTCATGATCAATGTAAACCACTGATAAACTCCTTCCTCTATATGATAAAAATCCATAAGAACCTTCTCTTGTTCAAAACATTAATGGATGGGTAATATCTTCTTAATGGAGTTGATCCGCTATTCCGCGATTAAGGGATCAGATTATCCATCAAAAGTATGAGGCCTTTTTTCAAATGATGCTCTCAAATGAATCTTTTTCTATATTAGAGGGGTTTTGGTGCTCCTATTGATACAAATTTTTATTCAAAACATGTGTTGGTTGAGAGATCATTATAACAAAGTTTTTGAATCTCTATCCCATCGGGAAGGGCATATCATTGGGGTAGACATCACACTTCTTTTCGCATCAGATGTTAACCTGATTCCTCCTATTTTAAACAATTTTATAGAATAATGGAAAATTATGGATGGGTATCTTAAACAATTAGACATATAAAGTGGAATCTAATAACAATATAGGGATTAATTATAAATTTAATTTATTCCCATAACTTATGAATTTTTGGGCTTCAATCTATGTTTTCCATGATATATTTCTTAACATATATTCTTATGGGAATTTTTTTTGTTCCATTATTAATGGTTCATAATGATATAATGAACTTTCAAAAAAATATCCCCTAGGAGTGTAAACCCAAATGTATAGTAAGGACTTTTGTCATGTACCAAAATACCCAGAGTCATGCTCGGAACATCTTTTCAGAGTTGATACTGCTATATACATATGTTCCTATACAACATCCACTTGTAGTATCCATACATGGAATTATTTGATCTATGAACCACCTACATTTTAATTACCAAAATTTTAGGATGTTTTCATATAAATTTTCTTATCCCTAAGGATTTTTCTGATGTTCTATAATCCTAATCTAAATAGAACTAAATTTTTTCTCTCATACCAACTATAACAACCCATTTATTTATGACACATAAATACTTGATTTATTACATAAATCTACAGTTGAGGCAACCCAAATGATCTATAAGTTTTGTGTATTTTATAATTCATTAAATTACATAACAAATTATGACCTGGGATACTAAACATTATTGAACACTTCCTTGACATGATCATAATATTCCAATGAGGATAAAACTACATGCGATAACCTGGGGACAATCATAATAAAGTGGTGAGAAATAAATCCCAGTAAGGTAATAATCAAGGCATAAAATGAATAAGATAATACATTTTAGACAATAGTAATAAAAATGGAGAATAAAATGATCAACAATAGTAAGACGTGATATAATTTGATAATCATAACATGAGAGATGTGGAAACAACATAAAACAATGAATGATAAACTTAGATCAAGGTTAAATCCTCCAAGAACTCATGTTGGACAAAGTATCATAATGGAATCAGGTACACCCATATCCCAACATGACATGTCATGATACTAAACATTACCTAATCTTTTGGAGATCTGTCTGGGTGCACCCATCATAATAATTTCATTATCATTCTTAAGTGTTCCACATAGATCATAAAACATGGATTAATTTATAATCATAATTTATTCCATATAAATGTGTTTAGAATAAATACATTAAAGTCCCAAATAAATAATTTATATGTTCATAATGGTTACAATCTGTCATAGGAAATGGGTACGATATTCACTACATAATTAGTTTGGCCTGGAAAATCACGTTGACATTTCAATAGCAAGGAAGTGTCACATTGAGATTCATAAAAATGGGTTAATGAGATATAAATGTGTCTATCATCACATAGACATAAAATGTTAAGTAATTGGTAAATGTAAAAATATATCCTAACATTTTAAATTGGAAATATAAAGTATAAGATAATTAAGAAACATCAATAAAGAATAGAATCCAAACTATTTTTCGTCATAGTAACGGGTGTACATAAAATATCATGGGAGGATTTATGAAAATTAAAGGGTATCTCATAATTTATACATCTAATTTATAGTAAGGGGATATGGAAGAATATATCCAAATAAATATCAAACTGAAATTATGAGCATATCCTAAAAATGGGTCCTTGAATTAAAAGAGAGGAGATAAATCCCTTACAAAATTTCGGTATAGTAATGACTTAGATAAAGGTAAAAATGAAAGAGGATAAATAATCTATCATTTAAATAATAGAAATTTGATTTTAAGGGAATGTTTATAAATAAGTTATGTTATAAAAAATTTTAATTAAGAAGAAAATCTCAATGAAGGTACTTGAATTGAAAGGAGGATTGGAAAGTGAGGATCACTAAAAAAATTCAGCATGGTAATGGGTATACATAAAGGTTTATAGGATGGGTAAATCAGAGTTAAATGGGATCTCATCATTTATATATATAATTTATAGTAAATGGGATGTTGAAGATATTATTCCAACATAATAAAATGGAAATTTAAAAGACATGATATAAAATGAGTGGTTGATAAAAGAGTGGAGTGGAAGATCCCTAACTTTAGTGTGTGACTCGAAAGGATTGGGAGGGCCTTTTATAAATATTGGGGGTTCCCATGAGAACTCTATTTAATGGAGGGAATAGTGTTTATATGCTTTAAAGAGTTTGAGGGAAGAGAAATGGGAGTTTGTGTGAGTTTATATTAAAAAGGACGTGGACTTCATTATTATTTAGGGTTTGAAATCTACATAATAAAATATGCAAAACCACAAACCATTCAATGGTTTTTCCCATGGTTTTATAAAAATTGGATTGGTTTATAATATTTAATAATCCCAAGTGAATAAATTATTAAAATATTTCCATTGTTGTTGTGGTGGAGATTCACTGTCTTAAAGAAATGATTTTAAAATCTTAAAATATATTACATGTCATAGAGTATTCATAATGTATTTAAAAAATAATTCAAATAAACATTAAATACAATTATTTTAATTTTAAAACATATATTTTTTCATGAATCCCATTTATATTACATTTTTATATCACATTATGATGACATTAAACAAAAATAATTTTTATACGGTATTTATTTTCTACCTGAAAATTCGGCTATCTAAATTTTTTATAAAATTAACCATTACATAATTTTTATTTTCTAATTCTAAAAATAATATTCATTATATATAAATATTTTCTAAATATATGAATTTTCAATTTTAAAATAATAACATACATTTACTGAAAATGATAGTGTTTTGATAATAACACTTTTCGAACACCGATAAAAATTAAATTTGAAATCATAAAAATTATATGATAAATATATTTGATAAATATTATTGTATGATAATATTCCACTACAATATCATTTATTTATAAAATCCATTAATTCATTAATACATTAATTGAATTTTAATATTGAAAAAAATACCATTTTTGCATTAAAAAATTATCTACAAAGTGATGATAATAAGATAAAAAAATATTCATTATTCTAAATAAAATAATTTAAAAATTCCTATTTCTAGGGTATTGATAAATATACCATTAATACACCAAAAAACTCTTTAAGGGTAAGGTGAATGATGATGGAACTTTCATTGTGTGGTTCAACGATTGTGGTTTGGGCTGAGATCTCGATGATGTTGAACATCTCCCATAAATGGTTTTGCTCATGCATAATTTGTTTGATCTGATCTTTGGCTTGGTCGAGGAAAAATCCTAGAATTTGTATCTCTCAAAGAATATATAATAAATGATCATTATAGGGAATGATCTTACTAGTTGATGCCATAACATCCTTAGTCAATGATTGTTATATTTTCTAAACCCCTATATTTATACCAATCATTTGATCATTGTTAAATGGCTATATTATCAATGGTAAAGATACATGATGGTCATTTATGTCCAATTGGATATAATACAACAATAGAATTACATGTGTTTTCTATAACCATATGAAATTGAATTGAATAAAAAAGGGAAATTTTATTCATAATATTTCGGCTTATTACTTTTCTGGTAGTAGATGTCCCACGTACAAGTTCATAGATATGGGATTTTTATTTATGATGTTTACCTATTGTGATTTGATTTTATTTCACTTTGGGTGACTCACATGTTGTGTGATGTTATTGTGTCTTGAGTTTTATACTCTTCGACTAGTATAGAATGAGATGTGTATAAATGAATCATGATAGGAACGTAGGAATATATATTTACATGCATTGTTCATGGTAGGGAAATATTTATTGTATGTGTTATATTTTCTTATATAGAATATGAAATGACATACCTATTATATATAATAAAAATGGAATAAATTATTTTTTATGTCATGCTAATTCACTTGAAAATACATGTTAAAGAGACCATGATATACTGTTTCTCTATTTTTATCACCCATTGGGGATGATATTTTGTTTACCCAATGTTCTAAAGAGTGTGTTTTTTATAGAGAAAATTTCTCCTCATCATCTTCAGGTTGAGTATTAAAAGAGAAGTAATCAACAGGCTCCTAAAACATCTGATTCAGAGATTCCTGTACCACCTCAGAATTGGATGAATGTTTATCTTGATGAAATCGTCCTAATGTTCATGTGATACATGGAATGAGACACTATTCACACCATTCCTTCCATGTATACCTAATTAAGGAGTTCTAGATACTGAATATTCCAACATCCATTGGTGAGGGAGGCCCCATACAACAAATATTTCGATCGAGTCACTTTAAATAATATTTAAGAACCTCAAGACACTTGTATTTAAGAGGAATAATATTTATTCATACATTATTAGTAGACCTTTATAGCATTATTTTGACATTATAGATAAATCTATAGATAAGAGGATTTTCCCTATAATAGTTTAGAATAATTTTTTTGATCCACTTTTATCCTGAGCGGTTGAAGAATGAGAAGTCTATTTACTTCATGCACCTGACATAGGAGATATTTTTAATGTTGGGATATATCAGACGCTTTATGGAACCAAAGTGAATGGACCCATCCATAGTATCTAATGTTATTCTAGAGTTATACATATTCAGGATGGGCCTCACTCTGAGATTATGTCTTAAGTGAATTCCTTTTTCTTGAGTAGCCTTGTGGATGTGATGAATCAGGCTCTCATCACTAAAGGTAATACAAGAGAGTCCCTGATTGGTAGTCAGACAGTTTCAATAGGGCGATCTAGGAACACATCTTCTGGTGGTAATAAGCATCACTATAGAGGTTTTTTCCAAATTAGTAGTGGAGAGAGCAGTCAATGGAGTGGAATTCTACCTCAGGATCGTGGTCCGATGATGTGATTTTAGTGTGTCAGTTTAGTCCACAAGTTCATTTAGTGTCTTCACCCAATAGTGGAGTGTCATTTATTTGTCTATTTGGGTCGTATTCTTATGTTTTCTTGTAAATTTCTATAGTAGTGTATTGGAAGGTGACTATTATGGGAACCTGACTCTAGGAGGAGCTTCGCTACCCGTCAACATACAGTTAGCTTGAGTTCCACTAGATAGTCAATCCAAGGTAGGGGACGTGGTACCCCATTGCAGAAGCAAGATTACCACTCTCAGTAAAAAAAATATAAGGGATTTATATGGGATAATACGATATATTGAATGTAATCTTCATACTATACAATCATGTCTAACCAGTTTGGATGTAGGACCTTCTACAGTCAGAGGTATGATTCTTGTATCATCTACCCTATCTTGTGTTTTTATTGATAACTGAGAATCAAATTCCTTTATATATACTCATTTTGAAAATGGTTTGGGTGTGCCTATGGAGATAATATATGATATCTGGAACATCAACACACAATTGGGAGTGTGGTCAGTGGGTATCAAGTGCTGCTAGAAGTGTTCTCTTGAAATTAGTAGCCATCATTTCCTTTAGGAAATTTTTATCTTGGAAATGATGGGATTCAATTTTATTCTTGGTGTTTCTTGTCTATCCCTATACACATTTCATATATAATTTTAACTGAGGTGATTTTTCATTATGTATCTAAAAGTGGGAGGTTATAATCACCAGGGTGAGTGTGATTTTTAGGATGGTCATATATGAATAATTTAGTGTAGACTGGATTGTAACACTACTATGATACCTAGCCTTGTTATAGATGATGGAGGAATGTAGCATGGTACTTTTCAACTACTCCTACAACAATTAAATTAATATTTCTACGTATTACCACCTAAGTGGGAGACTGAGCTCATGATCGAGTTAGTGCTAGGAGATGAGCCAATTTTTATCCTTCCTTATATGATGGAATCAGTAAAGTTTCTTTAATTGAAAGTTCAGTTGGGAGATCTAGAGTCCAAGGGTTTTATATGGACTAGTAAATATCTATGGGGTTATTTAGATATTTTCTCTAAGAATTATTATAGGACATTATGCTTATGAGAGGATTATCACAGGCTGAACCAGATGATGGTCAATAATTGGTATCACCTTCAGGGTATTGAAAATATCTTCAATAATCTAAGAGGTTTGATGATTTTATCAAAGATTGAATTGAGGTCAGGATACCATTATTTTAGGGTGAGACCATCATACATACCCCAAACTACTTATAGAATTTTTTACGGATTATACGAGTTCAATGTGATGTCATTCAATTTGATAAATGCATTGATGGTATTCATAGTCTTGATGACTTATATCGTTCTTCTGTTAATAGATCTGTTTGTGGAAGTTTTTTTCAATGACATAATAGTGTACTCCATGTCTGCAGATGATCATGTGCAACATATGGACATCACCATATGTACACTACATGAGTATTGAATTTATGCTAAGCTATAAAAATGTACATTCAGGATTAATATATTAGATTTCCATGTTTATGTTTTCTCTGAGGATGGTGTGTCAATGGACAGAGAGAATGATGGGGTTAAAGTATCTTAGGATACACCCATATTTTCATTTTTTAGATTTATATTTGTCAATGTCTAGTAAGATATTACCGGTGCATCATCTAGGACTTCTCTAGTCTAGTATCACCATTGTATGGGGTGGCCAAGAAAGAGGTGAAGTTTGTTTTGTCAGATGATTATGAGAGAAAATTCTAAAATATGAAGAGAATAATTAACTTATCACCAATACTCACCTCATACGATCCCTTTAAGGATTTTTCTTTGTATAATTAGACATCCATAGATGGACTATGTGTAATTCTAATATAGGAGGAACATGTGGTGGTTGATTGATGTAGACTATTGAGACCTCATGAGTTGAAGTATAATACTCATGATATCGATTTAGATGTAGTGGTACACACCATAAGATACTAAAGAAGATATATTTTGTGTGATAAGTTTGCGGTGTACATGGACGAGAAGAGCATCAAGCACAAAATTTCTCAATGAGATTTAAAGTTTCAATAAAGGAGGATGGTTGAGTATTTATAGTCTTTCAACTTTGAGTAGTTTTAAACATTGGGAAATGGAAATGTTGTTTATGAGGCCTTGATATGGAAGATGTTTACATAGGTAGTACATAAATGTTGAGAAAATGTGCAGATGATATCACACCTTAAAGATAAACATCATCATGTTCATCAGTCCTAGGGATGAGTAGTTATGACTTCGACATCTGTTATACTAGTGATTTTTCAAAGGATAAAGATAGATCAGTTATCTATTCCTGAGGGATTATCTCTGAGGGACATCATAAAATTTGGGGAGCCACCATAAATATGGTCTTTATGTGGAAGTGATATTCATCTCTTTCATGGATATGAATGGGCTCTTATGGGTTTTCCTGATGAGATGATAATATATTTTCATGCTTCTAGATGGTGGCATATCTTGGTTTGAAAAAGATGCATCTTGATCACTGTAGAGTGTACCAGTCTCCAGGAACGAAGAAGGAGATAACAGTCATTGTGGAGAGATATTTCACCTATATGTATGAGAAGGTCATGATTTAGAGGACTATTTTCATTTCATGGCATCTGACCATTATGGAGTGGATGTGGGGTTATCTCACTAGATATTTTATTATAGTATTACCAAGAACAACTCACAATAATGATGTTCTGTGGGTGATTTTGGATCGATGGACTAAGGTATCCCACTTTTTGGTTATCTGGGAGACCTTCTCCATTGACGATCTAGGTAGTATTTAGTGCATCAGATTCTTCAATTTCATAGTATTCTGAGGATCATTGTTTCATATAGATATCCTTTTTAATTTTTTTATTTTTTAAGGGTATATAGAAGGTATTATAATTTAAGGATCTTCTAAGTACATCCTACTATCCTTATAATTGTGGCTAATCTGAGTAAACAATAAAAATTATAGACAAAATGTTATGTGCATAACTTTTGGATTTTGATGGCTCATGGGTGTAGCATTTGGAACTCTTGAAGTTTTCATATAATAACATCTTCTAGGAATCAATCCAAATGGATACATTTGAGGCCCTGTATGGAAGACCATGTCATTCCTATCATTACTAGTTAGTGGCTTGTAAATCAGTGATTGTTGGACATAGTCTCATGTAGGATATGACTGAGCAGGTTTAATTGATCATAAATCGATTATTGACCTCACATAAATGAATCAATTTATATAAGGACCTTCATAGATGACCTCTGGAGTTTGATGTTGGACATCAATTTTTTCTTTAGGTTCCTCCTAGGTTGGGGAAATTTCTAATCATACAAAAGGAATATTTCTTATAATTTTTTCATATAATTTGACATAGTGGAAAGTTTCATTCTATTGGTGCACCGTTTGGACCTTCCCTAGTGCAATAGCTCCATGCATTAAATTTTTTAAAATGTATTAAATTTGAGGATATCATTCTAAACCTTCTCACGTGGTAGATATTGATGACATCGAGTTGTGTGTACATGCATCCTTTGATTAGGTTTAGATCCATATCATGGAATAAAGTGAAAAGAGACTTAGGGGGATGAAAATGACTCTATCATGAGTATGATGGATGAATTGGTTCATTCAATAAGAGACATGTGATAGAGAGTCTGATGTGAAAGAACAATGTCCTGACATGTTCCCTGATAATCTAGGGTGATGCATGGGGCGACTTAGGGGTGATTTTTTTATGGTGGGGGGTTTAATGATTCCTCTCTTTTCTAGGTACATATCTATTTAATTTTTTGGATAAATCTCTTTTATTTGGGTTTTTATTTGTTTAGACCGTGGTTTTTCGAGCCTAGGAATGAGATCAGTTGTGTTTTTCTTAGGTGCATCAAGAATAAGATTGGAGTTATAGATTCATAACTAAATCATGTTATGAACCTAATTCATGATATAAATTGTTTTAGTCAAAACTATTGAATTTAATTCATTCCATGAATTAATTCAAACCATGTAAATTTTACGCACCATATAAATTTTACTCCTTGAAAATTTAACACACCCTATATACATCCCACCAAAATCAAATCATGTCATGAAAACACGACACCAGGTTAAATGTTATTTTAATGTTTTTTAATGTTGGTTATCCAAAATTTGAAAAAAAAGGATTGACACATACATGATGTGAATAAAATTCAAATTAGGATAAATTCATGGCCAACCCATTTCAAACCCCTAATAAATAATTTTTTCTAATGAAAACCTCCCACTTTAGTGTAGACTTTCTGAGGCAGACGTCTACGAGACCTACTTAATCCAAAAGCAATCCCACATTAGATCATGTATTTTTAAAATCAGATTTTTGAATCACTCATTTTGGTTCTTCTTCTATTTCATGATATGTTGTTGATGGATTTTTAATAAATTTGAATGGAATGAAGATGGTTATCTCTACCAAGAACATGAGGTTCAACATCACTTTCTCTTATTTTCAGGTGTGTGTTCTAAAACATATCCCTTTGTCCTTATTTAATTATCCCTAGTATGTGAAATATGTGTGATTGTTCCCGAAGATTATTTTCCTGTGAAAATAAATTAGTAAATCATTTTTAAATTCTAATATATTTTTTTGAGCATCCATTGGACCCCGTTGGTTATATAAGCCTAAAGACATAGACCTGTGGTCACCCGATTGGTGAAACATACATTGAACTTATTAAGACTAGGACAATTTGACTATAGTTCCATTTAATAAATTGGGTAAATTGATTGATTTTTTGTTTCATTATTATTAATTGGTATAACATATAAATTGTTTGATTTTATAATGTAGAATCAGTTCAGCTAAATTTAGTTGACTAATGTGTCATTGTCCTCTTGGTTATATTATATATGAAACAAGTTTCATATAATTATGATGATAAATAAGAACCTGAAGTAATTGAATATTTTTCATTATAAAAATGGTAATTTTATAAATTGATCATTGTCTATTATGGTGATATATATGTTCTCTATTTTATTGTCCTTGAGATTATTCTTACATAGATTTGAGATTATATTTCATCGTTATGCTTGATACCTGGGGGTTGGATACTTATTGGCATGTTTAGTTTTTCTGGATATAAATCATGGTTATTGTTGATGCATGAGGGATTGGTGCATGTTTTTTTACTACTTGATGGCTAGGAACATGGGTAATTGATTTCCAAGGGAATGTTATATGATTATATCAGATGTCTAAGGACTAGATGCATAGACATTGGATGCCTGGGGGAGAGATTCTGGATAACATGTGGGAAGATGCCATTTATGAATTTAATGTATGTGAGATTCATCCCTAGTGGGATAATTTTCCACTGGTTAGGTGATCCATCCTCATGCAAGAGGAACCACCATTTGTTAGAAATACCTAGTAGGGCGTCAAAGTAGGTTTATCTTCCCTTGGGTGTTAACCCATAACATGATGGTCAAAATGATTATATCATGGGACACATTAATTTATTAAGTTAATTCCTTGTTTTTCTATTTGTATAATGGAATGTATTTCTTATACTTTATTATTTTACACATGGTTGTGTCGACCTACTAATATGTACTAACAAACTAGATATGACCCTATTTGGAACCAATAAAATTCATGGATGCAAGTTTGGAAAAGTTCATGGGAACCTGTGGTTCATTTTCGGCTTACTGGATTGGTTTTATCTTGGAGATGGGACCATCATGGGTTTTGGGACTGGGTTATTTGGAGCCTTTGTTTTTGTATTATTAGTTAATTATCTATGTGACTTTCAAAATGAAATTTAGTTTCATTAATATTTTCATAACATTTTTCTTTTATTATTTTGATTTATTCAATTAATCCTTTTTCATCTTTGGTTTCCTGGTTATTTTTTCATATTGTTTCCACTAGATTTTCTACTCTTCTATTATCTTCCACTATCATTTCAACTATTTACCAGAGGATATAGCCTCTAAACTATAGTATTCAGACCTTGTTTCTATTTGGAAGCATCTAGTGTTTGGGGAGGGGTACCTCAAGTCATGGATCTGGCCAGATCGGTCACTTAGGGGAGCACTGGGCCAGGGAAATAAGACACATTTGAGAAGGTTTTTAGAAAAACAATAAGATATAGGGTCGACTAAAAATACAATCATCCAATGGGTAAAATTTTGAACTAAATGGATATGAAATGGTTATAAGACACGTTTAAAACAGAAATAACAATAACATAAGAAAATATATGGGGTTTTATAGATAAAATATATATATAATTCCTGCCAATAAATACTTAATCATAAATAATATTTATTTTAATGTGAAATTGGAAAAAAATAAATTATTCCATTTTTAACTTATCAATTAAAATATTCAGAAAGATATAACCTAAGATGGATTTGAAAATCCCATAAATTTAATAATATGGATTATAAAAATACATCCATGGGTAGAATATAAATAGTATAATAGAAATAATGTGGTGACCAATAAGTTCATCTCAATGAAGGGAAATAGATATGATAAAACATTACCTTTACTCTCAACTTCCATTAATTTAATTTACCTCATATACAATAAAAATAACTATATTAATAAGTTATTTTATAACCTTTTTCTTTTATATTACCGTGTATAGTATTCAATTATTTTCATTTATTAGACTAAAATTTTATATTTTTTGTTTATTTTTATTTACAGATGTTAGAAACTTTTTATTTCATTCCATTTTCATAATGAAGATGTTGATCCATGTTCCTTGATACCATGTTCATCTATACTTGATTAACCAAGTAAGTGGAATAATTTTATTATAATAATTTATTCAATACCATGATTATTTAATAGATGGTATTGACATGGATTGTGGGTAAAAAACCCATGAAAAGAATGCTTCAATAAATTATTTTATAATAACAAGTTAACTTATATTGGCCACTCCTATTTTTTGTCATCCTTCCCTAAAAAATGTAACTTGAACAATACATAATTAAATGATTTGTAATTGTGTATTCACTTATTTTATTTCATGTATATTTTAGTTTTAAACATTTATATATTTATGAAAAAACATTACATTACATAGGAAAAACTAAAAAACAATGTCCATATTTTTCAAAAAACACGATTCATAAATTTTTGGAGACATATTTATCATTTTAGAAGAGTAAACATTGTAAAATAATTGACATAGATATAGTCCCTACATATCCTTATATAATTTGAAAAATTAAAAATATTTATGAAGAGAAAAACATAAAATTATAGGGTATATAAAAAAAAGAATCACGTTATTATAGTGAAAACAAAGAAAACATCTGATAATGTTTACCTTTTTTACATTAAAACATTAATAAATAATTAAAACATGACTGCACTATAAAATCAAAAATTTCTAAAATAAAACCTTCAAATCCATTTATGAAACATAAAAAAATATGAAATCATCATAAAAAAATTTCATTAAAAAAGACCCCTATCACCTTTAAATGTCCATAAATGATTCATACCTTATGAATTCAAAAGATTTGTATAAAAAACATTAGCATTAATAAAATCAGTATATTATAGAGTTGTATTCATAACCGTTGTTATTTCATGTTTAACCCATGTTTTAATAACTAATTACTAGTTAATTCCATAAGATTTGAATACCTTGTAATATCTCACATTCTTGACCATAAAATACTACTCATTACACAACACATTAGAGATCTATATCAGGTTTACCAATATTTATGATATTTATAGGGCTCACCATTAATAATTTATAATAAAAAGGTTCCAAGACATGAAAAAATCATAATATTTCACTTTTTAATCATAAATTCCTTGGTAATATCCTTTTAATTCATAAGTAAATTACTTTTCAATATTTCATAATCATTAGGAGAAATATCCATTTCTTTGGGAACTCATAAAATTTTATATTTCCTAGAATATAGGGAATAAGTTATTCTTCTAAAATATGTTAAAATATTGAAGAATCATTAAAATATTAAATTTATTGGACAACAAGAAATTTTTTTCAATCCATATATGTTAAAAATAATTCATTTATATTTTGTTGAAGAAGACAAAATTACTAGTGTGATAAATGTTAATAATATTCATTTTTAAACTATTAAAAATAAACTATAAAAATAAATTTAAAATGAATATAAAATATAATTTAAGTGTAAATAATAACATTCTTGGTAAGATTTTATAAACATGGATATATAGGTGAAATATTTTAAAGCATTCCAAACAACGTTTTAAAAGAAAATCCCTTATAGATTTCACTGGATTGAAATCAAAAGGAAGTTAAAGAAGATAACATGAAATGAATTTTTAATCCATTTTACTATCATTAAATCAATTATAAATGAAATTTATAAGGTATATTATAAACTAATAAAATATTAAATGATGTGATAATGGAATAAGTCTTAATGAAAGGGAATTGAGAAGCAAAATCCCTTTCCAGGTCTCCTCACTTGAACCATTTTTTCTTCAACACCTGTATAAAAAACATATATAAATTATTTTAAATGACTAATAAAATATTAAATTATTATTAACATATCTTCATCTATTTTATTTCAGTTATTTATGTCTATTATATATCTAATTAATTGAATAAATTCACGTCTTCCATTTTGATGATGTTCGTTTTATAATATCAAAAAAACATTGATAGGTTGGCCAAGGTAAAATGGTCCATTATTAAATCAACTAAAAAATATTTATAATGAAATTTGTATCATTATTATACATTAAAATATATTTTAAAACCATTCATGAAGGCCATTTTTGAAAAATGAATCATGTGCCCTCATGGATCTGGTAGTCCAAACATACACATGATTGATGTTATCATTTTCCAATCGATGTATGAGTAAGAAGTCAAGTAATATATTTTATTTATTCAATAAAAATTATTTCATTAATATCATATAAACTTTTTAATCCATTCATTATAACCATATGTGAGGTGGTGATAAAAAATGAAACACATCACTTCGTGGAAGTGGGAGTACACTTGAAAACACGAGTGATGTTTTCATTTATCATAGGATGGAAATAGATATAGAAAAGGGTTTTGAAATAAAAATAATAAAATTTTAGAGTATTTATAATATTAATTTTATAATAACATTATAGTTATAAAATATTTTATTTATATTGAAGAATAATTAAATATGAAAACACTCAGTTAATGTTTATATATATTATTTGAGAAACCATCTTTGACATACAACTTAGAACTTCTAGGAAATATTTTTGGTGAGAAAATAAGAAAAGTTTAAAGGTGATTAATTTTGTTATGGTATTTGAGCATATATTGTTTAATCTAAATAGCTCAATATGTGAGGAAATGACAAGATGTGGTTCTCTTTTCTAAGTGGGGCTCGTGACAGTCTTGAAAATTCAAGAAATATTAATATCAAGTAGGTATATAAATCATATAAAATATCTCTATGATTTAATGGTTTAGAAGATAATTATGAATAGTTAAAAAATATTATCATATAATAAAAATAATAATGTTTTATGTTTCATTTTAAACCTTATATTTTGGTATACCCCCTCGTTAACCTTTTTTAACCATAATCATTATAACATGTTTTACTATCACTATGAATCATGAATGTGATTTTTAATATTCCAAGTTGTAAATAAATGAATTTATAATGATATTATAGAATAAGTAACATATATTTTAGTTAATATAGTATTTCTATAATTTTATAATGATTTAAAATAAATATTTAAACATTAACTACCATTTATGTTCATTTTTAGAACTATTAGAACAAATTTACTCTAATCTTCTAAAAACAATGTTATAATTAATATATAAAAACATTTACAATAAATTATACATTATAATTATCAATTAAATTAATAAAATAATAATCTTAATCCAGAAAAATATTACTTTTAATGATTTTAAAATCATTTACTTGATTTTTATTTTTTGTACACAAGTGTTGTGTTGGTGTCGCATAAGAATTCAATGTAATTATACAATCCTTAAAAAATAAAAATAAATTATTATCATAAATATAATTTAACAATTATAAAAATAAAAATATATAATGATTCATCACTTTTTCTTCTCTCATTGAAATCATATTATAGATATTAATGGAAAGAGAGTAACTTTTTACAATTACTCATCACTTAAAATGAAAAAGTGTTTGTAATCAAAGGAAGGTGTAATATACCATGTTTTCAAATATAAGACAATTATTTTGGAAATAAACCCCTATAATAAAATAAATTATTTGTTAGGATATATTTTAAAACCGTGTCCATTTTTTAACTCTATTTAACACATTTTACCCTTTACTAGAGCGATTAGCTTTTATCATGGTTACTATTAATTATGAAAAAATTTGAGATTAAAATTATTAAATAATTTAAATTTCTTAATTAAATATAATCCACAAATTTTAACTGATTTAATTTCTAGAGTTTTTTAAAATAAATTTCAATATAATTTAATTAAATGCAATGAAAATAGTTTTTATGAAAATCCATGTTTAAAGTATAAAAATGATTTCATACTAAAATCTTGTATAATGTTGATTCAAATGTCATTAATTATTTTTTTTAATAAAAATAAAATCACATGGCATTAAAATAATTATAAAATAAAAAGATAATTTTAAATTACTTGAATTAAATAATATAAAAGATAGTTTTCAAAATAAAATGGTATTTTTCACTTCTCACTCAAAAATAATTTTTTTTCTAAAAAACCCGAAATAAGTATCCTAAAATTACTTTTAAAAGATGATTTCAGAGATTATGTACATGTTATCAAATTAAATTTCTCAAATTATTTAAATTATTCATAATATATACACATAAAGTGTAATAAAAACTTTTTTTGACGAAAATGTATCCAAAAAGAATAAAAAGAATTTACCCTAATTCAGTGAATAATGTCTAAAATGAAATGAATTTTATTTCTTTTGATATGAAATATAATATAATAATTTTATTTGAATCATTTATCACATATGATTAATTTAAAATATTAATGTAAAAATACATCGATCACATGAAAAATGTTTTGTAAAAAATATATTTATTACCTTTAAATGTTTTTAAATTCATCTATAACTAACTAATAATAAATTTATGACTGAATATTCACTTTATTAAGAATAAAAATTCAAAAAAATCTTATAATACCTGTTTATGTATTCATACCTACCAGAATAATGACTATTTTATAACGGTCTTATTTAAATATTATTTTTTATATATTATATTATTGTTCATTTACGCTCGGGATTTTGTATACCACACTCTATTGAAGAAAATATCACTAAATAATTTATATTTTATAATAGTGGGGTGTTACATTTAGTCCCCTTAATGAAATTGTGTCCTAATAATTTTATCTCATGTCTAATATAATGGTGTTAAAACATTTTTAGAATCAATTTCAATGAGTGGATTAAAATATACATTAGTGGATAGAATTATATTTTCATATACAAAAATAAAATTTCCTTTTCAAAATAAAAAAAATTCTATGTTAATATTATATATGATACCATTTTTTAAATATTTTGGAAAACCATGTATTTACAATATATATGATCATACCTATAGAATAATTTCAAAAAGCATACCATAAAATTTTATTAATGAAACTGGATATATTTATCTTCTTTTTACCTAAGTTGAGTAATTAATTTTAAATTGGGATTGTGTTTATGTTAATAAATACATACATAATTCCTTTCTATTCCTAAAGAACTATTTTATGTTTTTTACTTAAATTTTTTTCCTATTCTATGTTATTTCCCACAAAAAGAAATGAATTTTCAAGAGGAATTTTTCATTCCTAAATCATGAAAAAATTATTTTAACGGATCATAGGATCCAAAAAAGGATGAAAAGTTATATATTTAGTATCTACCCATTACCAAAAACAAAATATTTATGCTAAGTTATGATAATATCTAATAAGAATAAACATTCATCTTAATAACTACAATATAAATATCCAAATCCTCAACAATATACCAAAAATTTAATTATTAATTATTCCATAAATAACTAACCTTAAATATCTTAAAAATATTTCTAACAAAACTAAAAAACCCAAAAATTATAAATATTTGATCACATATTCTTATGAGATAAACTGAACATTTATCCTTGAATAATATTAATCACTTATAAATTCAAAATAATTATATTCAATATTTATATAACCTCAAAAATATGTTAGTTTTTTCCAAAATAAAATCATATATGATTACATAAGTTAACCCAATATTTATTCCAAAAAACTATTTTTTTCCTTAATCATTTCATATTCCTAAAATACTAGACTTCTCTAAAAATAACATTAATGAAATAATCACATAATTTTTTTTCAATCCCATAATTATCTATACAATAGACAACATGTTCCCAAAACATAATAACCCTTTATGCCAATTAACTATATTTTACTCATAATAAATAATCATATTAAACATAATGATCATCAATTCCTTTTAACTTAAATTAATAAAAAAAATCAACCTAAAAACCCTTTTCTTTTAAAACATACAAATCCTAGGTGTTGTATTCTCATAAATGTTACCCAAAATATCATTAATAAGTTTAAAATCTTATAATATAATACCAAAAACGGGATATTTATTACATTACACTTATGATAAACTAGGGAAATTTTTACCACTTATTTTATCTAAAATTGTTAAAATATACTCATCAAAATCATTCTAACCACTCTCTATATCTAAACCTAACCTATAATTCTAACTATAACACCTCATGAAATAAACAACCCATAATTACATTATTTAAGAAAGGCTTTCACTTTCTTATATTTCAAGGATATTTAATGTTTATAGTTTTATAGTAATAGTAAAAACATTTCATTATGTATGGAACACTGATACACAATGTCCATTTTTCCCACAAAATTGGATTTCTAAATTTAAAAAAAGAACTTCAACATTTGAGATGAGTCACCATAGAATAATGATTGTACATTATATTTATCCCACACATTTTTAGATCCTAAATAAATTTTATAACATTGTATAATGAAATATAAATTAGGAAGGGATATAAAAATAAATTAATCCTATTAGTCTAGATGAAAAGCCACAACCCCATGATAATATTTACCATTTTCATAATAAAACATTTAGCACCAAAATAAAACATATCCACATTTAAAAATAAAACATTTCACAACTATTACCATTTAAACCCTATGAAATTCATGGGAACACCATGATAGCTTTATAAAATTATTTATTTTTAAAAAACCCTTCACATTTAAGTGTTCACAAACATTTATTACTATATAAAATGAAAAATAATAATAAAACCCTTTATAATGCATAAAATTAGTATCCTAGAGAATCATAATAATAACCCTTGTTCAGTTTAATTTAACCCATTTCTAAATATTTGATTCACAATTGATTATATATTTTAATCCTAGAGGGTTATCATCATCATCTTCCATTTTCAAAGTCTAATATTTACGCAATTCATTGGATAACTCGATCATGATCACCCATCATCATGAGATATATAGGGCATTATGATCATCATTTATAATTCATAATTACACAATCATGTACTAAGTTTTTTTAATCTTGATATTTATTATCATAAAACCCTTTCAAAAGTCATTAGAACCTATATGTAAAACACCTTCTATTTTTTCATAATCATAAAGACAAATATTCTTTTTCATTAGAAACTATAAAAAATGGAAATTAAAAAAATATAGGGAATATAATATTCTATAAAAACTTATTTTATCTTTTAGAGGATTATGGATAACTAATAATGGATATATTGGTGTGAAAAAGTGGTCAATATATAAACGTTAAAAACATTCATTCTCACAATGGTAAAAAGGTCAAAAAGACATGTACAGTAAATGTTTAAGAGATTCCTTATAAAAAAATTAAAAATTAATCCAATTTTTTTAGAATGAATTATAAATATATTTTATGTATATATAATAACACTCTTGTAACATTTTTAAGAACATTTGTTTGTAAGAGAAGCATTTTAAATCATTTAAAAGAACATTTAAAAAGAAGATCCCTTATGACTTCTATAAATTTTCTAACAAAGGGACTTTAATGAATTAAAAATGAAATATATTTTCAAACCACTATAATATTATTAAATTAATTATAAAATATATTCTTAATTTAGTTCTTACACTATAAAAACATGTTGGATAAAGTATAAGTCTCAACAAAAAGAAATTTAGTTGATAAAGACCATTCCTTTTCTCTAGACTTTCCATGAATGTTCTTTTAATCCTGTATAATAAACTTATAATAATTATTTACATGATTATGATTAATTTTCAATTTTATTACCTTATCAAATATATATACTATTTAATTTATTATGTTGTCTTATAATATGAATAAATCTACTTTGTTTATATTGGATGTTCGATGATATTCAGATCGTAATCCAAAAACAATTTCAGTAGGATGACCAAGGAAGAAGGGTTCATTTTTCCATCATCTAAATAATTATAAACATGAAATACATTTCATTTTTATACATTATTTAAAATTTTACAATGATTCATTAATTTTGAAAATGAAAAAAAAATCATGTCATTTTTTGGAGGGGGTAGTCCACACAAACGCATCACTAGCGTTATCATTTTCCAACAGAGGGATGGGAAGGAAATTAAATTATCTAATTTCTTTCTATATTCTTTATTATGTAATAAATAAAATATAAAATCCTAAATGTATCATAATAACTATACTTATAATATGACGAGGAAAAATTAACCACATTCTATTGTGGAGATGGTAGATCACGTATACACCTAAGCAATGTTTTTATTCCCATTAGATTGAAAGGGTGATGGAAATAATGATTTTAAAATTAACCTAATAAAATTTATATATAAGTAATATAAAAATGATATAATATAATCATGATTATAGGATATTTGAAGGGTGTTTACGAATAAATAAAAATGAAAACACTCGGTGAAAACTTATACCTCTTATTTCAAAAACCTCTATCAATTTATAGCTTAAGATGTGTTGGTTGATCTTTTAGAGAAAATAAATCCTCTAAGAAATGTATTGGACGGTCAATAAGGTATTTGGGTTGGAATGTTTTAGGTTAAATAGATCATTATATTTGAGTATGAGGGGATAGGTGGTTCCATTTTATAATTGAGGTTGGTGACAGCCTTGTAAATACCCGAAATATTACATATTATATGTGTCTAAATCATGTCATTTGGCTGAAAAATTCAATGTATTCAAAGATAATGAGTCTCTATTATAAATATGATAAACCAATAAAATTTATATATTTTTATATTTCCTTTTAAATCTTAGGTTTTGGTTTAACTCCCTTGTTAACTATGTATAAGATTATCAATTATAAAAAAATATTCAATCATTATGGGTTATTATAGTAAAATTAAAAATCATAAGTGGTAAATACAAGAAACAATAATGATATTATCATAAATTTTACAACCATTTTAGTTAATATAATATTTTTATAATTTTATTATGAATTTGAAGAAATTTAAACATTAAATATCATTAGTTGTAATTTATAGGATTATTCATATAAATTGTCTTTAAATGTATCAATATAATAATTTAATTAGAATATAAACTCATTAAACATTATTAATACATCATAAGTATCCATTAAATTAATTTAACACCATAATTAATCCAAAGTATTTTACCTCTAATGATTTTAAAACCAATTATTTGATTTTTCTACAACATGCATAAGCATTACGTCGATGTTGCGTAAAAATTCATTGAAATTATACCATCATTAATTTTTTTTAAATAATATAATAAAAAAATCCATATTTAAATAAATAATTTTAACCATTATTATATTCATTTATCTCTATGATAACACATTAGAAATATTAAATGAGTGAGAGTAAATTTTTATAATTACTCTTAACTTAAAATAGTATAGAGTTTGTAATAAAAGGTATGTTGAATCAAATTCTATATTATTAATATAGAATTATTTCAGTCAAAAAAACATATCCAATGTAATAATGTAAAAATATTTTTTTATTTTTAAAACGTTGCACGTTTTTTAACCCTTTCTAACTCATTTTACCCTTTTAGATAAACTATAATAAGGGATACTAATTATTACAATTAAAAATGAAATTGAACATAATACATAATTTTAATAATACGATTAAATTTTTTTATTAAATTTAAATGATTAAATTTCTTGGAGTGATAAAAAATATTTTTAATAAAAGTTCATGAAACATAATAAAAAAATGTTTTTCTAGAAATATGCATTATAATAATAAGAACAATTTTATACCCAAATCTTATGTAATGGTGATTAAAATGGAATTAATTGTATTATTTATAATAACAAGTAACTACTTTGAGTTTAAAAATCACAAATATAATGATAATTACTAATTTCTTTATTTAATGAAAAAATGATAGCTTGGATAAAATATGTTTTTTTCACCATTATTTGAAAAATCTAACACTATAGAAAAATATCATAATTTTTTTTTAAAATTATAGTCACATAATTATTTCAAAAAATATTTCCATTTTATCAAATATAATTTCATAATGGGGAATAAATTAGTCATAATATCCAGCCACAAAATGCAATAAAACTATTTTTGATGAAAATGTATTTTCATAGAATAAAATGAATTTATCCTCATTTCATGCCTAATAACCACAATTTTACTGATGTTAAATCATTTTATCAGATATATAATCTAATAAATAAATTGTAATCACTTATCAATAGGGATTAATTTAATCAATTAAGATAAAAATAAATTGTGCACAATAAAATAGTTATAGAAAAAATGAATCCTTTACAATCAAAGGTTTATATCATCATTTTTAACTAATTGATAGTCCATGTATGATTGATTATTAATTTTATTAAGGAATTTTTTAATTAATAATATATTTATTATATTTTATATCTTCCAAGCCAATAGTTAGGTTATAATGTTCTAATATAAATCATAATATTTCATTAGTATATCACTGTTCGTTTAAGCATGGCGTTCCCTATACCATATGGTATCAAACACAATATTATTTAAATAAAATAAATTATAAAATAATATATTTTCACACTTCTTGAGTCATATTAATGATATAAATTACTCTTTCATAAATCATTCATGTAGGTAGTTGATTTATCCAAAATATTAACATGTTATACTAATGAATTGGTTAAATTTTAGAGTTATATAATAGTAATACCATTTAATTAAAAGCATACTAATATAAATATAATATCATTATAGAATATAACGATATTTAGAAAGGGTGTACTTGAGAAGGATATCAAAAATGATTGGGGTGAACAAGGTACATACCTTCATGAATTATTTCCTACATAATATGTGTTCCATCAGATCGAAGGATTCATGTTTCCTTCTGGTGACTAGAGGAAACACAATGTATAATAATATTATAGTAAAGGAATAACATATTGGTATTCAGTACGTAATATAATGAAAACATTGGGTTGTAAAGGGTAGGGGAGGGGTCCTTTATTATTGATATTTGAATAGAATTTCTAAAAATATTCACTCCTTAATGTATATAGTTATCATTTTAAAAGGAATATAGATAAAAATTGGATGATTTTTTAGGTAGGTTAAGTATTTCTTAAGAAATACCTCATCATCAAACTTAGAGATATGCATATTTTGATATTTTAATACTTTCCACACAGTTCAACCCCCATTTACCTCATTTTATATGTATTGTGTTAAATCATTTGTTACCTCAGTAAATATGTTTTGTTCAAAAAAATTAAAATTAATGACTTCAACTGTTTTGACATTTATATTAATATTTTGGGCTCTATAAAATCTAATTAAATTTAAAAATATGGGAAATTTATCTTTTAAATTAAAACAAAAAATATAAATAAAAACATATTATTAATGTATCATACCTTTATTAAA
The DNA here is from genome assembly GCA_963277665.1 of Viscum album. NCBI lineage: Eukaryota > Viridiplantae > Streptophyta > Magnoliopsida > Santalales > Viscaceae > Viscum > Viscum album. The sequence continues at coordinate 1,236,770,318 of OY728137.1, read as the reverse complement.
TTTTTGGGTTCTTAATCCTATTTCATGTCAATTACTAATTAAATAATTTTTAAACTACTGTTTTATAAATTGAATCATTTTATTACAATAATAATTTAAATTTGGTAAATTTAATTTAATAATATATAAATGAATAATCCTTTTAAAAAAATCTGTAAAAAACTACACCATTTTATAATTATATAATTTTAATCTTAACAAAATAATTTTTTTATTTATTTTATGACTCTAAAAATTTATCGATCCATTGTAATATTTATTTAAATTTTGTAAATACATAACATTATTCTTTATTAAATATAATTATATATAACATATAAAAATATATTTTTATAGTAAAATATTCTAAATAATTTTATTTTTGTGTTTCACTTTTTATCATCATTGAATTATATTTTTTAAAATTTTATACTAAGAACTTCATATATTCATGATACTTGTTGGATACATGCATAATCTATGACCATATATCCAATGACTATATTTATAAAGGTCATATTTCCAATAAACATATTTCCAATATCTGTATATATAATGGTTATATTTCATTTCTTTATTTATCATCATAAACATAACTAAAATCATTAACATTATTTACATATCTCCCAATATTTCTATAATATTTCAAATATTTTTCCTTATTTCTATATTTGTAATCATAGTGATGATATTATTGTCAAAACCACAAGGATAAAAATTTTATGTTCATCCTATTTTTATTTACATGTAGATTTATTACCCTTGTATTTTATTAACGGAGTTTTCAATCATAATTTAATAATGAAACAAATTTTATCTTTTATTATAATATTTTAACTAAATAAAATGTATCATGATATATTTAAGTTTGATGTTCTATGTGAAGCAATGTATTCGATAATAAATACCCTTACCCCAGTATACCTGAGTCATTGGTTATTTTATTATATTTTCATTAGATGCAAGTATACTTCTTGGTATCTTGGGAAAAAATAAACATCATAGAAAGGGTGATATCATATTCTCCTTAATGGTATGCATATAGTCAAAGATAAATAAGCGATGAATAATATGGCAATGAATAAATTGAAATTAAATAATTCCATAATCATATGAGATAAAAAGATTTTCATGGATATCACAAACAATCAAACAATTACTTTAAAATCAAAAAATAATATCATAATGAGGTAAATTTACAATTTTGGATATCATAAACATACCTTTGAGGCCTCATGTAGAGACATATTATATAAATGGTTAATGATTCAGCCAATAACCAAGATAGTTTGTCTCATGAAACATACATATGCATCGAGGGGATATAGATAGCCCCACCCACAAGTTACTAAGTCCAATGGATTCATCATATGAATGGGGAGAAATATAATAAAAATAAAAATTCATATTAAAACTATCATTTCAGTTGTTAATAATTTCCCCAATTAATAAATATAATCATAAACCATCCAATGTAATATGGAGAATGGCATCAAAATAGCACATCCACATCCTAACAGATCATAAAACAACTGTAGAAATAACAAGGACGGAATCATCATGAAATATCCCTAATGTACAATAATTTTGGTTGTAATTTATGAACATAAATATGATAATAATTTCTTTAATACATTTTTTAGGAAAATTAACTTTTCAATATAAAAATCACTTACGTTTAAAAAATACACAATTACGAAGAAGGAAAACATTATTTAAAAATAACCATATAATAAATTTAATGGAATATTAAAATAAAATATTAGTTATGAATTCAGGAAAATCCATTGATGTATTATATGTTAAGAAAATTTTTTCTACACATTAATAAAAAAATTCATAAATTACCTAGTTCGAAAAAGGATAAAAATATTCTTCTTAAAATATTTTGTAAGAATCCAAACGTGGGAAAAAAATGAATTTAAAAAATCATAGGATATTATTAAAAATATTATTTAAAAATTTTTATATAAAATACGGATATGTAATAAAAATATTCCCAAAAAGGGACTTATGTATAAAAAATTCCGAATATTGAAAAGATTGTGAAATAAACCCGTACATTAAATCTGACTTTCTTCATACGTGTTTAAACCAATTATATAATATATATATATATATATGATAAATATATTATAGAACCATTATAATATATATTATACAATTTATTATATACTAAAAATCCTTAATCACATGTTTCTTAACAATTATTTGTTAAAAATCACTGTTTTGGGTAATAACTGCTTCATTTTTCATCTATGTTTTGTTTCAATAGTTTCCGTAATTATACTTTGATCAGGGTTAACTAAACTATAGGATGTTAATAACTGTATATGTATATATATATATATTCATTATATATATATTTAATGCAATCCATTAAATATAGAGATTGAAAAATTTATTACATCATCCATGGACATGGTAGGTCGTACGTATGCATGAATGCAGTTTTCATTATTCTAAGGATAAAACTAAAGAAATTTAAATAAATATTAAAATTTATATAATAAATATTATATCATTTTTATCATATATATTCATCTAATCCATCCTTATACAATACGATTAAAATATAAATGAAAAATGAATCACATAACTTTGTGAAGGTGGTAATCCCCACGTATGCATGAGCGACGTTATTTTTTACCAATGGTTTTGAAGGTAAGAAGGTAGATATGATATTATTATATAATATTTATAATTTTTTTATAAATATATTATGTAAATATTAATTATATCATAACATCCCTCCATAAAATAGTGTAATAAAAATTGAATTGCATCACTGAGTGGAGATGGTATGCCATGCATACGCATAAGTGATACATTAACTGCTCATTTGATGTGAAAGAGGGATATTAATGAAGGTGTCATAATCATAGAAAAATTTATTATATTAATTATAAAAATTTTATTTTTTTATAATAACTTATATAGATTTATAAAAGTTATAAGAAGTATTAAACTGAAAGAGGTTGGGTATGAAAATTACCTTTTCTTAGAGAGACCATCTAGAGATCATTTATTAAGGGTTTTAGGGTTGGTATTTTTTAGGAAAAAAATATAAAAAACATGAATAAAGATTTTGATAATATAAATGGTTAGTTATTTGTTGATATTTATGGCTCAATTTCGTTTGAATATGTGAAGGAGGAGGTTCCCATTTGTAATTGAGGTGAGGAATACTTTTATAATTTCTCAAAAGATTAAATTGTTATGAATTAATTATCATGACAAATGAAACTAAATGGAAATGAATTAAAATATATGGTATTATGGTATTGTGATACCATAAACCAATGGAATTTAAAAATACTTTTTTGTTTCATTTTAAACCTTATCAGTTTTATTAACCCTTAGTTAATCAATTTTAATTTTAACCATGATAACTATTTTTTCCATTTTAAAGTGTTTTAATTATTACATATAAGGTTAAAATTTTCCCATAAATGGAAAATTAATGAAATTTTAGACCATATAATATCCATATTTTTTATTTTAATATTTTTTTAATTTTAAATAATTTAGTAAAATATTATTTTGATAAAATGCCATTTTGTTCATTTTTACACTATTCATTTAATTTGATTTCAAATTCATCAAAAAAATATATAATTTAGATATAATTATTTATTAAGTATATAATATGTCATATGAATATATATAATTCTTTTTACACATTAACACGTTCATAATATATCAATATTAATATTTTTGATGTCATTTATTTTATTTTTTTGTTAATTAAAGTAATATTGTATTAGCGTTGCACAAACATTTAAGGTAATTATAAAATTTATAAAAATAAAAAATAAATTCATATAACTAGAATAAGTTAATTAATATCATAATGGCCATTAATTTTCATTCATATCTATTTTATTCCGCAATGTGTAGACAAAAGAGATATTAAAAACAAAGGGAGTCTCATTTATTAACTATCTTTGATATAAAAAAATATATATGAAATTTCCAGGGAATGGTTTTCATTACAAACATTATTTTTGAGATTTAAGTGATAAAGTAAATTTAAATTCCTAATATAATAATTATGATAAAAAATCATGGCCTTTTCAATTAGTTTCAACCTATAAAAACCTGATTTACCCTTTTTCGTGGTGATAAAATTTATCATGGTTACTATTCATAGTATATAAAATAAAATTGACCTATTTAAAAATATTGACACTATTAAATCTGAGTATTGAATCCTTTTAATAAAATTCAATACCTATATGTAACAGAAATTATTTTTTTATTATGTTCGCAAAACATGATAAAACTGCATTTTAGAAAATTTAGTTTTTAGAATAAATTAGGATTTATTCTTATCACGTACATAGAAAATATATTATATTAATGTTAAATAAATTTATTGAATATATAATATATCAAAAATTTTATTAGAATAATTTACTAGTATAGTCTAATTCAATTCAATTTGATATAAATATATTGTGTGCACAAAATTTTTTTTCATAAGAACAATTCTTTTATTTTTTTATAATCAATTGAAAAGAAAAAATAATATAAATGTATAAATCATATATTTTTTATAATTTATTTGGTCTTATTTATACCCAATAATTTAATATCTGTGATATTAAGTCATATATTAATATATTGCAGTTCATTTGAACTTTGGGTTATGTGTAACCAAAGTAGTCGAAGAGATTAAATTTATTTATATGGAGACATATCGTAAAATATTAGGGTGTCACGTTATTCCCTAATTCAAAAACAAATCCCTCAAAATTTATTCAATGTTAACCAATAAATTTATTTGGGTAGTTATTCATAATAATTTTTCTATGTTCCCACATTTCCACTTCTATATAATGATTTTTCCAAATTAACTTTCAATGTTGAGTCTTCTATTTCCTCACAAATTTCCCTCTAGTTTCCAGAATCTTGATTGGGTCTTAAAAATAAGATAAATATGATTCCAAAGCAATTTATTTTGATGTGAAAACATATTTTGAGTATGGAATCACCTTCCTTAACAAATAGATATGGAACACATTGGGTTCTTTAGAAAGCCTTAGTGGAATTTCCAATTGCTAAGAAACAACTACAATTCCTTCTAGGTGTTCAAAATGTCTGATGTACAAAGTGTTTAATTTTTCTTTATTCTCAAATTTCATAACACCCATCGATGAATATACCTTAAAAAAAACATTATCAGCCACTTGAAATTCCAAATCATTCCTCTAGTTTCTAGAATCACTCTTTTTCTTATTTTGAGCTGTTTTGATATTGGTTTGAATTATATTAACCTTTGTTTTTGTTTCCTCTACTGACTCTATGATTGAAATATTTCTTTTAGCATAATCAACCCAATAATTTTGAGAACAGTTATTCTTTCCAAAGAATTTTTCACAACATTCTGGTTAAATACATGAATGGAAATTATTATTATATGATAATTCTACCAAAACAAAATAATAATCCCACATACCATGAAAGAAGAGTGAGTAGGACCTAACTAAGTATTTTAGAGTTATGAAAGTCCTTTCTTGTTTCCTTTTAGATTAAATGGGATTAGCGGTTCTCAAATGAATCTTGGTATCAAGAGACTTATGAGGACGTATCCTTAATTTTGATGTAAATCAGGGATAGTGATCAGATAGAATTGAAAGGGGTTCACCATGATGTCTTATAATATCATTAATATAGAGTCATGTTGGGAACACTGTTGGAAAATATTATATATTAGTGAAGAAATTTGAATATTTGGTAAGTCATTCAATATTAAACCATATCTCATTATTATTTAAATTATTATTTGGTAATCCATTTAAAACATCCATACTAATGTCACTTAATTTCCATGTAAAAATAGGTATATGTCAAATGAAACCTTTAGGATGTTGCCTCTTATCCATTAGATTTAGACATACCAAGCATCATGAGACCTAATACGAAATTTCCCACATCATATAATCCCATAAAAGATGTTCCTTCTAAACCATATACATCATGATGCTACCATAGTCTATAGATAAATTTGAGCAATAAGAATAATCTAATCATTCAATTTTTTGATCTAGTATTTAAGGGATAACAATGACTCTTTCCAAATTCTAGAACCACATATTCATAAATTAATTAAACCAATTTACCATCATTTAAAAGTTTTATTTTCCTTTAAAAATTATTATCATATTTATAACATTTTATATTTACCAATAATGGTGGATTGGAAATCATTTAAAAAATAAGTGATAATCCCCTATCCTTAATAATTCCCATATCTGACATTACTAGATCTATGAATATGGGATCCCTATCAATATTCTTTTTAATCAGAACTCAATGATGATTCTAGATCAATTCATATTTTTCTTTATTTCCCTTCCGAAGGTGGTAGTGTATTGATCAATCGTAATGTTTGAGTAACTTGAACTATCAACTTTTCCTCATGTTGTGTTTTTTTGTGATAAGATGTATTTCAAACTATTATAATATTTATATGTGTCACATAATTCACCATATTGATAGTGTCTCCATATATTTAGATAAAATGTAATGGTTTTTTACTGAAGATCATGAGTAGCATATTTTTGTTCATGAGTTTTTAACACCCTTCATGAGTAATCTTGGTTAATAGGTAAGCTAATTATGAAAAACTTTTGAACAAATAACTTATAGTAAGTTTTAGAACCAATGAAACTATATCCCTCAATTATGTTTATTGGTATATTACATTCATAGAATTCCATTTTCTTCATAGGTTCAACTGATATTCTAACACTAGATACAATATTTCAATGAAAAGAAAATTTTTAAATCTATAAATCACTCTTTCTAAGTTTAACATATACCGTTTTATTTTAAGAGATAAAATAATGATTTGAAAATAGTTTTAATTGTCTTAATTTTTCTGTAATTACACCAATATATCATCAATAAATATCAAAAACAAAATTATCAAGATATTTCTTGAATACAATGTTCATTATATCCATAAAAATATAGGGTTAATTAGTTAACACAAATGGAATTACTGTAAACACAAAATTTCTATACCTCATTTAAAATTATGTATTCATAATATCTTCCTTATTTACACTCAATTGATGATATCAAAAATGAAGGTCAACCATTTAAAAATATAAATCTCTATGGATTTGGTCGAATTATTCAACAATGAGAGTTAGAGGTATCTTTTTCTTTATTGTAATATCATTGTTTTCCCAATAACCAACACACTACCTCATAAATTTATATTTATTTTTAGATAAAATATTAGGGGCTCCCCAAGGAGAAACTATAGGGTGTAAAAATACCATACTCAAATTCACTAGTTATTAATTCAACTCCATTAATTATAGAGTGATAATTCTATAAGGAGTCTTTGATATAGGTAATTCATCAAGGAATAAATCAACAGAAAAGTCAACATTCTGATCTAGTGTATATATTGAAAATTCATTAGGAAATACATCAATTTATTCCTATAAAATATATACACCATCAATTTAAATATATCTCATTTCATCATTATGTTTTGTATGCTCTTATTCTACAAGAAACTCATTTATAAGTGCTATTAGAGGTGGATCCAAACATGACCCAAATGATGAATTCTCCCCTCTAAAGATAAGGAATTATATATCATCATCATGCATCATAATTTTTTTTCATTGTAATAAATTTTGTCTTTATATTTTGAAATCCAGTCCATAACAATGATTATAAAAATTTCAACCATAGGTTTGTTAAAAAAATCATAAAATAGAGTGTCATTATGTGTCAGAATAGGAACGTCTTAACACAAATTTGTTGTATTAAGGTTTACACTCAGATTTTTGTCTAAAATATTCCATATTATGTTGAATATGATATTTAAATTTATTTATTAAAATTGAAAGATATTAAAGAATGTGATGATAAAAAATCAAATAAAGAATTATCTAAATTTGATGATATATTATTGTACCTTCCAACACTTAATTAGGAACTTCAGCCTCACCTATTGTGATTACGTAATCTTAGCCTTTATCACTTAGACTCTTTATTGGAATTTTCACATGATTCCAAGGAAAATCGTTATCATATTTTCCCATCTCATTAAATATTAATAATTCCATATTTTTGGCTTCTTTATTTCCCTTGAAACTCTAACTCCCCAAGATTTTAAAAGTAAAAACTATGTTCAATAATTTATAGGATAGGCCACATAGAGCATAAAAAATGATAAATTATTATTATTTAAATTTGATAACATAGAATTTGGAATGGAAAGAATGAATGGGAATAAATAAATTATAAAAATATAGTTTAAATATTATTATCAAATGATTTCATCACTTGACCATAAATTATCAATGAAAATAAAAACCATTGGAATATAAATGATGTATTTTTATTCTTATAATGACATTTAATATTAATAAATTAAATTAATAAATATTAATGAAATTTATATGTTTTATATCCAATATTTTTTTTAAATTCAACAAATTAGTTTGATGGGTTTAGGATAAGAATAAATTTAATTTTGAGTATAAAAAGCTATATTTTTCTAAAAAATAATTTTGTCATATTTTGATAGTGCACCTATTTTAGATATAAATTTAAACAATTTCATAAAATTTATATGAAAAAATAAACTTAATAATTGATATAATATTATAATAGTTATCTTTTAGGGAATTTTAGGTATTTTAATGACATGATTCATTTTTTGAGGAATAGTAAAAAATACATCTTTTAAGATAAAAATTATTTTTTCTTCTAAATTGTTCATATATTTAAATTATATTTTAAATTTTTTTTAATATATAATTAGTTCAATAATACAGAAAATAAATCTAATATATTTCATTAGAATCAATTTTACTATGAAATTTTATATAAAAATATTTCAAACATTTTAATATTTCATTTTAAAAATGTTCATTATCAATTTCTCTACAGGATTATTTTTAAATATAATTTTTCCATTTTTTTTGAATTTTATTAGAAAAAATTAATTCTATATTTTGAATAATTTTTTTTTTATTTTTTAATTTAAATTTCATTTTTAGGAATAAAAAATTTACCTTGGTAATAAAATATTTACCATGGTATATGTAAATAATGAAATGGGTTAAAGTTAAAAAGGTAAATGCTTAAAAACCCTAAAAACAAAAAACAATTAATGAGTGTTTGTGGTATTTATTGATCCTAATTCTATTATCCAATATTAATTATCATAAAATTCATATAAATTAATTCCACATCATTGTGGTTGGATTTAAAAACAAAATAATCATTATTATAATCAATTCATCCCACATATCCTCAAGTATAAATACCACCCCTAACCTCCCCATTTCAACCCACAGGCCTTGTAGCTCATTAAATATCTTCTCAAACCACTCCTAATCATTATTCTTAGGTCTTAGATTTTCTATTATAACCAAAAAACCAAATCCCAGGTCCTCAAGGGTGTCTCAACGATGTGATATTCAAGAACTAATTTTCTCGAAGTACATCTCTTAAATTTTCTTCTTCTACTTTCTTCTCAACTCCTCCATTAATTATTTCATTATAACTAAATAATCATTTATGTAATGGATTTTTATGTTTATAATGGAATATATTTTATCCATTTAATTTGTCATCTCCGCTCTTTTAATGAAATGAAACTTTTGTCCAAATTATAATGGTTTACCATCTTCATGAAATATGATATTTTATTTTTCATTACCACATTTATAGATGATCATTAAAATTATATTCTAGTTAAATAAGATTTTAATTGGTATATTATAACTTATTTCATGTTCTGTAAGTAATATACACACATAGTATTAAATAAGAGGAAACTACTTCATGATGTTTGGAAAAAACACTAATATATACTAAATATTTATCATCAGCATTTTCTCTAACGAATCATCCTCATGTGAGAAATAAAAATGATATATATGGCCATTAATATTTATGTAATTTAATTAATACTATTAAATTCCACTTTTTGAGTTGTAATACCTTTGTACAAGAACAATAATAATTATAAAAAAATGAACCGATCTTGAAACCATGAAATAAATGCACCTAAAACCATGAAAATTATGAAATATTAATATTGACTGGGTTATAATATGTTATAAAATAATCAAATAAGTTATTATAAATATGAATATAATTATGAAATGAGTTTATAACATTATTTAAACCATTATACATGGTTTTTGAACATGTTTTATGGAATTCAAACTTTAGGTAAGGTATTTCTTAAACGAATTTACATTCTTTTGGTGAAAAATATATTTCTAGATTATGTCATTCTAATGTCATGTTTTAAATGACTTGAATATATTATGATGTATTCATAATTTTTTATTTTTATTTAATATGGATACACATATTTGATTCATTTTATTAATTTCCACTTCAATGATATGATATTTATAAGGGACTTTCTTTTAAATAAACCATCTTTTTTAAGTTACCCTAAAAACTTTCTTTTCCTTCTCGTACATCTAAATTAATTCCAATTTGTTATATATTCTCATATGATTTTTTAAAATCAATTATACTCCTGAATAACATTTTTAAAAAATAAAATTATGTATTATTTTTTCCTAAAATTGGTTCTTTGTGACTTTTTGAAAAAAATATAGAAGGAATGTTTTTTAATCATATACAACATGAATGGAATTTCCCACAACCATGTTGATTTCATATTTTTAAGCATTATTTAAATGTTTAAAAATCTATTTTCAAGATTTTTTTTAATTTATTATTTTGTTTCTTTAAAAAACAAAATGATATTTCAATTGGAAGAGTTATTATCCTCAATAATGCTTCTTTTATAAAATATTTACATGTCATTCCTATGTTATGGATCCTTGGAATTGTTTATGAGGATTGGTGGTTCATTTATAAACCATTAGTGGGTGATCCCATTATAGTTTTCCAATGCGTTCAGTAATGGGATGTAGTTAACCATTTAGGTTTATCCTAAGAGATTATAGGAATGGTGTCATGGTGATTATTTAAAATGTAACAATAATTTTTAATACTTGCATAACAGATAAAGATAGTTTTTTTAATAGTGATAAGTAAAATAATATACCAAGTTACATAATTATATTTTTTATTGTTTCTAATGAATTTTCATTAAAATAAATTGTATCTCAAATGGCATGGTAATGATATTTTTTAAAATATGATTCATATTTTTTTGAATAAAAAGGTATATTTTTATAAAAATTATTTTATAGATTTTCACGGACTAAAATTTTCCATATTTTATGTCCCTTACTGATATTTTTATGATAATAAAATTTTTTAAAAACAATTATAGGGTAAATGATGATTATTGATGAAGATGTGGAAATGGTGAACGTTTTAAAGATATTTCATGAAATAAAAACATGTTTTATTTTTAAAAAGGTTTATTTTGGTGGAAAAATGGATTTCGAGTATATGTGTCCACATGTAACTTATAGGTTTAATATATAATGGGTTTTCCAATCACTCTAAAAAATTAATCCTAAAAGTATATTGGGAATGAAATAAATAAAATTCTATTTTAAAATCACTAGAATATGTAATGATTACTATTCGGTCCTTACATTATGTATCAGAGTAGGGTTTAGACAAATTTGAATATTAGGATGGTTTATTTTTTGGTATTATTAAGAATTATGGATATCATGATGGGTTTAAAATTTTCACGGTGATCATAATTTCAATGTATTAGAAACACATTTTAATATTTATGTTATAAAATTTAATGGCGAATAATGGTATTTTTGGTAAAATTCATTTTTGAGGTAATTATGGGTTATAAAGTTTTTGGATGAAAAATGAATGGTATGAGATAACATTTAGTCTTAAAGAATATTAATGTAATTGTATCACATTTATGGAGTATTATATGGATTGTAATAATATAGTTTTTATTAAAAGGGCAACTCACACGATGGGGGAAAACCAGTCGCATTTCGAAAATTTTGGGGTTCAAACCCACAACTAAAGGGTGAAAATGCTGAATTACCTACCACTAGCATTCATGATGTTTTGGTTAGTATGAAATTTTTTATCTTTAAACTATCTGAGAGCTAAAGGGTATGTTTATTATGGGGAAATATGATTATCCTATTGAAAACCATGTGATTAGAAAATTATTTTGTGATTTAGTGATTAATGTTATTTTAAAATATTTTCAATAATATAGGAACCATATATGATTATGTTAAATAGAATATTAGGAGGTTTTATTTGAATAATAAATGTTGGGTTATATTTTTGAGACATATATGATTTATGATGAATCATGTTATTTATAGAAATGATTAGTATGTATTGATGATTTTGTGATTAGTAAAATTAATTTTTATTATAATTCCTTAAGATAAATTGATATTATTTGAAGATAAGTATTATGTTTATCATGGAATACTGTGATTAAATAATTATAATTATTGGGTTTCAATTTTACTCAAGTATATTTTGAGGAATTTTAATAATATTAATTTTTTGAATGCTCTATGTTGAAATTTGGGTGTTAACGGTGAATTTTAGAAATTAAATTACTTTTTATTCATATAATGGTTAATTATTTTTTGAATATTATAAATTTTTCTAAACATTTTGGTTTTATTTAATTTATAAAGATATGATGAATATATAGTAATAATTTTATATATTTTTTGATCTAAAGGAGTTGATTTTGATGCTTCCGGTATGAAAATTTATTTTAAATACTCATCGATTTGAGAAAATATGAGATCATGGAGGAAAAATGATTATAGAATGAAAATTAATCTTTTAGGTAAGTATGTTTCCTTATTTTCTTATTCTAGGATGTAAATAAATTCATCAACTGTAGGAAAAGTATTTTCAATGAAAAACATTATAAATTAACTTTTATTACAATGAAATCAATGTATTTTTAACCCATCAAATATTTATGGATTTGTAATGGTAAATTTTATTATAACCATGTTCTATATCACTCTCCATTTGAAAATGATAGTTATTTTTCTCTTACATGTCCTAGTTTTCCTACATGTAATCCTACTATGACTTATCTCATGGGACATACGTACACCATTTTCTCTCAAATTAAGTGGATGTTATATTAACCCTTGTTTTAATGTGGGATTTCAAAATTGGTATTTTAAAAATTCAAAGCCATTTTTTTTATTCAGAGTTCAAATTTCAAGGAAGCATTTTATTAGATGGTAAAGAATGTAACACCCCAATATTTTGAAATGAAATACTATGTTCAATATCATACAAGATACTCCCATTGATCTTAGACAAATGATTAGGTATTATTATTTAAATCTGATATCCTAGTTTTTGGAATGGTGGGAATGAATGAGATTAATTTTTTTTTTGAAAATGTCATTTATACATTATCATAAAGTTAATTCATTTGTAACAAACTAATTATATATGAATATAAAAATCAATTTAATATAAATGTTGTTTTTTATTAAAAAAATTTGTATGTCCATAATGGAATTTTATCTTAATAAATTAAATTATTCACAATTAGTGAAATACATTAATGAAATTAATTTTTTTTAAATAATTTTTTTAAAATTCGTCCAATAATTTTTATAGGCTTAAGATAAGAATAAATTAAATTTTGTGTATAATTTCTATATTTTTTTATGAAAAACATTTTTTTTCATCTTTTGATAGAATGCCTATTTCAATTATTAATTTAGAAAATTTCATAAATATTAAATTAAAAAATAAACATAATTTTTTAAATGATAATATCAAAATTAGATTGTGGTAAATTTTTGGTATTTTTATGACAAGTTTTATTTTTATTAAATAGTGAAAAATACTACTTTTTAATAGAAAAATAGTTTTCATCTAAATACTTAATATAGTTAAATTAAATTTAAAATGGTTTTTAAAGAATAATTGGTTATATTTTAAATAAATAAAACCAATTTATGTCATTTTAATTAATTTCACAATGAATCTTGATATTAATCATTTCAAATATAGAACATTTCACTTTATAAATCCTATTTATCATTTTTTCTACATGATTAATTTTAAATATAATATTTTTAATTATGTGAATCTAATTAGGTAAAATGAATTCCATATTTGGAATAAGAAGTTCAAAATCTGTTTCAATGTAAACATAAGTTTTATGGATAACAAATTTAGCATCGTAAAAAAACATATATAATACGGTATAGGAAAAAATGAAACGTGTCCAAGTTTAAAAGGTAAAGTATTAAAATGCCTAAAAAGTAAAAACAAATTAATGGTTGTTTGAGGTATTTATCAACACTAAAACCCTTAAATATTATCTATCTACCAAATATGATGAAATTAATTCCACCTCAATATTATTGGCTTTAAATAAAAAAATCATTATTTTAATCACTTAAACCCACCTCTCCATAAGTATAAATACCACCCCATCAACACCCTAGTTCGACTCAAAATAATTATAGATTCTAATATATCTACTAGAAAATATCCTTCTAAATCTCCGATTTTCCTAGTGCTAATTGTCTCACCAGAAGACCAAATCCATGGTCCTAGAGGGTCTCTCAAGGAGGTGATGTCCAAGAGGTAATTTTCTCAATGTACCAATCTTAATTTATTTTCTCCTTATACGTTCTCCTCACCTACTTCATAAATCAATGAATTATACCTCTATAATCATGTATAAGATATATTTTTATTTTTATAATGGAATATATCATATCCATTTCATTACACATATCATTTTTTTCAATGAAATAAAAGTATTGTTCAAATTATATTGGTTTACCATCTCTGCGAATAATGATGTTTAATTTTCCTTTACAAGATTCATGGATAATCATACAAATATTATTATTATTAAATAAGATCTTAATAGGTATCTTATAACCTATAAGACTTTTAGAAACAAATATACACACATATTAATACATAATATGAAACTAGTTTGTGAGGTTCGAAAAAACAGCAAAAATAAACTAAACATTTATCATTAATATTTTATCTAATTACTCATCATCATGTAATAAATAATGATGTAATATGGTACCACTAATAATTATGGATTTTAATTAATAATATTAAATTCTACTTTTTTATTTCTAGTCCAATTATTCAAAAACATCCATAATTATACATAAATGAACAGATCAGGAAACCGTGAAACAAAAACTCCTAAAACCATGAAAATAATGAAATATTTAAAATAGGTGTTTTATAAAAAGGTGAATTTTTGTGGTAAATTTCTATATTTTTCTGAAAATTTTCTTTGTAAAAGTTTCATCATAGTTAGCAACACCCTCTCCCTTTGTTTGTCTCATGACTAAGAATTATATATCCAAATATTTTAACTATTCTTCAGTGAAAAACAAAATCTATGAAAATTTCCATAAAATCAATCCATTCCATGTTTGTTATATCCTCCCATACATAGTGCTTTAAATCTATGACCAACATTGATCAACATATCCAGAGAGATGATTAACAATCAGTAAAACCTTCTCCCTTTAATTATTCCCCGATACAAGAAATATATTCTCTATGGAAGTTATCTATTTCTCAGCTATAAATGTATTTATATTCCTATTTAATGCTGAATGTTTCTAATGAATAAAGTGGACTAACATTGTTAGAATACATTGTCGATCATCAGGCTGCTACATATAGTCAATTTTATTGCACATGACTTGATTTAGATATCCCAATATTTTCATAACATGTCCATTTCTAGTTTTAGATCTATCTCTAGCAACATTATTTCTTTCCTAGGAGGAAAAAATAACTTAGATTATGTGCATTGATAAAATTGACAATCCTTCTACTAAGTTCCATTTCCAAAATAGGGAATGTACTATATTAGATTATAAATCATAATGTACAATTATTAAACTACTAATCCACTTTACCTAAATAGAAAATTTATTTATAAATTATCAAAACAATCATAATCTTGGTTAATTTGGGAATATTTTCAATGTTTGTTATAGAGATACACATCCCTAATATATGTTTTCTTAAATATACTTATCAAAGATTCTATAAAACTTTCTCAAAATATAAGCTATAATAATTTAGATATATTACTAGTAGGATAAAATTCATACCTATCAGAGAACTCTATGGGGGGATACACTTCCTATGTGGGACTCTCACCACCATCACTAATAGAAACCCTTTCCTCATGAAGCCAGAGGGAGGAGAGATATGCTTCACTCAAAATTCATACATGAGAGTACCTAAGGATCAGAATGAATCCTTTGTTTTGATACCAATTATAAAGTCCCTGGAAATTTTATCCTTGATTTGGTGGTTACTTTATTACATTGGAATTATATATAAGTAATTTCATTCTAATGGACCGAATATTTTAGTAGTATAGAAAACTATATGCATACTTGTATCATAAATTACTATTGAAAACATTAAACGTAGTATAGTATATTATTTGAAAACCCCATTAGTATCCTAGATTATCCATTAATATCTCCTAATATTCATATTGGTATCCTAGGAATAAATATACAGAATAAAAAGTGTGAAATCAAAATCTATGTAAGGATATGTGTATAGTAGATTCTAAATAATGCAAGGATAATATGGTTGGAAATAAACAGAAATCAAATAATTCCATAATCAGATGAGCTAAAAACTCATCCATGGATATCAAAACATTTCAAATAATTATATTAAAATTAATAACTAATCTCATAATGTTGTAAATTCATAATATTGGACATCATAAACATGTCGTTGAGTCATCATGCCAATACATCTTACATTAATGGAAAATCCCTCTTCCAATACCCTAACTAGATTGTCCCCTGAGATCTATTGATGCATCGAGGAGCTATAGGAGGCCCAAACCATCACTTACTAAGTACAATGAATTCTTATAATTAAATTGTTGAAACATAATCAACATATACATTCATAGTGAATCTACCATATAATGTTAATAATGTCCTTATTTAATAAGTAAATCATAAACCATCCAACGTAATATGGTGAATGGTCTCAAAATACTACATCCCTAGTCAAATAAATAATAAACCGTATAGAAAAATAATAAAAATTGTATCATAACAACTTATACCTAGTGGATAATAGTTTTTTTGTTTTTTATGAATATAAATACCATAAAAAATTCTTTTAAAAGTTTTCTTGGGAAAAATAATCCATTTTCATTGAAAAAGATTTATTTAAAAAAATACCCAATTTTGAAGGGAATAAATTCTCTAAAAAAATTTAAAAACAATATTCTTCATAAAAGTACGAAAAAATGTTCATGTCATATAATTTAAAAAAATTCCTTTCAAACTTCTTTTCGAAAAAGTAAAAAATTACCTTATTTGAAAAAGATCAAGAACATTCCTTTCAAACAATTTTTTCAGAACTAAAACATAGTTTAGAAGAATTTAAAAAATAATAGGAGAGTATTAAAATTTTTATTTATATATTTTTATATAAAATATTTATATCGATGAAAAGTATTCCCTAATAGAGTCTTAAGCCTAAAAATCCAACATATTGATGAGATTGTGAAATAAAGCATTACCTCATGTCATACTTCCTTCATAGGTGTTAAAAACCCATGTATCATAAATTTATAGATATAATAAATATATTATATAACCAAACTCATATATATCATTAAATTAGTCAAATACCTGTAATATTTTATCACCCTTTATTAACATTTTTAAAAAAAATCAATGTTCTAGGTAATATTTGCTTTGTTTTTCCTCTATATTTTGGTTTCATAGTTTCATTATTTATACTATGATCAACGTTAAATCATATAATTTTTTAATAATTATTTAAATGTCATAAATATTCATTTTATATATTTTTTAAACTAATCCATTAATGTTATAGATAGAAAAATATATTACATTGTTCATGGATTCGGTTGGTAGTCCGTAGGCATGTACATTCTTTTCCATATTCTACAGATGGAACTAAATAATTTAAAATAATAATTATCATTTATAGAATAAATATTATATAATATACATCATATAGATTTTTAAAATCTATCATAATATCCATCCAAATAAAATTTAATTGAAAGAACGAATCACATCACTTCATTGAGGTGGTACTCCAGGCATACTCATGAGCAACGTTATTATTTACCAACAGTTTGGATGGAAAAAAGGAAGATATAATATTATTCTTTGATAAGTATAATTATTTTATAAATATCATAAATAATTGTAAAATCTATCTTAATTACCATCCATAAAACATGGTAGTGAAAAACGAATTGTATCACTATAATACTAGAAAATGGGCATATACCAATGGTTTTAGCCAAACCGTTGGTATAGGTACTATAAAATGACCCAATACTAATGGTTTTTCTAATGAAATGGTATATGTGATGGATATACCATGTTTTCAGATAAAACTATTGGTTTATCCTCACTTAAATTCCACTATACCAGCGGTTCTTTCAAAACCATTAGTATAGGTCCCAAAATTAAAAAAACATGTATGAATGGTTTGGAACACCATTGTAATAGGTATTTGGTTCTTTAATGAATTAATTTATCAAATAAAAATTAATGAACTAAAGTTTAATTTATATATAAATATATATATACATATTTATCATATTATGTTTCAAAATAACATTGTAGCTTAGTGGTTAGGTCTTTGAGATATACATCAGAGGTCCAAGGATAAAAAACAGCCAGAGTTTTTTATTTGAATTACCAATACGAGTGTTTATCAAAATGGATGGTACAAGTATTTCATATTATATATACAAATAGTTTGCCAAAATTTTGGTATAAGCCTATACTAATTCTATAAAATCCAACATCCACCCAAAAAATTGGTATAGCTTATACCAAGGATTTTGGGACCTATACTAATGGTTATAAGCCGTCAACATAGGGTTCTTTTCCAATAGTGCTATATGGAGATAGTAAGTCATAAATACGGATAAGCAATAATTTCACTTCCTATTTGATAAAACTTTGAGTGAGTAATGGTGTTTCATTATCAAAATTACATATAAGTAAATTTAGGATGCTGAATTTATTAATTTATGACAACTTACATAGATTTGTAAGAGGTAGAATAAGGAATTAATTGAAAGATGATAGGTAAGAGAATTACTTCTTCATTGAGAGACCTATTTTAGATACTTTATTGAGATAACTAATAATGGTATTTTAGGTTGAATATGAGCTACAAAAATTGAATAATATTGTTTAGAAGATATATCGTCAAGGATTGTTTGATATTGATGGCACAATTTGGTCTAAAAAAGTGACGGAGGAGGATCCCTTTTATGATTTAGGTGAGGGACATTTTTTCAAATTTCTCAAAAGAATAAATTATAAAAACTTCATTACCATTTAAATTTCTTCCAATTGGAATTTTATTCATGTAAACAACCAGAAATTTCGTGGAAATTTTTTTCACAAATACATGGTAATTTTACGAGCCTGCAGTTTCTGATGGCGCTTGATTTCGAGGCCCGACGTGCCCAGAATCAATTTATGAAGTTTTGTTCAGGTACGTTAAGTAAACGTATGAGTGGGATTTTATATCTTTTGAACCAATGATCAGAATTGAAATCTGAGGACACCGTTGAACCCAAAGCTCCTGTATTCACTTAAGGAGACCATTAACCCCCTTGTGTTTTGTGCGGAATAGAAGTTAATTTTTGGGGTTTCTAACTAAAATTAAATAAAAATGAGTATAACTCTTTTTCATTTTGTTTGTGGTTGAAACCTCCAAGTGCTGGTTGGAGGTGGGGCCCACCCGCACATAACCTCTATTTGGATGATGTTTTTAGTTGGGGCCCACCTGAACCCCTTAACTCCTATAGCCCCCCTTTAAACCACTTGAGCTCCCCATAGATGAGGGGAAATATTGAACTTCTCCATAATGGTGCCAACACACCTAAAGATTAATTAATGCCTCAATTAATTAATCTTTTTGAAATCTTTTGAAATTCTTTCCAATAATAAAATAATAGACAAAACCTATTATTTTATTTTTGTTGGTGGAAACATTCATTTGGGGGTGGAACATTGAGAGAGGACTTGGGAGATTCTTGGAGAATGACGTCCTCTCCAACGAAGAATGCACCATCTTCGATGAAGAACAAAGACGATAATCGAGCCTGGGATCGGTGGTGTGTGATGGGCGCAACGAATGACGTCATCTCCATCATCAATGTTCATCGAATCGAGGTAGGGGTTTGAGTGGAATTATTATTCTTTCTCTTAACCATTCAAACATCATATTATTAGTTCCAATTGTTAACAACGTAACAAGGAGGGCTTGGACCACATGAACACTGTCCGACCCCCCCCCCCCCCCGTTTTTGTTGTTCACATCGTGTTGACGATGGAGGTGGAGAAATAGTGGCAGTCATCGAGCCGATAGTAAAGAAGACCGGCGGTGCAATGTCACCGGGTTTCCAAGAGGGTCGGGCACCATCGTGCAACGCAGAAGGGAAGTCGCGGGCACAATGGGCCGCGGTGGAGGTGCGCGGCATCGTTGCCCCGCCTGGAGGCAGCAGGGGGTCGCAGCCATGCCAGGCCACGACGGAGGTGGCGTGGTAGCGTCACACCGTGCGGAGGGGTTGGGGGCCACGGCCAAGGCAGGCCACGATGAAGGAGGCGCGGTGTCGTCCCGCCGCACGTACGGCAACAGCACCGCGACGTCGTCGCGCCGTAGTAGAGAAGTCAGGCCGGCAGCCGGAGGAATCGGAGGAGCGAGACCCTTAGGGTCCGGCGTGACCTAGACCGGCACCACCTGGCGCTTGTTATAGTAACCACCCTAATGGATAAGTTTTTCGGGTGCCAGGGGGTCACCCCTTCCCCCCTGGAAATGGCGAAGTCGGGCCGCCCTCGGCCGGGCTGCCTCATGATGGGCCGCCACAGGCCGGGCCGCCCTCGGCCGGGCCGCCCATGGGTCAAGCCGCTTTCGGTTGGGCCTCCCTTAAGGGCTGGTCCACCACCGGTCTGGGCCGCAACTAGGCCAGGCCACCATCGGGCCAGGCCGCCATCGGGCCGGGCCGCTCCATCGGACCTGTGGACAGGGTCGGATCCCTGTCCGAACCCGTTTAACCCGAAATCACCATTTCATATGTATTTTGGGCTACGGGTGTCCAAATTACGAACCGTCTGCAGTGATGGAAGGATTAGAGCAGGAAGGATCTTTTGGAATACCACTATTGAGTTTTGTAAGTAATTGGGGTACATTTGGGTTGGTTTGAACCTAAAAATCAACCGGGCCCCTGGAAGGAAAATGACAATAACTCACAGATCGGGTGTCCGATTGACGCACCGTCTGTCGTATTGGATTCCTTTTTATGAGATGGAACTAAAGGATACATAAACTCTAGCCATCATGGTAGTTGATGTATCGAAACTTGGATCGAGGATAGGACCCTCCAGGAATCGAGCGTGATGTGTGCGGGAACCCTATGGTTGGCTGCGACTGAGATGACAGGATCCTCCGTGGGTTCAAAAGCGACGATACAGTACCAGGATCCTCCAAGGGTTCGACAGTGATTAATTTTGTACCGGGATCCTCAGTGGGTTTGATAGCGGTGAATTCTGTACTAGGTTCCTCTGTGGGGCCAAAAGTGCTGACTTCTGTACCAGGATCCTCCGTGGGTTCGACAACGCTGATATTGTTTCAGGATCCTATGTGGGTTCGATAGAGGAGATGATTCAGAGGCTACATCTAAACATCTTTACCCCTATTCATGTGATGTATACCTTTGTGATATGAGTCTTATCATTTAATCATTATCATCAAGGTGATTGAATTTACTTCCTTTGTGGACTGGGTTATGCTTGGGCTCGAGGGTTGGAGATGGACTGTGACGGGAAACTAAGGTATATGTATGTGCATATACCTATGTAGGGTTGGTTGATACTTCTTGATTGTATATTTCTTATTTGGTTTATCATTAGTGTATTCTGTGATACCTTTGGGGGTCTCAGGGTCCCCTAATGATTATTTTTATACTCACCCTTGCACGGGCTTCGCCCGCACCTAGTTGTGTTTTATACAGACCATGGACAGCAGTGATCGAGGCTGAGGGTGACAGACATGAGGCTGCTCGGAGCTGGACTAGACAGGACCTACCTCAGGGACGAGTTTTTCGAGATCTGTACCTACCATAAAGGTAGGATTTCCCAGTGGATGATCAAGGAATTGTTTCCCCTTTTTACTTGTACTTGTTGTTCAGTTGGGTTTGTATACTGGCCCACTTACTTTCAGCACACCATTATTTTCTATATTAGTGCATGTTTCTTCTACTACATTCATTCAGTATATGTGTGATACGTGATTAAAGGAAATTCCTTCCCTTTCTTATCAGGGATTCTCTTTTGGTGCTAGTCTCTAGCCCCTGGCCTATGGAAGGCGGGCTTGGGGTAGTCACGGTACGTGCCCCGATGACGGTTCTGACAAATTGGTATCAGAGGAGATGGTTCTACCATATAACAAGGACTCATATTCTTTTAACAGCAATAGAATTATGTTTTTTGGGTGTGGTTATCAGTTTAGGGAAACCGGTGTTGGTGCGGAGGCCAACGTATCCATACACTTGGACACTGACTTATGATTTCCGACTCAGTGCATGAAAACACGGATTGCTTGTGTGTTTCCTTTTAATGTTTTCTTCATGATTACTTTGTGTGAGCTCATTAGGTATATTGTTAGACCATGGTGCACCTATTTCTTTTCAGGATGGCCCCACGAAGGGAGCCATCTAGGGTTCCCAGTTTCGTACGAGATGGAAGCCCACCGAGTGATGAGGCCTCGGTGCAGGGCACCATCACAGTAGAGGTACCAGCGGTACCACTACCCACTGGGCCACTGATACCACCGGCTCCAGCAACAGAGAGTGCATTCCATCTGAGTGCATTTTATGAGTTCCAGCACCAGAGGCTGCCCCTGTTCAGGTGGAGATGGACCCATTGGCACCTGAGGATTAGCTGGAGGCTGTTGTGAGAGTTTTCAGATTGGTAGGGACACCAGATGACCTCAGGGTGATCCTTTCCATGAGTCTCTTGCATGAAGCAGTAGGCATATGGTGGATCCAAATGCTCGAGGTGCATGATGAGGCATCATCACTCTGGGAAAACTTTCAGAGTCTCTACCGGTCAGAGTATATTCCATGCACCCTTCATGTGGTGCAGATTCTGGAGTTACTTCATCTGCAGTAAGGTAGCATGACAGTGGCTTAATACTCGGTGAGGTTTACCAACTGCTCGCGGTACTCCCCATATATGGTGCGGGACCCATTCCTCAGGGATCAGACCATCGAACGGGGACTTAGGAATGAGATCAGGGATTCGATGATCTCCCTCAACATCCTAAAATAGGCGGGGGTGCTAGATCGAGCCCTTCTAGTGGAGAGTTTTCTTGCTGAGCAGTCACCTGCAGCGAGACCCACTATAGGGCGACATGTAGCGGAGTCTTCTGCAGCTAGCAGTAGACAGATGTCGCAGAGGTCCAAGCGGACCAGGCCATCAGGTGGGCGACCCCAGGATACAGGTTCGGTTGTGCAGGGCACACGAGATAGATCCAGCCATACGAGGAGTAGGTAGTCTTGTGCATGCAGTGGGTAGGGTCTCATGGCTCGAGACTGCCCAACCCGCCATGCAGATAAGCAGCAGACTGTATGTAGGACCCCGGGACACCCTCAGAGGGGATGGGTGAATCAGGGTGTCAACATTTTATTTTAAAACAAGGATCTTGTTCCCACGTTGGTAGGAACTAGTTAAACCTGTATGATGAATATGATCAGTAATGAAACATTCCCATGCAAAGAGATGACACAACAATTTTTAATTGGTTCACCACTAAGGGCAACGTCCAAGGAGCATACGCCGACAAGTTTTAGGTCGTACCAAATTCCACCAATCTTCACTAGTTGTGGATTACAATGGTTCAGGAACAATCACTTTGTCCTAGGCTCACTGCCTTTACATAGGTTTAGGGATAGCTTACTACTTCCCTCGGGTCACTCCTTGACTCCCCCTGACTCACTGCCCTTGGTGAAGTCACACTGAGTTTATAGACGTGAAGGTATCTTCAATAGATTTCCATTGAATTCATTGCCTCTTCTTAGCACGAGACTCTACTTGCATCCAAATCTGAAATTGACGCACTAGAATGCACCAAACCATTGATGCGGATAACCAGAACGTGCAATCAAGCTTCACTGACAATTGCGCACAACACCAACACATTGTTTGCAAAACCTTCCTATTGCGTGAAAATTTTACTTTTTCGTGCGGAAAAATATTTCTCACCACAACACCCATTTTTGCGCAACAGAATCTTTTACGCGCAACCCCAATATTTACGTGCAACTCTTCCTTTTTCACACATCCCAGAATTTTCCGCGCAATCCAGAATATTTCACACAAGCCCCATTATGTGACCCTTTTTCGCGCATCAGACCTAGAATCTTCTCTGAGTCTTCAACCGTTCGAAATGAGGGGGCTCACCTCTTTTTTAAAGGCGTCTGAGACCCCCTCGTGCAAAATCCCCTTTGGCACGAAAACCTCTCATCTGGCGCGTAATATTTCTCGTAGGTATCATTTTCCGTGTACATCTCCAGATATTTCATGCAGCCCATGACTTTGCCATTTTTTGACATTTTTATTCTGAAACAATATTTTCACAAAAACCCTTGTTCCCCAATTTTGCGCACCACACTTTTTTCATGAAAACCCGCATTTTTTCGCTCCCAACTTAGATATTTCGTGCACAACCCTCCTTTTTCACACACCACCTTCAATACTGTTGTCTGCTTGAACTTTATGATCACTTTGATGGGACACATTCTGAACTTCCACTGAGGATTGACAACAAACACAAACCAAACTCTAATTTCTGCATAGACTAGCCATGGTTACAACACAGTAGAGGGACCTCCCAGGTAGTGGAATAGGTTCGACTGTGTCGGTCCTCCATGAGCAAGAAGACATGGCAGAGGAGCTGGCCGAGCAGCAGGTGGTGGACGATGTTTCGAGGCCCTACCCTCAACACCGCCATGAGGTCCACCCCGACCACAGGGAGCTGGCAGAAAGAGGCAGGCTCATCTCCAGGTAGTCAAGGCCTACGACCACGGTGCACTTGAGATGATTTGAGGTACTATCTGTGTCTACTCTACCCTTGCTGAAGTACATATAGAACCAGGTTTGAGTCGTTATTTTATTGCCACTTCCCTTGTTCGGTGCTCGAAGATTTTGACGGAGCCGTTGGCTCGATCCTTACGACTAGAGACTCCAACAGGAGCAGACTTGATGATTACTCACTGGTTCTAGTAGTGTGAGCTTACTCTACGAGGCGAGAGCTTCGGTTGGGATCTCCTTGTAGCGGCTTCGAGGCCTTACGATGACATCTTGGGTATGGACTGGCTATCCACAGTTCATGCTTAGATTGACTATATTAGGTGGAAAGTGTGGCATGTCTGTGAGGATGGGATGAGGTTTACCTTCACCGGCGAGAAGGGATTCTTCGTAGCGTAGGATAGACATACCTAGAGGATGGGGCAGCTGATCACTCATCAGTTTTCTAGCCTCATTCTCAGAGCGGTTGATGTACTGAATTTGAGTTTTTCTATTGTGGTGGATTAGTACGCTGATGTTTTCCCTAAGGATGTATCAGGACTACCTCCTTACAGAGAGGTGGAATTTTACATTGACCTGTAACCCGGGACGACACCGATATCTACTCCAGCATATCGGATGGCTCCCACTGAGCTTCGTGAGTTTCGGGTACAGATGGAGGACTTGCAGGGGAAGGGATTTATCCGACCCATTGTTTCACCCTGGGCATCTCCAATTTTGTTTTCCATGATGTAGGATGGGATCTTGTGACTGTGTGTTGAATACCGTCGCCTGAACCAGGTGACCGTGAAGAACAAGTACTCACTCCCGAGGATTGACAACCTCTTTGATTAGCTCAAGGGAGCATTATGTTTCTCGAAGATATACCTTAGTTCAGGCTATCACCAGCTTAGATTTCGAGATGAGGATGTGCATAAGATGGTTGTCAGGTGTCGGTATGGCCACTACGAGTTCTTGGTTATGCCCTTCGGCGTAACCAATGCTCTAGCAGAGTTCATGAGTCTCATGAACAAGATCATCAACCTTACCTTGATCACTTTTTCGTAGTGATCATCGACGACATACTAATCTACTCGACTACTGAGGAGGAGAATCCCTACCATTTACAAGTAGTACAAGACACACTCCGAGAGATCCAGCTTTATGGTAAGCTCTTGAAGTTACAGTTTTGGATTCGAGAGGTTCACTTCTTGGGACACGTCATCTTAGAGGCTGGAGTGGCAGTGGATCTAGCGATGATCGAGGCAGTACTTGCTTGGGAGCCACCCAGGAGTGTGATGGAGGTGTGGAGTTTCCTGGGACTAGATGGGTACTATTGGAGATTTGTGATAGAATACTCCAGAGTTTCAGCACTGCTTTCAGCATTGACGTAGAAGGGGTAACCCTTCGTGTGGCCAGAGAGATGCGAGTAGAGCTTTCGGGATCTGAGGTAGAGGTTTTCTATTTTCCCAATCTTATGGATATTAGAGGAGGGATTAGGGTACATAGTTTACTATGACGCATTAGGGACTAGACTCGGGTGTCTCCTGATGCAAGAGTGAGCAGTGATCGCGTATGGTTCTTGGTAGTTGAGATAGAATGAGCAGAACTACGCTACCCATAACCTGGAGTTAGCAGTAGTGGTCTTCGCCATGAAGATATGGTCGCACTATTTGATGGGTGAGCATTTTATAGTCTACTCTGACCACCAAAGTCTAAGGTATATCTTCTCTCATAAGGATCTGAACCTGAGACAGCGGCAATGGATTGAGTTCCTCTAGAACTATGACTTTGATATGTTATATAATCCTTGGAAGGGTAACATTGTAGTAGAAGCACTCAGCAGAAAATCAGGCATTCAGCTACAAGGAGAGGTGACAGAGCAGCTAGCCACGTTGCAGATATCCTTTGTGGATCGAGATGGTGAAACCTTTCTGCAGTCTCTTATAGTCACACCTCTACTTCTTCAAAGAGTCAGGGAGGCGCATCGTGGGGATATTGACTGTGAGACTCAAAGTACATAGTTATCTACCGTACATGCACCTCATGGATTTTCTATAGGTGGGGAGCACGTCATTCTCTTCTGAGGACATACCATGGTACCAGTTACACTTCTAGAGGATGTATTGCGGGAGTTCCACACATCTTTTTTAGCGGTACATTTAGGAGTGGCGAAGATGTATCAGGACCTCCGACGATAGCCCTGGTGACCAGCTATAAAGAAGGCAGTAGCAGAGTTGGTCTCATGATGCCTCGCTTGTGAGCAAATGAAGGAGGAGCACCAGGTCCCAGCAGGATTAGTTTAGCACTTTAGGGTCCTAGAGTGGATGTGGGATGGGATATCCATTGATTTTGGGATGGTACATCCACTTAAATCCAGAGGACAAGACTCTATCTGGTTGATCATAGACAGACTCACCATGTCGGCCCACTTCCTACCGATCAGAGAGAAGGGATCAGTAGAGAGCTTAGGAAGCCATTATGTGCAGGAGATCGTACAGCTTCATGGTGTTCCATCGACGATCGTCTCCGATCGAGATGCTCTATTCACTTCCCGGATTTTAAAGGGGTTGGAGGAGGCTTTTGGGACGCAGCTTCGTTTGAGCATCGCCTTCCATCCTCAGACAGATTTTCAGGGTGAGCGGACCATCTAGACCCTCGAGGACATGCTACGTGCTTGTGTCCTCGACATAGGTTGTAGTTGGGAGGATCACTTTAATTTTTTGGAGTTCACCTACACTAAATCTACCACTCCACCATCGGGGTGGAACCTTTTGAGGCACTGTACGGCTGACCTTGAAGATCACTTCTGTGATGGACTGACCTAAGGGATTTAGCACATGTGGGACCAGAGATGGTACAATCTACGACGGAGAAGGTTCAAATCATCCAGGAGCGAATGAATACTGCACCGAGCAGGCATAAATCCTATGCTAATGGGAGACGGAGACCAATGGAGTTCGAGGATGGCGACCACATCTTTCTACGGGTCTCACCTCGATGAGGTCTATAAAGATTTAGCTGAGGTGGTGAGTTATCTCTGCGATTCATTGGACCTTTCCAGGTCCACAACAGGGTAGGTGAGGTGGCTTACCGCTTGGCTCTTCCATCTCAGTTGCACTGGGTACACGAAGTCTTCCACGTATCACAGCTGAGGAGATACGTGCACGACCCATCCCACATCATCGACCACAGTGAGCTGGACATCGATGAGGGGGTGACTTTCATGGAGGTTCCATTGGAGATTGAGGATCGATAGGAGTGGGTCATGTGTGGACGTTTGATTCCTCTGGTGCATATTTGCTGGCAGCACGGGAATCTCCAAGAGAGCACATGGGAGCGGGAGGCTCAGATGTGTGCTCAGTACCCCCATTTGTTCCCTTAGTGTGGGTTGTAGCTTACGGGGACATAAATCCCTAAGGTGGGGAAAATTTAAAGACCCAGAAATTTAGTGGAAATTGTTTTCTTAAATACATGAGAACTTTACGAGTCCATAGTTTCTGAGGGCGCTTGATTTCGAGGCATGGTGTGCCAAGAGTCAATTTATGAAGTTTTGTTTGAGTACGTTCAATAAACGTATGAGCGGGAATTTGTATCTTTTGAACCGGTGCTCGGAATTGAAATCTGAGGACACCATTGAACTCGTAGCGCTGGTATTCACTAAAGGAAACCTTTACCTCACTTGCATTTTGTGGGGAATGGAAGTTAATTTTTGGGGTTTCTAACAAAAATTAAATAAAAATGAGTGTAACTCATTTTTATTTTGTTGGTGGCTAAAACATCTAAGTGGAGGTTGGAGGTGGGTCCCACCCATGTATAACCTCCCTTAGGATGATGTTTTTAGGTGGGTCCCACCTGAACCCTTTAACTCCTCTAACCCCCCCTTTAAACCCCTTGTGCTCCCCATAAATGGGGGCAACTCTTGAACTTCCCCATAATGGTGCCAACACACATAAAGATTAATTAATGCTTCAATTAATTAATCTTTTAGAAATATTTTGAAATTATTTCCAAAAAAAAATAATAGACAAAAACTATTATTTTATTTTGGTTTGTTGGAAACTTTCATTTGGGGTGGAACTTTGAGAGAGGACATGGGAGATTAAAAGAGAACTAGATCCTCTCCAACGAAGAACTCACTATCTCAGATGAAGAACAAGGATGACGCTCGAGCCCGGGATCGGCGGCCTGTGACAGGCGCAACGTACGATGACATCTTTAAATTCTTTTCTTGTGCCTTTTTAATGTTCATCGAATCGAGGTAGTGGTATGAGTGGAATTCGTATTCTTGCTCTTCATCGTTCAAACCTCGGATTATTTGGGCCCATTGTTAACAACGTAACAAGGAGGGCTCAGACAACACAAACACGGTCCACCACCACCCCCCCCCCCCCCCCCCCCCCCGTGTTGTTGTTCTCGTTGTGTTGAAGACGGATGCAGAGCAATGGTGGCCGACATCGGGTCAACCACAAAGAAGACTGGCGTCACAAGGCCACTGGGTTGCCAAAATGGTGCGGCACCGTCGTACATCGCAGAAGGGGAGCCGCAGCCATGAGTGGCTGTGGCGAAGGCGCGTGGCACCGTCGTGCCACGCGGAGGTAGTAGGGGGTTGTGGCCAACCCAAATGCACCATTGAAGTATTCTGGTAGGTCCCGCTTCTAGGATGGATCAAGGTGAACGTTGATGGTGCTTCCAATGGAAACCCAAACCCTTCCGGCTATAGAGTGATCTGTAGAGACCATCTTGGTATATGCCATGGATTCCTTTCCACTTAATGAGGCACTATCTCATCACTAGAGGCTAAAATGATGGGTGTGATCCATGCTGTGAACTATGCACTTCAAAAAGGATGGAGGTTGATTTGGATTAAAAGTTATTCGACCACCATCGTTCAAGAAATCTGGAAGGGTATGACTCATCTAGCCTGGCCACTCACTACTTGCTGGATGAAGTGCCTCGACACTCTTCTGCAAATCAAATTTATCTCCACTCATGCTTTCAGAGAAGCAAACAAGGTTCCTGATGCACTTACAAACATGGGAGTTAACCCGAAGATAACCTGGCTTGATGCACTCCCTCTTGATCTTTTTCAGCATTATGACAATGACTGTAGGAAACTCCAATCGTTTAGACTCTTGTGAACACTTTTCTTATCTTCAATAAATTATGCCTTGGTCTTTGACCGAAGCGCTACCTTTTTAAAAAAATATTTAATGATTATATCTTTCCTATTTGGTTTCTCCTTAGTGGATTATTGGAGACCTTCGGGAGTCTTGGGGTCCCCTACTGAGTATTTTTATACTCACCCCTGCATGGACTTCGCCCGAACCTTGTTGTGTTCCTTGTAGATGACAGTCAGTATTGATCAAGGTTGAGGGTGACGGACGGGAGGCTGCTCAGAGATAGACTAGACGGTACATACCTTAAGGACAAGTTGTTCGAGATCTGTACCTACCCTTCATGTAGGATTTCCCAGTGGATGATCCAGGAGTTGTTTTCCCCTTTTTACTTGTACTTGTTGTTCAGTAGGGTTTGTATACTGGCCCACTTACTTTCAGCACACCTTTCTTTTCTATATTAGTGCTTGTTACTTCTACTAATTTTGTTTAGTCTGTGTGTGAAACAGGTTTAAAGGTAATTCCTTCCCTTTCATATCAGGGATTAGCCTTTGGTGCTAGTCGCCTGCCCCTAGCCTATGGAAGGCGGGCTTGGTGTCGTCACAGCACGGGCCCTGAGGATGGTCGTGAAAATTCAAGGAGAAGTTATAATTTAATTTTAATACCATAAAATAATATAAATATGACAATTTTGGTGTCATTTTAAACCTTATCATTTTATATTAACCCATTGTTAATCAATTTCAATTTTGGCTATGGTAAAAAATTATTCCATATTAAAGAGTTTTATTTTTTTTATTATAAGGTTAAAATTAGACTGTAAATGGAAAAGGTATAAAATTTTCTACCATATCATATCCAACTTTTGTAATATTAAAATTTAATGAATTTAAAATAATTTAATAAAATATTTTTTTGATAAAATATAATTTTTTCAATTTTAACACTCTAAATTTAATTCGACTTCAAATTCATCAATACCAATGGGGGATTGGAATATAATACTTTATAAACTATTCTAATATGTGATAATGGTCTATAAATTTCTTTGGATAGATTCACTTAATCAATTTATTTTAAAATTAATACTTTTTAATTCATTTATTTAATTTCTCAGTTAAGTAAATAAATATTGTATTACTATTATACAAGAATTTAAGGCAATTATACAGTTTATAAAATTTAAATATAAATTTTTATAGTGGAAATAATTTTATTAATATAAAAATATACATTTATATTCTTTCAAATATTTTTTTTTCTCCCTATGTGGACACATAAAAGATAATAAAAGAAAAGGAAGTGAAATTTTGTAAATATATATTATTTAAATAATATATAAGTCATTTTTTGGATAAAGTGTCCATTAAAAAAATATCTTTATATAATATGGTGATAAACTATGATTTAATTTCGTCAAATAATAATTAGGATGTAAAATTTGGCCTTTTCACTTAGTTTCAACCTAGATTAACCCGATTTTCCCATTACCTTTGCGATAAAACATTCTATGATTACTATTCTCAATTCTTAAAATAAAAGGGAAATAATTACTAAATTTTTTCCACCTAATTTAAAATATGCAATACATTTAATAAAATTAAATACCCATAAGTAGATCAAATTAACTTTAAAATAAGTTCAAAACACATGATAAAACCCAATTTTTATAGAATGCAGTTTTAAAGAATAAAACTAGATTTATTATTTTCCCATACAAAGTAAAAATATTTGATGATTGTTAAAAAAATTATTGATTATATAATATATAAATTTAATTAAAATAATCCACCAATAAGGGTTAATTTTGTTTATTTTTATATAGGTTTTTAAA
This sequence comes from Viscum album, assembly GCA_963277665.1. NCBI lineage: Eukaryota > Viridiplantae > Streptophyta > Magnoliopsida > Santalales > Viscaceae > Viscum > Viscum album. Next base: position 1,236,738,312 of record OY728137.1, on the reverse strand, counting down.
AAAATAAATATTCTTTTCAGGAAAAAAATTATTTCAATTTTTAAGTGTTTTTTATTTCTAATCAAATAATTATTGAGAAAATTTATTATATAAATATATAAACAATATATATTTAAAAATTTATTTTTCGTATTTATGAACACCATTTTGACACCATAGTTATAATGGTCACATAGTAAAAGATCACAGTTCATTTTAACTAGGTGTTGCGTGCAACACATGCTATTGAAGAAATTAAATTTATAAAAATAGGACTTACCATTTAATATTCTAGTGTTACATCAACATAATATTTAATGAAAATATAAATTCATGAGAAAGTACTTTGATAATATATATATATCCCAATATAAATATTTTGAAATATATATTTACTCAGAATGATCATTCTATGATGGAAAGGAGATGGTTGGAACTATTAGAGGATTATCATTGTATTAACATTATCATCTCGATAAAGTAAATAATATTTTTAAATCATTGATTAGAAAAGTTCATGGTATCTTATTTATGATGGAGTGGAAAAATTATCCCTTTTTAAAGTATTATTAATAATTTAATTGTGATTTTTAATGTGTGTGGAACATCATTCTTATTCAATGTAATTACCCAAACATATTTATTAAAGAGGATTAATAAATATAAATATGATGACACTTACCTACAAGATAAGTTGGAAGATGTGGGGAATGATAAATTACTAGATTTTACCATTACTTATGATGGGGTTTTATGTTTTTTAATAAGATATTAGTTCAATCAATCAGGGAGGTGAATATTGATGTATTGTACGAGGAACATAGAATAAACATATATATATATATATCCTTATAGCACAATGATGGGAATAGATATTCAAGATCATTTCTAGTGGGAAAATATGAAATTAATGATTTTAGATTATATTGAAAGATTCATATCATGATCACATGTGAAAGCTATAATACAACATCATAAATAATTTTTACAACCTATACATTTACCTTAATTTAAAAGGGATATTATCAATATGAATATCATCACAAGTACACCAATGACATACAAGTGGAATAAAAATATATGGGTCCTTATATATCATACAAAGTCATATCATTTCCAAAAAAATGGAGAAGATCCTCCTATGGATTGTCTTTTTATGTAGTATTTAAATGAAGTCATGAGACATCATATAACAATTTTTTTAATCATTTTTATTAATGATTCAAGGCTAAGCTAAAAATATAAGAGGAGTCTCTAGAAGAATTAAAATATAGATCATACTCATAAAATATCCTATCACCCTATAATAGATAAAAATTCTGGAAGGACTATCCAAAACATAGAGGATATGCTATGGTAATTAACAATTATATTCCATGTATGATTGGAACAATGTTTTCCTATTGTGGTGTTTTCATAAAATAATTTTTATAATTATTGAATAAAAAATCCCCATATTAAGCCTTGTATTTAAAGAGATGTTGTACTTTACCATTTTGAAATGATATTATAGAAAAGGTTTTGTTAGGTCTAAAACTTTAATAATATACATATGAGAATTTAAGATCCATTTAAAAGTATATCAAGGTAGAAAAAGAGGGAAAAAAAGATATGTTCACAACTAAAGGAATGATCTTTAATTCCATGAAGGGGAACATGATTCCTTAACAATATCTCTATCAAAAGGATTCATGATATTCGGAAATAAAAGGAAGCTACGTTCATGGTATATTGATAAATATTAAATATTAGAGTAGATAAGCGTCTTAGTGTATTATTTAGATATAAAACGAAAATTGTCTCAAGTGTATGACTTATTTTGTATATCACCTAAAATAAGCTATATTCTTAACCATGAAAAGGTTTTAAATGTGGATGATTTTTATTAAGAGTCTAAATTTATAAATATTTAATAGATTATTTTAATTATAGATATGATAGAATGTGTTCTATAAAGTGTTTTTTTGGACTTATTTTTTAGATCTAGGTTCTGAATCACAAGAATTGTTAGGGTATCTATTCTATTCATTTCATATTACTATTGTAATTATTTTTTAATAAAAATTGTAAGAGTTTATTTCCGTTTGATTTTATCAATTTATTTCAAGTATTCTAGTGAACCCGACCCCAATTTCCTAGAGATAATGTGAACTTTATTACATTGGAATAATATAAAAAAAATCACCTTATGAAGGGAATAATAGTCTAGTAGTCTTGGTAAAGTAGATACATACTTGAGTGTCATATTACCTTTGAAAACACAAATTAGAAAATAATTTCTTCCAACATTAACATTATTCCATCATGTATGTCATTTCACATCATTCCTAGTACAATTCATGGAATCTTGGGGAAGGAAAATAAAATAATGGGGAGTGAAAATGCTATATAGTGGTTGAGTGTGTTAGAAGAAACCGTTGATCAATAAGTAAAATCAATAGAAATTACAAATAACTAAAAACACATGCATTGTAATTTATAAAATAATAATGTATTTCATCAATCGATAATATCCATGTAAAAATCTCTTGGATAAAAATCAATACAGAATGGTAAATAAACAAATATTCAATTTAATCAATAAAATGATATCGAAGTTCATCTAGAGATAATATAAATTCTAAAATATCATGGATAACAATCAATATGGGAAGATAAATAATTGAAAAAACATTCCATTTAAAAAATAACATAAATATCACCATCAAATATGGAATAATCAATATGGAATGGTAGATAATAGAAAGCACATTCCTTTTTATCAATAACTAGGAATGAAATGCATCTATAGGTAATATCATTGTGAAAGTCTCAAGGATAATAAAACTAAATTCATAATGGCAGATATGTTTAATTTGTGGATTCCATGATATTTGGAATCATGATACCACTACTTTCTAGACCTTTCAAAATATGGTTTAAAATTTAAGGATTTTTATTTAATTTTTATCTTACAAATTTGTGTTATGAGACCTAGGGATGCATATAGGGGATATATAATAATGATCCACGCCAATCACTACATTTTCAAGTCATTCCCAATATATTTTTCCACTAAATTAATTAATGAATGAATATATTTTATCCTTAAATATTTGTATTGAAGAAATAATAACGATTATTAGTATTCCCCCAGTATATCAAATAACTTTCAATGTACAATAACATTCATATAAAGGAGATACCTCTTTATTAATAATCATACATAGGATAAATAATATGGATATTTTGGGGGAAATTTAATTATCGCAAAAAAAATGAATACATCAAGGTAAAGTTAATAAAAACATAAATGAATCAGGAAATTAAATTTAAATAGTTTCTTTGGTCAAAATGATCATAAACCATCTAAAGGAATAACAAGTATGGTATCAATACAACCTATCCCTGGGGAGTATATGTTAAAAAAATAGTTATTATTGAGGAGTATAAATACAATAAAGTGTTTTTTAGAATCATTACTGATGAAAATATTATTTTCATTTTGAAAATCATCTTTTATAATTAAGAGTTTATAAAAAAATTTGAAAATTATTTTCTTTTAAAATATCCCATAAAACATATAATGTATTTTTTAGAACATTTATTTGACATGACGAGAAAAAAAATAGATACATGTTGAGTTTGTTACAGTAAATATTTGTTTCAAAACAGTCCATGTAATATACAAATAGTCCATATTTTGAAAACGTCATGATGATTATGTTAAAAAAATTAAAAATTCAAAATTAGAAACAAAAAATAATTAATAAATCAGTTTGAAGATTATAATAACATTTTTATTTTTTTTAGAAAATATAGTTTTTTAAGAAAATAGTATTCATACTGAAGGGAGAAATAAAGTGATAATTTCTAAAAAAACATTTTCATAATTATTTTAAGTGCAAAAAATTATAAAAATGGAATTGTTACAGAAAAATATAATAAATGACCAGAATATATGAAATCTAAAATTTTTGTTAAGTAATTATTAAATAATTTTCATCAATGTAAATTTATTATAATAATCCCAATTAAAATGAGATTTTGAAATAAACCCTTGAAAAATAATAACATTAACTGAAAATTAAAAAATGAATCAGTTATGTGTATCAACATTAAATCCACATAAAACATGATGAAATAATACATAATATAATAAAAATTCCATACACACATAATATTAGAATATAAAATATGATAAAGAAGTAATATATCACAATGGAAATAAATTTATTATTGAAATCTATTAAAACTTCTTGAATTTTATGTCAAATCCCCTTGGTTGAAAAAATTCAAAATAAAAAAAACATAAAAATGAATTAATATATATTCATAATATTAAATATAAAATGGTCTGTGTTTGCACAATATAAATGAAATTGGATCACGGCCTCAGAGTAATGAAATTGAGACTGAATCCCTCAAAAAGATCATTTCATTTAATTATGAATTAATCAATGAATTGATTTTGAATTTCACCTATAAATCCACACAAAAAAATGAAAATAAATCAAAAAATAATCCATGGTAATTACACACATAAACTTATCTTAACATAATCAATGAAATTTAATTTTAATATATTGAATGAAAATTGTTTTAATAAACACCTTACCTCACGCTACCTTTTGGTTGAACATTATTTAACAGCCAGTATGGTGTTTTTATAGAACCTCCTTACCCACTTTTAAATATTAATCTTCTCTCTTACTATTTACCTCTTTTGTTGGGTGTGTTTTGGGGCACCCAAGGATAGAGATACTTTTCTATGGAAAATGACTTAATGTTAGGGAATTGAGGTTTATTTAAATTAATGGAGTCTAGGTATAAATTTGTTTATGGATTTTCATGGATCTCTCTAAGGTTGGAGAACACCTAGGGTGGTTTGGTGTTTTTTGTTGAAAAATGGACTTCCTGCGATCTGCAAGAGAAATGAACATCATGTAATGGGATTACATGTCATGAAATGGTCTCCATGAATATGCTGTGAACTTTTCTTGGGAATGAGAATTTTACAATCCATGAATGTACATTACACACCATGTATTGGTAAAAAAATATTTTTTATAAAAAATTGATGATTTTTGAGATATACTAGGGATTCATGGATTACAATATTTGAAAATAGATTTCATACCATGTAATAATTGATGTTTGTTCTTTTATAGAGTCATACAGGTGGTATGTTCATCATTCACTTGAAGCAATATTCCCCCTCAACATAGAGAATTCCAGGGGAAATTTTTTTGACCTATGAACCTTCCTGATAATTTAATTTAGTAATTTATTTTTTAGAGATCACATTGATTTTATTAAAGTTTGTAATCCTCCTATTTCTACATTTCCTTAGATCATGGTAACATTATTTCATTTTCATTTTATATTCATTGATCCATTAAGTTTATTATTATTTTTATAATCTAGAACTTATTCATGATCATACTTTAGAGTCTATACCTTGTGTTGATTATGGTGTGGTGTATGAGTTTTTTTGAAGTATAGATGCTCTATCCTTTTTTCCAGAAATGGCCCAAACTCTTATAAATAAAATCTCCCTTTAAATTTAATCAAATGTATTATTTTTTAATATAGTTATAAAAAAACAATCCCCCCTTTTTCATTTTTATATTAGGTTGGATTTTAATGATCTTTAACAATATTTACCACTGGTGACATAGATTTTGAACAGCAATCATATAGTTAGTAAAAATATTGCGTTTGAAAAATCTAAGGGACGCAAACAAAGGAATTAATGGCCTAAACCAATTGGATTATACCCTTTGAGGCCCATTTATCAGAGCTTCCAAGGGATGTAGAACCTCTATGATTTTCCTCTAATGAATAAAAATCTATGATCTAATGACTTTTGCTTGAGGGAAATCATTTTGGGAGAAGTTCAAGCTCATCGAGATCATGAATCAAACCATGTTTTCCAATACACCCCATGAAATTATAATTATTTCACACCTTAATCTTAGGGTGTTTTCTGGTGTATTAAAGAGATATGTATCAATAACCTATAAATTTGATTATGTAGATTGTTTTTTATCAAATAATGAATATATTTTCATCCTATTATTGTTACATTATAAATTATTTTTATTTTGATATAATAAAACAAAATTTGTATTTTGAGGATGTATTTAAATTCAATTACGGAATTTATTTTGATGAAAAAATGTATTTTTGATATAATTAATTTTTTAATAAAATATTATTATTAAATAATTTTTATTAAATATATATGATTATATAATTTTTATTAATTCCATTGTAATATTTATAAGGGATGAAAAGCTGTTTTTGAAAAAAAGCATGGATTTCTTCATAAATGATGATTTTATTTTAAAAGTAAAAATTCACATATTTATAAAATTATTTAAGTAAATTTAATTTAATTTTTTGAAGTTATAATTCCAAAATTATCCAATGGTGAATTTTTCATAATGTTTTGAGAATGTTAACTTTTCAGGTATAAAATAATCACCATGTAAATATATTGTGTTTATCATGACATCATAATGACCGAAAAGTGATGTAATAAATAATATAATGGGTTTACAAAACCAAATATATATTTTACTCTAAATTAATATGATTTTATGTTTATTTGGTTAATTTTATAAAACCTTTACGAATCCTCCAAATCCATTAACATATTTTATGATTTTAAAATAATTTTTTAAGAGAAATCTCATCCACATATGCAATGGTATTATTTTATTATGTTCCACCATTGTACTTATAAAAAATTAAAACAAATCCCATTTGGAAGAAACCATGGGAAAAAACAATGGGAATATTTTTGGTTCTTGTTATTTTATTAATTAGGGTTAAAAATCTGTGTTTGAGAAATAATAAAGAAATCCTCCCTCATTTTCTACATAAAACCACACAAGATCCCATTTTTATTCCCTCAGAATACATTTAGGACCTCCTAAATCTACCATACCATCTCTATATTACTCCAAGGATCACACTGGCTCTCAAGAAGCTCCTCCTAAGAATTTGGAGTCACACACTCTAGTAAGTGTTCCTCAATTTCACTTCTTTATTCAAGTTTATTTATTATCTTAGGCCTTCTCATTCCAATTAAAAAAAATTTGACATGTATTTACATGTCCATATTACTTCGCATTTTATGTTTAAATGATGATATACCTCTTTCTCTCTCATCAACCCATTTTATGAATTTTTATGTGGGGTCGATATGCTGTTGAAATTTTACCATGATTTTCCATGCCAAAACAATTGTTTATTTAATACCATACACATTTTATATATAGGGTCTTCACCTTTATACACTTATAAGTATTTTATAAGGGACTTAAAATTTTTTATTCCACACTCCTTGATCATGGAATTAATTTTTATGATGATTAAATCTATTTTGTATGTTCTATGTGGAAAATTTAAGCTTCATAATGAAATAAAACTGATAGGTGCACCCATAATTTTATAGAGCTCCAACACACTGTGTAATGTTTAGTCTCATAAGATGTCATGCTGCAATAGGTATTGATCCTTATTCATTTATGGTACTTTTTGCATCATTATTCCTTTTCAATTATCTATGACCTATGTTTATGATGCAATGTTTCATGTTGTTTCCACATTTCCCATGTAATGATTATCATGTTATATCATTCCTTTTTATTAATTTTCCTTTTATTACCCATTAATATTTCTATTGTATAAAATGAATTATCTTCTTCATGTTATTCCATGATTCTTTCATTTTTTTCCTTTATATCTCAACCATTTTTAAGTATGTCCCCAAGTTAACTCGTATAGTTTTAAGTGTGAGCATGTTAATGATGTTTTCAATAAAGATGTTTTTCATATTTAAATTTTTAAATAATATTTTATTACCTGGAGATATACATGTCATCCCGATGGTCGATTGCAAGGGTTTGATTTTTGTGCAATCATTCGCATCAGTCTTACTATCTCTGAATGGTTTAAAAGAGGTTTTTTTGCGTGGAACATGAAACACCCAATGATTATTTATCTATGGGGACCTTCTTTCCAAACGGTAGAGCTCATTCAGAGTTTTTTCCAATGATGACTAAGAAATCAAATTGGTCAAAAGGATGGGAGGCCAGGCTCATCAAACCCTTTTGAAGGAATTATTTCCTACTTTGGGACTCTCTTATAAATTTATGATATGTTTATGAATCCTTCATTAATTCCCAAGTATGATACATGCAATCCTCGAATTAAAAAATAATTATTATAATGTATAGAACATAGAATCATCTGTATGTATATGAGAATATTCAAAAATGGAGACATCTATTTGTTTCAGATGTTCTCTATCAGTAGTATCCTCTTTGGTAACTATTAGAGATTCTTTGGTCATTATTATGACGATCCTTGTTTTTATCCATATAGTGGGGCACTCTAGATTGTATCCTCATCCATAGATAATGTATTTTTTTTGTTTTGGGATCGATCCCATGGATGGGATTTCCACATATCCTTATGAAACGAATCCAAACCCACATATTTCAGTTCCACCTAATGTGGCTCATCATACCTTTTAATGTTATGTGATAAAGACCTAACAATATAGTTCGACATCCTGTGGAAATGAAGTCCAGCTGAAAGGTTCTTGGTCCAAGTTTGATGTGGTACTTATGTTTAACCATACCAATGAACATGTAAGGGATATGAATTTCCCACATATATTAGAAACTAATGGGAATGTTGCCTCTAAAGAATAGTGTTGATTTTGGATAATTGTGTTTGGATCTCATGGAGGATTCCAACATATCCCATTTTGATGGGAATCAAATATTATAATGTTAAGTGTTGAGTACCTATGCCTATTGAGGCCCTTTATAGGTTGGTCTCCTATGGGATTATGGCCCTTTGATAGAATTGAATATGGGCTTACTCTTGAAAATTATGGCATGTGAAATAGACCATAAAAATACTTCAACTCATGATTATTTGGATTCTTGTTCGGGGATTACTCTTAGAAAGGATGCATGTGGATGATATAGGGGGATTTCGTTGGGTATTACTCCTAATAAGGATTCCCAGTGAGCTTGGGACACTATGAAGTCCTCATATATATCATAATTATAGTATGAATCAGAGTTCTGAAATATTATTTCAGGTTGTAATAACACCCTAAGGTTTCCTTTTATAAGTTTAAATAGTTATTATAGATGAGGAGGATACCCAAAATGTTTGGGATCCTATGGATGTCACAACTGCTCCCAAACTCTAATCCCACATGAGTCATTTTCAGTGTGAGAAATAAGAGGAAGCATATGATCTAGAAAACCACACAGTTCTCCTCCTTTACTGGTGAAACAGGTCGAGGTTAAGAAAATTACATCTCTTCAATTTACCATGATTGGATCTAGGGTATGGAGAGTGAGAAGATAAGAGGGAGGGAGGGATAGGAGAGGACTCTTTTTCATATCGCTTCTCAAACCTATTGGTATATAGGTAGAGAGGGGAATGAGTAAAACCTCATTTAAGAAAGGCTATGAGATTACTTCTGGATGGATTTCCTAAAATTAGGTCTTCAGTGGGGGAGAAGGATCTCATTCCACGTTGAATGGAAAACAAAGTGTAATACCCATTCTATTTTCTAGGAATTGCAGGATCCTAGACTTTGAGACTAAAAGGGTTGGACATGATCTTATCCATAGTTCCCATGACATGAAACTTCCTAAAATTATTCCCAGGGTCAGGTACGTAGTGATTGTGAGAATAAAAATCCACACACACCACGATGATCCTGACTATGTGATAGGATAATTTTTGTATACCTATGATTGTAGAAATATAAATCCAAATGTGAGACACACTGGTGTGACCATCTCCGTGGTGTAGAAATTTTTTTGGCCTTGGTGGAGGTTTCAACATGGTACATTTCAAACAAGGGAACCAAAATAAGTGAGGCCCATCCATGTATGGCTTTGAAGAAGTCATGATGAGTAGATTTTAGAGGCTTAAGGCTTGAGAAAACCAAGGGGGTTCATGCAGAAATCCTTAGGAGAGCCATGTAAGGCTCACACATGGGGTGCTCTATGTAGGTAAGCCTGGGTGAGCTGGTGTTACTCTATAAGATAGACCACCTTGGTGACTACACATGGGTGATACCATTATCAATACTTCAACTGTATCTATAGGTTTTCTCAAAAATGGATCACATAAGAACTTTGTTAAGGAAGGGGACTTACAGTAGGGTTCCTCAATCATAGGTGAAACGTTCCTCACACATGTGTTATGTGATTCAAACCATTGGAGGACTTTAGTGTCATTATGCCAATTTAATTACCTCTTTTAAAGGTTTAAGAATACTATCTATAACGTTTTGTAGCGATTGTGTGAAGGACTAGGGTGAGAATATCCTTAATTTTCATTTTGGATTTTTTTCATTGCCAATGAAGACCCCATGGTCCAATTTATAGGAAAACATGGATCCTATGTGATGTATTTATCTTAATCAGTGGTTCCTCTCAAGTGTCTCGTGCATGATCTCTCTCATACCTATTGTGTAGGCTGCTACACTGGTACCCTATGCACTGACGCTGCTTTAGGTATCTGGCTAAATGTAATTTGATGGTATTCATGACTCTTAGCTTTATTAATCTCTCTTATTCTCTTCTCTCTATGGTATTTCCCTTTTTCCCCTTTTCGTCCCCATTAAAAAAATTAATGTCAACAAAAGCCTCTTCTCAGGATTGGATCTGATTGAAAGAATATGGTTTAATCTTGATTAAAAATGTATGAAAATGGTCTATGCATCAAGTAGGTAATCTATGCTGGTAGACCTCATGGGTATACTGTGTAGGATGGTTTCATTGATGAGACCTGAAGGGGGGGATTCCTCATCTATAAATGGGGTCCTTATTTCAAAGATTATCTCTCACAACTCCTTGTTTTCATCTCTATACGTGCTAGTCTTCCATGCAGACCGTTCACTGATTGAATTTTTCTCCCAGACATGGTATGTATCTGTCTACATGATGTGTTCTCTTAGGTGAGTGTCTTGCACAAGGACCTTGGGTGATTTACACACATTAAGAACTTTCTTAACCCACCTGTGTGATGTCCCTACATGAGTTCATACCTTTTTCAAATTTTCTCCATTTTAGAAATGTTTTGAAATGAATAATTATCTAATCCTGATAACATGATGCATCTTTGTAGTCTCCATGTATGCTCAAAATAATATTGTTTTTGATGAAAAAGATAAGAATCTCTTAGCGGGTATGATAAAAACTATAGGTCATGACTATTATGATTCTTGAGATACAAATCTACCAGATTTGGTGGGTCGACTGAAGACGTGAAATTCTGACATCCATGAGAGTAATAATCTAATGATTTATGGAAATATTCATCATAAGGAGTTCTTCATGCCATATCTGAATAACTATACTCTTATCTCATGGTTTCAAGACTATATAAATTTTACTACCACTAAAATTTCAAGAATGGGTACATATATTAATGACGTGACATCATCCACGGCTTATGTTATAAACCATAGCTAGTGTGCTCTAGATATGAATATGCACACACCAAAATTAATGTCTAACTATTATCCATCTTTCTTTAAAGATTTCTGAAATGATCAGTCAATGATTTGTAAGAAATACTGATACTTTTTCTTATGTGGGGGTGTTAAACTTGTGTGTATGTTTCCATACTGGGTATGACAGAATTATGCGAAGTTTATGAAGGAACTTCATGACTTCAAAATCGATGAGGCTGTATGGGTAGAGAAAACCAATGTATATAATAACTCTGAAATAATTCTTGAACTATTAAGTTGGTGGACTCTGTAGATAAACTATTTCCACTTGATGTATGGATATGTTGGTATTATCTTGTGGGATGTGAACCAGATCTATGGACCCCCGATCCATAGAGATATATATAATTAGTTCGTCCCTTTGTGGGGTGATGTTTGATGATGCTGAAAGGTGCCACCTCTAATTCTTGAGCTATAGAAAATAGGTCATGGTATTGATAAGGATGACCCTCTCTTGAAGGGGGATATCCATCCCTAGGTGTGGATGAGTTCCTTCCTGGATCCAAATGGAGAAGGTCTCATATTATGTTACATCTGGGTCCATGATTTAATATCTGGAAGTCACTACGAATCACATTAGAATGAGAATCATGCCAAATGAAGTTCTAGAGGAAATCACAATGATTATTTTTATGTGATGAGGACATCTATTGTGCCTTTTAAGGTCTAGCAACCATCACAAGGATAATCCCCATACAATTTGATATAACTTTATTTTTTTGGAAATTTCTCTACCAAAACTCATATAACTACATAAGGTATGCTTAGTGTGGTAAAAAATGAGTAGTAAAATATTCTTCCATGACATGAAGTAGACACAAGTGAAGGATATGACCATTTAGATTTTATGACGGTGGGGATAATAGGTATGATTAAGGAATCACTATGTATCCCACTTGGATGAGAATCAAGAAAGACATAGTTCTTGAATTCCATGTATTTTAACATCATATAGTAAGGATAATGGATAGGTAGTTTAATTTTATGTGGAATGGATGAAAATGAACCGATGTGTAAGAGGGGAAGTATTCTGGCTGGGACCAAGGGTGAAAACTTGGGCATCACTATGTATTTCATTAGAATGAGAATCAAGCAATATTTAGTTCTTGAAAAAGGACCCCTTGTGCTGGTTTGAACTCATATGAAGTGAGTAATCATATTTTTTTAGATGCATCTAGACCCGAGATAATATATACAACCATATCTACTTATCACATTGGATTGAGAATCAAACCACAAGTAGTTATTGAACATTTCCACCCACATCAATAAAGATTTTATGTGGAGAAAGAAGATTTATAATTTTCAAGGATGATGGATGAGACTAAAACATAAGGTTTTTGTATTAATATGATTCACTTTATAATGGGAATAAGCCATATATCCTAGAAATTTTTCTTATAAAGATGTAATTTTTTCACTGGGAAATAGAAGGAGGTTTTTTTCTTTAATTGTGGTTAGACCAGGATAAGAGATTCAGGGGTCACTATGTATATCATGATAATCATAATCAATCACCACATAGTTCTTGAAATGTTCCATGTGTAGGTATTATCTATAAAACTATGGTGTGAAGGGGATTTTATTGATTAACTGCATTTGGAATTGAGATTGGAGACCCTGGTGTCGCTACATATCTCATTGCAATGAGAATCAAGACATGATTAGTTATTAAGAAATCGTGAATCTTAATGTCATGTGGTGAGGACGCTACTCACCAATTGTGAAGGAAAATATTGTGACTGGACAATGGGATATAACCCAAGTGCCACTATATATCTTTCTACGAAAAGAATCAATCCACACATAGTTCTTGAATATATTTTTTATATCAGTCTGATTCATACATAGGAAGAAGGGGAAATTTAATCATTACAGCTAGACCTAGGGTGGGAGATATGAGTGTCACTGTGTATCTCACTATAATGAGAATAAATCCACATACAATTCATTAAATGATCATGAAATTTTCCATTATTCAATAAGGACATAATAGAGTTGGGTATTATACCAAAAAGGGTCCATTTTCCAATATAAAGTGGTTGTGATTTGAGTGGGGATTATGGATGGACGTTTCCCATCCTTTCTTCCTCTTGTATAGAAAAGTGGGAATATTGACCCACTAAAGGGATATATAGATGTGATTAGGCCTTTTTACTAAGATGGAGGACCAAATTTCGGGGACCCCAAGGGGTGAGAAGTCATGGTATTTCAAGGATTTCTTAACGAAAAATGAGAGTGACATTAACCAGGAAGTTTAACATCATGCAGTGAGGATGTATATCATATTTCTGTTTAGAGTCGTACAAATATGACTAACTACATAGTTTGATATCTTATAGATGGGATGTATAAGGAACTATTTAGTTCAATGTCCTCAATATAGGAAAACATTTATATGATTACAATAAATATTTCTTTGAGAACCATTCGTTGGTTAGAGTCGTAATGAACTCTTCATCCCTTGAGATCAAGGAATAATCTTTTTTTGAGTAGATCTTGTGTTTGGTGTAAGATCTGTCCAAATTTATCTCATGATTTAGAGGATTATTTCCTAGAATCATTGGAGTCTTAAAGACTAGTTCCAATTCTCCTTAGAGGAATAAATGGAGGTTTAAATTTTTGTTAAAGGATTGTGCTATCTGATTTTGATAGAATTCCAAGTGATGCAAGGTGTGAAATATTATTTCATCATGTAACTCCAAATCATATAGTTGTTTTTGGGATTTATCATATGTAGATAGTTGATCATAGATGAAAATATGGACTGATGGAAGCTGAACCTCAATAAGAAGGACCAGTTCTGTTCCATACACCAATGAGTATGGGGTCACCCGTGTGGTAGTATAAGTTGTATTCTAGTAATATTATAAGGCATGAAAGTTCTTATCAAGGAAATATTTTTTTATCTTTGCCCCCCATTTCTAGGGTATATTGGATTGTGTCTTGTTTAAGGCCTCTATCTATCCATTAGTTACTACATAGTAACAGAATGAATGGTTGGATTTGATGCCATTTTCCTAATATTAATTTTCCACCTTAGCATAATAGAAATTGGTCCTATTTTTCATTAGTATTGTATGATAGACACCAAATTTGGTGATGAAGATAGCATTTATAAAGATAAAAAAAACTGGACCCGGCTTATTTTTGGGGTATCAACTATGTAGATTGGGAGAAGAAATTATTACAAGTCAATATATATTTGAACTAACTGTTCTTAGCTAGAGGGTATGGTCCTAAAATATCAATTACCCATACGAAAAATATCCAAGAGTATTTAGTTATATGTAGTAACTCTAGGGGATGATAGATGAAGTAGAAATGAACATGTAAGGAATGATATTTCTTGGTGAAATCTATGCACTCTTATGTAATAGTGTTCTAGTAGTACCCAATTGTTCGGATTTGGTTGGAAATCAGGTATCCTAACTGGTAGGCACTATAGTATCCTGAGGTTACTTCTTTCATGAAGGTACTGGTCCCTTCTTCATTGATATATCTGATAAGTACTCCATCGAAACCTCATTTGTATAGGGATTTCTGGAGAATTGGGCCATCATAAAGAGTAAAGTTGACCACTCTTTGTTAGATTTATCTTTCCTAGATCTCTATGTTAGGAGAACTCTATCACAAAGATAATCAATTATTTGAATCATCCACCTTGTGGTAGGGAAATATGGATTAGGTGTGGGACTAGATTCACTAATCTCTTATGTTCTAATGTGAACAAAAGGTGAGACCATTCTTCAGTGGGAAATATTTCTGATTGTTTCATATTTGTTTGGATATTCCAAATCTATAACTACAATTTCCAATGCATATTTTGGGACAGTATATGATAGCTAGATTTGATTCAATGTTGGTTATAAAGGGAACTATTCTATCCACTACTGGAAAAAAACCCTATACTAACAGTTTGGAACCGTTGGTATAGGCTATACCAACGGTTTGGAGGACTGTTGGCAAGTAGGCCGTGACAATAGGTCTATACCAACGGTTTTGGGAAAACCATTGGTATAGACCTATAACAAAAGTTTTGAAAACTGTTGGAATATGTAATATGAAAATCTTTACCAACGGTTCTCAAAACCGTTGGTATATGTATTTCAAAAAAACATTCGGTGGGATTTGATCCCACGACCTCTAGTTTATAATTGAACGACTTAACCACTAACCTAACATGAATTTTGTGAACATAATTTCATAAATATATATATGTATTGTTATAATTATTTTAATTTTTGATTTATATAATGTTCTCAGGGAGAAGGTTTGATAAAAAAAATTGATGGACCTATACCAACGGTTTTGGCCAAACTGTTGGTATAGGGTTTTAATAATGGACCTATACCAACGGTTTGGCCAAACCGTTGGTATAGGTCCCCCCTATACCAACGGTTTGTCCAAAACCGTTGGTATAGGTCCATATAGGTGACCTATACCAACGGTTTTGGCCAAACCGTTGGTATAGGTCCAAATTAATGAACTATACCAATGGTTTGGAAAAAACCGTTGGTAAAAGTCATATTTCCAGTAGTGATCAACCTTCATAAATAATAAATAAAGGGAATAATCACTTCTTTTATGATAGGATAATCCTTTTTGATAGGTTTGATAACTAACGGTGAGTCTCCTTTCACCTCTAGGTGCTCTAAGGGTATTTGAATGGCCAATTCCAGACCTAAAATGAGGGAATAATATTCTTCCTCATTGTTTGTATAACATTATGATAATAGAAAGGATTATGAAAATAATTTTTTAGGGAGATAAGCACAATCCCAAACCCATCTTTTCTGATCTTAAATTCTCTCATTCTTCTCCCTGTTGGGATCCTGGATGTAGTATTGAAATACATTTCCCTTGTTTGGGATCCATATTGAATAGAAAATACTTATTCATCTATAAATTTAGTATTTAATAATGTCTCTTCTACATATGGGTGCTAAATAAGGAAATCTACCATGGCCTAACCATTAACTTATTTTTCAATAAAAAACTATATATCGAACTACTGCATAATAACTTCCCACCAAGGAAAACATATTTTCATCCTAGGATGACTGTGGATAAATTTGATCTAGTCCTTTTGAGAAACCAATTCGACCTTATGACACTGAAGATATTGCCTTAACTTCTAAAATATGAATATTAATTCCAGAAAGCTCTTCCAATATCTTAATAATGATTCTTAGCATCGAGAGTGGTTTGAATGAGATAACAAATGATTTTTTCATTCCCAACGTCGTTCTTTTTCATGAGGAAGGTACTAAGTGATTTCTCCAAGAACATCACATATAGAATGATTGTATTTCCCTATACTATTGGAATTATTATAGTTGGAAGAAAGATGTATTTATTAATGTTATCAAACAATTCTGGATAGTCATCGGTCTACTGATAAGTTAATCCCTTCTTCATCAGTTTGGTGAAGGGAAAACACATTCTTTTAAGATTGGTTTTGAAACACTGAATATAATCCATGTTTTCTAGATGTCCTCTCAATGATTTTAGGTTTCAATGTGGCTACCTGTAATGCATAGTTTTTTTTCCTAGGATCAACATAAATTCCACAAATTCGTACAAAAAAGCTAATAAACATTCCTGATTTTACCCCAAAAACACATTTTTAGGGGTTCTACATAGGCTATGTTGTTAAAGCTTTTTGAAGATGTTATCCCAGTTATCCAGGTGGTTGGAACATTTTTGGGAATCAACCACTAGAGATTCAACAAATAATTCTACAAAATCCCACAAAAAATGTTTTAATATGATATGTATAACACGTTTGTATGTGGAACTAAAGCTCTTTAATCCAAATGGAATTACCATGTACAAGAATTCTCCATTTGGGTCCCTGAAGTTCATGACTTGTTCATCATTTGGGGCCATCTAAATTTTGATATACTCAGAGTACACATCCATGAAGAAGAGGGTTTGATAACTATCAGTTGCATCAATTAGCAGTTCTATATTTGGGATTGGGAAGTCATATTTTTTATAGCTTGAGTTGATATCTTAGAAATCAATGAAAAGTCTAGTTTTCCTATTCTAATTCTTCATGGGTATGATATTGGATTTCCATTTGGGATACAATACCTCTCAGATAAAGTTGGACTTTATGAGATTATCCACTCGAGCCAAAATTTTGGAGGCATGAGTTAGGTGTTTCCATCTAGCTACATATTTATATCCCTAATGGTATTCTAGCAATCCCATGTGATGGGGGGGCCACCTGGGGTCAAGGCCTAGCATCATTATGTAATACCTAGAAAACCAATCCTTACCATGCTTGAGGAAGGAGGTATATACCTCATGTTCTTTGGCAGTCATGGTTTCACTAATCATTGTGGTTCATGGATATTCTTCTATATCCAGATTTATCTCTCTGAGTTCATCCACAGTGGTGGAGACACCATCCTCAAATACTGGAGGGGAACCCCTGAGGTCTTCCCCTACTTCCTCTTCCTCATGATTTACTTTTTTGTCGTCTTCTGGGAAGTTAGGTGATGAAGAAATAATATATGAGTAAGCAAAGGAATTGTCTTCAGGGTATCCATGTAATGAAGAAATCATTTCTAGATTAGTTAATGGGCCGAGGCCTTTTTGTATCTCTGAAGGGGTGATGAGGGACTGGGAATGATATTATTTGTCTACTCTGATTGATATGAAAACTTCTTACAACCTATCTGATGAAACATGGGTTTGTTGAAGCTCGGGGGGGTGGGGGTGGAGTGAAGGAATTTCTATCCAGGCTTTGAATAATTCATCAAGATTTGACAACTTCTCCTATTCTATCAGGTTCGTTGTCATGACTGACATTAAAAAATTCACTGAATGAGTTCTTGAACTCATTCCCACCCCATTGTTTTTATTGATAGTAAGTTCATACTCAACTGATTTTCTTGAATGTATTAGCAGAAATCATCTCTAGAACATTTTTTGAATTAATCTGAGCTACATTTTTATCCATGGAGTGTTACCATTCCTTATGATAGAACCCTAAATCAATGTACTATGACTCACATGATTTTATTTGGACGTTTTTCTATGAAATATCCACATATGATCATTGAAACAATATTTGAGGCATTGGTGGTGTGATGATAAAATGGCCCCTTGTTGATGTATATGTGGTCTTCCAATCAGGACATTGAAATCTATATTTTGCAGAAAAACAATGAATTTTATGTCAAACATGAGTTCCCTAAACTAAGTTCTATGTGTGATCTCTCCAAGTGGATGTTTCTCAATCTTTTCATAACTCTATATCATCATAGGGGATATGGAAAATTGATATTCACTGAGACCCAGTTGGAGAAGTGTCTAGAACGGAATGAGGTGGACTTTTAAGCCACTATCAATAAAGGATCATCGAATATCAATGTCATTTATCCATTCGTATATATAAATGGGTATAATGTGTCCTTGTAAGACAAAATCTTTATCCTAGTTAGTGAATGTGACGACCGCATGGAATTCTGTTGGACCATTCTATTCATGATATACTTCTGTAGGAACATCCTCCATTTCAAACCCATGGGAGATCAACAAAGACCCTATGAGTGCTACTTAGTGGACTTTTGATAGACTCATTGAATCCAAATTGAAAATATGGACAAAACATGGTCCAGTTTCATCAAAAAACCATTTTTCTAGTCCAAAGGTCTATATTTTCTATCATGGGGATATTATTTCACATGTTCTTTGGGAGATGATGTTCCTGATTTACATAGATCCTCCCTTAGAATTGGAGTTGAATGTGATTCCACTCTTACTAGGTTAATTCGGTTGTGTATTCCTACACACTAAGAATGATTATGTTGTGGTGTGTCCTCTAGTAAATATTTCTATATGATCATGTCCTCCAAGACCATTTCATGTGTGGGGGGGATTCTGTTGTCCATTCTAAGCTCGATGAAGATGTCTCCCATGATTTTCAGCAATATAGATGATGTGATAAGGGAGATTGTTAAAGGGGAGACTCCTAGAATGACCACATATTCCCATGTAACCTCTAATTTAACGGCCTCCTCCCCCAATTCCCCGATTAAGCATAGGTAATATAGTTTCTCAATTGAAATCATCATTTTTGAAGGAATCTGTTATGTTGATAACATTAATAGAACTTAAGATCAATTCCAAATATAATGAAGATTCTATATGGGGGTGGATTTTAATTGTACTATTTGGCGGGGTAGTATCCTTTCTTTTGGGACTGTAGGCATGAGTACTACTATGGTCAAGGCTAAATTTGGCCTCTATATGATCTCATATTTTTTTGTTTCTTCATACCCATCTGGACATGTAATTTTTTGGAGGAGTGGATTTTTTAGGACTGAGCTACTGATGATGTTGGATATATTATGGAAGTAGATCCTAGAGGAATAGTTTACGGTTACAGCTGCCCTAGGAGGATAACATGAGTTTGGATGATCATTTTGTCTGACCATCCAGTTTATAAAATTCATTGTATCCTTAATGTTAACTTACTTCAATGCTTTATCCCCCTTTTAACCAGTGAAAAATATTTACACAACCTGAGTAGGAGAATTTTTCAGCTTCACTTGTCCAGAGCCCACCGTCTTTTTACAATAGGTCTTTGAAAACAAAACAATACTGGATGTGGTGTCGCAAATATTTATGGGAGGGGAAATAATTTGGGATATCATATTTACCTTCTCGTATGGGATTATTGGTCTATAAAAACATGAAAAAGTTGTTTTCCTATGCTGAGATGAAGTAACCAGGGGCTTGGTCATTTAAAAAACAATACACCATATTTTTCAACTCCTCAAACTATTTCTGACATTGATACCTCTGATTATCCTAATGAGGTTGGCATTGTTATTGATGCTCAAGAGGTGGGGCCACATGACATGGTGTGGGATTTTAAGTGGGGGAAGGTACAAGGGGGTTACTAAGTGAAACTATAGTGGCTAATGCCTTCTCTTCTCTTTCACCATGAGTTGATCGAATTACTTGGGCCATTACTTTTGTCCCCATAATGGAGTCATCCACTTTTTTAAAAACATTGGATATTTCATGAAAGAGTCATGATTATTTTAATGGAATAAATGGTCTAATCAAATCACCATGAAGATTCAGTATATATATGTGAAACTATTCTTCTTGAGGGAGTGGTTGGTTTAAAGAGTATTTAAATCCTTTCTACTGATCAATGAAATATCAGACCCTTTAATTCTCCCATTATATACAGTTCGTGAGATCGAAGACTATTGTACAATAAAACATTGAGCTAAATAAGATCTGAAACATCTGATAAAGGTCTTCCCATCCATTTATTAGCCAAGACTACAATCTAGTGTACCATATGAAATTTGTTCCCTGTAGTGATTTCATATAGCACCTGAGTTTCACTGCCTCATATTTTTCAAGAGTACACATCATGAGATCGTAGTGAGAAATGAAATGTGTCAAGTGCTTCTCCATGTCTCCCAATCTATTGAACATTGGAAATGGAGGGTTCAAAATCTTAGAAGCAGAACAGTCAAATCTACCTATTCAGGGTAAGGCTTCTTTCTGAGCCATATCGGCACAGGTCCTTATTCCATGTATTCCAATCGAGAAGTTATTGAACCAATAGTGTTCATTGTCATTCAAGGATTTTCTGGATGATCTGGATCATAAATGGGTGTGGTGGCTAGACCTTGAAGAGGTACCGTGACTGTTAAGGCTATAAGTGGTGGAACTATTGGTACCTCCCTGGGGAAACCCATATGTGTAGGGCTATAAAGAAGTGTCTGACCCTATTATGTTCTTTCACTCAATATATTTAAACCTCAATCTAAAACTATTGGATCTAAGTATATTGGTTGTTGGTATCCCACATTGAGAGTATGTTCCAAATCTACATCAATTTACATAGGAAACCCTCTTTGTTGAAGTGCACTGACTAAAATTGTGAGTTGAGAATCTTCTTGTAGAATGTATCTAGTAGGAAGGCTTCCTTATATTAGTTATGAATTCAGTATCCCAAATGGTTTTATCTCTTCCAATTTCTATGAAAATATTTCATCATGTAAAATCGGATTAACCTCTCTAAGAGGAAGGTTAGGTACAATTTGAACCTTACCATCTCCTTATTTTAAGGAGGTAATGATGGATCGTTAAAAGGAGTTCCCAAATTCAAGGAAAGCCTCTGGTTCTATATAATCACACCTCCTTTAATTGTTTCAATGTGGACATCATTATGAACCATAAATTCCTCTTTTGACTCCCATAAATTTTCATCATGTTCTACATAATCTGTGAGTGTAGCGTAGATGATGTCCATGGATGTTAAATTAATTTTAGTCATTCTATTGGAGTATTTTTGAGATTATCCTCCTCTATCAACTTCATGAGTCCCTTTTCCTCTCCTTTTCAGAATCTCAAGAATCCACTTGGAAGATAGTAATCTGAAGGGAATATCCATATAGTTATTCATTCGTGTTCTGGGGGATAATACCAGACCATGAGATTTGATGAACTAGAAGAATTTATTCTGTATCTTGTTCCCCAATTGTGAGAAGACTAATTCCCACTGGCGAGAGGTTTTGAGGTGAAAAACCCCATTCCATGAGTGCTGGGGATATTCCTACTTTAATTTCACAACTATTCGAGTCTTATTGGTTTTACTCAAGAGTTTGGTTTAAAAAAACCCCAATCTTATAGGTTTTTGATTCTCCTCAACTTTCGAGGTTTCTACTTCTATGGATAACCATCTAATTTTATTGATTTTTTCAATGTGGGTTGGGTGAATCATTCGATATGAAATTGGATCAACCATTTCTGAAAAATGTAGTACTAGTTCTAAAATCTGCACTATCTGAATACTGATTTCTTCTAAACCCAAGGCTCTCTCAATATTTTCAGATTCCTGATACAATGATATCCCAATACCATTCTCTATTTTTTCTAATGTTTTTTAGAGTTGTTTGGGGCCTTTTTTGAGTAGATCTATAGAAGTGAACATGTTATGTTTTCTAGAGTAGTTCTGGGGCTATAAGATTTCATGATACAAAACATCAGTAGGATTTTCTAGTTAGGGATCACTATGAAATGTAACACTCCATTCCTACCCCATCCTCTGCTATTAATATCATATGTGGTGTTGGTGGTCAACTAATTCAATATTTTTAATGCACGGAGGCATGCACGTTTAAGGGATCATTACTATTTTTATGGATTTCTTGCATCTAGGAGAGACGAAAATTAAATTTGATATTTCATGCCTTCTATTGACATGAAATTAATTGGATACTCATTATAGGGAAATGATTTATCTCTTATAAATGAATTATTTTAAATATATTGAGGTAGATTTCGTGCACACAATCTTTCGATAGTGCATCTGGAATGTCATATTGAGGTGTGGCCAAAATCCAGAACATGACTAGTAGGAAATATTTATCCATTTTTTCTTCATGTATAGAATTTTTTCTTTGTATTTCACCAGAGGCCACTCTATATGATCCAAATAGAGTGGGAATTTCCCTACCATTTTATCCTAGGCGGTGAGATCGCTAGGGATTTCCTCTATTGCACTAGAAGTTGAGTGGCCCAAGGATAGTATAAATAATGAGCATATATTTACGATATGTTCTAGTTGAGAAAGGATTTCACCTACTAATGAAAATTCATAAGATATTATTATCCCTATATTATCATGTTTTTTATGGTTGGAGGGATATCTCATTACAACATTTCTGATTGGAGAATTCTCTTGACAATGAGAAATTTTTCTATAGAGAGAACTTTCCAAATGAATTCCATCGTGGGGAGGACCACTATGGTGGATTATAATAAGAAGAAGACTGTCTTTCTCCTTGATCTTTTGTCCATGTGGTGGGTTTTCATCACTCTCATCAAGTGATGGGCTTTCGAGATTTATTAGATTTTCTCCATGAAGCAAGCCTTTATGGTGAAGTGTGTGTGGACGACTATAATCATTACTACTACTTCCCTTATAATTTGGTAATGGGAGATTGGAATTCTGAGCTACCACAGAAAAAAATCTAAGATATTTACGAACTCCATCATTAAGTGAAGTAGGACCATAGATCTATTTTTTATTTTCCAATCATGTTTGTTGAGAATTCTTCTTCGATTCCCTTTTATGAGAAACTGAGGCCACATATTAGAAGGATGTGATTTTCAAGCATAGATGTTGGTGCCTTCCCTGTAGTAGCCATTAGGATTGGATGATAAAATCTAGTAGGAGCAGGTGTATGTTCCTAATCTAGTGGTCTGTAAAATATCACTTCAAAAAAGAGGCCTTTAACAACACTATAATATGCCTTTATCAATTCTAAAAAAGTATTGATAACCATAATTCAGTTTAAATACCAAATATTTTATCATCGCTAAAAAATTTCTATTAAATGTGTCCTTCAACAATGATTTTAATGCACTATTAATGGTCTTTTTTAACACCAATTTTTTAGAATTTTTAAAGGGGGCCTTTAACAACACTTTTTTAGAGTTGATAAAGGAAGTGCTGTTAAAGGGGGTAAAATTATATTTTTTTCTGACCTCCATGAGCCCGAACAATTTTTCATCACTTTCATGAAAACATTAACATCACACTACCACCTATATCATCTCTTTTCACCCAACCACCACTTTTATCAGTGCTTTTAGAATTTATATTCTTATCCACACCAACATATATTCGAACCATGAACCTCTCCTTTGATGATGTAATGCATTTACCAATACACCATGCTATTTTGTTGTCTGATTAACAATATTTATATTTATTTATATATATATATATATACATATCTATTTTTTATTCATATATTTATAAAGATATTTTGAAATACAATTATAAAATATATGTGTCTACGTGTGATAAAAATTTACTTATATTTATTAAAATATATAATATATATATTCATTTACATATGCTAGAGTATAATATAAATATATATCTATTTATTAATATGCATATATGTATATATAAACACTATAAATACATTTTTATAATGAAAAAAATGGTTAGATATTGTTTTAAATACATTTTTAGAATATTTATTTATTTATATATATTACCTTTTTACATAAATATATTGATTTGGGTATTTATAAGTGTGATTTATTATAAGAAAATATAATAAAATCATATATTTAATGAAAAATAAAATTAAATTGTAAAAATTGATAATATTTAAAAACCATAATATCAATATGAATGTAAGGCCTAGGAATAAATTAAATTCTAAATAAGTCAATAATATTCCCTTAAACAAGGAAGAAAATCCATTGAATGTAAAAAAATTGGGGTACTGTGACTAAATCTCAGTTATTTAGGCCTTCTGATAATTTTTAGGCATAAAAACATGAATTTGTTAAGTTGGGTAATAAATCACATAGACCTCATCACATACATCAATTTGATATGTGGTATTTCCCAAATGTACACTTAGATCAAAAGTTGGTCGTTTGAAGTTGGAGTTACGTTTTCAAATTATTTTACAACTTTTATTGATTTTTTTATTTTTATCCTCAATTTGAAATTAAATGAAAATTAAAAGATAATATTCAGAAAATTAATGATTTGAAAAGTTTTTGAAATTATTTTATAATCCATTTTCATTAAATATCGTAATTATTAAGTGTAAATTTCTATTTACCTTATATAAAACATATTTTAGAAAATATATATTATATTTATATCAATATAATAATATTTATATATTATTTTTAACTAAAAATATTTTTTTGAAGTATAACCATATCATTGCTACTCAAAAACCATTGATAAAGGGGGGTCTTTATTAGTGCTGATAAAAGACCACATTTATCATCTCATGAGAAAACACTAATAAATGATCCCCTTTAACATCTCTTTTTATCACTAAAAGCGGGTCTTTAATAATGATTTTATCTAGTGTTTTGGAAACCCTAACATTGGATAAACATGGTTTCTTAGTAGTGTAAGGGGAAGTGTTTCCCATGACCCTCCTAGATGGGAGCAGGAGTGTGTGTTTGCTTTGGGGTGACGTGTTGATGAGCCACCCCATTTGT
Organism: Viscum album; assembly: GCA_963277665.1. Classification (NCBI taxonomy): domain Eukaryota; kingdom Viridiplantae; phylum Streptophyta; class Magnoliopsida; order Santalales; family Viscaceae; genus Viscum; species Viscum album. Next base: position 1,236,712,754 of record OY728137.1, on the reverse strand, counting down.
GGGAACAAAGTTTTGTATCTGTACATAGGGAACTACTTTCTTCACCATTATGATTTCATCGAATGTTTATAGGATCTAGGAAGGTGTTTGATTCTTCCCTTTCACCATTTTTAGGATATTCTTTCTGAATTCAACCGTCGAAACAGGGCTATATGACCAGTTGTATCTGGAGTAAGGTTATGGGCCAAGTCTTATCCTCCCTTTCATACCAATAGATATTTAAAGTACTTGTTTGGTGGGGGAAGAGAGTTGAATATTCCCCATACTTGTCATCGGGGGCTTTCTGAGTGACTTCTCCAGGTGCTGCCAGAGGCAACTATTGGTAGGTTTGGTGAATACAGGAAGGTGTGTACTCCTGTTTGTAGGTTGTCTCCATATCTATTTTGTGGCCTTTATTGAGTGATACTATGATATTCTTATATAAGACCGGTTGGGTAATAAAATGTGTATATTCTTGCTAGTGATATTCTTCCGGATTCAATCATTGGTCTTCCTTGGATGTCGTAAGGCTTGTCAGTTGGCTGGATGAATGAAGATGGATAGGCATATGTGCCTGCTCACAATATTCCACCAAGATGGATAAGGGTTATTCTCTGGAGGGTAGAGGGGTGTGGAACTTCTCCCTAGTGACTGGTCACTTCCACTAGTAGTCCTTCTTGGGTTCTTGATTTTAAAGGAATTGGGATGAACATCTGAGGACAACACCCTCATCATGTTGAGGGATCACTACCACACAAAATTGGGGGTGAAAATTGTCAGCAAGAGCCCTTGATAAGAATATCTATGTCTGTTAAATTAGGCTATATGTGACCTCTTGATCTAAATTTCTAATATACATGAGTCAGTTGTTGTTGCATTTTGAGGACAGGATATAAATATTCTTGAATATGGTGGTTGGTGCCATCCGTGTCAGGACCATCAATTATCGTTGACCATATGAATGGTGGGCATTCACAATTTGGTGGGCTTGTTGGGTAGCCTCTATGTTATGGATTTTACCATGATTATGGTGTTCCTGAACCAATGAGTTTGATACCCAATGTTGAAGATGTTGGGTTGGTGATGGTGCCCTCTGCATGGACGATGATCCTACCTTATTAGTAGATAGGGAATTCATTGGTGAAAGATTGAATGATGTAATTGGATTAAAGGGACCTCATAGAGTATGTGCCTAGATATATGAAAAAAACAAATAAAAACCACCATCAAAGAATCATCTCATTATAATGAACACATGCATAATTGGTTATCTTATATGGCCCTCTTTTATAAAGTGAATGGTCCATAAAAGATGGGTGACACTATCATCTTAGTTATAGATTCATGTTAGGTTCACCATTTTGGATTCATCCCTAGAGATATTCATGTCATCCAAAAAGTTGATTGTGGGGCATTGAGTTTTGTGCATTCATTCTTGTTGGGTTTACTATCACTGAACATTTTCCAACAGGTTTGTTTATGGAACTGAAAACACCCAGTGGTTCATTATCCATTTGTGCATTCATTCCAAAGGCTGGTTCTCATTAGGATATGTGGTTAACTATGATTAAGAAATAACATTAGTCAAGAGTCTTAGAGGGTAGGCTCATCACACCATTTTAGGGGGAATCATTTCCTACATTGAGACTCTCTCGTAGAATTAATATATGTTCATGAATATTTCATTAATTCACATATTGGATTCAGGTCATACATGTTTTAATAAACAATTATTAGTGTCAATAGAACTTATAATCATCTGTATGCGTCTATGGTTCTTCATTAATGGAAACATCAGTATGTATCTGAGGATTTCCATCAATGGTATCCTCTTAGGTACTGATTAGTGATTCTTTGGTTGTTATTAATATGGTTCTAATTTTCTAGCCACATAGTGGGGCACTCTGGAATTTTTTGGCATCTTGGGATATGGGAGTTGTTTTGGTTTTGGTATTAAACCCATGGATGGGATTCCTATGTATCCTTGTGAAAATAATCAAAACCCGTACAGTTCGATTCCAATTAATGGGGGAAATTATACCTTTTAAGGTCATGTGATAAGGACCTAACCATATAGTTTATCTTCATGTGTCCAATAATTTTATAGTAATGATTCCTTGTTAATGTTTTCTTTGATAATTATTCAAAATCAGCCTAGGGGACCTTTAAGTGATTTGAATTTACATGTTGAATTAGACCCTATTAGAAACGTGGCCCCGAAATAACATGGTATATTTTGGATATTCGGTTTTGGAACTCATAAACTCTTCCTATGTATCCCATTTGGTTGGGAATAAAATCTAACAAAGTTCAGTTATGAAGACCTACGTCTATGGAGGTCCTTTTTACAATTGTATTGCTAGAAAGTGTGGCCCTCTGAGAGAATTGAATTGGGGCATACTCTTGAAGAGGATACCTATTGAAATGGACCATGAGGAATATTTAAACTCATGATGATTTGGATGCTCTTTTAGGGAATACTCTTGGGAAGTATACCTATGAATTATTTAGTGGAATTTATATTGCAATTACTACTATGGATGATTCCCATTGATCTTGGTCCATTAGGTGGGCATCCTTTGTATCCTGGTTATAGAAGGAATCTGGGATATCATAGTTTAATTTATATTGTACTTACACACTGAGGTTTCCTTGGATAGGTTCATTTGGGGCTTAATCCTATGGAATATTCCTATAATGTTTTAAATCATGTGTATGAAATGGACACCACCTACCATTAAGCCCACATGAGTGATGCTTTGTGTGGTAAACAAGATGAGGTGGAAGATCTAGAGAACCACACACTTCTCATACTCTAATGTTGGAAGAGGCCGAGGGTAAAACACTTCTATATATTCACTTTACCCAATAATGGGTCTTGGGTATGGATATTTAGGATGTAATGGAGTAGGATGTAGATAAGAGTAACCTTATTGACATCCCTTCTCATACCTAGTGGACATGACGTAGAGTGGAGCAAGAGTGTAAACTCTTGTAAGAAAGGCTACAATCTTACTCTTATAGGGGTTCCTTAAAACCAATTATTTTTCATGGGAGTAATATAACATTCCATGTTTAATAGATAATCAAGGAAAATCCACATCCTCCCTATAAAGAACTAGAGGATCAAAGTCAAAAATATGAAAAGGGTTGTAAATTGTCCTAACTATAGTTTCCAATACTGGGAACCTCCCAACACTTTTACTAGGTTCGAGATCCTCGTAAACATCCGAATAAAAATACTCATGCATCCTAGGGATCCAAACCACTTTGAGGGACATGTGTGGGAAGCCTATTAATGTAGGAATACAAATCCTATTAGAATACACACTGGTGCGCCCCTCTCCATGGTATTTAAAATTTTGTGGCGTTGGTGGAGGTTTCCAACTTTTTCCCATTTAGAAAGGGGAACACGAGTAAGAGAGGCCATAACATTGATGTATTTGAGGAAGGCTTGATGAGTGGTTCTTGTAGACTAATGGCTAGGGAGAACCAAGGGGGTTCATGTAGGAAATCTTTGGTGAGCTAAGGCTCACGCAGGGGGTGCTCCATGGTGGTTGGCAGGGGTGATAGTTTGGTTCCATGGGAAATTGAACACCTATGTGACTACACATGAGTGAGACCTTTAATAACCCTTCAAAGGTCTCCATAGGTTTTTTTTAAAAGTGGCTCGTGTAGGTCATTGGTTATGTAAGGGAGCCTCATGCAAGGGTTCTTCAATCCCAGGGGAAATTTTCCTAGTTTAGTTGTTATGTGTTTCAAACCCTAAGATGAACTTATTTTCATTATTTCCCTTTAATTCCCACTTCAATGGGTTTAGAGATACTACCTAGAAGGTTTTGGGTGCATTCTACAATTAACTGGGGTGAAAAGAGCATCAGTTGGCCTTTAGGAATTTCTTTCATCACAAATTAAGACTATGGGGTTCTATTTATAGGTAAATATAGTACCCTATGAGAAGAGGCTATCTCACTCAGTGTTTCTCTCAGGTGTCTAATGATGTCTCTCACTTAAATCGATCACGCAGGCTACAACATAGTTACCTTAAGCGCCAACGCTACTTTGGGGTACCTGGTCAAATGACCTATGGAGGAATTTTTGATCCTTGACATTCATCATTTCTCTTATTCTATTATCCCTAATTTATTTAAATTAGTATCCTTTTCATACCTGTGAAAAAACAGTGTCAATGGTAATGTACCAAATTCCCAAATACACTGGACTTCTCGATCTTAAGGGTTGTGTTAAGCATATATTATGTAAAAAAAATCAGGACATAATGTGTAATTAAGTGATGGGTTGTCATAGTAGTTATAAAAGGAAAAGTGTAGTTATTTTATGTATTAGAATTAATAAACTCTATATAAATCCTATGTTAAAAGACTGATTATTTAAATACATCCGTAATTTTTAGTAAGTATTGTGTAAGTGGTTTATCAAGATAATATATCCCTATTTGGATACTTCTAGTTGACATGGTTCTGGAATAGATGTTCCTAGAGATAAAAACACTGACAAGGCACATCAGGCCTAACATAGTGTGATATATTACACAAAACAAGCCTTACTGTGAATAAGTTTTGGAACTCCTATGGGGCATACATTGGTAAATTCACAAGCTCATTGTAAACCATTATTTAGGGAACAATAAATTCCCATTAGAGTATATGTTGGGAAATATATCATGGATAACATATTATGAATATTAGTAATTCATTAGTTAAGAAATAAATGTATTTATAAGTTAAATATTTGATGTTATTTGATTCTTCCTTTATGTGTTTAAAAGTTTTAAAATACTCATCCCTAATTTTACTTTTATTCTATCAATTGGCTGGAAGTATGAGTAATTAGTTAAACAAACAATGTAATGGTAAATGTGATGTACTCCTCAACAACATGACCAACCCGATGGCTGATGGAATTACAAAATTTATGATGATAATCTCTTAGCTGACTGATGTTTTGAATAGAAACATGGATTAAGAGGAGCATCCAAATCCCCCCTAAGAGAAAACAATCAACGATTGAGGGCCTTATGTGAAAAATCCCCCCGACATTCAATGGATCATCTAATCCCTTAATAATGGGATGATGGATCGACTCCATTGAGAATATATTATTCATTCTTAAATGTTTTGTACAATAGAAGGTTCTATTGGTCATTTATCATATGAATGGAGAAGCTGATTAGTGGTGGATTGTGATAAAAAATACCAAACAGGAGGAAGAGATTGATGCGATGAGGCGGAAGGAATTTCATAAAATGATTTTCAATGAATATTTTCCTCACACTCTGCATATTAAAATGTAAAGTTATTTACTTGAACTCAAGAAAAAAGATAATGAGACTATTCAGACATATGAGGAAAACTTCACAATACTTTCATGATACACCTTTGGCTTTGTTGTTTTACCCAAATGCAAGGTTGGCCACTTCTTTCGTGGAATAAAACCTAGGTTATGAGAGACCATGGTGATCCAAGGCTTTTATAGCAATGAGGAAATTATCTAATGTTTCCTCAATGTAAAAATGTAGGTTGTAAGATCACAAGGTTGTCATAGGGATAATAATAAAAATGTGGAGTTTAATTTGGGATGTTCTATGGAGAAATATAATGGTGCTAAGAAATTTTAGCATCCCACTTATAAATGGTGCATAAAGAATCACCCCATAAATTGACTAAGGGGTAAGAGGAAATAATTTAGGTGTTGGAAGAAAGGGATCCTAGCTATAAATTGATGCCAGCAGAAACCCACTAATGCAATGGGTGAAATGAATGCTCCTATAAAACCTCAACGCATTTTTCATTGCTTCAACTTCAAGAAACCATGGAACTTTTCAAACCAATACCATAATATAAGTGTTTTTTGCGACCACCAACAACCTCCAAGGTAGAGAGGTCGATCATTTAACTTCACAACCACTAAGGTGGATCCCTAAAATGATGTCGGGATAGGTGCACTAGTTATGCATTCAATAATAGCAAAAACACTTTTTTATTATGGTTATACACATTTCTTAATATCATTAAAGTTCAGTAGAGTCATTCAAACACTACCCCAATTCATGGAAGTAGATATATCAGTGAAAACAGAAAATGAAGAAATTATTGTGTTTAATGTATATACACCTCCCTTATCACAATTTGTAGGATGAACATCCCAAAAAACCATTTCATACTCCCTTTTGTGGAATTTGATACAATTATGGTCATGGATTGGATTTCCCAATATAGATCCATCATAAATTTCAGTGATAAGTAAATCACTCTTTGTATCAAGAATCATCATTCGATTTTCTACAATTCCAAGGATGAGGATGAATCATAATTAGCACCAACATCTCAAGAACGGATATTATTTCCCTAAAAGAATGTGTATCTAGCTCAAATGATTGAGTATAAGGAATGAATAATCCTTGAAAACCATCCCATTTTGAGGGAATACAATGAAAAGTTTCTTAAGGAATTTCCTTGTCTTCCTCCAAGCCGATAGGATGAATTTTCATTCAAGATTATACATAGTGTGTTACCATTATCCAAGACTATGTATAGATTTATTGTCATGGAAAATGATGATATGAAGAAAAAAATACAAGAGAATCTAGTTAGAGTGTACATATGCCCATGTTCTTTACCATGGGGTGCACCAGTCCTCCTCATCAAGAAGAAGTATGATTAAATGTACCTTTGAATTGATTATCATGAGCTAAAAAGGATCAAGATAAAGAACTTGTATCATTTTCCATATATTTATGACCTTTTCAATCTATTTTGTGGAAAAAAATACTTCTCCTAAGTGGATATGTGGTCAGTATATTACCATGTTAGGTTGGAGAAGGAGGATATCCCCATTACTAATTTTTATACAAGGTATGGGCACTATTAGTTCATAAAAATACCATTTAGACTCACTAATTCTCCTGTAATCTTCATGGACTCTATGAATATAGTATTTAGAGATTACCTAAAAATATTGTATTGTTTATAGATTATATTCTAATATACTCCAAAATCAAGGAGGATCATGTGGTGAATCTGATCACTTTGATAAAGATCATGCGAAAGAAGAATCTTTATGAAAAGTATATAAAATGTGAGTTCTAGTATAAGGAATTATCATTCTTGAAGAATATTATCACATTTAAGGGATTGGGCTATGTGTTAATGAAAAATGAAAAAGTGACAATCAATGTGTCAAGTCGGTTGAAAGATCATAAACAGAACTACCCAACACATGATTTAAAGTTAGCTATGGATATATTTTCATTGAAAATCTAGTGTAATTATCTATTTGGGGAGAATATTGAGTTATATATGGAACAAAATATCCTCAAGCATATATTCACATAGAACGAGATGAATATGTACCAAATAGGGTGGTTATAGCTAACTAAGGACTTTGAATTCTCAATCCACTACCATCTTTATAATGAAAATTAAGTGTAAAAAACTATAAGTAGAAAGGATCCAATTATTCTATCACTGATGAGAATTGATAGGGATTTTATATTCGTAGATTTCAAAAGGATGGAAATGGGAATCATAAAGGAAGGAACATAATTAATCATTTCATAAATGATTTCTGAACAGTATCTTATAGAAAATGAATAAGATTCTCAATGAAATTATGTGGGAATTCATAAGAAAGTGAAATCTGTAATAAAAGGAAAATACTCAGAGTTAAATGTTAAGGAAGAAAGAGTTTTTAGATTTTCATCAAGACTATGTGTACAATACAATCCTGAGTTAATGAAGGGTCTATTGGATTGTGAACATAGATTAACCTTCCCCATTCACCTAGGGAGAACAAAGATGTGTCAAGATCTCTCAGAGAAGTATTTGGGGGACAATATATCACTAAATATATATCAATGTACTTTATTTTTCAGATTGTGATGTTTGAAAATAAAAAGTATAATGGGATGATGCAACCATTACCCATACCAACATGGAAATGGGAAAACATCACCATGGACTTGTTAGTGGAATGATATATACATATTGAGGAAACAAGGATATATCGATTGAAGAGGATTTACTTACAAATACATCACAATTCATTGTAATTCGAGAGGACTTCCCACTAGGTCAAATTATATTGATATAGAGTAGAGAAGTGGTGAGGGTGCATGGGGTACCACTATTGATTGTATCTGATCAATATCCAAAATTCAACTCTAAGTTCTCGAAGTGTCTCCAATATTCTATAAATATATAGTTAAACATCATCATGACATTTCCCCCTCAAACTAATGGTCAATCTAAGAAGAGTATCCAAACACTTGAAGGCATGTTGAGAGAATGATCAATTGACTTCAAAGGAGGATTGGACCAATATCTTCCTCTTGTCAAGTTCTCTTACCATAATAGTTTCCAATCGATCATCTAAATGGATCCATATGAATATATTTATGGGAAGAGGTGCAGAACACCGGCATGCATGGATGAAGTTGGAGAACAGAAATATCTTTTTCATGAAATTGTTAATGAAATGGGGGAAATTATAATACTATTCAGCAGCATGTGAAGGCTTCTCGGAGTCGAATAAAGAGATATGATGACAGTCATCAATGGTACCTAGAGATTAATGTTGGATTCATGGTATTCCACTACTTATCTACATGGAATAATGTGATGAGCTTTCAAAAGAAGGGAAACCATAGTACAAGATATATTGACCCCATTGAAATCCTTTAAGACATTGGAGTGGTGGCCTACGTTAAATTTTATACAACAATTAATTTATTTTAATTATATTAGTTTTTCTTTATAAATGATTTTTATTTCGACATAATAAAATAGAAATAGTTTTTTTGGTAACATTAAAATTTAATTAAGGAATTTATTTTGATGAATTAATATATTTTTGTGGTAAATAATATTTTAATAAAAAATTATTAGTATATCAATTTTATTAAAAATAAATGATAATATAATTTTATAACATCAAATTTAATTTTTATAAGGGTTTGAAATCTGTTATTATCAAAAAAAATACTAGCATTGATTAATAAATGACGATTTTATTTTAAAAGTGAAATTTCAAAAAAATTTAAAATTATTTAGATAAAATGAATATTATTTTTGGAATAATAACATAAAAATTATCTAACAGTGAATTTTTCCTAATTTTCAGAAACAGGCAAATTTTGGGTAAAAATTAAATACCATACAAATATACATTGTGTATTATGACATCATAATGACTCAAAATTGATGAAATAAATAATATAAATGGTAACCAAAACCAAATATATTTTTATATTTAAAATTATGTGATTTTATGATTATTTGGTCGATTTTATAATTTGTTTATGAATCCTCCAAATCCTTTAATATATTTTATGATTTTAAAATCATTTCTTTAAGATTATGACTCACCTCAACATAATCATGGGTTTTATATTATTAATTTCATACCATAATCTTATAAAATAATAAAAACCACTCCCATATGGAATAAACCATATGAAAATACCATGGGAAGGTTTGGGTTGTTGGTTATTTTATTATATATAGTCCAAACCTTTGTTCTTTAAAATATTAAAGAAACACCCACTATTTTCCTATATAAACCTAAAAAATATCCCATTTATTTTCACTAAAAAACCATTTAGTACATCCTTACTCTTCTCAAAATTCCCTATAGTCATCCCAAGGAACCCCAAGCTATCAAGAATCTCTTACCAATCATTTGGAGTCACACATTCAAGTGAGGGATCCTCACTTTCTCTTCTTTATTCAAGATTCGTTATTATCTTATGAATTCTATTTCAAATAAAAAATGTTGTTATGTGTATTTATATATCCCTATTTCTTCCCATTTCATTTATAAATTATGAAAAACCCCATTCTCTCTCATCAACCAATTTTATGAATTTTTATGTGATGTTGTTATGCTACCAAAATTTCACCGTGATTCCCCATGCCAAAACAATTATGTACTGAATACCATAATCATTTCTTATGAAGGGTGTTCAACATTATACACTTGTAATTATTTAACTTGTTATCTACATTTATTTATTCCACACCCATTTATCAGCGAGTGATACTTTCTACCACATGAATTAATGTTGTGTGATCTATGTGGCACACTTAAACAGAAGAATGAAATGAAAGTGACATGTGCACCTAGAATTGTATAGTTGTCTAGTGCATTAGGTAACGTTTAGTCTCATGAGATGTCATGTTGTGATAGTTAGTGAATATAATTCCTTTATGGTACTTTTTCAATCATGATGTCTTGGATGTTTTCCTTTAACTATGCTTATGATGAAGTGTTTTAACATGTTTCTAGATTTACCATGTAATGATTATCATGCTATATCATAACTTATTGTTCATGTTACTTTTATTCCCAACTGATATGCCTATTTTATAAAATATATTATAATCATCATTTTATGATATTTTTATTCCCTTACTGAGATTTAAATTTTGACCCTTTCTTATGTATGCCCTTAGGTTATCCCTTGCGGTTTTAAGTGAGAGCATGTTAAGGAAGCTTTCAATAGAGATGTTGTTTTTCTTGCTTAAATTGTTATGTAATGTAACTAATTAAAAAATACACTATACTTATCAATATTTTGTTTTGTGTTAAGTGTAATATTTTATAATAAAACTTGAATTAATGTGTAATAAAGACATGTGTTGTCATATCGCCAACCCTTTTACTAAATTGTATAAATTCTGATATGTGTGTATTGATTCTAGGGCCTCTTTTATAGTCATTTGGTTAATATAGTTGGTGGATCCTATTTGAACCTTGTGTTACGATAATTTGAGGAAGGTGGCTCTATCTTTAGCCTATAATGGATAATATAGATTGTACAAGTGTTATAAATTTTTTATAAATTAAATGGCACGATTGATTGGTTGGTTTTTGTGTGTGGAAAATAGTTTTTGGATAAAATACAGGGTTTCCCTTGTTTAGGTAAAATAAAATGGTATTTTTAAAGAATTATGAAATATATTTTTATATGGTATTAAAATAATGGTTTTGATGAAATGATTTGGAAAAGAGAGAACATAGGGAGCCTTGGGTATTTAGGTAGAAGGCATGCTAATAGAAATAATTAATTATTGGGGTGGGGGGTCACTCGTGTGGTGTTCCTCATGCCCCTAGGCATTTTGTTCTAGTGAATTTATAGAATTACTGGGAGGTTAACTTTCTAGATTATTCCCCTTATCTCAATATTTGACGCATATATCTAGAATCTTGATGCACATGATAGTATAATTCTATATACAAGTGTCTTAGCTATCCTATAATCGAGTTATCCTCTGTATGATGTTAAATATTATTTTTCTTTTACTGTTTTAGATTTTACATACATGTATTGATATGACATTAGATGCAATGTTTTCTTTGATTTGATGTATCTGAAATTCATTGAAACTATTTTAACCGGATTTTTTTGTAAATATGGAAAATATAAAATTAATTATTTTTCCCATTCTTTTGTTATAAATATCATAAACTATTTAACAAGCCATGTTTTCTTTAATTTTTAGTATGTTCATATTATTGAATAGATTCTTGTTATGGAAATTATTTTTGGTATCCTACTAAGCCTGTTAGCTCACAGCATGCGCCCCCATTTGGTGGTGTGTAGACCATAGTATATCTTTTGACGCAAGGAAATAAAATGAATTGTTGTGAAGAAGCAATTTTTTTGTTTACTTTTTTAGGTAGCTGGTGATGATATGATGGGAGGTTTTCAATGCTATCACATGTTGTAGTGGGTTTCCTATTTTGGTGTTCCTTTGATGTCAGACTTTTACTTGGGGTATTTTAACTTATTTTGAGTTAGATCATTTCCTCTATCTTATTTCATTTATGGTATATATTTATCTATTCCACTATTTTTATATGTTATATATATATCCCATGTTTTTACTTTAGGTTTGGTGAAATCTTTCCCTATGGTTATTTTTTGATACCCGGGTTCTAGTTGCTAGATCATGGGGATCAGGAACGTCATTTGAGTATATGGAAATTTGGTTCTAATACTAATTTGAGAGGGTATTCAGGTTAGATTTTCCATAGTATTTCATTATAAGAGTTTTCCTCAATATTTATTGTCTTGGAATGTTTGTTAGACCAGATATAAGATTAATGAAGCATGAGAGGTAGGTTTTCATGATTTTTAGGACAACTCTTGTCGTGATGAGACTCAAGTTAACATGGGATGTTTCTAGACGTGTCTCCTTTTTTAGTTCTTGATCTAAATATCAGTTTATTCTTATAATTTTTTCATTGATAATATTATATTGTATGATCATTTATTAAAATTAATTTTTTAGCGGTATGACTTCTAGAGGTCTTCTATAGTTTCCTCAATTGGGTGTAGTAGATTATCCTCAAGGGAATCCACTCATAGATCAGAATCTTATTAAGGCTATCATGTAGGATGTTTTTTTGTCAAATAGAATATAACACATGTCTAGAATGTAGTTTTTGAGTTTCCATGAAGAGTTAGAGAAGAAAGGGATCGATCATGGGAGTTTCTTCATGAGAATTTACTATCCTTTAAAGGTATGAGTGAACCTCAAGAGGTAAATGAATGGATAATTAAGATCTACTAGTTCATTGACTTCCTAAATATAATTGATTGTATCGAGGATAATTTTGGGGATTTCAGACTTGAGGGTCTCAATATGAAATTGGGGGATTCCATGGTACAAGCATATATGGACATTGGCTAGTACTAGGAGGGTTTCAAGACTATCTTCTTACAAAAAAATTATAGTCATTGATGTTAGAAAAGTATCTGGATTTACTATTTTTTTATAGGGAGATCATTTGTTGTTGGCGTACACCAATCATTTTTTTAACTAGTTCATTTTTCTCCTAAGTTAGTAAATAATGGCTATCTAAAAGATTAGAAGTGTTTGTAGGGTTTGAGACCTACTATTAGATACCTTGTATTTAGGATTGATCTTTCGACCTATGGAGAGATGGTAGAAAGAACGATGATGATAGATATGAATATGGAAGTCAATTTTGGATATTATACCTCTTATCTTCCACCTAGTGGAAGCTTAAATTGAATATAGGGGAAGAAGTGAAAATTAAAAGATCAATACAAGATTAGTTTATGTGTATCCTAGTAGCAGGACTTATCTAGACCCTCATTTACAGCTATTAGAGTTCCTCTAACCTACTATTAGTGTTGGATGGTCAGAAAAACCCAGTGTTATTATTCTGTTCCTATAAAGATATGAAAAAGTTTAGGGAATTATTGCCATTTCGAAACATTACATCAGGATACATCTATGACTTGGTATGGTATAGGATCATCGACACCAAATAATCTTATGATGTAGTCATATACTAAAAATTCTCCAGGGCTCCAGCCACAAGCTTTGGGAGTGATGCATCTTGATAGAGTATATGAATTTATAGTGAATGTTGATGTCAGTCTAGTGAAATTGATTGATGCCATATTTATTGATTCATTAAAAACAATTTCATTGTTTGATACTATTTCCTCACACTCATTTATATCTATTATTTTTTAACATACTTAAAGGTCCAATAGATCTCATATCCATTGTTATGGATTTAGAGACACCTCTTGGGAAGAGTAAAGAGTTGTTGTTTGGGCATCCTTATTCACTTTGAAAGATGATGTATAGTTAGTCTATGATTTTGTTCATTATCGATATATATTATTTAATATCACCATTAGTTTGGATTGGATGTTTTCTCATCATGCATAGATTGGCTATTAAGATCGGTATGTCTTATTTCTGGAACCTGATGGGAGCTCCTAGGTGTTTTAGGGAGAGTGGTTTCTGATGTTTGGTCATGCAAGACCTTCCCCCCCAGATCTCAGTATTTTTTTGTAAACTATATCCATTGATCATTATGATTTTTCTTCTATTTTTGATCTTTCCAATTTTTTCAGGAATTTACCAATGTTTTTCTATATTATTTCTCTAGCCTTTCTCCATAAAGGAAGGCAGTGTTGATGATCGACTCGGTTTGAGGTATGCTGCTGATGTTGATACCTTGTTATTTTATAGAACCATCAAAGATAATATAGTTGAAAAAAAGTTTGGATGATTTGAGGGTGAATGGGTTTTTCCCTATTATTTTTCCCTGTGCTTTTCCTTTGCTCTATAAAAACAAGGTTGATGGTTCACTCTGATTGTGTGTGGACTATCAGAGGTTGAACTGGGTAACGGTTAAGACAAAGTATTCATTTCCTCATATGGATGATGCTTTGGATTTGTTAAAGGGGAAAGTTTCATTAAAAGATTGATCTTTTGTGGAGTTATCATTAGCTCAGAGTTTGGGAGTCTGATATATCGAATATGGATTTTAGGAGTGGGGACTTAAATTATGAATATCATCTCATATATTTCGGTTAGCCTAAAGCTCATCTAGTTTTTATGGATTTGATGAATTAGATATTCTATAAATATCTTGAAACTTTTTTGGTGTTTTTAATGGATCCTATTTTAGTCCATTCAAGATCTGATAACGTGGATGAGAACCATTTGAGTACGGATCTGGAAATTCTGAGTAGTCACCATTTTTATGGAACATTTTTGAAATTTAATTTCTTGATTCAAGAAGTTATATTCATCGAGAATTCAATTTTTGAGCATTCATTATCATTTTATCATGATATGGTGGATTTTTTTCTAGGGAAGAGCCATATAATATCTTTTACAATCAGATATTCCTTCGAATTACTAGAAACTATCAATAGTTATTTAAGGATTTATCAATGTGTGTGTCACCTTTAACAGTTTTTAATAAGAATGGGGTGACATTTATATGCGATTAAATGTGTCAATCTTTATTTGATGTGATGAGAAGAATTATGACATTGACTCCTATTCTGATCTTACTTGAGCCTGAAAGGGGTATACAGTTTTTAGTTATTCTTATGGAACTTTTTTATGTTCTCTTATTATGAAGAATGATCATGTGGTGGATTACAGATCTCGTCATCTTTATCCTCATGAGAAGGATTATCCCACTTATGATTTATAGCTTTTCATTATTACGCATTTGATTCAGTACTGGTGGAACTATTTTTTTGGGGAGAGATTCATAGTTTTTTATGACCATAATAGTTTAAACTATATATTTTCATATAAATACATGAATCTTAGAGGTAGATTATGAGAGGAATACATTCAGATGATTGAATTCAACCTCACTTACACCCTACGGAAGTTGAATGTCATTTTAGATTCTCTCAGTAGGAAAGTCTCATTGTAGGATATTCTAGAATTAAATTAATAGTGGAACCTTATGGGGATTTTTCTCATTTAAATTTGAAGGCCCGAATAGATGTTTCAAGTATGGTTCTAACCAGTGCTCTATCTTCATCATCTCTCCTAGAGTCTATCTAGTGGAGCCAGTATAACGATGAAATTTTCATAGGAATTAGAGAAACCCTTTATAGCGGGGATACCATTTATAGTTGGTCTCTATCAATAGATGGTATTCTCGGTTTTGGGGAACAGTTTTTTGTCCTAAAATATATGACAAGATTAGTTTTTTTCTTAATTTTTCATGATTCATTGATCAAGGAACTATGATGCTTTATTATAAAATATGAGGGTGATTCTGGTGGACGGATATGATGGGTGAAATTACGAATTATGTGTCCTACTGCTACACTTTCTAATAGATGAAGACATAGAATCTGAAACCTTCTTCTTTTCTCTGTCCACATATAGTGCCAGTTTGGAAATGGGATAATGTGTTCACAGATTTTTCTGTTGGATTACCCCAGACTCTCTAATGTATAAATGTTTTCTTGGTGGTGATTGATCAAATGGAAAAGTCATATCACTTAATCATGGTCAAGGACACAATAAAAGTTAAATATTTGGGTATTTTGTATATGAATGAGATTATTATCCTACTTGAGGTTTTGTTGTTAATTGTTTCAGACAAGGATCATAGTTTCCTTTTTTGTTATGGAGGAGTCTCCATGAGGAGTTCGTGTTGGAGTTGGTTACCTAGAACCAACTTATGTGTACTTTATGATAACTTTTATTCATAGTTTTGAATATTAATAATATTCTTATCACATCATGATTATTATTCTACATAAAATCATATGAGATAATTTCCTAAGAGTAGTTGTCACACTAAAAGGTCATAGTGGTTCCTCGCTATGATGAGAACTCAGAAATTCTATGACATTATTCTTAAATATAGTTTTATTGCCATATGATATCATTATAGGGACACGAATGAAATAAGCTATAATGGGTGGAGACTCATAGGACTTTGAGGAACCTTCTCCTAGTGTACACCCTTGGTAATATCCAACAGAGTGTTTTTTAGGAATGGGACTTGTCAGTATGAAATCCACATTTATATGTGTCATTAGATTTTTTTATCATCTAATTTGTGTATTGACCATTAGAATTTAGTATTATTATTAACAATTATTATTGGTTGTGTTTATTGATGTATTGATGAAATCCATGAGAATATATGTTCCCAGTGAGGTTGAATACAATGTGTGTGTCATGAATAATATTGCATTAATGAATAATTAGGGAAATTATTTTTCCTTTTTACTCTTTAATGAATGTTGATATCTAAGACCCTTTTATGGAAATGATATAGAAAAAATAAATCAATGGCCACGGTTTTCTATTAGAATGTTTAATTTCCATGAAATCAAAGAAAGAGATATCAATAATATAGGTTGATAACACCAACATGAAACCTACATGATTAGAGATATCTTGATAAATGTATTATATTACACAATATGCATCTGTATGAAGTATTGTGTCATTATGAAATTAACTTCTTTTCTTTATGGGTTCCTTGTCATGCGACTGGACACTAACATTGGACTTTTTCATGTTACACCTAATGCTATTGAGAAATTGGCCAATAGGGTCACACACTAATTGTGTCCAGAGTCTCTATTAAATAATATATTATTATTTATTAATTAAAAAATTGAATTAATATTATTCTCACATGTGATTTAATAATTATACACTTCTTCATGATCACATGTATTCTATTCCCAATTATTAGAGACAATATAATGTGATCAGAATATTTAATAAATATTTATTTTTTATTTATTGAATATAATATTTTTTTGTGAATAATTCGGTGATATTTATTTTTAAATATATATTCGTTATTTGAGGCCCGATAAATATTTTGGAGGAATGACATACTGATTTTTTAGGTCCGATGAGAAATAATAATTATTGAATATTATTTGATTAAAAATTATTTAATTTAATTTTCAAGATAAGTGAATGTCGATGAATAATAATATTATTATTATTATTATTTGACATGGGGTTCCATATGAATTAAATAAATAATAAAGGTCTCTTTTGAAATTATATTATTTTAACACTAGTAGTACATAAACCTAATTATATTATTTTCTAAAAGATACTATTTAATTTTTTTAGATTGGCACAATGGATTTGGAGAATTCTCTCAAGACATAGATCACTCAATTATTCAACAAGGCTCCCAAGAATGCAGAGTTATCTTCCTCTGCCCCCACTCTCATGTCTAGAGAGATCATGGGTAATAATTTGGAACATATTCCCTTGGAGATCAAATGCGTTTGATGCATATGATAGGATCTATCATGCTAGTACCCAAATATTCCTAAAAGAACATTCAGATATTTTTGGAACACATGTAGATCACCCATCGAGGGAATCTACTCTTGATTCATATAACACAATGAAGGAACAATACAGATCTATTTTCATATCCCTCAACGAAAAAATACTTTTAATAAGTTAATTCATTAATTAATTAAATTAATTATAAATAATATGTGATGGTCCGCTATCTCGATTTGTAATTTTATCTGTTTTTTATTTTCATTGGTTCAATCTAAATTGATAATGATATTCATCATTGTGTAAATCTTAGATTGATCATCAATCATGAAAAAAAAACTTTGGGATGGAATATCGAAAACTTCTGATGCACCCGGAACCAAAAAGTCTTATCATAGTACTCTTATAATTATTTATAATTATTTAATGATCATTTATTATTTATGAATTTTTTATTTTAGTTTGTAATTCTATTTTAATCATTATTTTATTCTGAATTTCAAGACCTTCTTTTTTCTCCCTCATTTCACAAAGATATAGTTTAAACAATTAATTTTATGTATGAAATAAAATCAAAGAACTCATCTAGAGGTTCCATGGATTATATCCAGAAAACCCAAGAGTGTACTCCCTATAACCGAAATGACACACCATATACTAGTGTTCAATACACTATGAATTAATTAAGAATTAAATCAAAAGGTGTTCATTAATTACACACAGTGCATTTAATTTCCTACATTACTTGTTTGCTAGGCCATCTCAGTGCACGATCAGCTAGAATACACACTGTGTATCTCACATACATGGTGGGTAGTCCTTTTAAGTCATTGATAGGGTTTTTATTTCCATACATGACCTATATGACTAGTGACCATGTAACTCTGAGACAATAAGCCATATATCCAACTATACATGTTGCGTACTCGAATTTTGTTATGGCATGGTTACACGCCGAGTTCCAAGGAGTGTCCCTCAGATAGATTATCAGAGAAATACACAATGTGTATCTCATCCGTAAATTCCATGTACTTATACAAAATTACACATAATTAAAATAAATTTATCATGTTGTGTAAACCTTACGGACATATGGTTGTGTGTCTTCATTAAGATGATAGACACCCCATGTGTTGTATTTTGATATATATGTATATATGTATGTATGTATGTATGTATGTATGTATGTATGTATGTATGTATGTATGTATGTATGTATGTATGTATGTATGTATGTATGTATGTATGTATGTATGTATGTATGTATGTATGTATGTATGTATGTATGTATGTATGTATGTATGTATGTATGTATGTATGTATGTATGTATGTATGTATGTATGTATGTATGTATGTATGTATGTATGTATGTATGTATGTATGTATGTATGTATGTATGTATGTATGTATGTATGTATGTATGTATGTATGTATGTATGTATGTATGTATGTATGTATGTATGTATGTATGTATGTATGTATGTATGTATGTATGTATGTATGTATGTATGTATGTATGTATGTATGTATGTATGTATGTATGTATGTATGTATGTATGTATGTATGTATGTATGTATGTATGTATGTATGTATGTATGTATGTATGTATGTATGTATGTATGTATGTATGTATGTATGTATGTATGTATGTATGTATGTATGTATGTATGTATGTATGTATGTATGTATGTATGTATGTATGTATGTATGTATGTATGTATGTATGTATGTATGTATGTATGTATGTATGTATGTATGTATGTATGTATGTATGTATGTATGTATGAATGTATGTATGTATGTATGTATGTATGTATGTATGTATGTATGTATGTATGTATGTATGTATGTATGTATGTATGTATGTATGTATGTATGTATGTATGTATGTATGTATATATGTATGTATAATTAACTTCTTTGTAATTTTACAATATGCATATCGTGTATAACTCATATGACAGATATTAATCTGCATACATTTATTCATAACACATTTTAGAAAAATCATGTAATTAGTGTAATCATTAAGTTGATATAACATGTCATGAAAGTACATGATAATTCATCTATGACATATGTTACAACAGTAAACTGTATATGGGTATAATACATATTGGTTAGATTCAGACAGGTATTCAATTTATTGCCTCCAAGATACATTTTATTAAACAGTTAATTTAAAATAATTTTTTTTTAAATTATTAAAGATGAAAATATACAGGAAATTATGATGAGAATTAAGATTAAATAATTTATTAATTAAAGATGATAATTAATTTATTCAATCGTGATTTACCTTAAAAACAATGATTAATGATTGAATGCTTGTTTTATAAAATGTGTAATTAGTTTTATTCATTTGGATGACCATAATAATATACCATACCTTTGTAAGTAATTAGTTTCATTTAATTTATTATAAAATTTAATTTGAGTCATGTGTGACATCTCTCATCTCATTATGTATGGTCCGGAGTTCCCATGGTTTCATTTATGTAAACCACATTTTTCCCACGCCTATGTTTAAGTAAAAGCATATGTAATTGATAGAGATCCCATGATAGTGGAGGAAGTTCATGTTTGGATCCAAGGTGAAACCTATCCAAGAGAGATACATAGGTGGATAGGTGGAAAGTTGTAACATTAATCTTAATTGGTTCAAGGTGTTTTTCCCTTAGGTCAATAGTTAGTTTATCAACCACTAGATAAAATAACCATTAGTAAAGGTTGATGATCATACCTCTTTATTTTTTCATTTTTGTCAAGTTTCATGGTTACTTCATTATGGATGTTTTCTCATGATCACATCAATTAATGAATTAATGAGCTATCAAGATAGAACTAATATAAATTGAATTATATGTAAATATTATCTAAGAAAGTCAATCACTTAAGTGAATCCAATTAATATTAACAGGAATATAATAAAGATAACAATTTGGAACTGATGCAGAAAAGGATAAAATTCTATAATAACTTTAATTTTTTGGGGTTACATAATTGAGTTAACAACAATGGTTGACTTACAATGTAGGTTTTGGTGTAATTGATAGGAATGAGTTAAGAAAATCTAATTTCTGTATTTTAGAATCGGGGAGTTCACTCTATAGATCAAGGAAGAATAATTTAATGTTGTTGTAATTTGGAATGCCTACCTGAACCCATTAGAGTTACTTGAAAACCTAAATTTGGGGTAATGATAAGGGGAATATTGATCCATTCCACTTATAATATCCAAGAAACAAGATATTCCAAATCCAATGGTCAGGGCTATTAGTTTTTAATAAAATAATAAGAGATCAATATATATAATATTTTATTATTTGTCCAAAATTTGTTAGGTATAATACTAAAATTATTCTCATCTTATTTTTTAGAAACAATATTAAAATTAATTCAAACATATCTCTTTGATCCATTCTTACAAACGATAAACATCACAACAGAAACAATTTACAATATTAGAAATGGTGCATACACATTATCCTCCTCTATGAAAGAGAAATTGTATGTGTAGGAAGAACCTATTCCAAATGTTCCAGGTAATGAGGAATGTGATAAAGAGTTATCACTCTATGAGAAAATTTTAGTAATTCCATAGATGTTCAATGTTTCATGTTATCATCCATGAACAATGTGATTTTGAAGCAACATGAGCATATGGATGAATATACCATGAGGTATCACCTTCCAGATCTCTATCAAGAGAAGGATATTCTAGAGAGATATGAGATCTCTAATGTTTTGTTCATAAATATGACTGGAGAGTATGTTCTAGTTGGGCCCCATTTATTCAATTTTTTTGGATTTATTGAATGCTAAGATATCATAGGGATTTATTTCCCAGATAATTTGTGTAAAGATCTTATACATTCAACACTTCCCAAGACCATATCTTGTTTTATTGTTAATTAAAATTCGATCAATAATTGGAAGAGTATTTCAGAACTTATTACTTTAGATCGTCTACTGTATAAGGATATGGGGTGTGATAAACCCACATTCCTTATGGTCAATATGAAATGGAGGATCAAGGGAAAGGGGTAAAAGAATCACAATAAGACTAAACCTCCAAAACATTGTTCATACCAATAGATGAAGAACCAAAGGAAGGGAAAGGAAAAGGATGAAGTATGTTTTGTTTTTGGAAAATTAGGACATTGTAAGAGGAGATTCACCAAAAAATAAAGGGGAAACAAAATGTGTGTTTTTTATCGAGTGTAGTGTTTCAATATCAAAAAATTTGTTATTAGATACAACTATTGGTTCTCACATCAGTTTCCAAATGCTGGAACCATGTAGATTTAGAATGATTTCTAGAGGATAGGTGGATATGAGAGCTATTAATGTTTTGAGGATCGTTGTTCTATCCATTAGTGACTAACACACTACATTTCCAATGGAAATTATTTTGGGTTTAAAATATTTTTATTATGCACTAATGGTTACCAAGAATATAATTTTTGTATCATGCCTAAATAAAGATGGGTTTATTTTCATGTTTGGAAATAAATGTTGTTTCTTATATAATTAAAACATATGTTCTAGTATGAAAAATTTAAATAACGGTATTTATGTATTAAATTACAAAAAAAAAGTACTGGAAACTGATAATAACTCATTTTCACACGAATCATATAACACACAACTTTGGAATCATTGTCGTCCTCAGGTAAATGAGAATAATTTGAAACATCTATATCATTATTGTTATTTAGATTCATCATATCTAAGTCCACTTGAAATATATCATTCTTGTGTACAAAGATAAATGACCAAACCACCATTTTTTGGACAGGGTGAAATGATCATAAAGCTTCTAGGATTGGTACACACTGATATGTGTTTACCATTTCTCTTAGAAGTTGGAGGTGGGTATTCTTACTTCATAACATTTACTGTTGTCTTGAGTAGATATGGTCATGTCTACTTGATGAGGTATATGTTCAATTCATTTATGAAATACAAGGAATTCATGAAAGATATAGAGAATCTACTTGGAAATAAAATAAAGAATCATTGATTGGATCGGGGTGGTGAATATCTTAACCAACTGTTTATAAAAATTCAATTGGAGTATGGGACTCTATCTCAAGTCACTCCACCTCAGACACCATATTGGAGTGGTTTTAATTAAAATAAGAACTATACCTTGGGAGACATTGTAATGTTGATAATGATTCATGACGATCTTATATTATACATTGGGGGATATGAATTAAAAAATATACATAAACATTAAACTGAGTACCGATTAAAATAAAAAATTGAATTCCCTTGGAGTTATGGAGTGAAAATAAACTTGTTTTATAATATATAAGTGTATGGGGTTTTGAGGCATTTTTAAGGCCTTATCTAGAAAAAAAACTTGATCTTAGGGCATAAAGTGTATCTTTATAGGGTATACCAAGGAAACATTGGAATACTACCTATACAACACCTCACATAATAAATTATTATATCTAGAGAATCCATTATTAATGAGAGGGAGAAAATCCTCAAAAGGGATAATGGGAGAAAGATCGAATTTGATGAAGTTGATGCTCATGATACACAAGAATTGGTACAAGAACAAATTTCATAGTTCCCCATGAAAGAAGTAGTTCCTAAAACATAAAAACTGCATAAGTGCATAGGAGAGGTAAGAGAACCAGAGAGATATGAATTTCTCATCACTAAAGATGGAAACTCATTATTTGTTGAAAATGTTGAATCTATCTCCTACAAAGGAGCATTATAGATCTCAGAAGTTGTAAGGATAAAGGAGTCCATGAATTATTAGATGGATTCCATGTATCAAATCCAATTTTGGGTTTTGGTCGATGTTTCAGTTTATGTAAATCCCATAGGATGCAAGTGGGTATTAAATTGGAAAATGGAAATTGACGTTATTGTATATACATAAAAAGA
Organism: Viscum album; assembly: GCA_963277665.1. Classification (NCBI taxonomy): domain Eukaryota; kingdom Viridiplantae; phylum Streptophyta; class Magnoliopsida; order Santalales; family Viscaceae; genus Viscum; species Viscum album. Next base: position 1,236,689,257 of record OY728137.1, on the reverse strand, counting down.
ATGCATAGTGGATAAAGGGTTCAAAAAACATCAAGGAATTGACTATGATAAATCAATTTTATCCATTTCCATATTTAAATATATCTTAATTCTACATGTTATAGCATCTTACCATGACTATGATATTTGGGTGATGGACATTAAAACTGTATTACTTAATGGAACCATTAATAATTATTCTATATGAAACAACCAAAAGGTTTTGTGGATCCAGGTGATACTAATGTATTTAATAGTTGTAGAGATATATTAATGGATTCAAGAGATCATCCATGTCATGGAACATTCCATTTAATGAAGCTATAAAAGCATTTGGTTTCATTAATAAAAAATGTGAGCCATCTGTTTACAAGATTTCTAGTAGAAATGCATTCATTATCCCAGTATTATATATTGATTACACATTAAATATTTAAAAATACATACCATTCTTATACTGAGTTAAGTGTTTTTCAAAAATTATACCCATGAAGGACTTATGGGAAGTATCTTATATTCTCAGGATCAATATCATTCGTGACAGATCCAAGAGTCTTCCTGGAATAAGACAAAGTACATATATTGACTAGATTCTAAAGAGATTTAGTATGGAACAATACAATTGGGGATCGGTTCCAGTGTCACATGGTTTACATATTTCTATGAAAATGTGTCATCCGACACAATAGGGGAAAGAGAGAATGAGTAAGATATCATACACTTCAACGATAGGATAAACCATGTATTCTATGCTATGTACTATACCTGATGTTTCCTATGCATTAAGAATGGTTGGAAAAAATCAATATGACTTAGGAGAACAACAATGGTATACTGTTACTGATTTCCTTATGTATTTGAGAATAAATAGGGATATGTTCCTTGTGTTTGGAGGAGATGAGGAGCTGGTCATCAAGGGTTATACTGATTGTAGATTTTAGACAATTAATAATGATCTGAAGTCAAAGTCAGGACATGTTATATGACTTAATGGAGGAGTTGTGATATGTAAGACTTCAAAGAAGCTAGTTTTCGTTGATTCTATAGTGGATTCCATGTATATAAAGGCTTCTTTTATAGCCAAGGAATCCGTTTTGATGTGAAAAATTGTCCATACCCTCAATGTGTTACCTAGTAGTAAATACTCTATAACATTTTATTGTGATAATACAATAGTATTTGATATTATAAAATAGATATGGTCACACCAACAGAAAAAGCACATACTTCAAAAGTATCAACTCACAAGTGTTTTTATCATAGGGTTGATGTTGTAGTAAGAAGAGTATCCAAAGAAGAGAACATGGATGAACCCTTGAATAAAGGCCTATCTTAGCAGAATCGTGAGTATCTTGTGAGATCTAGGTTGTTAGAAGATTTCAATAGTAAAAATGGGAGTATGTTGTATTTGGTTCCTTAGAACCAAATTCTTTGTACTTTATGATAAACTATGATCATAGTTAATAATATTAATAAACTTATTATCAAATTGTGATAGTTTTTCTGTATAACATAGTATGTGATAATGTATTAAGAGTAGCTATCTCAATAAAATGTAATAGTATTTCCCCGCTATGATGAGAACCCTGAAGTGTTATTCCACTATTCAAAAATATGTGATCTATATCCAGATGATATCACTTGAGGGCCAAAAATGATACAATCAATCATGGGTAGAGACTCAAATGACTTTGTGGAACCTTCTAATAGTGTCACCCTTTAGTAATATCCATTGTCGGTTATTATGAGAATGAGACCCTCCAGTAGGAAATCCATAATTATATGTGTCATTGGATGTTCCTATATGTGGTTGATTGTATCAATAATTAGAATTTAATACTATTATTAATGAGTGTTATGAGTTTGGTAATTTGATGTATTGAAGAATACCATGAAAACAAATGTTTACCGCAAGGTAGGATATGTTGGGTGCATCAGGAGTAATGTTTCCTTAAGGAATAATGTGAGAACGGATTATCCCCTTCCATTCATTAAAAAATGTTGAAATATAATATGCTTTTATGGAAATGATATAGACTAGATAAATCCATGTCCATGGTTTTCTATAGGAAAGTTCAATTTCCAGGAATTTAAATAAATAGACATCAATCACATAGGTTGACGACATCATCATGCAACCTTCTTGATTAGATATTGAATGATAAAGGGATTATATTATATATGAACCATTAGTATGAGGTATTATGTAATTTCAGCATTAAATTATTTCATTATGGATACCTTGGTGTGTTTCTAGATTCATAACATGGACTTTAGGAGGCTTATTCTTATACAACAGTGAAAGAGGCCTAGAGGGCCGCACACTATGTTTTTCCTAAATAGGTAATAAATAATATATTGTTATTTTTTATTTAATAAGATGAATACATATTTTTCCCACATGATATAATATTTTTTCAGGTTTTCTTGATCTCATGTTTTTTTCACCAGTTACTCCAATTAATATAATATGAGGAGAATATTTTAAAAAAATTATTTTCTATTTAGTGAATATAATATTTATATATTTATTGGAGAATAATTCAGTGAAATTTATTTAATAAATAAATAGTCATTATTCAGGGCCTGATAAATATTTTGGAGGAATGGAGGAATGAGTGTTTAGGTATTGTGAAAAATAATAAATATTGAATATTATTTCATTAAATAATATTTAATTTAATTCTCAATAGATGCGCATATTTGAAAAATATAATAATTTTATTATTATTATATGACATGGGGTTCCACAGGGATTAATTATATAATAAATAGAACTTGTGAAATTATTTAATTTTATCCCTAGTTGTATAATAACTTCATTATATTATTTTCTTAGAGGAAATTAAAATATTTTAGTTGTGCATAATGGATTTAGAGAATCCCCTCAAGGCCAATAGATCTCCCTTCTCCAAGAACTCTCCCAATAATGGAGATAGATCTTCCTCCACCACCTACTATCATGTCTAGAGTGATAATGGAGAACACATTGGTAGTTATTGTTGTGGCATCCAAAGGCAACAAATGCAAGTGATAGGCTGTATCATGGTAGCACAAAAAGGTTCCTACAACAATGTGTGGAGTTTTTTGGAACACACATATATCGCCACTAGAAAAAATCTATATTTGGGGAATGACCCATCGCATGCTTCCACTACACCTAGAATCTACAATTGGGGACATGAATCATGTTGAGTATAGCTTATTGTCCACATGTAGAAAATCAGATAGAGGGTTATATTCAGATCTAGGAGGATATGATTTGTTTTATTTTATCGGATATCAATGGATATTTTGATATCCATCTGAGATAGATTGTGTTTTCTTATAAAAGTTTTATCAATCATCAATAAAAATGCCTCCATTAGAGGTTTTTTATGGTAATTCTTGTAGGTCAGCAATTTTTTGGGTTGATGCGGGAGAAGAATATTTTGTGGGATCAAACCTTATTCTGGAGAATGAAATTTGAATTCATGATATACGTTAGTTTCTGGTTTTATTTTAGAGTGGATAGAAATCTTATATAGATTTCCACTGTTCTTCTTTTGATTTTTTTCACAGGAGGCCGGGTTTTCTTGAAATTTTATCCTCAGTTGGGTCATTATTATCTTAGAAAATATATAAAGTTGGCTTCAATATATATTGGACCAATTGAGGTCACTAAACGTTTTAGGTGGGTTTCTTATCAATTGGAATTCATTGTTCATTTGATATGTTTTCAAGATGATTTTTTCATATCACAGCCTAAGAAAAACCATCCTAACCCCACTCATGATCTATGTTGGGAAGATAATGCGTTATAGCCAGATTTTTCTGATGTGGAGCATATAGTGGAGATCTTTGACACTCAAGTGAATGTCTTTCATGTAAAGTCGATTCTGTTGGTGGTAGTGTTATGACAGAATGAATTGGATTCTCATAAGACTTGGGAGAATGCATTGCTGATGAGGGGGCAATTTCCTCATCTCTTTTCTAAACATAAATCTTACACATGAATTCCCAGGGATAAGAATTCTCATTTTGGGGCGTTTGTAACATCTCAATACCCACTTTTAGGTATTTCTTTTCCCTCTAGTCATTCTCCTTTTTTATTGGGTGGTTTTTGGGACTCATAATGGTGGATATATTTTTCTTAAAAAACTAACATATTGTTTGGGGATTTATTTTTTTGATTTAATTGAGTCTCGGTGTAAATTGTTTAATGTTTTTGTGGGGATCTCCTCATTTTTGGAGATCATCCAGGGTGTTTTGGGGTATTCTATTGAAAAATATACATTCTATAGTTTGATCGAGATATAAACACCATGTAATGGGATTACATGTTGTATAATGGTCATTAGATTGATGTAGTGAACTTTTATAGGGTGTGATAAGTTTACATGCCAGGTAGGTACATTACATTCCATGTTATAGTAAATAGTGTTTTTAATAAAAAGGTGATGGTTTTTTGGCGTACTTGGGTTTTTGGATTGCACAACATGAAAACGGATCAAGTCCTATATATCCTTCAAGGTTTCTACTTTTATGGTTTCGTATGGGTGATATATTTTTCATTAATTTATGATTCTCTTCCCTCTCAACCTAGAGACTCTCGTGGGAGATTTTGGAGAACTCCAACACTTATGGATCATTTAATTTAGTGATTCTGCATTGTTTCATTTTCATTTCATTTCTATTATTGAGTAATCCTCCTATTTCATTATTCCCTTCGACTGTGGTAGTTCCATTGCATTGTTGTTTTAGATTCATTAATCCAGGGTGTGGATTCTTATGGTTTTCTTCTAGATTCATTGCGTGATATTATTTTAGAGTCTAAAACATATATATATTGTGGGGCAACATGCAATTTTCCTTGAGGTATGTGTGATCTATTAGCATCTCCAATCCTTTTAATAAATTTAATCAATTTAAATATGTTTAGATTTATTATAGGTCCTCCATTGACCTTTTTGTGTTCTTCTAGTTGGTGGATCCCATTACAGCCATGTCTGACCCTAGTTTGAGTGAGGTGATCTTATATCTATCTCATGTTGGATGAAATAAATTACTCTAATTTTATATATTGTTAATAAATGAAATGGAATGGTTGATTTATGTGTGTTTAAAATGGTTTTTTGATAAAATATGGTTTTCCACTTGGTTTGGTAATATAATAAGGTATTTTCAAAGTATTATGAAATGGATTTTTGAAATGGTTTTCAAATCATGTTTTTGATTAAATAGTTTATAAAATAGAACACATGGTAAGCCTTGGGTACTTAGGTCTAATATGTTGTAATAGTACTTACACATCATGTGAGGGAACACTTATGGGGTGTTCCTCACCTCTATGGGCCTATTGTTTTAGGGACATGATATAATATTTTGGAGGATCACTTTTTGGGGTCTTCCTATGCTCTCTAGATCAGATGCATAAATCATAATCTAGATATATATGATTGTGTATGTTTAGGTAAGAGTATACATGTTATTCTAGCATTGAGTGATCCTTGACATCATGTTACCTATTCATTGTATTATACTACATTATATTAAACTTCTGTTTATTGATATGATATGTGATTCATAATTTTATTTGATATAATATATGTAAAATTATATGAAATTGATTTACATGAATAATTTTTGATGTGTGGAAAAATAGAAAATTAAATGTTTTCCCATGATTTCGATATAAAAATGGAAAACAAATTATCATTCCTTTTATTAATTAAAGTATAGAATGTTATAATTATTGTACAAAGACATTTTATGGAACACCTAGGTGGGATCATATTAATCCTTTCAACTCACACCCTACACACCCCTTTGGCAGTGTAGACCTTTGTATGTATTTTGATATAGGGTAAGGAAAGTTGTAGTAGTGAGGATGTGATGTTTTTGTTTACTTTTTTTGGGGTAGCTGGTGGTTATATGGTGGGAGGTTTCCCATGCTGTCATATGGAGTACTCATTTTTCTATTTTGGGAGTCCATTGATGTTAGACTTTTACTTGGGTTGTTCTTACATCTTTTGAGTCGTATCATTTTATATTTCATCTTTCACCTATGGAGTATATTTATCTTTTCCACTATTTCTATTCCATATGAATAAATGTAATGTTGTTTCTTCATGTTGGGGTAAGTCATTCCCTCTCATTTTTGTTTGATGCTCGAGTGCTAGTCCATAACCCATGGGGATTGGAATCATCGTTTGGATTTGTGGCAATTCGGGTCGGGTACCATTTTGAGACGATATCTAGGTAAAGTTATCCACCTGTATTAAATATGTCATTAACTTATATTAGAACCATATTAAAATTTGTAATATAATATATTAATCTTTATAACATCTTATCACTCATTCATTTATAATCTTTCATTGTTTTCATTGTTTTGCGTTTTAATTGGCTTATTTTCTCAATCTTGTTTTGTAATGAATGTTCTGATTACTATGCATATAATTTATTTATATCCACTCCAGAATAATAATTATAACCTAATTGTCATATTTTTATATCAAAGATACTTTTAAGACCAATCAAGAAATATGGTTTTTGAGAAATGAAGTATGTTACGATCATGGGGATAATAGGCCAAATGTATCATGAGTAACATTTTTATTTTCAACAATCATTATAGAAAGGGGATAAGTAAACTTTTATATTTCCGAAATTATAATAATCTAATAATTACTATATTATTTCCTTTAATATGATTATATATATCATCTATGAGGATTATTTATGACTATTGAGTCACATAATTTCGTAAAGATGGTTCTCCACCTTTAAGAAAATAATGTTATCATCTTCTAGTGAGTGAAAAGTAAAAATGAAACTCATGTATTGTATGAAAAATATTTCATTAATATCATAATTATTTCATTTATATAACATATATTCATTAAATTTATCCTTATCAATATCTATGTAAAGCCTTAGTGAAAAAATGAATCATATCTCTTTGAGAGGTTGTAGCCTGTCGTACAAATGAGCAAAGTTATCATATCCTTTATGGAATGTAAATTAAAAATAATAATATATTATATAATTATTATAGTGTTATAAATATGTTATAAATATCATATATATATTTTATATCCATCATCGTACCCAATCGTTAGAGGTGGTAATGGAAAAATGAATAACATCGGTTCGCGAGGCGATAGTTCAGTGTATACATGAATGGTGTTTTCATAACCCATTTGATATTAATGTGGAAGGGTTTAGGTAATTACATTAATATAAAAAAATCTTATTATTTGTATGATACTACGGTTATTATAACATCATGGTTATTCCCATGAGGCACAACCTAGTGGTAGCGTCTCGACGATGGTATTTGGAAATTCTCAGTTTCAAACCTCCCCATGTGAATTTAGTATAGATTTAGGTTGTTAACCCCTCCCCAAATAGATATAATAATATATTATCATGGAATACTAATAATTAAATTTTTTTCAGGAAGAAAAAAAATAAAAATTTATTTTAATAATGTTACCTCTTCTTCTGGTAAACTCATTAGGTTTGCACCAAAAACCATCTTAAGTTTGATTTATGACCAAAATAAGATTTCTAGGATGAGTGGATAGATTTTAGTAACTTATTTGGTTATGTATTTTCAATACCAAAAAGTTTTTTGAAGTTTTTAATAATATATTATAGGGGTGGTCTTTTATACGTGAGATGAGTGCCACACTTGTAATGTTTGAAAAGAAAATGGTGTACCAAAGTATTTTACAGGAGAAAAGGGTCCAAAAAGAGTATTATAGAGAATTATAAATTATATGGGGTAAATATTTTTATCCAATATAATTTATGAAGTTTTTTACATCATTATGACACATATATTTTAATTTTAACCCCTAATAAATCTATTTTTACCTTAGAGGTAATAAAGAATTGTTACTGTTTTAACTGTTAATTTTGGTCAAAGTTAAGTTCAACTTATTAAATAATATAAATTATTCTTATTCCAAATTTGGAATCCATTTTTAAAAATTACATTCCTAGAAGACGAAAAATCTAGTTTAAAATTATTCAGGCAGACATGATGAGAAAGAGGGTTTTCAAAGAGAAACAAAGTTAATAAAAATCAATGTATTTATATCAAATTTCAATATGAAAATGATTCAAACGATATTAATTGGAATAATTTATGTATAATTGAACTGATTTTACATTTAATCCAATTATAAATATAATTTTAATTTATAAATAATATAAAAAAAATGAAGTCTTCAATTAAAAGTTTCTACTCTTCACTATTCATTGTAAAATAAAACATTTCAGAAAAATCCCCAAAATTCACCCTAATATAATTTTGATATTATTATTTCCAAAATTATTTTCATTTTACCAAATAAATTTTCTAATACTATTAAAAATTAAATATAAATTATGATCACAAAGTGTGACTAAATTTAGTTTTACAAAAAATACAGTTTTTTAGAAAGAATTCCTTTTTTTAATTTAAATGATTCTTAATTTATTTATAATAAATAAATAACTGTGATTTTCATAATTTATTTATTACTATCAAAACCTAAAAATTTATCAATTATTTTATGATGATATACTATGTTATATTTCATTTCAACTTGGGGTGGCATATTCCACAAGCTATTGAAAATATTAAATTTAGAGAAGTATATTGTGTGGGTTATTTATGTTCGGTGTCACATGTCACATACACTATCAAATAAAATGTTATTATTTTATAATTTTTGGGTTCAAAATTCTATCCAACATTAATAAATTTCTTTCTCATAATTTAAACATATTTTTAGCAATAAATGGTTAGATATTTGGAAATACTATTGTTGAAAAAACCACATCATAAATGGGATTATAAAAAATCAACTTAATAAAAGAGAAATGGATGTTAAAAATATAATTTGGAAAAAAATAACTAAAGTTTTATGTTGTAGAACATTGATGTCAAATGATTATATGGAAGAAAAGGGAAACTAATTGAAAAGGCAGATTGATAAAATTGATCTCAAGAATGTGGGTGATCCAAATAATGTTAAGGAACACAAAACCATAAAACAAATAGGTGTGAAAATGGTCATTGATTTCATCAAAAAGTATTATAATGAAATAATAGTTTTTTTCAGGATATTTTTCGCTATATTTGAATAATTTCGATGAGAATATATAATTATAATATTTTTTTATGTTTAATATGAACGATTTCATTCTTTAGTTTTTTTTGGTAAATTTTCAACTTTATACATACTTGAAGAAATGAATATCCAAAAAATAATTTTTGTATGACCGAAGCTATAAAAAATAATCTTTAATGGATAAGAATACCCATTAAAGGGTGAAAAGTCTTTCCATATATCTCTAACTATTTTCAAAAAAAAATTGGAACAAGTAATATAATATAATACATTAATCTATAAACCATAATAGAAACAAAAAAAAGATCATCATTAATATTTTTTTTAAATTCATTCAGCTAATGACATATTAACCAGTTATATGTATTAAACCCTTATCATCCTTTATTTTTGGACTCAAGCCCCATGGATATTCCCAGAATGATGGGCCATTTCTTTTATTAAGGGTAGTCCTTTCAATAAAACTATATTAATATAAATCTAATAACATTACCAAAAAAATATAATGGATATCCTTGAAATAAAATTAATCATTTAATAACATTTTTACTAAGGATTTTAATACATCAATTTTCTCACAAATTATAATAATATTATTTTACTATTACTATAATTTCATTAATGATCATATCAACTCTAAAGGTTATAAATACCTTTAAAAAATTCTATAAAATGCAAAGGTATTATTCCTCCAATAACTTTTTCACTAAAACATATACTTTCCGTAAATTTATCCCAAAATATTTTTAATATTGGTAGAATACAATCACACAAAACCTAAAATGTGTGTTTAAGACATTGAACGTATCATTAATCTTAAAATAATAATCCATTTTTTAAATCCCTAAACTGTAATTTAATGAATACAAATATGTTTCAAAAATTTAACACAATACTTAAACGTTTAAATATTCTTATACCAAAATACCATTGGTAAAATACTTCTATAATATAATTCTAGCATCATAATTAATAAGTTTATAATTTTATTTCAATATATATCTTTCCTTGGTCAAGGATTAAACCAATAGATGAGATTATTAACTTTTATAATACCTTGGTTCTCCACATTTAGGACAGTGAACTATAAATGGATCCCTTGGATGAGATTTGTTTTCTTCCATCAAACGCTTCATTTTTCCTTTAAAATTCATTAATTTATACCCTTATTTTCCACACATAAAAAATTTTATAATTCTTTTCAGAAACCTTATGTTCCATCCAATATATCTTAGGTTTAACATAATTCATTCATTATCATGATATATTCATATCCTTGATAATGGATTCTAAAAAATGTGGGTTTTTCTAAGAATTTCCCCAAGGAGTGTCAAACTGGGTACATAGTTAGGTCTTTTATTAGGCACCAAGTAATGATTCAATCAAGCCCAATGTTCCCTTTTCTTAGTTATCAACCCTAGATATTTTTTTTCTAGAACCATATCCACTTTTAGTATCCAAATCTGGTTCTTTTTATCTGAAAAACCACATAATCTCTTCCTTACCAAAACATAAGGATGTTCTTCTATAAATATCCTCATATTATATCATAGGGTAATGATTCCTAGTCTTTTTTTAGTTAAATCCAACTCTCATAGTTTCTACTAAAATTACTCTGATTCCTAATGTAGAGATCCTGACCCCAGTTTTCCAGAGCCGGTGTCTAATTTATTACATTGATATAAAATACAAGTAATTGTATCCTAAATGTCAAAATAGTTTAGTAGACTTTGTAAACTAAATACATATTTTAGTCCCATATTACATTTGGAATAAAAAATTACAACATAATTTTTTTCAATAATAAAATTATTACCTCAAGTATATTCTTACACATCAACCATAGTATACTTCATAGAGTCCATGGGAAAAGAAAAAAAATAAGGGTGTGTTAAAATTCTTATTAAGGGTTATGTACAGTAGATGGAATCATGAATCATTGATAATAATCAATATGTACATCTAAATAAAATAACACACATGCCATGTAATCAATAAACTGTGAAAGAAGTGTATCCACATATAATATTAATCCAAATATATCTGGGAAAATTATCAATGTTTAAAGGTAAATTTTACAAAACAGATGACATTTGATCAAACAAGTTGAGAAATTTTTATATCTAATGATAATATAATTGAGAGAAACATATGGATAATAATCAATATGGAATGTTAAATAACTAGAAAAACATTCCATTTAATCAATAACATGACTATCATAATTGGATAACTTATAATCAATATATCAAGATAAATAAAAAAACATATTTCTTTTAATCGATATTTGAGAATGAAATGAATCTAGAGATAATATCATTACAAAAATACCATGGATAATAATAATAGATTTCTTAATAAAAGAAAATATTAATTATTGGATACAATGATTTTAAGAATCATGATACCTATACCATCAGGACCTTTTTCAAGACAGTTTAAAACTACAGGTAAAAATATATTTAATGATATCATACTGATTTATATCACGATACCAACAGATACATCGAGAGGAAATATAATACTAGGCCCCAACCATCACTACATGTCTAGATAATTCCTCAAATATCTAATGATCTATTTAATTATAGAATCAATATGCCTCCCCATTAAATATCTATATTAAAGATAGAATATGGATTATCAATATTTTACCAATCAATAAAATAAATTTTAATGTAAAACACCATATGTTGAAATGAGATACAGTTTAAGAAATAATAATATCCATGATAAATAATATTGATACTTCAATGAAATTTAATGTCTAATGATCACAAGAAAATGAATACTCTAAATTAAAGTTAATTTCTAAAAGAAGAATAAATAAAGTGAATGTCAATACTTTACACTATTAAAATTATTGTAAACTATCTAGAGGAAGAATAAGTTTCATATCAATACTACATATCCCCATTATAGTATATGTAAAATAAATAGTTGTTGTCTTTGATGAATAGAAATACCATCAAAAGATGTTTAAAAACATTCTTGAGGAAAATGTATTATTTAATTTGAAAATCACCTTTTAAAACTAATATTTCACAATAAATCCTCAAAATTATTTTCTTATAAAATAAAAATTTAAACATATAAAAGAATTTTTAAAACATTTAGTATTCATGACAATATTATATTCCATACATGTTGAGTGTGTTAAAATAAGGATTCCCTCCAATTTTTTTTTTGAAAAAGCCAAATGGGCCTTGTTTGAAAAATCCATGATGATTACTTTGAATAATTTTTTTAAAAACTAGTAATTGGGAAGGATTTATATAATAAATAATTTTTAAATAATTAAAACATTTTTGAAAATGTTGTTTTGGAAGAAAATAGTTTTCCAACTGAAGGATGAAATAAATTCATATTTTCATAAAAATAGTTTTTCAATTATATAAATAAAAAAAAGAGTGATAAAATGGTATTGTTACATGAAAATATCATGAATAACTACAATATAATAAAATTTAAGGTTTTATTATGAAATTATCAAATAATTTTCATTAATTAAAATTCAATTATAAACAATCTAGAAAAAATTACGATTGTGAAATGAACCCATGCAAAGAACATAACATTAAAATGAGAATTAATATATGAAAATATTATGTGTATCTACTATAAATACAAATATAAAAGTAAAAATTAAACAAAAGATAATTATAAGTCATTACAAACATAATTTTTTAATAACTACGTTGATGAAAAATTAATAAAACCCAATGAAAATAAATTGAGTTATTGAATTCTTTACCACTCGGTTACATTTAATTAAAGCACCCTTCGATGAAATAATTAAAATTGAAATTAAAAATACCATGAATTATTATTTATTAATGATATTACATGTTAAATGGTTAGTGTATATATCATATAAAATAAATTATTTCATAATACACAAATGTACTTCAATGAAAGTAAATTGAGACAAAATACCTTACAAAGATCATATCATGGAAGTTTGAATTAATCAATGAATTTATTATGGATTTAAATATAAAATCCAAATGAAACAAGTGGAAATAAAACATAAAATAATTAACTTTTTTTACACACATAATCATAGCATGACATAATCAATGATGTAGAATTTTAACCCAATGAATGAAAATTGTGTAAACAAATCACCTACCTCGCGCCTTATTTTGGTTGAACGTGATTTGATCTCTTGTAGAAGGGATTTAAAAATTTCATTATCTTATAACATAACCATATTAATATTTATAATTTCATATAATATGCTTGATAACATCTTATCATCTGTTTTTTATAATATTTCATTATTTTCAATGTTTTGGGTGTTAATTTCCTTATTTTCTTATTCATTATTTTTCATGATTTTATTTTCTTGTGCTTATTATATAGTCCCAAAATATAGAAAATAGTAATCATGAAATAATTATAATATTTGTACATCAATTATAATTTTAACACCAATCAAGACTGATATTTTTCGAAAATGAAGTACAATATGATCATGGAGACGATATACATACTTTTACATGAGTAACATTTCAATTTTTCAAAAATAATTATTAAATGGTGGTATGTAATATTTTATATTTTCATAATTTTAATAATATAACAATTAAATTATTATTTAATTAAATATACTTATATTTATCATCTGTGTTGTTTTGTTAGGAAAAGAGAGTCGTATCGCTTCACGAAGGCAGTAGTCCACAAGCACACGAACAATGTTATCATCGTTCAATGATTGAAAAATTAATAAAATAAAATTATGTATTTTATTTTAAAAAAGATATATATGTCGTGAATATAATTATTATTTCATTTATATCATATATATTCCTTAAATTTATCCTTATCACTATCCATGTCAAGCGTTAGTTAAAAAAAATCACATCACTTCGTATAGGGCTAGCCTGCCATACACATGAGTGAAGTTATTTTATCCTCTATGGAATGGAAAGTTAAAAAAATGGTATTTACGACATAATGTACCCATATTTATATTTATTTTATAAATATCACATATATACTTTAGATACATCGTCATAAATAACTATGATAGGTGGTGATGGAAAAATAAATGAGATAGGTTCGTGAGGCAGTATTCTGTCGTACACATGAATGATGATTTCATAACCCATTTGATAGAAGTAGAGATGATTCTAGGTCATGAACATAACATAACAATTTCTTAGTATATTAATGATATTTTTTATATCAATATTTTTCAATATAAATTGAAGTAGGTGTAAAAAGAAGTAAAATAAAAACTCTCATTGAAAAATGTTACCTCCTCTTCAGCTAAACTCTGTAGGTATGAACAATGTAAATTCCCAGATTTTATTTATGAAATAAATAAGGACTATTGGACTGGGGTATAGATGTTTGGAAGATATTGTCTGTAGAAAAGGGTTTTGAAGGTGTGAAGAATATAAGAGGGGTGGCCTTTTATAAGTGAGGTGAGTGTATCGATTATAATTAATGAAAAAGGATGTATGCACGTTTTTTACTTGAAAAAAGGGTCAAAGTGGAATATTATAGATACTTAGAAATTATGGGGTCGATATATTTCCATAAAATATATTTTATACAATTTTTTATGTCATTTAAACCATGTCTTTTTAGTTTAACCCTTAGTAAATCTATTTTTACCTTAACCAAGGTAAATAATTGTTAGAGTTTTAATTATTCAATTTCGTAAAAAAAATTAACATTATTATATAGTTTAAATTATTTTGATTTCAAATATGGAATCCATTTTTCAAAATTCCATTCATATAAGGGTCACATTTTTATTTAAAATTAATCCCACATAAGTGATGAGAAATATAGTTTTCAAAGAGAAAATTGATGTACAGTGATTTTACATGTATTTTTATAATTTTCTAACTTAGTTTTAATTAATTAGTTTAACCAATCTTTATATTTTTAGTTTATTTTTCAGTTTTTTAATAGTTTAGATATTTTGATAATTTTTAGTTAATTTATATACATATATTAGTTATTTAGTATTTCTATTAGTTATATTAATTTTATATATTATATTTAACACTATATTTTTATTATTAGTTTCTCTAATTTTAGTTTAGTTTATTTTATTAATTTTTATTAGTATGTATATTTTAATTTGTATTTTATTTTATTTCATTATTTTTTTGTATTAATAAAATAGCATTTTTTATTTGTTATTATTATATTTAATAGTAGTATTATATTTAATTACATGTACATTAATATTTAAACACTATTATTATTATTATTATTATTATTATTTAGTATCTTACATTAAATATTTAGATAATTTTTTTTATTTTAATTTTAAATTTAGATTTAACATTGATTTTACATTTTTTTTGTTTTGATTTTTCCTCTCTCCAATCACCCCTCCCCACTAACCCTTTGACCAACTCCACCATTCCCACTTATCCCACCACACCACCTAATCCCACTACCTCTCACCAATCCCCACCCCTACCACTCTCTAATCCATTTTATCCCCACACCTCTCCCATCATTCTCACAAACTTTCTCCCATCCCCTTCTATCCCACCACCCCTTACCCGCTCATCCCCAGTGCCCAGCCCACCTAATTCCCCTCTCTCATGCCTTTGCTCCCCAACCGGCCTCTCTATTTTCTCCCACTCCACTACCCATTTTCCCTCGTTCGCCCCTCTTAGCTAGTGCCTACCAAATCACCCGCCGCCCCTCCCCAAACTATTCTACTCCCCTTCTATCTCGTCGCCTCATCCTTTCCTCCTTCACCCAACACCACTCCACCCACCCGCTTTCCCTGGCCAATCCCACGCCCCTAGACCCATGGACCCCATTCACTCCCCACTCCCCTTCCCCCTCCCTTCCCGGACACTTCACCGCGCAGTAAGCAGCTAGTAGCGATGACCCCTCCTCTCATCAGCACAATTTCTAGCGACCACCCCTCCCCCATTTTGGGAGCACAACAGTGGTTCTGACACATCATCAATGTGTGTGGTAGTTCGCTTGGGCTTCTAAAGATTGACGTCGCATGGTGATATCGAGCGCAGATCAGATTATATTTTTAGCGGTGTGGTGGTTTGATTCGAGTGTGGCATCAGTGACTCCACAGAGCGGAGTGATGATGATTATTTTGCGATCATTGACAGCATCTCGCATTGACCAAAACAATTACACGATCATGGTGATATCTTCTATTTATTACTTTATGTGTTGTGTCATTGTGATTTTTGGATAATTTCATTTGTGATTGAGTTGTGAAAAATGTGATGGTGAATGCATGTCTTTAATTTATTCATATGTTTGATTGGATTTTGAATTAATTTTAATTGGATGTTTAATTAATTAATAGTATCTGTGTTTAAATTAATTGTCATCTGGGCTCTACGATCATTCTTTTATGCCCATTCATGTGATACCTAATAAGTAATCAGGAACGGGAGTCATCAGAGAATTTATTTATCCGTAATTCGATCAAGTACATGAGAAAATTCTTATTAAAAAATATATTAATTGAAAAAACTAATATTTTGTGTGTGCGCTTCTTAAAACATGTGTGAGTGATACTAAATAAGTGATCTCATGTGAGAGAACCCAACGCAGGTAGATACTTCGACTTTGTGAGATACAGGTCTTTATATTTCACCATGTGATCGAGTGCTATAATGACGCGCAAATTATTCATCAGGATAGAGAACGAAATGACGAATAACTTGTGTAAACATTAAAATACTTTATAACATCATAGAATGAGACCAGATAGTATTGTTTTAAATATGTAATTGGTGATAATTGAATAAATAAATATTCAAATGTTGGAATTAAATAATAGACATTTCATGCACTTGAATAGACGTCATGACTCTGACACATCCATATCCAAAAATTTCATTCATATCTTAATTCACTTAGATAGTTTTAGTCAATTTAAATTGTCATTTTAAAAATAGTAATTTAGTTTTTAGAACATAGTTGTTAATCAAAAAATTAAAACCCATCTTAATGAAGATTCCTCTAAGAGAATATTTCTTATGTCTAATCACATTCTATCTGTGGTTCGACCCTACTCACCACTTCTATAGTAGTTGGTTGGATAATAAATATTTTAAATTTTCACACATTGCGATGCGTGTGCCAAATTTATGGCGCCGTTTCTAGGAAGAATAGTAGCATTAAATATTAATTTAAAAGTGTGATTTAGGAACAAAAATACGAAAACCAAAAAACCAAAAAAAAATAGTTTACTGCTTTGGGAATTTTTCGTTGCAGGATTTTTCAAAACACCGAGAGGCTTAGAATGACGTGGGCCACACCACACAGTTACAACAATTTCCCACCCTACCCACCAACATTGTAAGGTATGATGAATAATGATTCACCACACATGTCCTCTCTAGGTAATCATGTCTATTTTAATGATTATCATTCATGTCTGTGTTATGATATGTATTCTACTGCTAGTCTTTATCCCCCACTTGGTCATTTTCAAAGTCAATGCATTCCTAAAAATTTAGAACTTGATAACTCATGTAAAAACAAATGATTCAATAATTGAGAACATGTTGAAATCTGTTATCACTGAGATAGATAGGGTGTTTTAACTTCAAGATGAATGTAATGAAAAGTTACTTTCATCAACAAAAGATTTACAAAATCAAACAAAAGGTTTAGTAAATTCAATGAAATATTTATAAAGTCAAATGAAAAATTTCTGAAATCAAATGACTCAACTTGTTCAATTTTTTGCCTCACTGCCACTAGAGGATCTAATTCAGAACAATTTCTTTGAGGAAAGTGTTGTAGAGGTTCCATTTGAACAATATTCATGTCCGAATTCTGAAAATGAGATTGATCTCCCTTCCTTTCATCCAAGTGATTACTCTTATCCATCAGAATTTAATTCTTCCAATATAATCACATTTTAAGAATATGAGTGCTTATTCGTACACCCAGTTGAACATAATGGTCCCTCTGAAAATGTGATTTCAAGTCCTTTTGTGAGTTCCCAACCTGACCATCCCAAAGTGAAAAAGTACATGTTCAATGTCTATCAAATTTCACATTTTGTGGATATAGAGGACGTTGAACTTGGACCATTATTTACCACGATAGATTCAGAATTGAACCAGGAGACATTGGACTTCCACATTCTAGAGGACATCACTTCAAATCATATCGAATCACCTCTTTCTGAAAATCATTGTGAGTCCAATACTATTTCTAAAATGGAGACTTCTAAAACATTTCTGGAGTCAGAGAATCAATCAGCATTGGTGGTAAAGAACACTCACAACTTTCTAGAAACAATGGATAAATGGTATTTCTTGGAGAATCCTGATTTTGTGGTGACACATGTGCCAACATAGAAATATGTTGAGGGTGGTAGAGAATAAAATTTAGAAAAAGATGTCATTCATTACACAATGGTGTCATCTGCTCCAATTGAGCTCACCCCGCTTGATTCATGCCTCGAGCATGTTTTGAGTTGGAAACTAGTGTATTTTCATGTGTCATTAGTTGGCTGTGAAAATGTATTTGGATACGTCCCTAACCCAGATACTGCATTCAACGATGTGATAGATATAATCCAACCAATGAAGGAGTCTGGTAACGGCACTTTTTCACCTGTGTATGTTCAAAGAGGTAATCTTCTTGATCTTTCCATTAACAAGATTTTCCCAAAATTCAATTATTCTGTAAGTCTTTCTTCAGGAGAGGTATATTAATTCCCTTGTGAGTTGGAATATAATCATTTCAATCCAAAAATTTATTTTCCTAACAAGATTCCATTGATAGATTTTGTAGCTTGTAGGATAAACTCATCGTCAATGAATGGATTCCACACTCCTATTGAAAAAGAAGCAGATGCATGGTTTACATTTCTGTTCGATCATGGTGGGGTTTAAACAACATCTAGAAGAATAATAATTAAACCTAGATCTCAATGGGAGGCAACCCATCATTTCTTTGATTTCATTTCACTGTATTTAATTTCATTTCATTAAGTTTTCTTTAAAAATAAAATAAAATAAAAAAGCATGCATTTACCACAATCTGTTTTCTCCTGTTGTAGTGGATTTAAATTCACCATACATATTTTTATCATACACATGATTTTGATTATGGTGTGACTTCTATGATATGAGGTGATTATGTGTTGTCAATGTGTAGGTTTTACATGTATACCGTTTCTTGAGCTTCATCAGATACAAACAGCCTCTCTGCGTCTATCTGCACTTACACAGGGAAGTATTTATTTTTTTCCATAAGTTATGCTTCCAAACACACCATAAAAAAACTAACATTCCTTTCATTGATGAACCCACATGAAAGCCACTGAATTTTTGTCGCAACACAGTCGCGGGCATACCACTTGTGTCCCTTGGAAGTTTGAGCACCCAATTCTTGTTTGGAATTCTTTTATTCCTGATCTCATAACTTAGGTGAATGCTGTTATTATTTCATGCTTCGAAAATGTTTTTCAAAAAAAAACATGTATATTTTTGAGACACTTATTTACACTCATGCTCATCTATGTTGTCCAGCATTATATATCCTTACCCGTGAGGACTCTAGACCATTTCACATCATCTCTTGTTTCTCTTTTCCTTGAGGGAATATCAACCATGTTATTTCTTCTTGAACTTGCCATGTTTTTTCATCAAAATGATTGGAATTTTTAAAGTTGCACTAAAATTATCAAGGCATCAGTTTGATTATTCAGCCTCGTTGACCCACTGAGCCACCAATATATTTTCTCCATTTTGTATCTGTTAGAATCCATGGAGAATCCTTTTTAGGGTATGCCAATAAGTAATACCCTTCCCTACCCATTTATTAAATTTTTTCAGGATAATTTTCAATCTAGGTGTGGGGAGATATTTTATTCATGGAGAGGGTCCTTTGAGGGGAAATGAGTCATTTTATGCACATGGATTGACATTATCTCATCTTGATCATATGAGTTATTTTTCACAGTAGCCACATTCATTACATATATTCTGATATTGCATTATAGAATCCTTTTGGTTCCAATAATGAGTACATCGGTGGTCATTATGCGGTAACCCTCAAATTTGGGGATACCTATAAAAGTGATGATTCATTACTCCAGGATCTAGGAAGTATTCTATATGACCTAATTTCATTGAGATGTTACAGCGTATACACTACTTTTGTACCAATATTTGGGATTATTGTCTGACATTTATTTCATGGGGTTTTACATTTGAAACTCAACTATATTTCCTGACCATTTTATTTTAGTGGGTTGTGTCTTAAAAAAAGAGAGAAAAAAGATCGAAACATCGGATTATTACATGCCTAGGGACAAGTGGTGTTTTAAGTGTGCGGGAGTAAGAGTTTGAGGCAGAAATTTGGATTAACATATTTCATGCATTCATTTCAAGATTCAACCCTCCTTTTTACCAAAAAGATGTCAATTTTTTTACCCACATTCCTACAACCTCAGAGACATTTAAACCTCATGTAAAGTCTTTGAGATTGGTGCATTTTTTTGATTTATGATAGTAGTGATGTGAAATTCATGGAAATCCTATGGTAAGCATGCATGTGTACGAGAATTGATCATGACTTTGATCAAATATTTTTTGAGCAATGAGAGTGATGGAAAGGTAGGTCACATGATAAATGAGTGCACATAATTTTTTTGAAAAGAATACAAGTGAAAGAAAAATTGTTCTTGAACATTGATGTTTTAAATTAACCATGATATTTTATGGGTAAAAGAGATTGAATTTTTTTGAACTTTTAATTTTGATGTTTTGATTTGTCTGTAGCCACTTGTGTTTTCTTTCTGATTGTTCTTCCCAGGAGAACAAATGTTTAAGTGTAGGGGATTCGTTGTACATGGATTTTACATGTATTTTTATAATTTTATAACTTAGTTTTAATTAATTAGTTTAACCAATTTTTATATTTTTAGTTTATTTTTTTAGTTTTGTATTAGATTAGATATTTTGATAATTTTTAGTTAACTTATATACTTATATTAGTAATTTATTTTTTATATTAATTATATTAATTTTATATATTATATTTAACACTATGTTATTATTATTAGGTTCTCTAATTTTAATTTAGTTTATTTTTTTAATTTTTATTAGTATGTATATTATAATTTGTATTTCATTTTTTTCATTATTTTTTTGTATGAATAAAATAGTAATTGTTATTAGTTTATTATTATATTTAATAGTATTATTATATTTAATTACCTATGAATTAATATTTAAATACTATTATTATTATTATTTATTATTATTATCTTACATTAAATATTTATATAATTATTTTTTATATGAATTTTAAATTTAGTTTTAAATTTGATTTTACATTTTTTTTTTTTTTGATTTTTTCTTTCTCCAATCACCCCTCCCCAATAAACCTTTGACCCACTCAACCGCTCCCTCTTATCCCTCCACGCCACCTAATTCCACTACCTCTCTCCAATGCCCACCCCTACCTCTCTCCAATCCATTTTATCCCCATGCCTCTCCCCTCTTTCCCAGGAACCTTCTCCCCTCCCCTTATATCACACCGCCCCCCTTAGCCACTCATCCCGAGCCCCCAACCCACCTAATTCCCCTATCTCATGCAACTTCTCCCTAATCGGCCTCCCTTTTTTCTCCCACTCCAGTAACCATTTTTTCCTATTCTCCCCTCTTATCCATCGCTTACCCAATCACCCACTACCCCTCCACTACCTATTTTACTCCACTTCTATCCCATCGCCCCATCCTCCCCTCCCACACCCGACGCCACTCCACTCACCTGCTTCCCCTGGCCTATTCTACACCCCCTGGACCCGCAGACCCCATTCATGCCCCGCTCCCCTCCCCCCTCACCTTCTCGGCCACTTCACCATGTAGCAGGAAACAAGTCGCGACAACCCCTATGCTGATCAGCACAATCAAGAGCGACCACCCCTCCTCCATTTTGGGAGTCCAGCGGTGGTTCGGACTCATCATCGACATGTGCGGTGGTTCTCTTGGTATTACGAAGATTGACATCACACGGTGAGACTGAGCATAGATCAGATCATATTTTCAGCGGCGTGGTGGTTTGATTTGTGTGTGGCATAAGCGATTTCACAGAGCAGAGTGATTATTATTATATTACGATTGTTGACGGTGTCTCACGGTGACCACAACAACGACACGAGCAAGGTGATATCATCTATTTATTATTTTATGTTTTATGTTGTCACGATTGTTGGATAATTTCATTTGTGTTGGATTTGTGACATATGTGATGGTGAATGCACGTCTTTAATTTGTTCCTATGTTTGGTTTACTTTTGAATTAATTTCAATTAGATTTTTATTTAATTAATTTTATATGCGTTTAAATTAATTGTCATTTGGGCTCTGTACACATTCTTTTATGCTCGTTCGTGTGATACCTAATAAGTAATCACAATATTGAGTTCATCAGAGAAATTATTTATCCAGAATTCGATCAAGAGCACGAGTAAATTCTGAATTAATAAATATATTAATTGAAAAAATTAATATTTTGTGTGTGTGCTTCTTCAAACTTGTGTGAGCTATACTGAATAACTTATCTCATGTGAGCAAACCCAACGCGGGTTTATAATTCGACTTTGTGATAAATAGGTCATCATATATCACCAAATGATCCAGTTCTATAATGACGTGTAAATTATTCATCAGGATAGAGAATGAAATGATGGATAATTTGTGTAAACATTAGAACACTGTCTAATATCAGAGAACGAGACCAGATAGTATTTTGATTAAATTTAGAATCAGGGATAATTGAATAAATAAATTTTCAAATGTGGAAATTAAATAATAGACATTTCATGCACTTGAACGGACGTCACAACTCTGAAACTTCCATCTCTGCCAATTTCATTCATAGATTAATTCACTTAGATAGTTTTAGTCAATTTAAATAGTCATTTTTAATATAGTAATTTATTTTTCAGAACTTAGTTGTTAATCACAAAATTAAAGTCCATCTGCCTGAATATTCCTCTAAGAGGATATTTCTAGTGTCTACTCACATTTTCTATGTGGTTCGAACCCACTCTCCACTTCTACATTAGTTTTTAGGATAATAAATATTGTAAATTTTCATACATTGCGACGAGTGTGCCAAAAATGTTAAAAATTTTACAAAGTTTTTATATAAAATTTTATTTTTAAAATGATTTAAATTGACTAAATTGGATTAATTGATATATAATTGAACTAATTTTACTTATAAACCTATTAAAAATTCAATTTATCTTTATTAATATTTTAAATGAAAAGACAATTTTCAATTAAAATTCAGTACGTTCCACAATTCAACGAAAAATGAACCATTAAAAAATATATATATAATTCACCCTAAGACCAATTTGTTATATTTTATTTCAATAAAGATTTTAATTTTATCAAATAAATTTTATAAGAGTTTTATAAAATTAATTTAATATTATGAAGATATAATGCGTCTGAACCATTATTTAGATAAAATATTATTTTTTAGAAAACATTTACGTTTCTTTTAAATAAACATTATATTATTTATAATAAATTTATTAGCATAATTTTCATAATTTAGATACTATTATTAACACATAAAAGTATAATGTTTTGGTTTTAATTGTATGTTATATTATGGTTCATTTTGACTTGGGGTAGCGTGTTCCACAAGCTACCAAAGAGATTAAATTAAAAGAAATCTATTTCATGGGGTATTTAAGCTCAATTGTACGTGTCTCATCCTCTATTAGATATAATGTAATTATTCTATAATTTATAGGTGTTAAAGTATAATATCATTCCATTTATATTCTTTCCATTGGATATTATGCAACCCTCACTTCTTATCAATTTCTTATGTTATTACAATTTTGAAGTAAGGGTCCTTTTTCTCTATATTTTAAATTCCTATTTACATCTCCAATTTTGAATATGTTTTAATTTATATTCTACTATTCCAATATTCTGATGAAATTAATGTAATTTCCATACATATGATATCATATACATGTGATGCCTTATTTACCTCACTATACACTCTTGATAAGAAATCATAATGCAAAAAAGTTCATATAGCCATAAAATCTATTATCCAAATCCATAAGTATACCGCTTATTTTTCATTTTATAGATTTTATATTTAAAATAAGTGGGATATTTAATTTAATTAGGGTTTTATGTAGCTTTTGAGCCTCTATCAGGTTCTAAGTGAATTGAACTCGATTTTGTTAGTAGTTCAACTTTTTTTCATTGCATGACGACCTAAATATCATTCCTTAAAAAAAATTTATATCTTTAATGTGTATTATAAATTTTTGACTTCATAAACATAATTATTAGGGGTGATATTTTTATGCATGGTTTCCTTTGTATCTTATCACTATAAGTACATGTGTAACCCTTCGGTCCAGACTGCTTGAATGACGCCCAAGTGGGGACATTGCATGAAATCATGAACACCTCACTACACACAAGAGGATTCCGACTAGTGGAAGGGTCCAAATATAATTGTATATAGATTATGTACTCTTATATAAGTCTTCATATTTTTTATCATATTCACAAAAAATTCAGTATTACCCATTCATATGGCGAACATCCGAAATATATGGATACATAAAACATGTATACTAATGGGCCGCATAGTCTAGAATATAAAGTTAGTAAATCTAACTATATGATGAAAAAATTTATAATAGATAAAAAACATGGAATAAAAATCATTATACATAAAAAATAACACATTATCTAGTACATTATAAATAAAAGATAAATATAAACTACATGGGACTTAGGCCTAGAACACATAATCATCTAGTCAAATCCTCATCCTCTATAACCTTCTTAACGTGTACCATGTGTCCATCTCTAAGAAATACCTATTCCCTAGGGTAATCCATTAAGTTATACACATTTACATCACAAACCATTACATTTATATTGGATGGGACCAGTCTAAAAACCCACTAAAAATAACCAAATGACAAAAAATTCTGATTGTTTTTTTGATCAAGGTGATGTACATGTAGTATATATAAAAAGTGACGTCAGTTTTGAAAAAAACCCAACTATAATTATAGAATAATGTCCCATAAAATATAAACATTGGGTCTTTATGTGTCATAAGAACCACCATAATCCCATAACATTCCTACATCAGTTAGTTTTGAATGTCTAGACTCATAATTGACCACCTAGTGGGTCTTTTACTACACCAAAAAAATACCCAATATCATACCCGCTTCATCCAGTGACCAAGTGTATTTTAGAACATCATAATACCTTGATAACCAAATAATCATCCATGGAAAAAACTAGTAGTCTCATTATCAAATATTGATTCATAGGTCCATGTCCTAGGAAATCCAAAACACATCCATATCCCACATAGAAGGTTTGGATCCCTTATCTAAATCCAAAGGAAAAAATAGAAAGAAATAAAAATCAAACATACATGCCACATGGAAGTGTAACATCCCTTTCCCTAATTCCATGAAACTCATTCAAGGAAATAAAAACCATTATTATATCTGAATCAATGGATATAAATTGTGGATTTCTAAACCAGTGATAGTCATGGTTACTATATCTATGGAACTGGTTCAAGGTATCCCATCTATCTCTTATACATCGTGGTGGTAATATTTTCAAATAATAATAATCTCTTATAACTCATCTAAAAAAGTTTTTCCATCTTCTCTAACCCATCTCACTCTAAAGAGGATGGCCTCCCATGTGTTGATATATCACCATCTCATCCTTGAAAAACATACACATTAAATTTAGATCATTTGGTGGAACTCACAATTACATACACCCATATCTTTTATACACCTACTCTTGGGATAAAATAGTACTTGGGATCCCACTAGGGTACCCAAGGTTATATAACTATATAGAAACCCTTTGTGATTTTCTAGATCTCGTTTCCAGATCCATGAAAAATCCTTAAAATTTGGTCACAACATCCCATGATACCCACTAGGTTCTTTTAGACCCATGTCTAACTATGATGGGGTTTGATGTATCTATCTTGGCTATCACGTCACTTTGATGCCAAAAAATTTATCAAATGGATACACACACAAAACACATAATCTTGGGTAAATATACATCAAAAGATGAATAGATAAAAATAAATGAGAATCATGAAAAGCACACTAGGTTTGAAAAAAATGGTTCTACCCTGACAAGGTCAAACAGACCAAAACCATATTAATCATTTAAATACAACATATTTTTATTACCAAATAAAAATTTTATTTTCAAACTTTTTTAAAAATACATTACTTTAAATATTACTCATGTTAATCCATTGTCCAAATATTATTCAAGAATTTATTCGAAACCTTATTTTCATTTTAATAATCCCATTTCTAGAACAATTTTCACAGATCATCATTTCCCATTAAATTTCATTTTGATCAAATCATTATTTTTAAAGTAAAACATTTAGAAAAAAGAATTATTTTCACTTTAAACCCCAAAACATCTACAAAACACACCATAAAGTGGGCCACTGACACTCATTTAAAATTGTCACCACCATAAAACCATTAAAATTTATATCTGGCCCATGTTAACTGTTTGGGTGATGGGGGCCCATCCCAATCTTATGGAAAAATCACATGTATTGTGAACTATAAATTTGATATAATAATTATGTCACACAAAAATATGATAACCAAATAATATTGATAGATTTTAATATAATGGAAACCCGCCTTTAACTTTGAGTTTTCATCCTTTATAATGAACTTCATCCCTCAACTCCCAAGATCACCAATGTCATACGAATCTATCTCCACCCATAACACAAAAAATAATTAATTAAAACACATTATAAATAATTGTATAATTAAATTTAATTAATTAATAATATTATATTTATCTTTTAAATTTAAAATAATGAAGGATGGAGACTAAAACCTCACCTAGTGGCTTTATTGTAGTAAAACAATAAGAAATGGCATGTGTAAGGTCTACATCAAGATCCAAAGATCAGTTTTGGAAATATATCTAAAACATAATTTATATTCAATAGAAAATTTAATTTAACTTAATTCAAAACTCATAATTTAATCCTTAATGAATCATATATCAAGGTTAACAATTATTGGAAGCTTGATTACATCATCTAGAGACCTCTTCTATGCACATCACATGAAACCCCAAATAAGAATGACGATTTCCACATTGATATGGTAAAAATTATCACAAATTCTAAACCAAATCATCCATAAATCAAATGGAAGTGAAGAAAAATAGGAATGGAGGACAGTAGTGGAAAAAACAAACCTTGAATCACAAAAAGTGTCACCTTAGAAAACCGTAAGTCGAAGAAATTTTAGTAGAAAGAAAATAGATACTCTTCTGGGCTGGACATTCATGAGTGTATAATAGACAAGTGTATGAGTCGATTTATTAAAAATGGGGGAAAGGTAAAACCCCCATTTTTTTACACCTGTGCTTCCAAAATTTTATGTACCATGACATACACCACACTGTGGTCCGCACCAATGAATCCCACAAGTGGCCCAGAACTACGACCTAGATTCTACATGTTCGTCATGGTGGATAGTTATCTATCCATTATACCACAAAACTATATATGATTTGGTGGAAATTACTTGTTTATTTATGCCACCCAAATCCAAAACGACCCAATAAATTCCCAAGGGCCCACCCCACATGGATATTTCCTACAAGTGGAACCCCTCAGACCTAGAATCATAATAAATCCAATACATGGGAATTTTCATTATCCATTTTTAATTTTAACTCCTTTCATGAACCATGAATAGCCTTGGAACCATGGTATTCATGTTAGGTATTTCACCACCCACCACGGGGTCCACCACAACATGGTCCCCATTGAGATGGTGCACCTTCAATTAAATATCACTTCTAGTCCACCAGACATTTCTTCGAAGCATACTAGAGAACCTAAAACACTCTACAAGACTATAAAGACATACAAAAAAACATCCTCAATATCATTGATCAATAAAAATACCAATCTGATTTCTAGTTCACAATGTGATCCCTCCACCAAAAATTGATATTTCCCCCAAAATTTATAACACAAAAAGAGCCAAGGTTTTTCTACCTCCCAACCATCGCACATATCATCCCTGAGAAGACCTAATGGACTATAATAATAAACATTTACCTATATAGGTTGTAAATTTATGGTCTAATAATTTTTTCCCTAGAATGATGAACGCACTTCTACAGTGCACCTCCATCAACTACAGCTGAATACACTTACTATCTTATATAATCTTAGTTTCACCATAGAATCACCTCAAATATGTTTAAAATATTTTTTCTAACATAATTTCCACTCTTATTTATCCGTTTACTCAATAAAGAACATGACCACCCCAATCAATGTATCAATGAATACCATAGTCATGGTATTTGAACTCCATACCATATCCTTGAACGATCCAAACAACCACACTGAAGTCTAGAACTGACATATAGTGTAATTACATGGTCGGATCCTCAAACAATCCATTCAACCAAAATACTTTACCCATAATAATCCATTCATCTATAATCTATCTCACTCTCAGCCCATGATATAAATATTCTAAATCAATACCCAACCGATTGAATCAGTCATTACTGCACCAGAATTCAAAAAAAATAGGTCTATCCACTGACCAAAATCCCACTACTGTAACAAACATCAACCAACCTATTTTATAAAGATCATGAACCTTCAAACAAAATGGTTATACATCCATGATAGATATCATGCTTCCCACCAAAGGATTATCCTTATCCTCCCTTCACAAAACTAAAACACTTGATTTGTACTAATTATATGTCATCCATTACTGAGAATATCGATGGGCATGATCACTCATATTATACTATAGAAATAACATCAGACACCTTCAACCAAGTGATAAGACAGATCTCAACCAAAATCATTCATCCCAAAGCACCAAAGATTAAATAATAGATTCATCCAGAGCTTACAATTCATCCCACAATAAGACTCAACTTAATGAGTCCAATTATATCTAATGGTTCTACCCAACATATTAACCAAATGTAGAAAACACTCCAATATATACAACTCATGAAATCATTAAAATGCCTTCCAAATATTCCAAACTGAAAAATCATCAAAGAACATGTTGGGATACTCATTGCCAAAATAAAATAACCCATCCCATAATCCCTCCATAAAAAACTGTCTCAAAATAGTTACACCACATCCATTGAACATACATTCTAATAGATAGAACTCTTCCAATAAAAAATTTGACAAAAATAAAACTTAGTATATATAGGAATCATATTCATTTTCATATTATCTTATGAAACTAGGTTGACACCCTCCAACTTCACTTGGTTATTTGTAAACACACAAAACCATTACTTCAAATATTTAATTCATGTATATGGGTCACTCTAGAAAAAAACAAAAAAAAATCATGAAGCCATGTTTTACATGACATAAGTTTCTTTATTTATAGAAATCCACTAAAATTGAAATACAATATCCAAAACATACCCATGTTTTCAAACATTCCCTTGGAATATAAATGTTATTTTATTAAAATATAGTGTCACCAAAATCCCTGAACATGCTAGCACTTTTTCTGAAAACCAATATCACATTGAAAATTCAATTTTTAATCAAATTCAATAAACCATTTTAAATTCAATTTTGAAATATTTTCATCGTATTTCCCATAACCATAAAATCCCAAAACATTCCAAAATTATAGGCATTCAATACAATTTCAAAACCACAACCATCCCAAAAAAATTCATTATAGAAGCCATGCATGAACAAGTAAGTGAAAAAAAATCACCCTAGCCACTAAAACCCATATATATCTATTAAACACTTGTAATATGTTCCAAAAAAATCATTATATTATAAGTTCTATCAATTATCAAGGTATTTTAATGAGGTAATATGTTTAATAAAAAATCATGTATGTGTGTGTATCATGCCATAAGAATGATAATATAATGATTTGTGTAAAATTCACTAGTTCTTAAAAAATACCTTGGATATGAATCATCCCAAGTCTCATCCATTCCACATTATAATTGTCATTTAAATTTAACACCACACATATCTTTGAGGGCTTAGTCTCAAACTGGACATAACTTGGTGACTTGGGTTTCGGTTAATGTCATTTTGAAAAAGCATGATCTAGATCTACATCATGTCTTCCAAAAACCTAACTCCACCTCTAAATACACATTCCAATCAAAAAATAGGAATTATACGACTTTGTAATGCTCTAAAACAGTCCTTCGAAATAAATATTGATAAGGGATGTTGTAAGAAATATGGCCCACCACTCCATGTGATAGTGGTTTTTGACTATGGATGAATGACTTTGATGTTCATAGAGTGATTATTCGCTCTGATATGAGGCTTGTGTTTCATGCTAAAATATACCAAAATTTCAGCATGACTCATCCATATAATGGATATCCCAAAAATCAATAAGAATAAAAATGGGGGCACAATCCCCTGTAGTCATGAATAAAAATAGTAAATATACTTATATGATGTAATAATATATAACAGAGTAGAAACATATAAACATGATATAATCGACTTCATATATAACAAATGAAACACTGTCAAGTTCAAGCTAAATAAAAAACGGTCATAAACTACACTAGTCTTCGACCTAACTCACATAATCATCATGTTGAATCCTTAGACATCATAACCTGATTAACTAATACCATGTGTCTGGATCCATGAAATACCTATTCCCTATGATAAAACATCACAGTCTAACCATGTAAAAAAAATCATGTCGTGTACATGGGTAGGGGTGATTCTAATGACCCAGTAGAAATCGTCAATGCTTTAATGATATTGAGTGTTGTTATGATTAAGGTAATGTGGATATAATACATTTAAAAAATATGGTCACTAGTGAAACACACCCTAATAGAATCATAATAAAAATGAACATCAATTATAATCTTTTGGATCTCAGGGTTCAAATAGACCACCTTAAACAATACATATATCGGATTCTAAAAGTGTTTGATATGTCTTCCCATAAGAAACCACCTAGGGGTTCCTAGTCCATCCTCAAAGCCAATAACTGATATAATACATGATTAAAAAAGTTATAAGAGTGTCTCTATGTAGAACTTAGAACCATTCCAACCAAATATGTGGCCCATGGAAAAACAGTAGTAAAATTATCACCAACTAATTACTAAGAGCATGAATTATTAAACCTAAACATATTAATAAGCTATATAGAATTGGTAAACCTCCTATCAAAATCCTAAAAACTCATGAAAGGTAATAAAAAACATACCTATGGACAAAATGTATTATCCCATCCACTCTCTTAATTACAAGGAACTCATCTTGATAAATCCAATCTGGTAACACATCCAAATATAAGGATCTCATCGAACTCATTCCAAACCAATGTTAGATTTGAATGATGGATACATGTAATTAGGCCAAGGAATCCCCTATATCTTACATATATCTCGATGGGTACTTCATCTTGCCCCAAGTTTCTTGTTATACTCATCTCAATGAGTTTGTCTATCATCTCTATCCCATCTCACATAAAATAGGTCCATCACTCAAGTATCAATCTATCACTATCTGATCTATGATAGGCTCACACATCAAATAAAGGTCTTAAGTTGGACCCATCAGTAACCAATACATATATCTTTCATGAACCCTCTATAGGTTCAACAAAGTACTAGGTCACCCACCAAGGTCCATGAGGTCACATCACTATATGGATATCCTACATTAATTCCCTAATCAAGATTCCATATATTCGGTCAAAACATACCCTCAGGTCATAATGTCCCTCAATACACATTGGGGTACTAAAAAATAATTTCCAACCTCTAAGGGGTCTATCTTATACATGTTACTAACAAATAATTTTGATACCAAATGTATGTTCTCTCATGGTAACACATGTTACATTATTCAATAACAAAAAAACCCAAGAAATCATAAAAATGAAGTATAGAAATTGTACAATATTTTAAAAAAGTGTGTCTCCTTCTTGAGGACAAATAGACTAAAATCATATTAATCTAAAGATTATAAATTATATTCTAAAAAAATGAAAATCCTATTTTTAAACATTTTAAAACTATTTTACATTCCATTTTACTCAATCAATTCCATTGGCCAGATCTTGATCAAGTTATCTTTAAAACATTATTTCTATTTTAAAATCCCATACCACCACCAATTTTAAAAAACACCATTACCATTATAATACCTTTTTGATGATATAATTATTTTTATAATAACATGTTAAAAATGAAATCATATTTTCTTTGAAACCCAACATATGCCACCAATAATTCTGTATGGAGGTCAACTTACACTCATTCCACCATGTCACCACTATCAAACTGTTAAGCATGTTTTTTTGTCTATGATTACTATTAGGATAATGTGACCCTATCCCAATGTTATTATGAAATAACATAGATAATGAAATATTAAAACATATATAATAATTATGGCACATGAACATAATATCACCAAATAACCAAGAGTCCTAGTAATGTAAAGCACAATAACCTTAAACATAGATTTTCCATCTTTTGAAATGAATTATGACCATCATTTTCTATACTCACATGAGCCACATTTATTTATCTCTATCTATAATATCAATAAAAATTAATTAAAAGTTATAATTAACTATAAAATACAATTAAATAATTATTCTAATTATAATAAATTTTATAATTTTAAGAAATCAAAAATCCTAAAACCTTACATGTTGACCTTGTTTCACAAAAAATGATGACTAACCTCATAGAGAAGGCCTATGAATTGATCCCAAGTTCAATATACGAAAATTCTAAACAATAAGCACTAAATCAATAAGAAATATAATTTAATTTAAACTAAAAATTTAAAAATTGATCTACACTGCAACACAACTAATAATGAACAATGATTGGAAGATTGATTTCATCCACTCAGAACATCCTCTATTATCCATACATGAAGCCCCCATGAAGTGGGATTATTTCCACCGTGATCCTAGTAAAATAATATCAAGCCCTGAAGCAAAAGATCCTAAAATCATGTAAAAATTAATTAAATGGTAACTAAATGAAAAGAAAGAAGAAACATACATTGAATTGATAAAAAAAATCACTTAAGAACAACGAAAATCGAAAGGGGTGAATGGGAATGTATAGAGAGACCCTCTTAGTTAGGATACACATGAGGGAATAAGTGAAAATAGGGTTTTCTCCCTTTACAACAAAAGGTGGGAAAATATCCTCCCATCATTTTTACACATGGGGAGCCAAAATGGAATGAACTAAAGCTAACACCACATAATGGCTCGTGCCTAGGTATCCCCTGAGGGTCCTAGGAATTCCCAATGATATGTCCAAGATCCTCCCTACTAACCATTTTTTATTGATATCTCCCACTCATGACATGTCGAGCTCTAGGATGTGGTGGAGATCCCTTGGATGTTTTGGACACACGATGCCCAAACTACCTGTGTAACTCCTAACGGACAAGACCTCTTGGTCATTTCACATAGGTGGTTTCCCTCACAACATATTTATCAAAAAACAGTGCCATACAATTTACTAAGGGAAATTATTTATATGTATGCCCCTCATACCAAAGAACAAAATGACAAGATCGTTAAATCATTTTTATCCTATGAAATGTTATTTGGGTTTCATATATGTAAATCTGTGAATCAGATATTAATTTTTAAATATATTTCAATAACCATTGAAAATAATTAATTTATTAATATTAAAATAAAAATAAGAAGATAATTTCTCATAGAGAGGAAAATTTGATAAGTAAATTTGGTAGCCTGACCGGTATATAATATGGTTTTATAAAAGTGTAAAATGAGAGGGGTAAAGGGTATCATATTAATAAAATAATCTTATTACAAAAGAGTTATGATATAATTTTTACAAAATAAGATTTTTTGGAATTTATAATACATTCCACATGAAAGGGAACTTGATTAGAAAAGAGGAATGGAGATTTCCCTTACATTAAAGAGTTATTCCTAAAAATTGAGTATAAAACCATGGTAGATTGAGGGAAACATGGGGGGATTAATTTTGAGAAAAAAATGACAATATATCATGGAGGATGGATTAGTATTGAATAAGAATACTGAAATGGGAGGGTAATTTTAGAAATTGTGGATGAATTGTTTAATAATTTCCAAATTTAGGTCTTGGAAATCTAGGTTGTGGGAAATGAAAAACCAATGGATTAACCATATTTTATTATCATGGTTTTAGAAATTTGGGTATAATTTTATTATATTTTAATCTATAAGAACAAAAAACCAATTTTTATTACTTTATTGGTAGGTAAAATTAAATATTTCACAAATTAATGTTTTTAAAAAATAAATTTTCTTTTTTTTTTGACTTTGGAAAGTCATAAGTAGTTTGAAAATTTTATTAAATTTTATTTAAAAAATTAATATTAATAAAATATAATGTTTTAGGTAGTTTATTGTATTTAATTAATTATTAAATCATTATAACATACATATTAATTCATAAAATATGTCAAAAAGAAAAAACTATATTTTTTTACTATTCATGAAAAATAATGTATTTTATATAATTATTTTAAATTCAACTTAACATAATTTTAAAATTTTTATTTAAAATATAATTTTTATCGTTCGATAATAATTCACTAAATATAGTAATTTTAACATTTAAATATAAAAATATTTATTTATTTAAAATTTTCAGTTTTTAAGGCACAATAAAGTTTTTAACACTTACCAAAACATTCTTATGCAGTTATAAAATTATTTGATCATTTATATTTTGGTGATAGTGTTTTAAAATACTGTTCAATTATAAAATATTATTTATAATACTTGATTTTATTATAAAATTTTAAATATTTTCTAGAAAAATAAACTTGTGTTTCGTTTTCTTCCAAAAAACACTTTGTCAAATTCATCTCAATTAAACTTATATTTAAGAAAAAATATTCATAAAAAGGTATTGAATGAATTTACATTTTATTTATTAAAATGAATTACACTTTATGAAACTAATACTTGGACAAGTAACCCTTATTAACCCTACTTATTCCCAAAGGGTGAGGTGTGTGATAGTTGTAGTTTCTTGGGCTAGCTCAGATAACATCGTCTAAGTGGTAATCTCTACTAACTTGAACTTCACCCATAAGAAATTTCACTCATGTTTCACTTATTGAAGCTCTGTATGGGCTTTGTCAAGTTTGAACCCCAAATAGGCTACCTCCCACCCATGTTCAGAAAAATGGGCATCAAAATACATAATCTACTATTCATGGTCATAAATTCTTTTTTCTGTATCAATCATAATTTTTCATTACTACTTATGGAAAATAAATATAGTGGTAACATTATCAACCAAGGTTATAGTTTTCAATGGTCATATTGACCACCTATAATATAATTATTTAATCCCAATGGTCACATTTCCCTTTATATGTTATAAATAACACCTCATAATTTCACTAAAAATTCATTATAATTTTTCTTTTAGGTTATATTTTTATTTAATAATATGTATATTGGTTTACTATTATTTATTTTATTTATATATAATTTTTAGTAGGGTATATGATTCTAATAGATTGGGTTTATCCTTATTTTTATATTTTAGCTTTTTTATTTTATATTTTTTATCTAGTTGTAATGTTTAGAGTTTTAATTTCTTTCATCTCATACCAATGTAATGATAATTGTTAATGATGTAAACTTTTTATTAGTTTATTTTTATTTTAAATATGTATGATATTATATAATATTTAATAAAAATTTATTTAGGAAACAAATATATTTTAAAATTTATGGTTTCATACATTCTTCCCCCCTTAAGTAATTTCATCCTTGAAATTTTGAATCATTCTCTCGGTTGAGAAATGGTGAGGGTACTTATGTATCAATGTCTCCTCTGGTTCCCATGATGGTTATTCATATTTACTGTTCCTCTATAACACTTTCATGAGGATGGTAGTATTCTTTCATAGAACCTTGTCTCTACGATCCATGATCTCCATCAGCTTCTCCTCATAAGAGAGGTCATGTTCTGATTCAACCAACTCTGGATTAAGTACAACTGAGTGATCAGGTTTGTATGTCCCCAAGAGAGATACTTAGAATACATCATTTACTTGAGAAATAATTGGTGTAAGTGCTCCCTAATATTGTACTACTCCTATGAGATGAAGGACTTAAAAGGGACCAATGTATTGAAGGCTAAGAATCCCTTTCTTTCCAAATATTATAATACTCTTCCTTGGTGATATATAAATGAAATATTTTCATCCAAAATCAATCTCCAATTCCCTTGAATGATTATCAGCATAGACCTTCCGCTGACTCTAAGTATCCTTTATATGTTTTTGGATGCCTTGAAACTTTTCTGGTATCTTTTTCACAATATCGGTCCCAAGTAGCTTTCTCTCACCAACATTGTCCCCACATGTAAGAGTTCTACATTGATTCCCAAATTGTAACACCCTAATATTTTATGAGAAGTTTATTTTTTTATGTCTTATTTTATATAGAACATCAAAGGAATCTTTCACTTCACACAACACTAGCTTGGCTTGCGTTATACGCAAAAGCAACCTTCCTCGATAGCGTGTATTGTACGTAATATCGAGTTTCACTAAAAAACAATATGTTATCAAAATATTATATAAACTAGCCATTATGAATAGTATTAACTAAATTTAGAATTTTATAACATTATTATTCATCTTAACCATTTTCTAGAACACGGTATGAGAACAAAATAAATCTTTCGGGTAAAATAAGTATTTTTCAAAAAAATGTAGTTTTACCGCCTTTTGAGGGCACACCCACCATAAATCTAGTTTTTGACATGTTTATAAGTTAAATGTGACAAAATAAAATTCTTATTTGGAATCGTGATATAAAAATTTACTTTGGATAAATTTTTCATATTATTCTGATAACTTTCATATTTTAATGAATTGTAAAAACAAGCTATATTTTAATTAAAAACAACTTTTTTCATCACAATAATTTATATGGTCAAATAATAATATTGAATAGTTTTAAAGTATAAATAGAATATATTTTTACCATTTAATATAATTTATGTCATTACCATTATTTTTACATTGAATTCATATGTAAAAACATTTCAATCTTTGGGAATGTTTTAACTTTTAAAATCCATTTTCATAACAACATGATTAATTTTAAATTATTTAGTGCAAATTCTATGTTTTTAATTTTTAAAAATGGATTCCATATTTGAATTCAGTGGGTCTAAATTAGGTTAATAGGTTACTTTTATTTTTTTGATATTAAGAATAGTAACTATGGTAATTTTTATTTACTACAGTTAAAGGTAAATCTGGTAATTAAGGGTAAAAATAAGATTATAAAGTTACCCTAAAACATTCCAAAATCCTATTGGATGAATAAAAGTCGAACCATATCACCAAAGGGTCAGACGAGATTCATTTCATGGACTTTTGACCATGAAATAATATAATTATTATTAAAACCAAAGAAAATGACAACATGTCACTCTCTTCATTTGGTGTTCATCATTCCCCTCATCTTAAAGAACTAATTTTTGACCCTAGACACTTTATTTATTTTTTCCAAGCCATGTATAATGTGCTATGAACTGTGTAATGCACTTATCCAAAGTGTAAAAAGGGCTTATAGTAAACAGAAACGCACCCAGAATCTAGGGTCTTAGAGACTCACAGTGGGATCCCAGATGCCCAAACTACTCCAATTTCAAAAGATTTATATAAAAACCATTTACATTGGCTCATTAAGGTGTTTAATTTAAGTAAATAACAATTAATTCGGTCCCTTATGATCAATTAAAACTTCCATCTCTAAGGGTTATGATCATAATTCCATTAAAATGGTACCCATATTACTCTCAATAATATACTCTAAACTAAATTTACATTAAATCACTATGCAAGACCACTCAGCAATCATCCAACCACATTAATTTCAGATTCAAAACAAATATTAACTTCCAGTAAGTTACTTGTCCTAAGTCCATACCCATTTGAATAGAATGTAAAACCTAAAATTATGCAAGAATTTTAAAAAAATCCATTTTTGACAAGAAATTTTAAATTGCAGTGGGAAATGATGGGATTTCAATTCAGCACAATTTAGCACAGTCAAGAATTAAACCACTCCCCCATGCATAAAACCCAAATTTGTCCCCAAAGATGACTTTCAAAGTGGAGAAGAACAATTAAACAATTAAAGTTCAAAGCAGATTTTCAATTAAGTAGATATATAACATGTATAACTGTTAAATTAAAGTTCATAAATATTGTCCACCATAAGGAATAAATTAACAGTATGCTCATTAAAAAGTACAAACATTAACATTTAATTCCAGTGACAAATATTTTCAATATTGCTCAAAAGTAGTATATAAGGTGTAGGTGCACAATTAATTGGGTTTAATCATCATAACAAAGCATGATTCAAATGGGTGTTCAATATATAAGAAAGATGCATGCTAAAAAACTATAGGCTAATCGGTTCTAATGAAAAACACAACTACCAGCAAGCATGTACCCCCCCCCCCACACACTTAATTTCATGTAGTGAATGGATTTTGAAAAATGATTTTCATTTCACAGAAATTGTAAAGACCTAGAATTCCCTTGGAATTTTTTTTAATACATAGAAATATTACGAGTCCGCAGTTGCTAATGGCGCTTGATTCTGAGGCCCGGTGTGCCCAGAATCAATTTTTGAAGTTTTGTTCGGGTACATTCAGTAAACATATGAGTGGGTTTTTATAACTTTGGAACCGGTGATTGCTTAGTGAGACCTTCACCACAGTTGCGTTCTGACATGGATAAAAGATAGTATTCGGGGTTTTAAATTATGTTGAATAAAAAAATAAAGTGTTAACTTTTTTTTTATTGGTGGTGGTTAAAACCACCAAGTGGTGGTTGGAGGTGAGGGCCACCACACCATAACCTCCCATGAAAGGTTATGATGGTGGGGCCAACCCTCACATAACCTCCCTTGGGATGATAATTGTGGCGGGGAGCACCCGAGCATAACCTCTCCATTAAATTATATGGGTGGGGACCACCTGACCCCTATTAATGGAGGAGGATAAAACATCTCATCTCTCCCTCATTAATGAGGGAGAGCCTCTTGACTTTCCCCATAAATGTGCCAACCGTCTTAATTAATGAATTGAAATCATTCAATTTAATTAATTCTAACCATTTGAATTCCTTTGAATTCATGTCAACAAATATAATAATAGACGACCTATTATTATTTTGTTGGCATTCTCCTTTGGTGGAAGTTGAGAGCTTGGGAGGATTAAAATTCTCCCAACTAAGAATGCTCCTCCCAATGAAGAACGCGAAGAACGCTGGATTTTTTCTTCGACTTCTTCCTCGAACGTCTTCTTCCTTATTATAATGGAACAAGGAAAGAGAAGCATCATCCATGAAGAATGCCAACGTCATCCTCAGCTTCTTCTTTTCCGACGTCAATGGAACGACGCCCGCTTCCTGTGACTTCATCAATGACGAATGACAAGAAAGGATGGGGGATTTTTTGGTTTTATTCTTGTTTTCTGACGTTCTATTTATGGATTGTGAACATCTTGTTGTTATCATCATAAACGCGGAGTGTTCGGGCCAACCTAACATGGACCGACACTCTCCGTCGATTTCTTTGTGGTGTTTTTTGAAGCGGCAACATGGAATGGAAAAGAGGCGATGAAGACGAAGACAGTGAACAAAGGCCATGCCGCCCCCATGGCACCCCGACGTGCTACCTTCACCCTCACCTGCACCCCCGCACACTACCCGCGCCCCGCCGGCATGCTGTCGCACCTCGCCTGCCCCCTGCACGCGCCCCACCTGCGCCCCACCTGCATCCCCAGCGCCTCACCGGTGCATGACCCGGCCTGCCCAGCGCCCCCTGGCATGCTGCCCGGCACCCCTAGGCTCGCTACCCGGAGCCCCCCTGGTGCACTGCCCAGTCGGCCTGATGCCCCCCGGTGCGCTGCCCGGCCAGCCTGGAGTCCCCTGGTGCGCTTCCCGGCCAGCCTGGCACCCCCCCTCCCCCTCGGAACATTATCACGCTACCCCGGCCCACTGCCCATGTACTAGTGCGCTCCCCGCACCCTCTGTGGCCTGCCCGGCCCCCACTGGCGGTCTGCCCGGGGCCCGACGGCCTGCTGCAACCTGCCCGGTGCATCCGTGGCCTGCCCGGTGACCAGCCGGCCTAGCCGCGCCTGTCATGGCCTACCTACTAGCCTCCTGGACACCGGAATCCAGAGCCGACTGGAAGCGTCCCCCACAGTGTTTCTGGCCGAACCGGCCTGGTCTCCCGGGCCGAGTTACCGAGCCGCCTACGTGGCGACTATCAGGCTGAATCGCCCTAGTGGTCCGCTGAACCGGGCCCCGCGGTCCAGGTTAAAACATAGTGGGCTGACCCACCTAATGGTCCGGGTCAGACCCAGTAAGTCTGACCAGGTCGACCCAGATGGGGTTGGGCTGCGTTGGCCTGACCGGGTCTGACTGGACCCAGGCCCATTACTGACCCATTAACTTCTTGGGCTATATCTTTGGCACCAGATATATTTTTGACGAACCATCAGTGGCGCCGGTATTCTTGGAGCATATCCGTCCCTTCGAGATTGCCCCACAAGAGTTTAGGGTATATTTAAGATATGGTCAGGTTTGTTTGTACACGAAACCAACCAGGCCCCCGGGACTAAAAGGCTAATAACTCATAGATCGGGCCTCTGATTGACACACCGTCTGTCTTGTTGAGACCCCTATGACATGGTGGTCCTTTGAAATACATCTACGTGAGACCTCGTGACACTTGGCATATCGACCAGTAGCTCATGTAGTGGAACCTCCTGGAGATGAGCAGATGGAGCACGGAGACCTAGTAGCTATAGACCCGACAACTGCTTGACCGATTCGGCTCATAGTGACTCGACTAGCCTAGTGGAAAGTGCGCCCAGTTTGGTGGAGTACCCATGGCGGTCTGAGTGCCTGGTTTGGCAGCAGACCAATGGTACTCGACAGGAGGAGTACCTCTCTAGGCTATAGGGGGAGCTCATGGTTTGGCGACAGACCCACAATGGACGGAGTGCCCGGTTCACCAACAGACCTGCGGTACTCGAGAGGAGGAGTACCTTAGCAGTATAAGATTAGTGAGAATCACCTTGGTGTCATGACAGGACCACTCTACTCGACAGAGGAGGAGTTCTCTAGCAGCCGTGGATTCGATAATGAAAAATCCCGGTTTGAGCTGAGTCATTGACCTTTGTGTTTTCCTCATGATTGAGATGGGTTACTTGATAACGTAGATATGTGTATGGGAATATACCTAAGTAATAGTTATCCATTTATTTCATACTTTGTTTTTATCCTTGTTGGATATTATGAGTCCTTGAAGGTCTTGGGGTCCCTACTAAGTATCGTTATACTCACCCCTATAGAGGTTATGCCCGCACCTTGTTGTGTTGGATGTAGACAACAGACAACGCTAATGGAGGCCAAGAGCACCAGGACCGGACGGTACATAGAGGTGGACCTTACGATGTTTCAGTACACGGTGGAGTCTGACAGGCGTGGGGTGCTGGGGAGGCCATATATACCTACCCTTTAGGTAAGAACCCCCGAGGATGATCCTGGAGATGCTTTCACCTTTAAGTTGTTTGTCCCTTTTTCAGTTGTACTTGTTTTCAGTTGTATTTGTACTTTACTGTTGGGCTTGTATTATTTCCCCCTTTACTTTCGGTACTCTTGTTATACAGTTTTTCTTAGTTTTTACTTCCTCTTGTACTCTAGTTGTGTGTGTTTACGATTTATAAAGGAAATGCCTTCTTAGTTTTAGGGAATTACGCCATTGGTGCTACTCGCCAACCCATGGCATATGGAAGGGGGGCTTGGGGTAGTCACGATACGGGTCCCTGGGGGAAGGTCGTGAAAAATGGGTATCAAATTATGTCGGTTCTATGGTAGAACTTAGGTCTCAGAAATTTATTTCTGTGAAGCAATAGTGATTAGGGTACTAAGTGTAGTTTTTAGTTCAGGGTGTCCAGTGTTGGTGCGGGTGGCCAACGTATCCATACACCGTGACCCTGACTTCTGATTTCTGACTTAGTGCACACAAAAACAGATTGTGTGTGTGTTTTCATAAGTTCCATTTAAGTCATATCAAAAAAAGTCAGGTCACCAGGTATAGTCTTTGACCATGTTTCGTCTGTTTTTTTTAGGATGCCTCCATGCAGATGACCAGCTAGAGCCCTGAGAGTTGTACGTACTGACACCCCGTCGAGAGACGATGCCTCAGTACAGGGCCCTCTTCCAGTTGAGGCACCATCTGAGGCACCAACGGTACTACTCCCCATTGGGCCACCGATTCCACCAGCCCTAGCAGCAGAGAGTGCACACCGCTTGAGCGTGATGCATGAGTTCCAATGCCAGAGGCCACCCAGGATCAGGGGAGAGACATACCCATAGGTGGATGAGGATTGTCAAGAGGCTGTGGGGAGAGTCTTTATGCTAGTAGGGACACTAGCCGACTTCATAGTGATCCTTGCTGCCGACCTACTTCAGGCAGCAGCAGGCAGATGGTGGAGCCTGATGCTTCAGATACATGACGAGGCGCCACTTCTATGGGCAGACTTCGAAAGCCTGTTTTGGGTGGAGTTTATTTCAATGACCCTATGAGCGGTGCGGATACAGGAGCCACTTCATCTACAACAGGGTAGCATGATGGTGGTGCAGTACTCAACGTGGCTCACCGACCTCTCGCACTACTCAAATGATATGGTACTGGACCTATTCTTTAGGGCCAAGACCTTTGAGCTGGGGCTCAGGTGAGATATCAGAGATTTAGTTGTCTCCCACAGCATCCCATCATTGACAGGGGTGTTAGATAGATCCCTCCTAGGGGAGTGTTTCCTTGCTGAGTAGTCTCCAGCAGCGGGACCCACTACTATTCAACATGCAGTGAAGTCTTCTAGAACTGGTAGTAGACAGATGTCTCATAAGTCCAAGACGACCAGACCTACAGGTGGTCTACTACACAACTCGGGATCAGTTGTGTGGGGCACCCATAGTAGATAAAGCGCAAGAAACACTAGGAGTGGGCAGTGTTTCTCCTATGGCGGGTTGGGTCACATGGCTCGTGACTGTCCGACCCACTGCTTTGATGATCAGCAGACAATTGAAGGGCCTCTCAGGCAGAGGCAGAGGTTCGATCGTGGCGGTCCGCAGGGTAGAGGCAGACGTGGTAGGAGAGCTAGTCGAGCAGCTGGCGGTGGAAGAAGTTACGAGGTGTTACCACCACCACCTCTAGGAGATCCACCCCAACCATAGGGAGCGGGTGGATAGGGTAGAGCACAGCTTCAAGAAGCTGAAGCATATGACCATGGAGCTCTAGAAGCAGGTGGAAATGAGCGGGACTAGTTCTAGGCATAGAGGCCTTTTCTCTTGAAGCTTCTAGATTCATTGATGTCTTTGTTTGTGGTTTCTTTGTTTCTTTGTACTTTGACCTGTAGTAATAAAAGACACTTTTCCTTGTGATGTTTTCTTTTTTGCCTTATTGTGTGGCTAAAACTAAGAAGTTCCAGTTAAAATCAATGACTTGACCCTCACTTTCAAGACTCTTACTGGAGGAGATCCAGTGACTACACACTAATGCCGACAGTCTGACTCGACCTTTAAGGGAGAGAGTAATGGTTGGATCTCTTGGTAGTAGCACCAAGGCCTTACGACGTCATCCATGGCATGAATTAGTACCGTTCATGTCCGGATTGACTGTACTAGACAATGTACATGGTTCATCACATGGATGAGACCGGATTTCTCTTATCAGCAAAGGAGAAATCATAGCAGATTTTGTAGAATGTAGGCGAAGAAGGGTGTAGTAGAGTTCTTTACAATTGTTTGGTCTCACCAAATGTTCTTTGGGAGAACGTTTTACCATGTACTCGGCTTACAAGAGTATCAGGTATATCT
This sequence comes from Viscum album, assembly GCA_963277665.1. Classification (NCBI taxonomy): domain Eukaryota; kingdom Viridiplantae; phylum Streptophyta; class Magnoliopsida; order Santalales; family Viscaceae; genus Viscum; species Viscum album. The sequence continues at coordinate 1,236,645,132 of OY728137.1, read as the reverse complement.
TCTCTCAGAAGGACCTGAACCTGAGATAGCGGCGATGGATTGAGTTCTTCCAGGACATTGACTTTGAGATAGTTTAGACTCTTGGGAAGGGGAACATTGTAGAAGATGTGCTTAGCAGGAGATCATATATTCATCTACTAGGAGAGGCGACAGAGTAGTTGGCTACCTTGAAGATATCCTTTGTAGATAGGGATGGAGCAGCCTATCTACAGTATCTTACAGTCACTCCCCCACTTTTTCAGCTAGTCAGGGAGGTGCAGCATGAGGACGCTGACTGCGAGACGTGACATGCTCAGATATCCACAGGGCAAGCACCTGATGGATTTTCTAAAGGTGGGGAGCACATCATACTCTTTAGAGGACATACCATTGTACCAGTTGCACTTCAGTAGGAAGTGTTAAGGGAGTTCAACACTTCCCCTCTAGCGGTACATTCGGGAGTGGCGAAGATGTAACAGGACCTTTGACGACAACACTGGTTTCTAGGTATGAAGAAGGCAGTAGCAGAGTTTGTCACATAGTACCTCAATTTTCAATAAGTGAAGGCGGAGCAGCAGGTTTCAGCAGGCTTGGTTCATCCCTTAGAGGTCCGAGAGTGGATGTGGGATGGGATGTCCATGGACTTCGTGTTGTGTTATCCACGTACATCCAGGAGTTACGACTCGTTTTGGGTGATTGTCGACCGACACATCAAGTTGGCCCACATCCTATCGATCAGAGATCAGGGCTCAGTTGAGAGCATGGTATGCCTCTATGTTCATGAGATAGTGCATTTACATGGATTACCTTTTTCTATTTTCTCCGACCGTGATGCACAGTTTAATTCCCGTCTACGGAAGGGGTTGTAGAAAGATTTTGGGACACAACATTGCTTGAGCACCGCCTTCCAGCCTCAGACTGATGGTTAGACTGAGCGGACTATCCAGGCCCTCAAGGACATGCTTCATTCTTGAGTCCTCAACTTCGGTCATAGTTGGGAGGATCTCATACCTTTGGTGGAGTTCTCCTACAACAACAGCTATCACTCCACCATCGGTATGGAACCTTTTGAGGCCTTGTATGGTCGACCTTGCAGATAACCAGTGTGCTGGACAGACCCAGGGGAGTCAGCATTAGTGGGGATAAAGACGGTATGGGCCACCACAGAAAAGGTCCAGATCATTCAAGAGTGGGTGAAGACTACACAGAGCAGACATAAGTCTTATACTAACAGGAGACAGAGACCTTTGGAGTTCGAGGATGGGGACCATGTCTTTTTACGGGTCTCATCTCAACGAGGTATATGGAGATTTGGAAGAGGTGACAAGTTGTCTCCATGTTTAATTAGACTTTTCTAGGTCCTCATCAGAGTAGGCGAGGTGGCTTACTTCTTTGATCTTCCACCTCAGCTAAACCAGGTGCACAACGTCTTCTACGTATCTCAACTGAGGAGATACGTGCACAAACCATCCCACATCATCGACCACGGGGAGTTGGACATTGATGATGATGAGACTTTCACAGAGGATCTAGTGGAGATTGAGGATTGGCAGGAGCGGGTCCTGCATGGACAGTCGATACCTCTGGTGCGCGTTCGATGGCATCATGGGAACCTCCAGGAGAGCACATGGGAGCGGGAGGCTCAGATGCATGCTAAGTACCCCATTAGTTCCCTTAGTGTGACTTGTAGCTTACGGGTATGTAAAGCACTAAGGTGGGGATAATGTAAAGACCCGGAATTCCCATTAATTTTTTTTAAGCATGGGAATTTTACTAGTCAGCAGTTTTTGAAGACGCTTGATTCTAAAGCCCGTTGTGCCCGGAATCAATATTTGAATTCTTGTTCGGGTATGTTTAGTAAACGTACGAGCGGGTTTTTGTAATTTTTCAATTAGTGCCCAGAATCAAATTTCAAGGGCATCGTTGAACTCAAAACATCGGTGATTTCTTAGGGTGACCTTCACCATAGTTCCATTTTGACATGGATGAAATATAGTTTTCAGGGTTTTAAATTAAGCTGAATAAAAAAAATAAAGGGTTAACTTTATTTTTTTATTGGTGGTGGTTAAATCCACCAAATGGTGGTTGGAGGTGGGGGCCACCACACCATAACCTCCCATGAGATGTTATGGTGGTGGGTCCCACCCGCACATAACCTCCCTTGGGAGGATAATCATTGTGGGGACCACCCAAGCATAACCTCCCCATTAAATAGCAGTGGTGGGGACCACCTGACCCCTATTAATGGAGGAGGATGAAACCTCTCAACTCTCCTTCATTAATGAAAGAGAGCCTCTTAACATTCCCCATAAATTTTCCAACTTTATTAATTAATTAATTGAACTCATTAAATTTAATTAATTCTAACCATTTGAATTCTTTTGAATTCATACCAACAAATATTACAATAGAAAACCTATTTTTATTTTGTTGGCATTCTCCTTTGGTGGAACTTGAGAGCTTGGGAGGATTAAAATTCTACCAACAAAGAACGCTCCTCCCAATGAAGAACGTGAAAAATGCCTAATTTCTTCTTCGACTTCTTCATTGGACATCTTCTTCCTTCTTCTACCCGAAGAAGGATAGGGAAGTGTCATCCATGAAGAACTCCGACATCATACTCGGCTTCTTCTTTTCTGATGTCAATGGAATGACGCCCGCTTATCGCGACATCGTCAATGTTGAATGACAAGAGAGGTATGGGGATTTTTGTTGGTTTTATTCTTGTTTTATGACATTCCATTTATGGATTGTGAACAACCAATTGTTATCATCATAATCCCGGTGAGTTCAGAAAAACCTCACATGGACCGACACTCTCCGTCAATTTCTTTTTGATGTTCTTCGAAGCGGCAACACGGCACGGAAAAGTGGCGACGACGACGAAGATGGAGAAAAAAGGCTGCACCGTCCCTGGGGCACCCAGACGCGCTACCTATGCCCTAGCCCGCACCCCGCGCACTACTTGCGCCCCGCAGGCGCCCTGCCCGCGGCCCCGACGCCTCGCTAGCGTGCTACCCGGCTTGCCCGATGCCCCCTGGCACGCAGCCCGGCCCACCAAGCACCCCCTTGGTGTGCTGCCCAGCCAGCGCGGCCCCCAGAGCACTGCCTCGCCTGCCTGGTGCACTGCCCGACCAGCCATACGTCACCCGGTGCGCTGCCCGGCCAGGCCGCCCCCTCCCCCCTGGTTCCCTAGTGTGCTGCCCAGGCCATAGCGCGCTGCTCCGGCGTGCTGCCTAGGCCCTCGGCGGCCTGCTCAACCCCTGCCCAGCGCCCCACGGCCTGCCACACCCTGCCTGGTGCATCTGCGGCCTGCCTGTTGCCCAGCCGGCCTACCCGTGCCCCGTGCAGCCGGCCTGATGCCCTCCCAGCCACTGGTCTCCGGAGCCGACCCTATGGCATCCCCCGTGGTGTCACTGGCCGAACTGACATGGTCTCCCGAGCCGAGTTATCGAGCTGCCTACATGGTGACTATCGGGCTGAATCGCCCTCGTGGTCTGATGGGTCGGGCCCAGTGGACCGCGTCAAAACATAGCAGGCTGACCCGCCCAATGGGTCGGGTCAGACCCAGCAAGTCTGACCAGGACAACCCAGACTGGGTTGGCCCAAGTCGGTCCAACTGGGTCGGACCGGACTCAGGCCCATTACTGACCCATTACCTTCGTGGGCCATATCTTTGGCACCGGACGTCCGTTTGATGAACCGTCAGTGGTGCCGGTATTCTTGGAGCATAGTCGTCCCTTCGAGAATTCCACACAAGAGTTTGGGGTATTTTTCAAATACGGTCAGGTTGGATCATACACGAAACCAAGCGGGCCCCCAAGACAAAAAGGCTAATAACTCACAAAACGAACGTCTGATTGACGCATCGTCTGTCGTGTTGAGACCCCTATGACATGGCGGTCATTTGAGAAACTTACACGTGAGACCTCGTGAAACTTGTAGTATCGACCATTATCTCGTGGATCAGAACCATCCAGAGATTAGAAGATGGAGTGCAGAGACCTAGTAGTTGTAGACTAGACGGCTGCTTGACCGATTCGACTCAGAGTGATTCGACTAGCCCAGTGGACGGACCGCCCACTTTGGCGGCAAAACCATGGTGGATAGAGTGCCTAGTTTGGCAGCAGACCTACGGTACTCGACAGGAGGAGTACCTCTGTAAGCTATAGGGGGAGCGCCTGGTTTGGCAACAGACCTACAACGGACGGAGTGCCCGGTTTGGCAGCAGACCTGTGATACTCGACATGAGTTGTATCTTAGTAGTCTAAGGGTTGTGAGAAGTGCCTTGATGTCGTGATTGGCCCACACTACTCAAAAGAGGAGGGTTTCTCCAGCATCCATGGTTTCGATAATGAAAAATCCTAGCTTGAGCTGAGTCATTGACCTTTGTTTTTTCCACATGATTGAGATGAGTTAATTGATAAATTAGGTATATATATGGGAATATACATAAGTAACAGTTATCCATTGATTTAATACTTTGTGGTTTATCCTTGTTGTATTCTATGAGACCATGAAGGTCTCGGGGTCCCTAGTAAGTATCGTTATACTCAACCCTGCACGGGCTATGCCCACACCTCATTGTGTTGGATGCAGACGACGGAGAGCACTGACAGAGGTCGAGGGCGCCAGGACAGGACGGTACCCGAAGGTGTGACCTTAAGACGTTTCGGTACACGGTGGTGTCTGACGGACGTGGAGTGCTGAGGAGGCCATCTATACATACCCTTAATTTAGGAACCCTAATGGAAAATCCAAGTGTTTCTTTCACCTTTCAGTTGTTTTTCCCTTTTCAGTTGTACTTGTTTTCAGTTGTATTTGTACTTCAATGTTGGGCTTGTATTCTGGCCCCCTTTACTTTCAGTACTCTTGTTATATAGTTTTTTCATAGTGTTTACTTTATCTTGTACTCTAGTTGTGTCTGTTTATGATTTATAAAGGAAATTCCTTCCCAGTTTTAGGGAATTACACCTTTGATGCTAGTCGCCAGCCCCTGGCCTATGGAATTTAGGCTTGGGGTAGTCATGATACAGGCACCAGGGGACGGGTCGTGACAGCAACAGGCACCTGAAGATTTCTTTTAATAAATTAAACTTAGTGACATGCAGCAAAAGTTTTTTTAATGCAATATATGTAGAAGATTTTCAGAAAATATATTGCTTAATTTCTATAACAAGAAGAAAAAATTTAGTGAGCAGAATTTTATTAGCAAAAACAGAAGCTGAAATAAATGGAAAATTATGAAATACTTCCCTGAGTATGTTCTTGCCCAATAATGATCATGGGAATTCCACACCTTTATTACACAAAAGTAGCATCCTAAAAACACAGATCATGAAAACCACAGATAAATAACCAGCATAGAAAATGCATATAAGAGGCAGCACAACATGACTTTATTCAAAGTAAAACAAGAACAGAAATAAAAGTAAACACAAAATAAAGAACTAGGGTTGACTCCCATGAAGCACAGAATTTAAAGTCTTCAGTTAGACTTTATTTAATTTCAATTTTTTATTGAAAAAAAAAAGAAAAACCATGGGTTGCCTCCCAGACAATGCCAAATTTAAATTCCCCAGCCTAACATAATTCAAGAATAGTTTTCTAGAATAGTAAAGGCAACCAAGCCCTTGGGATGTCCCTCAAAATAAAGTTTCAGTCTCTACCCATTGACTAACATGGGATTATTCTCTTTACCTACAATTTAAAAAACTCCATTATTCAGCACTCTCACTATAGTAAAATGTCTGGACCACATGGACTTCAACTTTCCATGACTGGTTTTAAGTCGAGAGTTAAAGAGGAGGACCTTCTGTCCATGTTTGAATTCTTTGGTTTGAATGCTATAATCATGAATGATTTTAGTCCTCTCTTTATAAATCCTTGAATTACCGTAACTCTCTCTCCTAATCTCATCAAGATCACTCTGTTCAAGTAATCTCCTCTCACCATCACTCTTAAAAACTATGTTTAGAACCTTAACTACCCAATAAGACTTATGTTACAACTCCACGGGTAAATGACAGAATTTCCGAAACAACAGACAGTAAGCAAACATACCTATTGGGATCTTGAAAGCACTTCTATATGCCCAAAAATCTTTATCTAACATAAGAGACCAGTCATTCCTAGAGTTTGACAAGGTTTTCTCAAGTATTTGTTTAAGTTCCCTATTTTAAATTTCCACCTTTCCACTGGACTATGGATGACAAGGAGTACCAGTATTATGACCACAACCATATTTCTCCATTAAATATTTAAGCTTATAGTTCTTAAAATCTATTCCATTATCAATGATAAAAGCTCTTAGGACTCGAAATCTTTTAAAGATATTATTATTGACAAATTTTAATACATAATTGGCTTGATTGTTGGGCAGTGCCACTGCCTCAACCCATTTTGAAACATAGTCTATGGCAACAAGTATATTCTCATTCCCATGAGATGATGGAAATGGACCCCTAAAATCTAAACCGCACACATCAAAAATTTAAACTTCTAGAATTTTTTTTGGTGTAACTCCTATTTCCTACCCACATTTCCTAGCCTCTAACATCTATCACAGCCAACCACAAATCTCCTAGAATCCATAAAATGTGTAGGCCAATAGATACCAGATTGTTAGACTTTCTGAGTTGTTCTCTCACCACCATGGTGACCTCTCCAAGGTGAAGAATGACAATTCTATAAGAGAGGCAACATCGCTTCCTCAGGTATACATCTCCTAAGAATACCATCATCACATCTCCTAAATAGCAAAGGATCATACCAAAGGTAATATTTATGTTCAGAAAAGAATTTTTTCATTGGTTATTTGATAGATTTTTGTGAAAAACACCTGCTGTCAGGAAGTTGGAAAAATATGAAAACCATGCAGATTTCCTGATAGAAACAGTAAGCATCTTTTCATCAAGAAAAAAAGAGTTACTCTCCCTGTGATCTTCATATTCGTATTGAGTAAGAGGAAGCCTAGAAAGGTAGTCAGCAACTAAATTTTCAGCTCCCTGATTACCCCTAATCTCTAAATCAAATTCTTGTAATAATAGAATCCCTCTAATCAGCCTGGGTTTAGTTTCTTTCTTAGACAGTAAATACTTTAAATCGAAATGATTAGTGAAAATGATGGCTTTTGAACCTAACAAGTACTATCTAAACTTCTCTAGAGAAAACACAATATCTAAAAATTATTTTTCAGTGGTGGTATAATTATTTTGGTTCTCATCTAGCAGTCTACTAGAATAATACACCACATGTAACTTCATATCTTTCCTCTGTCCAAGGAAAACACCAACAACCATGTCAATAGCATCATACATAAGTTTCAAAGGTAGTTTCCAATCAGGTGCAATGATGATAGGTGATGTAGTGAGTTTCTCTTTAGGCAGATTAAATGATTTCAAACAGTTCTCATCAAAATTGAAAGGTGCCTCCTTGACCAGCAACGAACATAATGGCATTGTTATTTTTTAAAAATCTTTTATGAATCTCCGTTAGAACCCTACATTCCCTAGGAAACATCTAACACCTTTCACATTTATAGAATGTGGTAGTGTTTTTAATAACATCAATCATAGCAGTATCAACTTCTAGGCCTCTCTTGGAGACTTTATAACCAAGAAAAATATGTTCTGTAACCATGAATTGACATTTCTCCTAATTAAGAACATGGATAGTTTCAATTCTTCATTCCAAGACTAATTAATGATTTCCAAGACAAGTATCAAAATTTATACCCACAATGGAAAAATCAACCATGAAAACTTCTATGATTCTTTCAATCATATCCAAAAATATAGCCATCATACACCTTTGAAAGGTGGTTGGAGCTCCACACAACCCAAAGTAAATCCTCTTGTAAGAAAATGTTCCAAAGGGGCATGTGAAAGTGGTATTTTACTGATCCTCTTGAGAAAAAGTAATCTGGTTGTAACCAGAATACCCATCCATAAAATAGAAAAACTCATTTCCTGCAAGCCTCTCAAGCATTTGGTCCAAAAAGGGCATTGGAAAATGGTCCTTCCTAGTGGCTGAATTAAGATTTTTATAATCTATAAAGACTCTCCATGTTGTGGTTTTTCTAAATTGGACTTCTTCATTTTTTTCATTTTTAACTAAAGTGAAACCTCCCTTCTTAGGGACAACCTGGACAGGGCTAACCCAAGCACTATCAGAAATGGGATATATCATTCCAGTGTCTAGCAGTTTAATCACCTCTTCTCTCACAACATCCTTCATGTTTGGATTCAATCTTCTTTAACACTCTACCCTTGGCTTATGGTCAGGTTCCATAGGAAGATTATGCATACAAAATGAGGTACTAATACCCTTGACATCAGCTATTGTCCAGCCTGTGGCTGATTGAAACCTTTTTCAAAACATTAAACAATCTTTCCTCTAGATTTTCATTCAGTTTAGTTGAAATAATGACAGGCAGAGTTGAATTATCAACCAGAAATGAATATTTAAGATGGCTAGGGATTTGATTTAGTTCCAGAATGGGTGGTTCTACACTAGGAAGAAGACTCTTAGGCCTAGAAGGTCCAATATCTTCAATATATAAATTGTAAGGAGTATTGAAATATGAATGATTTTCAATTTCATGCTTATATTCAGAAATAACAGTGTTACTGTCCAAAGTGGGCATCACACTATCCATATTTTCTATATCAAAATTCAAAAAATTTATCAAAGAAGAATCATCATGTTTTCTTATAATTTCTCCCTCTATATAATCAAAGAGTTCTGCAAGGTTGGTGTTAACAGAGACACCTTCAAATTCACTCAAAAAGAACCTATGTATAGAAATAGTGGACTCTTATATAGCTGAAACTGGACAGTTGTACAGTTCTAGAAAGTTCTCCAGATTAAGTGATTAAAAAGTATATTCAACTTCTAAAATAGATTCATAATGAATTTCAGCTTCACAATTATTTTCTTTAATAAAGGATTTATTTTCATATTTTTCAATATTTTTAGTTGAGTTATCACATTCTAAGGACTCTACCATTGAACAGTTTTCAGAAAAATTTGGTCCTTTAACATTTTTAAACACATTGAACTCTTCTTATTGTTCTCCAATTTTAAAAATAAGTTCACCCTTAGATACATCAATAACAGCACCACCTATGACCAAGAAGGTCCAACCCAAGATGATGGTACCCTCTTGATCACACTCCATATCCAAGACTAAATAGTCAGCAGGTAGAAATAGTTTCCCAACCCCAACTTTAAAATCATCTACCGTACCCACAGGATGAGTGAATGATCTATTAGATAACTGTAGTATGACTGTGGTGGGTTGAAGGTAACCCAACCTCAACTATTGAAATAGTGAGTATGGGAGAAGATTAATACTATCACCTAAATCAAACAAATAGTTCAGTTGATCAGAGTTTCCAAGTGTGAAAGGTAAGACAAAACTACCTGGGTCTTTCAGTTTAGGTGGAATTTTATTTTGGAGCACAACACTGCACTCTTCAGTGAGGCAGTAAGTAACAAATTCTTCTAGAGTTTTTCTGTTTGAAACAATTTTATTCAAAGATTTCAAGTAATATCGGATTTGAATTAAAGATTTAATGAAAGGAATGTTCACTTTATGTTTGTAAAGGAGACCAAGGAACTGAAGAAGTTCAGCCTTGGTGTTACTTTGAGGTTTTAGATTCTCCGGGAAAGGATGGGTGGGGAAAAAATTTTCACAATAGTAGTAATATCCCTTATCTCTTCATCGAACTTTTCTTTTCCTTTATTATTTTGATTTTTAGATGAAGTTTCAGCTTGAGTTTCAGATGAAAAATTCAGATTTTTATCATTTTCATGACTTTTCTATGAATTTTTAGCATGTGTGCAAAGCATATTTTTATTACCACATTGAAGAATATTGTCATTTTGGGCATTTTCATGGTCCTTTTTATCTATTTTTTGAGTATTAAACCCACTTCTAGTGAAAAAAACCATGGAATTCTCCCAAGGATTAAGCTTAGTGATACTTGTAAGTTTAGGTTTTTCACTGGATGAAAATTATTATGCAAGTTGACCTAATTGTCTTCCTATATTTTTCATTCTAACATTAGTTTTTATTTTATCAGACTCATATTGATTTTGATGTTTGGATAGCTAATTCATGTATATTTCTTCTTAATATTTGATTTTGTTTAAGATTAGATCATGATTTGAAGACATGTGATTATCATTGTTTCTTTATACATTTGAAGACTCACCCCAGTGTTGATTTTGAAAATTTGGTCTTGGATGATTAGAGTAATTAGGTGTAGTGGATTGTTTAATTAAGCCTTGATCTTTCCAGCACTGATTTGGATGGTTTCTATAGCCTTGATTATAATTATTTGAAAATGGATCATCTTTAGGAGGCATCCTAGGACCATATTTAACAAAGTTTGAGTTTTCTTGTTGTTGGGATGACATATCAAAATTAGGAAAAAAGTTCCCAGTATGCCCAAACATACCACACTGGACACACCGTTCTATTAAATATTGGTTGGTATTTCGACATCCTATTTGGTTAATAGTTTTTTTATAATTCTAGTTCATTAAATATTGATGTTGGTTGGTGATTTCAGCAAGTTGATCTTGAGTTTAATTCATTGAACCAGTGTTTGGTTAACGTTTCTATTGACTCTTTTCCTTCATGAATTTTTATGTTGTGAATTCAGTGCAAGATTATTAAATTTTTTTCTATGTTCTTCATCTGTTGTATCATTGAAATTACCCCCAGTAGCTTGGTCAACTAGAGTCTGTCTAGAGGAGGACAACCCTTTAAAGAATGTATCCATGAGAAGGTGATATGGGAGTTGATGATGGGAACACTGCCTAAGAAGATCCCGGAATCTATCCCAAGATCCATGAAAAGCTTCTCCATCCTCTTGATAAAAACTAGTGATTTTAGTTCTATGTTCACCTTTTAGTGTTTGAGGATAAAATTTCATAATGAAATAGTTATACACTTGATCCCGATTTTTTAAAATGTTCTCATCTAGACTCAGAAAATAGTTCCTAGCATTCCCTTTATTTAAAAAGGGAAAGACTATCATTCTTAGTTCATTCACTATGAGTCCTATAAGAGGTAATTGTTGCACAATTTTTTAGAAGTCTCTAATGAAGGAAAGAGAATCCTCATTAGAGAGTCCATTTAAAGAAGGCAACAGAGAAATGTGCGATTGTTTAAGTTCATAATTTCTGGCCCTAGGATTAATTCTGATGGATGATGGATTTCATAAAACCTGAGGAAGTTGGAACTCCCTCATCCTAGACCATTCAATTTCATCTATGATTTCTGGTTGATTTTGATAGTTGTTAGGTGCTGGAACTCTATTATTTAACTTTTCCACTTCAATTTTGTTCCTCTTTCTTAGAGAAATGAGTTGATTTTCTATTTCTAGTATCGGTGGCTCTAAACTAATAGTAGAGTGTCTTGTGATCATACAAATAGAAATATACAGTACTCAGTAGTAACAATTCAGCAAGAAGTGAAACATATTTTCATTTAAAATTTTCAAATTTTCTAAATTTTTATATGATTTTTATTTAAGTTTTTTTAGTTTTTAGAGTAATATCTCATGCCTTCCCCGGGAACGGCACAAAAAACATTACCTAGACCATCATTGAAGTCATTCAATGTTTAAAATTTATATTCCTACTAACTACTATATATGTGGCAAATAGGGTCGAACCCACAGGGAATGCTATTTTTACCACTAGTCTTCTAAAAACTATCTAAAGACCACACTGTTGTCAGCAGTGGGATTGAGTTTTTATTTTTCTATTTTTTTTAAATTTTGTTTTTTATTATAAGGCACAAATAAAACAATAAAATATTTTTATGTTTTTTTCTAAAATATACTGAAGCAAGAAAAAGGATAAAAACAGTATGTAAGAGAGTAATAATATGATGAAAAGTGAATAATCTAGAGAAATACGTCCGGGGGAAATATCAACTCTACTAGTTTTGAAAACATTCATTCTCAAAATAGTGAATATAACTAATACCACTGAAAAGGAGTGATTTATTTCCCTCACCAGAAGATAAATAACTCAAGCTGACATGTCTTGGAGTTCACCACTCCAAGATTAATCGACTTGAAAATTTCAATATGAAAAATAATACAAAACAAACTCATCGTATGTTCTGTGGTCTTTTATTTCAATTTAAAAGTTCCAGAAACTTAATCCACATTATAACTAAATATATGAATGTGGAATTTAGAAATTAAGAGCAAGTGATACGTTGTAATTGAATGTAATCAGAATTTATTTCTCCAATCAGCTCCGATCAAAAACAAAATGATAGTGAGAAGAGATTAATAAGATAACCAGTAGATTTGATTTTTAACCCCAAACTAAAAGTATTTAGCCTAACATTATTTCAATTATGTATACTAAAATCATTCATTTACCAAGAAAGATATTTGAAGGAAAATAGAGGAAGAAAACTCCCTCTGTTAGCATGAATCACTGCTACCCCTGGCCCTTGGGTCTCTAGGGAATGGTTCTCTGAGAAGTACTCTAGGATTTGCCTTTGGATCTCGCTCTACTCCCGAAGTGAATACTCGAATGAATTGCCTGCTCGAATCTGGTGTGTTCATTTTTGGAATGAATGATCATCTCCTCGAATTCTTCTGCATCTCTGTTTTTATACCCTCTGTCTTCTACTACATTTCACTGATCACTTCCACCAACATCAAAATGTCCCTCAATTGTGCACCAAAAACGTGTGCTTTTTTCGCGACTAGCCCGTCGTGCTAGTTTTTCTCAAGTAACTAACTCCCGCTGGGTTAGTTTTGTTAATCTGGATGTATACCCATCTCTCGAATAGACCTACAAAGTTTGGACATAAAAATAAAACAATTAAAAAACAAAAAAATGTTATTTGAAATTTTATAGTTATTTTTCAGTTTACTGTTATAGTAAATAAAGTTAATAAATAAATATTTTAGAATATGGTTGTTATTAAATATTATGAATTTTAATTTATTATAAAATCTTTAATAAAGTTATTATGTTATTATTAATAATTATGTAATTATAATGTAAAAATCAATTATATTACTTAAATTATTTTAATATTAATTACTTTATTAATATAATTATTCTGTTATAAATAAAATTAAAGTGTTAATATATTTTTATTAGTTAATATTTAACTTAATTTATTAAATATAATTGTTTATAATTCAAACGAATAAATTATTATTAACTAATCATTTATTTTAATTTATAATTTCTCTATTTATTAATATTATTATTTTTTTAAATTATTAATTTTAAAGATTATATTTTATTAATTTGATTAATTTATTAAAATTAACTTTTTATTTATGTTTTATTTTTTATATATTATTTTTGGTGTCTTTTTTTATATCTTCATCCCCCCAGTTTCTACGTAAATCAACATGGAGGTTTCTACGGTTCCTTCTCCAGGAGGTTGCAGCAGCGCGACTCAGCTCGACAGGAGACCAGTCAGACTCTTCCTCAACACCAGCGGTGGACCCTTTAGCGGCTCGGGATCTGACTCACTTCAGCCTCAGCAGCTGAACAACTCTTGCAAAAGAAGACCAGCTCCTCTTGCAATGGGAAAGATCATCTGCATAACTGGCGACACGCTGTCTCGGATCAACAGCGGAAAATCAAAGCAACACATCTCATATGGTGGCCTGAACTCATCCTTATCCCTCCGGTGGTGATGATCTCTATCAGAAAATTGAAATTTAGTGCAGTGGACTCCTGTTCTCAGCCTCTCATCGTGGTGGAAAGGAAAACATTACAGGCGGATCACTGTGAATGCGAGTTGCAGAACTGGGGCGAGCGGATTCAGATCGGGTTACTTCAGTCCGAAGATCTTATTCTCCTCGATCTCTCCTTCTAGTACTATGAAGTAGATGAGGACATTGGTGTTGAGGTGGAAAAGGTTCAAGGGGATAGAACCAGCATGGGGAGACACTGTAATGAGACGGTGAGACCAAAAAATAGGTTTACAGTGATACCCTTTTTCGATGGGGAAAACGGTGCCAAAAGAAACCGTGAGACCATATTGAGGATGACACGGTGCCACCGTGAATGAATGAACTGGTGTCTCAGTTTATGGTGAGGCAATAAATGGAACTGGTGGCACAAATGATACAGTTAGACTGTGTTGATATGGTGTGTAGTGGCATCGTTAAATGAAACAGTTTTTGTGACGCCGTGACACTGAAAAATAAATAGTGAAAATAAAATAAATTAAAAGTTAAATAAAATAAGTACAAAATAATTAATAAAAACTAAAACTTAATTAATACAATTGAAAATTAAAATTCCAGATAAACATTAATAAATTTATAAAACCAATTAAATATAATTTAAATTATTTATAAATTCAATTCACATAACTTAAATTATTATTATACTAAAAATTGAATTCATAAACAATTAAATTATTAAAAGTTAATATTAAATTAAAACAATTATAAAACAAATCATAATTATTTATAAAAGACTTCTGTTTCAAATTAATTAATGAAATCAGAGAACTATTATTTTATTAATAAATTTATGATAATTAATTAAATTGATTAAATTAAACAAGAGTATAACATTTATAAAACTAAATTATTAAATAATGAATTGTTAAATGACATCAAATATTTAGATTTTATTAAATTAATTAATTAATATTTAATTCATGAAATGATAAATTAAAACTTCATTATCTAAGTGGAAAGTCATAATTAATCAATTATTTAATTAATATTAATTTATCAGATACGCAAACTAAAACAACAAACTAAATAAAAAGTTACAAGAGACGTAAAATAAAATAAAACATAAAATAACAAATTTAAATCTTTAAATACATAAATTATTATAAAAATTGATTAAATAACAAGTTTAATAATAGAAATATAGAAGTTACAATATTTATTAAGAAGTGTTAAAATAAATAATTAAATAGATAAAAATTAATTAAAAAGATGTGGAAAAACATGTGTATTTAAGGCCACATCAAAGGGACAATTGAGATTCCATCATTAGATAAAATGGGCCCCAAGAATGCAAATTATTGTAACCATAAATATCATTTTCTGAATTTTTCAAATATATTATCCTTCCTTATAGTTTTCAAAGTAACCATTAGATGATCCTCATGACCCTCGTGACTTTTGGAACATATCTGAATATAATTAATAAAAACTACCATGAATTTATTAAGGTAGTACTTAATATCTCTATATATAAAATACATAAATATAGTAGGATAATTATTTAAGGTGAAGGGAATAACAACAAAATTGTAATGAACATAATATTTTTTGAAGGAATTATTTGGAATATATTCTATCTTCACCCAGAATTGATGATACCCATATCAGAAGCAAATTATGGACAATAATTGATCCCCATGAAGCTGATCAAATAAATCATCAATCCTTGGGTTAGGGTACTTGTTCTTCCTCGTGATCCCATTATGTTATCTATAATCAATGAATAACCATACTGATCCATCCTTATTATTCACAAAGAGAACAGGTAAACCCCAAGGAGAAAAACTAGGTCAGATAAATCCCTTCTCCAAAAGATCTTGATGTTGTTTCTTTAATTCCCTAACTCCATATATTAAATTATATACAAGTTCATTGATAATGTCTTGGAAAAGAGTATGCGTTCAATGGATAACTCTACCTCTCTTTCTGGGGGTGTTCTAGGTAACTCTTCAGGAAATACATCAATGTATTCTGGAATGATGGTTACATTCCCTATCATTATAAATTCACTTACTTCTCCCTATTCACCAATCTTCTCAATAAATAATGTTATGGGAGGTTCTTCTAGACAAAGATCAGGTCGGAATATCTCTCCTCTGAAAATGTCTTTTGGTTATCCATTCAAGACCACAATTTTTGTTCATATACAATTGATCTTATCATTACACTTTGAGAGCTACTATATTCCAAGTATTGTGTTAAATTCCACCACAATAATGACTACAATATTTGTGATGAGAATGTAATCACCAAAGTTAATACTTGAATTTATATATGTTGTTGATTCTTGGATAATCCCTCTAGGATTCATGACTGATTACTCTAATTATATAATTCTAGTGATTGATTCTATATTAATTCCAAACATTAATCATATAAATGAATGCATAGAACCAAAATCAAACAAATTAATTGCTAGCTTTGAGAGCACAACGAGTGTACCTTCTACCACATCATTTATATACTCTACATGATCCATCATGATAGAAAAAGCTAGAACTTTCTCCCTTGGCCTATATTGAGGTTGATGGAGGTTTCCCCCCATTATCTTCTCGTTTGGACATTTATTGGAAAATTTACCAAGTTTTCTACACATAAATCATTGAACTTTTGGTCGGCCCTACAATATCTTCCCTTACTCATTCGTGTTGAGAAGCTAAATATTCCCATTACCATAACTATTCCAAAATATATTCCCATCTCTTCCACATTTGAATAATTTTTCACTCCCATGAAAGAAGTTCCTGAAATTATTCTTCCCACATTTTTTTCAAATGGGATGTTGAACTTTATTTCCTCCTCCTCCGTGATCAAAATTCTTCCTTGAGTTTGGATCCATTTATCTCTATTTTTTCATTTGATCTATATGACCAATTAATCTCACCAAACACTAATTCATCCTTCATATCAATCTACACAATCTTCTCATAGATTTCATAGAATCGATTTTCTAGTTTCCTTTGTGGATGCAGTCTCAATCCACTAAAGAATCTATCAACCTTTCCCTTAGGATCCATAATAAAGTTGTATGTGTATCAAGAAAGTATTATAGTGTTCATATCATATCTTCTCATTGATTCATTTTCCATCATCTTTAGATCTAGTAATTCCTTCTCCATTTTTGTTTTCATTTAATAGGGAAAATATTTATTGAAAAATATTCCCCTTAACTCTTCCCACTACTTAGCATCAATATCCCTTCTTGGATTTGTGTTCTTAATCAGTATCCGTCACTGATCAGCTTATCCCTCTAAAAGGTAAACCTCCTGGGTGATATTCGATTTCCCTAAGAAATAGAGTATATATATATTCATATTCTTAACATACATGGATATTAAATATTTTTAGATGAATATTTAGTACATTTCAAAAATACATTCCTGGGGATGATAATAGTTTAGTGTATTTGGAAATAAGGAAACAAAATATTTTATCCTGGGGAAATATATTCATCATATCCCATAAAGATCTATACATTATGTACATATACCTAAAACCTTTCTGGATAACCTGGTAAAAGGAAATACAATAAAGGGGGGTCTGAGATGTTCAGTAATGGTAAATAAAGAAAATGTGTAAGAATAACATGAAAAAATGGTATGGAACATGAGCATAACATTTGAAGATCATACACTACATATTAGATATAAATATAAAGATTAGAAGTTGATAAGGCATGATCCATAAAGAAAATAATGAACATAATATTTTAAATAATAACTTGATAATAAAACATTCAATTGTTTCAAACACATATGAATATGAAAACCCTATGTCAAGGAGGTATACCAGGTCCCTTGTAACATGTTATTAATGGGCCAATCACCCATGTAACTACTTTGGAATCGGGATACACTCCCATGTACCCTCTTGTTTCGGGCTTGGTATGTCGTTTTATATACCCTCTTGTTTCAGGATTGGGATGTCCTCTTATGTACCCTCTTGTTTCGGGCTTGATACGTCCTCCCATTTTCCCTCTTGTTTCAGGATTGGGTTGTCCACATGTTTACCCTCTTATTTCGGGCCAGAGATTTCTTCTCGTATACCCAATTGTTTCAGGCTTGGGATTTCCACCCATATACCATCTTGTTTTAGGTAAGATATTTCCTTTCGTATACCCTCTTTCATTAGAATAGGGATGTTCCCTTGTGTACTCTCTTGTTACGGGCTTGGTATGGCCTCTCACGTACCCTTTAATATTGTAAAACGTTTTTCATTACCCAATGAATTGAATGGAGTTATAGGTCCCACCCGTCATATAATGAAATCATACATGTATGTGCCAAAAAATATTCATCATATCATGACCCATTAAAAGATATGGGTTCTATAAACATCAAATCATAACCCACGAAATCAAATGGGTATCATTAACATTTTATAACATCATAACCAATGGAACATGGACGGGTTTCATAAGAATTTCATGAAAACATTACACATAAAAACAAGTCGGATTTAAAAGCATATAACCCATAGAAAAGAAATATATTTCATAGAAATATAACCCATGGTAGAGAAACAGGATCTATAAATACCCTGAAAATAATCATAACCTATTCATATAAATTTTATGAATGGAAACTTTAGATAATTTTAAAGAATTTTATGATTAACATCAATGGATGTCATCTTATATGGAATTTTTTTTTGAAAAATATTTCAAAAACATTTCTTGAGGAAAATATAATTTCTTCTTTGATAAAGGTTTTTTAACACATAAAACCATTTACAAGTAATTTTCATATAAAATTCCTTTAAAACATAGAAATAATACCTGAAATAATTTTGGAAACCTTTTTTCTTGAATACTAATAAAATAAGATTTAAAATTTTTTACAAACCATTTTCTTCGAAATCACTTTGAAAACTTATAAAGAATGTTGAAAGTATTTTGAAAACCATTTCCCTATAAATACATTGGAAATATATAAATGAATCTCGAAAACATTTTGAAAACAATTTCATTGAAAATACTTTGAAAACATATAAATAAATCTCGAAAAATGTTTTAAACCCATTTTACTTTAAAATTTTTAAAAGGACCTCAAATATTTTTTTTAAACCATTATTATTGAAAATTATTTAAGAAAAACACTTTCTTAAAAATTAACCCTCTAAACATGAAAAGTAATATTCATAGCAATGATGTCGGGTAAAACCATGCATGTTGTATGAGGTAAAACAAATATTCATTTTTCACGGTAAAAGGTTAGAAAAATTACTTGATGGGAAAGTGACGAGAAGATTCCTTTGATAATTTCAAAAAGATTGAAATGGTAAAAATTTCTTTTATTTATAATAATATATTATTTGAATATTCTGGTAAATCCTTTTTTAATACACGGTTTTGAAGGAACATATATTTCCATCCGGAGAGAGGGTAAAGTCGAGCTTTCATAAAAACACTTTCTTAATAATCATATATACCAATTTTTAAAAAACGGTACCACTATATGAATATAGAATTAATAAAAAAATTCTAATAAAAATAATTAAATTATTGAGATATGGACCATTATAATTCATCAAATGAAGCACAAACATCAATAATCTTGAAAAGCAGCGAGATTATCTCGATAAATTCGCATACCTTGGTAACTTTGGATCATACTATCCATGTAAGAAAATAAAATTAAACGAGGCATAAAATATAATGAATATAATTATATTCATTATATAACATGTAAAATGTATTTATATACGCATATAAAAGGAGTTTAGGTGCATAAAAAACATGATTCATAATAGTGCGACAAAACATTTTTACCAAATTGGTATCTTTTGAAACTTAAACCCCAAGAATGAAAGTTCATAAAAAGGATATGTTAATTAAAATAAATTTAGTTATAATATACATATAATACAATAATTGGATTTACTTACACCACACAAAAGAAAAGAGTGGAAAACATGGCATGTATCTCATGGGAATAAAAAGGGATATGAAATCCCCTTTCCTTGTGTCTTGACTCTCATTGTAGTCATTCGAAAAATATGTGTGATAAATATAAATTTATTATAGTTATTTTAAGGAACAATATTATTATTTCTAATTTCATATATGTTTTTATTTCAACCTTATTTTACTCACTTATTAACCATCTTATGTTAAGGTTTCACTTTTGGTAAAATTCGCTTTGTTTTTCATATGTGTCTTAATTTGTTATATTGTTGGTCTGTATACTTATATAATGTTACTAGAATTTAAAACATGATATAAATACCATTTAATTACATTATAATTTTATTATAATAATATATATAGTATATATGTATGAAATGGAATGCACCGTTTATGCAGATGGTAGGTTGTACGTACACATAAACGTTATTTCTGTTTAACTGTCGGGTTGAAAGAAATAATGATAAAGAAATATATATATATATATATATTGTAATTTTATTAGATTTTTGATATCATATATATCATATATATTCACTAAAACCATCATTAATACAATCCATGTAGTGTATTAATGAATCATATCTGTTTGCGAGGGTCGTAGTCCACACTTCCTCAAATGATATTATCTTATTTACATTAAATGGAAAGCATAAAGGTATGTTATAATTACAAATTATAGAATAATAAAGAAATTATAAATATAATATATATCATATATAAACATATTTTTCATCGTAATGTCCACCATGATAGGTGGAAATGGAAAAATGAACAATCGTCGTTTTGTGAGGCAATAGTTCATCGTACACAGAAACAACATGTTCGCTATCCATTAGAAGGAGGTGTGTGTAAGTGTAGGTATAAAAATTTACATAAAAACATAAATATATATTTTGGATACCTTTTTTTATATAATCATATAATATAAAGTGTTCGAGGTGGTGGAGAAAGAAAATAAAAGAAAGGAATTGAGAGAAGATGTAACCTCATCATTGGGTAATTCTTTTTGATTTGTGCCAAAAGCCAACCTTAGAATGCCTAATTATAAAAGGGAGGATTCAATTAGGAATTTAGATAATTTTTGAGATTATTTCAATTTATTTTGGGTGATCAAAGGGTCTTGATAGGTTTGCGGAAGATGGAGAGTTGATGTATTTTTATTAGGAAGGAAAATGACCCACATGGGATTTTTAGAAACAAGTTTGGTGTACAAATGTTCCTTCCTAAAAAGTAATAAATATCTAAAAAAGATCAATAATGGATGTTTATGGACTAGATATGGACAAAAAATGGGTTTTGGATAATTTTCTAGATCATTTGGACCCTTAATTTTAAGGTTTGGTCCCTAATTAAGCTTAATTTGTCCTCAATCACTTTAATTAATTTTAGTCACTTTTACTAATAATTTTAGACAAAAATAAAAATGATAAGATTATAATATAAATATTATAATGATTAAAATTGGGTATTTTTTTTTTAAAAATCAATTCACAAAAGCTATAATATTATGATTAATTATAATTCTGCACACGGGATGAAATTATGGGTTTTTAAAGTATATAAATGTTCAAAAGTTTGTTATGTTTTTATATTAAATTTAAAAGTTAAATTGTTTATAATGACCTAAATTGTAATAATATAATTATAATTTATATAATTTGACCTTATAATAAATTTAAATTATAATTTAACATTAATAATTATTTAAACGGAAAGGCAGTTTTAAACTAAAATGCAGTAGTCTTTATAATTCATCAAAAAATGATGTTTCTTAGAAAAATCTCAGAAAAATTACCCTAGGATAATTTAGATTATATGAATTCACAAATGAATTTTATTTTATATAATTTAATTTCTAAAATTTTCTAAAGGTAATTATATTATTTTTGCAGAAGGACATTAAAAGTGGTTCATTCATGAAAACTGTACATTTAAACATAAAAGGACTTTACCAAAAATCATATCTTTCATTGTCAATATATTTTTTTATATATGAAATTATAAAACTATTTTAAAATTATTAATTAATATTATTATAACTATGTTTAATGGTTATGTTATCATTATCTCATTTAAATAATTATAACAATAAAATGATGTTTTGTAAAAACATTTGTGGTGATTGTGATGTATGCCAAGTTGGTATTGTGGGTAGTGCAAGACAAGTCAGTATTCATGTAGAACAAGCCAAGTCGGTATTGCAGGGAGCGTAATACAATTAAGTAATGCGTACATCAGAAGTAAATTCATTATTTCATGTAGTCCAAGCTAAGTCAGTCTTCCATATAGCGCAAGAAAAGTTTATAGAGCATTTATTACAAGCCATGTCAGTATAAAATGTAGGCATAGCCATGTTGAGATTCCATAAAGCACAAGACAATTCAATATTTCATGTGAAAGGAATGTTTTTATTAGTGATTTAATATATTTATATGTAAATAATGAACTATTTTCAGTGTCACATGAAATGAACAATATCAAAAAGATAAATTAATTTGAAAAAAATAATTCACAAAATCTCAATGTGTTATACAATAGAAAATATCTTTTCTATAGAGGTAATGCATTGTTCAAAAATCAGTGGCATGATAGATCCACTAAAAGAATCTGGTATTTTTTTCATAAATGACTCAACAAAATTTTATTCCATTTAAAATTAATTTGGTCTCTCGACTTGATTCTTGTTATGGTTCATAACTTGTGTTAGTTAATTTTTCATCCTCGTGATGGTTTTCATTCTAGTTTCCATTGGAACACCATCAGTGCATCTTCCATTTCACTCATAGTTTACATGGTTCCTCCTATTTCTACAAATTTCTCTAAAAGAATAAATACATTATGAGAAATGTTCTACTTTTAAAAATCATGTAATTATAAAGGGATTTTAATTCCTAAAACATCATGATTAAATATTTTGTTAATTTCCAATAATTATATTTTCTATATATCCTTTATAATGATTTATAAAAAATTTCTGATTAACCAAACATATCCCCCAGGAATATCAAAATCGGTGTTTAGTAAGGCCAATTTTCATGCACTAGTTCCAATTCAAGTCTAGCTCAAAGTGGTATTTTGGGATTTTATCTCTAGGTACATCTATACCAGAACCATATCCACTTGTAGTATCTCAACAAGGATGTATTTATTTGAAAAAAAAATTAATACTAACCAAATACTATTATTTTTTCCTATATTTATACTTTTCCCTAGGGATATTTCGTATGTTTTCATGTCTTGATTTTCAGAAATAACTAAACCAACCTTTGATACCAACTATGGAATCCTACCTTTTTATTACATAAATATTCATTACATGGTACAAGTAGAGGTTCATATAAAGTTTAGTTTCTGGAAATAAGGTACATAATACATGAAAATATAGAACATTATTCCAAATTAACTTGAAACATATCTTTATGGGTTCACCCAAATTTACTTTTACTACATCACATATCTTGGGGATATGCATCAAATGAAAGGGGTGGCCATAAATCCTAGTAAGGAAATAAGTAATGGAGAAGAAAATCATGTTATCATGAGACATATCAAAAATAACATAAGGCATAACAATAAGGCATGAACAAGAGGCATACAAAATTAATAAAAACATGAATCATGACATGGAGATGTGGCTAAAAAATTTAAATGAGACATTTATAATCATATCACTATGGTTTATCACCAAGGTGTTATAAAGGGAAATTACTAAGGTTATTCAGAAACTTATAATAAAACATGTCATATATTAAGAATAAATTATTTACCCAATGCATTGGAGTAATATCCAGATTTAATTTTCATTTGTATTAGTTAATGTGAACCTCGTAGATCATAATTAATCATTTAATTAATAAAATGTGGAGAATAAAGAACATGTTTATTAAAGAAATCATGGCATACAAAAGAGTTTAAAGACATAATCATTACATGATTTTAACCCAAAAAGGAAATGTGTGTTTCATATATGTAAATACCATGATAAAAAATAATTTTTATATCATGTTTAATACCCATTGAAAATAAAAGAGGTTTGGATATTCAAATAAAAAGAAAATTATAATTTTTCCTATAAAAGAGGGATATTTGATAAGTAAATTCATCAGCTTGACAGTTATAAAACATGGTTTTAGAAAATGTTAAAATGAGATGGGATATGTTTATATCATTACTAAAAAACAATTATTATATTTTTTGTATAATAGAAATTTTAAAAGAAGAAATTATATTCGAAATTAGAAGATATGTCACATGGAAAAGCATGATTAGAAAATTAGAGTAGAGATTTCCCTTACCTTTAAGAGTAGTTCCTAAAACATAAGTATGGTAATATGGGGACATTAAGACTCTGTGGGAGTTAAAATGAACAAACCTTCCTGGAGGATGGATTGTGAGTCAATAGAAATTGTTAAATGGGTGTGTATTTATATAATTAATGGAGGAATTGTTTAATAATTTCGAAATATAGGTCTTGGAAATCTGGGTTGTGAGAAACGAATACCCATTGGATTCCTCATGATTTATGTTAATAATTTTAGAAATTTGTGTATAATTTTATGATATTTTAATCCACTTTAACAAATAAACTTTTTTAATACATATTTTGGCATGGAAAATTAAATATTCCACAACGTAATGTTTTTAAAAATCAAATATTATTTTTAGACTTTGGAAAGTCATGTATAATTTTTGAGATTGATTAAAATATTATAAAATAATTAATATGAATAAAATTACAAGTTTTTGGTCCGGTTGTGTGTTTAATTAATTATTAAATCATTATTACATACATATGATGTCATAAAATATACAGAAATCACAAAATTGATTATATTTTTACTATTCATTAAAAAACAAAGAACTTTAGAAAATTCTCAAAAATTCTCCTTAAACTAATTTAGAAATTATGATTTCAAATATAGCATTTATTTTTCTAGAATAATCCACCAAATATGAAAATATATAATTTTAAATATAAAAATCCTTATTTATTTAAAAATTTATTTTTTTAAGGTAGAGTAAAATTCCTCACACTTATAAAACATTTCCTATACCATTATAGGATGATTTTATCATTTATATTTTTCATAGAGTGTATTATAAATCTAATTGATTATAATAGGTATCATTAATAGTTATTTAGTTTATTATAAAATAATATATATTTTCTTGAAATATACAGTTATTTTTCCATTGCATACAAATCAATTTTTCAAATTCATCTCAATTAAACATATATTTAAGAAAAATTATTGTTAATGTTTAATTGACTGAATATTTAGTTTTATTTATTATCAATAAATCCAACTTTATAAAGCTGAATCCTATACATGTAACCCCTTATTACACTCATGTATGCCCAAAGGGTGAGGTTTGAAATGGCGTAGTTTCATTAGGAGGCTCGGCTTACATCGAGCAACTGGTAATTTCCACTAACTTGAACTTCTCTTATAGGATATTTCATTCAATATTAACTTTTTTCATCTCATATTGGGATTGTTCATGGGTGAACCCCAATGATGGTAACTCCCTCCCATGTTTTAATAATGGGCTTTAAATACAAGACTCTATAGGTTGATGGAGTCAATAGTCATTTTGTATCAATTATACACTATCATTACTACATTTAAATATTAATTATTATGATAAAATTGTCAACCAAGGGTATATTGACCAATGTTCATATTTACCAATTTTATTATTGACCAATGGACAAATTACCAGTGGTCATATAATGGTTTAATCCCAATGTTCATGTTTCCCTTTAGACCATGTAAATACCACTGCATTATTTCACTCCAAATTCTCAAAAAAAATCTCTTTAAGGATATATTTTCATTTCATTATATGTTGATTGATTTTCTGATATTTTTTTTATTTCTATTGATGTTTTATTGCGGGTGATTATTATAGTATCTTGGGGAAATCCTTATTTTCTCATTTTATCTTTTTTATATTACATTTTTTTTCCAGTTGTAATGTTCGACATTTTTACTAGTTTCAATGTTTACTATTATAAGGATCATTATTAATAAGATAAAAATGTATTGGTTTTTCTTTATTTTTTATGTGTATATTATTTTTTAATATGTAAAAAACATTTATTCATGAAAAAATATATTTTAAAAATTTAGGGTCATTACACACACTCATGACCCTTCCAACACAAGGGTAAAACACTGTAACTGATAAGATGCTTCCCACTAAAGGATTTTTCAAATCATCCACTAATTTAACTAAAACACCTGATCCAAACTGACCATGTCTTATCTGTTATTGATTATAACAATAGGTAATGATCACTCAAATCACACCTAATATATAACATGAGCCACCATCCACCATGTTCCAAGAAGGTTATTAACCATACTCATTGATACCAAAACAATGAGGTGTGAATTATTAATTCATACAAATATTGTGGTATTTCCCACCATATGACTCCACTAAAAAATAAATATTCCATCTAGTGGTTCTCTTCAGCATACAAATCATATGAAAACCAAAATAAGTGGTATTACTAGGGAAATAAAAAAAGGTGCACTCAAAATGTCCCAACTAATGAAATCATAAAAACACAGACCTTATTACTCAAGAAAAACATCAAACATACAACCCATTATCCCACAATAAGAAACTCTCTCAAACCAACCATGGTATGCATGATGAATACATGATCCAACCCACAAGGAACTCTTAGTAAAACATTGAAAACCAAGAAAACCAACTCTAAAAAGGAACCATTTTTACCACTAACAAACTCAACCAGGTGAACACCAACCAAAATCACTTCGTTCATTCCAAATAAAAACTACCCATAATATAAGCATAAAATTCATGAATTTTAGTCACACCCAATAAAATTACTAAAATCTTGGAAACCATAGTTTACACTATACCTGTTTCTTTCTTCATAATAACCTTATCAAATAAATTTATATACACCAAAACCTCATCATGTTTTTAAAACACCCCTTATAGTCCAAGGGTTTTCCATTAAAATCCAATATAACAAAAATCCATGGACATTCAGGATATTTTTCCAAAAACTAATCTAAAATTCAAGTCATCGTTAAATCAAGTTCAAAAAACAATTTGAAAATAAATTTCAAAATATTTTTCCACATATCTCTCAAGAAACAAAAATATGAAGCACTTCAAAAAAATACCAACCCTGTTAGATATTTTAATAAAACCATCTTCAAAAACCATTTTACACACACCTCATGGCTTCATATGAAGTTTTACATCAAAAAACAAAAATTTAATCAAAACCAAACCATCCAAAAATTATTTCCCTATGGTGGAAAAAATATAAATCCCAAGCACAATCAATCACCCAAGACTCTAAAATGATTATTAATCTAATCACATCTTATAATATATTTAGGAAGCACTGATTATATTATAATTTTCTTCAACTAATGTAGGATTCTGATGATATGACATGTAAAACAACACTACCCATAAGAATGTATATCATTCTCTAAGAATACCACTATCATGAAGCATGTAAAACTATATTTCTCCCATCCTAGATATATGATACCTCTCATCCAAATACTCATCCATTTCACATTAGGATTCTTATTCAAATCTAACACCTCACTCATCCTATAGTTCCATGTATTGAACTAAATATCCCATAGAAACTTTGTTTTCATCTAATTTCATACAAGCCAAACATAAGATCGAACCACCTATCGATCTTCGTTAACCTCAATCCATGTGTAACTAAACTTCCAAATTCTAAAATAGATTTCATTCCACTGTAATTCTTCGATCTAAACCACATGAATAGTTCTTGAGCAGGGATTCTATATAACCTCATGTGAACCTCTAATGTTTTATTGGATTTCAACTATTTTTTAGGTCCTATGATAGTTTTGTGTTGACTATTCCATTTAATATAAGGCCTATGTTTCATTCTATAATATATTAAAAATGTTGTATGATCCATCTATATTATTAATATAAAAAACCTAGAGAAAAAATAGCAATCCCCATGGTCCCTAATAGTTTGAAGTTAGAAAACAATAAATTACCCATTATGATGAAACAATTAATAATACAAAAGTAGTAGATAAATATTTGATAAATGGACGAAAATATAACAAATAGAACTATTGTGAGTACATACAAAATAAAATATGAACATAAACTACTCTGGCCTTAGGCCTAAATCACATAATCATCCTACCAAATATTCTACCTCCTTGACCTACCTGACTTGTATCACATGTCTATATCCAAGTAATACATATTCCTTAATATTAAACATGAGGTTCTACCCATGTAAATAAATGCCCATATTGTGTACTTAGGTGGGGGGATGTCTAATGGCTATATAAGAATCTATAATTCCCCAACAATTCTAAGGAATGTTAAAATCAAGTAAATGTGTATTCAATACATATATATTGTATAGTCACCCTTTCAATACACCCACATAGAAACATAACCTAAAAGGAAATTAAATATTATTCCCAGGCTGATAGGTGTCATATGGAAAACCTTGAACCTTGACCATACCATCATTTTCAAGTCCTAGATACCTATTCTTATAAGCAACCAAAAAGGGGGGACAAAGTCCAACCCGAAAATCAATATTGGATATCATACATGCTTTTACTAGTGTTGAAGGGTCTCTAAGAACACCATTGAACCATGAAAACTAAATACTTGATCACTAGACGAACCAGTATCCTAATAATCAATAACCGATTCCTAGGTGAATATCCTCGGAAATATAAAACATGCCTGCAGGCCACAAGGAAAGGTTTTATCCCCTATTTTAATTGAAATAAACTCAACCAAGGAAGTCTAAAACTCAATATTTTGGCCACATTTATGGTCATATCCCCATTGTTGATTCTAAGGAATTAATCTGAAGAAATAAAAACCATTTTAACATATGAATATGAGGATCTAATCCAAATGTTTTTAAACCAATGTCATACACAAAGGATAGACTTAATAAACTAGTCCATAGAGTCCCTTGTATATCATATAAATCCCATTTTTTTGGTGCCTAACCTGAATCACCTCATATACCTCATATGGATGAGTTTTTTCATATTCTCTAACCCTTCTTACATAGAAGAGTACATGATCTAATGCATTTTATTATCACTGTCTCATTTATGATAAGGTCACTCATAATATTTAAAACCTAAGGTGGAACAATCAATATACTATACACATAAATTATAATCACCCTCTCTTGGTTCATCATAGTACTCAGGCACCCACCAAGGACCCTAAGTTCAAATCACTACAAAAAAACCCTACATGGTCTCCCCAATAATGTATCCACATCCAAATCTAAGCCTTATAAAAAGGTCACAAAGTCCCTTGATACCAGCTAGAGTCTTTTTTGCTTGTATCCCTATAAGGGGTCTATCATATCTATCTAGACCAACCCACCACTTTGATACAAAAATAATGTTTTAAAAGGGTTACATACACAACACATTCAATCATCCATTAATACACATCATTAAAATTTCACAAGAAATCACAAAAATAAACCATAAAGAGAAAATAATCTTTTGAAAAATAGGGAATCTTCATAAAGAGGTTAAATAAACTAAAACCATTTAAATCAAACACTTATAAATTATTATAAAGACCAAATGAAAATAATATTTTCAAACAATTATAAATATTCAACACATGCTATTTTACTCATGATAATACTTTTGACAAATCTAGTTGAATAGTTTTTTTAAACCGCATTTCCATTTAAAATTCCACTTCAAAAAAACAATTCAAAAATATGTATTTCCCTATAAATCCATTTTTTAGATGTCCTTATATTTATTGAAAAATTTTAAAAATTAAATCATTTTCTAATTGAAACCCATCTTTTGGAGCCCACCAAACGAGCATTGGAAATTTTGGGGTAAAATAAATACTTAAAGCATGGGTATAATTTTATCTGCAATTGGTAGGAATGTGAAGCATGGATATATGAAGACCAAGTGGATGTGTTATGTAGATCACGTAAATCCCAAGAATATATGTTAACTCATAACCCTTATAAGGCCACACAAACTAATCATGTGGTTTTCGTGTTTAGTGTATGATCATAAAAATCCCCTCTAATAATATCTCATGATCATGTGAAGGCCTTTAAGATAGTTCCCCGGATCATGAGGAATCCCTCTAACAAGCAACATTCATCATATTAGTTCCCTCATATATTTCTATTCAATTGTGTGATGTCCCTCTGGATCAAATGACAAGTGGGGAGACTATCCATGACAATGCCTTCAAACTGTCTCATAATCCATCCATAATCATGTGACACATCCCAGAACATCATGGAGGTTGTCCATGACAATTCTTGTAATCATCGAAATATCCCTAACTGATCATGTGATGCATCACAGACAAGTAGAGTGATTTTATGTCAAAATGTTCACATTTCGTCACAATATCAATTATTGGTCATGTGATTCCCTAATAGAGAACTAATTATCAAAGGCCAGAAATATCCTATAATAAAAAATAAAATATGATATTGTGGAATCCTATTGTGAGGAAAAGTTTGTTTGTTATTAATGTGAAGGTTTTATACACCTCATGTGAACATCTCACTGATCATGTGATGGACCTTTAACATTATATCTTGTTCTCATGAAAGTCCTCTAAAAATCCAACTTGATATCAAAATGGACCCCATATAGGTATCCCTCGATCATGAAAAATAATCTTCACCAGGAATTCTGATCTCATAAATCACAATTGACAAGAGGGAATAATATCACAGATATCCTCTTTCAATCCAACTTGATCTCATGTAGGGTAAACAATCCACCTTGATCATGTGAAAGCCTCTTAGATAGGCATCCTGGTCTCGTGAAGGCTCCCATACATGTCAGTCTAATCTAGTGAAGGTTATTTCACATGTTGACTTGATTAGGTGAAATCTTTTTGACATATTTGGGAGTCCAAAAAATATGGAAGTGATGGAGTGTTCTCATTTTCACTCTTTATCATGTGACACCATGGATAACCCATGGTTGGATCATGAAAAGTGCATTTTGTGATTCCAACTCCTTCATCTAGATTACATATCATTAAAATATTTTTTATAAAAGTAAGTGTAGATTTGGGGCAACAAATCCAATATATTCCTCCCCCTTAGTACAAAAATAAAAAATATGTGATACATTCATGGGGTGTATAAGCGAGAGAGGATATCTTGGAGTGCAAATCCATGTAATCGAAAAGGGATTCCACCATGTAAACTGGGGGGAACAACCTTAGAGATTATGGGACATGTATATATAATTATCATCATCACTCTATAGATCATGTAATAGACTTATGGCGCACTGGAGAGATTTATTGAAGGATTATTCATGTGTCAATTAGGTTACGTGAAACCTCAAAAAGATTTTGTATAACCAAAATGGAAAAATATATGAAAAAAATAATGAAAAATAAGGAATCCTTATGAATATATATATATATGTATATATATATATGTGTGTGTGTGTGTGTTAATTTTCACATGAAGGCATCATGAACATCATATGGACTATCTAGATCATGAAAATTCACTCTGAAATGTCATCCAAATCATGTGACAGCACCAACACATGTCATCCAGATCATGAAACAGTGTCTGAAAATTTCATCTGAGTCATTTGAAGTCCTCCAGATATCCCATCTGATTCAAGAGAAGTACAATAGACATGTCATCCCATTCAGACAAAGTTCTATGAAAATGTCAACCATGTCATGTGGTGTCCTCTAGACATGCCAGTCAGATCATGAACCAACCCTCTTACATTGCATCCCTGATCATGTGACACACTTGGAAGTACATACATGGATGATGTGAATACCCCTAGATAATTAGATTTCATCTTAAGACAACCCTATGACATGTATTATTAAATCATAAAAATCACCCTGGACATGTCCGTCGTGTCATCTGGTGGCCCATAAGAAATTCATCCAGATCATGCAGCAAACACCAAGAAATGTCTATACATTCTATGATATGTTAGGAAAATGATCACGACTTGTAAAGGAATTATTATAAATTTTATAAATAGATCCATGGTAGGTCCAATGATCTATAAGTAAGTCCCCCTACATTTTAATCATGTTAGGAAAGCACCCCATGTCAAGATAAACTTTTCTGGAAGAAAAACTTGGACATACACCATTTTTGGACTACAAGAACACTGATTCTAATCCAAATAGAATATTTTGGATTCCTCTCTAAGGCATAATATCTAATTTAGAATCCACCTCAGTGTAAGCCCCTCTAATCATAGAAAATCGAACCTGTGTGACCCAAAATCTTTTATGTGTTTATAAATATTCCCCTTTCATCAATGGGTTTAGAATCAAATTAAAATATGAGGAATATGATTACTTTTTGAAGAAGGATATGTATAATGAATTCTTAATGCCCAATATCTATACCAAACACCTCATTAGATCTTCCCAAGTGCATAATTCATGTATCCATAAGCAGGGAATCTAATAACTTTATATCCCTCGTTTCCCAAACTGATCATGGATCATGTGGGAATAGGTATTCACAATGGGCATACCACCCACATCAAAAATTTACCCTAGCTAGATAAAACTTAGTGTGTAAGACAAAATCAGTAAAATAATGCGACTTACCCCAGACCAGGGAATCCCCCTCAGTGTAAGCCCTGATGGAATTCCCATATTGTTAAACCATAGGGAAATAACCCTTGTAGAAATTAATTATCTATCACCACCCATCAACAGGATAAGAGAATATTGAACCATGATGAATATGATTCATGTTATAAGTAGGATATTTAGGACACCTTGTTAAGGATCATTCTTCACAACTTATTCCTAGGTACCCTCATATATGTATTTTCTACATGATTTCAAACTACACGGCTTGAAAATAAATGAACTACATGGGATTAAGTCATTTTATACATAGGATAAATAGGAAACCCCACAATGGTTCAATACCATCTCTTGTAAATAAATCACCTCCTTGGATGGAAATAAAATCTATAGTGCATGGTTATACGACTTCAAAATATATTAAATAATCATTGCTAATAAATAATTTTGAATTGAAAGAGAACCTCAAATACATAAAAATTGTCTAATTAAGAGAACCCCCTTTACATGTATAAGGATTAAAAACCCAATCATTTTATTAGGATAACCAATACCACACTAATATTTTGATGAGATTAAGGAACATATCAAAAATCCTTTATCGTACCAAAATAGGAAATAATTCCTCCCAAAAGGGTCTGATGATTCCAACCTCCCATCCACTTGACCATGGTGAGTTCCTAAGTGTTGTTGTGTCTAAAACCCAAATGGATGACTAATTTTGGAAAAATGGTTTGTACCTTTTTATTGATGTCAGTTCCTTTTGTAGTTTCTATGAAATATGAAAATGGTAAACCTGATGTTAGTAATCGTGGAACCATGTTTGAACCCCAAAAAATAATTCTTTGGAGACCATATCTATCTGATCAAAAAAATGGTGAAACTTGTGTAAAACCATGTAATAAAAGAATAATTGAGTCATTATATGCATCGATCATCTTGTATCTTAAACCCCAGGGATACCATATCATAATCTTTCGAAGGAAACAAAATGGTAAACCCGGTGTGAATATCTCAAATAATAAAAATTATAGATTGAACATATGTGGAGCCATTTTATTTTATTTTTCTCCTATGAAAATGAAAACGGTATGCCTGAGGTGAAATCCTTAATAACTGGGGTTCCTAAAAAATAAGTCCATTATCCCCATGAAAACTCATTATAGAAAAATTGATGAACAAGGAACAAGAAAAGGAAAATTTTTGTTACCTATTAACAGTTGATTTATATTGTATCATACATGTGATGATGCACTGATCAGTGACCTTGTTCCCTATTTTCATTGTGACTAAAGAAGCTTCTCTCATAGAAATCTATAACTAAGATCATGTCCTCATCAAGAAAATGTTCTAGAACCTCATATTAAATAGTAACCTCTGTGGTTCACAAAAGAACCACACCCATACGATGACTTCATCATCAGGTGAAGAACATAGTGTTTTGAGAATACCACCAACCTTATATTATTCTGAAATTAGAGGCTATATGTAAAGGTCTCAAAAAACTAATGTTAAAAGGTATGTCTCATTAAGGGAAATATGCAATGAAACAAATATACATGTCTCCACCACTAAAAACATCAGAAACTTATCCCGATAGTATAGAAATTAGTAAATTTCATATCTTAGGATGGTGGAAAATGATGCCTATTACAGATACATCTTGGTTTAGCAGCTTCCTAAGATGGAGCATATCAACCGTAGTCACTAACATCATCCCGTTGGGGTCCCTCAATCACCTATTGAGGGAACCACCCAATAAATTTACACCCTAGAAAAAATATTCATGGGTAGAATGGAGGTCTCTCTAGGTACAACATGATATGGATAAAGATGAGTGGGATGATAACACCACTTCTACTAATGAAGCCTATCAATATATTCTAATGGTTTTCAGAGGGAAGGAAAATATCTATGCACACATAGATCAAGTGTGCATACATATTCCTACTAAAAGCATGGGAGTGTCACATATTCCTTCCCTCATGCATAAATCCCATCAATATATTTAATGGAACAAGGAAGATATTAATGGTCTTACGTCCCTGCTTTAATCGAATGCATATTCAATCATATCTTGGAGACCGTAAATGTGTAGGATTACATTCCATAATAAACTATTCTAAAGTGTTACTACATTTTAAAAATATCTTACGTGTTATGATGGAATATTGTAGAACTAGTAAAGATAAAGGGATTTAAACATATTCCTATCCCAAAATCCAAAGCAACATATCAACATTATCGTTTTGAATAGGTGGATACTCTTGTGAAAATACACACTATTTCTCTCATCCAATTGGATTGTTTTTATATCTTAATAAAGGACAAGGCACAAGACTATGCTCATATAACTATTCTAACTAGGGATCACCAACTCAATTTGGAACATGCCCTGGGATAGTTACACATTCCTATTAAAAAAGACCAGAATCATACTCTAAAGGAATAGGTCACAGCTCAAATCCTCCTTCCAACTAGGGATCAACAACATAGTTTGGTACATGCCCTGCGAGAAAAACATATTACTATTAAAAAAGTGCATTGGAATACTCCAAAGGCATAAGACCATACTCATATCCCTTTTCCAACCGAGATTCTTCTTTATAATAGTGCAATCACCTTAGAGTGAGTTCATATACCCACCAGTTAATCTACTCATAATATTCTAGTCTCTTACAGTATCAAGGATCATATCCCCACTTCTACTAATAAAAAACTTCACTAGTATCCTTTAGAGGATATACATAAGGAATTTCATACCCCTTCTCCCATTTTTATTTCCCTTTAGTATATTCTGATGGGTAATGAATATTTGAATCAAGATCATACCCCCTCTTCAACCAGGGTTGACCCGAATAATATAGAAAACCACCAATAGGCCGGATCATATTCCTACTGATAATATAGAAGATCACTGTCATACGCCAATAGCTTCTTACTTATGTGATCATATCCCTAATGTACCATATGGTTATCAATATATTTTGGTAACTGTCATGCAGTAGGCTCATGTCCCTGATCAACCCCAAAAGCATGTCTATATATTATTTCCCTGATGTAGAATGGTTCTCATATATCTAGTATAATCAATGTTAGTTTCCTTGTGGTTGTTCAACACTTATATATAATACCACAAGGGTTTGCTATTTCTTAGACCACTATTTAATGTGATCACTTCTTTGATAATCCACTTCATAGTAGTACAATGATGGATCACATGGACTCTACTCCTATAATCAACTGTGATCAACCTCCCCATTATGATATTACTCTCGAATAAAGAAATCATATGATTTCTCAGACACATTCAGATAAATTGGTTCTCAAAACACAGACTCATTACTAAAGAGAGGTTCTCAAAACATAAGGGTTAACCATCAACAGTGCCCCCGTTAACTATCAGCAAAACTTCACTATAGTTAGTAGGTGACCCAGATAAGATACCTTTGGGGTTTGGTGATGTGGAGGTGTATAAATATGATGAAGAAGAGTTAAAAATTTATATATTGAATGATTTAGTAGAAAAAAACCTCCCAACCATGTTATTTCCCATCACTACTTCTAAAAATAAGATCCCACATGATCTAGATAAGGATTTCATGCTTTACCTATGACAAATTATATGGGAAACTCATCAAGGGTTAATGTATAGACCCATACCAAATCCAGAATAACATGGTCACCTTCATACCCTATGCATAATCTATTTTCAAATGGGCTTGGATAGAATATCTAGGGATCGAGACCTAAGACATGAAAATCACAATCATGATCTAAAGTACACATACCATCATTACACCACAACACTTTGAAAACTGATCACCAAAGGCTAATTAGATATCTATATTTGATGATGGGGAAATGTATGGATAATTTCACTTCACCACATCCCTAGAATAAAATAACACCCCTAGATATATAATACTTTAATTTCATAACCGTATGAGACATTAGGGGATTGGGTAATGTATAGTCTAAATGGTCAATACACAAAGACTCTCTTATTTTGAAGATATAAATACACTTCAAAAAAGGAAGAGGTTTTCTAATAGACTCTAAAGTTGGGCCCCTTGAAAAATGGAAAATCATTTCACACACAAGAACCAATGTTTTGGACTACCTAAAAGCTTCCCATAGAAAATGGAAAACATCGTAGGAAGCCATTGCACATAGATTATTTAGGAGTATAATTAAACCAAATAAACTGGACAATAATAGAAGCTGTCATATAGTCCATCCATGAGGAAACTCATCCCATAGGGTTGGGGGAATTTTAACACCACCTCCACCCCTTAGATTATAAAAAACTGAGAGGATCTAGAAAATACTGATGGCATCTGAAAACTAACTCCATCTCGGATGGATAGGGGCATTTTTATCTTAATTTCTATCACTATGTTCATCACACACCAAGAGGATCCTAGATAAATCAATTGCAATTTCAGATCAACCCCAACCCATACAGATGGGGGGATTTATATCTTAATTTCTATTTTATGATCCATCATATCATTAACTAGAATAATAAAATCCTCAAAAAAGGATACAAAAATTCTAATAGCATCCCAGAATCATCCCTATACCTAATTATGAGGGATCTTTTATCATTATCATAACCATTAAAGGAATTATCCTTTTCTAAATTTTTCTTATAAATATCAAAAGATGGATTCCAATCTATTCCTCCCACCATGAGACACACATTTTCTATTTGGGAATTTTTTGGAAAGCATAACCAGAAAACATCTTAAGGTCAATATTCATAGTCCTAGAAGGGAGAGAATATGGAAAATATAATCAAACCTTGTAATGTACATTAGAAAAAATAGACCGAAAATATATAGGGGATTGAAAAATAACCCCGATGAAACCCTTGAAGGGGAAGTAAGCAGTATAGAATCAACCTATTGTGATGATATTACTTGGATAACAACCATTATGAGATACACTTTTATTAATTTCATCACCATAAACATAAAATATAATGTCGACCAAGTTTAAAACATATATGGGAACAATTAAAAAATCATAACTTAAGTAGAGGGTAATCTGGATTCACCAAATGAGGCTACACATGCAAAAACATCATAGAATGAGATAGAACTAGGAACCTCTGAATAATGAATTTCCACCTATATGGTGGAACAAAACCATGTATAAAATGAAAGGTTTGGCTACATCCCACTCACCATCCAGAGGTTCCAAAATCCATTTCACATAGTAATGACTACCCATGTATTAGAATGAGATACAAAATCTCAATTAAATAAATGGGGGATTTCTTAGGGTAAATTTTCACATTGGTTATCATCCTTAGATAGATACAAGTATCCCTCCTCCCACATAACATGATAGATTAAATCCACCTACATGAGTAATAACTGAGCATCATGCCAACTCTAGATCTTGAAAACTTGTCTGTATAAATGTTGAAGTTTAAGATGATCATGAATTTCCTCCATTATATCGATATACTTTCCCCTTTCATGGTGGTCACTCATCCTTATAACTGATGGATAATTTGAGGGATATGAAAATGGGGCCACGTTATTAAGCCTCACCAACACCCTATAGATAGGTGGCATCCCAAATTTTTGTACCTCTAGAACTCCTCAATTCCACTGAATCCCTGGATTCTCTAATGGAAACTATGGAAGGTCAGCATGAACCTATGAAACCCAAAAATAATCCATATCCCAAATGGGTGGATGCCACATTTCCCATACCAAAATTATGGAAATACCATTTTTAAATCATGGATGGTTTGGGTGATCCATAAAAACTTCTCATGCACTTCATATCCTGGTATAGCCTATTGATGGGACCTCGAGACTAACAGGAGGTGACCAAAATGATATGTTTTATACAAACTCTAATAGGGAAATTCTTTATTTGGTACAATATCCTTCTAGTAGGGTCCATTATTGGAAGGGAAGACCTTCTTCATCTATTCCTTTATCAGTTAATCTCTACATAAAGTAAAATGATATCCATTGACCACAATAATTACAAAATATGTTAAATTGAGATGGTTTTGAATATCATCACTAGATGGAATGGTTTAATCTACTCACTCATTATCCCTCTCTTGCAAGATCATCCACTATAAATGTATGCGGAAAATATTTATGATGAGATGCAAACACCTTTGATCTCGATGATGTATGCTATCAAATTCTATGAGTTTACAAATATGTAATTATACCTAGAAAATTCCATTAAGTGGACCTGAGCTAAATATCCTCATATGCCTTCATCATTGGGAAAAGTCTTTGTAAACAAGATACTACTTCAGATACCCTCAAACTAGTAGCTGTGTCCGTTGGATAACCCAATGAGGCACCAAATCATATGGTACCTCTCACTGAATGGTAAAAACAACAAAATATCATTTTTCTAGAAGAAAAAAATAGATCAGGGTCACTTGTGATTTAAAAAAAATAGATAAATAAATAATAGTCTTTATGAAATGAAAAAGTACTTGATTTTTTCCTTATAATCTTGTAAAATAACCTACTCAAACTACTGGATCATAGGAAACCCAATTAGGTCAATCTAACTGACTACCCTAACTACTTCACATTACATTGGAGACTAGGTCACACCATCCATTTTTCTTTTTCATTAAATATATTCTGAAAATCAAGGTTCATTCTAGTTTATTGATTCTAGAGAATTCCCTAGAATATGTGACCTTTGTAATCATCTAAAAACAAAAAGAATAGGGTGATTGTCAAGAATTTATGTGCAAAGACCCGTAATTTCCATGTAATTTTTATAAACAAATGGGAATTTTATGAGTCCGTGAAACTTGATAGAAAATGATTCTGAGCCCCGGAGTGCGTGGAATGAATTTACAAACTTTATTTCGAGTATGTTCAGTAAACAAGAAAGTGGTTTTTTCTAACTTTTGAATCGGTGATTGGAATTGAAATCTGAGGGAACCATTGAACTCGCAGCGCCCGTTTTCACATAAAGATACTTTCACCTTGACGATAGTTGGTCGAGGGTGAAAGTTAATTTTTGGGTTTTGCGTGGAAATAATAAAATAAAATAATCCCACATTTTATTTTGTTTGTTGAAACCTCAATGTGGAAGTTGAGAAGTGGGTACAAACATACCCTAACATCCTGTGAAAGGTAATGGTTGTGGAGACCACCCGAGCCTAACCTCCCATGAGAGGTTATGGTGGTGGGGACCACCTGAGGCCTAAACCTCTTGAACCCCCCCCCCCCCACATAATGAGGGAGAATCCTCTCAACTCCATATTTAATGTGGAGGAGCCTCTTGAGCTTCCTCCACAATAATTATGCCAACACACCACTTAATTTTTTCCAACCTAGTTGATTTATTAATCATTTTTGAATTTGTGCCAACAAACTAAATAGACAACATAATCTATTATGTTGGATACTTGGAATTTTATTGGGAGAGCCTTGGGAGAAATCTCTCCAACGAAGAATGCCAATTAAGAACGCCGACTTTGACTCTGACTTCTTCCACGAGACATTCATTGACGTGGAATGTCTTTAACGTCAACGAACCGACATTTGAGGAAACGATGACATCGTCAACATCCTTCAATCCCCAACAATGTCGACTCCTTCCCCATAACAATTCTTTGATGAATCAAAGAGATGAGGATTTATTTATAAGTGATTTTATATTCCCATGTTCTTCTCTTATAAAACAATGAATGTGAATCAACTCTCTATTTTAGATTGATCCATGAATGTTTTTCTTTTATGGTATTGGGAATGATTAATTATGGGAGCTTGAAGGGAGGGTGTTTATATTACCCCCTTACCCATTCTTAGTATTCTTGTCATTCAAGTATAATAGCCGCTTTATACCACTCTAATGCATAGAGTGCAGGCCAAACTAACATATCTCTTCCTCTTCGTAATTTCTTTTGTTGAATTATGGTGTTCTTCGCAATGGTGGAGGGTAAAGACCGACCATGTAGGCGCATGAGAATGGTGGTCGGCACCCCTGTAGGTTGCGACGAAGGAGACGGCTCAATAGTGATGCACCACGGCCGGACCACCACCCTGCGGCCAGACCGCCACCCACGACAAGACTACCACCTCGCAGCCGGACCCCCTCCCTGCAGCCAGACCACCGCCCCACCCCCTCTTGGTACCCCTCAGCCGAGCCGCCCTCAGGAATCCCTCGTGGGCCGGGCCAGACCCAGCGGGCCGGGCCGCCCGGTATGGACCGGGCGGGGCCGGACCCAGTGGGTCGGGCTGGGTCTACCTGAACCGGGTTGGCCCAGGCCGGGTCGGATGAGACCTGGGCCCACTACAACTCATTTATGCTTCTTCAGCCATAACATTGGCACCTGACGTCCGTTTGGCGAACTGTCAGTGGCGCTAGAAATCTTGTAGCATGATGTTCCCTTTGAGTATACCCCATAGGTGTTTTGGATTAAGATGGGGTATTGTCAAGTTGGATTGAACATGAATCCAACTGATCCCTCAGAACTAAAGTCAAATAACTCACAGACTGGGCATCTGATTGACACGTCGTCTATTGCGTTGATCCCCTATGACATGGTGGACCTTTGAGATGATTCTTCGTGGGAAATCATGGAATTTGGAGTATCGACCAGTAGCTTGTGAATCAGATCCTTCTAGAGATGAGAAAGTATAGTGCGGGAACCCAGTAGCAAGATTAGACTTGACCACTAGTGACCTTTTCGACTGAGAGTGACTTGATAGGCCCGGTGGGGAACGCCTCTGTGTGATGCGATAGACCCACGATGGGGAGAACCTCTTTGTGATGATGCAGAACCATGGTACTCGACAAGAGGGGTACCTCAATAGGCTACGGTGGGGAGTGCCTCTGTGCGACATGACAGACCCATGGTACTTGACAGAAGGAGTACCTCAGCGAGTCACGAGGAGGAGCACCTCTGTGTGACGCGGCAAACCCATGGTACTCGATAAGAGGATTACCTCAGCAGTCCAAGATTAGTGGGAAGAACCACTGTGTGACATGGAAGGCTCACTATACTCGATAGAGAAGGGGTTCTCTAGCAGCCGCAGTGTTCGATGATGTGACTGGGGATGTTACTTGTTACTACCCCTATTATAAATTCTGGTGTGAGCTAAGTCAGTAACTCTGTGTGTCTTCATTATTGAGATGAATTAATTGATAACTTAGGTATATGTATAGGCATATACCTAAGTAGGGTTATCTTTTGATTTCACAATTTGTGGTTTATCCTTGGTGGATTTTGTGAGACCTTGAGGGTCTCGAGGTCCCTACTGAGTATCGTTATACTCACCTCTGCACGAGTTGTACCCGCACCTTGTTGTGTTGGATTTAGATGATGGACAATGCTGACTGAGGCTGAGAGTACCAGGACTAGATGGTACCTATAGGTTTTCCATACGACGTTCTGGTACGCAGAGGAGATGGGTGGACGTGGAGTTCTGAGGAAGTGATCTGTACCTACCCTTCAGGTAAGAACCTCGGAGGATGATCCAATAGTTGTCTTTTATCTTTATTCCGTTGTATTATATTTCAGTTCAACTTGTACCTTTACTGTTGGGCTTGTATTCTGGACCCTTTTAATTTCATCACTCTTTTGGTTATACAGTTTTCTTGTGTTTGTATCTTGTTATGTGCTTGGTTACGTGAGTTTGTAGGTTATAAAGGAAATGCCTTACCAGTTTTAGGAAAATTCCTTTTGGTTCTAGTCACCAGCCCCTGGCCTGTAGAAGGCAGGATTGGGGTAGTCACCGCATGGGCCCTGGGTGACGGGTCAAGACAAATTGGAATTAGAGAGTCAGTTCTAACACAGAACATAGGACTCTGATCTTTCTTTTTAACAGTAATAGTGTTAAGTGTAGCAGGAATGGTTATCAATTTAGAAAATATAGTGTTGGTGCGGCGGAGGACATATCCATACACCAGGACCCTGACTTCTGATTTTTGACTTAGTGCACGAGAAC
Source organism: Viscum album (assembly GCA_963277665.1). Lineage (NCBI taxonomy): Eukaryota > Viridiplantae > Streptophyta > Magnoliopsida > Santalales > Viscaceae > Viscum > Viscum album. The sequence goes on along the minus strand of OY728137.1, from coordinate 1,236,602,887 downwards.
AGTGATTGTGTATGTGTTTCCAAGAGTTTTGTTTTTTGATCTCTTGAGTCATCTCACCAGGTATAAATTATTAACCATGGTGCACCTTTTTATTTATAGGATGCCTCCACGAAGACAACCAGCTAGGGTTCTAAGAGTTGTAATCAATGATATCCCACCAAGCGATGAGGCCACGGTGTAGGGCCCTCTTCTAGTAGAGGCACCAACGGAGGCACCAGTGGTACCATTACCCATTGGGCCACTGATTCCACCAGCCCCAGCAGTAGATGGTGCACACTGCTTGAGCTCATTTCACGAGTTCTAGCGCCAAAGGCCACCCAGGTTTTGCGGAGAGATGGACCCACAGATGGTTGAGGATTGTCTAGTGGTTGTGGTGAGAGTCTTCCGACTCGTAGGGACACCAGTCGATCTCATGGTGATACTTATTTCCATCCTTCTATAGGAAGGATCAGGCAGATGATGGAGCTTGATGATCTAGCTTCATGATGAGGTGATGCTTCTCTGGTAAGACTTTGAGAGCATGTTTTGGGCAGAGTTTGTTCCAGAGTCTCTTCACGTAGTGTGCATACATGATCTTTTCATCTGTAACAGGGAAGCATGACTATAGCTCAATACTCAATGAGGTTCAATAAACTCTCACTCTAATCCACAAATATGGTGCATGAACCATTCTTCAGGGCCTGAACCTTTGATCAGGGCCTTAGGCAGGAGATCAGGGCTTCAATGATCTCACTCAGCATCTTGACATAGGTGGGGTGTTAGATAGATCCCTCTTGGTGGAGGGTTTTCTTACTATGATTCACCAGTAGTGTGACCCACCACCAGTCATCATGTAGTGGAGTCTTCTGCAGCTGGAAACAGATAGACATCATAGAGTTCCAAGAGGACCAGACATACAGGTGGACGACTGTATGACTTAGTATTGGTTGTGCTGGGCACCCAATGTGGAACCAGTCATGCCAGGAGCGGTCAGTGTTACACATGTGGCAGGAAGGGTCACATGGCTCGTGAATATCCGACCCGTCGTACGGATGATCAGCATATAGTCGAAGGACCACCTAGGCAGATATAGAGGTTCGACCGAGGAGGTACACAGGGAGGAGGCGGATTTGGCAGAGGATCTGGTCATGCATCTCTCGGTGGGTGATGATTCGAGATGTTACCGCCACCACCACCAGGAGGTCCACCCCAAACGTAGGGAGTAGGTGGACATGGGAGAGCTCAGCGCCAGGCAGCTGAGGCCTACGATCATGGCGATCCAAAGATGATACGAGGTACGATGTATGTCTACTCCACCTTAGCTGCAGTACTTATAGACATATATTCCAGTCTTTCTTTTATTTACACTGCCCTCGTTCGTAGCTCGAAGATTCCAATGGAGCCGTTGGCTCGATCCTTACGGTTAGAGACTCCTATGGGAGCAGATTCGACAATTACGCACTGGTTCCGGCAGTGCGAGCTTACTCTAGGATTTGAGAGCTTCAGCTGGGATCTCCAAATAGCAGCATTGAGGCCTTATGACATCATCTTAGGTATGGACTGGTTGTCTATAGTCCATGCTCATATAGATTGTATTAGGTGCAAGGTGCAGTGTGTCCAAACAGATGGGACCAGGTTTACCTTCACCGGCGAGAAGGGAGCCTTTGCCGTATAGGATGGACTTACCCGGAGGATAGTGGAGTTGATCACTCTTCAGTTGGCTAGACATACCCTCGGAGCTATTTATTTTGAGAATCTAATTTATCCAGTAGTGGTGGACCAGTACAATGATGCTTTCTTAGATGATGTTTCGGGTCTACCTCCTCGCTTGGAGGTGGACTTTTACATTGACTTGTACCTCGGGACGACAGCGATATCTACACCAGTGTATCGGATGGCTCCTGAGGAGCTTCGTGAGATGCAGGTATAGCTAGAGGACTTGAAGGGGAAGGGATTCATCTGGCCTAGTGTTTCTCCTTGGGCAGCCCTGATTTTGTTCTCCAATAAAGTGGATGGCAGCTTGAGAATTTGGGAAGATTATCGGTGCCTGAACTAGGTGACCGTGAAGAACAAGTACCCACTCCATAGGATTTAAGAACTCTTTGGTCAGCTAAAGGGACCATGGTGGTTCTCGAAGATAGACCTCAGATCAGGCTATCACTATCTCAGAGTTCGGGATGAGTATTTGCAGAAAACGACATTCAAATGTCGGTATGGCCATTACGAGTTCTTGGTTATGTCGTTCGATGTGACCAACACTCCAGTAGTGTTCATGGGACTCATGAATAAGATATTTCATCCATACCTTGATCACTTTGAGTAGTCTTCATCGATGACATTCTGATATACTCAGCTACTGAGGATGAGCATACCTATCATTTGCAAGTAGTACTGGACACACTCTGAGAGCACTAGATTTATGGTAATCTCTCAAAGTGCTAGTTTTGGATCCGAGAGCATCTCTTTTTGGGTCATATCAAATCAGAGGCTAGAGTATCAATTGATCTATCAAGGATTGAGGTGGTACTTTCTTGGGAGGAACCCAAGAGTGTGACGGTGGTACAAAGTTTCATGTGTTTGGCTAGATACTACCATAGATTTGTTCAAGATTTCACCAGAGTTGAATCACCACTGTCAGCCTTGACGAAGAAGGGGAAGTCCTTATTATGGTCAGAGAGATTCCAGCAGAGTTTTCAGGAGCTGAGGTAGAGTCTGACTAGTTCCCCCATCTTGAGGTTTCCAGAGGAGGTGGTAGGGTACATAGTTTATTGCGACACATCAAGGACCGGGCTTGGATGTGTCCTGATGTAAGAGCGAGAAGTGATTGCATATAGTTCTCGACAACTGAGACAACATGATCATAACTATGCTACCTAAGACATAGAGTTAGTAGTAGTGGTCTTCTCCTTGAAGATGTGGTGGCACAATTTCATGAGTGAACATTTTACAGTGTACACTGATCACAAGACTCCTAGGTATATCTTCTCTCAGGAGGACCTGAACCTGAGACAACGATGTTCGTTTGATTTCCTCCAGGACTATGACTTCGAGTTAGTCTATACTCTTGGGAAGGGGAACGTTGTTGCAGATGCACTCAGCAGTAGGTCTGGTATACAGTTGCTAGGTGAGGCGATGGAGCAGCTGACTGCTTCATAGAAATCCATTGTGGATAGAGATAGACCAGCTTTTCATCATTCTCTTACAGTCACTCCCCCACTTCTTCAGTGAGTCAGGGAGGCACAGCGTGGGGATACTGACTACGAGACACAATGTGCTCAGATATCCACAAGACATGAACCTTTATGTATTTTTTGAAGGTGGGGAGAACGTCATTTTCTTCAGAGGATATACCATGGTACCAATTTCACATCAGGTGTAACTGTTTAGGGAGTTCCAGACATCCCCTCTAGCGGTACATCCAGAAGTGGTAAAGACGTACCAGGGTCTCTGACAACAGTAATGGGGGCCGGTAATGAAGAAAGAAATAACAGAGTTGGTTTCTCGGTGCCTCACATGTCTGCAAGTCATGGCGGAGCATCAAGTACCCGTAGAATTGGTTCAGCCTTTAGAGGTCCTAGAGTAGAAGTGGGATGGGATATCAATGGACTTTGTGACAGGACTTCCACATACATCCAGAGGTCTTGACTCTATCTGGGTGATCATCGACTAACTCACTAAATCAGCCCACTTCCTACAAATAAAAGAGCAGGGTTCATTAGAGAGCTTGTGATGCCTCTGTGTGCAAGAGATTCTGTGGCTACATGGAGTACCCTCGATGATTGTATTCGATCGTGATGCACATTTTACTTCCCGACTATGGAATGGGTTGCAGGAGGCTTTTGGGATGTATCTTCATTTGAGCACCGACTTCCATCCTCAGACAGATGGCTAGAATGAGCGGACTATTCAGACCCTCGAGGACATGCTCCATTCTTGTATCCTCGACTTCAGTCGCAGTTGGGAGGATCACTTTCCATTGGTGGTGTTTGTGTACAACAACAGCTATCATTCACCATTAGGATGACACGGTTTAAGGCATTGTATGGTAAAACTTTTAGATCATTTTGTGCTAGACTGACCCAGGGGAACCAGAGAAGATACAGGCTACCACGTAGAAGGTGCAGATCATCCATGAGTGGATGAATACTGCACTGAGCTGGTAGAAGTCGTATGCCGACAAGAGACAGAGACTTCTGGATTTCAAGGAAGGAGACCAAGTCTTTTTATGGGTCTCACCCTGAAGAGGATTGCAGAGATTTGGACGAGATGTCAGGTTATCTCTAAGATTCATCCGACCTTTTCAGGTCCACAGAAGAGTTGGCTAGGTGGCTTACCACTTAGCTCTTCCACCTCAGTTGCACCGGGTGCACGATGTCTTCCACGTATCCCAGCTGAAGAGAAACGTGCACGACCCTTCTCACATCATCGACCATGGTGAGATAGACATCGATGATGGGGAGACTTTTATAGATGTTCTAGTAGAGATTGAGGATTGACAGGACTGGGTCCTTCATGGACGGTCGATACCTATGGTGCGGGTTCGCTGGTAGCATGAGAATCTACAGGAGAGAAAATGGGAGCGGGAGGCTCAGATGCATGCTCAATACCTCCACATGTTCCCTTAGATTGAGTTGTGACTTATGGGGACGTAAATCCATGAGGTGGGGAGAATGTAAATACATAGAATTTCCATGTAATTGTTTTTAAATAAATTGGAATTTTATGAGTCTGTAAAACTTTATGGTACATCATTCCGAGCTCCGGAGTGCCCTGAATGAATTTCTAAACTATATTTTAGGTACGTTCACTAAACATGTGAGTGGGTTTTTCTAACTTTTGAATTGGTGCTCGGAATTGAAATCTGATGGCAACGTTGAACTCGCAGTGCCAGTTTTCACTTAAGGAAACTTTCACCTCAATGACAGTTGGTCGAGGGTGAATGTTAATTTTTGGATTTTTTGTGGAAATAATAAAATAAAATAATCACACATTCTATTTTGTTTGTTGAAACCTCCATGTGTATGTTGAGAAGTGGGGACCACCAGACCCTAACTTCTCATGAGAGGTAATTGTGGTGGTGACCACCTGAGCCTAACCTCCCATGAGAGGTTATGGAGGTGGAGACTACCTGAGGCATAAACCTCTTGAACCACCCTCCTAATGTGGTAGAAACCTCTCAACTCCTTCTTTAGTGTGGAGGAGCCTCTTGAGCTTCTTCCACGTCAATTATTCCATCGTACCACTTAATTTTTTCCAACCTTGTTAAATAATTAAGCCTTTTTGAATTTGTTCCAATGAACTAAATAGATAACATAATATATTATGTTGGATACTTGTCATTTTTATTTGGTGGATCCTTGGGAGAAATATCTCCAATGAAGAATGCCAACAAAAAACCCCGACTTTGACTCCGAATTCTTCCATGGGTCATTCATTGACGAGGAACATCTTCAACATCAAGGAACTGGCATTCGATAAAAAGCTGACATCTTCGATGCCCGTCTATCCCCAACAATGGTGTCTCCTTCCCTACGGGCATTCGCTGACGAATCAAACAAGGTAGGGATTTATTTATAAGTGATTTTATATTCCCATGTTCTTCTCTTCTAAAACAGTGAATTCTAATCAACTCTCTATTTTAGATTGATCAACGAATGTTTTTCATTTGTGGGGTTGGGAATTCTTAATTGTGGGAGCGTTAAGGGAGGGTGTTTAAATTTTTCCACCTACCCATTCTTAATATTTTTCTGATTCAAGTATAATAGTCACTTGTTACTGCTCTAATGCGGAGAGTGCGGGCCAAACTAACATGGCTCACCCCCTCCTTAATTTCTCATGTTTAATTACGGTGTTCTTCACAATGGTTGAGGATGGTGACCAACCACGAAGGGGCATGATAATGGCCGTCAGCCCCACCCCCGGCTACGATGAAGGCGACGGTGCAATGGCACCACCCCACGGCCAGAGCATCGCCCTGCGGCCGGAGCACCGCCCCACGAACAGACCGTCGCCCTGCGTATGGAGGGTCACCCCGAGGTTGGACCGCCGCCCCGTGGCTGGACCGCCACCCCAGGGCCGGACCGCCACCCCACGGCCAGACCACCACCCCGTGGTCTCACGCCGTCCTCAGCCGAGCCACCCAGTATCATGCCGAGACACCCCGCATCCTCACGGCACCCCTCAGCCGAGCTGCCCTCACGCCACCCTCGCGGGCCTCGCGGGCCGGGTCGGGCCAGGTCAGTCCAATTGGGTCGGACTGGACCTGGGGCCACTACGACCCATTTACACTCCTTCAGCTATAACTTTGGCACCAGACATCCGTTTGACGAACTGTCAGCGCCCTTGGAAATATTGGAGCGTCAAGGTTCTATTGAGTATACCCCACTAGTGTTTTGGATTAAAATGGGGGATGGTCAGGTTGGATCGAGCATGAATCTAACTGGGCCCCTAAAACTAAAAGGCTAATAACTCACAGACAAGGCATCTGATTGACGCGCCGTCTATTGCGTCGAGACCCATATGACATGGCGGGCCTTTGAGATGATTATTAGTGGGAATTAGTGGAAGTTAGAGTATCGACCAGCAGCTTGTGGAGCGGATCCACACAGATATGAGCGAGCATAGTGTGGGAACCCTGTAGCAGGCAGAGACTTGACTACTGGTAACCTTTTCGACTCAGAGTGACTTGACAGTTCCAGTGGGGAGAACCCCTTTGTGATGTGGTAGAACCATAGTGGGGAGCACCTCTTTGTGATGCGGTAGACCCACGGTACTCAACAGGAGGGGTACCTCAGCAGGCCGCAGTGGTAAGCACCTCTATGTGACGTGGAAGACCCACGGTACTCGTCATGTGGAGTAACTCAGCAAGTCGTGAGGGGGAGAGCCTCTTTGTGACGCGGTAGAACCATGGTGGGGAGCGCCTTTGTGTGACGAGGTAGACCCATGGTACTCGATAGGAGGAGTACCTCAATAGTCCAATATTATTGGGAAGCACCTCTGTGTGATGCGGAAGGCCCACTATACTTGATAGGGAGGGGGTTCTCTAGTAGCCGAAGTGTTTGACGATGTGACTGGGGATGTTACTTGTTACTACCCCTAGAATAAATCCTGGTGTGAACTGAGTCAGTACCTCTATGTTTCTTCATGATTGATATGGATTACTTGATAACATAGGTATTTGTATGGGCATATAACTGAGTAGGGTTATCTGCTGATTTTTTACATTGTGGTCTATCCTTGGTGGATTTTGTGAGACCTTGAGGGTCTCGGGATCCCTACTGAGTATTTTTATACTCACCACTACAAGGGCTATGCTCGCACCTTGTTGTGTTGGATGCAGACGATGGACATCACTGATTGAGGCTAAGAGTACCAGGACTGGACGGTACCTAGAGGTGGGCCATATGGCGTGTCGGTACGCAGAGTAGACAGGTGGACGTGGAGTGGTGAGGAGGAGATCTGTACCTACTCATTATGTTGGAACCTCGGAGGACGATCTAGTAGCTGTATTTTCTCTTTCTTCAGTTGTATTGTATTTTAGTTTATCTTTACCTATACTATTGGGCTTGTATTCTAGCCCCTTTTACATTATGCACTCTTTTGGTTATACAGTTTACTTGTGGTCGTATCTTTTTGTGTGCATGGTTATATGAGTTTGCGGGCTATAAATGAAATGCCTTCCCAGTTTTAGGGAAAATAACTTTCTGTGCTAGTCGCCAGCCCCTGGCCTATGGAATGCAAGCTTGGGGTAGTCACGACACATGCCTTAGGGGATTGGTCAGGACATTATGGCCAGGCATGGACATAAGTTTGATAAGTAGAGGAATTTAAAGGCATTTGAATGAGCTCTTTGTTCCATAAGAGAGAAACCTAAAAAACTAACCAATATTCTATCACTTTGGGAGGTGATATTAAATACACCTCTCAGAGGTAGATGTAATCGTCAGAACTAGTAAAAGACTGAAGTCAAATAGTCATATCTAGGTCATGCACAATATTTGACTCTTACAAAATTCTTCCCTTCAGCATCTACTGAATGAGAAAGTCCCCACCAAACAAAACCATTATCGAATGAGGATCTAATTTTTTTCATTGTTAACATAGTTCACTTTACATACCCCTTCTCCAATGATAAATATGCCTCTGAGTACGAGTTCATCATAACTAACATGGGATCTAGAGGCTAAGGTATTAGAAGATAAGGATTCCAGTGATAAAATGGGCATCATCAAACTTGATATTTTGGTCACATCTGTAAGAAAGTCTTGTATGGAGATAATAGCCATTTCCATGCACTCTAGTTGGCCCGAAAAAAGAATGGATATTCATCATAGCCATTTAGTAATCATCAAATCCTATTAATTTTACATGACCAACTTGTGGAAGTGTGATTGTTAGATCAGCCCTAACAAAGGAGAAGGCTGGTGCGACCATCACCCATTATAGATTCTCCTTCAACCTATGCTCAAGAACCAAGCTCGTCCACCTCAAACACCTCATAACATAATCCAAATAATGGAGAGATACCCCCACCTTTGAAATCATGGACCTATAACGAAAAATTATAAAATTTTGGAATGATTGGGAGTTGTTCTAGCCAAAACCTCAATCCTAAATGTTGTTCATCTTTAAAAATAACCCAGGGAGGCACTTATCATGTCCCTCTAGAGCACATAGGTGTTCCATAAATAAGTTGTTGTAGCTGAGGATTATAGAGTGGAGACTATTCCATTAGGAATTCCAAGTCACTATCTCTTTCACAGAATAGGATCAAAAAGAAGTTATCTTGGGACATATCAAACCCCTGTATATTTTAGGAAAACATTAATATGTCGACATTTTAAGGTCTTTGGTTGAATATTTTTTTCAAAAAAATCCTCATCCCAATTTGGTCCCATTAAAATTTATGATATAGAGAGGGGGACTTGTCTTTGAAAAATCTAACCATTCAACGGCATGATAGGAGTGATCATTATCTTCCCAGGAAGATCAATATCAAGGATCATTTTGGTGATCACATATCTAAATCTATGTTTAGGGTTATCCAGCAAGAAAAAAATATATAATATCTTTCTTGGAAGACCTTGAATTCAGTGACTCATAGCATCACCTTCACCATCTCATCAGTTCTTGTAATACCCCATCGATGGGATGGTTCGAAGACTACATGGTGATAGTCCACCCTTTGTATCTTGCAAATCTATATCTGTTGAAGTAGGTTTCTAATGAGTGAAGGGAAAAAATCAATGTTGGAGATGATATATAGGTTGTATCCCCAAATTCCATGGGGAATACCCCTGCAAATCCCTAGAGCATGCTAAATAGTGATTATGGGATACTTAGAAACATGATTGATGTAGCAGACTTGGTCCCATATGTATAGTCTCATCTTGTCCCTAGTGAAATCAAGAAAGAAAACAAGTAGCTATCAAATCTATCTATGGTGACTCTGATAATTCATGTTGAAAATGTATCTCTCCATGGACTCCCTTACCATTAAAGTGATAGAGATCCTTCTGTGTTTCCCACCATGACCGATACTACATCCTCATAATTAAAGACAGAATAAGAAGAGGATGGACTCAAGAAGACCCCTCCTGCATTTGTGGAAGGCTTCTCCACCCCCATCAATGAACTTAGGCAGGTGAATCTATTAATAGAAGAATACATGTTTCATACATTGATTAATGCCTCTATTCCTCTCTAGGAGAAGTTGATATATTTTTCATTAATAAAGTTGCATCGATATGTCTTCTATTATAATTATATAGAAATTATTAGGTTGAGAACCGATGTGGTTATGCACAACCTAGGCTTACCCAATGACTATCATGGTTTTAAGTGAGCAGCCAAGAGGATGCACCTATCTATTGAAACTAATGTAGAAACTAGTCTTCACAAATTGAACAAAGACAACATTTTTGGGAGGTGGAGTACCCTAAATTTATCACCAACATTGTCCCCATCAAGACAAATAATGGCAGGATTTGGGTCTTAATCAATTTCTGGGAAATTAATTGCCACTACCTAAAAGACAATTTCCCATTGTTGATCACATGACTCTTTATTGATGCAACTATTTTATTCCAAAACCTTTTTATATGGATAGGGATTCATAGTATAATCACATAATGATATCCCAAGAAGGTGAGGAAGCCATTTCCTTTAGAGTACATTAGGGTATCGCTTCCTATAAGGTCGCTCCCATTGTTTTAAATAATGTTGATGGTAAAAACCAATATGACATGAATCATATCATTAAACCCCTATTATGATTAACAATGTAATTTTATGTTGATGACCAAGTAGTCAAATCTCATCAATGATGTGATAAATTCACAAATATTCAAACAATATTCAAAAATTTGGGGAAGCACAGTTTCAATATTAATCCGCTGAAGTTTTCTTTCAAGACATTGTAAAAGAAATTACTAGGATTTGTGTTATTACACAATGGCATCATGTTCAACCTAGAAAAGACTAGAATAGTTCTAGAAATGTCACCCCTTGTAATCATAAATAACTAAAGGGTATCCAAGGGAACCTCACTCACATTCAGAATTTTATAGATTATCTGGATGGAAAATATCTCCCCTTTACTATGTTAATGAAAAAGGGAGTCTCATATAGATGGTATGAGAACTACAAAGAACACTTTTAAAATATCAAGAAGTATATGGTTCACCCACTAGTCTTGATGCCACTGTAAGAATGGATATGATTTATCTTATATGTGGATTCCATATAATAATTGATTAGTTCTCTCCTCACATAGAAAAATGATGTGGGGAATTAAAACTGATTCGACAACTTCATTTAGACAATTCTAGGATCATATACCTAGTGTTCTAGTATCTAGAATAAATTCCACACACTCATCTTCAAAGTGAACAAGTTGAGTAATTACTTACAACATCCTGAATCCCATTTGTTCTCTAAGATTAACCCGCTCAAGTGTGTCCTTGGACACCCTATATTTACTCTAATTTTTGTCCAATAGGTGGTTATTCTTTAACAATATGAAATCCAATTCATGTCTTAGAATTCAGTTAAAGGGTGGGATCTAGCTAATTTAATTGTGGCACTTACCGCTAAAAAAATAAAATCTGTGTATACTAAACTTTCAGATGAAGAGGTATTTTATACCCATGACACCCTCCAAACATGAGAGATATATTTTGATAGTGCCTCCACAAATTCTATTGTAAAGAGGATGGAAAACCTAAAGCACAATTGGGTTCGTTTAGTGATTGTATTTGTTGCTACAAAAAAAATTCCTACTCCTCACTATATGAAGGATTCACTAATAATGAGGTAGAATAAGAAGCCCTCATTTTCAGCTTAGAAATATCCATACAGCTTCAGATAGCCTACCAGAATATCAAAGGGGATTTGGATCTTGTGATGAAACAAATTAGCCATGAATATTCCATCATTATGGAATAATGGGCTCATATCATCTTTTATGTCATAGGATTGATGGAAAAAATCATTTTTGAACCAACATTGCATCATGTTCCTCAATAACAAAATTCTCATACTGACACACTAGCTAATGGATCAAAATTCACAGCTAACCCCAAAGAAGATGTAGTGGGTTCCTTCATCACACATCAATTGATGGTCTCGTTAATAATCATCAGTCACATGGAGGAAATCAATCCATTCAATACAGCCATGGTGTGTGACAAATTGATATCCACCCATGGATTGATGGATCTCAAAGTCTGTTACCTCCAAAATGTGACCCTCTCATTAGATTGAACCTAAAGTGAGTAGAACTGACTCTGGGGAGTAAACATTACCCTTCTTGACTTGAAAAATAAGAAATAATCCCTCTAAAAATGTGGATTTGAGGGAATCCACATTCGATGCATAACATAAGGAACGATTCTATATATCATGGATGTTATTTATGTGGCCTCTCATGGTGCTCATTAATCCAAGACTAGACTTTCCCACCAAATAAGGAGCCTTGGTAAATATTGGAAAACAATGATACAGGACTATGAGGAATTCACCATAAAAGTTCATTCATTCCAGATTCATGCAATCTTCAGGCATAAACCCCCATATTTTATACATATAAATAAATATTACTGGCTATTTTCCATATGGGGAATGGACATTGGGTGGATATATCCCCTATACATAGCTAAGTAGTTTAATTAAATCCTTACTGCTACATACTTCTATTCCAAATGTGTTGAGGCAATCCCCCTTAATGAATTTGAGATGAGTAATATCCTTAAATTTGTAATGTTCAATATCATCACCATATTCAAATTCCCTCACACGATATTAGCAGACAATGACACAAACTTTTTTTCTTCTAAGTTGATAAAATTGTAGCACGATTACAAAACAAAATCCAACCATCCATCATGAAATAATGAAATGGTTACTGCTAAAATAGTGTCCTTCAATAAGAATCAATCAAATATAATCTAGAAGATAGGGAACATGGATAAGAAGTCCTATCCGAACAAGATTTTTCATTTGTTATGGGCCAACCCTTCCACCATTCACAGTGCCGCACAAGTGATACCATATTCGTTTGTTTATGGTAATATAGAAATTTTCCCATATAAGTATAGATTTCATTAATCTGAATAGAAATATGTGGAAAACTATTAGATGTAGAGAAATAAAAAAAGTAGATGAGTTAGAATATCTCTATGAGAAAATGTTTCATACACTACAAAACCTCAATGTTCATCAGAATCGGATCACACAAGCCTTCAATAAAAAGTTTCACCTCATCTCATTCCTATAAGGAGAACCAGTAATATCTCTTAGAACCTCAATGATACCAAGAATGAAACATCCAAATATGTTGCCCAAATGGGAAGGTCCTTATGTCAAACATAAGGTCTATTCCAATGTATCTTACTCATTGGACACAATGTATGGGGAACAAGTTACACTCCCTATAATGAAATTTTTCTCAAGAAGTACTTTTTATAGCTTCTATAAATAATATTATGTCCTTAATGCATGAAATTAATCTACATGGAGTAAGCCTTCATAAAAAGTCTTTAAACTACACATATTTTTTTCCTAAGGGAATGATGTTAAACTTCATGAAATAAGTCCCAACAGTAATAATTTAAACTAAAAAGAATTTTATGACCTTATTGCATGACGTTAAACTACACAAGATAAGTACTAAAAGAAAGACATTAAGCAACATAGTTACCCAAGTCCAGGTAGAAGGACTTTAAACTACACATCATCTTTCATCCCTACCCTATGATGTTAAAACACATGACATCTGTCCTGACCATAGGATTTTAAACATACTAGATGGATTCCTTACCATATATCACTAAAATATACATAAAAATTTACATTGTAGATGTCTCACAACACATGTGATAAATTTTTGAGAAAGGAAAATGAAGTACCCATGTCCATGTGTTCAGGTTAGATTCATATAGGGAATCTCCCCACTAAAGAACAATGCATGGCTTGATTCCTACTATCACAGGATATAGAGTGACACCTAGATCCAAAATCCTAGGTCTGATCACAATATAAATGAAAAAATGTCCCCATATGTGTATGGTTCATACCAATATGGAGGGTTTGATATTTAATAACTATATAGGTTTTGATTCTCATATCAACAAGATACATCAGGACACCTAGATCATATTTCCTAGAATAACCACCACATGATAAAAATGTGCCTATCCTTTCTATTAATCATCCTTGAGTAGTGAAAAAACCTCTTCCATTCCTTGTTTTTTATACAATACATAGCTTGTGAGGGATTAGGAATTTTGGAAATAGATTACCTACATGATTGAGACATATCAGCTCACATAAAGGTTAGCATTTTCCTGGATAAAATAACTTAAAAGGAACACCAACCACCTTTACTACATGATGTTAAAATGAATGGATAATGTTTCTAGTATGATGTAAAACTACACATTTCGGTGGCCTTATCCCTATAGTAACACTACCGATGGTGCTTATCTCCCACCAAATCACTACTCAAGAACTACGTGTGGATTGATTCCTTCCATCACATGATACATAGTGATGCTTGAATCTCTAATATGAGGTCCATAAGAAATAATAAATAGGAGAAAATAACCCCTCTACATTTGGGGTCAGACTAACATAGATATTTTTTTGTTCAAGAACAATGTATGGTTTAATTCCTTCCATCATATGATATATAGTTATTCCTTGATCTCCAATCCTGGGTCCATCCTTAATAATCAATGTGAAAAATTCCCCCCTTTTTATATGGATCAAACTTTCAAAGATATTTTTCTATTAAAAAACTAAGTGTGGTTTGAATCCTACCATGATAGGATATGTGTTGATTCCCATATCTCCAATCGTAGTTCAATCCACTACATTAAATGGGAAAAATTCACCCCCTCTGTGTATGGGTTAGTCCTGCATGAGGATTTTTCCATTCAAGAACTATATTGGGATTGATTTAATCCATCGCAGGATATGTAGTGACCCCCAGATCTCTAATCCTAAGTGTATCTATAATAATCAATGAGAAATATTCCCTCCTATGTATATATGTCAGACCTGCGTGAAGGGTTTTCTATTCAATAACTATACTTGGCTTGATTTATGCCATCATTGGAAACATAGTGATGCTTGGAGCTCCAATCCTGGGTTAAACATAATAGTCATTGGGAAAATGGTCCCTATGAATATGTGTCAGATATGTGTGGATTATTCTCTATTAAAGAACTATGTGTTGCTATATTCATTCTATCACAGGATATGTAGCGACACTCGAATCGTTAATAAATGGTCTATCAAAAATAATAAACAAAAAAATCCTCTCTATGTATGTGTGAGACCTACATGATAATTTTTACATTAATGAACTATGTGTGGCCTAATTCCTTCCATCACATGATATATAATGATTCCTAGATCATAAATCCTAGGTCCAACTACAATAGTCAGTAGAAAAAATTCCATATCGGTGTATGGCTCTGATGACATAGGTCTGTCATGGGGTGTCGGAAAAAATTATTACCTAAGTATAGTCTAAAATTTAAACCTGATTAGTCTCTAGACGATGAGTGCACAAAAAACCATTTTTCAATTTTGGATGATTTTAGGAAAATTTGGTTTGGAAAAAAACTAATCTAATGAAAAAATGAACATAATTAAAGAAAAATGTTAATAAAAAATTTGACCATGATAATGATTAAAAATAGTGGAATGAGAATGGGTGATCAGTTCAGGGTCATCTTTCCAAATGTAATTCTAGCATAGTATCAATTTATCCAATCTTCTTCAACTAATCTAATTATGTTGAGATTTCATGATCACTCCTCTCAATATTTTCTTGAAATAATGATGGTTATTATAAACCTTGACAATATCTCAGTTTTGTCTAATATTCTTCCATGCATGAGATAGTCATAGAGAATATCCTCAATCAACTTAGGAAATAGCTAATCTATTATTGATCATCCCAAACAATGAAGAATATCCACTACCCCTCCCACACATACTAACGATTGTCGATTACATCACCACTAATCCCTATTATATTCCATCATATGTAACCAATAACCTAGAGTAGTGAGATAATGATAATTTACCATAGAAAAAAACAATTGAATGAAAAAAAAAATATGATTGTACATGATAATTAAAACCTCTATTAGAAATTGAAATCCAATTCCTAAAAGAGAGAGAGAAATTTTATTCCATAAAGCACAAGAACTCAAGCACTAAAAAGTAGAAAACATCCCCATACCCAACAACTCAGAATATTAACCCTCCTTGGTAATGGTAACTAATAAGAATGGGGATGAATGAGGCTCTAAAAATATAATATGAAAGAGGGATAAAAGAAAAATTAAAAATATATCCTTCGGAATCAATCCTCAAAAAGTTAGCTTATGTTATTCCTATTAGATGGATGAATCTCGCAAGGGGTCCTACTTATAAGTTTTTAAAAATCTAGTTTCCTATTAGATATATAATTTGTAATGTCTTTTTACAAGTATAAAAGAAGTTATGATGTGATTAATGAGTTATGTTTTTCTAGCCAAAGATTTTCTAAATATTTTTCTAATTTAGCTGGTTCAAAGGAAAAATTCATGAGAGCATATCTCTACGAAATTGAATAATCCAATGTTTAATTTCATTCTCTTTTAAGTACATTTGGAATCAAATTAATTGGAGGTCTTTATCTTGATTTAGGCCTCATTTTCTGAGTTGGGGTTCATTCTGTTAGTTAGAAATATCATTGAACTTGATTGATTTTTTTGGGGCTATAGAAGTTCAAATTTTCACTGGCCCTAGAGGAAGAATATTAACCCCACATACTAAGGAATGCTAAAAAACTGATTCACTCGAATTGGATCAATATTGTAAAATTTTATCTCCAAAATTAAAATTGATAAAAACTTGTGAAAATTACATAATTAAGAAATTTTCCCATTTTATCCCAAAACACACATGAATTCCAAATAATGAAGAAAATCAACATAAATTATTAAATTGGTAATTATTAAATCATTAAAATACATATTCAAAAAGATGAAAATATTATCTCTATAAATTCCATCACATATAGCGCTTGGAATCCTCGACAAGTAGGCATTAAAATCAAATGAAAGAAAATTTAAAATACAAACTCATGAGATCGAAGAATTTTTTTTAACTGAAAAAATGATATAATGCCTTCTGAAAGTCCATTATTTTATGTTCTCAATTTATATAATTCAATATATTTCCACATAAATTATCCTCCCATGCACATAATACACATACCTCACATTAAATTTATCTCATCTCACAAATGTCAATTTTAAACATTGATTTTCTCATCCAAAATAATGAAAGAGTTGCTATAGACTTGATAAATTCCTATATATCCACCTTATGTGATTGAAGGAAATGTATTTATCATGACTACTTTTATGGTTTGTTATGTGGCTTTAAATTATTTTTATTTTAATGTAAAAAAAATTTAGGCTGAATGAGGAGAGCTTGGCTATTTTTGAAGAAAAATTTCATGATTCAAATTTTCACTCATGTATGGTCTCCTCCTCACTCCCCAGAGCTGTAAATTATCTCTAAAATAATATCAAACATTATTTCATGTAAATTTTATATATTATCCAATTTTTTATCCTTATCATTGAAACTTATTCCCAAAATTTTACTTTTTTTAGAGCTCCAAATAGGCACAACATTCTTTCTTCTTTAGAAGCTCCAGAAACACACAACTTCTTTTCCTTAAATCTCCAGAGAGGATTAGATTTTAATAAAATGAATTTTTAAACAGAAAAATCATCTCTTAAACATTTTCTTCTCCACCCAACTAATCACAAAATTGTGTATCATTACATAAGGTATCTTCTCCCTTCACTTAATTTCAACAAGATCATGCAGTTTTACATCAAGTGTTGGTTGGATAAGGAAAATTGGCCTATAATGTGGCTAAAAAATTGGTTTTCCATATATTTTAAGGGAAATAAAGATTAAAGGTACAATATAATATATAATAATAATTATTCTCTAGAAAACTGGGCTTTAAAACCAAATAAGTCCTTCAATAATTTAAAATACAAGTACCTGAAAACCACACATTTTGATAGGAATAAATCATATTCTAGTAAATGGAAGCATGGTTTCCTTCTCTCAAAAAAGTGAGGTGAATTTAAATAAAATAAAATAAATGTTTAATAAGACTCATGGGAAAGTGATTTCAAATATAAACATGGTGAAACTTGTCATGGGATTCAAAAATAAATGTATTTTTTCATAAAAATTGAAAATATTTTAACTAAAAAATTTTCATTTTTATTATTCATTTAAGCTCAATATCCTGGAATATATATTTTCACCCTTTTAAACGTGTTTCAAAATTGTAAAAGGTAATCATTTTATCTCACAAGTTTTTTAAACACAAAAAAAATTAAAAGGAAGAGCACAAAAATTTGAAAAACACACTGTTTTAATGAAAATATTTGATAAAATTGAAAATCAAGAACTATAAGGGTTCCATCAACCAGACATAATTGATGCATTATTCTCAATGCATTAAAATTTATTTTTTTAGGATTATATATATATTAAAAATTGACTAAATTTATTCTTGTGTAAAGGAAAGAAAAAATCAAGGGGTCCTCATTGATAATTAAGTTGCAGGAGCATAATCTCTTCCACGGGTTTGTAAACTGTCTTTAGCTTCTACCATTTTTTATCAAATTGAAATTGATGTCAAAAAATTACTAGAAACTATTTATAGAAATTCTTACTGAATTATTCATTTTGAATCCTCTTCCCTTTAATGTAATAGTAATCCTCTCTTTCTTTCCATATAGTGCACACCTCATTGAATTTCTACCTTGATTCTTGTTTATTTACTAGTAAAGGCCTCCCAAACAAAAATAATATGATTTATAAACACAATTACCGCAGCACTAGAAAAACCCTTAAATTTTTGTTCTTATAGGTTGGTTTCTAATATGTATAGTTTTTTTGCTACATTGTTACAATCTGAACAACACTCTTCTTAAGGTTATGTGGTGACTTTGGAAAATTATTCTCTTCCCTTGATTTGGGTGATTGACCCCCAATTTTATTGACCCACAAGGACTCGATTTCAGTTACTACCTCTACCCATTTAAATAAAATAATTCTACTTTTAAATTAAATTAGTAAATATTTACCTCATTCACATGATCCTTTATTCACATCACTCTGAGAAAATCATCCACTTATATTTGTGGTTGTATTGAACAGTTATTATATAGAGCTGTATAGTGAAACGTATGGATTTCATCCCATTCGGTTCTTTTTTTCCTTCACAACTGACTACATTCAGAGATCTATGATAATATTTTCATTTCTATCCAATAAATTTTTTTTACTTCTTAGTCTCAACATATTAGCATATATATTTGTCATCATTTCCATGTAATCCATCAAATAAATAATGTTGTGATTTTTTTATCAAACATGACATTTGAATTTTTAGACATTTGGTAACTTAACAGTTCTGTGGTATTTTTTTATATAAAATTTTCTTCTATGGTTATGAAATGTTAGAGTACACCTTATTTTTTAGTAGGTTTTGTACATACATTATGGTATACTTATTTCAGTGAATGGATTCTTGACTGAAGCCTCATTGAGTCAAGTATTTTGAAATGCTTGTGGTTATCTCCAAGTATTATTGATAGTGTTCCTTCATGCACATTGATTATGGGTTTTTCTATAACTATGAATCATCATCCAAAAATAATGAGAGACTTTGGTGAACTAATTTCTTATTATATGTTCATCATGTAAAAGTTAGCTATGAATAATAAATCCTTCACATTCATAAGTAGTTCTTCCAAAAATTCTGATGGAGAAATGTTTGACCAATTTGTGAGATGGACCGCCACTCTAGTGTGATTTAATTTTTCAAGTATGAAAATATTTAAATACTAATTGAGGAAATATGTTTATCAAATCACCTAGATCACATGAAAAATTAGTAAAATTAAATGAACGGATATTTCAGGTAATAGTTAATGTCCTTGATTTTTAATATTTTGTGGTATTGGTGGTATGATCAGTTCTAAGAAACTTCTTACAAGGTTGATGTGCTAATTTTTATCTAGTCATCTTCTTTTACTGCATATATATTTGAAAAAAATTACATTCATTGGGATTGTTTTGATGGATTCTAGCTGCTGGATATTGATCTAAACATTATGAAAACTATCCAAAAATTATTTTTGAACCTAATCTTCTTCCAGTTTTGGTGATCAAAATAATATGGAATGGAATCGTACAGGAATGTACTTCTTCAACCATTGTTATATTTTTAGAGGTGTCTCAGACATCTCTTTTCTAAACCTCATTCTTACTTCACCTTGCATCCTATCATCTTGCATTATCTATCAATGTGGATCAAAATTCTATCCATAATTATTAATATTTCTTTGTTTAGGTGGGTAGATATCTTCTCCACGTCATGTTATAATTTAACATATATTCACCTTGGGATTTGGAATTGAATAAAAACGGTGTTTCCTGAGAATTTTCATCAAGAATTCCATGAGACTATCTAACTTATTGGTTGAAGATTTTATGTTTTAATTCCTCCTCTCAAACTCTTATTTATGCTATTGGTTTTGAATTGGAGGTTTTCACTAGTATATGGATGTTCATTGGGTATCTAATAATTGGGTGGTTGAAATTATTGTTCGTGGTATGGATCTTTCATAGGTTTTTTAATACTGGTGTGTTATAATATTTTTCCTTCTAGTATGGAGGGTTATTTGTTTATTGGTTAGGACATAAGGATATCACCTGTTTTTTTCTTCCATATCCTGGAAGATCCTAGGGATGACATGGTTGATTCTATTGGAACTTTCCTTACTAGGAGGCTACAATACAACATTCTATCACATGATACTCATGACATTGGTTAGTATAATGATAAGTAAAGGAGTATAAAAACAAAATCAATGATTGGAATGTGGTAGATTTTCCTATGTCACAACCATTTTTATCAGTACACTAGTAATTTTCATGAGTTTGGATTCTAGTAAAGTTAATGAAGAGTTAATAGTCCTTACCTCATGAATATATCTAGTGCCCATACCTATCGTGCCAAATTTATTTCATTTTGAGAAATATTTTCAATTTAAAATCCAGCTTCTCCTAGTGACCTTTAAATCATGGCCCTCTAGATGAAGCATCGTTTAGTTTGTAATTTTTACCAAGAAATAATTGAAATAATAATATAATGAATTTATGTTTATCCATGGACTGAAATAGGCATCTTAAACATTTCATCTTGAACCTCTCCAAGTATTCATAGATGGACTATCTGGATGATTTTCAGGTATTGTAGAACTGTTTTATGACTACAATAATTCACGATGTGGGGAAAAATTTTAGCATGAATAAAATCTTAAATTATTCCTATTTGTTGACCTCTCCATGTTGTATAATAAAAAAATATTTCTCATCTACCCCATTCAATAAGAAAGGTAATTCCTTCTACTAAAATTGGTCCTCAAGTGCTCCTATTGGTTTAAAGCTTGAGAATACACATGAGATTTCTGAAATATGTTCTTTAAAATCCTCTAATGAAAGACCATGGAATTTAGAATGAATTTCAATCTGGTTAATTCATAGTTCAAAATAATTCTTTATATTAGGTGAATTGAGTTGGTTATATTGATTAGTGAATTAAGGAGTAAAGATGTCCCTCAGATATTGGTGGGGATTTCGAACCATTATATCAGGTTTAGAATGAATAGTAAAAGTGTCACTTGAATATGAAAGAATTATTTCATTAAATTATATTTTCATATTTAGTTTTCTTATTTGGGTTAGAGTTTTTTCAAATTCTGTTTGAAAATCAATGAATTGGATATAAGAGAATTTTTTCATGAAATGTTAATTTTTTTGTTCTCTAGTGAAACTGCCTGCCTTGAAATGGTGCCAAGTTTGGTGCACAACAATTGTAATGTGTGGAATAACAATTTTTTCTTACCTATGTATAGTGTAGTGGTTAACAATATGTAGTCACCTGAAGAGGATTCTACAAAAAACATTTTGTTACATTTGGTAGATTTGAGAAAATATTATTTTGAAAACAAACATATGAAACGAAACAAAAGAATGAAATTAAGAAAATGATTTAAAAATTTGATACTGAAAGTGATTGAAAATAGTGATATGAGAAGGTTGATCTGGTCAAGTTCATTTTTCTAAATTCAATGCTATAGTATACCAATTCATCTAATTCTCTTCTTCTAGTCTGATTAAGGTGAGATTCCCTGATTGCTTTAACTCACACCCTTTGTCAAATGGTGAGAGCAATCCTTTCAAAGATATCAGTTTGTTCTACTATCCTTCATTATCTGGTATAGTTGTTTCAAATATCCATAATTCAATTTCGTAATACATTATTGTGTCTTTTTTATCCCAAAGAATCCAGAATATTTATTATGCCTCACACATGTATGTACGATCTTTGAGTACATAACCACTAAGAAAAAGTATATTCCACTGTATATAAACCAGAATCCAATAGAGGAAGATAATGATCATTGACCAAGGAAAAATGAACAACTAAATCAAAAAACCAAATATGATTTTACATTATAATAAAAACTGTTAATTGAAACTTAAACAAGCTTTGTAGAATTGAGAAAAAATTATTATTCAAAAATCAAAAGAACATAATCATTACATAATAGTAACCCTCCCATTACCCAAACACTAATAATTTTACCCATAAATTTTAAGGGGAACTAAGAATAATGGGGAGGATGAAGGAATTACAAAAATATGAAGAAAAGAGAAAGAAAATTAAAAGGTGAAAAAACTTCCTCCATAAAATTTCCTCTAACAACTAGATCCGGTTATTTCCACCATATGGTCAAAACATGCCAATTTTTCTTTTTATAAGTTTTTTAATTTTATTTTTCTATATTACCTCCAAATTTAGATTTTTTTTACATGAATATAGAAAATTAAGATATAATTAATGTGTCAAATTGTTTCGGGCTAAAAATTTCCCAAATATTCCTCTAATATAGCACATTCCAAGGCCGCAATAATGGAATAATATTTACATGAAATTTAATTATAAAATGTGTAATCACACCTTATTTCCAATAAATTTGATGAAAACAAATTATATCCCCTATATATGAGTCATATCTATGTAGTGATATCACTTTAATGGATCTGATTATGGAATGATTCATTCCCTTACAGTTTTTATAGGGAAACTAAGGGAAGCCTAGCCATAAAAGTAGTATATATTAATATTTAAAGATTGATAAATAATAAAAAATCATTCTACCTATTTATGAGAATAATATACATAGGTAATTCTTTTCATTGGTTATGTCTATGCAAGATGATATCTCACATATAGATACCCATCCTTAAATCTATTCAAGGATAAATGTTGATCCCTGCAACTAAATGCCCCTAACCAGCACAGAGTGTCCTCAAGTTTATCTTTCACAATTTCACATCTATTATTATTCCCTTAACAAATTATTTTAAATTTCAAGGAAAACATCATTGTCCCATGATGTTAAAACTGCAGGATACAAAGATCCCAACTATAGCATTATAATGTTTTCAGACTATCACCCAATATCATTACTTGTCAATCGATCACAATAAATAGATACCAATAAACTAGAGTATAAAGTCCTTCCATAATCTTTTATTGATATCAATATATACATAAAACATCTTGTCTTGAGTACCTCTGGTTTCAAAAAAACCTTTCATGGCCCCTAAAAAGGAGAAAATATCTCTTTTTTACCATTCTAGAGTTGGATATGAATAAATGATTTTGAACCACCAACCATTGTAATATTCACCATGCATGAATGGAATTATTTTTCTTGGGAGCCCTAACTTCATCACAGCAGAGATTGTCACCTTATAGTGATTCAATGTAATTTTTTTCATGATCGAGTCATATCATTACTCATGACCTGAGAACCTTGAGACATGATTTATGACATATTAATCTCCCTATAAAAATTAAGTTGGAATACTCTTGACCCTGAGCATTATAATTAGGATATTTTGTGACACACCCATCCCTGATCCAGCTGTATCATGACTTAAAACTTCATACAATTCGGTCAAAGATTTAGAACCTTAAAATTTATCCTCAAATGGTCCAAATGGCATGGCCCTAAATCTTCTAGTGAAAGAAACATTAAAATTTCCTAGATGAAAACCAAAAATAGGAAGGCTGAGAAAAATTCAATTCATCTCTCACTTTAAACATTGACTCTATAGTGTATGGAAAATATAGAGTGTAAATAAATAATTCATAGTGGTCATAAGGCCCACTTTGTTTCCCTAGATAAAACAAATCCATTCTCGTTGCACCCCCTGGTCTAGGAAAAAGTAATAGTAATGAATTTTCATATCTCCTCACTTTGATAGCATGTTCACTAACTGGAAACATAAATTTTATTGTTCTTAAAGCCTTCTTAAATATTACATTTTTTCATAAAACATCATCATGTATTTTAACTCTGAGCTAACACAACTAATTCCTCATGTTTTTATCATTCTCTTGGAACCCCATGGAACATGGGCTCCCTTGCCCCTACTTTATACATGTATTAACATGGTAACAAGTACTGGATAATACAACAAGAAAACTCTAGTATTCATTTGAGAATTTAAACCATGTTAAAAATATTTTTTTTGGGAATTTGTACTAGAGAGATCCCCCCTAAATCAATGATTTATTTTCCTAGCCGAATGGAATATGAGATTCCTCCATTACCAATTTTTGACCTATACCCACTACTTTCCACATTCTATTAACTCAAATATTACTAGATCATGATTTAAAATCCCCAAAACCTGACTATTCAATTGAATTTCACATCCTTGACCATACAAAAAAGTGTAGTGTACCCTTTCTCAAAGTAAGAATGTGATATAACATTCTTGAAACTTTATATAAACTACACCACATGACTCAAGACCCCATGTAATTAGGCCTAATCCTCCCAAACAAAAAAAAACTACCAATGGGTTCCATAACCCTCCTTAGATAGCTTTCTCTCAACCTCTGACTTCATCATCTAGTTGTTTTGGTCTTCAAAAATCATTCATGGCCCTTGGAAAAGAGTTCGGATACCTCTACATAACCATGTATATATGAACTATCTTGTGATGCATAAGGGACCCTTACCCACCAACTAGAGAAATATCCTCCTTGTATAGAATGACCTATAATACTCACGATCCCTAGCAACACTATGGAGGAACTCAACACCTTGTGGTGTTTTGGGTCATCCCCAACATGTCATCACCATTACACATCCATCAATTCAAACATATGGGTTATGATTTACACAATAAATATTCCAAATATCCAAGGAGAATCAACATACCTAATTTTTCACTATACATGAAACAGAATCTCTGTGAGGATTCTAGTTTCCATAACCCAACATAGAGATTCATCCTTCTTTTTTTCTACATTAACTTAGGGTGCCAAAACCGTTCATGAACATTTATTTTTTAGAATATAAATTAAGAATTAAGGTTGTTAGTTACCTTCAAGGACACTTAATCTTAAAGATGAAGGGTATTCAAACAATTCATGAATACCCATCTTTCACTTTCAATATATATCCTAAGTTTGAAGATCATAAACTATATAAATAGAATGTATGAACTTGAATACCCTAAACTACAAGAACAGATGGTCTAATCTAGAAAACAAAAATAAAAAATAGTAGATGGTCCAAACTAAAAGAGTAAAATCAACATTGAAATTTCCTAGTTTTCAATACCTTGAAACAAAAAATTTATCAAGACATAATGATTTCCCGGTTAAAAACCCAAAAGGGAATCCTATAAAACATTAGAGTCTCCGGTTGCTGGACATACACTTTTTGTGATCCAAGGAATATTGAGCACATAAAAATGGGAATGGAATAAAACCTATCAGGTCAAAAACCTGTAAGTGGTCATCCTAAGAAAAATCCAATTCCACACTAGTTAATCCTTCCCCATAATAATCTTGTGAAAAATATAGTGAAATAATAAATAAATGGAGTTATAAATCTTATGGGGATCATTATATTTTCCTTTAAAATATCAATATATGGTCACAAATTCCACTAAATTAGGTAAAAATTATATTTTTATCTCATTGGGACATTTATTTCACCCAAATTATCCTTTTTAAAGAAGGTGATCCTAGTACAACAAGAGAAGATACATCAATGAGGAATCTGATGTTTTTAGTAATTAATGAGAAATTATAAAATGAAATATATTAATATTTAGGAATTAAAATTTAGGTGTTTATATTTACATGGAATTATATAAAGGATGAGTATATTGGATGATCTATATTATATCTGTCCAATTTCATGTCATGCACATCATGAATAAAAGAAAGTGTGACAATGATGTGAAATGTTTGAAAAGGTTTGTTCATTGGTAATGTGAAAAAATATGGGTCCCCACATTCTAGAGTATCTAATAATTATTCCAAAAAAAATAAAGTTATAAAAACATATGTTCCCATAGCTAGATCCTAATAAAAGATTCTTGGTTGTGTTTTCAAAATCTTCTAAATTTTGGAAAAATCTCTCCATTGAGCGTTCAATTATCACCCTCTCCATTTATTGTATTTCTACATTCTAAGGATGAAGAGTCAAAATTTAAGATGGTATAACTATAGATCTTGTATGATTATTCACTAATAAATATGATTATGTTAGAATGTGGGATCTCATGCTAATTATCCACACATCATATTTTGTTTTTTCTATAGTTAAGGCATCTGTCTGAATGTGTAGTTCATATAATTTTTGATGTATCTGGTAAAGAACCTCTAAAGATTCCTATATTGGAAATAGTAGAGAAATTTTTTAATCAATGATGTGGAGGTAATCAACAATATTTTATAGTTGTTGCTATTCCAGGGAAATCCTCATCATGATATCATTTTATGGATGACAATCAAATTCACCTACCCCCAAATCATGAAAGAGATAGAGAAGGTGTTACCCTTGGCCACAAAACTCCTCCAAGGGAGTATCAGCGATTAGAGAAATAATTTTTTTCAGAACAACCATCTTGGTACTGAGTTATCTACAACAACTAAGTTGATAAATAAAAAATGGAAGAATACTAATCTACTCTCCTCTCGATTAGTTCATCTTCTAACACTAGTATTGAAGGTTCAACCTCCTCAACATGATTTTTCCTATCAGTGGGAGACTCCTCACAATGATAAGGTTTTTTCCTTAAGTAATCCATAGGGTCATGAATTAAATCCATCACTACAACCAATAAAGGGATCGATGAGGCACATGGCTTGTCTACCTGAAAAACCAATATATCTAGTAAACCACTCTAGTAAGATTCCATAAATTACTTGGTATAGTTCTGAGAGAGGTAGATTGGGGCATTGGAAGGGGGAAAGATGATATCATCATTCATATCATCACACATAATAATAATCTAAAATTGGAGAATGTGAATGGGATTTCATTCTCCCCACACACCAGCTAAAGGAAAATGGGAAATAATTTAAACATAGAAAAATGGAGATAAAATAAAAATGGGTGTATGGATCACATATAATTTGATCGTCCACATAAGATGTAAGAACACTATCCTAGAAATAGATTTTATATGATCACTGATCGTGGGAACTGTCATAATAATCAATATGTAGCCTCTTAGGTGTAGGATAGGGAAAGAAGTTGAAACTGTCATGTTGACTCAAAATATCAATCCACTCGTTGGGACCTAGCCTCATTACCTTACCCTAGAAACATTCAACAACCTAGAATAGAATGAATAATAAGTTATATATTTAGTGTTGTAATATTTTTAACACTGTAAATTATATCATATCCATTTAAATAAGAATTATAAAGGTATTCCAATCTTGTAACAGATGTTTCTTTGTTGGATATGGACAATGAGTTGATAAAGGTGTGAAAGAGTTTTCCCAGACAGATTTAGAGGCCACCCCTATTCTAATCAGGATTCCATCACCAATATACTTACATGAACCCTTAAGAATATATACCTAAGTAGGAAAATAAATTCTTTCAAAAACATGTCTAGAAACCCCAATAGTTGAAGGCTTCGGGTAATATCTGGTCTCACCCGATATCTCCATGAGGCATGATACCCAACTTTCAGAATGGACCAATAAGATCCCACATTGTTTTAACCATTTTGGGAAGGAAATCCATGTGGTTGTATAGAAGTTAGTTGAGTCCCACTATTATTGTCAGGCCCCAGCCTCCGGTAGCCCGGATCTGGTGCTCTGGTTATGATGTGTAATTTATTTCATACAAACAAAACAAACAATTTACACATCATAACCCATTAAGAAGAACTTTCTGGTTTAGATCCTGGGGAATCATAGTCAACCGCCTCACTTCATCCTTACAAAGCTAAGATCAAAATCAAAAAAACTTGTAATGACTCTATCTACCTGTAAAAATTTCATCAAAAACGTAGGGTGAGCATTTAAATACTCAGTAAGGGGTTTTGAAAGTACAAAAATCCAGCTTTTGAAAACTACCTTTGAAAATACTTTTCCAAACAAAAATAATAATTTCTTAAAGGAAAAACATCAAGACAAATCAAGGGTTGATATAATATAGTTAAAACACTTAATAATTATGCATTAGAACACTTAGCTGAAAACAAATTAATAAAAAAAGTAAACATGTTACCATAAAAATGGCATGGGTTTTACTAAGTAAAGTGGGCATAATCAAGAAAGGTGTGTAATAACAATTAGGCGTAACCATCATCAGAGTCGCGCATAAGCACATTCTCTACAACATATAAAAATTCACATCATGACATGATAAATGTAATGCAACATTTGTAATAAATTTTTGGAAAACAAAATGGTCATGCATCAACATTGCCTCATAATATGTCATGTGTATTTTAATTTTATTCTCATAGGTAAAGGTTCTATAACCAAGGATGTTCCTCTATTCAGAGTAATCACATGGTTGGTTATACACTAAGAAATGTATTCTGAAGGACTCATGGTCTCTGTGTCAAGGCCTTATGCCATGACCTAGGTGTAATAAGTCAATCTGAATGTCTCGAGAACTATCAATGCATCGAGGAGCTTACTTTTACGGGTCTCCAACATAGAGGACTTACTTTAACCAGTCCCCAACCTAGAGGAATTTCTTTTAACCAGACCCCATCCCGGTAGTCCAATACATTTCTTACATATTGATAAGGTCTGACAGTCAAGGTGTCCCATACCACTCTGAATATTTAATTTTTATTTTATATTACCAAAGGTGTCCCATACCACTTTGAGTAATTTAATTTTTAGATAATTAACAAGATATTTCATATGCATGCATTATGTATAATAATAAATATTATGAACAATGAAACCATTGTACACGTGGATTGTAATTATAAGATGTGACAAACAAATAACCAAATGAATACACAAGATAAGTCATACATGATTACTAAATTAATAAGGTAATTATGGAATACATGTTTTAGTAATCATCCTAATTCATTAGATAATCACTAAAGTATGATAAATAATAGAATTTTCCACAAGAGATGATAAATAATAACTATTTAAAATTCTTATTTCCTGGAAACAAATTTCTTAACTAAAACACTGCTCATTAGTTAAGGCGTTAATCATGATATTGAACTTGCAACTAAACCATGACCTGATTGACCACTAATAAACACTCCAGCGTGTTTAACCTAAAATAGTAAAAGGATACTACATGATGACATAAACCCATGAATTCTTAGTCCTTAAAAATATGCCTAAGCACATTATTTTCAAAAAAACATAAATTACATAGAGGGTATATGGCAGTATGACTACTTAATTGAAAAAGATCTTTAATGTATGCTCATACATAAACACATATAGGATTAGGCAAACACTAAAACCTTACATGTGCTACAACATCAATTAAATCATGAGAATTGTATTTGTAAATGGGGTTTATTATATATGAAACCATAATCACATAAACATATAAAAACAATGGTTTTAAAACTATAACATAATTGTACATAAACCAAAGACTGAGTTCGCGTCAAAAATATCATTCATAGTTAAGGATTCATCTCTACAAAAACAAAACTGATTTGTATTGAAAGACATAAACTTACAAAAATTATATATTTATATATATAACGCAGAAAGATCATACATGTTAGGAATTGATTTAAAAAAAACCGTTAAAATGTATAATTCTTAACATAAAATTCAGAATTATATGGAAATCATAGAAATAGATTTTGTATGGTTACATATATATATATATATATATGTATACTTAAACACATGGAAATACATATATATATGATATGTAATGGTTCTGGAAAAAAGAAAAACCTATCTCAACTAATCTTGTGTAATTATTTGAGTAAACAAATATCAACCTCCTTAGAAACCCTTAAGCTGGAAGAGTTTTATGGTGTATACCTAAACATATATAAAATTATATCAGTACATGTATTGTATCATACCGGTTACAAAATAAATACTCAAAGCAAACAAAACCTTTAAATCATTTAGGGAAACACCCTTCCGAACCTACACACCCAGTTTTTTAAACAAATACTGAAATGATTCTTATAAAAAAATATAAAATTTACATGTATATACATAGCATGTAACCGACTACACACATAGGGTTTATATTCGGTTTTGTATTGTAAAAGGCCAGGAGTACCCCTCGAAGGCAAGCACCCTTGGAGTCATCTGTTTAAAAAGAATGGTTCTCATGGAATATATATATATATATATACCTGTAACTATAAGTCGTATATATATTCATGTATATATAAATGTATCGAGGAACATGGGTAGGTTTGGAAAAAAAGCACGTAAACAAGACACCCTTACCTGGCTGCGGAGGACGCTCGGATCAGAGGAGCTCGCTGGTTTAGCTGGAGAGACCGAGAGCAGTTCGAGAGTAAGAGGGAGATCGTGGGGAGAGGGTTTATATAGAGGATTTAGTGTACTTAATGGAACACTATCTAGAAGTTAGGCTAAGCCCACGGTGTCCTAGGAAGGTGGGGTGCGCAAAGGTCAAACGATATAGTGGAAAGGAGGTGACTATAGCGTCTTGGGTGAACCAGTGCTGGTAGCGGGACCCCGACGTGAGGTTGGAGACGACGAAAATCACGGTTTTAAAATGAAACGACGGTTGGGATCTAACTTTGGAGAGATCAAATGACTCATGTTAAACGGTGATGAAACGATAATTTTAAAAAAACAATGGTGGGGATTAGTCCCGACCTTGATCGGAAGGACGAGGCATGCACGGAGTCAGGATTAAACGCAAGATGGCCTGGGTCGTATGATTGGAAAAAAACTAAAAAGATAAAAAAAGGTATAATAAACGTTAAAATTAAATAGTATACCACTTCCTTTTAAAAAACAATATAAATCATGAACATTATAAATTGTATTTTAATATTATTTAATAAATACTTTTAACTCATAATTTTCAAATCCAAATATCCCATTGTAGATTATGAGGAATAGTTTATATTTGGATATAACCCTATTAAATCATACTAAACTTTTATTAGGAACTTATATCTTTTAAAATAAAAAATCCAATTTATAACATACTACATTATTTGATTCACAAAATTATTTTTAAAAGGCCAATAGTTTTCCCCAATTCAAAATACATAGTTTTAGAGATCTGATAAGATATATTTTTTTCAATTATTACAGGAACCCTTTAGACATCAAGTTCAAAACATTTTAAAATACTATGTTTTCCACCATATAGATATCATCTGGATTTTGAATAATCAAAATAGATTCATTTTCAAGAATATTCTTTTATTTCAAAATTAAGATACTTGAAGATATAATTATAATCTTTTGTACATATTAATATATTGAAATACCATAAGATTATAAGAGCATTATAAAGACCAAATTTTTATAAAAAGATGCACTTTATCCATGGAAACACAATGGTCATATAATGGTCATAATTTCATAATGGACCGGAATAAAAACAGGGGGTAGGGTGTTTCACATTTTCAAAACACTTGACCCTATGAGGATGGATCTCCTCATTCCATTGGTGCTGAGTACGTGTGTTGTGGTTCTAGAGATTATGTTTTTCACACTAACGGACCCAGAAGATGAATACTATCTGATTACTGGAGTTGTGATTCTTAGCAGTCTTGTTGTGGCCATGTTGAGTCTTGCACATGGTGTTCTTGGTTAGTTTGAGTCTTTGTAGCAATGTAACATTTTAATGTATACCAGTTCTCTTTATTCCCATTGTTTCTCTTCTATTTATCTTCAATTATTTTCTTAGTACAAAAAACTAACCATTTCAAACAAGAAACATCATTATAAAACATATCACTATTCACTTAATCAAGTTCATAAATCCTGGGTCATCACATTATCCCCCTCTTAAAAGAATTGTGTCCTTGCAATTCGATTGGCGTACAAACACTGACTCATTCACATGGCTTCCCTAACACCCTTAGTGATTTCCCTCTACCTCCATCGCCTAAGGAAGAAGGTACTATTAAACTCTATTCCCAGGGCAGAACAAAGCTTGCGGGTCTCCTCTTCCCAATTACATTCTTGGAAAATTGGATCGTGGTTAAAACCAAGATCCCATTTGATACAGGTGGTTTTCCAGATACGGCAACGAGTGAAATCAAGCTCAGCAACATATGCTTGGATTTGGTTCCTAAGGATCATTCGAACCACGTCATATTTTAAGGATTCGATGAAATATTCAAAATCACAGAGGTCCCCAAGCATGCTAAAACACAGGATTTGGTACATAAAGAGTGCACAGAAGTCCAGCTCCTTTGCATCTTCTCCGAAGGCCGTGAGGGCCAACCATTTCTTATTCATGGTGAAACACAAGAAGAGTCCCTCATAGTACTTCCCATTATTTTTATAATTCTAGAACAGTGCATTGTCCATTTGTTTATACACAACTTCCGACCCTCGAAAGATTCGAAGGATATTTGAGCTTTTCGATATTTCATAGAGGGTTTTGCACGTGAGTCGTAAGTTAACAAAAGGTTGGTAACTTGTTGAGCAGGATTTTGCTTCAATAGCCTCTATGATCTCTATAGGGAGAGTCAACAGTCTAGGTGTGGATTTCTGGCTTTCCATCTGAGAATTTTATAAACAAACCCTACTACATAAAACATTATTAATGTTTTTGTGTTGTCTTCATTTTCTAGGGTTTCCTAAACAAATCCTCTGATACCAACAGTAAGGCCCCAGTCTCCAATAGCCCAGAGCCGGTGCTCTGGTTATGGTGTGTAATTTATTTCATACAAACTAAACAAACAATTTACACATCATAACCTATCAGGAGGATCATTCTGGTTTAGATCTTGGGGAATCAGAGTCAACTGCCTCACTTCTTCCTTACAATGCTAAGATCAAAATCCCCAAAAGATGGAAAGACTCTATCAACCTTTAATAATTTCATAAAAAACATAGGGTGAGCATTGAAATACTCAGTAAGGGGTTTTGAAAGTACTTAAATCCAGATTTTGAAAACTACCTTTGAAACTAATTTTCCATACAAAAAAAATCTTAAAGGAAAAACATCAAGACAAATCAAGGGTTGATATAATACAGTTAAAACACTTAATACTTATGCATTATAACACTTAGCTGAAAACCACTTAATAAAAAAATTAAACATGCTAGCATAAAAATGGCATGGGTTTTACTAAGTAAAGTGGGAATAAACAAGAATGGTGTGTAAGAACAATTAGGCTTAACCATCATCAGAGTCACGCGTAAGCACATTCTCTACAACATATAAAAATTCACATCAGGACATGATAAATGTAATGCAACATTTTCAATAAAATTCTGGAAAAGAAAATTATTCATGCATCGACATTTCCTCATCATATGTCATGTGTATTTTAATCTGATACTCATAGGTAAAGGTTCTATAACCAAGGATGTTCCTCTAGTCGGAGTAATCACTTGGTTGGTCATATACTAAGAAATGTATCCTGAAGGACTCATGGTCTCTGTGTCAAGGCCTTGTGCCATGACCTAGGGGTAGTAACCCAATCTGACTATCTCAAGAACTATTGATGCATCGAGGAGCTTACTTTTACCAGTATCCAACCCGGATGGCTTACATTAACCAGTCACCAAACTGGAGGGATTTCTTTTAATTGGACCCCATCCCGATAGTAAAATACATTTCTTACATGTTGATAAGGTCTGATATTCAAGGTGTCACATACCACTGTGAATATTTAATTTTTATTTTATATTACCCAAGGTGTCCCATACCACTTTGGGTAATTTAATTTTCAGTTTATTAACAAGATATGTCATATGCATGCATTATGTATAATAATAAATATTATGAACAATGAAACTATTGTACATGTGGATTGCAATTAAAAGATGTGATGAAAAAATAACCAAATGAATACACAAGATAAGGCATACAAGATTACTAAATTAATATGGCAATTATGGAATACATGTTTAGTAATCATCCTACTTCCTTAGATAATCAATAGAGTATGATAAATAATAGAATTTTCCACAAGATATGATAAATGATAACTCTTTTAAAATTATTATTTCATGGAAGCAAATTTTTTAAATAAAACAGTTGTCATTAGTTAAGGTTTTAATCATGACATTGAACATGCAACTAAACCATAACCTGATTAACCACTAATAAACACTGCAGTAGGTTTAACCTCAAATAATAAAAGGATACTATATGATGACATAAACCCATGAATTCTTAGTCCTTTAAAATAATCCGAATCACATTCTTTTAAAAAACATAATTTTCATCGAGGGTATATGGATGTATGACTACTTAATTAAACATGCTCTTTAATGTATGCTCATAAATAAACACATATAGTCTTAGGCAAACACTAAAACCTTACATGTGTTAAAACATTAATTAAATCCTAAGAATTGTATTTGTAAATCGGGTTTATTATATATGAAACCATAATCACATAAACATATAAAAACAATGGTTTTAAAACTATAACATAATTGCACAAAAAGCAAAGACCTAGTTCACATCAAAAATATCATTCATAGATATGTATTCATCTCTAAAAAAACAAAACCAATTTGTATTGAAATACATAAACTTATAAAAATTATATAGTTATATATATATAAGGAATAAAGATCCTACATGTTAGGAATTTATTTAAAAAAACCCTTTAAAATGTATAATTCTTAACATAAAATACAGAATTATATGGAAATCTTAGAAATAGATTTTTTATGGTTACATATATTTTGGTTTGTATACTTAAACACCTGAAAATACATATATATAGGATATGTAATGGTTCTTCCTAAAAGAAAAACCTATCTCAACTAATCTTGTGTAATTATTTGAGTACAAAAATATCAACCTCCTTGGAAACCCTTAAGCTGGAACAGTTTTATGGTGTATACCTAAACATATATAAAATTATATCAGTACATGTATTGTATCATACAGGTTACAAAATAAAGACTCAAAGGAAAAAAACCTTTAAATCATTTAGGTAAACACCCTTCTGAACCTACAAACCCAGTTTCTGAAACAAAGATTGAAACAATTATTATAAAAAAATATAAAAAATTTACATGTATATACATAGCATGTAACCGACTGCACACAGAGGGTTTATATTATGTTTTGTATTATAAAAATCCAGGAGTACCCCTCGAAGGAAAGCACCCTTGGAGTCCTCTGTTTAAAAAAGAATGGTTTGCATGAAATATATATATATATATATTCCTGTAACTATAAGATGTATATGTATTCATGAATATATAAATGTACCGAGGATAATGGGTAGGATTGGAAAAAAAAGCACATAAACAGGACACCCTCACCTGGCTTCAGAGGACGCTCGGATCAAAGTAGCTCGCTAGTTTACCTGGAGAGACTGAGAGTAGTTTTGGAGTAAGAGGGAGATCGTGGAGAGAGGGTTCATATAGAGGATTTAGTGTACTTAATGGAACTCGATCTAGAAGTTAGGTCGAGCCTACGTTGTCCTAGGAAGGTGGGGTGCATAAAGGTCAAAAGAAGCAGTGGAGAAGAAGGTGACCGTGGAGTCTTGGGTGAACCAGTGCTTGTAACGGGACCCCGGCGTGAGGTAGCAGACGACGAAAATCACAGTTTTAAAATGAAATGATGGCCATGATCTAACTTTGGTGATATCAGATGACTCGGGTTAAACGGCGATGAAACGAGAGTTTAAAAAAACAACGGTGGGGATTAGTCTTGACTTTGATCGGACAGACAAGGCATGCACGGGGTCGGGATTAAACACGAGATGTCATGGGTCGCATGATTTTCGAAAAACTAAAAAGATAAAAAAATTTATAATAAATTTTAAAATTAGACAGTATACTACTTCCTATTTTAAAAAAAAAATATAAATCATGAACATTATAAATTGAATTTTTATACGATTTGATAAATACTTTTAACTCATAATTTTCAAATCCAAAAATCTCATTATAGATTATGAAGAATACTTTATATTTTGATATAACCCTTTTAAAACATACTAAACTTTTATTAGAAACTTATATCTTTTAAAATCAAAATTACAATTTATAGCATACTCTATTATTTGATTCAAAAAGTTCTTTTTAAAAGACCAATAGTTTTCCCCAATTCAAAATACATAGTTTTCGAGATCCGATAAGATATTTTTTTCAATTATTATAGATACCCTTTAGACATGACATTCAAAACATTTTAAAATACTGTGTTTTCCACCATATAGATATCATCAGGATTTTGAATAATCAAAATAGATTCATTTTCAAGAATATTCTTTTATTTCAAAATTAAGATACTCTAAGATATAATTCAAATATTTTGTACATATTAAAATATTGAAATACCGTAAGATTATAAGAGTGTTATAAAGACCACATTTTTATAAAAAGATGCACTTTACAACGGTCATATAACAGTCATATTTTCTTAAAGGACAATTATAATAATATGGGGTTGGGTGTTTCAAATTTCCAAAACACTTGACCCTAGGAGGATGTATCTCCTCATTCCATTAGTATTGAGTACATGTGATGTGGTTCTGGCGATTATGTTTTCTACACTGATGGGCCCAGAAGATGAATACTATCTGATTATTGGAGTTGTGATTCTTAGAAGTTCTACTGTGGCCATGTTCAGTCTCGCACATGGTGTTCTTGGTTATATTGAGTCTCTGTAGCAATGTAACATTTTAATGTATACTAGGTCTCTTTATTCCCCTTGTTTTTCATCTATTTAGTTTCAATTATTTTATTAGTACCAAAAACCAACAATTTAAAACAAGAAAAATCATTATAAAACATATCATTGTTTACTTAATCTAGTTCATAAATCCTGGGGAGTCACAATTATAATGGAATACATTGATCTTATCCTTAAAATAAATGAGCGAGTGTAGGTTCAACACCTTATTTATTTTCTAATTCATAATACAGAGAATGTACATAACCAAGGTTGGAGTTTTTATGGGGTCATCCCAAACTTCCATAGTAGGAATAAATTCATTTTATAGCTCCCTAAGAGGAGTTATTCCCCCTGGTGTTAAAAATCCTAGAGGAAGACCCCTACTTCCCCATGAGACAGATGATAGAAATTAATATCGGGACACTAGTGGCTAATCAGATTCCTAAGGAGTTATTCCTAATGATATGTGAAAAAATGAGAAGTCCATGTTTCCTCATAAATGTGAATAGTGTGTAAATTCATCGAGAATTCTATGAAGCTCTACCTAACACAGAACGATAATGCCTTCTTATTAGAGATGTTACTGTTGGGTCCCAAGTTCCACTTTAGCCTCCAACCGATTATCATATCTTTTAGATAAAAGCTGATATTTCTCAAATAACTCTATGAAATTATCTAGTAAGGGACATTGAAACTATATAGACCTTTAGAAGAGATACCCAACATATAGGTTAACCCATGAAGTAGTGCTAAAACCAATTTAATATCCTCACAAAATTGTATTTGAATACAGTGAAGATAATATGGAAACTAGTGAGGGGGAAGATTCTAATATAGAAAAGTAATACTAGCATCATCAATAAGACTGGATTTTTAAGAAGGTATTCAATGTGATATAGAAAAGTTCTAAAGTTCAATAGGTATAATCCCCTTTAGAAACTTATTTTTAGAGAACAGTTGATACCGAGGGTTGAAATTATGATTCCCAGTAATCATATTCCTCTGGAAAATTGTATTTGAATATGTTTATAAGATATAATCCATATTCAAAATAATAGGAAGAATACATTAGAGGGAGCACTGACTTGAAAAGGGGGATTAGTTAAAAGAAATGTGTAATGTGGGTAGTATGATGTGAATCACATAACCCAAAGTAAGGGTTTTCAATCATGTGACATATTCCTAGTCTCATGGATCACATGACCCATATAAGGGTTCACGATCACATGAAACATCACCAATATCACATACCACATGCCCCATGTAACACCTCATGACCATGTGATCTGCTTTTCAGCTGTGTGATTACGTAGAGGTCAGGAAAGTAAAAAAACGATCAAGAGATCATGTGGGAAAGAATAATTGGATTATAGAAAGTGTGTGAGATAACCATATATAAACGATGTGTGGAAAATCCTGAGTAAAATACCATTGAGTAAGTCACAAATCAATTATTAAAGGAATCCACATGGAAAAATGACATAATCAAATCTCATGAAGAGGTCTTGTTAAACAGTTCCTCTGGTTAGGTCCTGAGAGGTAGGTACATTAGAATACAGGTTTCAAAATCACTGCAAGTTTGAGTCTCTATTATAATGAATCTATCCCTTGATACCATATTTATAGTTAGTAATACATAATAATTAAGTTCAAATAGAAGACTAAAATTATCTCACTTCACTGGCTGACAGAATCCTTGAGGACTGAGGTGGAAAATTATATTCCATGTAATAGAGTCTTTTCCCTTGTAGACCTCTCTTTTGAGGGGATAATTTGTTGACACCCTCCAAATTATCATTGTAAATTTTAGAATCAAATAAATAATAAAATCGTGGTTATTATTTTTTCTACAAGTAGATGGAAGGAGGATCATGGATAAATAGAGACCAAGTGGCTAAGATAAGAATATAGTGTGATCCCCATGAAGACATGTGATTTCCTGACCTAGGGAAATTCATGCAGATGAATCATGTGATTTACGTGTCCTATTAATGATCCAGAAAATACCATATAATAAAACACCATGATCATGTGAAGGATTCTAAGAGTGTTCCTTAGATCATGTGGATTCTTCTCGACATGTCACCATCATCATTAGAAGGCCCACCAAAATGTCTATTCAATCGTGCGACGCCCCTATAAATCCAAAAACAAGTGAGGAGACTCTCCATGGAAATTATTTCATACTATCACAAGATCTTTCACCGGTCATGTGATGTATCATAGACACAAAAGGTAGTTTTCCATGAAAATTATTTTACATAATCACAATGTATGTCACTGATCACGTGACACGTCACAACCGAATAGAGTGACTGTTTATGCCGATTCTTGCATCACTTCATGAGATAAATAATTAATCATGAAATTAAAAAAAATAAAACCAATAGGAAAAGTATATAAGTCTTGAAAAATAAATAAAAAATGTTATTAAATTAGTATTCATCATTTGAGGAAAATTTAGGTTTTTTTATATGAAGGGTTTATGAACCTATTTTAATCAGCTCATTGATCACGTGAATAACCTTTCACATGCCACCTTGATCTCAAAAAAGGCCTTTGAAAATACAAATTTATCTCATAAATGGACTTATAAATTTCCTCCTTTATTTCCTGAAATCCTATTTGAAAGATTTCATGATCTCGTGAAAACACTTTGACATGCTGGTGTGATCACATAAATAGCCTATCACAAGACTACTTGATCTCACAAAGGGCCCCAGAAAAGTCTCCCTTGATCATGTGAAAGCCTCTTAAAAAGGTATCTTGGCCTCTTTAATACTTATAAACATTTTATACTAGTAATTTGAAGGAATATCGACATGTCAACATGATTATTCTAAATCCCTTTGAAAATGTCATGGTTCAAATAAATATGGAGATGACATAGTGTTTTTATGGTAATAGTTTATCATGTGACGCCATGGATGAGTTCTTTTATGTTAATGTGAACTGTGTTATGTGATTCCCCCTCCACTAATTTGATACCATATATTCGATATACATGACATGAAAGGAATGGTAGATCTAGGTAAGTAAGGCTTATAAATTCATCCCTCTCGAAAAAAAATAAAAAACATGTGAGATAGGCAGGGGAGGGTAAATGTTAGAGAAGAATTCTTAGATAAAAAACCAACTCAATCCCAAAGGTAATCAACTTAGTGGACCTAAGTAATGACCCAAGGGATTACATGGTATATATATACGATTCTCATGATCACTCTATTGATCATATGAAATGCTTCCATTTTTCAACATAATTATTTAAAGGAGTTTCTTCATGTTGACTAGGCCATGTGAAACCAAAAAAATGATTGAAACAAATTCAGAAATATATGAAATAACGGATAAAAAGGATTTAATACTTAAATAAAAGAGGATAATTATATTATTCTATGAAGGATTCATGTCCTCTGCATGACCAATATAGATCATGTGATAGCACTCAGACATGTCGTTTATATCATGTGAATTCACCAAAGAATGTTATAATGATCATGATATTACTCTTGGATATGTAATATGAGTCACGAAATGTCCGTAGGATATGTCATCTGAGTCCCACGAAATCTACAATTCATGTCAGCTGAGCCACATGAAATCCTCCATTCATGTGAGATAACTCCTTCTAAGTCATCTAGACATTCTAGTTATACCATGTGGAAACCCTCAAACATGATAGCACTAATCTGGTAACAACCTTTTAAATGTCTGCATTTATCAATTTAAGTGCCCTAAAAAAGCCAATAGGGTCATGAAACATCCCTCTTAAATTGTTGATTCCATCATGAGAAGCACATGGGACAAGCTATCATTGTCATGTGGTATCCCATATGTATGTCAGATGGATCATGTGGAAGACAATAGAACATATCCATACATCCTCATACATGTCAATAAAATGCAATGTACATGACTAGGAATCCTTAATCATTTTTAGAATACATCCCAAAAAATCAACTTTTTTAGGGATAGACCCCTAGATGTGTCAAGAATGTTAGGAAAACAACCCAAGGAGTGATTCCATTGTCTATCACACAAACTAGGACATGCACCATTTTTGAACTATGAGAACTCTGATTCCTATCCAAACAAGATGTCTAGGATGCCTCTCCGAGGCTTGACCTCCAATTTGGAATCCAAATAATTTTATTTCTATCCATATCCCAGAAACTCTAACCCATGAGACCAAAACACTTTTATGGGTTTAACATTATTCATTGTCCATCAACAGAATGGGAAGTTAATTGACCTACGAGGACTATAATTCCTACTATAATGAGAATATGAAAGACATATAATTATGGATATTTCTCAATATAAAAAACCCCATAAGGTTTGAACCGGTTTGTAATTTATATATCCACATACAGTGAGTTTGATCACTTGTTAGCACTTGTTTATCACACTGGAAATAGATCATATGGGCTTAGAGATTTTCAATGATCAGATCACTCACATTATAAATTTTTTCAAACTTGGGAAACCACATTGTGTAAGACATGTTTAGTGGAATGATTGACTACCCCCGCAAAAGGGAATACACCTTAGTGTAAGTCTAGAAGGCATTCTTATATTGGTAAACCCTTAAGAAATACCCCTCACAAACATTAATTATATATCACCTTCCATCATTGGGAGAAGTGCAGATCGAACTATGATGAATTTGATTCTTGTTATAAGTAGGATACATATGATTTATTCCTAATGATCAATATCCAAACCTGGATCCTAGGTACCCTCAATTTTTTCCTTTTCAGACGATGTAAAACTGCTTGGATTGAACGTAATACAAACTATGTGCATTTTTATTATTTAAAAAAAAGCATACATAGAACACCTTAATAAGGTTAAATTCCATCTTCGAGACATTAATATCCTCTATGGATGGTAGTATAATCTAGATTTATTAGTTATAAGGATTAAACATATAAACAGCTTCCCATTTCTATGAAAAAACATGAAATATATGGGGAAACATTTATATATACAGATGGTCTTCTTAATAGAACCCCTTTACATATAGAAGGATTCAATAATCTATCATTTTATTAGGGTAACCAATCCAATACTAGGATTCAGAATAAATTCACAAACATATTATAAATCTATAACAGAGTTATGTAATTGGAAATAATTCCCCCCCCCCCAAAGGTGTGATGATCCCAACCTCCCATCCTCTTGACCAATGTGAGTTCGTAAGTGTCATTTGTTTTGAAACTATAAATAA
This sequence comes from Viscum album, assembly GCA_963277665.1. Taxonomy (NCBI): domain Eukaryota; kingdom Viridiplantae; phylum Streptophyta; class Magnoliopsida; order Santalales; family Viscaceae; genus Viscum; species Viscum album. The sequence goes on along the minus strand of OY728137.1, from coordinate 1,236,560,896 downwards.
ATTCCTTCCTTTGGGAAGATGTTTTGTACCTTGTTATAGATATGGGATCCATTAAGAGTTTCTATTCATGGTGAAAATGGAAAAACCAATGTGAATGATTATGTAAACATGTCTAAACCCCCAAAAATCAATTATCAGATACCACATCTCTTTGAAGGAAACAAAAATGGTGAGCCAAGTGTAAAATCATGTCATGAAAAAATAATTGAACCATTTTAGGCATAATTAATCATGTATATTAAAAGAAAGGGATATAATTCCATTATATTTCAATGGAAACACCAAAACACACACCAAAGACACTATTAGTGGGTCCACGGACACTTGTATGACTAGGGATCCACCATTTAACTAATTAATAATCTATATAGTATATGTTGACTATTAATTAGATGTGTTCCATTACAAACCTTGTGGTGAAATGAAATGGATCCTGGAATATTTAGGAATATATAATAGTTATTTTTTCACTATCAAAAGATAACCACATAACAAATAGACTCAATAATGTATAGTTCATCCACCTTAAACTTAGAGTTACCATCCGTTAAAATAGTGTCTGATCGTTAATGCCCAATCTCACTAAATTCATGGGTATTTATCACTAGCAATATCACCGTAATTAATTACTTATAACATTTTTTAATTAATTATGAAATTAAATTAAATTAATAATTCCAGTTATAGTTAATTTTATTATTTAAAATAAAAATTTATAATGATTAAAACCTCAACCAGTGAACTCATCACACTAAAAAGGTGACAATACTTACACAGAAGATTGTGAATTTCTCTCAACATTAGTTCAAAAAAAATCCTTGTCATGAAACAAGGATTCAATCAAAAATTTAATTTTATTTAATCCCAAAACCCTGAATTTAGTTGTGATGAAACTCTCTTAAAGTGGAATAATGATTGGTTGCATGATTACAACCTCTCTTGACCTCCTCAACAATCCACAAATGAAACACTCTTCAATAGGGATGATTACCACCATAATCTAGGGTAAATAATCAAAACCCTTAAACTAAAGGATCAAAAAATAAAAAGAAAACATTGGTAAAGAATAACTGAGAAAAATGAGGAAGAAACTTGTATTTAATTTATAAACGAATCACTTAATAAGACTCAAAATAAATGTGATTGAAGGGGAATGTAGAAACTGAATCACCTAGGATGGTCATGTGAAATTGAGGAAGATAAAATGGATTTATAAATTTAAAACTGAATGGGGTCCATAATGTAAAATACCCAAAACCATTACATCCTGGAAACCAAAATGGCATGAAACACGGCCTACAACATGTCGTGGTACACACCCAAGTATCCCCTGAGGGGCCTTAAAAGGCTCGACACCATAGACAATGTCTTCCCTACTAACCATGGTGGGAATGGATCTCCCCATAGACCACATTGGTCAATATAGTTTTGTTGATATATCATTTATATTTTGGCCTCACAAATCCTAAACGGCAAGAAAAACTATGAACAACCTCTACCCCTTAGTATTTACCCATAGCTCATGCCCCTCATCTCCACATTCATCAAAACACCTAGATAGGGTCTCTTTTATTGGTAAATTCTTATAGTAACACCCCTTGTGTCACAATCTCATCACAAGATCTACACCCTCTAAGTTGGGAAATTTTTTATCCACCATAGGGTCCACCACTGCATGGTCCTCCCTCTAGTTGTGCGCCTATAGTGAAATTATATTGCTTGTCCACCCGACTTCACCCAGAAGCCCATATGAGCACCCAAAACACTTTCTGAGACTCTAATCACATCCAATAACACCTACTCATTATGTGAAAAATATTATATTCAAAATTTACTCCCCAATTCTAAAAAATAACCTCCCACTCAAAAATCCAAAATTTCCCTAGAAATTCATTATTGAAAAATGACTCTATGTTAGAAAACCTCCCCAACATAGAAATTACCTTCCTTGACAAGCCCCAACAGTCCTTATCTATAAATCTCTACATCTCTCAATTTTTAATTCTCACGCAAATCATCACATTCTACCCCAAAATGCCAAATGTGCTTCCGCTGTGCAACTCCTACTACCACACTCGAATACACCATATATCCTTAATAAACCTAGTCTGATATTTAAATCTTCTTAAACACATTTCAGTCAGTTATCATGAAAAGGATTATACTCCACCACATCACTTTCTACAATAAAACACTTGGCCTCTCTTACGGATTCATCACTACATCTCTCAGTCATGATTCAAAACACCGCAAGGCATCGATGAACAATCAAAACAACAATATTGAAATCCTAACCCAACATCTAATGTGACTATATGATGGGATAATCAACTGACCAAATCAAATGAAATCATATACCCATGAGTATTAAGGAATCTCTAATTTTACTCACTCTTGGGTCATGAGACCACCCTTTAATGTCCATACCTAGTAGAAAAACACTTTTTATACCACACTTGAATTCCAAAAACCATCTCTAAATAGAAACTAGCATACTAATACCATCACAACCATCTGCCGACCTGTTATACTATTCTCAGGAACCTTTCAATATAGGTTCCATACACCCATGATTGAAAAGATTATTTCCATCATATGTGTATCCATATCTCCATGTCCCCAAACCTATACACTTGATCTCTATCGTCCACATCTCATTTATTACCTATCATAATGATGGATCATGATCACAACACTTATATATAAGTGATAAAATGAGACAATATACACAATATGCTAAAGAATTTCTTACCTTCACTTACTGACCCCAAAAAACTTATATTTTAGTAAGTATTTCTTCTGGAGCTTATTGTTCTTCCCACCACAAGATTCCGCTAAACAAGGCTGATTCTTTCTAATGGTTCTCCCCACAATATAAATCACATAAAAACACACAATGGGGTCCAACCTATGAAATCACAAAAACCCATAATAGGATACCATATTCCAATATCAAACATCCATATCATGATCCCACTACAAGAAACACTCTCAAATTTATATCATTACACCCACTACACACATGATCCAACTACTATAACTCTCCTAATCCAACACTAAAAACCTATAAAACCATATCTACTCATGTACCAATAAATTTTTCCATTATCTGTCCTAATTAAGTATAAAATCGATATTTTCACTTATGGAATTTCAAAAAAAATGTCTCTTAATCCAAGAACACATTTCATGCCTCCGGGGGACTCTTTACCAAAATATAAAATCCAAGAAATAATGGTTTACATGGTACCTATAACACCATGACCCTAGTTCCCCAGATCCGGTGTATTATTTATAACATTGGAATAATTAAAATAAATTTATATCTTGAAGGAACAAATTATTTTATTAGTTTTGGAAAAACGTATACATACATAATTTCTACATTACAACTTGAAATAAAATAAAATATGGAAATTCCTTTGAAAACATCTATAACTCCTAGGAAACCCCTGAAGGCCATTCATAGTTTATATCTTCACATCCTGGGAAAATAAAAAATTAAGAATGTAATGATATCAGATTATCAGTAAGGTTAAGAAGTGTTGTGGATGATATCCTAAACATAAACATTAGACATGGTGAGTAACCAAAAATACATGCCTTTAAAAATTAACATGATGATAATATGGCAGGAATAAGGGATAAATAAATTATTCCATAATAAAGAATTATCAGGGGTATTCTACTAGTCTAAAAACCACATGGACTATCAATTACTTGTTTCATAATGAGGTAAATGAATAATTAAATAAATTTGGAAATATATTGTCAAGGTCTTAGCCAAGATATCTAAAAATGACTAAGGCCTTAGCAGAAACCATATCTGAAAATGGGAAAGGCCTCATCCTTGTCTATATATGTTTTGTCTCTTGATTCCTATCGATGCATTAAGGGGATATAGAGGGCCCCACACATAACATAATAATTCAAATTAATTCTTCATATTAATGGTTATAAAATTAAACTATATATACATTCATGTTGTAAAAAACATAATAAATTTAAATAACTTCCCCCAAATATAAACACTAACCATTCAGAGTAATATGGTGAATTGTTTCAAGATTGCACATCCATATTAAAACTAATAATAAAACAATAAATAAAATAGGCTATATGATATCATAAAATATTATTCCCAATTATATGTAAAATTCAACAATACTGTTGAAATAGAAAAAATCACTCTTATAAAATCATTGAGTAATTCTAGAGATAAATAATCTTTTACCATGAAAAGATGAGTCATTTTAGAAAAATATTTTTATAAAACTGGAAGTGAAATAATATGTTTTTATCATTGTAAAATTATTTATTTTAGAAAAATAATGGTGGATAAAAACTTATTATAGATTTTACTTTATCATAGGTAAGAATTCAAGAAGTTCTAGTTAAACGAGCTTGTATTTCGGTACGAATTTTTAAAAGATCATTTTAAAACATATAAATCCCCATAAAATAAAGAAGGCTTCTTGTTGGTACACATAAATAGATCATTCACATAAAATTAATTAGAATTAAATAATATTAAATAATAACTTCATTAAGGTAATTAGATAATAAGAGTAACTTGAATGAAAATGCAGGTTCGGGTAGAAAATACTTACCTTATATTTGAATGTATTCTACAATTGACCTTAATGTATTAGATGATAATATAAAATACATATATTAACTAATTAATAAACTTATCTAAATATATTTTATTTATTAATGTTTTATTATGTACATTTATGTCTTTATTGATAAGTTATAAGATTGAATTCAGTTGTTCTGGAGTGTTCGTATCTTTAATTTCATGATCGGTTTTCTTGATTATAAGAGTGTGGAAGTTCATGTAAAATGGTGATTGAAGACCATAATTGAATTTTTATATTATTAATTATAATAAAAAAGGATAATTTTTCATATAATTTAATTGGAAATTTGGGGAAATGATTAATCATTAGATAAAACTTTAACGATAATCACTTGGATTATTTTTAGCAGTTTCTCTCACAACGAACATGTTTTGAATTATTATTTCAAATCATGTGTGTATGATTATTACAGAACATTAAATAAGATAAAATAAATATGTTATGATATGGTTCAACTATAAAAATGTTTTCATGACCATACATGAAGACAATAATAAAAATTGAAAACTCATCATCCATGAATGTGATAAATTTACACGTCTTAGACGGTGTTTTCGTTTTTTGTATAAAAGGAGGGTAAAGGAGGGATGATGATAAATTATTACTTTAGCATGAAAAAATAATATTATATTTAAGGTACTAGATTTATCATTATTTTTTGATTATGTTATTTGATAATATAAAAAGAAAAGAAAGGAACATGAAATAAAAAAGAGAAGTTGAGAAATCCCTTAAGAAAAATTAAACAGCCTAACGATGTCACATAAAAATTATTAAATTATTTTCATGAGAGTAAAATGGGGTATATTATAATTTTTAAAAATTTTAACCATAATAGGGATATGAAATGACATATCCCAACCTAATCCAATGGAAATTAAAAAGGAATAACATAAAAGGAGTGCTTAAAAAGAGAAAGGTGGTAGATTCTCTTACCTTGTAGAGTAACTCCTAAAACATGAATGATAGAACCTTGGGGATTTAGGAAAACTTTTAAGAACTCATAGGGAGATAAAACTACTAGATCATTGAGGATGAGTAATTTTTAATGAATGGAATAGAATAAATGGATGGGTACTAATAGCTAAATTGAGGTAATTTTTTATTAATTTCATAGGATACCTTAATAGTGATATATGGAAAACCATGAGCTTTCCGTTGATGGTATTGGAGAGTTGGGAAATATAATATCATATTTTAATGTAAACAAGTCTACCATCATTTTATATTAATTATTAAACCATTATTATGTCATTAAACATAGCGAACCCTTGAAACTGTACTTATACAATTTATGAACAAGTATTTTAAAAAATTCTCATAAATTCGGTGTAAACTATTATTGATGTTATAAATTAAAAAAAATTAAATTTATTTTATCATAACAACTCTATAAATATGAAAATTTTTAACATTTACCTTTGAAAATACTAATTTATTAAAAATAATAGTGGACATAAAATGCATGGTAAAATGCATAGTAAAATTTTCAACACTTAAAATAAATAAAGTTATTTTACCATTTTTAATTAAAGAAGACTGTTTTGATAATAATATTTCATTGTAAAAAAATTTATTAAAACCTTATTCCGATATAATAATTTAAATCTCTCTGAAATGTAAAATTTTTACCTAAAAAAACAATTTATCAAATTCATCATATTTTTAGGAAAAAACTCAAAATAGAAATGACAGAACAAAAAATTTATTTATACATTCATAGGTGAGGTTACCATTCCATTGGTCATATTAAAATTTATAAGGGTAAAATTACTACTCCAAAGGGTCAATTTACTATTCACTAAAAATTATGTTGATCCTATCAGAACCCAAATATCTTACTGATTATAACCATGTATGTTCATTTTTCGAAATTAAAAATACAAAAGTAAAAAAATTAAGTTCAATGACTAGGTTATAGCTATGTCCTATAAATTAAAACGTGGTTGTTTTGGAGAGACTCTATGATTATTTAATTTTACATTATATTTATTTTTAAATCCTCTAGGTGTTATACTCTCCCACCATTACAAAAAATTTCAACCTTAAAATTACCAGAATGTTACCTCATAAAATGATTTGGGTAGTTCTTCATCATAAGATCCTCAGTCTCCCACATCACCTCCTCAATTTTTTGATTTTTTCAAAGAACCTTCACTAGTTGAGCCATCTAATTCATCAACACATATTCTTTATTGTCCATGAACTGGACAGTCTCTTCACATTAAGATAAGTTAGGTTCCAATTCGATACCTCCAAAAGTAAGGATATGTGTTGGGTCTAGAAAGTACATTCCCAATATTAATACATGGAACACATTGTGTACCTTATAAAGAATAAGGGAATTGAAAAATAGTAAGCTAAAGCTCCAATTCTCTCTATAATTTTAAAAGGTCCTATGTACATGGGGCTCAATTTTCCTTTCATTCCAAAACTTATAACAACCTTCAATGGAGATACTTTCAAGAAAAAGTGATCTCGCTCATTAATTAAAAAATCCTTCCTTTTATTATCAGTAATGATATTTTTCCTACATTTATATGCTTTGATATGGTTCAGAATAGTATTTACCTTTATTTTTTTATTCCTCTACAAGCTCTAGGACAACATTCTTCCTTTCACTAAATTCATCGTAACATTTTGGTGTACGACATCACTTTATTTACAATGATTCATAAGGATCCATTTGGAAATTTTATTAGAAACTATTATTTTAGGAAAACTCCACTAAAGATAAATACTGATTCCATATACATTGAAAGTAGAGATAGAATGATCTCAACATGTATTCAAAAGTTTGGATCATCCTTTTTGACTGCATTCCAGTTTTGGGGTGATAATCACTACGCAAATGAAGCTCAGTGTCCAAGGAATTATAAATACTTTTTGATAATTTATATTTAAATCTTGGATCATGATCAAAAAATATTGAAATATGTGCTCCATGAAGTCTTACAACATAATTAATATAGATTCGTGCAAGGATCTCTAGTGGAAAATCCTCCCTTATAGGGAGTAAATATGTATATTTTATAATTCAATCAATAATTTCCATATTTAATCATTACTTCTTGGAGTTTTGGGTAAACAAGTGAAAAAATCCATAGTTATGTCATCCCATTTACATGTAAGAATAAGGATATATTTCAGGACTCCTCTAGGATGTTTCATTTCAGCCTTCACATGTTGATAGACTAAACATCTTGATACACAATCATCAATTTCCCCCTTCATGTTATCTCACCAAAAATATTCTTTCAAATCTCTATACATCTTAGTGCAACTAGGATGTATAGAGAAATTATAACTATAGGAATCATCCAATAACTCCCTTTCTATATCAGGTATAGTTGGAATACAAAGCCTCTTCACAAACATCAAAATTCCATATTCATATATGGATTATGCCAACTTCCCATCATTCAGAACATTAATTTTCTTTTGAATATTTTCTTCATCAAGATGAGAACATTTATACCTTTATAAAAAATATGTTTGGGAAACCAATTGAAAAAGTAATGATGTCTCACTTTATTTAATGATTCACATATCCATCCTCTCTAGACCCATGTACATAGTATCCTTGTCAATTATCATTTTATTTAAAACTCCATGATCCTTCCTACTCGATACATCAACTACCTTATTTACCTTTCATGGGTGGTAGTGTATGAAACAATAATAATCATTGAGTATCTCAAACCATCACATTTTCCTCATGTTGAGCTCATTATTTGAGAAGATATATTTTATACTCTTTTGATCCATATACATCTTACATATTTCTCCATAGAGATAGTGTCTCTATATCTTCATAGAAAATATTAAAGTTTCTAACTCAAGATCATGAGTTTTAAAGTTTAGTTCATGAAATTTTAATTACCTTGATTCATAGGAAATAACTCTATCATTCTGTATATGGAAACAACCAAGTCCTTTCATTGATGCTTCATTATAAACCAAAAATCCACCATTTTCTAATCGTATTTTCAATAATGGAGAACTCACTATCGTCTTCTTCAATTCTTAAAAACATTCTTCACATTATTTTTCCCGTAAAAACATAACCCATTTATGACTAATCTTGGTTAACGGGTTAGCTATCTGGGTGAAGTTCTGAATGAAATGCTGATAATAACCTTCTAAACCAATAAAATTGTGTACCTCAATTATATTTGTTGGAGTATTCGATTACTAAACTTCCTTTTTCATTATAGTATCAACTAATATTCCTTCCTCAGATACAGTATGTCTATAAAAAGAAACTGTTTGAAGACATAATTCACACTTGATAATAATCCAATATGACTCATTTCTTCTTAGAGACTTTAGAATAATGAGAAAGTTATTCTCATGATCTTATTAGATTTTGGAATATACCAAGATATCATCATTAAATACAACAAAAAATTCATCAAGAGACTCTTGGAATACTCTATTAATTATATCCTTGAAAAAAGAGGGTTCATTCGTCAGTCCAAAATCCATTACTTTAAACAAGTAATTCACATACCTAGTTCAAAAAGATGCCTTTGGAATATGATTCTTCCTCACACGCAACTGATGATATCCAGATCAAAGGTCAAAATTCGAAAAATACTTTGATCCATGGAGTAGATCAAATAAATCATCAATGAGAGGTAGGTGATAATTTTTCTTTATTGAAATATCTTTGATCACCCTGTAGTTAATGCCAAACCTCATAAAACCATATTTCTTTTAACGAAAAGAATTGGGGATCCTCATGGAGAAAAACTAGGTTGAATAAATATGTTATCACTCAAACACTCAATTTGTTTCTTCTGTTATAATAATTATACACTGTCATTCTATAATGTGTTTTAGACATAGGTCTTGAATCATGAATTAAATTAGTAGATAACTCAACTTCTCACTCTTGAGGGTGTCTAGGTAAATCCTCTAAAAACATCAACATATTCATGCACAATAGGTACATTCACAATTTGTAGATTTATTTCCTCACTCACTAATATTGTTTTCTCATCCTCTAGAATAATTTCATATAGTAGAGCTACTGTGGGAGGATATAGATAAGAATTAGATGATGGTGTTTCTGTCTTAAAGATAAGGGATTCAACATCGTTCTCAAAAATTGTATCTTCCTTCTCCTTGCAATATCTTTTCACATCATAATTTTAAATGAAATCTATACCGAGGATTATATCAAATTTGATCTTGGTTTTGATGATGTGGTTATAGATTAAGGCACATTTATGTGTCATAAGGGGGATTGATCAACACATCTTTGTTGCAATGATACATCCCTTAGATGTTTTGACTAACAACTACATTATTAAATAAAATTGTAAATTTATAATATTCATTAAAAACTATGAAGATATAATGGAATGTGATTATCCATATTCAAATAAAGCATTGGATAATTTTGATTAAATGATTAAAGTATCTGTCTCCATATCATTATGGATTTTAATCTCTACAGTTGTGATCGCATGAGCTTCGCATTTCTCCGTTGGAATTTTCTGCGGCCCATTTCCTTGATGCTTTGGAAAATCATTAGACCAGTGTCCATCTCCCTAAAATTAAAGAATTGAACATTTATAGCTTCTTTATTTACCTTTCCATGACTAGAATAATTTCCTTTCTATCTACACTTATAGCACATGCCTTTTCCTTTTAATAAGGCACTATGGTGTTTCCTTCCACAAGTATCGCATGTTTGAAAATTCTTTTTTTTATTCTTCCCTTGATATATTCTATCTTCCACCACCCCCTTGTTCTATTTTTCCTCTTAAATTCATAAAACTTATAAAATTCTTTCTCTACCATGATAGCACTTGAGACAATGTCTTTGTATGATGAGAAACCTTGGGAGAGCAGTGCCCTTCAAAGGAATAGTTTGAAACCATAAAATAATCGATCAATCATGCTCCTTAGACTATGTATATTGATTCTAGAATGCATTGTTAACTTTATAATGTTATATTCATAATTTATAAAATTTTCATCCTCTTTCGGTCTAAGACTTAAGAACTGCCTCTCCATATCAGCTCATTGTTCATGTGGAAAATATTTTTCTTGTAAAATTTCCTTAAAATCTCTCCAATCTATTTCTTCTATTTATTTCTCCTCATTTTTGTTTTGAATTAATGACCACCACTAATACACATCACCCGATATATGATAAACTACCACGAAAAATTTCTCTCTTTCATTACATCCCAAAGAAAAAAATATCTTCTCTAAAGAACTTATCCCTAACTCCTCTAAGAATGATTTTGTAGTCCCATTGAATAAAAGAGGTTGTTATCACATAAAGTGGTCTAACATTGGTCCTCTATATTTTGAATCAAGATGATTCAAATGGGTAAGGTTATTATTCAAAACCTTATTCTATTGTCCCAATATAGTTATAAGTTAATCATCATTATTCATAGCTACAGTACCAAAATCATTATCTTGTATGGGAGGAAAATCCCTATAGGGATTACGTGCATTGATAAGACTTCCATTCCTTCCACTATGAAACATTTCTAAATAATGGAACTCACTATATTAGGTTATGAATCCAAATGTATACTCTCAAATTGAAAAATACTTAACAAAATTTAAAACCTATGAACAACTAATCTCTAAATCATAAACATCATTTCTTTGAGTAAAAATTCACTTTTAAACCCTTCATAATGAATTTTAAAGAAAATGTTAATTATCATAAGCATATCCTCCAGTAGTGTAAAACTAGGTGCACAGTATGTCCTATTTTCATGTACCAGGTTACCAGGGGTCATGTACGAAACACCTTGCTAGAGATGTTACTCCTAGGTTCATCTGTTCCAAAACCGCTTCTACTATTAGTATTCCGACAGGGTTTTATTTTCTAGAAAGATCCACATAATCTATTCCTTACCAATTTTATAGGATGTTTTTGTATACTTATCTTCAAAGTCTACATTAGTGTTTTCTTCCCTAATAAATATTTTATAAATATAGTTTCCAAATATTCCACTAAGCATCCTATCATACCAACTGTAACACCCCAACCCCAGTTCCCCGGAGCCAGTGTATTATTTGTAACATTGGAATAATTACAAGAAATTCATATCCCAATGGAAAGAATTAGTTTAGAATTTTTGGGAAACTAGATACATACATAAGTTCATCATAACTACTTGAAATGAAATATAATATGGAAATTCCTTTGAATACATTAATAAGTCCTAGGTTACCCCTACATGTCATTTATAATTTACTTCTTCTTATCCTAGGAAAATAAAACATAAGAAAGGGGTGAGATCAAAGGCTTAGTAAGGGTAAGAAATACGACAGAAGATATCATAATCATAAACATTAGACATGGTTAATAACTAAAAAAATTCCTTTGAAAAGGAAATTGAACATTATATTGTAGGAATAAGGGTTGAACAAATAATTCTATAATGAAGCATAATAATGGGTATTCTACTAGTCAAATAACCTCATGGACTATCAATTACTTTTTTCATAATGAGGGAAATGTATAATTCCAGACATTCTGAAATATTCCTTTAAGGCCTCAGCCAAGACATCTGACAATGATTGAAGCCTCGGCCAAAACCATATCTGAAAATGGGAACGGCCTTGACTAAGTCCATATTTGTTTTGTCTCATGATACATAACGATGCATAAAGGAGATATAGAATGACCCATACATTACCTACTAAGTCCAATTCATTTTTCATATGAATTGGGATAAACATAAACAATATATTCATTCATATTGAAACTAACATATGAAATTTAAATCACATTCCATAAATATAAACACCAACCATTCGTAGTAATATGGTGAATGGTTTCAAGATTGAACATCTATAGTCAAACTAATCTCAAACAATTAAATAAAATATATTATATTATATCATAAAATATTATCTCCAATTATATGAAATATTCAACAAGATTTTTTAAATATATATATTTACACCTATAAAATCATCAAGTAATTCTTATGATAAAAACTCTTTTACAATGAAAAGAAGGTTTATTCTGGAAAAATATTTCTATAAGATCATAATTGAAATTATATAGTTTTCTTATACTAAAATGAGTGATTTTATAAAAATAATGGTTTCTAAAAACAGATTATATAGTGTACTTTAACATAGGTATGAATTCAAGAAGTTCCCTTCAAACAGGCTTGTATTTCAATAAGAATTATTGAAAGATCCTTTTAAATCATGTAACAACCAATAAAATAAAAAACGATTCTGGTTTGTAAACATAAATATAAGATTTATACATAATTTATTTCATGTAAATAAGAATAAATTATCATTTTATTAAGGTGGTTAGAGAATGAGAGAAACGTGAATGAAAATAGAGGTTCGAGTAGAAAATCCTTACCTTATGTCTGAATGTATTCTGCACTTGACCATAATTTAATGGATAATAAAATTAAATCCATTAATTTACTAATTAATAACCTTATATAAATATATTTTATCTCTTAAAATTCTATTATGTTCTTTTTTTTCCTTATTAATAAGTTCTAATATAGAATTTGGTTGTTCTGGAGTGTTCGTTTCATTGATTTCATGATCGGTTCACTTGATTATAATAGTATGTAAGTTCTTGTAAAATGGGAATTGAATTCCATAGTTGAAGGTATATATTACTAATGATCAAAAATAATGTTAAATTATCATATAATTCAATTGTATATTTTGGGTGAGGAAGAATTGTTATATAAAACATAAATGATAATCGCTTGGTTTATTTTGAGCGATTTCGCACACAATGATATTTTTTGATTTATTATTTCACATAATATTTGTATGATAATTTTAAAAAATTAAATAATATAAAATGAATTTATTATGATCTTTTTCATCCATAAAAATGGTTCCATGACCAGACATTAATATGGTAATAGAAATTGAAAACTCGTCGTCCTTTAATGTGATAAATTCACATATCTCAGATAGTGTTTTTATTTTTTGTATAAAAGGAAGGGAAATGAGGGATGATGATGAATTAATCAATTTTCATAAAAAATTCTCATATATATAACCTTAGGGATTTATAATAACTTTTTGATGAGGGTATTGAAAGAGATAAAAATAAAATAAAGGAACATAAAAGAAAAATATTTTCAGAGAAATCCCTTACGAGAAATTCAGCAGCCTAACGACCTCACATAAAAATTCATAAGATTTGTTGATAATAGAAAAAAGGGGTCTCTCATAATTTTTAGAAAATTTGTATATTAAGGGGGATATGGAATGAAATATCCCAATATAATCTAGTGGAAATTAAAAAAGGAATAACATAAAATGAGTGCTTGAAAAAGAGAAGGGTGGTAGATTCCCTTACCTTGTAGAGTAACTCCTACAACTATAATGTTGGGACCTTGGGGCTTGAATACACCTTGAGAGGACTCCTAGGAAGGTAAATCTCCAATAAATTTGATGATTATGAATTTAAAATTCATGGAATTGAATAACAAGGTGGGTATTTATAGATAATGTGAGGGATTTTTTTATTAATTTCTGAGGACACCTCAGTAGTGGTATATGAAAAACCATGGGCTTGTCTATGGTATTTTCCCATGGTATTGTACACTTCAGACACCCCATATCATATTTTAATGTACAAAAGTATACAATCATTTTATATTAATTATTACTATAATGTCCTAGTTCTAGGTGCCACCCCAAGGTGCCTCAAACCCGGTTGGCCACATGACCTCAAGTGCATTTCCCCAAATGCCAGAGGCTACTGACATGTAGTGAGGGACAATGTTTGATAATGGGGAAACTATTCCCCATTTTCAATGTATACAAAGAAGAAACAAAAATTAAAGAGTATTAGAAGCATTAATACCTTACAATAGAAGTGAAAAGTGGAATACTGATAGTAATAAAACAACTAGAGCATATATATAAATGATGCATGTCACATTTGTCGAGGAAAGAATCCAAACAAGTCAAAATGCTAGAAATACAATACAAAACCAAATTATAGAAATCAGTAAACTCCAACAGCATCGCATGCCTCAGCTTGGCCTCATGCTCTCCAGCACAACAACAATCATGTACCTGATGAATAAGGGTGCTTTCCCTTATCTATAAATGTAACCATATAATCAATTTGGGCCAAAAAGAATGACCCAATCAGTGTTTCAGATGAATACCTGTAGGAAACCACCAAAATATAACTGTTAGTGAATATATATATATATAGAAAGAAATATACAGAAATTAAGCAATAAACAAGGAAGTACTCAAAAGTAAACAATTATACAGTTTCAAATTACATTCATTTACATTTCTAAATTATTCAATACATTGAATAATATCACCTCAGGATCCTTTCTAAGATCTGTATCCCCATGTATAATAATAGAAAATAGAGGTCTTATAATACTATCTAAATAAACAACTAATACCAAGTCTAAGCTTCTTCTTTTGCTTGGTAGACTCGTCATAATCATTCTATCATTCATAAGCAACACTCTAGGAATGTTCTCACAGTATAACCCCTCTAGTATAACATATCATCAATTCAATAAATAATGACCCTCTAGAAATTCCCACATAGTCAATCCCCTTTGGTCCCACATAGCACTAATCAATTACAAGAAGACAACCTAGGCAGATCTCACGGTCAATACGCCCTTGGTCTGCATAGCAATAAAAAAATTTATTGCCATATAGAAACTCTCACAGTCAATTCCATAGGATTCAACATTCATTTAATAATGACCCTCTAGGAAGCTCTCATGGTCCATCTCCTCTAGTCTATGACCACCCAGCAGCTCTCACAATCAATACCTCTAGTAAACATAACAACAATTCATACATAAATGACCATACTTCCGGAATCTCTCGCAGTTAAATTCCCATTTGGTAAAAATTCCCCAATGAAAATAACATTCTTCTCAGATTATCATTGTCTCCATCCTATCAAGAAAGAAATGGAAAACAGGTAAGAAAAATATGAATTCTAGATCAAATGGCCATAATCAAACAATCAAGGGAACACACATGTGTGGTATCCCATAACAAGGTACCTAACCTTAATCAAAATAAATAACCCTTTCTCAATCAAACAAACCATAGAAAGTATTAAAAAAGGTTAATTTTTAAAACATGAAATACTATAAACATGGGTATTTTTCACTTTAATCATATATAATCCAAATAAAATCAATGAAAGCAACAAACCACCTACCTTGATGTTGTATGATCAACAGTCTTTTACGGCAGACCTTGAATCATCCAATAACGACATAGATCTACTAAAAGGGTAAAAATGGTCATCCATAAAATACCCAAGCGAGAGGATGAATCGGGAAGAGAGGCTCCAGGGAAAAAGATAAATCACTGGTGGGAATCAAAGGCACCTAGAAACATCTCAATTAGAACTCATACTGAGAATGTGGAGTAGCTTTAAGTTCTTCTGCTGTTCGTTACTCTCCTATACTTACTGAAGGGAGAAGAAGTGTTTTCTGGAGATGAGACGCGACCCTTCTCCAACTCATAAATTAAAAAGAAAAGTACATGGCATGTTAATTAAATGTACATTCCATGTACTACCCTCTACTGGACCCTACTTTAGGCTATGTGTCAGGTCACCTACATGGCCATATACTCACCCTTTATACAGCCTGTAAATGGATATACGTGGAAACCAGGTACATGGCGTGTACTCCTAAGTACACAGCATGTGCGTAGAAATTTTCCAATTCTTCTTTTTTCCTAAAAAACAAACCAAAATATAAATCAATACATGAAAAAAATATGGGATCTTACAAACATCCTCCATTAAAATAATTTGTCTCTGAATTTCCCTTCCAAGCGTGGTTAAGAAGAAACATCAAACAACTCTGGCCACTGTGATCAAATGTAGGCCTCCCACTCTTATGTCTTATCCTATACTCGCTCATGTTGCTATAACACCCATACCATATGAATATAAAAGTCATGGATAACCATTGTGTTGCGATCCAAAATCTATATAGGTTACTCTTAGAAGGATGTATCAACCTCTAACTCAATCTCCTCTGGTTGGAAAACATGAGACGGGTCAGAAAAGTAACATAGTAGCTGAGAAACATGTAAGACTTCATACATAGCCTGGTAACTCTAAGGTAACCACAACCAATAGGAAACTGTTATAACTCTCCAAAACCACAAATGACACAACGTATCTCGGGGAAAGCTTCATTGGTCTAATAATACTTCAATTTCAAAACCTCGGTGTGATACGTAAGAAAACAGGATCTTCGACCTCGAACACTAGAGGTCATCTCCGTCAATCCGCAAAATATTTATGTCGAGACTAGCTATATTCTTTTGAATAAACTCCACTTACATAGTGGTATCCTAGACAAGATGAGGTGCCAACATAGATGCCTCTCCTACCTCCAGCCAATATATGGGTACAAATCCTCTTAGGTTTTCATCTCAATCGTTGCCTGAAAACTATTATTGTAGGAAAACTCAACCAAGGGTATGTGTCTCTTCCAAGATCCCCCAAAATATAAGACACATGACCAAAGCATGCCCTCTAAAACCAGAATTGTGTGCCTAGAATATCCATTTATCTGGGGATGGTAAGTTGTACTTAGAATTACCTTTGTACCAAAATCCCTCTGTAGTCACTTCCATAAATGAGAAGTAAACCAACAATCCTTGGATGAAATGATAGATTGTGGAACCCATTGAATATAAACAATATCTTATATGAAAAATCTTCCAATCTCATCAATACTAAAGGTTTCCTTGATCTAAAATAAATGTAAAACCTTTGAGAATCTGTCAACAATAACACAAACTGCACCATTCCCTAGAGGAAACCTTGGTAACCCCATCACGCAATCCATCATGACTTATTTCCACTTCCAATTGGGAATGGGTAACTACTGTAAAAGGTATTCCAGTCTCTGATGCTCCACCGTCACCTACTGACATGTGGAACATCTTCTAATAAAACTAGTAACATCCTTATTGATGCATGGCCACCAATAATAATGGTGTATATATTGATACATCTTGGTAACACCAGGATGAACTTCCCATGCCGAGGCATAAAATCTCGCATCAAATCCTCACCTATGTATGCTAACACCCATACACATCCATGGAAACACAAAAACTCATCCTTTCCTACAGTCTATCAAGGAGTAGGTTCCACACCTGACACACCCTACTGTAGTACTAGGCCTTTAGAATCTTATAGCTTCCTCATTCACAATCAATCTAGAAGAGTATAGGTAACGACTATATAAGAATGAAACATCTAGCCCTGTCTGTCGTGCTCCTCTAGATGAATCTCAGAAAATAGATCTATAATCTACCACTCACTACTGGCCCCCTGAACTACCTGTATCTATATCCTCATGCTCAACGCATCAGCCACTATGTCGCCTTTTCTAGGCATGTAGGCAAGCTCAATGTCACAATACTAAAGGTACTCAACCCACCTTTGCTGCCTAAAATTCAGATCATGATGAGTAAATATGTACTTGAGACTTTTGTGGTCAGTGTATACCACAAAATGATATCCCAAAAGATAATTTCTCCAACTACGTAAATCTTGCACAATGTAAGTTAACTTGAGATCGTGTGTCGGGTAATTCCTCTCATGTGGCCTCAACTACTAAGACACGTGCACGTTGACTTCTTCCCCCCGCATAAGCACTGCTCCCAGATAGATACCTCCTGCATCAGAGATAATGGTGTAACTCTTGTTATAATATGGAAAAATTATTATCTGTGCTGATGTCAATCTCGATGTTTTCTCCTGAAAGGATAAATCATAGGAATCTGTCAACAGGTACTTCTCACCTTTCTTAGTCAGGCCCATTTGTGGCACTACTATGCGTGAAAATTCATGTATAAAGCATATTTAGTAACCATATAGTCCCAAAAAAACTTTGTACCTCAAATTAATTCTTTAGATGATCCCAGGAAACTATTGGTATCACTTTCTCTAGGTCTACTGATTCTCTTGAATCTGAGATAACATGACCCTTTAAGTGAATATGGTCCATCCAAAAGTCGATGTTTGAGAGCATAACATATAACTGATTCTCTCTCAGTGTACTCAATATTGCCACAATATGGAAATCATGGTCGTGTCGATTGGGAGAGTACACTAAGTTATCATCCATGAAGACTACTGAAAAAGAATCCAAGTTAGGATGGAACACTCAGTTCATGAGATTCATGAAAACTACTGTTGCGTTCATGAGACTGAATAGCATAACCGAATACTCGTATAGACCATACCTAACCTGGAAGGATGTAAGAGGTATATCCAATTGTCTAACGCACAACTGATGACAACCAGATCTCAAGTCAATCATCGAGAGCACCCAGGCTCTTCGAAGCTGATCATCAATCCTCAACAAGGGATATATGTTCTTAACCATCAACTAGTTCAAATTATGATAATCCACACAATGTATGAGGGTATAATCTGACTTTTTTCAAAAAGGATATGTGAAACTAAAGGAGAAGTTAGGGTTTGGATGAAACCCTTTTCCTACAAATCCACTAACTACTTCAAGAGCTCCTGTAAATTTAGTGTAGTCATCCAATATAGAGGAATTGACACGAGTTTCGCTCCTAGAACAAGATCAATAGATAAATCTACCTATTTTTCTGAAGCGAAACCTGAAATTCTGCTGTAAAGAAATCACTAAAATGATCCATAGTTGGAGGAAATTCCATATATGAAGTCCCCTAGTCATCCAGATATAACTTAAAAATCTGGGCTCTAATTTCTCCCAACCCATGAAGATTGGGTCCATCACTACTAGTATGGACATCCCATTCTCCCTTGTGTAGAAAAGACCCACACTATGCTGACGTAAAACTCACTCTACAATGATAGCAGTCAACAAATACCTGAAAGGATACCAACCAGTCCATTCTAAGAATGAAATCGAAGCCTATCATCTATAAGACCTAGAGGTACCATAAGAAGTGACACCCACAAACCTCAAGAGGGCCTTTCACTAACATACACTAGTCTTACAAATTTTAAAAGGAGTTTCTTACATCATAACATCATTAGATGTAATGATACAGAGCCTAAGGCCTGCTATAATGGAAATAGATATGAAACTATGGGAAGCCCCATTATTAGACATAGGAAAAACTAAAACTGAGGCAACAAGAATTTTACCTCCAAACATAGACAGACTGGGATCCTACTCTTTCTAGTTCCACTCCATTGCAAAATTTAGACCTCTACCATGGCCATGTGACCCTTCCCGGCTACAATAAGTTGATCCAGCCTACTTTCACAAAAAACATGTAGCATTTATACCACCACAACCCAATCCTCATCCTAAAAATCATGATTTAACTCCACTTCCCTAACTGATGACAAACTGGTGGTCTTACTCCTAAATTTGAAGTCGTAACTGAACCCCTCTCACTAGCTACTGGTGAGATTACCGAATTTTTTTTTCAGGTGACCCGTATTTCAACAAGATCTGCACTAGACTAGGTCCTTTGGGTAATTTGGTCTCGTATTCCTGCACCTCCCATATTGGTAGCATACCACCTAGATACCTGAGGAAATATCACGTCAAATCTCCCTGTGGTGGTTTTTTGTATCTATAAAAGGAGTACCATCCCTGGATGATGAACCCCCTATCTCATAGCTCCCAACACCCTCAAATTATGCTCAGTAATCAGTTCCCAGTTTACTATATCCTTCACTAAAGTCATCTTGAAAAAATTCACCTGTGATATGATGTCATACTTGAGACCATCCTCAAATTGGATAGGTAAGGATAAATCATCACCTCCCAGAACAGGGGTGAAGTGATGATGCTTTGTAAAATGAGAAGAGAAATCCATCCCTGAAAGAGCACATTGTTCCAAATTCGTCAACTCTCAATCTCGATTAGCCCTCAACATCTCGGGGTAGAAGTATCCATAGAAAGTCCTATGAAACTCTTCCCAAGACATATCCTAATGATTTCCTAATTATGAGATAACATCCCACCATATCTTGGTTGAATCTTGTAGTATGTACTTATTGAACTTCACCTTCCTCTCTGGAGTCGTATCCAGATGCTCGAAGATAGAAATAATGGCCTCCACCCATGACTATATAGCCTGACTTCCTTCATCCTCTAAAAAAGCAAGAGGATGCTGCTTCTGGAACACCCCCGTCAGCTTTTCATAGATAGGGTAGGATGTGGTGCTCCTTGAAACGTTTGTATCATCCTCATAAAGCCTTCATAGAACTGTGAATCATCACCTGTATCTGGTATAATAGCTAGTTCCAAGACAGTCATAGTGGTAGGATCTACTGGTAGTCCTGATCTACCATTTATAATGTCTTTTCATCTCTTAGTACCTGGCGTAAAACTGGAGGGCATCTCGGTGGCATGACTCTGAAAGGTCAAGTGCACACCTCATTACAAGATTATCTAGGACATCAACTAAGAAGTTCAATAACATAACATGTGAAGGAAAACATTCATGGTTTACCAAATAGGGTTACACGACATGTATAAACTCTACGTGAAGTGTTCTCTTAAGCTTTTAACATGGCGTTTTCCTCTGCGAATCTAGGTCATGTAACACCCTTGAACACAATATGTTCCTCTTGAGACACAACATGTACTTAAATTTTCCCTCCCTCCCACATACTTCTACATGGCTCAAACCACACGGTTCTCTCTTAGGTAACACCATACAGCATGTTCACCCTAGACAAAATGTGTACCACTCAAGTCTCATCCACCCGTGTTGTTGGTCACACAGCTGAATACATGGTTGATAACTACACGATGTGCATAAATGAGACATGATGTGTATGACCTATGTTTCATCCAGCAGTGTTGTTTTCCACATGACTAGATACATGGTTCATTACAACACGGCATGTACAATATAGACACACCATGTTCTATCGAAAGTTTCCCAACTCCGTGTCTCTTCTCACATAGTTAGTCACACGGTTAAAGACTACATGGCACGTAAATACTTTACATGGAGGGTAATTATGAAAACTTATTTCTTCTAGAATAGAAGAACACATGGCATGTGTTCATAACATCACAAGACGTGTTGTCTGGGTTTCAAAATAGTAGGCCTCTGAAACTTCTCTATAACCCTTAAAAACATAAAATTTTGTCCAATACATGAAAAATTATAGCATGTGAGAGCCCATGATCCTATGAATCAAATTTTTTCATCTTTATTCATATCATAACATGATAAATTTCAATTAATGTTCAAACATGATCCACTAAATTCCGATCCAAGAGGGACCATAACACCTCAATGACCAAATTTTTTCGTCCATCCAAATGAATCTTCAGATATTCCTATAACCTATCAAAATATCATCTATTCTATCACATCATCTATCATAATAGAATTCATATCTAGAACACCATCTATCTCAATGACATGCAATCAGTAATGAATCTTAAAAGGCATGATAAGAATGTATAACATGTGATCTCTAGAAAGTGCCTACATGATGCATGAGATGGAATACCCTCATTTCATTTGGTTTCCATAGAAATAGAACCACAATGACATAAATCATAAATTCAAAAACAAGTGAATCACCCAACAGTTAAATCAAATCAATTGTAACAATTGAAAAACTAGAAAATTGAAATATTCGAGGAAACAAGGATTTTCCCTGTACACAGGTTAGCAATTCCCAATAATAGCATATTACCAACTCCCCATTCCTTCATATCCCTGTATATAGGCTCCAAAAAGTAAGGAAAAGCAAAAAAGAACTTATTTTATTCAACTTTATAACGCCCCAGTTCCTGGTGCCACCCCAAGGTTCCCAAGATTCCCTGAACCCAGTTGGTCACATGACTTCAAGCGCATTTCTCCAAACTCTAGAGGCTGCCAACTTGCAGCTAGGGCCAAGGTCTGATAATGTGGAATCCTTTTACTCATTGGAAATGTATAAAAAATGAAAAAAAATAGTAAATAGTAGTATAAGTAGAAATTCTATACAATAGAAGGAAACATCATATGAATGATAGTAATAAACCAATTGGAGCATATAAATATATATGATGCATGTCATATGTGTCTAGGAAAGCACAAAAACAAGTAAAAATATTGGAAATACAATACTAAACCAAATTATATAAAACCAGTAAACTCTAACAACATCGTAAGACTCGGCTTAATCTCATGCTCTCCAGCTCCAACAACAATCAAGTACCTGCTGAAGAAGGGTGCTTTCACATATCTATACCTACAGCCATATAATCTGTTTGGGCCCAAACGCATGACCCAAATAGGGCGTGATAGGAATCTCAGTAGGTAACCACCAAAAGATATGTGCATAACTATAAGTGAATATATGTAGAAGGAAATATGCATAAATGAAGCAGTAAACTATGATATACTCAAAAGTAAACAATCCTTATGTTTCCAATTACATTAATTTACATTTATTAATTATTTAACCCCTTGAATAATGTAACCTCATGATCTGAACTAATCTCTGTATCACCCTATATAATAAAAACAAATTGACTTCGCAAAAGACCATCTAAATAATCAAGAAAGACCAAACCGAAGCTTGTGCTTTGGCTTTGCAGACTCTTCACAGTCATTCAATCCTTCATAAGCAACTATATGGGAAAGTTTTCATAGTATAACCCCTCTGGTTTAAAATATCATCAATTTAATAAACAATTAATCTTTGGGGAAGCTCACACAGTCTAAACACATTTGTCCCAAATGAAAATAATCATTTACAGATGACCACCTGGGCAGCTCTCATGGTTAATACCCCCTTGGTCTAAATAGAAATAATAAATTATAATGACCCCTGGTATCTCTCAAAATCAATTTCCTAGGGTCCAACATTCATTTAATAATGACCCTCTAGGTATCTCTCACAGTTTAACCCCTCTGGTATATTACCACCCAACAGCTCTCATAGTCAATACCTCTGTTCAACATAACAACAATTCATACATAAATGACCCTACTTCATGAATCTCTCGTAGACAAATTCCCCTTTGGTAAAACATTCACAATGTGAATCACATGCATCTCAGATAATCATCATATCTATCCTAACTAGAAAGGAATGGAAAACAAGAAAGTCTAATAGGAATTCTAGACAAAAATCCATAATCAAAAAATCAAGGGAATGTACCCATGGGGTGTCCCATAACAAGGTACCTAACCTTATGCAAAAGCAATAACCCTTTCTCAATCAATAAAACCATAGTATGTACTAAACAGGGTTAATTTCCAAAACATGAAATACCATAAACATGGGTATTCATCACTTTAAGCTTATATAATTCAAAGACAAGCAATGAAATCCAAAAACCACCATCCTTGATGTTGTACGATCAACACTCTTGAACAGAAGCCCTTGAATCGTCCTAGAACGATGTAGATCTACAAAAAGATTAAAAATGATCATCCTTGAAATACCCATGAGAGAGGAGGAATCTGGAAGAGAGGATATAGAGAAAGAGAGAACACAGCAGTGGGAATCCAACACACCCAACAACATCTCAATCAGATCATGGATGGAGAACTGGGAGGATCTTTATGTTCTTCAGCCATTTATCGCCCTCATGTATGAACCGAGGGGATAAGAAGTGTTTTCTGGAGATGAGACATGACCCCGATCTGAATCATCAATTGAAGAGAAAAGTACACGATGTGTTCATTTAATGCACACACCGTGTACTAGACTCAAATGGCCCCCACTTTGGCTATTCTTTCATGTCACCTACATGGACATGAACTCCGCCATTACATGGCCAGTACACGTCTACATATGGAAACTGGGTACACGGCGTGTACCCAGAAAATTCGCAATTCCTCCTTCTTCCAAAACAAACAACCCAAAATAAATATACATACCTTAAATGATGATCCATGTTCTTAAAAATACATCATTATGATGTCCTTAAACATACAAAAAACTCAAAACTATATTTTTACTATTCATAAAAAACTAAAGTATTTTATAAAACTCTCATAAATTAAGCGTGGCCTATTCTTGATGTTAAGAGTTCAAAGATGAAATTTATTTTATCATAATAATTATCTAAATATAAAAAATTTAACTATTATCTCTGAAAATACTTATTTATTAAAAAAATATCAAACATAAAATGAATAGTAAAATGCATAGTAAAATTTTCGACACTTAAAAATTTAGTATTATTTTATCATTATTAATTACATAATAGTGTTTTAATAATAATATTTCATTATAATAAGTATTAATAAATATTTATTTTGATATAATAATTTAAATCTCTCTAAAATTTACAATTTTTACATGAAAAATCAATTTACCAAATTCATCATATTTTTAAGAAAAAATAAACTCAAAACATAAATAATGGAACACAAATTTTATTTATACTTTATTTGGTGGGGTTACCATTCCATTGGTCATATTACTATCCATAAGGGTAACATTACTATTCCAAAGGCTCAAGTTACTATTCACCCAAAAAAAATAATTTGATCCTATCATACCCAAAATATCTTACTGATCACAACCGTGTATATCCGTTTTTTGAAATTCAAAACACAAAAGTGAAAAGAAATATGTTTAACGGCTATTATATAACTATCTAATATAAATAGCAATTGTTTTGGTTTCATAGAGACTCAGTATTTTATTCATTCTATATTATATTTATTTATAAATCCTCAGGGTGTTATAGTACTAGTTCCCTCCCTTAAAAAATCCATTCGAATCACATTACACGTGAAAAATTATTATTCAGGTTTTCAAAATAATAGTTTGAATACATGGGATTACCCATTAAATTATGGTATATCCAAAATCCATGGCTATAATTACCCTTTTTCCAAATTCAATCATACATTCATCACATACTTTGAATTCCAATTATAAAATGCATTTTAATTTTAATTTCAAAATATTTTACTCATATTTATCAAAACTGAAAAATAAAGAACCATTATAAATTTACTAATTACACAAGCCATTTTAATAAAATTCAACCCATTTTTCATAGACATCCTTTGAAAAACACGTTTTTCATTTCATAAAATTATTTTTCATCAAAACACAACCATACCCAAAAAATATCCCAATAGTATCCAAAAATGAACAAGAAATCACAAAATGAATCACACAAGAACCTAACATACTTATTAATATAATCTGACCTTATAATATATTTTTGAAAATATTAATTATATAATACATTTTTTCAACTCACAAATAATTATGATAAATCAACATAACAAATAAAACCACCCATACATATGTGCACCATTCCCTAAGAATGAAAGAATAATGATACATATATAAATATCTAGAACCTAGTAGATCACTAAGATATAACTCTTCCTGAGTCTCATTTAATACACAATAAAATTTTCTTTCAAATCTAACACCTATCTCATCCAAGTGTTCTGAGTTCAAATAAGAAATACCATAGAAACTATTGTTTAAACTAATGTCATGTTACATAAGAATGTGCTTGATCTACCTACCAATTTTCAAAACCTAAATAAATATCTAATCATGATTTCATATCCAAAATTTACTTTAATAATAATTTGAAATTCTCCAGCCCAAACCGCAAAAACAATGCCTAAATGGGGACACTACTTCACCTCATGCACACCTCTGCATACTCGAGAGGCTATCGACTTGGATTGAGGGTATGGAGACCCATGATAATCATTCATAAATAATACATTGATACCATAAGATAATTAATACATATCACACATAGTGTCTCAAATTAAGTAATTATGGTTTGAGTGTATTTGATACATGCTATATTTAATATTATTTTAAAAAACATGTAAATAATTCTTTATAAATATGATTATCTCTACCATCTTATAGAAATGTCATATCATATAGTCACCCTTCTAACCTAGGGTATGGACCCTTAAAAAATGGGTGATCTTAAATGCTCAATAAGGGAAACATATCACCTAGTCAGAACTATTAGATTATAAACATGATAAAAAATATGTGAAAGTGAGAAATACCATATAAAAAGATCATGGGATCATAAGTGAAAATCATAAAAATATATTGAGCATTATGGATAATTTTGTAAAGACCTATGAACAAATAAATTTCACCAAAAATTGACTTAGAAACACATAAATGAAATTAATAAAAATAAGAAATCTTAATATAAAAAATTGGAAAATTTATATAACATGGAATATCATAAATTTTTTCATATTTTAAAAATAATTTAAATTTTGATAATTAGAAAATAAATATGTATAAAAAAATAGATAAAAATCAAAGTTATTCCAAGTTATTGTTTTGTTAAAAAATCCATGTTTTTAACCCTTTACTTTTTGAAAAAATGTATCTATCTCCACCTTTATATTGTGATTAAATCCAAGTATATACATAGTTCATTATATTGTGAGATATAAAACCTTAGATAATAAATTATAGGGTTATATGGGATAGCACCTATAATTTTACATACATATTTTTTCTACTTAAAATCAAAACTTTCACCTTTTCATAAATAACCAATTATATGAAAAATGGGTTTCATCACAATTAAAAATGGTATAACATTAAAAACATGATCAATTGATATAAAAAAATAGACCAAATAAGGTATTTTACAATAGAACCTATATGCTAATTTATTGACTATTAATCTATTAGAGATGAATCTATTGAAATTGGAAGAGAATAGAAAATGGTTTTTTTATTAAACTCCATTTTATAATATCACCTTAAAAAAGAATCGATTTTAAAGTCACCTTACAACAACCATATTTTATGAATATTGAAATAAAAAATATTAAAAAATTAATTAAATTAATTTTTAATTTAATATACCATGAAAATAATAAAATATATTTCAAAATGTGATGTATAATGGAAAATTATAAGATCATCTTAAGGAAAATTCATTTAAATCTATCAAAAACCCCATATTGAGAACTTACATCATCAAAAGGATAATTAAACATTTTTCTTAAAATTAATAAAGGTTAATATAAGGATTATTTTATGTAAAAATAATATGAGGTTCCACTTTAGGAAGGATAACATTATCAGGAAGTAAAAAATTGGATATTTAAGAAATGCCGTTAAAATAAATCGGGATTACTCTTAACAAAAATGAATTTTCACCAAACAATAAATAATCATGGAAGAAGTATTTTGTGTGAAACAAGATTTTACCAAAAATAATTGTATATGGAAATACAAAATATTATCATCATTGGGTATAATAGATCAATCTTCATAAATAATAGTTAAAGATGAGTGATTATGGCCCATAGTGAATATTTGAGTAATGAGAACCCATTAACTTAATTCCTTATTAGTTGAATGCACTCTAAACTCATATAAAACATACATAAATATCATTATATAATATTTCAGAACTATATTAATTCCTGAAACAATATATTTGTTTCTTTTATAATCCTATATTAGTTTTTTTCTATTTTCCCGCATCAGGTGTTTATAATTTTCACTATTTGTTCTAGTTTCATAAGAGGGACAGTAGTTTTTTTCTTATTCCAAAGTTAATTATTCTAAGTTAAATATTAATAATGTAATTTATGAAATATAATTATTTATGATGTTTTAATTTCTCTTTACAGGTATTTTACTCTTCATATTTAAATATAAATTCGATAAAAAAATACACTTTAGTGATTTTAATAACCAATGAAAAGTGTTTTCTTAATTATCGAGTTAAAATTTCATAAATACTTTAAAAAAATAATTATTTATATATTTTTATCATATAATTCCATTAATTGTGTTTTCTTATTTATTTAGGATAAAATTTCATAGCATTTTACAAGTAGGTGGTCAATCCAACCTGAATATAAACATCCCATGATTATTGATGTCTATGAGGTGATTTAGTTCCAATATGATTACACTAGTAGCATAGTGATTTTTTTTGTTTATTTGGTTTATATATCATAATTATAAAGTATGTACAAAAATAAGTAATGTATATGAAAATATTATATAATTTGACCAAAATATTTTCCCTTAGTAAACATGTTTCAAAGGATTGAATTAACAAGATCATTTGTTAATCATATCATTAATAGGTTATCCAATTTTATATAAAATAAAACTAATGATATCAAAAAAATAATATCTTTTCACTAAAATAATTATCATTATCATAAATTTATAGTGGTGGTGAAAGTAAAAAATGGAAATGAATTGTTTGATGAAGGCGGTAGTCCACACGCACTCACAGGTGATGATTGTTTTCTATAGAACATATGAAATTAGTAATTTTTTTTATAATTTCAGAATATAAAATATTTTTTATATATAATTATTATTTATTAAATTAAAAATTATGAACTACCATGTTAGTTGGTTAATAAAAAACTTGATTCCTTATGTAAGAGGTAGTCTACACACACACACAAATATCGTTCTTGTTTTTCTTATAGGAAAATGGAAGAGTGGTTAATGAATGTACCTTAATTATAATATCATATCATTATAATATTGATAATGATGTTATAATTTAATGATTATTTATTTTAACTTTTGTATGAATAAGTGCATATAAAAATTATAAAAGAGAAAGAGAGGTAAAGAAGTTATACCTTGTTCTATTGATTATCTCCTTTGCAAAGAGGATTAAGCCCTTGAGGGATGGTCTTTTGAGAAGATAAAAAACTCTTAAATATTTATTTTAGTTTTCAAAAGTGTTTTGATTAGGCTTTGGTCTGAAATTATGTGTTTTTAGTTTTAGGGGAAGTGAGGAGAGGAGATCCCCTTTTATAAGTTAAAATGGGAGACATTCTTGAAAGTACAAAAAAAATTCAATAATGGGAATTCATGCTCTAGAAAAGTTGCACCAAATTTTTGAAATAATTAATTAGTGAATATATAAGGTATAGGTGGCCTAATATAGTGTTTTTCAAACATTAAACATGATTAAACCCCTCTAAAACTTGAATGATTTCTTTTTTCTAGTTTAGATTTTATGAGGATAACCAGTTTTTAGGTAAGGAAACATAATAATTAGAAATAAAAAAGTGAAAATTCATATATTATTTGGTCTTAATGATTCTAAATTTGAAATAAATGTTTAATTTTGAATTTCTAGAATAGGAAAATTTTATTTTAACATATTAAATTTATAATGTATTAAAGAAAGGTTTGAGAAAATATTAACTGAGTCATAAAACATAAATGATTAATTTGTATAAAATAATAAATATTTTAAAATGTCTAATTTTTAATATAGATAAATATTTTTTCACAAAAAAAAATGCTCCATAAATTTTTTGGTCATACTTATATAATAATAATGGCATAAATTGTCAAAATGTTAGTAAAAATGGTATATATCACTATTCACATAAAAAATCATTTTCTGAAAAAATATCAAAATTTTACCATAAAATAAATTTCAAATTATAAATTTGAAAATTGTGCTCAATTTATATAATAAAAAATCTAAAATTTATATATATAACATTATATTGAAAATAAAAAATATTACGATAAACCGGTCTTACTGAAAAAAATTGTTTTAAACATTATGTGTTATTATTATTATTTCATATATTTTCTAATTTAAATGATATTAATGTATTATTTTATATAAGAATCTAATTTAATTTGTTACGATAAAATATAAAATACTTAATAAAAATTTTCAATGAAAAATATTATTAATTTTCTTGAAAATACACTTTAACAAATAACATTAAATTTATTTATATTCTAAAAATTAATTATACGACACCATTGATATTAAAATATTTAATTGAATTTTATATATACATCATATAAAATTTAAAAAATATTTATATTTATATTTATATATAACACACACATACACACACACACACATATATATATATATAATATTTTAATATAATATTTTAATTTCATTCTAGGTAATATTATTAAAATTTCACAAAATTACCATACATGACATATATATACATATTAATAAATATCCAATAAAAATATCGACAATGACCTTATTTCCAATTAACATATATGCAACAACAATATTTTTATTGCCCAATGTTTTTTCAATATAAATTACCCTACTAAAATTATTCCATTCATACATCCCATTTACATAATTTTCATTTTAGATCTCAAAACATACTTTCTACTTTCATGATATTCATTCTCATTGTTAGTGCTATTATACTAATGATGATTATTAAAAGGAAACAATGGTCCTTGAGAGATGCACGTTCTAAATATATTTGTCGGTTAAATTTATTTTCCCCTTTCAATTTTCACATTTTTGATGGATATAATCATCCATGATGTGTAATAATTTGTTTTGTATGAATTTTTGTAAAAATTTATTATGAGAGAATAAAGTGTTTTTAGATTAATCATTATCATGTATGGATTACTACCTAGTCTATTTAAATTCCTTTGAACAAATTGGAAAAAATAGTTTATATAAAGAATATGTTTCCTAAGAATATGGAGATTTACTTTCTCCCCCACCCCATTATATAAATTTTATCTTCAGAATTTTAATTATCGCATACCCATGAAAATAGATAAGGGAATCCAAATTATAGATATGACTCAGGATATAATTTCAAGAGTTATATAAACCATAGAAACTTCGTAAACATATCACTTTCTCAAAATAGACTTATCTCTAGTATTATGTTTCTCTCTAACTATTTTATCCAAGTGTTTACTATTATTTGGTATCATGACCCACAATGTATATTTTGTTTCTAATTTTTTATTATTATAATATTTTAATTTTTATAATGTCATATGTTAATATGAAATCTAGTTTCTTTAATCAAGATGATTTTTCCTCTAAGTGGAGGGAACAAATACATTACAAATATCATTTTAAATTTTTATAAAGGAATTACAAAATATTTATACATGCAAAATTTAGTTAAATATCAACATGGAATTCAATAATCATACCACAAGAAGATTACTCAATAATCAAGTCATTATGGTAGTGATTTAATGATATTAGATATCGTCATAGACAGACAAGAGATCCATGTATCAAATTATAATAAGACATTTATAAATCTTGATTAAAGAATCACTATTAGAAATAAGGGATTTTGTGATAGCTAAAAGCCATTTCTAAAGCCCTTTAGTGTTCGTCAAGCATCCTCCAAATGGCAGAATATTTTGGCCTATCGCAAGAGCCTTCAGCATCCACTGTTTGGTGGACATTAAAGATCCACCCCAAAAACATGACATATTCGGTCTTGGATGTAGTGGGCGATGTTGGTCACACAATGAGGATATGGGAGGTTTTCCACATGCTTGGTTCACCATCCATGGAAAATTAATGATGGATGGGGAGGTTCTGGGAATGTTATGGGTGGTCAGTCTTTGGTGGGGGATGTTGGGGGTAGACCGAAGGGAAACATAGGTGGTTGTGTTGTGACCGCGGGTGACAAGGGTGGGGATGGGGGCGACATGGGTGGCGAATGGGTGGCAGGGGTGTCGAAGGGGCAACATTAATTGTTTTAGAAGTCTTCCAAAAAAGAAAAGAAAAAGGCATGAAAAATCCTACATATTTGTATTTTAGTATTAGCTTCTACCATTTGGTGGTCGCTCATACACCCTTTAGCGACATCCATATGGAAGTTTCTAATACTTTTACACTCTATCTTTCGCAACTTCCCAGAATTCTATTCATGGATGCATGTACCCTAAATGTCATGATCCAATGGGATGTGGTGTTTCCTTAGGTATTCCATTTTCTTCTTGATCCAAGAGTTTAGTGATGTAAATCATCTTGATTAGTCCCTAAATTAGTGTATTAAATAGCATAAATTTAAGCTTCCCAACACGCAAGACATTGAATTATTAATGGTACCATAGGATTATATATATTTTTTTAAATTGTTTTTACCAAGATCTTCATCTTAATTTGATAGTTTGATGCTTCATGGCCCCCTATTTCACAATTAAAGCACAGTCCACCCCCTTTAAATAATTTCGTTGGTTCTTATATCCAAATTTTTTATATAAAGTATGTTGAAAATTATTCAGTTCATTATATTCATTACTTGATCTTTCATGATACTCCATCCTTATCTTCTTGGGTGTGTTTGGGACTTCGACCAGGTTAACATTGTAGGAAAATCATTATAGATGGTTTAGACTAATCATAATGTTTCTCACTCCGGTTCCCCTTCTAATGGGTTGTTTTTTGATTTAATATTCACATTTTATCTTGTTCCAATTGTTTCTTCTAGTTCAAGTCATTACAAAAACCTAAAGGGTTGAAAAAGTGATTTAACATTACAAATATAGTAGAATTATCATAACCATATAAGGAATTCATAATTAAAATTCCTAGTTCTCTTACTTTATCACATTGGCACATAATTCCTTTAGTTAAACCGATATCAATATTCGTTTTAACTAGGTTATGTTATATTATACTTTTCAAAATAATCCCTTAATTTTAATAGGAAATCAATCCATTATTGTGGTTCTTAAGGGCCGTATTATCAACCAATGAATACCCCTTCAGGAGTATCTTGTTAGCTTTATAGTATTAAGCCTTCTCATTGTGAAATCGAATTATGCTTGATTAAATGCTCAACCAGCCCTTTTTAAGGTTATTTCCCCTTACTAAATTTGTTCCACAACCACATCCACATTCCAGTATCCATATAAGGATTTTTTTTATAAACTCCACTTACTCAAGTCTTTATAAGAATTTGAGGATATCATCTAATAATTATATTCACCAATAGTGTTTTTACTAATGTTATATATCAATAATACAAGAGTTATATAAACTAATCTCTAAAAATGACTAAACCTTTTCTTGGATACAAACTATAGATACCCAAGCTAGACATACATAAATAATACATTCATAAAATGGTTTAAAAAATACATATCACAAATATTATAATAATGGAAGGGCCAAAAGTTTTAGTTTCTTGTAGACTAGATAAATAAATATTTAGTTTTTACAACACTTGTGAACATTTATTCATGACCAAAAATCAATAGGTCATATTCTTGCCATATCATATGATATAATCAACTTCAAAACCATATGAATAGTGACATAAAAAATGGGGATCTTGAATTCTCGGTAAGGGATCCTTATCAGTAATTCATAACCATTAGATCATAAACGAGAGGGAAAACATGATAAAGTTAGAAATAACAGATAAAAAGATCATAGTATAATAATTGAAAATTATATAACTCGATTAATAATTTACTATCATGGAATAGAAACATCATTAAAAATAAAGTCTTCCAAAACCTATATTAGAAACACATAACAGAACTCAAAAAAACAAGAAATCATAACTTAAGAAATGGTCACATCTTTAGAACATAGAATAACGGAAAAATTTGGCATTTAATGAAATTAAGTCAGATTTAGAGAATTTTCTGAAACATAAGCAAATGAAAACATTTCATATAAATCCAAGTATGTCTGCTCTTTAATTTTCAGATCAAATACAATTATATCAACTATTTAGTTTCAGAACAAATCCAAATACATCCACCCTTTAATTTCGAAAAAAAATCTATTTATATTTGTTTTTATTTGTCTAATGATGTAGAAAACATTAAATATGTAAATTTATGGTCATTAATACCAAAATTATCATCATAAATTCATATGATTTCCATTTAAATTTAAATCATTCATTTTTTCATAAATACCATTGAGAATAAAATGGGTTTCATAAATTTTCTAAATGGTGTCACGTAAAAACAAAACAATAATATGATACAAAAAAGACAACTCCAAAATTGAGTATTTATGACGAGAAAATATATGGTGATTTATTTAACACTAATCCATTGTGTAATAATCCTTTGAAAATGGAATAGATTTAATAAATAAAATTTTACATAAAATAATTTCTTAAAATCCTCTTAACAATATATGATTTTCAAGCCCCCATCCAAAAAACCGTCTTTTCTAATATAAAAAGAAATCATCTTAGAAATTATTTCAAAAAATATTCCCATTAATATACCTTGATAAGAAATAAAAAATATATCAAAATGTGAATTAGAATAAAATATTAGAATATTATTTTAAGGAAAATCCTATTAAATATTTTAAAATGACCTTATTGAAAACCCAGAATATCAAAAGGATAAGAAATAAAGATTATTTTAAAATGAATAAACGGGAGTATAAGGATCATTGTAGATGAAATTAATTGTAACTTCTAAAATTAGAATGAGAACATTGGTGGGAAGCAAAAACCTAGATATGGATGTAATGACCATTAAACTAATTTGGAATTATTATTATAAACTTTCATTAAACAATAGAATCATCAAGGAATAAGTCTTCAGTTTGAAACATGTTTTACCAATAAAATATAGTGTAAATATATAATAACATAATCATAGGGAATAGTATATCAATCTAGAAATAAAATATTAAAAGATAGGTGATTATTTCCAAGGGAAATATTTGATTAATGAAATCCTCTTACATTTATCCATGATTTTTTCTAATCTGCTCTAAAATATTGTAAAACAAACATAAATATCTTAATATAATATTTAAAAATAATAATAATATCAAAACCTATTTTAAATTTAAATTTATATTCATTATCTACCAATATTACTGTTAGTTTATTCTTATTTTCCCAGATTAGGTGTTTTTATTTTTAACCATTTGTATATGTTTTGTAGGATTGATGTCGATAATCATTATTCTTCCAAAGTTCAAAATTTAATGTTTATTAAATTTAAAGTAATTTATTATTAAAAATGAGTTATTGTTTTTCAATTTACCCAGATTAGTGTTTCATTCTATATCCCTAAATATGAAATTGAAAAAAACAGACTTCATTGATTTACTTAGCAAAAAAACTTTTTTTTTAAATTATTTTGTTAAACATTTATGTTCCATTTAAGGAAAAAAATTATATAAATATTTATCATATATTATATCATTTATTATTTTTTCAAATTCCTTCATGATATAATTTCATATCATTTTTCAAGTAGGTGGTCAAACAGACCCAAACATGAGTATTCCCTGATTATTGATGATAATGAGGTGATTTAGTTGAAATATCATTAAACAAGTAGAATAATGAATTAATTTTTTTAATTATTATTATATAACATAATAATATCGGAATTAGAATAATAAGTAATTGACATGAAAATATTACTTAATTTGAATAAAATATTTTCATCTCAGTATGCTTGTTTTAAATGATTGAATTAAAGATGAGCGTTTGTTCATTATATCATTAATTGGTCCGAAATTTTTTTATAAAGGTGTCATAATGATATTATAACAATATTATTTATCCATTAAACCCATTTAATTACAATCCACATAAGTTAATGATGAAAATTAATTATTCAATGGAGGTGGTAGTCCACATGTACGCATGGTTGATGGTTTTATTTTCCATAGAATGGGGGAAATGTATAATATGTTATATAATTTGACAAGATAAAAGCTCTTATAAATATAATACTAATTTACTTAATATAACATTAGTATTATTTTTGTAATGTGGTTAATGGAACAAATCATGGTGCTTTTTGGAAGTGGTTGTCTGCACACATATATAAATGTTATTTTTATTTATCTTAAGGGAAAAGGGGTGGATGGTTAATAATTACACCATAATTATAATTTTATATTAGTATAAAATATATAATTTTTTTATCATTTTAAAATAGTGTAAATTAATTTTTGGAATAAGATGTGCATATAAAAAAATTGAAAATAGAAATTGAGGGTGCGAACTTATACATCACATATTTGATTATTTACAATGAAAAGTGGGTTAAGACCTAGTTGGATAGACATTTAAGAATACCAGAAACTATTAAAGGTTTATAAGAGTGTTTAAGATATGTTTTTATAGATTTATTTCAAAAACTATGGGGTTGTGGTTTCATAGGAAGTGAGGATAGGATATCCCCTTTTATAAGAGAAAAGGGATGACATTTTTTTAAATACCCATAACTTTTCAATAATTGGAACTCAAACTCAAATAATGTTGCTCAAAATTTTGAGAAATAAAGGGTAGGGGAGTTATGAGGTTGAGATATCCTCAAACATGTTTCCACACATGTTTTAAACATGATTCAACCACGTTAACCCTTGAATTATAACTTTCTCCATTTACGAATTTACTAAGATAATTAGTTTTTTCCTAAAGAAACATTATATTTATTCATAAAAATAAAGTGTAAATTATTATTTCATTTGAAAATAATTATTATAAAATTTTAATCCATATTTTATTTTCAACTTTATAAATGTGGTGAAAATTAATTTTAATATTTTAAATGTTTAATGTTTTAAACCAATTTTTTGGAAAACTATTTCTTAAGTTCTAAAATATCAATCATAGGTTTGTAAAATATGATTAATATTTTAAATTTTTGAATTTCAATTAGGAAATAAATATTTTTTTTAAGAAAAATAATTCATAATTTTTCAAGTCATACTTTTATACTAATAATAACATAAAAATCATATAATTGGTAAAAATGGTATATTGGGCTATTCACCTAAAAATAAATTATTTTAGTAAAATCTAAAAATTTAACCCCAAGATAATTTTGACCATATTAATTAAAAATTATTTTCTTTTTATCTGATTTATATTCTAAAATTTATAAATATAGCCTTATAATTAAAATTCAAAATATTTAGATAAACGGTTTTTATTGAAAAATCATGTTTTTAAACATTATGTGTTCCTATTATTATTTAAAATCAATATATAATTTTAATGAAGTTAATATAGTCATGTATAATAATATTTTAAATGATTAAAATTTATATTATTATGATAAAATATATAATACTCAACAAAACAATTCTTTGAAAAAAATTAATTTTATAGTAAATATGCTTTAATGGATACCATTGAATTTAGTTGTGTTCGAATATTTTATTTTCCTAATCCATTGATATTTAAATTCTTATTTGAATTCTATATAAAAATAATTTCAAAATTTAATAATATTATTGTAACTATTTATATATAATGTATAAATATAAATATAATATTTTAAGGTCATATTTTTAGTTCATTATGAGTTTTAATAGTTTTAATATACTAATTAAACATACAAAACATTAGTATACCTATTTGATATTTTTTGAAATACCATATCTACAGTTGAAATAATTTCAATGACCATATTTGAAAAAACCATATTTGTAATGACCAGTTTCTGTTCATATATATATAACCATACTAATCTTATTCTATTCACACATATCATTTCAAGATTTTTTATTACATATATCACAACATGATTTCTCCATTGATGGTATTATTTCTCATTGTTGGGTTTTTTATAC
The DNA here is from genome assembly GCA_963277665.1 of Viscum album. Classification (NCBI taxonomy): domain Eukaryota; kingdom Viridiplantae; phylum Streptophyta; class Magnoliopsida; order Santalales; family Viscaceae; genus Viscum; species Viscum album. The sequence continues at coordinate 1,236,522,951 of OY728137.1, read as the reverse complement.
TAATATTGATTCTTAAAGGTTATGGTTCTCTAAGTTAGATGATAATTCCAAATACAATACTCTTTTGAATTTATTTTCCCTTTTAATTTTTATTGCTTCATTGAATGTTATAAACCAAGATATTTAATACTTAATTTAATATGGTTTTTTGTAAAATTTTACAATGATATAAAAATGTTTTATTAGATTATTAAGTATATTATTTTACTTGTTACCTAGTCTATTTTAATTTCTATGAAAAAATATAAAAAAATATTTAGGATTATAAACAGATAGTTTATGGAAAGGATATGCTTCCTAAAAACCTAGGGTGTTACATTGGGCCTAAGACAGATATGAGGAGACTATGACATATAATATAATACTTGAGGGTTTTTTTAAATTAGATAATAGTTAAGAATGACCCTTCTATGTAAAAGACATCCCAAATAACCTAGAAACATTAAACAAGGATCCCTATGGGGCCCTACAACCCATAATAGAAAAATAGTAAATATATCTCTATGATGAAACAATACAAAACAAAGAAGAAACAAATATAAAAGTCATTATAGGAATTATATATAAAAAATGGAACACATGATAGTACAAGATAAGTAAAATTTGAACATAAACTACACCTGCCACATAGCAAACTCAAGTAATCATCCCACAAAATCCTTGGCCTCCATAACCTTCCAAACCTAAACCATGTGTCTATATCAAATAAATACATGTTCTTAAAGAGAAAATATAAAGTTATACCCACATACATAGAAATATATTCAATTTATATAGGTAGGTTTTGAGTCGAATTGGAATCCTTAGTGCCTCCAAGATACTACGTGTTGTTGTGATCATTTGGATGTCCATACAGTAAATATATAAAGTGTAGTTTCCCATACAACACACATGTACACATCAAGAAACATAACACTATAGAATATAAAAAATAAATGTTATGACATTGAGTGTAAGAAAGAGCACCATGAGCACAAAACATACCTTCTTAGACCAGTTTCATATTTCCATCTCTATAAGTAACAAACTTGGGGGGCCAAGTCCTGTCCTGAATTCAATGCTCAGTATCATTCATGCTTTAGCTAGTTCTAGGGTGTCTTAAAGCACATCATAGGATCATTACCACTAAATTCTTGAATATTTTCCAATATATTTCTCTCATTATCAAAAAAATTCCTTGGATAATGGCCTAGGTAAAACAAAATAGTCTTCTAGTCTATATGGAAGGGTAGCATCCCTTATATTGATTTCAGGGAACTCATCTAGTGGTTATCCAAAACATGCCTGTAGGCCATATGGAATTGTCTCATTCCCTATCCTAATTCCAATGGACATTAAAAAGGTAATCCAAACTAGTATCACATCCAAATCCAAGCATATCATCCAAAAAATTCTAACTTAGTTTTTAAAATGAAATATGGATCCATGTAATTTGTCCAAGGCAACTATTTTATTTCATATACATCTTAGTGGGAAGTGTGTATCACCAGGATCTTCTTGTATAATTCATATTGATGAGTTTTTATATATACCCTAACTCGTCTCACATGAAAATGTTTAAGATATTAAGTATTGAGCCATTAACATATCATCAATGATAATATAACACATTTGATTCAGTTCCTAATGTAGCACCCACAATCAATTATATTAATATCACACCAGTCTCTTTCTAGGGTAAACATAGTTATGGGAAAACCACCAAAGGCCCTGAGGTCACATCATTATATGAACACCCAATATGGGTGCCTAAATATAATTTAAATATTATAGTACATAACACGCTAATACTTTATGACTTATTTACTTTTAAATAATTTCAATTTCTTTAAAAATGTGTAATACATATAGCACCCTGATGAAACAAAACTACTCTATTAAAATATTGTTTTATCATTACCATTATAACAAAGCCGTTAAGTTGGAATGTATGAAAATTAAAAATAAATTATGACTATTATATTTTTTTACATGTATAAAATAAATTATATATATATTTATTATTAATAAAATAAGAATCATTTTATAGAAAAAGTAATTTTATCTGAAAAACTAATTTTTAAGAAAAAAGTTTCACCACTTTTTAAACAATTATGATAGAAATAATTTTTGGATATATTAAATACTTTATTTGATAAAATTAAATTCAGTTTTGAAATTATATTATCCTAATTATCTGAGTATTAATTTTTTTGATTTTTCAAAAATGTTTCAGTTTTCAATAAATAATGACAAATGAATATTTTTATTTGAAAACTATATTTTCATTTACATTATTTAAAAATTTATATTATATAATAAATTATTATTAAAGTAAAATTAGTTAAATTATAATATAATCAATACAATTAGGGTATTTGGAATCAACTTCATATTGAATTTTAATATTAAAACCATCCATTCTTTTTTGTATTTTTTTCGTTGAAAACCTACTTTTTATAGTGTCTTTGGGTATAATTTTAAATAGGTTTCTTCAAATTATGTGTGTTGAATTTGAAAAAATTCATTCAATATCTTGAATCAGAATAATTTATATTATATGATATGTTTATCTTAGGTTTTTACCAAAATGTATATTGAAACCCATCAAAATTAATTTCCATGGTTAAGGTAAAAATGTGTTTACCATAAAGTGAAACTAAGAATATAAGGGTTAAAAATGACCTACCAACATGTATAAGTAATATTTAATATCCATATTTTCTCAATATAATATCCAAAAATTATATCCTATGGTTTTTTGGAATCTTTTGGCATGTGAATGGTTTTATCATTTTGGATTTTTTTGGGAAATGTTCATGTAATTTCCAAGAGGGTTCCCTTTCCCCACTTATAAATGTGCCCTTACTCCCTTCACTTACTCACACCTACCATGCCCATTTGGCTCAAAAACCCCTACCAAAAAACTCTCCTTCACATCCTTATTCACGTTGTAGATCTTTTGGTCCTCCCAAAATTCCATCCCTAGGGTCCTTAATTGGAGATCCGTATGAGGTTTCTCTTAGAGAATATAATTGTCTTAACAAAGCTCTTTTGTTTTCTTTCTTCTTTTTACACAATAAACTATGTGTTAAAACCCATAATTTAGTAACACTAATATCACTAATATACTGATATTTTATTATGTTATGTTATAATATTTATCCACAACCTCTTCATTAAAATGGGAAATGAACTCGTTGGTAGTGTGTTCGATGGGATACCACCTCATGAACCTATATAACTCGTTTTCTATCAAAACCAACCACGGTTGGATGTAGTGATAGAATTAATTATTATATATAATATTGATGATATAATTATTACCCTTTAATTATAATATAACATATACATTCCTACATTCAAATCCTTTTGAAATGTGATAACATCGCTCATATGTACGACATATTATCACCTCACAAAGAGATGTGATTTTTTAATGTATATTTAATATATAATGTAATAAAGATAAATTTAATTAATATATGTCATAAATTTGGAATTATATCATTTATGGGGAATTATAATATCAAAAACTTCCTTAACCTTTCATCTGTGAAGGGAATTATATCATCGCTCATGCGTACATGCATCCTTCCTTCTCCATGAAGGGATGTGATTCATTTTCTATGTCCAACTTTTAGTTGAGGTTATAATAATATATATTCTGAGTAAATATGATATTTATAACATTATTTGAATTATTCATAATATTTAATTATATCCTATGTAAAAAATGGAACTTTTATTACAAAACACACATGATAAAACAAGCCAATTAACACCTCAAACAATGAAAATAATGAAATATTATTAACAAAAAAGGGGTAAAATGTTATAAGAGGATAAAATGTGATATTAAATATATGAGTGAGGTTTTATTATAAATTAATTAAATGATAAAATGGATATAAATTATTTTAAAACGTGTTCAACTAAACTAAAGTTTTAGGTAAGGTACTTCGTCTCAATTTATCTTCATCGAGACGTATTGTCATTTGATGCAACTAATTTTTTTATATAGTGTATATAATTCCCCGTTTACATATATTATCATGATTACTTAATAATTCATGGTTTTTATTTTTTAATTTGAATTATTTAATCCATTGCTATTTGATAAGTATGTTACCAAGTGGTAAAGAATTTCACAACTAATTTTTTTTCATTAGGTTATATTACTTATTTATTAGCCATTGATATTATAAGATTATGTTTATAAGGCATTTTTATTATCTTATGATTTTTTTAAAAATTTATATGTGGATTTAAATTTTGCACACATAATCAATTAATTTGTTAATTCTCACTTTAATTTTATTATCTATATAAGGGATTTTATCTCAATTTTCATTTCATTGAGACATTTTTTTAATATACATCTATTTACATTTACATGAGGTATATACTACCAATTTTATATATTTAATATGAATAAATATTTAATAATTATGGATAATGTTTAAATTCAAGTTTATCCATATTATTTTTATCATGGAAATAAGTATTTCCAAAATCATATATTATTTATACATGCAATGTTTACATTGAAAGTTATTTGATTAACTAGGAAAATATTTATCAATCTATGTTCTTTATTCAATGTCGATATTTTTTGAAAAGGAATATTAATCATGAATTAAATAAATTATTCGGTAGATAACGAATTCCATAGAAATGCTGTTACGGGTGTGGCCTGATTATAGATAGTCCCTCAATACATTAACAAGTCTCATAAAACAAATTAGTTTTCCAAATCAAATGGTTTATTACTAAAAAGATTTAAAAAATAATGAATAAGGTCTTGATAGTAGAGGTTTTTATAATTCTTGATATCATGAATTCCAATAACTAAGAATTTCCTTCATTGATATTCCAATTATTATTATATCCTTGAGATTTTCACAGTGATATTATCTCTCGATGTATTTCATTATCAGTTAATTGATTAAATGGAATTTTTTTAGTTATTTACCTACCATATTTATTATTCCTTAACCAATTATAATATTCAAATTATTTAGAAAATGGAATATGTTATAATTTATTTACCTTCCTATATTAATTATGATTTATTGATTCCTGATAGCCTCGGTTGTATGTAAAACTTAGTGAGAATTTTATCTTACCCTTATTTTACATCCACTTTCTAGGTTACATAGATGAATCCTTTCAATGAGTTTCAGGGATGTAAATAGTTTTCTTTTCTTTTGTTTTATTTTATATCGCCAATGTAATATATGTATCCTTTATGTATCTATTTTTGAAAAAATTCTAAAATGGTCAGTTTTTCAGGATTGGACCCCCTTGTATCAAGGAGAATGTAATAAAGTAGGCATCGAATTTTTTTACAAGAGTTAGGGTTATTATAATTGGTATCGAAGGATGTTTCTTACAAATCATGAGAACTAGATTAAGGAAAACAAATATTACAGAACATAATCCTATGATATATGTTGAGGAAATGTATAGAAGAACATATAGATGTTTTGGTTAGGAAGACATGACATTCATTTTCCTTGAAATACATCCATGTATAGATACTGCAAGTGGGTGTGGTTCTAGCACAATTCTTCCTAGGGGTAGTAACTTCAAAAAGGGTGCATTGGGCTTGACCCAATCATCACTTGGTTCACAATAGTGGTCATTACTGTGCAACCAGTTTGACACTCCTGAGGAATATTTTGAGAATAATTCACATTTTCTTTACAAACCATTATGAAGGATTTGTAAATAAATATATCAGAAAAGATAAAAAAATTATCATTCTAAGATTAAAAATGCATAAATTTTAATTCAGGATTTGTGTTGAACCATATTTAAAATTATACATTATGATATAAAATATATAATCTAATGATCTAATTCATTATATTCGGGTGTTTTGAAATGGTTCATAGAAGGAAAAAGGGAATCAATACTCATAACCAATGTAGATATTTCCCTAATGAGAAATACAATTCATGGGGTATTATAACTGAGCAGATCATATCTATATTATAAGATCTTAATCTAGTTATGAAAAATAACCTTACCTAGATGGAGAAACCTATTGTTTTACAGAATGATTTTCCAATGTTGGATCATTTTATAAGACAAAATCCTCCATTATATGGTGGGGCTAATAATATAATGTTATTTGAGAAATGGATTAAGTATGTTGAGAATATATTTATGGCCTTGTTATGTGATTAAAAAGAAAAGGTCACACTTTTTGTGTATTATCTCAAAGGTGGTATTAAACAAAGTTCTTCATTGATCCATAATACTAGGGTTTAAGAGGAAATATAACTCATAGAATAGAAATATTTAAAGTGAAATTTTTTATGAATATTTCCCTCATGATAATCAAAGTGAAATAAGGAAAATTTTTTCATCTTAAATAAAAAGTAAAAAAAATTGATTATGATGATACCATTACAAATTTATCCAAGTAAATTATAGATTACATATAAGGAATGAAGTGTGGGATTGATAATTTAAGTTTAGATCTTAATCCAAATATCCAAAGTGAAATGGTCTCTCAAATGTTTTCTTTTTATAATGAAATATTTTTATTTTCCATCAAAATAAATAAGGAATTATCAATATCCTACATTATAAGGGTGAATCAAGAAAATATGAGGTCCACTGGGCACCATGAAAAAGATAATTTTTCATAGAAGAAGAAGATAATGAATAAATTTCCATCTTATGATAAATATATAAATAATCATCCTAGGAAACGATTGAAGGGATTGAGAGTTGGTTATACGTTTGGAGGTAAGGTTTATCGGGCTAGATAATGAATATGGAATAAAGATAACACTATTAATCTATGTTAATAATAAAGGGAGATGGTGAACTGTGAAAATAAATACCCAAAGAATCAAGGGAATCTACCACAGAAGAGGCAATTGGGAGAAGGCCAATATAATGTGATCACCACAGCCAAGGTGTATGTACCCAATGATGTGGTGGTAGATACTATACTCATAGATTCAAATTTTGATAATTCTTTATTTTATTCTGTATCCTTTGTCCCCTTTATATATTATAATCAATCCAAGAAAATTATATACTTCCCTAGAACTTTAATAAGGTGGTTGTCAAGATAAACTCATAGTGGAAGACTCACTTCAACAAGGATGGGTTAAGAAGTCCCCGTTATAATACTTATTTTTTTCTCGCCTTATTATCATACTGACGCATGCCTGTCGTAGGGCGTGACAAAAAAATCATTTCCTAAGTTAAAATGTAGTTAAGTAGTTGACCTAGGATGTCTCCTGAAGAGGAGTGCACACAAAACGAGTTGTCACTTTAAAACGAGGGTAAAAAAATGTTTTGTTTTTGAAATGAAATTTGAAATTAAAATGATTGAAAAACTATGATATTTAAAAGGGTGATTAGGTCATGGTCGGTTTCCTAATTTTAATTCTATCCTTGTTCAATTTAATTCAAACCACTTCTTCTTTTATGATTAAAGTGAGTTCCCACAATCGTTTCCTCTCACTTCCTTGGTGAAATTATTATTGTGAGAGAAAACCTTAACAAGATCTTGGTTTGGTCAACTCTCTTTCCATGTGTAAAATAGTTTTATTGAATATCCTTAATTGTAATGGGCAATACCCAATCGGGTTTTTTTTATCCCAAACAATCAAGAACATTCACTACACCTTTTACACGTATTGACGATCGTCGAGTACTTCACCACTAATTCCTGGTTTATTCCATCGTATATAAACCAGAAATTAGAGGAGGGAGATATTGATTATTTTACCAAGGAAAAAATAAATAATGGAATTAATATTCAAGAACGATCGAACTTGGTAATAAAATCCGCTATAAGAAATTGAAAACAACTTTGAAGAAGAAAGAAATTTATTCAATTGCATCCAAGAACTCAAGCATTACAATGTAGGAAACCAACCCTTCCCCAATCACTGCAAATGATTACCCCACCATGGTAAGGGTAAACGAGATGAATGGGGAAGAAGAAGGCATTATAAAATGATGAAAAAGAAAATAAATAAAAAATAAATTCAAAAATATCTTCTTCATGGTGTCCCAGAAGGAATGGGATGGAGAATGGATGCTTTGAGAGGGTGGAGCTCTCCTCCTATTATAGCCAGAATGTTTTCCCCAAATGTCGACGCGTTGTATCCCTAATAAATGACATCTTAACGCATTTAGACCTTCTTGAATGTTGTTTATAATTCCCTTTTCCGTGTCCTCTAAATATCTTAGCGGATTTGGACATGTATTCCGAGAGTTATGGTCGTTGTACTATGAGAATTTATTTTGTCCAGTCAGACTCTCCGAAACTAAATCCTCCGAATTAGGGTGATTTAATGATCCCATAAACGGCCAATTAACTCGGTTCTTCCTTCATAAAAGATTCTCAGAAACTCCTTGCGCGTCCACCCACTGAATTTCACAAGCTATGGGCCCACAGTGGATGAGTTATGAATCCCACATCAAAACTAGACAGAACTGAAAACAGTTTTCTTGAGCCAAATTGTGAGCTTCTTTTGAGCTTCCATATGGCCGATTCAGATTTTATTCCAAAACTAGTAAATGAAGACCTGGATGTGTATAATCTGAAAAGGAAAGAATTTTTCAATTTGGATCAGTGTAAATAATTTTATGGGTAAACTACCAAAATAAGTTAAAACTGTTAAAAATCCAAAATGGCCAATTTTTACTATTCAGCTCAAAATAACACCATTATCCTAAAAATGAAACAATTCATCATAGAGGAACAATTTTTTGGGTTTAAAACAATGATATTCAGTATAAATTAATTGAAAATATTTTCTCTATCAATTCCCAACACTTAGCACTTGGACTCCTGGACAAGTAAAAATCAAATCAAATCAAATCCAAAACACATATCAATGAGATCAATCAAATCAATTTCAAGATACAAAAAGATATCATGCCTCATCAAAAACTGTTATTTCAAGTTCTCCATTTAAGATTTTGATATATTTCCACTTCATTTCTTATCCCATGCACACAAAACACCTACCTCACATTAATTTTCTCTCATCTCACAAATGTAAAGGCTGAACAAGGCTTTTCTCATCCAAACTCACACAAGAGTCACCATAGGTTTGATAAATTCCTACTTCTCCACCCAATGTGAGTCAAGGACATGTGTTTCTTCATGAGGAATTTTCAGGGTTGTTCTGTGGCTTCCGATTGGTAGGATTTAGATGTTAAAAGTTCTGAGGCCGAAAAAGGAAGGCTTGCCTCTTATTGAAGCAAAATTGATAGATTCTAATTTTCACTAAAATATGGTCTCCTTCACTTCCCCTTTGTTGAAAATAGGCTCCATCATCATTCAATCAGCTTAGCAGCAAACATTTCAATCTCTTCAAACATTATTTTTGTTAATGCTCCAGATAGGCACAGCTTTTCTTTTTACATTGGAAGCTCTAGAAAGGCACAACTTCCCTTGCCATAAAAGCTCCAAAAAAGGCATAGATTTCAACAGAATAATTTTTCAGCATCACACACACCTCTTCCACAATTTATTTTCCACCCAAAGTATAACCAAATGTGGTAGTACACCACAATACATCTTCCCCCACACTTAAGTTCAACTAGATCATGCAATTTTACTTCAAGAGCATGTAGGATAGGGAAAATTGGCTTGTAATGTTGCTAACCTAACAGGTAATTCATGGCTACTAGGGGATACAATGAAGGATAAATGTAAAGGTGGGCCATAATGAAAAGGATTATTTTGAAAAGGGGGCTTCAAACCAAATAAATGCCTCAATCATTTAAAACACACATACCCCAACCCTCATGTTTTGAAAGGAATAAATCAAATTCTGGTTAAAGGAATCATGATCTGGTTCTCTCAATAAATGAGGTGAATGAAAAAAATATGACAAAAATGGTTTAGAAGCCTCACAAGAAAGTGATTTCAATGATATAGACAGTGAAATATGGCATGGGTTTCAAAAATCAGTGTACTTTTCATGAAATTCTAAAAGATTTGAACTTGAAAAGAAGTAATTTCAGCATTCATTTAAGCTCAGTTTCATGAAATAGATTGGTTCACTCATTGACATGGGTTTCAAAAATGGTATTGATAATATTTTCAGCTCAAAAGTTTCAGAAACATACCAAAAATTGAAAAATAAACACACAAAAATTTGGAAACACACAATTTTTTATTTTATTTTTTATTTTTGAAAACAAACATCAAATAAAAATCATATACAACAAAGGTTCCCTCCCCAACACATAAATGATGCAGTGTACTTGATGCATTCAAGTGGATTTAACATGTAAGCCAATTTTAAAATGAATCACAATATCAAGAAAGTGTGAAGGAGAGGTACAACCTGATTTATTTGCAGTGCAACATTGAGTTAACCTCCTAAGTGTTTCACTCTAAAAACCTACAAATAAAAGAACAATAGTAATCATAAGATATTTATTTAAAGAAATGAAAATAGAAATAGGATGAGAATAGAGGGATAAAACATGGTTTAATCCCCCAAGTGGGCCCTGGGTTTTGACTGCCTCCAGAGGGGTAGTTCTAATCGGTTATCCCCAATCTGATGATGAATGAGGTTTCTTTGATTTGAACCACCACATGTGGCTCTTCCCAGCTTTCATTTCATTGTTCTTGTTGAGGAGGACTCCATAGATAGAGTACACCAGATCCACCCCCTTTGCAATGTGGCACATCGTGCATGGTGGGGGTATGATGAAGTACAGAGCCTCCTCCTTCTTGGGTTCCGCATGTACAACATCTTCTTTATTTTCAAGTGGTTGATGAATGTATGATACATCTGGGGAAAATCAAAGGGAATGTCATATTTTAATTCTATTTGAAAAAAAAATTAATGCATGAAGAATCAATATCAAATTCTTCCCTTTCAATGTAAGTAGCTTTTGTCTCATTTTCCTCCAAAAAAATCAATTTGATCTTCTCATGTAGTCCTTCCATTAAATTTTCAACAAGTTTGGGGAGCTCCAGAAGTTCCTCTTCAGATGCATATTCTCCCTCCATGAAAATACAAGTGTTGGATGAATATGAAAAATTAAAACAAGGGGAGGTAATACTCAATTAAGTTTCAAAAAAATCAAAATATAATGAGTTTATGAAAATATTAACTCCATGAGCTTGTTTGGATTCAATTTCTTCTTCAAAGGGAGGTGGCTCTTGTAGTTTAATTTCCATAGATAGAGGTAGGTAGTCAGACTCCTCTATCTTCTCTAACAATTCCACTGCTTGGTTGGTTTCTTCCTTCAATGTTGATGAATCATCTACATTATCAGGAATAGTTGGATCAAGAAGTTCCTCACACTCATTCTAGAAGTTATCCAGATCTTTTTGATCTCCCATATGTATTTCACTTGCTAAATATTCTTCATCAACCTCCTCCAACATTGATTGAGATGGGCTCAATGGATCTTCTTTTAATTTCATCAAGGCCTCTATGGGTTCTTCAACCTGAAGGATTTGTGTGGCTACTTCTTCCATCAATTTTTCTGGTTCTCGTTCTTGTTCTGGAGCCAGTTGTTGATCCTAGGATGCATGTACTTGTTCCGCAATCCACTTTATTTACGTCTCCAGGTTTTGAACCATTTGACTAATTATTTCAAATCGGGCTTCAAGATCCTTGTGAACTTCTTCTTCTTGGTGTTTCACTTTGATAATTTCTTGATAAAATTCTAGATAATACTCCTGAAGATCGATTAATTCTCTGGACAATCCCTCCAACACTGGGTATTCGAGGTTCTCTTTAAGGTTTTCAATGATATCCTTGAATTCATCCTCTGTGATGATTTGGATTCAAGCTCCCCGAATTTTTTTAGCCAAGAAAGAATCTTTATACTCTACATACCAAGGTGATTCAATAATTGGTTCTTACACTGGTGGGTAATGTTCCATGAATTAAAGAAATAATCAATTGAAAACAACATGAAAAAAGATTTTTTTTAAATTTTTTTAAAATTGAAAAAAAAAGTCAAATATTTACAATTAAATTGTGGCACTACCTCCCCGGAAATGGCGCCAAGTTTGACACACGTCTTTCATAGGTTGTGGAAAAAAAATTATTTCCTATGTTAAAATGTAGTTCAGTGGTTGACCTAGGATGTCTCTTGAAGAGGAGTGCACACAAAACAAGTTGTCACTTTAAAACGAGTGTAAAAAAATGTTTTTTTTGAAATGAAATTTGAAATTAAAATGATTGAAAAACTATGATATTTAAAAGGGAGATTAGGTCATGGTCGGTTTCTTAATTGTGATTATATCCTTGTTCAATTTAATTTAAACCTCTTCTTCTTTGTTGATTAAAGTGAGTTTCCACAATCGTTTCCTCTCACTTCCTTGGTGAAATTATTATTGTGAAAGAAAACCTTACCAAGATCTTGGTTTGGACAACTCTCCTTCCATGTGTAAAATAGTTGTATTGAATATCCTTAATTGAAATGGGAAATACCAAATCGGTTTTTTTTTATCCCAAACAATCAATAACATTCACTACACCATTTACACGTATTTACGATCATCGAGTACTTCACCACTAATTCCTGGTTTATTCCATCGTATATAAACCAGAAATTAGAGGAGGGAGATATTGATTATTTTACCAAGGAAAAAATAAATAACGGAATTAATATTCAAGAATGATAGAACTTGATAATAAAATCTGCTATAAGAAATTGAAAACAACTTTGAAGAAGGAAGAAATTTATTCAATTGCGTCCAAGAACTCAAGCATTACAATGTAAGAATCCAACCCTTCCTCAATCACTCCAAATGTTTAGCCCACCATGGTAAGGGTAATCGAGATTAATGGAGAAGAAGAAGGCATTATAAAACTATGAAAAAGAAATGAAATAAAAAATAAATCCGAAAAGATCTTCTTCATGGTGTCCCAGAAGGAATGAGATGGAGAATGGATTCTTTGAGAGGGTGGAGCTCTCCTCCTTTTATAGCCAGAATGTTTCCCCCGCGTTTTGACGCATTGTAGCCCCATTAAATGACATCTTCACGTGTTGAGGCCTTCTTGACTGTTGTTTATAATTCCCTTGTCCATGTGCTCAAAAAAATTAGCGGATTTGGACAAGTATTCCGAGTGTTATGGCCGTTTTACTATGAGCATTTATTCTGTCCAGTCAGACTCTCCAAAACGAAATCCTCTGGATTAGGGTGATTTAATGACCCCATAAACGGCCAATTAACATGGTGATTCCTTCATAAAAGATTCTCCGAAACTCCTAGCGCGTCCACCCACTGAATTGCACAAGATTTGGGCCCACATTGGATGAGTTATGGATCCCACATCAAAACATGGAAGAACTGAAAACAGTTTTCTTGAGCCAACTTGTGAGCTTTTGAGCTTCCATATGGCCGAATCAAATTTTAGTCCAAAAATAGTAAATGAATCCTTGGATGTGTAGAATCTGGAAAAGAATGAATTTTTCAATTTTGATTAGTGTAGATAATGTTATGGTCAAACTACCGAAATAATTTAAAACTGTTAAAAATCCAAAATGGCCAATTTTTACTATTCAGTTCAAAATAACACCATTATCATAAAAATGAAACTATTCATCTTAGAGGAACAATTTTGTGGGTTTAAAACAATGATATTCAATATAAATTAATTGAAAATATTTACTCTATCACATATCTATTTTGATATTTGATATATTATATGGTATGTACTTTAGTAAAAAATATGATTCAATAATTTATTTAAAGAAGAAATAAATTACTTTTTGGGATCGAGATTTATAATTAATTATCTTTAGAGAGGATACTTATTAATCTAATATATTTCTATATACACCCCTACTAGCTAAACTAAATGAGGTTATTAGTGAAGTAGAGTAAACAAAATATTTGAATTGTGAAGGTAATCTTCAAATTGAGGATGTAATTATTGAAAAATAATTAATCGATGTATTTCCTAAAAAATTTCCTAGAAAACCCTTATTGTGAAGTTGATTTTTTAAATTTATTTAATCCTTTATAGAACACAAATATTAAATACTTTGTATATAATATTCCCTATGGAATAAGTGGTGTTGAAGAAATAACTAGAGGAGTTATGGGATAAGAGATTTATTCACAATATATTTCTACTTGGGGGATCCCATGTTAACATAGTTATGAAGAAAAATGGATCCATGAGATTATGAATTAATTATAGAGAAATAAATTCTATTATGATAGATAATAAGCATCACCTTCCTCACAATTAAGACTTATTCAACCAAATTCATAGAGCCCAATATTTTTCAAATATTTGACTTCATTTTGGTTATCATCAATTGCAAGAATACAAGTAAGACATTATGATGAAAAATTTATGAACAAGGTATAGAAATTTTGAGTTCAATGTAATCCCATTTCGATTAACTAATTCGCCCTATGTTTTTATTGATCTAATCACCATAGTTTTCAAGTAACATCATAATTATTTTCTTGTGGTATTCATTGATGATATCATAGTGTATTATATAAGCTATAAGGACCATGAGAATCAATTAAGGAATATTCTTGAGACTCTTATAAGGAAATATTTATACGTTAAATGTTTTATGTGTGATTTTTAGCTTCAAAACGTTTCATTTCCAGGAAACATTGTCTCCAAGGATGAAATATCAACTGTCCTTGCAAGAAAAAGGTTGTCTAAGAATAGACTACACCAATAAACATAACTAAGGTATGTAGTTTCATTAGTTTGGTAGGTTAATATTGGGGATTAGTTTATAATTTCACCATATTGGATAACCATTAACCAAAATTAGACATAAATGGGTTATGTTCATTTAGAGAAAAGAATGTGAATATTATTTTCATGAACTAATGTGGAGATGGGTCATTGATCTGATTTTTAATATACTATCTAGAAATGATGGGTTTGTGATATATAGTGATGAATATAAGAATGTAATTGGTTCTATATTAATGAAAAATTATAAATTTGTTATATATATTTATAAATGTTATTGAATAATCATGAATATAACTATCCAAACCCTTATCTTTAGTTGTAAGATGTAATATTTGCATTCATTAGATGGATACATTATCACTATTTTTAAATAAATGAGATATATACTAATAGTAAAATTCTAAAACATATCATTTCTCATAATAATATCAATATGATACAAATTAGCTAGCTTGAACTTCTCAATGATTATTTTTTCTCAACACACTACCACCCAGAGAATGAAAATAATTTATAGGATGAATTTATTAAAAAATATCATGGATTTAGGAACTAAATAAGGATTGGGAATGTTTTTATGTTCTTGGATCTAGTAAATTTGGATATAAGAATTATTAATGAACATGATACCTCAAACATTTTTCAACAGATTGTGAACCCATCTTTATTAGAAAAGATAAAAATTTCTCAGTCTAATGATGATAAATTTTAGAATAAAATTAAATCTATGAATGTTGGGTAATTTGAAATAAAAATTTGTGAAAATGGTGTTCTGAAATTTTGAAAGATATTATGAGTTCCATAAATTCCTAATCTAAAAAATGATTTGATGGATGATACTCATAGCTCAGAATTATCTATACATCCTGGTAAAAAAATCATGTATAGGTTTTTAAGGGAATTTTTTTAGTAGGATAACATGAAGCTGGAAATTGCTGATTATTTCTACCAAGGGTTTATATGTCCATAACTGAATTCTAGGAGACAACATCATAGAGGATTTTTTTAAACCTCTTACTATTCTTATGTGGTAATGGGATTACATTACTATAAAAAAATTTTGGGAACACTGAAGACTCCTAGAATGAATGATGAAATATGGGTTATTTTTGACTACCTAACCAAATATAGACATTTCCTCAGTATAAGGGAATATTCTCTACTTAAAAATCTTTTAAGGATCTATATTAATGATTTGGTAAGACTTAATGTCACACCACTTTCAATCAAGTCTGATCGTGATCACCATTTTACATCGAAATTCGTGAAGAATCTTTCAAAATATCTTCATATTGAACTTAATTTGAGAACTTCCTACCATCCTAAAAGTGATGGACAACATGAAAGAACTATTGAAACAATTTAGGACATTTTTATGTCTTTCTCACATTAATTTCATGGTATGTGTGTCATGAACCGGATCTGGTCGCCATCAAACCAGCACCAAACCTAGCACGTGCCAAGGCTTGAAGGGCGTTCTCGATCCCCACGGGCTAGCACAAGTGTCGGGGTATCATATAATGATAATTGGGAGTGATTTACCCGATTTTGTAAACATTAAACAACAAACAAACTCAATAAAACAAATCTGGATTTTTCAACTAAAACAGTCTTTTACAAAATTTCAAAACTAATTAAATAAGTTAAAAATATTTTTAAAGACAATTACAAAGTTATAAAACCAAATAAGTACATACCAAGAACCTCCACTTGGCAAGAGGCACCTCTCTCAAGCCATCCCCACAAGACTTTACCACCAAGGACCTGCTAGAAACCCGAACCACTAGCACTAAAAACTGAACCCAACCTGCGACAACAAAAATAACCAAGTCTAATTACACCCAAGGTTGTAAGTAGGGTTTGAACCAAATCCCAATAGGATACCCCCACTAATAGATTCCATGTGATAAACATGTAATGAAGAAAAGAATGCAATTTTTTAAAAACATGAGATGCTAGTTAAAATTTCTAAAAGATGCAACATTAAATAAAAACAGTTTTCAGGTGGGATAATTCAAAGAATAAAAAATTTTATAATAAATACCATAGATACTTAATTTTCCATCCTCTCATACCGTATTCCGATGGTAAGCACAAAATATCCAGTGAAAACAAGCAATTAGAAATAACCGCTAGGCACTAGCTAGCTGTGGGTCCCAGGTACCTCGTATCTTGGTGAAAGTAACAATCAAAAATATCTCTTCTTGTGCATGACCCACTCATAGGGAACATACCCATAACCTAACAGTCCCCAATAATCATCATCATAGTTTAGTTAGAGTTGTAAGTGTCAATCTTTATATGTGAAACTAAGGCCAAACCCCACCGATTCACTATCATACTAGTACACGTCCATCCACCTAGATAGTCGGGTTTTCCCTTTTGCTCAAACAATTTCAACAAGTCAATGAATATACTTTTCACATAAAAATATCATTTCCATATAATAAATTCACCAAACATCCCACATTTATACAACACAAGTAACAAAAGTCCACTTTTCATTCAGATTGATTTTGAAATCCGACTCACACCAAAATAGCCCACAACACTTTTCAAATTTCTTTAACACTTCCACAAATCCATTAAAAAAATTTATAAAACCATTCCAATATATTAAAACTCTCATAACATCCCACTCACTTGTTACATAATACCCTTTTTACCTTCAAAATCATTTTATCATGAAACTTACATGAAACATCCCACAAACAAGTTTCGCTCCAACATCACAATTTATTAAAACATTTCAGAAATTTACAATACATTATAAAAATGATTACATCTTAAAACCTCACTTCAACTTTCCAAACCCCTTAATAGTTGAACACACATACCAAACAGTACAAATTCACCCTTTTCCCACTTTGTTTAACCAAGTGAAACATTTTAAATTTTCATAAAAAGAACCCAAGTGGTGTCAATATATCTTTCAAGCAAAACCCATTTCAAAACCACCATTTAAGACCAAAAACCAAACCAATTCCTATCCAAAACAGAATTGGAATCCCTAGATACATTTATAAAACCACTTTCAAGTTTTATATAATCACCGTTAATAATACTACAAATGGCCCAAATGAAAACACACATTTTCATTAAATACTCTCAAGAAGTATAACATTGTTTTACACATAAAACCTATTCAAAAACTCTATTTTTAGGCCCACGTGACACTAATACATTACCAAACCTGAATTTTCAGGCCAAAAAATATTTATTAAACCAATTCCATATGTTATAAAATACACCAAAATAATACCCCATGAGATACACAGAAAAACACCCAATTAAAAGTTATGATGCAACTATAAAATTAAACACTTATACAAATTAATAATAAACAGTTTCCACACCACACATAATATATGAGGAATATGAAAAATGAATAAATACAGCAAGATAACTCATCAATAATTGTTTACACATGGAACCACCTACCGAAAGTGTCGAATCCCTCAAAACTTGGTGCGAAACATCAACCGCACCACCGCCACACCACAAGGAAGATAAATCCAGCCCTAGAACACAATATTTGACCAAACATACACCAAATCAAACCCTAGGTTCTAACCATAACTTCTGTACATTCTATAATTTCATGAAATAGGGAGGAAACCCTATGGAGAAGGGAGGAATTGAAGAGACAAACACTTACTCAAAACAATCTTGAATAAAACGACCCATAATACACCAGAATATGAATTTGAAAACATCTAAACATTCAAGGGAATTTAGAAAATGGATTATGAGATCATGTAAGAACTGGAATGTGGTAAAAATAGTAAGAATTGAGAGTGTTATGATGGAAATATCTTACCTCCTCAAATCTTCCTGATTTTAGAAACCCTAAGAATATCAGCACTAAATAGAGATTCAAACGAGCTCCAAAGAGGGGGGAAAGACAATGTGAGATCTCCTGGGATTCGTAGGGTTGAGAGGGAGGTGGAATCACTAAAAAATTCATTATAATGAATAAGATATTAAAACATTAAAGAAACAATTTAAAACTGGAAAATGGGCTTTCAGGTTGGCCCAATTCATAAATAAAACCCCAAATCCCCCATGATTGTGGATTTATAAAGGCCCCAAATTTAAATTTTGGTGCAAATAGGTCAGGGGAGGCCACGTATAAATTTTAATGGATAAAAATGTTGAAAAAATGCATGAGTTATAAAAGAAACAAGATTTATTTTAAATCTGGAATTGGGCTCATGGTTTGGCCCAATTCATGAAAACTCACACATTCCTCCATAAAAGCTTAGGTAACCCCAAAAACAAAGGATGAATGGAAAATAAATTAAATATAACTTTAAAATAAGTTATTTATGTGACAATTCTCCCCACATTGAAAACTTTCCACCCCGTAAAGTCTCAGTAAGGTCAAAGCAACAACCAAACCCAACTGAGAAACCAATTGGTACTCACTTTCCAGGTTTCGCCCCCAAAGGCCAAAACACCTCAAATGATCAATTAAAGATTACTCTCACAACCAAAAAATACACCACTTTCCTGAAATGATCAATCACATTCATACTTTATCCCAAAAAATAACTCCTCAAACACTATACAAACAAGACTCAAGCTATTCACCCAAACGAAAAACAACTTTGAACAAGGTTACACTTACCTTACTTTAAATAAACCATTGGGAGCTCTCCAGTCCCAAAGTTTACTCAAGGAAGATGTTAGTATCTAGATAGCTCCGAACGATACTATCTACACCAAGCCAAGTCCAAGGATAAATCTATGTTACTAGTATGGGGGGACACAAATACCCTCCCCACCATAAGAGACACCCAATAATTTTTTTTCTGAGATAAAATCAGGACACTAATAGGGGGAGGCCTGAACGGACTCCCTGGTACATAGGGTAGACTTCCATTAAAATTTATGAAGGAACATGCATGAGAAACATAGTGTTTCTCCCCACCATAACAACCAACCATCTTAACCGACCAGTATGGGCCGGCACAGAAAAACCCAAAAATTTCATGATTTGGGAAGGTCGCATAGTTTGTCCGCACAGTTTGTGAAATCGTGAACTAACTGTGCTGATCAATCTTCCTGCAAGGATTTCAGGAGCACAATCACTCTTAATCATTCACAAACCATGTGCTCAGCCTGTCTAGCCAAATTTCCAACCATTCTCCAAAGACTCAATGGAAACCAAAGGGGGAGGGAATGACATTGGGCGATGTCACGGGTACAAGGCCCTCCACCTTTTTCCACCAAACATGAACAACAAAAGAAATATAATGATACCAGAGGTTTAAACACTTCATATCTTTCATATTTAGGATAAGATTTTGTACAAGGGTTTAAATGACCCTGTGATTTCCCCTGACTACGAGCCATCTTCTCTCCGAGACCTATGGCTGGAGCTCAAATGATTGAAGAAAATTCGGCCTCGTAGTTAGTCTTTGGAAACCCACTGAATGAGAATTCTTCTTTTGGTTCCACCAATAACTACACCACAATCCCAGATATGTTTTCTAGACATAAAAAAATTCCAAACTCACTTTACCCTATCCCGATATTTCACTGAAACAAGTGCTAAGAAGATTCACACACATCACACCTTGTTTCTTCAGGTGAGAAACAATAGAAGTAAATAACACCTACAATCACCTTCCTCTAAAATGGAAGATTTTGAAGTTTTTCCAAGGGATACATTCTCCCAACATAACAAGGACTCTCGGAGGTTTTCACGACTTTCGCCTATATGGTCAATCGAGCACATGACATCATAAGGCATCACCGAAAATGACCATTGCGACTGATATAAACAATGCATAGAGAGGGACCTTATACAACATCCCCAGAAAATACACAATTCTAGAAAGTGGCTACAATATCCTATCGTGACCATATTTCCCACACCGGTGGTTTAACATGAACTCATGCTTCATATAAAATTTGAAGAACCCAAAGGCCCTCTTATACACCATTGAGGCACTCATCCCCACTAACAACCCTAGACCACTTCCAGCTTCAACGAATTAGGAAAACTAAGAAAATAAGGTCTCTTTTAACCTTCCACGATAACTCTCCCGTAAAAAGGGGATCTAAAAATCAACGATAGGAATGGGTGTAGACTCAATCAACAAATATGGATAAAATTTTCCTTATATTGATCAACTGATGGATTTTCCAATGGAGAAACAATTCAGGTTGCACTTCTATTATGCATTAACCCTTAATGGGGGCATAACATATCCAATGAGAGAACCCAAGGATCTAACCAAGATGGTCCATTGGTCAAAAAATCCATAAACCAGATTCGAACACATTAAGGGAACCACCATAAAGGTTTCCCGAAACATATCTCAGAAGAGACTACTAACAGGTCCTTCTACCTAGCTTACCAACCAAACATAAACCAAAAACACAGTTCAAATAGGAGGGGTTCTTGGACTCAAAACATCGCACAACATCAACATTTTCCAAAAACACATAATATATTCTAGCCCAAATAATTCATCAAGACATCATGTTTTTATTCAAAAAAAGTTTTTTAAAACAAACGGTTCAGCGGTTAGCATATCCACCAATGGTACCCCATGGGCCTTACACATGCATGTTTCTGTGC
This sequence comes from Viscum album, assembly GCA_963277665.1. Taxonomy (NCBI): domain Eukaryota; kingdom Viridiplantae; phylum Streptophyta; class Magnoliopsida; order Santalales; family Viscaceae; genus Viscum; species Viscum album. The sequence continues at coordinate 1,236,501,681 of OY728137.1, read as the reverse complement.
CACACTGGGAACCCTCCCCATATCCATCCTGAAACTCATCTAGTCATGTCATAAACCATCCATCTTCCTATATAACCCCATGCATGTGGTTTCTCACAAAAATAAAAAAGGTTATAACAAAAATTAATTCCACTTTTCAAAACCAAAACGGTCAACCAACACATCCTTTTTCTCAAAACCGCTAAGCACGAGATGAAAATCCCAACTCACATCTTACAAAAATTTTCAGAAAGACACAACCATTTAGAAAATAACTCACTTTCAAGATATTCACATCAATTTCAAAACATCCCATCCCATTAAAACACACTTTGATTGTCTAGAAAACCCTATTTGAAACACTTTTCAAAACCAACTTCAATATATTTCCTACTTTCAAAAGAGGTGTAAGAAAACCATTTTTCATTTCAAAACAATTCTGAAAATTCAGTTTCTCCATTTCATTAACCAATCCATTCCTTCATTATTTGAAAATCATTTAAAAAAAAATTTGCGCTTCTTAAAACCAAGTCACTTTAAAACCAAAGATCCATGATTTAAAAACTAAAGAACACAAGATAATGTGAGAAGAAACTAGTTTTAGTGGATGACTTGGAAATATGGTTGGCGACCATATTCCAATCACTTCACTATCATGGAGGTCATGGTGAGTGTTATAGGGAAGATCCCTGGCTCCACATGGATTTACAGGCCCTGTGAGCTCACTGAGACCATTAACCCAACTCTCTTTTCATTTCCCATAACCATCATCAAACCAAGAAAACCAAAGGACTTAGATAAATCCGGACATCCCCGGGAAACATGAATCCTATCATGAGGTGTGGTGATCAGGAACACTATCCATAACTAGAATACCAAGTACCTATAATCCTAACTCCATACTATCCTGACTCTTCCCCAAATAACATGACCCAAAGAGTAAACCTAAACTTCCTCTGATACAATTTTGTCATGAACTGGATCTGGTCGCCATCAAACTGGCTCCAAACCTGGCCCATGCCAAGTCCAAAAGGGCGTTCCCGATCCCCACGGGCTGTCACGAGTTCTTGGGTATCATATTATGATAATTGGGAGCGATTTACCTGATTTTATAAACATTAAACAACAAACAAACTCAATAAAACAAATCTGGATTTTTCAACTAAAACCATCATTTACAAAATTTTAGAACTGAATTACATAAGTTAAAACTATGTTTAAAGACCATTAAAAAGGTACAAAACCAAATAAGGACAGCCCAAGAACCTCCACATTGCAAGAGTCACCTCACTCAAGCCATCCCTACAAGACTTTACCACCAAGGACCTGCTAGAAACCCGAACCACTGGAACTAAAAACTATACCCAACCTGCGACAACAAATATAACCAAGTATAATTACACACAAGGGTGTAAGTAGGGTCTGAGACAAAGCCCAATAGGATAACACCACTAATAGATTCCATGTGATAAACATTTAATGATGAAAATCATGCAAGTTTTCAAAAACATGAGAAGCTAGTTAAAATTTTTAAAAGATGCAACATTAAATAAAAATATTTTTCAGGTGGGCTAATTTAAAGAATAAAAACTTTTAAAATAAATACCATAGCTACTGAATTTTCCAGCCTCTCATACCGTATGCCGATGGTAAGCACAAAATATCCAGTGAGCACAAGTAATGGGAAATAACCCCTAGACACTAGCAATGTAACACCCCAGGTAAATAAAGAATATGAAATTTTCATATTTATCCATATTTGTGAATAAAATATTAATATGAATTTAAAGGGGACGCTATGCTCGATGGCGTACCCAACACGCAAAAACAAGTTTCATGGGAATCTTACGTTGCACTCTAATAATAAAATAATATTATTTTAAATGGTAGTTAACATGTAGCCGTTGTAATGGAGGGAATGGATAGAAATAACTAAAATATGATTATATATGTTTTTAAATGTTTTTACATTTATCCAATAAAATATAAAGGCTTAAAATATGGAAAGAATTCAATTTTAGGCGTATATGCCCTAGTTTTCACTAAAGGTTCACTTATCGCCTTTTGATGGAGAACCGTCATTAAATATAGTTTTGTTCACTGTTATACATTATATTGGACCAAATAAAACTCTTCTTAAGAATTGGGACATCAAAATTTACTTTGTGTAAATTTTTGGTATCTTTCCGATAAAGTTCATTTTTTAATGAATAGTGTAAAATGTTGTATTTTAATTCAAAACCACTTTTTAATATAATTTATTTATATGATTAGATTATCTTTTGAATGGGTTTTAAATTGAAATTAGAATATATTTTTACCATTAAATTCAATAGTGTTTGTTGGAATTAATTTCACTTTGAAATCATACTTAAACTAGTGTCAATCTTTTGATACTTATTATTTCATAAAATCACGCTATTTTCTCTGACAGCGGGAATTAATTATTAAATTAATTAATGTGACTTATATGTTTTGAATTTTTTAAAATAGACTTCATTTTTGAATTTGTAATATCAAATATATCTTAGGGTTAATTTTTGGGATTTTTCTGAAAAACTTCAATTTTTGATGAATAGTGAAACCACTAAGTGGTACTTATAAAATCATATTTTTCCGTTTAAATGAAATTTTTCCATCTTTGTGTTTTTAATTTCAAAAATCCGACATACATGGTTGTCATTAATAAGTAAAATTTGGTTCAATGGGATAAAAATAATTTTTTTGTGAATAATAACTTATTAAGTTTTTAATCGCGATTAGAGGTAATTAGTGTAGTTTATGGTAAGAATAATGTTTTAATAAAATGAAATGACCTAGAAACATGTCCTACCCTCATTTTATGTTTCATGGCAGACCAATAAAATCCATGGGTCAACTTGGGGACCCCATGGAGCCACTTTGGTTGGAAAATGACATAAATATCTTTTTATTTAATGTTAAAGTAAAAATGACACAAACATGAGTGTTTTACTAAAACAATTTTTGCATGGGGTTATACGAGTCATATTATTAACTATAAATAGTAATTGTAAATATAAAAAGATTTCCTACATCATAGTATTTTTTTTATAATTTTTAGACATTAAATAAATTAAATTATTAATGACATCATGATGATGCAGCGATGACCTCATTATTTAACGATTTAAATAAAATGGAAAGATAATGTAATATATAAGAACTACACATGTCCAAAACCTATTGGATGAGTGTATTTTGAACCCTTATCTCCTTATCCTCGAAATAAATCAATGTGGGACCTTTAAAATCCGAAACTCTTTTGAAAATAAAGTAACATTTTGTAACTTTACAAGAGTGCCCCTCCTCCCCTCTTATAAAAGGCCCCCACCTCTACCTCCTTACCCACACTCCCAAAGCCTTTGGCACGGCCAACCCATGCCTATTTTGTCTCTCCACTTCCTTCTATTACTCCTTGAATCCTAAATTTGGGCAGAAGTCTTCCCAAGGAAGCCTTTGAGCTCAAACCAAAGGGAGTTACCCGATTTTAAGGTAATGTCTTCACTTGATTCCTTTTGTTTTATTTTGATTCTCCAACCCCCTAAAATCTTTTTATCCATTTATTTTGTAACAAATACAGTATATTAAATATACTAGGATGTTTTTATAAGAAGTATTCTAGCTACACTTACACACACCTACATCTAATGGTTAAATAACATACTGTTTCTGTGGATGGCGAATTTCTGCCTCCCGAAACGATGATTGTTCAACATTCTTTTAACACCTTCAAAGGTGGCCATTAAGATGTCGCTATATTTATATATGATATATAATATGTTTATGTTTTACTTAAGCTTCTTTATTTTTCATTTATGGCATACCTTTATGGTTTCCATTATGGGTAAACGCGATATCTTCATTTAAGGAAGTGCGGACTACCGCCCCCTCAAAGTGATTTGATTCGTGAATACCATATGTGGTAAGTATAAAGGATATATTTAATGATATTATATATGATACCATACTGGAATTAAAATACTATTATGTATCATTATGTTTTAATTCCATTGAATATGAAATAGAAATGGAGGTAGAGTTCATGTGTACGTACGGCTTACCGTCTCCATGAACGGTACATTTCATTTCTTATCTCAAAATGTTATGTAATATTATAAGTACATATATATAATGGATATATATGTAATATATTACATACAAATTATGGATATCATTCTGGAATTATAACATATATATATCTCTCATTTTGTTTTAATTCCATTAATATGACAAAAAATGAAAGTAGCGGTCATGCGTACGTACGACCTACCGTCTCCATGAACGGTGCTTTTCATTTTTTATCTCCAAATGATATGGAATAGTATGAAATGAATATTTACTAGATATATATGATATATTAATCATTAATACTATTCTGTAAATTATTTACATATTACTACATGGGAAATCTTTTTTTCAAACAAGTTCATTTTTGACTCATGTACCAAACATCGGCAAAAACGTCTGATATGAACTAACATTATTAAACAATTATTATAACATTATAATATGTGATATGAACTGAATAATAATATCTAAAGGAGGTAATTATGTAATTATTAATTGTTCAATGTTTATTATTCAGGAATATAAAGAAACGAACAAGGCAAGTTGGACTTGAGGTGAGGGATCCTACTCCTCTCTTTCTTTTTAAGTACACTCTTTTATGTTATTCCTTTTGAAGCTCATATTTATTATTATTGGGATGTTATTTTATACTACTATTACTGTAATTTTTATTTTCATATGATGAGATACCCTATTCTCTCTCATCAATCCATTTTAGAAGTTTTGAGTGGCGCCGTTAGGCTGCCGAATTTTCGTAAGAGATCTAACCTCTCTCTTTCTTTTTAAGTACTATCTTTTATGTCATTTCTTTTAAGCTCATATTTATTATGATTGGGTATATTCTTTTATATTCCTAATACTGTACTTTTTATGTTCATTTTATGAGATACCCTATTTGATCTCATAAATTCATTTTTGTAAGTTTTATGTGGCGTCGTTAGGCTGCCGACTTTTCATAAGGGATTTTTTATCTCACTTTCATTCCTGTGAGATTTATACTACATTTGCCAAAATTTCCTTTGAGTGGTGTATGTACTGCACATTATTTTACTCATTGTGTAATATACTTTCTTTTATGAGTATTTACATCAATGTTGTATTTTCCTTCTTTCACGAGGTATATATTTCGAAAGATACCCATGTCGGTAAGGGAACCTTTCACCCTCCTCTTTTTAAAAGACTTCTTTTGTTGGGTCTTTTAATTTACATATTGTTTTGTTGGGATATGTTCTCATATATCCTTATTGATTTAAATTTTATGTACAAGTCATGAGATACCCTTTTATTTTATCTCTCATCAACTCATTTTGATGTGACGCCGTTAGGCTGTCAAGGGAACTTCTTAACCCAATTTCGATTTCTTGGGGTTCAACATGTAGTTATTGAATATGTCATCCTTTGAATATGTGTGAATGACCGTTGATTATTTTACACTTAATATCCACTTATATTTGGTGTATTTGTTTGTCACACATAATTATGTAATTGATTTATCCTTAAACCAAGGATACCGTCTTTGTATGGGACTTCATCTCAATCTCCATTCATTGAGGCATATTTTGTTTTATACACAACCTTCTTTTATACAGTGTATAAACCCCTTTGACTTTTATGTTTAATCAAAAGGAATATTTTTTATACCAAGCATTTACTAAACGACAAAAGGAAATGTTTTTGTCGTACGTATGCAGTGACAACGACTTCTCCGCCGCCGTGACCATTATTTGAGTTTCGGCTTCCTCTACAAGCCATGCCTTCTTTTTAAAAGAAAATTAAATACCATGGTTACTTTTCTATTATTTTGGTATTGAAAATGGTTTTCATAACGTTTTTATATCAATGTGTTGTATTGATATCTTATGATTGAATGGTGAGAATGTTATGTTTCCTTTATGCATGTTTTATGTGATACGATTATGTTGAGGTTCTTGGACATTATTATGAAGACGGGTGGTTCTGTGATAAACTAAGGGCGGGTGAGCCCGATATAGCTCTCCAATGCATTGGGTAACACGAAGGAGTGTAACGTTAAGGTTTCTCCGAATAGATTTAGCAAATATACTGTGATGGGTATTCTAAACGTAACCAAGAGGGTTACTCCCTACGTAAGAATGTTATGAATGCCTCAAGTTACCTTTATGTCTTATGATTTCTATGATTTATTCATGATTTGATGAGGTATGTTAAAGTGCATATGTTTTATGGGTACAATATGATTTCATTATTATGTATATATGAACTCATGTTTCCTTTCCATATTTTTATAACCCTTACTGAGCTTTTTATGCTCATCCCAAGTTTTTGAAATGTTTTTCACGGGTCAAGGGAAAGGTACATGATGTGATTATAGTGTCGAGGATGTGTCAAGAAAGAATCCATGTTTTATTTTAAAAATGTTTCCATTGATGGGAAGAATGAATACTGTATTTTATGTAACCACTTTGTTTAAATGTAGAATTTAATGCAAGTTTCATGATCTAATTCTCTAAAACTCTAAACCAGAAAATATTCTCAATGTGTAATCTTGTAATAACTCAAGATTAGGTAAGGTTTAAGGCTGGGGCCTTATAAGAAAGCTGTGGGTCCTAGATACCTCATATCTCGGTGAGAGTAACCATCACAAATATCCATTCTCGTGCACGAGACACTAATAGGAAACATACCCATAACCTAGTTGTCCCAAATAATCATCATCATAGTTTAGTTAGAGTTGTAAGAGCCAATATTGCTAAGTGAAACTGAGGCCAAACCCCACGGATTCTCTAGCATACTAGTACACATCCACCCACCTAGCTACCCAGGTTTTCCCTTTGTGCTAAAAAATGTTCAACAAGTCAATGAATATACTTTTCACATTAAAATATAATTTACATATCATAAATTCACCAAACATCCCACATGTATACAACACAAGTAACAAAAGTCCACTTTTCATTCAAATTGATTTTGAAATCTGACTCACACTAAAATAGCCCACAACACTTTTCACATTTCATTAACACTTCCAAAAATCCATTAAACAATTTTATAAAACCGTTACAATATATTAAAACTCTCATAACATCCCAATCACTTGTTATATAATACCATTTTTACCTTCAAAATCATATTATTATCAAACTTACATGAAACAGCCCATAAACAAATTTCGCTCCAACATCACAATTTATTAAAACATTTAAAAAATTTACAAAAACATTATAAAATTTTTTGACATCTTAAAACCTCACTTCAATTTTCAAAACCCCTTAATAAGTGAACAAAAATACCAAACAGTACAAATTCACCCTTTTCCCACTTTTTTTGACCAACTAAAACATTTTCAATTTTCATAAAAAGTACCCAAGTGGTGTGAATATATCTTGCACACAAAACCCATTTCAAAACCTAAATTTAAGACCAAAAACCAATCCAATTACTATCCAAAACATAATTTTAATCCCTAGAGACATTTATAAAACCATTTTCAAGTTTTATAAAATCACCTTGAATAATACTACAAATGATCCAAATGAAAATACACATTTTCATAAAATACTCTCAAGAAGTATAACAATGTTTTACACAAAAAACCTATTCAAAAACCCTATTTTTAGGCCCAAATAACACTAATACATTACAAAACCTGAATTAGAAAGCCAAACACTATTTTTTAAACAAATTCCATATGTTATAAAATACACTCAAATAATTCCCCATGAGTTACACACGAAAACACCCAATTTCAAGTTAAAATGAAGCTATAAAATTAAACACTTATCCAAATTAATCATAAACAGTTTTCGCACCACACCTAACATATGAGGAATATGAAAAATGAATAAATACATCATGATAACTCATATATAATTGTTTACACATGGAACCACCTACCGAATGTGTTGAATCCCTCAAAACATGGTGTGAAACATCAACCGCGCCACCGCCGCACCACAAGGAAGATAAATCCTGACCTAGGACACAATATTTGACCAAAAATACACCGAATCAAACCCTATTTTCTAAACCTAACTTCTGGACATTCTATAAATTCATGAAATTGGGAGAAACCCCTAAGGAGAAGGGAGGAATTGAAGAGAGAAACACTTACTCAAAACAATCTTGAATAAAATGACCCAAAATCCACCAGAATCTGAATTTTAAAACATCCAATCATTCAAGGGATGTTTGAAAAAAGATTATGAGATCATGTAAGAATAGTAATGGGGGAAAATAGTAAGAATTGAGAGAGTTATGATGTAAATAACTTACCTCCTCAAATCTGCCCGATTTTAGAAACCCTAAGAGTTTCATCACTCAATCGCGATGAAAACGAGCTCCAAAGAGGGGGGAAAGGGAATGGGAGCTCTCCTGGGATTCTTAGGGTCGAGAGGGAGGTAGAATCATAGAAACATTCATTATAATGAATAAGATATTAAAAAATTACTGAAACAATTTAAAACTGGAAAATGGCTTTCGGGATGGCCCAATTCTTAAATAAAACCCCAAATCCCCCATTATTATGGATTTATAAAGGCCCAAAATTTAAATGTTGGTGTTAATAGGTCATGAGAGTCCAATTAGGAATTTTAATGGATAAAAAAGGTTGAAAAAATGAATGAGTTATAAAAGAAAAAAAATTTATTTTAAATTTGGAATTAGGCTCACAGTTTGGCCCAATTCATGAAAACTCACTCATTCCTCCATAAATGATTGGGAAACCCCCGAAACAAAGTATGAATGGAAAATAAATTAAAAATAACTTTAAAATAAGTTATGAATGTGACAATGTGGGATCAATATTTACCATTTCGAGAGTTTTCTTATGAAAATAGTTTCCATTCAAGTATTCAAATGGTGTTGTATAAAGTAGTATATGAAAGGAGATTCCCTACTCTAACTTGTTTGGATGTAGTAAGTGAAATAAAACTCATATGACTGTAAATTTTTTATGTGAAAAAATGTTAAAGTATATTAAAGATCACATTAAATCAGCTCAAAGTGGGAAAAAAATTTATGTCGACAATCAGAGGAAAAATTAGTAATTCAAAGTAGTAGATCAAGTTTTCATGAAATTATCTCCATGTAAGGGTGTTATATGTTTATGTAGGAAAGATAATCTTAGACCTAAGTACATTAAACCCGTTAACAACCTTGAAATAATTGTATCTATTACTTCTATTTGGTAATTCCACCAATTATATCAAAAGTACATGATTTATTTCATATATCATTGTTAAGGGGGTACATGGTAGACCCAACACACGTTGTCACCATAAACAAAATAGAAGTGGAACCTGATATGTCTTATTGTGAAGAACCCATCCAAAATATTGATACTATAGATAAATTATTTAGAAATTATATGAATCTTATGGTAATGGTACTGGGGATAAAAAAAATAGAGGAAGCATTATGGGAACCAGATGATGTTATGAAGAACAATTACCCTCATCTGTTTAGAAGAAAATATCCAAAAAATTTCAAATAATTGTTTTATATAAGTTTATATTTTAATACCCTAATAATTTATAACATATTTCCTTATAAAAATATTAAATAATATTAATTTATTTTGATGCACACAACAATAGGTTTAAACGAAAATACTCTATTAAAATATTATCTAAACATGGCCATTATAACCTATCCACTAAGTTAGAGGTTATTAAAAGTAAAAAATAAATTATGATTATTATATGGTTTATAAAATCATAAATTAAATTAAATGAATATTTATTTATGATAAATACAACAATAATCATTCAAAAAAAACATGTGTTTTCTGAAAAAACAATTTTTAAAAGAAAATGTATTCATCGATTCTTACACACTTATGATAAAATTAATTTTTAAAAAAATTAAAAAAATGTTAGGTAAAATAGGAAAAATTTATAAATTCAGAATATCAATACTATAATAAGGTGATTTTGGGGATTTTGTTTGATGAATAGTAAAATATATTGATTTATATTTGAATAATATCTTTTCATTTTAATTATTAAGAGAGTGAAATAAAAATAAAAATAAAATTAAATAGAAATTAGTCAAATAATATTATAATAAATACAATTTAGGTTTTAAAAATAAATTTTAAATTCAATTTTTATATTAAAACCTTCAATACATATGATAATTTTCTCTTTGAAAACCTACATTTTTTGTTGCATCTCGTGTAATATTTTTATAATGGATTCTTCCACTTGTAGGAATTAAATTTTGGAAAATATATTCCATATTTGGAATCATAATAATATATATTATCAAATAATTTTAACATATTGTTTTACAAAAATGAATCATTAAAATGGAAAAAAAATCAGGGTTAAGGTAAAAATGGGTTTGTTAGGGGTTAAACTATGAATATGAGGTTTAGAAATGAACTCAAAACTTGTAAAAATTTAATTAGATGGAAATATTTACACATTATCATATAAAAAATTACAACCTATAGTTATTTGGAATATTTTCTCATGGGAAGGACTTTATTGTTTTTATTCTTTTAGGAAATTTCCATGTAACTTCCTAAAGGTTTCCTTTTCTCCAATTATAAAAGAGAATTCCCTCCCTTCACTTATTTTCACCTCCAAAGCCCTATTGTATCAAATAAACCAGCCAAATTATCTCCCCATAGTTCTTATTCACATTATAGATATACTATTTCTCCCATAATACCATCCCTCTGGTTTTTAATAGGAGAACCAATAAAGGTTTCTCTTATAGAAGATAAAGTTCTTAACAAATCTATTTCATTTTCATTATTCATTTTAAACCATAAATTATAACTTAAAAAAATATAAAAAATATCTATATATACCATAAACTATTATGTTATTATGTCGATGAAATAATATTTATCCATCTACTATTCTATCAAATGGGAAATGGAATTATCGATCGTCGATACAACGGACTACTACCTCGCGAACCAATGTAACTATGTTTCCATCAGCACCTATCAAGGTTGGATATAATTATGGAAATTATATTTATATATAATATTTTTTATACAAATATTATTATGGAAATATAATATCACATATACTTTCTTACTTTTCATTTGGTTTGAAATATGTTAAAATCGCTCATGTGTATGGTAGACTAATGCATCACGAAGCATTGCGATTCATTTTTCTCTTATACTTTTCATAGAAGGTAGTAAAGATAAATTTAATCAATTTATTTTATATATTAAGGGATATAAATTATTTCAAATTAATATATCAAAAAATTCATTACCCTTTCAACTGTTAAGACAATGATAACATTGCTTGTGCATATGTGTGGCCTACCATCTCCTTAAAGTGATGTGATTCATTTTCCATAACCAGCTTTTAAGACTGATTATAATAATTTTTATATTGATTAAATATGATATTTATAAAATTATTATCATTATTTAGATGATTTAATTATATCCTATCTTCAAGAACCAAAACCTTCATTCCAAAACACACATGAGAAAATAAGGAAATTAACATCCAAAATAATAAAAATAATGAAATATTATTGACAAACGGGTTGTAAAATGTTACAATTGGATCATGTATGTTATTATAAATATAATTATGTTTATGTTAAAAATTATTAGCATGATTAAAACAATTATAAAGGAGGTTAATTAAATTTCAAATAAAGGAAAGCGTGGGGTAAGGGAATTTTTCTCAATTTCTCATCATCAAGGAATATTATAATGTTATGAAACTAATTTATTTTACATGGTGTATATTAAGTGACCAAGGATTATCCTGTATAGATATGATATCATTTATTATTAATATTATTTTAATAAAAAAACACAAACCTACATACCATAATACTTTAGTGTCTTTTTAAACATAAAAACATAAACAAATGAGGCATTGGTAAACTACATCATCTCCTTATATGATCATCAAAACTAGCACCCTTCTTAGAAATATGATACATAATACATTTCATAACAACTTGGGGAAATGGAAACATAAGAATGGGTGATATAAGATTCTTAGTAAGGGTATACAATGGAGATACATAAGAATAACATGAACATAAGGGTATGAGAACAAGAGAAAAACATTTGAAAACCATACCACGCATATCAAAGATCCCAATCTTGAGTCATGGAATAAAGTTTGGTAGTTAATAAAAGATTAATCATAAGTAAATCAAGGATAATTATCCAAATAATTAACATTTTCATAAGGCACAGATTTTTTTCATACACATAAGTATAAAAAATCATTTCCATATTAGTCAAGGCTCATTTATAAGGCTATCATAATGGAATGAGTTCACTCCCCAAACCATAATTTTAGCCAAGGATTACTCAAAATACCATATAATAGAATAAATTCCTTTACTAAAATGGTTTCCCTCCCTGTTCTAGTCCTATTTTTGTCATGAGATATAAATCTTTACCCAATTAAATGGATATAAATATAGGACCCACCTGTATCATAATGAACACAATATTTATATATACTAGAAGATCACTAAACATTAATCATATCATAACCAATGAAATTAAATGGGTTTCATAAAAATTTAGTCATAACATAACATGTATAAAATAAACAGGTTTCTTAATCATTTCTTCATCAAATCATAACCCATGGAAAAAGAAATGGGTATCATAATCATTTTTCATTGTATAACCCATAGAATAGAAAAAGGTTATATTAAAATCATTCCATCAAGAACATAAACCATTAATAGAAAGAATTAGAATAGTATTATTGGATCATATCCCTAGTAAGGAATAGGTAACTTCAATGGATGTCAACTTAGATGGAAAATTATTTTGATCAACCATTTAGAACATTTCATGAGTAAAATATCCTTTCAACTTTTAAAAAACACTTATTAGAAGATAATAACTTTTAAAAATATTTTCCCTTGAAAATAAACAGAAAAATTTAAAATTTAAGCTTCAAAAAAAATAATGGTCTCTATGATGGGAAGTTTCATTCATGTTTTACACGTTAAAACAAAGATTCCTTTCACATTTTCAGTAAAAGAAAAATAGGAATTATTTGTAAAATGACATGAAGATTACTTTAAAAAACAATTTTCGAAAAATTAAAACATGGGTAAAAAATATTTTATAAATAATTTTATATTAAAAAAAATTGTAAACATTTTTACAAAGCGTTGTTCTGGAATAAAATTTATTTTCGACTAAAAAGAGTTATAAAGTCGTATTTTCTAAAAAAAATTAATAATTATTGTTCATACCGTAGGAAAAAAATATTATACTATAAATTGGGAATATAATTAATAAATAGAGTATAATATAATTAATGAGTTTCTTCAAATAAGTATCATATGATTTTATAATCCAAAATATAGTCATAAATAATCCAGATAAAAGATGAGATTGTAACATAAACTCATTACCACTTTGGTAACATTGAACTGTAAGCCCCGTGAAGTAATAAAATAAAATGGAACATAAAATTTTATGAGGATAAATAAATTCATCATATTACAAGTCAAATAGGAATTATATTCAGCTTGGGAAATAATATTTGTTCATAACATAATATATGTGTCCGAAAAGGAAAATTGAGACAAAAATCCCATACCTCGTTAATAACATTTGAACCATAGACTCATAAAAGAGAGATACGAAAATGGATATGAAAATTTAGAATATTTTTGTATAATATTTATAAAATAAATTAATATTTATTATTTATACTACATAAAAGAAACATGTGGTGAACAAGGCATGTGTCTCATAGAAAAATAAAAGTGAGATGGAAATCTGTTACCTTAAGTCTTGATATCCTTAGTAAATGTCCAAAATTCCTATATAATAAATATAATTATTTTATACATCGATTATATAAACATATTTATATATATATAACAATTTATTATTTTCTTATGACCTTTTATTACCCATTTATTTACCATTCCATGTTAATGTTACATTTTGGCTAATAACCGCTTTGTTTTTCATATCTATTTTGATTTGTTATTTTTTATCCTATTAATTGTATCATGGTACCATAATCTCAATAATTTTTAAAATTATATAAGTATAATTTATATTCATTATATATTTATTAATAGTAATATATAAAATATAGAGTTATAAAATGAAATAAACTGTTCACAGAGATGGTAGGTCATACATTCGGATGAACGTTGTATCCATTTTTGTGAAGTGTTGAAAGAAATAATGTTAAATGATATATTATCATTAAAAAATCATTTTTATGTCATATATATAATATATTTTCATTAGAAATACTTAATAAATTCAATTTAAATAATTAATGAACCACAACACTTCTCGAGGACGTAGTTCTCCATACACATGAGGGATGTTATCATATTCCCCAAAAAATGATGGTATGTGTGAAATAATTATTCTATAATAATAATGGAATAATAAATATAATATATGAACAATAAATCCCTCAATATTTTTAACCATTTTAGATGGTAATATAAACATGAATGACATCGGTTCTTGAGGTTCTAGTCCGTCATACACACAAACAACGATTTCATAACGAATTTGATGGAAATGGAGATGGTTGTAGGTCATTAACATAAAATTAAAATGTATAAATATATTTAAGATAATTTTATAATTAAATAATTATGGTATAATAAAAATTTATTAATGTCTAGGAAGAAATAAAAAACTCATATTGATGAACATTACCTCTTCTTCGAGTATCCTCATTAGGTTTGCACCAAAATCCTTCCAAGGATAGATTTATATCCAAACCAAGTCTTATAAGATCAGATGATGGAATTTTATAATTTATTGCGTGGGTATTTTCTGAACCTAAATGGTTTTAATATTTGAAGAATATTGGAGAGGGGGTTTCCTTTTATAATTGGGGGAGAGGATACACCTAGTATTTTTAAATGCAGTTAGTTCTCCAAAATATTTCACCAGTCAAAAGGGTCCAAAATGGGTCATAATCGAACCTTATAGGTTTAATGGTATATATATTTCCATTCTATAGTTTTTAAATAAGTTTATAGGTCAATTTTACCATTATAGTTTTAGTTTAACCCTCGGTTATCCCATTTTTACCTTTACTACAATAATTTATTTTTAGGGTTTTCACCATTCATTTTAGTCAAAAATTAAATTAAACTAATTAGATTATATTAGTATTTGTTATTCCAAATATGAAATAAATATTTTCAAATTACATTCATATATATGGGAAATTATAATTTGAAAATAATCCCATAGATGTAATGAGAAAGCCAGGTTTTAAAGATAAATGTTCAAAAGTTCACAATGTTTTTATATCAAAATTATGTATGAAATTGATTACAATGGACTAAATTGGTTTAATATAGGTATAATTGAAATAATTTTACTGTAAAAATAATTTTAAATTTAAATTAACAATATAATGAGATTAAAAGAAAATGAATTTTTCAATAAAAATTCTATATTTATCACTATTCATCAAAAAATTGAACTTTTCATAAAAATACAGAAAAATAACCCTAAGAAAATTTTGGAATGATTATTCTTAAAATGAATTTTATTTTATCAAATTAAATTTTTAAAAATTTTCAAAATTAATTTTCATCATTTTCATAAAAAATAAATAAATAACATGGTTTTGATAAAATATTATTTACAAATCATGTAAGTAATATTAATAAAATTAATTACATTTTTATAAATATTTTTAGTTTATGTAAAGAAATTATATTTTATATTTAATAGGTATTTATTAATATTCATATCACTAAGATTAAAAATAATTCTTTAATGGTCATACTTAAATAAATATATCATGGTTTTTGTAAAAATCAGTGAATCCTATAATGAAATTTAAATCAGTGTTGTGTGTAGGACAAGCTTAACTTTGTGTTGTGTGTAACATAATCTTAAATTTTGGTTGAGTGTATAATAATCTATAAAATAAATTTTAATTTATCCATAAAAAATAATTCATAAATCTTATTTTGTTAAATTTTACCCCCATTAAAATGAATTTTCCCTCAAAATACATCACTGTAACATAAAAATTGAGGATTCATATGCCTCTTCATATCCTCATGTTCCCATATAGATTCATTAAACTGGTGGTTTAATCAAAAAAATTGATGAGTTCAATGGACTTTTTTCATAGAAAATTCTTTGTATGATAAAGATTCTCCACCAGTTTTTCCTTGTAAGAAATATCTTGATCCAGTGGTATGACCTCTAAGTTCTGTATATGTGAACGGTCGGTTATATACTTTCTTAATAGAGATACATGGAATAAATCGTGCAATTAAGGTAGGTTTAGTTGAATTTCTATTCAATTGGATCAGTTCCCTTTCTTCGGGAATCTCTTAAACTTTGGGTTTGGATAAATTATTAGAAAAAAATATTGCGAGAACTTAAAATTATTGATCATAAAAGAAACTACCAGCCTACCTTTTCTACCAGCTCTAAGATTCCTTGATGTTTTTTTAAATTTCCTTAACCTTCTCTTCAATTTATTCTATTATCTTAGCACCCAATAGATTTCATTCTCCATCATCATTCCATCACATTGAATCTCTACAATTATTTTCATAGAGGGATTCATAAGGATACATATGAATTCTTGAGTGAAATCTATTATTGTAAAAAAAATCAAATAGCGTAATTTTTCTTATCCAAACCACATTGAAAATAACAATAACACGATCCCAATATATCCTATTGGGTTTGAATTATTCTCTCAGGAAGACCATTTATCTTAGGATGATGCATTGTGCTGAAACTGAACATCATATTATAAGATTTAAAAAAATCTCTAGAACATTGGGGTAAAAATAAGATCATGATCAAACATAATGGAATGTGGTACTCTATGAAACATTACTACTCAATTAATATATATCATTGAAATAAAATCTAGAGAGAAGTATTCTCTGATAGTGATGATGTCTGACGACTTAGTAAGGAGATCAACTGCAACCCATATATCATTATTTCGTTTAGAATTTTTGGGGAGTCCAACAACAATATCTAAAGTGATGATTTACCATTTCTATTCTAGAATGGTTAATAGACATAACATCCCGTTAGACATTTTTCCTTCATCCTTATCTTGTTAACATACCAGGAAAAAAATACAAACTCTATGATATCTCTATTCAGGACAACCAACCAAATGTACTCATTAAAATCACTATACATATTCATATTTATTGGTTGAAAATAGAATGAAAAATTATGATCTTTCTCTAAAAAATCCTTCATAAAATATGGTATGGAAGGAATGAATACATGGTTCCGGAATCTTATCATTCAATTATAGTCCAAGATAAACACAAAAATATTTCTAACATTATTTTTCAACTCTGAATCTTTGTTCAGTGCCTCTTTAATATTCACGTTGATAGATGGTTGAACATTAAATTGAGAAAGATAAGCCTTTCCCATTAATTTAGGATTTCCAGATCCATCCTTTTCAAATCCCTATATATTGGATCCTTTTTAATCATTATCATAGATATGCTGGTATGATCCTTTTGACTCAAAGCATATTCCACCTTGTTTTCTTTCTAAAGGTGGTAATGTATTGGGAAATCATAATCTTTAATCAACTCAAAACCATCCTCTTTGGTACATATTTAAATCCTTCTATGTGAATATATGCTTTAAAATTTTATTATCGGTATATATATCACAATTTTTTCCAAAATGATAATTCATCTATATCATTAATGAAAAAATTACTACATCTAACTCTAAATCATGAGTTGTGTAATTTTTCTCATAAATCATTAATTTTCATGAGTCATTAGCTGTAACCATATGATTATACATACAAACACATACCAATCTATTTTTGAATGCATCATTATAGATTAAAAACCCTTCTCTACTATATGGTAATTTAATAATAGGTGAACTGACAAACCTTGTATTTGATTCCTTGAAATTTTTCCTCACATTCATCTATCTAGAGGAACTTGAATCCCTTATGAGTTCTCTCAGTAAGAGGATTATATAGTCATAAAATAATTTCTAGGAACATCGATAATATCCAGATAAACCAGGAAAACTATGGACATATATCATCAGGGTTGGTTTGGAATAACATTCAATAGCCAGTGTATTTGATAGATCTATGGATATACCATCTCATGAGATTATATAACCTCCAAAATGAAAACTGTTTCACCCAAAATTCACACTTTTGAAATTTTTCATTTAGTTTCTCCCTCCTTAGGGCCTTTAATAAAATTCTCAAGTGACCTTCATGCTCTTCCTTTCTCTTTGAATATATAAGAATATCATCAATAAAGGCTACCAAAAACTAATCAAGGTAATCCCTAAAGACTATATTCACTAAATCTTTAATGATAGTGGGAAAATTATTAATACTTAATGGTGTCACTATATATTCATAATTTCTATACCTTCTACGGAATGTATTTTTGGGTATATCTTTATTCTTGACCCTCAATTGATTATATCCAGAATAAATTTCAATCTTGGAAAAGTATTGAACTGCATAAATTTGATCAAAATAGTCATCAATATGGGGAAGAGGATAATTATTCATAATTTTGATCCTATTCATCTCTTGATAATCAATGCATAGATTCATTTTTCTATCTATATTTTAAAAAAATAATAGGTACACCCCAAGGTGACATGATTGGCCAAATTAATCCCTTCTCAAGGTTTCCCTGGTGTTTCTTATTCAATTTATATAACTCAATAAGGTATATTCTATATGGGGTCTTTCAAATTAATCTGGAATAAGGTATGAGTTCTATTGATAACTCAAATTCATGTTTTGGTGGATTTATAGGAATCCCTTCTAGAAATTCATAAACAAATTCCTACTCAATTGGCATATCATTGATGTTTAGTTTCTCCTAAAACATCTGATAAAAATAGCCCTTGTTGATGGGAAATAATACCCATTCAATGGATGTGATATCCATCCGACATTCTTACTTATTTTCACATTGATAGATGATCATAGGTTGCATTAGAATATCAAATTTGACTTCACTTCCTCCACAATTGATGTGGGATTTTTGTAGATAAATCCAATCAATGCCCAATATAACATCGAATTCAACCAGATAAAAAATTAAAATATTTGTAGGAAGCACATTCCTGCTAACTTCAACTGAAGAGAAATCATAGACTTGAGATGCGATCATCACACCATTAGGTTTTTTCAATGATAATTATATATATAATAATTTGAGTGGAATCATTATACCCATAGAATATAATTTACATATGAAAGAATGGGTATATCCATATTCAAATAAGACATTATTAGTTCTATAGTAGATGGTAAGTGTACCTTTCAGGGTGTCGTTATTACACCCCACGTTAAAAATAGTGTTTATATGGTATTTCCCATTTGTATCTCGACATAAGAGGTTACTGACATCATTCATCATCATAAACCTTTGTATTTAGTCATTGGTTATCAAAATGCCCATAATATTTTCAATTGAAACACTGGAGTTTTGGTGGTGCATTTTGTGTAGCTTTCTCTCTATTTGTGTCGTTAGCTAACATATTCAAATCACTTTAGAAATAAATTACATGATTAACATCAAATAAAATTTTAAAACATTTACTAGTCACCTTATGAAAATTTCCTTCTAACGTATTCCCACACTCTGAGTATAAAGGAATGCTTATATTCTTCTCTCTATGGTTCTTATATTTTCCGTTGAATTCTATTATTCTATTTTATCAAAACCATGAGATTGATATGTAACTCTAAGCTCTATTTACACCATGATATCGCATTGAACATTTTATTCATGGATACTAAAGTCTGTTATGGGTAACTACCTTTAGAGACTTTGTTTTAAGTCACTAAATTATTGATTAACCTTAATTTTAGGTTGGGTGATAATACCATAAGTTTACCTCAAAAGTATTTTAAAAATTTCCTTATAGGTACCAACATACACATCATTCTTTTTCATTAGCTCAAGAAACTCCTTCTCTATAATGTCCCAACCCCAGTTACCCAGAATCAGTGCATTATTAAATAACATTGGCATGATATAAAGAATCATTTCCCGAAAGACCGATCAGTTTACTATCCTTGTATGTATTGGATATATTCATAAGTTTTATATTACATCATGAAATAAAAACATCAACAAAATTTTGTCACCTTTTTAACACACTTATATCCTTAGCCTATCACTAAATGTCAACCATAAAATACTTCTTCACATCCTGGGAAAAATAAAACATATAAAGTGGTGAGCTTAGATGCTCAGTAAGGATAACAATATAGTGGAAACATTCATAAATAATCCTAAACATTTAGGGAAATATATAAGACTAAAACAAAATCTTTTTAAACTTAAACATCAGCATAATATGGAAAATATAAAATCAAATAATTCCATTTACTTATTCACATGGATATTATACTAGTAAAATAATCACATGAAATATCAATAGCCACTTTATTAATGATGGAATGCATAATGCTAGACTTTATAACCACATAGTCAAGGCCTTGTGTTAAGACTACAAATAAGATTTCGTCAAGGCCCTAAGACAAGACACTAGTTTGTCTCATGAGACCTACCGATGCATTGAAGAGCTAGAGAGGGATCCACCCATCACTTACTAAGTCCAATGGCTTCTCATATGAAAAGGTTTAAACATAAAATAAACATTCTTATTAAAACTAGCATACGAAATGTCAATACTATATCCATAAACCAAGAATGGTATAAAAATAACACATCAATAGTCAAACATATCACAAAACCTTCATTACAATATGGAATATTTGTATCATAATAAATTAACTTCAAACAAGCTTAAAACCCATCAAAGGATGTTGACATATATTAAAATTATTTGTAAAATTCTTTGAGAGAAATATCCCTTTATCATAAAAATATTTAAAAGTCACATAATTTATAAAGGAAGACATTTAAAGACATTTTTCAATAAAAGTGTCCCATACCACTTTGAAACTTTTGAAAGTAATTAACATTTTAAAAACATTCAAGTCCATATAAATAAATCCTTAAAACCCATTTTGAAAACACGGACATTAATGAGGATAATTTATAAGAATAAATATTTAAACCATTTAAAATGATGATCTATTTAAATATTCCCTTCCATAAAAACTCAAAATATTCCTTTTTAAAATATGTTTATGAAACACGGATGTGGGTGATAAAGATCTCCCAATAGATACACATGTAAAAAATCCTCGTAGGTGAGTACAAGAATTGGGTCAGGCATGTATTTTCTCAACAGTGATACATGGAACACATCATTAACTTTGGAGAGATTTGGAGGAATTAACAAATGTTACACTACAAATCCAATTCATTCTAGAATTTTAAAAGGTCTGATATACCTTGGACTCAATTTACCATTCTTATTGAAATGTGTTACACCCATCCATCGAGATACCTTCAAGAAAGCATGGTCTCCTACATAAAATTTCAAATCCTTCCTTCAGTAATCAGTATAGCTATTCTACCTACTTTGAGATGCTTTGATGTATTTTGGATAACCATAACTTTTTCCATCAACTCCTCAACAAGTTCTAGGACTACGAGTTTTATTTCACCAACATCATCTCAACAAGTTGTTGTGAGACATCTCTTTCAATATAACTCTTCATATGGTGCCATATGAATACTTGAATGGAAGCTATTATTATAGGAAAATTATACTAGAGGTAAATATTGATCAGACATACCTTGAAAGTCATGTGAGAAAGATCTCAACATGCCTTCTATGGTTTGAATAGTCTGTTTTGATTGTCCATCGGTTTGAGGGTGGTAGGCAGTGCTCAAACAAAGTTCAATATCCAGGGCCTTCTAAAGACTTTTCCAAAGTCTTGATGTAAAATAGGGACCAAGATTAGAAACAATCAATAGGGGGTACTCCATGAAATCTTACAACTTCATTAATATACAGTCTTTCTAAACATTCAACTGGTAAATCATCTCTTATATAAAGAAAATGTGCTAACATGGTAAGACGATCAACAGTGACCCATATTGCATCATTCCTTCTAGGAGTCTTTTGTAGTCCCATGACAAATTCCATCATAATATCATCCCATTTACACTCAAGTATGGGAAGAGGTTTCATAACACCACTAGGATGTTTTCTTCCAGCTTTCACTTATTGGAAAACCATACATCTTGACACAAAATCATCAATCTCTATATTCATGTTGTCTCACCAAAAATTTTATTTCAAATCTCTATACATCTTAGTGCTACCAGGGTGTATAGAGAAATTGGAGATATGAGCTTCATCCAATAATTACCATTTTAGATCAGGTACATCAGGAACATAAATTCTCTTCCCAAATTTCAACATTCCATATTTATATACGAATTCAATCAATCTCAAATTGTTCACAACTTTATTTTTCTTTTGAAATTCTTCATCATCAGTCTGAGAACTTTTTATCGTTTCTAGTAAAGTTGCTTTGGCAATCATTTGAAAAAGCATTGATGTTTCACCTTCCATGGTTATTTTCATATCCATATTTACTAGATCCATGAAAATAGGTTCCTTTTTTACTCTCATCTTGTTCAAAACTCCATGATCATTTCTACTCAATGAATCTGCCACCTTATTTTCCTTCCTCGGGTGGTAGTGTATAGTGCAATCATAATCCTTGAGTAGTTCAAGCCATCGCCTTTGCCTCGGACTCATAAATTATTTTTCAATATCCTCTAGATGGTCATGAGGAAAGTATTTTTCCATGAAAATATCATTAAACTCCCTACATTCCATGTTCGATACCTCTCCATCTTCATTTGTTTTTTGAATCAATTACAACCATTGATCTGCATCTCCCATGAGGTGATAAACTACCATGACAACTTTTTTTTCTTTCGCTACTCCCCAAAGCATGAAATATTTTTTCTAAGGAACTTATCTATTGCTCAACTATTAACAAATTTTTACTCCAATTGAATGTTTGTGGTTGTTTTCTCATGAATCGGTCTAATATTGATCCTATACATTGTGGATCAGGGTACTCGATATGGGTAAGGTAATTTTTCATAAGCTGAGTGTGTTTTCCCAGTATGGTGATAAGTTGATCAGCACTAGTTGCATCACCAGCTCCACTATAACTATCTTGAGTCGGAGGAAAATCACTACATGTATTACGTGGGTTGATACCATTTCCATTCCTTCCACTATGTGCCATTTCTAATCAATGGCATACACTATATTAGTTTATGAATCCCAATAAATAATTCTAAACTTGTAAAATAGTTAACATTAATTGAATAGTTTGTGGATATAATCCATAATCATAAAAATATTTTCTTTGAGGCTGTGTATACTCATAATCAAAACATAATTGTTCATAATGAAAATGATAATTATCCTAAGCGTATCCCCCGGGAGTGTCGTAACCAAGGGGAAAGGAAGGCATGTTGTCGTGATCCAATTTCAATTTAAGTCTAGCTCAAAGTGTTGTTTTCGGGTTTTAACCCAAGGTACATTTGTTCCAGAGCTACCTCTACCTGCTCGTATCCAAAAAGGGATGTATTTTTGGGAAAACTCATAAAATATATACTGTACCAAAATTCTAGGAAGTTCGTATATACTAATCCTCTATGTCTATCTTAGGGTAATGTTCTCTAATCAGAGTTTTTCTAAATCTAGCATCCAATGTTTGTACTAAACTTCCTTTGATACAATAGTAACACCCCAACCCCAGTTACCTAGAGTCAGTACATTATTACATAACATTGTCATGATACAAGGAATCATGTCCCGAAATACCTATCAGTTTAGTTACCTTGGAAGTACTAGATACATTCATAATTTTTACATTACATCCAGAAATAAAAACATCACCAACATTTTGTCCCCTTTTTAACACAATTATATTCTTATTGTTACACCCCAAACATCCACGGTATGTTTCGCTTTGAATAATACTATATCTTGTGTTGTACGCAACTTCGAGTTCAAACACACTATAACAAATCAAACTATCCGTTATGAATAGTAATACCCACTTTTTGAAATTTTATAAATTTTACCTTTCAAAATGGACTTCATTTTTGGATTCTAAATATCGAAGTTATCTTAGAGTGAATTTTTAGTATTTTTCTGATAAATTTCAATTTTTGATGAATAGTGAATAACACTGCGTTATTGGTTAAAACTGAATTTCTATTTAAATAATTAATTATTTTATTTAAATTTATTTTAGGTCAAAATATATATATAATAACTATATAAGTTCAATTTAATTCTTTTTTTCATTTTATAATAAGTTTAGATATATAACAATTTTATTGAACTTTTTACCGTCTTTTACCCACCTCCAAAGAGCATTTTCAAATTTGCATAAAACATAATTTTACTGCTTCCGTGAGTTAAATTTCAAAAATCAAAGAGACACAATCTACATCAGTATATAAAATTTGGTTCAATAAGATGAAAATAATTTTGGGTGAATAGTAACTTTTGACTTTTATTTACCGCGGTTAAAAGTAAATAGGGTAATTAAGGGGGAAATGATATCATAATTACCCTAACACATGTCATAATTCTATTGGATAAGTATAATTCGTCCAAAAACAACCTTAGGGATAAAATATGATCCCATTTGGTCCACTTGTATTAGATTAGGACATTTATTTTTATTTTATTTAAAGAAGAGTTAAAAGAGTTAAAATCAAAGATTAATAAATAAAACATTTTTAATATAAGGTTATCCATAAGATAAATTCGAATAAAAAAATTCATTAGAAATATAAAAAAATTTACCACATAATGGTATTTCATTTTTAATTTTTAGATAATAAAAAATTAAATTTATTTAATACACAATGATGATGTAGTATTTAACTTATTAATGAAAAATTATAATAACTGATATTATAAATATTCAAATAAATCTAATTTGATACTTTTAATAAATTAAAATAATTTTATATGTTAATATGACATTTTACGGTTAATTAAATGAATTGTTTTCGAAGTAATAATGCTTTTATGAATTTAAGAAAAACAAAATACCAAATTGAGTCATAATTGACATAAAAGAGTTTTCAAAAAAAATATTATATTATTAATTGATATTCTATTCCTAAAAATCTAAGGTTTGTCCAAAGTGATTAAATAATATTATATATGTCATTAATGAACCACATGAGGTTCTATTAGATGTTTATAGTATGTTTATTAACCATATAATATAAAAATACAAAGATACATGGTAAATGTCAAACTATTTAACTTAGAGTTAAATCTAAAATATTGGGTTTATATAGTGACACAAACCTGTCGAAAACCTATTTTTTGACTATTTTTTGACACATACCCACCTTATACTTGATATAAATCATTTTGAATCCATTATAAACCGAAAATTTTTTTATTATAAAATAGTATTTCAATCTTTACCTAAGGTGTCCATCACCCCTCTTATAAAAGGGAACATCACCTTCTCTAAAATTCACACCTTCAAAGCCATTTTTTTCAAAAATAAAACTTCCCAAATATCCTCTCAACATTCCACCCTTAATCCTAGAAACCTTACTTTAGTCAGAAATCCTACTTATGGAGCCCTTTCGATAAAATCAAAAGAAAGGACCAGAAGAAGAGGTGTATATTTCATCACCTCTTTCAAGTTGTTTTCTTCTTCCACTTCATATTTCTTTGTTATTTCAATTATAAAATAATAACTCTAGTATATTATATATACTTTGATGTTATTATAAAAATGGTACAACCATATTCATTATTCTACCCATCCTATAAATGATAAAGTCACCATAAGTTTGTACGTATAGATTACTGTCTCCACGTCGTGGTGTAGTTTGTTATTCAAACACTTCATCATTTGGATGGGTACAATAATGAGTATAAATGATGTAAAAAATAAATATAACATGATAATTATTCCGTATAAATGATATAACATCCAATTATATACGATTTTAATATCAATAGAATGATATTGTTTCTCATGTGTACGTACGGATTACCGTCTCCACGAACGCGATGAGATTCATTCCCCATCGTCTCCATTCAAGAATAATTTTTATTTTAGGATTAAAAATAATGTTTAAAGACATAATATCATTCTGAATACTAATAAGATACATCTTACCCATAAAAATCATTACTTACGTAGCAAATCATATAAAGGAAAACAAATCAGTTAACACCTGAAACGATGATACTACTGAAATATCATTAACAAAGCAATATTAGAAGATCATATATGATATCATATTTATGTATATTGTTCTTGTATAATTTAATAACAATTATTTAACTATTATACATGAGGTTAACGTACTCTTGACCAAGGAAAAGTTCAAGGTAAGGTTTATTTTCACAATCTCTTTATTATTTAATGTTGTTTTTACATATGTATCTATTGTTCCCTCTTTATCATCCACATCTTTGTTTTCTTTAAAAAAATTATTTCATAAATTTTTTAATATTTACTAGAAAATGGATTAAAGTCATTTATACCCTTATTTT
Organism: Viscum album; assembly: GCA_963277665.1. Classification (NCBI taxonomy): domain Eukaryota; kingdom Viridiplantae; phylum Streptophyta; class Magnoliopsida; order Santalales; family Viscaceae; genus Viscum; species Viscum album. Next base: position 1,236,475,169 of record OY728137.1, on the reverse strand, counting down.
ACCTTATATGTTTTGAAATGAATCTTTCTTTCGTTTTCCAAATGAGGTACTTTATAACCTTTTTGATAAAATTAAGGTAAGAATGTTTTTTTTAACTTATAAGGAAGGTGCGGCTATTTTCTTCCATTATAGAATCATCAAAGCTTCCCTTATAATATTATAATTTTTTTTTTCAAATTAAATGTTTTATTTTATAATTATATTATTTTTAAATGATTTTAAAATAGAAATAGATGTTTCTCTAAAAAATGTTTTGATTTCATATATGTCAACATCCTTTAAAGGATTTTAAGCTTATTTGACGTTGATTTATTATGATAAAAAACATCCATATTGTATTGATGGTTTTGTGATGTGTTTGACTGTGGATGTGTTAGTTTTACACCATTCATGGTTTATGGATAAAGTATTGACATTTTGTATGCTATTTTTAATACGGATGTTTATGTTATGTTTAAACCTTTTCATATGAGGAATGTATTGGACTTAGTAAGTGATGGGTGGAACCCACTATAGCTCCTCGATACATCGGTAAGTCTCATGATACAAACTACTATCTTGGAACAAGTCCTTGACAAAATCTTCTTTGTAGTCTTGCCACAAGGCCTTGACTATGTGGTTATGAGGTCCGGAATTATGCATTCCGTCATTGTAAAAGTGTCTATTGATATTGAATGTGATTATTAAACTTATAGAATATCCATGTGAATATGTAAATGGAATTATTTGATTTTATCTTTACCATATTATGTTGAACTTCTTGTTTAAAAGGCTTTTGTTTTAGTCTTATACATTGCCTTAAATGTTTATATTTATTTATGAAAATTTCCTCTATATTGTTACCCTTACTGAGCATCTGAGCTCACCCCTTTCTATGTTTTAATTTTTCTAGGATGTGAATAAGTATATTATGACTGACCTGCAGGGATAGTCTAAGGTATATGATTTTGGACTATAGAGACTATTTTGTTGTAGTTTTTCATTTTATAATGTAATATAAAACTTATGAATGTATCTAGTATTTCCAAGGTTACTACACTAATCTGTCTTTCGAGACTCGATCTTTTGCGATCATGCCAATGTTATTTAATAATGCACTTACTCGGCGTAATAAGGGTTGGGGTGTTACAGTTGGTATCAAAGTAAGTTTATTACAAACCTTGGAAGCTAGATTTATAAAAACACTAATTTGAGAACATTACCCTAAGATAGACTTTGAGGATTAGTATAGAATAATTTTATAGATTTTTGGTATTGTAGAGATTTTATGAATTTTCCAATTAATACATCCATGTCTAGATATGAGTAGGTAGAGGTGGCTCTGGCACAAATTTACCTTGGGGTAAATCCTAAAAACACCACTTTGAGCTAGACTCGAACGGGAACTGGTGCACGAAAACGGGCCTTGCTACACTCTTGGTTACGACACTCCTGGGGGATATGCTTTGGATAATTATCATTTTCATTACAAACCATTATGAAGGGTTTATGAGTATATACTTACTCAGAGAAATTTTTTTATGATTATGGATTATATCCATAAACTGTTCAATTTGTTTTAACTGTTTTACAAGATAGGAATTATGTATTGAGATTCGTAAACTAATCTAGTGTATGCCATTGTTTAGAAATGGCACCTAGTGGAAGGAATGGAAACCATATCAATGCACGTAATCCATGTAAGGATATCCATCCTAATCAAGATAATTAGAGTGTATTTAGTGAAGCAACTACTGTTTATCATCTTATCACCATACTAGGAAAACTCACTCCGGTTATGAATAATAACCTTACCCGTATAGAGCACCCTGATCCACAATGTAGAGGATCAATGTTAGGCTGATTCATGAGATAACAACCACCAACATTCAATAGAACTAAAAATCCATTTGTAGATGAGAAATGGATAGGTTCCTTAGAGAAAATATTTCACGCTTTGGGGGGTAGCGAAAGAGAAAAAGTTGTCATGGCAGTTTATCGCATCATGGGAGATGTAGATCAATGGTGGCCATTGATTCAAAACAAAAAAGAAGATGATTAAGTACCAAATATGGAATGGAGGGAGTTGAAAGATATTATATTGGTAAAATATTTTCCTCTTGACCATCGAGTGGATATGGAAAGGCAATTTTTGAGTCTGAGACAAAAAGAGGATGAGAATGTCTCAAAATATGAGGCTAACATTCCAATGTTATAAAGGAAAGATGAAAATTATATACGTAACCCAAGATGTAATATGGATCATTTCTTTTATGGGTTAAAACCATTTCCCCATTGAGCATTATTCTCATAATCCTTCTCATCGTACAAAAATATTGTCTAATGTGCTATCAAGACAGAAAATGAATTCTCTAAGTCTTGTGACTTTAAAGAAAATAATGAGAAAAAGAGATCTAATGAATACTCTAGAAATGAAAAAAAGGGGAAGAAGGGAAAAGTTGAATATACATCCTTCAGTAAAAATGGGAAAAACACCTTGTTACCTGCTTGAAGGGAATGGGAGTCTGTTACAAGTGTGGTGAAAAAGGCCACCATGCTTGTGATTGCAAGGGGAAGAATGAGGCTATCAATGTTGAATGCTACAATTGTAGATAAAGGAAGCATTATGCAAATGAATGTCCTAAGCACCAAGGAAACATACCTCAGAAAAGGCCAAGGGATCAAGTCCATGCTTATGTTATCACTACTACTTAGGGTGATGCTTTGAAAGATGTGGTGGAAGGAAATTTAATGGTTTCCTCAAGTTTCGAAAATGATTTATTTTATTCTGGATCATCGAATTCTTTCATATCATCCCAGTTTGCTAAGAAAATTATATATTTTTAATTTCATTTAACAAGGGAGTTTTCAGTCAAAATAACTAAGGGGAGTATCATTACAACAATGTTTTTTGAATCAGTTCCTATTAGGGCATATAAATGTTCTTTATCTGCTGATCTCATCATCATAACCATTATTGAATTTGATATAATGCTTGGTATGGATTGGATTATCGGACCATGATGTGAAAATTTATTGTAAGAAGAAAGATTATACAATTCTCAATGATGATAAAGAGTACCTTATCTTTAGAGAATAAATGCCACCACCTAATTCTTATCTAGATCCACCCCTAGAAGTTCAACTAAATTCGATTATAGTGGAGGAAGAGAATAAAATAACTGTGGGGGAGGAAAGGAATGCTCAAATATAGTACATACCTATTATGCAAGAATAAATTGATGTGTTTCCAAAATATTTACCTGGACATCCTCCAAAATGATAAATTGAGTTCTCCATTGATTTAATTCCTTGTTCAAGTCCCATATCAAATACCCCATATAGAATGGTCATTGTGGAATTAGTGGAACTAAAGAAACAACTAGATGAATTGAGTAATAAGGGAGTTATTCTCCATAGTTTTTCTCCATGGGTAGCCCCTGTTCTTTTTGATAAAAAGAAATATTGATCTTTGAGGTTGTATATTGACTACAGAGAGATCAATTCTATAACAATAAAAGACATGTATACCCTACCTCATATTGATGATTTATTCGACCAACTTCATAGAGCTCAGTATTTTTCAAATATTGACCTTTGATATCGATATCATCAGTTGTCTGTGAAGAAGGAATAAATTCTGAAAACAGCATTTCGAACTAGGTACGGGCATTAAAAGTTTACAATAATGCCTTTTGGGTTTACTAATGCATCCTATGTCTTCATGGATCTAATGAATATATTTTTCAAGTAATATCTTGATGAATTTGTAGTGGTATTTATTGATGATATCTTGGAATACTTCAAAAGCTACGAAGATCATGAAAATCACTGGTGCATTATTCTAAAGACTCTAAGAAGAAATGATTTATATTGGAAATTTTGCAAGTGTGAATGCTGGCTTTAAGAGATTTCTTTTCTTAGATATATTGTCTCTAAAGATGTAATCTTTTTTTACCCTTCAATGACCAAGACAATCCGAGAATGGCCAGCACTAACGAGTATAACTGAGGTATGCAGTTTTATTGGTTTAAAATGTTATTATCGATGTTTCGTCCAGAATTTTTCCCGGTTGGATAACCCATTAACAAATCTCACAAGTTAAGGGGTTAAATTTGTTTGTAAAAAAGAGTGTGAAGAATGTTTTGAAAAACTGAAGAGAATATTAGTCAGCGCTCATATCTTGACTCTACAATTAAGGAACAATGGGTTTGTTCTTTATAGTGATGCTTCAAAGAAAGGACTTGGTTGAATCCTTATGAAAAATGATAGAGGTATTTCTTATGCATCACGGTAGCTAAAAATTCATGAAGAAAACTACCCCACTCATAATCTTGAGTTAGCAGCTATAATATTTTCTCTCAAAATATAGAGACACTATCTCTATGGTGAAAAATGTGATATTTATACTGATCACAAGAGTTTGAAGTATATTTTCTCACAAAAAGAACTCAACATGAGGTAAAGGTGATGGCTTGAACTACTCAAGGATTATTATTGCACAATATACTACAACTTAGGGAAAGAAAATATGGTGGAAGAGGCCTTCAGCAGAAAGGATCCTGGTGTTTTGAACAAGTTGAGAGTTGAAAGGGATCTTATATTCATAGATCTAATTAAAATGGATATGGGAATAATCATGGAAGGTGAAACATCAATAATTTTTCAAATGGATTCCAAACCATATACACTAGAAAGGATAAAAAGGTCCCACGAAGATGATGAGGTGTTTCAAAAGATAATTAATGCTTTGAATAATGGTAGATTGATCGACTTCATATATAAAGGTAGGATTTTTGAAATTTGGGAAGAGAATTTTTTTTCTAGATATACCTATTCTGAAAAATGAATTGTTAGATTATGATCATAGCTCCAATTTATCTATACACCCCGGTAGCACCAAGATGTATAGAGATTTGAAAGAACATTTTTTGTGGGACAACATGAAGAGAGAGATTGCTGATTTTGTGTCGAGGTGTATGGGTTTTCAAAAAGTAAAAGATGGAAGGAAACAACCTGGAGTAGTCATGCAAACTCTTCTCATACCTGATTGGAAATAGGATAATATTATTATTGACTTTTTCATGGGGCTACCAAAGACACCTAGAAGGAATGATGAAATATGGATCATTGTTGATCATCTTACCAAGTCAGCACATTTTCTTGCTATTAGAGAATATTTACCACTTGAACATTTAGAAAGACTATATATTAATGAATTTGTAAGACTTCATGGAGTACCCCTATCGATTGTTTCTGATCATGATCCCTTTTTTACATCAAGATTCTGGAAAGGTCTTGTAAAGGCCCTGGATACAGAGCTATGTTTGAGAACTGCCTACACCCCCCAAACTGATGGACAATCAAAACTAACTATTCAAACTATAAAAGACATGATGATATCTTGATCACCTGACTTTCAAGGTATGAGAGATCAATATTTACCTCTGGTAGAATTTTCCAACAACAATAGCTTACACTCAAGTATTAAGATGGAACCATATGAAGCATTATATAGAAAGAGATTTCATACACCAACTTTTTCGGACGATGTTGGTGAAAGAAAACTCATAGGCCCAGAACTTGTTTAGGAAACGATGGAAAATGTGAAGGTTATCCAAACCCACATCAAAGTATCACTAAGTAGATAGAAGAGATATGCCGATAACCGAATAAAGGATTTGGAATTTCATGTAGGAGATCATGCTTTCTTGAAGGTATTTCCTAGGAAGGGAGTTATACGTTTCAGTAAGAAGGGTGAATTGAGTCCAAGGTACATCGAACCTTTCAGTGTTCTAGAACGAATTGGGGTTGTAGCTTACCGTGTAGCAATGCCGCCAAGTCTCTCAAAAATTCACGATGTGTTCCATGTATCACTATTGAGAAAATACATTCCTAACCCAACGCATGTACTCACCTATGAGAAATTGAACTAGAACATGATCTGGCTTATTGTGAAGAGCCTGTCAAAATTCTTGATACCAGAGAACAGGTGCTGAGAAACCGGATGACTCGTCTGGTAAAAAGTTTTATGGAAAACCAAAAGATGGAAGAGGCAATATGGGAACCCAAGAAACATATGATGAAGAACCACCAGAATCTTTTTAGGTAGTAATATTCTAGAAATTTTGAGGAAGAAATTATTTTAAAGGGGGGAGAATTTAACACCCCAAGTTTCCATGGTATGTTTCTCTTTAAATAATAAAATAGCTTGTGTTGTACGCAACTTCGAGTTCCAACACACCACAACCAATCAAACTAGCCGTTATGAATAGTAATACCAACTTTTTGAAATTTTATAAATTTTATCTTTCAAAATTCACTTCATTTTAGGATTCGGAGTATCGAAATAGCTTAGAGTTAATTTTTGGTATTTTTCTGAAAACTTACAATTTTTGATAAATAGTGAAAAACACTGCGTTACTGCTTAAAACTGACTTTTTATTAAAATAATTATATATTTTATTTAGATATATTTTAGGTCAAAATAGATACATAATAAATATATAAGTTCAATTTAATTCATTGGATTCAATTTATAATATGTTTAGATATATAAAAATTTTATTGAACATTTTACTATCTTTTACCCACCTCCTATGAGCATTTGAAAATTTGTATAAAACATAATTTTATTGATTCTGTAAGTTGAATTTCAAAAATCCAAGAGTCACGGTTTACATTAGTTAGTAAAATGTGGTTCAATATGATGAAAATAATTTTTGGTGAATAGTAACTTTTGACTTTTATTTTCCACGATTAAAAGTAAATAGGGTAATTAAGGGTAAAATGATATTATAATTACCGTAACACATGTCCAAATTCTATTGGATAATTATAATTCAAAAAAAAATACCTTGGGGATAAAATATGATACCCTTTGGTCCACTTGGATTAGATTAGGACATTTATTGGTATTTTATTTGAAGAAGAGTTTAAAGAGTTAAAATCAAAGTTTAATAACTAAAACATTTTTAATATAGGGTAATACATAAGATAAATTCGACAATAAATATTCATTTTAAATATAAAAATATTTCCTACATAATGGAATTTTATTTATAATTTTTATACATTAAATAATTAAATTTATTTATGACACAATGATGATGCAGTAATTACCTTATTAATGAAATATTAAAATAATTGATATTATAAATATCCAAATAAATCTAATTTGATAATTTTAATGAATTACACTAATTTTATAGGTTAATATGACATGTTAGGGTTGATTAAATTAATTTTTTTCGAAGTAATAATGTTGTTATAAATTTAACAAAAAATATACCAAATAGTGTCAATATTGACATAAAAGAGTTTTTAAAACAAATATTATATTATTCATTGATATTATCTTCCAAAAAATATATGGTTTGGCCAAAGAGTTTAAATAATGTAATATATGTCATTAATGAACCACTTTCGGTTCTCTTGGAAGTTTATATTATGTTTATTAACCATATAATATAAAAATACAAAGAAACATGGTAAATGTCAAACAATTTAAATAAGAGTTAAATATAAAGGATAAGGTTAATATAGTGACCCAAACCTGTCTAAAACCTATTGGTTGAGTGTTTTTTGACCCATACCTCCATTATCCTTGAAATAAATCATTTTAGAGCCCATAGAAATAGAAATTGATTTTATTGTAAAATAATATTTCAATCTTTTCCTAAGGTTCCCCTCACCCCTCTTATAAAAGGGAACTTCCCCTTCTCTCAAATTCACACCTTCAAAGACATTTGTATTATCAAAAACCCTCCCAAATATCCTCTAAATGTCCAACCTTCATCTTATATGCATTTATTTTATTAAATCCAACCTAAAGTGCCTTTTTGATCAAATCAAAAAGAAAGAACCCGAAGAAGAGGTAAATATTTTATCACCTCTTTCAAGTTCTTTTCTTCTTCCACTTCCTCATTATTTGTTGTTTCCATTATAAAATAATAACTCTAGTATATTATATATAATTTTATGTTATTATAAATATTTTACAACCATATTAATTATTCTATCCATCCTTTGAATGGGAAAGTCGCGATATGTGCATACGTACGGATTACCGTCTCCACATCGCGGGGTAGTTTGTTATTCAAACACTTCATCATCTGGATGTGTATAATAATGAGTATAAATGATGTAAATAATAAATATAAAATGATAATTATTCTGTATATATGATATACCATCCAATTATATATTATTTTAATATCAAAATAATGATATTGTCGCTCGTGCGTACGTACAGATTACTATCTCCATGAACGCGATGAGATTCATTCCCCATCGTATCCATTCAAGAATAATTTTTATTTGATGATTAAAAATAATATTTAAAGACTTCATATCATTCTTAATATGAATAATATACATCCTAGAAATAACAAACATTACTTATATAACAAATCATATAAAGTAAAACGAATCATTTAACACCCGAAACGATGATACTACTGAAATATCATTAAAAAGAAATATCAGAAGATCATATATGATATCTTATTTATGCATATAGTTCTTGTATAACTTAATAACAAATATTTAACTATTATACATAAGGTTAACATTCCCTCGACCATGGAAAAGTAAATGGTAAGGGTTAATTTCACAATCTATTTATTATCTAAGGTTTTTTTTACATAAGTATCTACTAGGACCTCTTTATCATCAACATCCATGTTTTCTTTAAAAATTTATTTCAAAAAAAATTACTATTTACTAGATAATGGGTTAAAGTCATTTATACCCTTATTTGAACTTACATGTTTTGAAAGTAATCTTTCTGTCGTTTTCCAAAGAAGGTACTTTATGACATTTTCAACAAAATTAAGGTAAGAATGTTTTTTTCACCTAATATGACGGGTGTGGCTATTTTCTATCGTTATAACATTGTCGAAGATTCCATTACAAGATTATAATATTATTTTAAAAATAAATGTTTTATTTTATAATTATATGACTTTTAAATGATTTCAAAATAGAAGGAGATATTTCTCTAAAAATGTTTTGATTTCATCTATGTCAACATCCTTTGATGGATTTTAAGTTTATTTTATGTTGATTTATTATGATACAAAACATCCATATTGTATTTAAGGTTTTCTGATATGTTTTACTATGGATGTGTTATGTTTACACCATTCATGGTTTATGGATAATGTATTGATATTTTTTATGATAGTTTTAATACGAATGTTTTTTGTAATGTTTAAACATTTTCATATGAGGAATGCATTGGACTTAGTAAGTGACGGGTCGTTCCCTCTATATCTCCTCGATGCATCGGTAGGAGTCATGAGACATACTAGTGTCTTGGAACAAGGCCTTGAAAAAATCTTATTTTTAGTCTAGGCACACGGCCTTGACTATGTGGTTATGAAGTCTGTCATTATGCATTCCATCATTATGAAAGTGGTTATTGATATTGCATGTGATTATTTGACTAGTAGAATATCCATGTGAATATGTAAATGGAATTATTTGATTTTATCTTTTCCATATTATGCTGAATTTCAAGTTTAAAAGGATTTTATTTTAGTCTTATACACTGCCTTAAATGTTTATGCCTTTTTATGAAAGTTTATGCTATATTTTTATCCTTAGCGGGTATCTGATCTCACCCCTTTCTATGTTTTATTTTTCCACGGATGCAATGAATTATATTATGACTGACCTTCAGGGATTTTCCAAGGGATATTAGTGTGGCCTATGGAGACTATGTTGTTTATGTTTTTCATTTTATAATGTAATATAAAACTTATGAATGTATCTAGTATTTCTAAGGCTACTAAACTAATCAGTCTTTCAAGTATTGATCTTTTCTGATCATTCCTATGTTAAGTAACAATACACCGACTCTGGGTAACTAGGGTCGGGGCATTACACTTAGCCTATCCCTATAGGTCAACCATAAAACACTTATTCACATCCTGGGAAAAATAATACATAGAAAGGGGTGAGATCAGATGCTCAGTAAGGATAACAATATAGCGGGAACATTTATAAATAAGCATAAACATTTAAGGAAATTTATAAGACTGAAACAAAATCCTTTTAAACATAATCATCAGCATAATATGGAAAAAATAAAATAAAATAAATTCATTTACTTATTCACAAGGATATTCTACTAGTCGAATAATCACATGCAATATCAATACCCACTTTCCTAATGATGGAATGCATAATGCCAGAACTCATAACCACATAGTCTAGGTCTTGTGCCAGGACTACAAATAAGATTTTGTCAAGGCCTTGTGCCAAGAAACTAGTTTGTCTAATGATACCTATCGATTCATCGAGGAGCTATAGCGGACTCCACCCATCACTTACTAAGTCCAATGCATTCCTCATATGAAAGGGATTAAACATAACATAAATATTCGTATTAAAACAAGCATACGAAATGTCAATACATTATCCATAAACAATGAATGGTATTAAAAATACATCCACAGTCAAACATATCTCAAAAACTTCAATACAATATGGAAGATTTGTATCATAATAAATCAACTACTAACAAGTTTAAAATCCATAAAAGGACGTTTAAATAAATAAAAATGATTTGTAGAACTCTTTGAGATAAATATCCATTTTTCATGAAAACATTTAAAAGTAACACTTTTTAGAATGGAAGACATTTTGGAATCAAAGGTTCCCATACCACATTGAAACTTTTTAAAGGAATTAACATTTTAAAAACATTCAGGTCCATATAAATAAATCCTTAAAAACCATTTTGAATTCATGAACATTAATTAGAATGGTTTAGAAGAATAAATATTTAAACCATTTAAAATGATGATCTAGTAAAAGTTTCCCTTCAATAAAACCATCAAATATTCCTTTTGAATATATTTTTATGAAACACGGATGTGGATGATAAAGATGTCTCAGTAGATACTCACGTAAAAACAACCTCAGATAATGAAGACATTATTGAATTAACACATACCATGTACTTTTCCTTATTCGATGGTATGTTAACCACATGTATAGTAGTTAAAACATTGTAATTAAATTATACATGAACTATATAAATAAATATTATATCATATATGATCATTTAATATGGCTTTGTTAATAATATTTCACTAGTATCATCGTTTCGGGTGTTAACTGATTCGTTTTACTTTATATAATTGGTTACGTAAGCCATGAATGTTATGGATAGGATGTATTTTATTCATATACAAAATTATATTAATTTCTTAAACATTTTTTTTAATCATAAAATGAAAATTATTCTTGAATGATTACAATGGGGAATGAATCTCATCGCGTTCGTGGAGATGGTAATCTGTACATACGCACGAGCGACAATATCATTATATTGAAGGTAAAATCATATATAATTTGATGGTATATTATATATATAGAATCATTAACATGTTATATTTATTATTTTCATTAGTTACACTCATTATTATACCCATCAAAACAATGAAGTGTTTGAATGATGAACTACCCCACGACGTGGAGACAGTAAGCCGTACGTACGCACGTATGGTGACTTTTTCATTCATATGATGGATAGAATAATGAATATGGATGAAACATTCTTATAATAATATAAGAGTATATAAATATACTTGATTTATTATTTTATAATGGCAACATCAAAGAAATAGGATGTTGAAGAAGAAAAGAACTTGAAAGAGGTGATGAGATATTTACCTCTTCCTTGTGTTCTTCCTTTTGATTTGATCAAAATGGATCCTTAGGTTGGATTTATGACCAAAGAAAGGAATGTAGGATGAAATAAGGAAAGTTGGGAGGATATTTGGGTAGAGTTTGGCAGAGAAAAATGGCTTTGGAGGTGTGAAATTAAGAGAAAGAGAAGTAAACTTTTATAAGAGAGGTGAGGGTCACTTTTGGAAAATCTTGAAATATTATTTTATAATAAAATAATTTTCGGTTTCTAATGGCTCAAAAATGATTTATTTCGAGGATAATATGGGTATGGGATTAAAATATCTCAACCAATAAGTTTTAGACAGGTTTAGGTCACTATATTAACCTTATCGTTTAGATTTAACTCTTAGTTAAATAGTTTGACATTTACCATGTCTCTTTGTATTTTTATATTATATGGTTAATAAACATACAATAACAAGACAAGAGAACCCCAAGTGGTTAATTATTTATATATATAACATTATCTAAGTCCTTTGACCAGACCTTATTTTTTTAGGAATATTATATCCATTAATAATATAGTATTTGTTTTAAAACATCAACTATGTCAATTTTGACACTATTTAGTATTTGGTTTTTTTGAAAATCATAACAGCATGATTACTTCGAACAAAAATTATTTAATAAAACCTAAAATTTAATATTATCCTATATTATTAGTTTAATTCATCATAAGTCTCAATTTATGTTTATTTGGATATTTATAATATCCATTATTTTAATCATTCATTAATAATGTAATTGTTGCATCATCATTGTGTCATAAATAAATTTAAGTATTTAATGTCTAAAAATTATAAATAAAATACCATTATGTCGGAAATACTTTTATCTTTCTAATTAATATTTATATTAGAATTTATATTGTGTGTATCTCTTTATTAAAAAAATTTTAGTTATTAAACATGGAATAAAACTCTTTTAACTCTTCTTTAAATAAAATAATAATAAATGTCCTAATCTAATCCAAGTGGACCAAAGGGGATTATATTTTATTCCTAATGTTGTTTTTGGTCGAATTACACTTATCCAATAGAATTAAGACATGTGTTAGGGTAATTATGATATCATTTTTACCCTTAATTACCCTATTTTCTTTTAACCGTGGAAAATAAAAGTCAAAAGATACTATTCACCAAAAATTATTTTCATCTTATTGAACCACATTTTACTTACAGATATCAACCGTGTCACTCAGATTATTGAAATTAAACTCAAAGAAGCAGTAAAATTAGGTTTTATGAAAAATTTTAAATGCTCCTAGGAGGTGGTTAAAATACGGTAAAAAGTTCAATAAAATTATTATATATCTAAACTTATTAAAAATAAATCTAATGAATTAAATTGAACTTATATAGGTATTATGTATCTATTTTGACATAAAATAAACACAATTAAAATAAATAATTATTTAAATAAAATGTCGGTTTTAGCCAATAACGCAGCGTTTTCACTATTCATCAAAAATTGAATGTTTTTAGAAAAATACCAAAAATTCATCCTAACCTAATTTCAATATTCTGAATTCAAAACAGAAGTCCATTTTGAAAATTAAAATTTTAAAAAATTTAAAAATTTTGTATTGCTATTCATAACGGCTAGTTTGATTGGTTGTAGTGTGTTAGAATCTCGAAGTTGAGTACAATGCAAGCTATTGCATTATTCAAAGAGAAACGTACTGTGGAACTTGGGGTGTAAAATTCTCCATCTTTCTATAAGAAATATGAGGAAATTACTTATTGAAAAATAAGGTCTTGAACTCATCTCAATCCATGGAATCAATTTCATCGTCATTCGTTGTATTCTTGATAAGAGACCGCCATTTATTTTCTTCACCTTTTTAGGTCGGCTTGAGTATCTCAAAAAGGGGGGGTGAATTGAGTTACAAATAAAAATTTCTGTTAAAAAAGTTCATATAAAATCCATCAATTAAATTAAATAAGTCCCAATTGTTCAAAATAGTATATTAATAAATTTTTTAATATTTTAAAATATTCCAAATGATATTGATTAGTTCTTGGTTAAAATAACATTAGAAATAAATTTAGCTTTCAAAATCGATTTACTCAATCAAAATATTATAAAAAAATAATTAATATAAACTATAAATATATATGTTTTGTTTTTAGTTTAAAATAGATTCAATTTTAAATATGTTAAATAAAAAAATGAAATCACACTATAGAAAATTAGTACAAGATGTCCAGTCTCAATCTGAGACTTAATCCTCCCCACTTGTAAATCACCCTCTACAATGTAATTTATTAAAATAAAATTTTGATCCAAAACCTAGATCAAGTATTACAACCATATGAGAACTATCTCAACCACATAGGGACCCCTTCCATAGTATTCATGGGTGTACAAATAACAACAGGTCACAACTGGACCTCTACCAAAACACATGAGAAATAGGTGTAAAAGGTGTTTAGATGGTTATCTAAGTATCTTCCAGTTTGTAGGAAAAGAAAATGTTTGTGTAATAAATATAGTATAAACACACTGATCGTAATGTAAATATCGATGAATAAACATATAAATGAGTGTATAGAAATAATTGTGTTGCTCTATATGGTAATATTTGTAACCTGTAACTCTTGATAGTAGTTTGATATGTGGCTTGAGTTGAGGTTCTGGTATTTTCTATAGAATAGAGTGTCACAAACTCTTTTTTTCTCATTTTAGGATCTGAATGTTCATTAAGATACACTCTCAAAGTCATGTGTAAGAAAGATGCTGCATAAAATCTCTTTTAGTTTTGTCAATTAGGTTCAGATCAATTCATGTGTATAGCTCTGTTTATATCTCAGTTGTTTAGTAATTTGGATCATTATTCACAAGGAAGTCTATATACTATTTTTTTTAGTATCTTCAGCAATGAAATCCACATGAAAAGAAATCTGGATATTTTTCATCCTCGTACTCAGGGATGACACATTCTATAATGCATCCTTACTGAGTAATTAAAGAACACTTATAAAAATAATATTGAAAATTAGGATCAATAAACTATCCAATAGATATAATTATATCAAAATAAATTGAAAGAGTAGTGGTGAGCCATTAGAATAGTCAAAAAACTATTGGTGTCTTGAACTAACATTGAATCAAATTCTAGTGGTGAGTCTTGGGAATGGTGATAACTTCTAGCCATGAGTCTGGATCTAGTGGTATGTCAGGTTGGTGATGACTCTCCTCAGTGGTAGGTGACTAAAGGTGAGACATAGTCTGATGGTGTCTCATACATTTTCAAATATCTATATTTATGGGGAATCATCCTTGGTGTGTGGTATTGATCAGTGGTGATACTTCCTTGGAGGAGATACGTTCTTGATGGTGAGACTTCTATGGCAGTGATACATGCTTGGTGGTGAGAAATTGTTTGGCGGTGAGTCATCCTTAAGGGAGAGTCTTTTCTAGACTTAACTAGAATCCTTCCAATTTGTCTAGTAAAATTCAATGCATTCATACAACATAAATCTCATTAATATCATACTAAATATGATTTGGTGATCATTAAAACAATGAATTCAACAATCGTCCCCTTTTTTAGGATCACAAATCATGGCACATTATATACATGGTATTAAATATTAATCCTGACATTTTGTACAACATGGCATAAAATATAAATAAGATACAAAGAGTATTAATGGTATAAACAATGAAATTGTATCAAATGTATTAACAGAATAATCATTATCAAAGATTAAATAATACACTTTGGTATTAATGAAAATTAAACAGTATGGAATAAAAAGAAACTCAATAATAGTTTTCCCACTTTGAGTATTATCAAAAACAATAAGAAAAATAGAAAAGGCATAGAAATAATAGAATATGAATAATCTGAATGATTTCCATTTATAAAAATTTCATTGAAAGTACTAGAAAAACGTTAAACACAAATAGTTCCAAAAAAACATCAAAGACAGAAAGTCCAATCATCAATTATTTCCCTCAGGATGGGATGAAGGAACCATATGATGATTTACCTTATCCTTGTCTAGGTTAAAAACTGTAGCCACTAAGCCTGGGGTTTTTGAAGGAACGGCTTCATGAACACCAGTCCAAGCTGGAGTCTCTCAGATGATAACCAGTCATAGGTGTTGTACTTCTTCTCTATTATATAAGAAAAATGGATCAATTATAGTTGGAAATGTTGCAAGAGTATATCTGGTTACACCAGGCTTGAAGAACTCTAAAGCTGTAGCTAGGGGATTTAAATGTGTAGTAACAGGTATGGCCTCATGATCTACAAATTCACTTCCATGCACAAGATAAAATGATTTCATAATATTTATAAAATGTAATATTATGTTACCACCTATTTCTGTTTCATTGAAAAGGTATTTTTTCTTCCATAAAAAGATTTATCAATGGATTCCTAACCATCAAATAGTTGACTTTCTCCGTTAAGGCTTGGTAAACACAATGTATCCTTATATTTTCTACCCAGAACATAAAACAATCATCCAAATAATGCTTGGTAAAAATTATAGACATGTATTACATGATATATTTTGTAATATTCTCTTAATCAGACTTCATATCTGTGGAATAATCTCTAAAAAACATGAGTACATGATCACTATTATGTCTTATCTATCTCAATGTATCACGAGGTTGTTCTAGAACAACACTTGAAGTAATAGAAGTATGATATTCCCCTTAAAATAGATCAGATCCCATTAGAATCAAAAACAGGAGGAGTAGGAGGGGGAGGTATAGAGGAACTTTAAGCTACTAAAGTAAGGTTTTCCACCTTGTCCAACAGGGCATCCAAACTGGCTAAAAGGATTTCTGCATCTCTTCCATTGTATATTTTATGGATTCAAACTCATTTTCCAAACTTCTATTACAAATTTCTAATTCCTAAAAATTGTTCATCATTTTTCATTGAATGTGTTGTATTTCCAATTAAAATAAATATCTTGTATCCTTTTCCCTTAGTTTAGTAACTAAAGTAGGTTAGTTCTTTAACTTCACATCAATATGAGATAACATCTTCTCACTGAAGGCATGTAAGTCCCCCTTGGTGAATAAATCCACTTAAACTGTTGGGATGAGAGATGAAGTGGGTATTCTGTTAGAATCAAAACTCATCAACTAATTTTATTCATCAATATGATCAATCAATTATCCCTTGGGATATATTTCATCATGAATGGAATGTACAATATTTTTTGGTGTAATTCCATGAAACAAACCTCATTTTTTAGACATCAGATCTATATAACTATCAGAATTCTTACTAAGAATCTCAATAATATTACCTTTTTCATCTTTGTACACACACATAGCTAGTAAAATAATAGGTTAAATAGATCTATAAGCACCTGAACTCTGTGTAACAACAGTCTTCTCAATACTATAATTCTCTTCTTCAATATTATCATCTACTCTGTGATCAGCAATTGACATCTCAACCACATCAACAGACCTCATATTCTCATCCATATACTATTCACAAATAGTCTTTTCATTAATACTAGGATGACTCTCCAAACTAGGGGACAACTCCCCCTCAGAATATGCTTCTTATCATTCTCTATCAAATCTATCCATATCCTTGACTAAGCTTGGACTTTCCTCAGATTTAGATTCATATGTATGTGGATAAGCAATTACAAATGAAGGAATTTACACATCCTTCTTTTTAATTCAACCACTAGGACTATTAGGGTTAGACATTTCATCATCCTTATCATTATATCCATTAGAATCTCTATTTAGATATTCATTTCCATCACCATTTTTATCATCTTCACAATTTTCATCATAATATTTACAACTACTTTAAACTTTTTCCTCTCTAGAAACTATATTATATCGTTTTTCACTACCTTCCATTAATATTTTTTCTCTCTTATATAGAGACCTAGGTGGACTAGGTTCTTTGAAGGAAGTAGTAGGAGAGTCATGAGGTATATCTGGACCACATCCCTCATCAACAAGAAATTTTTTTCCTTAAATATAGACGCATCACCCTCTTCTTCCTCATCATAGTATTCCACTATTTTTTCTGGTTCCAAACCAAGTTCAACAAGATCTCTCAGTCTGGATGAGAGGTCTATAGAACTAAAATCATCATATAGATTTTCATTATCACCAACCCACTGCTGATTCAATGGGTTCTCACTAATTTTCATCCTTTTTCATATATTTCTTTTAATACAAAACCACTAAAATATTAAATAGATTATTCATCATTATAAACTAAAAATTTGGCCTTTTACATAGTATAAATCAAATTGGTATAGATTAAATAATTATAACTAGAATTTGGCATAAATATTTCCATGATCTAAAGAATAAGATATATGAAAACATTTATTTTCTATCCTTTTTTATAATACATAACAAGTCGATATCTTAGTACATTAAATTACAAAAGACACCCTTTCTTGGGCACAACATGTTTTAGATAAACATGAACAGTGACCTACATTATATATCTAACTCATAGGGAATTTTTCTCCTAAAACTTCTATCTCTTATTAACTATGAAATAGAATATTCATAAGTGAAATCATCACTATAAAGAAACAACTCTTTGTGTACTTCCTTTTCTAGAATGACTAATAGTTTTGAAAGCTTAGGATTCACTAGTTCTACTACAGTAAAACTTTTAAGCACCCCTTTTTATTTCTTAGTATGAAATTACTTATATAGAGATTATTCAAAATGATGCTTCACTCTTTCCAAGGAATTTTAATCAATTATATTAGTCAAATGTGAAAGGAATGTAGAAATGTCGGTATAAGAAATGATGCAACAGGTTTTGAGTGAAAAAGCGTGGTGATGGAGTGAACATTGGGATTATAAAATCATATAATTTATATCATTTTGGATTTATGGATTTGATAAAATGATCAACCATAAATCATTTGAATCAAAACATAATAAAAAAATAAACTACAATGAAATTAATACCAGTGGTTTAAAAACTAAGAAGTAAAAAAATTGACAAATGCATGAGAACACTAATGGTGATACATTAAATGGTGAGTAATAATAATGGTGAGAATTATTAATTTTGAGAAATATCAATGGTGAGACATTGAAAATGTAGATAAATTCAAAATGGTGATACATTAAATATGTTGAGAAATACTTAATGATGAGTCCCATAAAATTAAACTTAACTGAAATTGATTATGCCTAATTCGTGTTTCATTTAATTAATTCTCCTAGAATTCAATGTCTTAGTAAAAATATCATAAATCTGATGTTATGTACCAATATATTCCAAAGTGATATCACCCATTTTAAATGATCTATCAAAAAGTGAGGTCTTATATCAATATGTTTTATTAAAGAATATTAAACTGGATTATTAGATATATTTATATCATTGTTATTGTGAAAATTTATAGAGGCATGTCAAAATTGAAATCCATAGTTCAGTAATGTGTGTTTCATCCACAAAATTTGTGCACAATACTTACCTACCACTTTGAACTTTACTTGAGTAGTAGATATTGAAACATAATTTTGTTTCTTATTACACCAAAAAACAATAGACTTTCTTAAAAGTTGAAATGTTCCAAAATCAATTTTTATATCTAACTTACATCCACCAAAATAATCATTAGAATAACTAACTAAGTGAAAGGATTATCCTCTTTGGTAAAAAATCCTAAATTGGTAGTACTTTTGAGGTATTTGAAAATTATTTTTATAGATCCCAATTGTGACTTTTTTAGATTTTCATGAAATTGTGTGCACATATTTACATTTGATCATAATATCTGGTCAACTAGTAGTTAGGTACATAATAATTTCAATCATACCTCTATAACTGGTTTGATCCATTGATTTCCCAGCTTCATCAAGGTCCTATTTATAGGTATTGCTCATAATATTATCCCTACTCTTGGTTCTTTTCAATTTAAATCAATTTAAAATATCCTTAGTATATTAACTTTGTTTTTAAATAATTCCTTTTTTATTTTTAAGAATTTGAAAACCATGAAATAATTTATGTTCACCCATTAATCTCATTTCAAATTCATTTTGTATTATTTTTTAAAACTCATTACAAAAATAATTTCATTAAGATCTAAAAATAATATCATCCACATAAATTTGTACTACTAAAACCTCTTCTAAAATTCATTTTATAAAAAGAATATGATCATTTATAACTTTTGAAATAATAAAAAATATGATCCTATCATAGAAAGGACTAGGATGTTTTTTTAAATCACATATGTATTTTTTAATTTAAAAACATGATTTGGAAATAGGGATTTTGAAAACCATGGGTTATTCAGAAAAAACATTCTCAATTATATATCAATTTAAGAATTCACTCTTGACATACATTTCAAATAGTTTGAAATCAAGATGAACTGCATAAGAAAAAAATATTCTAATGGATTCTAGTGTATATACTGGTGTAAATGTATCTTTATTTTATATTCCTTATTCTTGACTATACAATTGTGTAACTAGTCAAACCTTGTTTCTTACTATAGTGAATGATTCATATATCTTGTTTCTAAACACCCATTTAGTTCCTATAGTCTTGGTTTCATCAGGTCTATCCATAAGTTCCCATTATTTATTTTTTTCAAATTTATTTAATTCTTCTTATGTAGTAATTATCTAGAATTCATCATTAATTGCTTCATTGATGTTCTTTGGTTTAATATGAGACAAGAAAGATTGATTTTCAAACTGATATCTAAGTGAATATCTACAATGTTTAACAGTATCTAGGTCTCCCACTATGGCATCTAAAGTATGGTACTTAAGTGTTCTAATAGCACTAGAAAAATAGGGTATGGTCACCTAAGAATTATCTAGAGGTTCAGGTTCAAGTTCTAGAAGTTATTCCAAACTAGCTGATTTTTATGATTGCTTCACAGCAGAATTAGTAGGTTTAGAATTTATTTTTAAATAATTTAAATCATCCTCAAGGTTTTTTAAATAGGTTTTGGACTCATGTGGACTTATCTCCGAAAATTTGATATGAACAGATTTTTCAACAACATTGGTCCTTTTATTAAAAACTCTTTAATATTAAATAGATGTGGAATAACCAAGAAAAAAAATACTTCATCACTTTTGTAAGAAACATTGGCCATATTATCCTTAGTGTTATGAAAAAACACTATGAAACCTAAAACTCTAAAATAATTTTCCTTAGTCTATCTACTATTGGAAATCTCATAAGAGGCCCTATATATGATAGTTCTAATTAAAACTCTTTCGATAATATAACAAAATGTGTTCATAAACTCTTCCTAAAATAATAAAACTATGTCATATTCATTTAACATAGTCTATGTTATCTCTTCAAGAGATCTATTCCTCCTGTATACAACTATATTCATCTGAGGGTTTCTATGAGCCAAGAAGTTATGACTATAGCCATTTTTTGAGAAAATGGATTCAAAATCATTAGTTTCAAACTCAAAACTATGGATGCTCCTTAATGTCATAATTCTAATTCCACATGAGTTTTTTAAATATTGGTTTGATAATTTGAAACTTATTTCTTTGGTTTAAAATAAATCTTTTGTTTTTCCCTTTCTGATAGGGATTACATACTTTATTGATTAGGAACTCTTATTTGGGTAGATACTTGACTAACCCTTTTCTAGTTAGCTTTATAAGGGAGTGAGTATTATAGTGACATAATCTCCAATGCCAAAAACCAAGATCATTTATGAAACTCACTCACGAAGAAATTTTTTTGGGTAATTAAAGAGTTAATATCCCTAGTATAAGCATTTTTATTTTTTAAAATATTTAAAAACTAAAGAATATTTATAATCAAAAACATTACAACAATTATTTTCAAATTTAACATGAAAACCACAAACACATAATTTTGATATTATAATTAAATTATACTTCAAACCATCAATAAAAAGAACATTAGAAATTAAAAAAGAGTTAGTCATACCAATTTAGAGAAGACGTATGATTTTCCCTTTAGCATTGTCACCAAAGGTGACATGACCACCATCAACCTATATTAGGCTCTTGAAACTTTATTAATATCCTATAATATTCCTTAAACATTATTTGTCTATGTACCATATACATTTATAGGAGGAATTCAAGTTTCATTCCTTCAAAACAAAATATATACAATGAAATTTTTTGGTACCGACATTTTCTTGGTTTCATATGTGTTAGTCATCAAGGCTTTAGAATCCAGCAATTGTTTAATAGTTCTCTTATAAACAAACTAAAATATTTTTTAACTAAACACTTTTTTTGGTCCTATATAAAAATAAATTGTAGTAGTGTTGTCAGATTTAGACATACGTAAAAAATTGATCTTTATTTTTAATCTTTTTCTAGGTTGGTATCATAAACCATTAACATATTTTGGAGCAATTTGTTTACTTATAATATTTGTAAGTGTTTCTTTACCATTGGTGAAATTTTCTAAATCTTTCATCAGTTTCTCTTTTGAATTCTTATGTTTGGTATTCTCCTTTAATGACTGAGCATTAATTTCTCTATCAATAGATAAATCTGATTTGGTATTAGAAGTTAAAGCATTATGTACCTTCAGAACATTATATTTATCCTTAAGTTCATTGAAAGTAACTTATAAAATTTTTAAATATTCAAATATATGATATTGAGACATATCATCATTATTATGTTCATTTTTTGATTTATCATAATTAATAATAGATGATAAAATATGTACCTTAGAGACATTATTCATGAAGAAAATGTTTTCTCAATAAGACTTGTGTTCAGGATTACAGTCAAAGTCATTGGAGTTGTCCTCATAAGAACACCATGTTTCATTCATTGATTTCTTGTATTTCCTATCCTTTTCCTCATATTTCTTTTTTTTAATTTTTATTTTGGATAGTCTATATTCACATGTACATTGTGATTTCACTCATACCAGGTTATCTAATTTGTATTATCGACCCTTTTCCAATATTTATTTTAAGTTCCCTTACTACGATATTTTTCCTCATTACTATACTTTCTGAAAATTGTATTCTTCCTATAATTTTTTATAAATCATCTGGATAGATGGGCCTTTTCGTCATCACCATCTAGTGGTGACTCACTATCATATAAACATTGATCTTGTATCTAGTAATTTTCTTTTTCTCTTTTTTTGGAATCAGTAGACTTTAAATTTTCTAAATTTATTTATAGATCATCTTCTTCTTCTCTATATTCCTTCATATCTTCTTCACACATAATTTACTTACCAATTAATTCTTAAACCTATTGTTTTATGATATCTCATCATTATATGATTGACACTGATTTCCCTCTCCATCTTTCAAGAATACATCTGAGTAATCTTTTGGTCTGATCCTTATCAGACACTATATTTATAAGGGAACATAGGGTGTTTAAATTTTTTTTCAACTTGAGATACATTTAATAAATTAATTAATATTTATTAATCATAAAATTTTCATACTTAATAGTACATTAATTCAATATTTTCTCTTTGGTATTGTTTTTTCCTTCATGAGAAACAACTAATCTGTCTCAAATTATAAATGTAGTTTTACTTGTAGAATTTATATTAAATTCATTCCCTCCTAAGGCACAATAAGGGGAGTTCAAAGAGTTGAAATTATTATTATAGGCCATCATTCTTGCATCATACCAAGTACTTCTCTAAATATTAGGTAAATTAAAGATATCCTCAATAGCATACCAAATCTCAAAACACGTACTTTTTATATAAATTTTAATGTTGATCTTCCATTAAGAATATTTATTTCCATTGAAAAAAGGAGGTCTGTTAGTAGAAGAACATTTTTCACTATTATCTATTTAGATAATTAAATGTTGAACTAATATAAATTTATTATCTTTAAAGCATAACTATAATCACAATAGAAAAGTTTTGAAAACTTTGATACCATATCTGTACCTTTGATAACAAGTGTTACTCGGATTGAGTATCTCAATAGGGGGATGAATTTAGTACCTGATAAAAATTTCTATTAAAACAAGTTTAAATAAAACCCACCAATTAATGTAAATATGACCAATTTTATCCAAATATTAGATCAATACATCTTTTAATATTTTAAAATATTTCATAAAATATTTATTTGTTCATAGTTAAATTAATTTTTGAAACAACATTTACTTTTTAAATTGATTTACTAAATAAAAACATTATATAAGCACTAATTAAGATAAAATATCAAAGTAAATATTTTGTTGAAATTTCATAACTGATTCAGTTTTAAGGTTTATAAATAAAACAAATAAAACATATAGTAGAAAATGAATACAAGAGGTTTGGTCTCAAGCTAAGACTTATTCCTCTTCACTTGTAAATCATCCACTACTAAGTAGTTTATATAAATAAACTTTTGATCCACAACCTGGATGTGACTTTACAATAGTATGACAACTGCCTAGGCTACACAGGGACATCTTCTATAGTTTTTGTGGGAGTAAAAATTACAATAGGTCATAACTGGACCTCTATCGCACCACATGATAAAAAGTTTTAAAATGTGTTTAGAATATATATAAGTATCTTTCATTTTAAATTAGAAGATAGTTTGAATTTTATAATCAAAGTATACAAACACATCTCGTGATGTTACAATAGATGAAATAATAGAGTGGATAAGAGTATAGAAATAAAATTTTCACCCTGTATGATAAGATATAATGTTCATGATTCCTGAATGTAATTTGAGATAAGTCTTGAGTAGTGGTGATGTGATATTCTTTAGAACAGAGTGTCAAAAAATATTATGTTCTGACTATAGGATCTAAATGTTCATTAAGCTCCACTCCCATAGGTGTGTGTAAGTGATATAGAACCTACAAGCTCTTCTTATTCGTGAATTTAAGTTCAACTCACTTCACAAATACATCTATGTGGATATATATATATTTTTCAAAACGTCACATAAGTATGCATGAGGGAGTGTTGTTACTCTTTCATCATTAGCAGCATCATAGAAATTCATTTGATATTAAATTCAGTTATCATGTACACTCATACTCAGGGCTGAAAATTACTTTAATACATCCTTTTATAGAAATAGAAGAACAATCCTTAATATAATTTTGAGCATTGAATTTCATAAACTATATAATATATTTAATTAACTAAAAATAAATTCAAACAATAGTGGTGACTCTATAGAATAGTGACAATAACTGGTGGTGTCTTGAACTAGTTGTGTCTCAAATTTTGGTGGTGATTTTTGTAATAGTGAGAACTTGTGGTGGCGATTCAGGCTCTAGTGGTATGTCATGATAACAGTGACTCTTATAGGCAGTAGGTGACCGACTGTGAAACATAATATGATAGTGTCTAATTCTTTGTAAAACATCTATCTCAGTAGAGACTCATATTTTTTGGTGAGACATTTTTAGGAAGTGAAACTTCCCAGGTGGTGAGAATTTCTTGGTGGTGAGACTTCATTGGTGGTGAGACATTCTTAGCAGTGAGGGTTTTCTTGAAACTAAGTCATCCATAATGGTGAGTCGTTTCCAAACATAAATAAAACATTACCAATTTTTTTTATAAAATTAAATGCTATCATAAAACATAAATCTCATTAATATCATACTAAATAAGATTTGGTGATCATAAAAAAAGGAGTTCAAAAAATTTCTAAATGGTAAACATTCAAATTTACTTTTTCATTCTCTAAACACTAGAGAACAGAAAATATTTTTTCAATGGTTCTGATCCATTGTTTAGAATATAGTATATCATAAGTCCCACTGCAATAAGGTACAATTTTCCTCATAAAGGACACAATGGAATGGTGTTCCCTCCTTTATTCATTTATAAGTAAATCATGATTCATATCTGGAGAATGTTTTTTAAACATAACAATGAGATTTTTCATTCTAGATCACAAAATATTTGGTTGATAAAGAGGAAATTCATTTCATTTTCTATCACATTCAGTATTAACACAGTTCCTTCATCTTCCATCTATTTAATAATACAAAAAAACATAGCTTAGGATATAACAATCATGATGGGGAAGTATATAATCATGAAGGATCACTTATAAGATGCAAAAATCATAACACTTTATTTTCAATATATGACCCCTTGGGATAAATCTAGTAAATTCATAATAATTATAAATTTAAATCCTCCATTATGGTATGTAAATAGTTTTTGAATTTCAGAAGCATACCCCCCATGAGTGTCAAACTAGGTGTGAATCAAGACCCATTTTCACATACTAGGTGATAATAGAGTCCTGATTAATGTTACCTTTTTAGATTTATTACCCCTAGGTACCTCTCTTCCAAAGTTACATCGACTTTTAGTATGCATACAGAGATTTAATTTATTAAAAACCCCTCACTCCATCATTTATAAAAATTCCATGACATTTTTCTATACATTGGAGTATCCTCGGACTTATCATTTTGACATGTCTTTAGGTTCCTCTCTAAGGTTTTCTCTTACTAGTTTCCAATGGTAAACCAAACCTATCATCGGATTGACACTATAGTGATCTAGAATTATTATAAATTGGTATTACATCGTTTTTTATGAATATTCATTGCATTTCACAAACACACCAGAGAACCATAATGGTTCAGTGATTTTGGAAACTTAAAAGCATAAAGAACTATTACATAAGTAAATAACATCATCCTCCACTATTAACTTCATAACTAAAAACCTTATTATAAATATCATATGTAATAAATTTCTCCATAGCTTGGGTAAAGGAAAAATAATAAAGGGTGATCTTAGATGCTCAGTAATAGTAAACAAGGGAGATATGAAATCATAACATGAACATAAGGGTATGAGAAAATGAGCATAACAATTAAGAACCATACACTTCATATCAAAAATCACAATATTGAGTCATGTAATAAATATTTCAAGTTAATTAGACATGAATCATAAGGTAATTAAATAACATGAGCTATGAGAGCATAACATTGGCATAATACATAGATTTTAAACATACACAAAATCATAAAAAATAAATTCAATATTAATCAAGGATCATTTAAAAAAATAATTTTTGAATGGGATAACTCCCCAAACCATCATAGTATTTATGTTTCACTACTAACACCATCATATTAGAAAAATTCCCTTACTGATCCAGATTAACTCCTCATTCGAGTCCTGTCTATCTTATGAGGTATAAATATTTACCCAATTCATTGGAAGGATTTATAGGTCCCACCAGTCCCATAATGAAAACCATATCTATTTTTTCACATGATTATAAAACATTCATCATATCATAACCTATGAATGAAACGGGTTTCATAACAATTTCATCATACCATAACCTGTATAACAGAAATAGGTTTTATAATCATTTCACCATCAAATCATAACCCATGGAAAAATAAACAAATATCCTAATAATTTTGTCAATGTATAACCAATTGAATAGAAATGTATTTTATAATCATCATGCCATCATGAACATAAAATAGTCAAATAAAGAATAATAATGGTATCCTTGTATCATATCCCTAGTATGGAATATTTAACATGAGTATATGTTATCTTAAATAAAAAATGATTTTGATTGATCATTTAAAACATTTCTTGACAAATATATAATTTCCACTATGAAAAAAATCTTTTAAAATAAAAAACTTTTAAAATATTTTCCTTTGAAAATATAGATGAAAAATTGTAAAGGAATCTTCAAATAAAATAATGATCATGATGATTGGAAGTTTCATTCATTTTGTACATGTTAAAACAATGATTCCTTTCACAAATTCGGTAAAATACAAATAGGAAATATTTAGAAAACGACATCAAGATTTCCTTTAAAAACTATAAAAAATAAAAAAAATGGGTAAAAATATCTTTTCAAAATCATTATATAAAAATAAAACATTTTAAAAACATTTTTAGAAAAAAAAATTTGGATGAAAACTTATTTTTTATCAAAGAGTGAAATAAATTTGATTTTTTATAAAAACATTTTTTCAATTATTTTAATTAACATAGAGTGAAAAAATTGGTACTATTAATTGAAAATATAATGAATAACCATAGGATAATATAATTTATGAGTTTATTGAGATATGTATTATAATATTTAATCATAAAAAACATTATCATAAATAGAACTTCCTTAACTTGCTTCAGAAGCTCAGATACATTTCCACCCATGCCTACCACGAAGCGAATATGGTGGTTGATGGTCTCGCTAACAAAGGAATCAACCAGGCCATTATGTGGACCGATGAGTTGTTAGTTGAAATTATCTATTTTTATGAAAAGGATTGAAATAAAATTTCCTCTTTCAGAATCTTGTAATATCCTTGCTTGATTTTAGTAAATTTTGTCTTGGTCGTTGACCAGGACATTGCCTTTTAAAAATAATGAACAACCCAATTAAACGATGATATTGTTACATAAAATCATTACTACTTTCAAAACATTGAGTCATTATCCCCATGAAGGAATACCGTAAAATGGAAATTACAATATCATGAGTGCAAAAAAAAAATTATATTACATGTAAAAGTGGATTATATACACCTCGTGAATGAATATAGGTTCATTAAACAACATACATCTCAATGAAAGAAAATTGAGAGAAGAATAACAAACTCATTAGATATATTTTTAACCATATGTCCCATGAAAGAGAGATCCTTAAATATATTCTTAAATATAATAATATTAATTATACACATCACAATATACATTCATGGTAAGAATATACACCACATAAAATAAATATGTGGTGAATATGTTATGAGTCTCACAAAAAAAGTGAGACGGAAATCCCATACCTTAAGTCTTTACTTCTGTCATACATATTCAAACATCTTGTATAATAAATATAATTTTATTATAGATATATTTAAAAAAAATATTTATATATATCATACCATAAAATATTTTATAATGAACATTTATTACTATTTTATTAGTAGTTCGATGTTAATGTAATGTTTTGGGTAATAACCACTTTTTTTCATATGTGTTTTGATTATTTATTTTTTCTCCTATTAATTTGATCATGGTTCATTAATATCCATATTTTAACCATTATATAAATATCATATATATTCATTATATATTTATTTATATTTATCTATAAATTATAAAGATAGAAACAGAAATACACCATTCATGGAGACGGTAGGTCGTACATACACCTGAACGTTGTTTCCACTTCCTTGACATATTGAGTAAAAAATAAATAAATGATATGTTATCATTATAGAATAATTTTTATGCCAAATATAGCACATATCTTCATCAAAATCTTCTTCGTTGCCTTTCATGTAATGTTTGAATGAATCACATTGTTTTGCGAGGTAGTATTCTGTCGTACACACGAGCGACATTAGTATATTCCCAAAAAATAGAAATCATGAAGGTAAGTGAGATATAATTATTATAGAAGCATAATAATATAATAAATATAATATATAAAAACATTATTTCCAAACTTTATAGGTGGTAATGGAAAAATAAATGACATCAGTTCGTAAGGCTATAATCCTCCGTACACATGAATATTGACTTTGTATCCCAGTTGTTGGAAGTAGAGACCGTTATAGGTCAAGAAATTATCATAACAACATATCAATATATAAATGATACTTATTTTATTATATCTTAATTTTATAATAATAATTTAATTAGTCAGAGGAATAAATAATACAAAAAATCTTATTTATGAACATTTCCACTTCTTTGGGAATCCTTGTTAGGTTTGCAAAAAAATACTTCCTAGGATTGATATATATCAAAACTAAGAATTTTAAGATGATAAGAGAGAATTTGAGAAGTTATCTTGGAAATTTTTGTCTGAACCAAAATGTTTTCACGTTGTTAATAAGATATGATATGGGTGGCCTTTTAGAAGTGGGGGAGGGGACACACTCGATATTTTTAAAATTGATTCAGTGTGCCCATGTTTTTCACATGCCATAAGGGTCCAAAATCGGTCATTATATAACCAGAGATTTTTAAAGTTCTATGTTTATGCATAAAAGAGTTTTATACATGACTATAGTTTATTTTAACACTTATCATTTTAGTTTACCCCCCCCCCCAGATAAACCCATTTTTACCTTAATAGTGGTAATTAATTTTTATTTTTTACACTATTCATTGTGGTCAAAAATTAATTTTACCTTATTATATAATGAAAATTATTCTGATTCAAAAAATTTAAAACATTTTCCCAAATTCAATTAATATAAGTGGGAAATTTTAATTTAAAATTAATCATGCATACATGATGAGAAAACTGGTTTTAAGTAAAAAATGTTCAAAAGTTTAAAAAGTTTTTATTTCAAAATTCAGTAAGAAATTGTTACAAATGGACTAAATTGGATTAATGGATGTATATTAGAAATTATTTTACTTTAAACCAAATTTTATATATGATTTAAGTTTATAATTAAATTAAAAAAAGAAATTTTCAATTAAAATTTAGTATATTTCACTATTAATCAAAAATTGAAAATTCATAGAAAAATACCAAAAATTAAAAATAAGGTATTTTTGAAATAATGATTTCAAAAATTAATTTTATTTCATCAAATTATTTTTCTAATAATTTGTAATATTAATTTTATAAATTTTAACAAAAAAATAAACAAAAACATTTTTTGAGAAAATAGTATATTCAAAACATATAAGGACATTACTGAAAATTATGTTATTTTCTATAAATATGTTTAATTTATGTAAAAAAATTATAATTAACATTTAAAAAATTTGTTATTATTATTCAGGTCACTAATTTTGTCAACTAGTTGATAATGGCCATGTTTAAATAAATATATTAGGGTTTTAATAAAAATCAATGTCATGTGTAACACAATTTAACCAAGTGTTGCGTGTATGGTAGGCTTAACATGTTGTTTCATGTTACACAATATTTACTTGGTGTTTTGTGTAGAACAATCTATCAAATAATGTTAATTTATTTGAAAACACAATTTCATAAAAACTCGCGGTGTTATATATATATCCCCTTTGACATGTAATATCATGATTCATTAATAATTAGGGGTATTTTAGGATTCAATTTAAATTATTTCATCCATGGGGATTTTTCATTATGTTTACAAGGTGTTAATGAATTTCATAACTCAATTTATTTATATTGGGTAATATGACTTCTTCTTCCAGTGATGATATTCTAAGATTATGTGTATAGTGTATTTTGATTATCTTATGTATTATTTCTACTTGTTCTGTGTTGATTTATGTTTGATACACATAATCAATTCAATTACTAGTTCTCACTTCAATTTTGTGAACATTGTAAGGGATTTCATCTCTATTTCTATTTCATTGAGACAATATTCTTAATATCCACCTATTCACTTTTTTGTGGTTCACATACATCACATTTGATGTATTTAACAAGAGTGTCTATTTATTCATCATGGTTAATATTTCAATTCATGTATATCTATATTATTTGTATCATTGATATAAATATTTCCTAAACTGTACATAATTATTTTATACAATGATTACAATGAAATTTATTTGATTAAATAAGGAAATATAGATAAATCCATGTTATTTTCTCAATGTGGATATTTGTTGATAAGGAATATTATTAATAAATTAAATATATTATTTTATATATGGTAAATTATTTTCACATATAGTTATGGGTGGGGAATCATTATAGATACCCCCTCAATGCATTGAGAGGCCTCATGAGACAAATCAATTGGCCAAATTAGAGGGGTTTTACACCATTTTTTTAAATTGTCTTGAAGAAGGTCTTGAAAGTATATGTTTTCATGCTGCCTTAGATCATGTTGTAAAATAATTATAAATTTAGTTCTTTGATAATTTAGTTGTTTTTATTATCCATTAGATTTTCACCGTGATATTTTATTTGGATTCATTTTATTCTTAGTTGATTGATTATATATAATTTTTTAGTTATTTCCCTTTCCATATTGATTATTCCTTATCCAATTATGATATTCAAGTTATTCATTTAATGGAATGTAAATTTAGTAATGTACCATTCCATATTGATTATTATTTATTGATTCATGAATGTCTCCACTATATGTTACCCTTTAAAAGAATTTTAGATTTCCATTATTATTTTTCCTTCCCATCGTATATGAAGTTAAATCCTTTGAATGAGTGTCAAGGATGATGAGAATTTTCATTTAATAACGTTTATTTTATATTCAAAATGTAAAATTGGTATCATGTATGTATCTAGTTCCCAAACACAACTAAATGGGTTGGTTCTTCTAGAATTGACCCCTTGTATCAATAAAATTGTAATAATGTAGGCACCAGCTCCGGGTTACTAGATTCAGGGTCGTTTTCAAGTTACAAGACCTAATCTCATTTCATAAAATCCATTGATACATGTTATGTCCCCTCAAAAATTTATCTACTCGCTATGGTGTCCATTAAATCCCTCTTTTCTAGCCTATCACTTTGATACTAAAATCATGTCCTTATAGAGAAATATAAAAAACATGAATCATCATGCATTAACATACATCAATACAAGTCCATATAAAATTAGAAATGGGAGGCATAATAAAAAACAAAACTTTGTAAAAACAAGTTGTGTCCCTCACGAGGTAAAACAGGCCAAAATCATGTTAATGAAACACTTATCGGTCTATTTAAAAGCCAAATGAAAATCCAAATGTTAAACCATTTTAAAAAGGAATTACCTTCCATTTTTCTCATGTAAACACCTTGGCATGATATTGTTCATTAATTCTTTAAAACCCTATTTCCATATTTAAATCCCATTTCACAAATATACATTTCCCATTAAATCCCATTTCTATGGAATAATTATTTTTAAATTAACATTATAAAAATGAAATCATTTTCTCTTTGAAACCCAATGCACACCAACCAACACACTATAGTGGGGGCCACCAGAACTCATTCGATTAGGGTGCCACCATCAAACCATTTAGTAAGCTATATGATCTATGCTGACTATTAGGTCTGCATGATCCCATCTCAACCTTATGTAAAAATTGCATTGATCATGAAATATATAGACATATATAATAATTTTTAGAAAATAACTAAGAGACTCGGTAATGTAAATTCTACCCACCTAAAACAAGGAGTTACCATCATATTAAACAAATCCTGGTCATCAAATCCCAAGGTCCCCCAATTCAAAATAACATCTCTCTAACCATAACACCATATTTAATTACTTATAATACTTTATAATTAATTATCCAATACAATTCAGTGAATTTTACAAATTATATTAAATTTTAGTTTTTAAAATAAAAATATGTAAATCCTAAAACCTCACATAGTGATCTTATCACACCGAATAGTGACCATCGTCACATATAATGTCCACGAAATGCTCTAAACATTATGATAGAAAAAATAAATGACAAGAAACTCTAATTCAATAATACTTTTAAATTAATTAAAGCAAAAACTCTAAATTAATTGGATTCACAACTTACATAAAGGTAAATAATGTTTGATTGCTTAATTACATCCTCTCTAAAACCCCTCTACAATCCATATATGACACCCACAATATGTGTGGTAGTTTTCATCATTCTATAATAAAACTTTTCACAAAACCCAGATCTAAGGAGCCTAAAATCAAAGGAAAATGTAGGGAAAGAGGAATATGGATAGCATAGGAAGAATCATACCTTTAATTTCCCAAAGATACATATAAGAACACCCAAAATTGAAGGTGTTGAAGGGGAATATAGAGAAGTACTATCTTAAGTTGGTCACTTGCAACTAAGGAAGACAAAAGGGCCCCAAACCCTTTATAACCAAATACGGGAAAATGTAAACCCCCTAAAAATGTTTACCCCAGTTAACCAAAATGGAATTCACATCATCAGACACCATGTCATGGTGTATGATCTTGTAGCCACCAAGGGGCCCCACAATTCATGAAACCATGTCCATGATCCTCCCTTCTCATCATGGTGTACATGGATCTCCCCGTTAGAACACACCATGTTATAAAATGTGGTGCAGATTCCTTGGATATATATTCCTTCCCCAGATAAAATAAATAGAAAAATTCCCAAGGGCATGCACCCCTTGGTTGATTCCCACTTATTTCACCCCTCTATTTCACATTCATAAAAACTCCCAACCATGGAAATTTTTCTTGTCCATTTCCATTATTTACTCACCTGAGGTACCATACCTATCCTAGTCCCCATACCCTCTACACGGGTGTTTCCACCCTCCACCAAGGGATATACCATGGAATATTCTACTATATGTAGGTGTACATGATACAAGTCCACTTCTCATCACTCTGAAGCCCACTCATACACCTCAAATAATCTACAGGCCTGTGACCACATCAAATAACACCTCCTCAAGATGTTCAATCTCTTATAATCCCAATCTAATCCCTATAAATATATACAATCATACCATAAAAAATTTATA
The DNA here is from genome assembly GCA_963277665.1 of Viscum album. Taxonomy (NCBI): domain Eukaryota; kingdom Viridiplantae; phylum Streptophyta; class Magnoliopsida; order Santalales; family Viscaceae; genus Viscum; species Viscum album. The sequence goes on along the minus strand of OY728137.1, from coordinate 1,236,441,100 downwards.
TTTCCCCCACAATTCATAACATGAAATGTTTCTGGATTTTACGACAAGTATTCAAATCCCCAAATATATTGACAATCGTAATTTTAATGACTGATTAGTGAGAAAAATTCCATATCCCTGACTTGATATGCGTAATTACATGATCCTTATTAATCTCTTATTATTAGTTATATGAATCTAGAAAATTCTTGTAGGAATCCTTATTAATTCATTTACAAGTAAAATATGTTAACATACCTTTATAATTATTATTTCTATAATGAAAAACCTTATAAGATAGGATTCATTATGAAATTATGATAAGTATTTCTAAGTTGTTTATTCTTGAACATAATTCCACGTCTTTCATATTCTCTTTAATTATTTGATGGAATGCATAGTAATTTAATGTTATGGCTACATATTAGATTTTTATATCCCCTTATTACCCTATTAATTCTTATAATAAAACTAACATAGGTTACTGGGTTCTCCTTATACATTATATTTGTAGTCTTGGCCCAAGGTCTCCATGGTGGGTTTATGTTGTCCAAAATTATGCCTTCCCATAATTTCTATCATTATGATATAATCTAATTTTATTCATGAGATTATTTATTACCTTTTAATTTAATGGATTATGTTGTTCTTATGTATTTAGTGTTATAAAATTATTTATCATATTACATGTTATGTAACTATTCCATGATAGCCTTTATTGTACACAATCCTTTTCTAAGATTATGAGAACTCACTTTCCTTATGGTTCCCATTTTGCCTAGTAATGAAGATGAATAATATGTATGATCATCCCTATATGTAACATTAATGAATATTTTTTTTACTAAAATGATGTAACATTTTAGGTTGTAATGAAATGTTAATGTATATTGTATTTTTATCACTTCAAAACCATTAAAATTATAATTGAATATAATTTAATATGTTTACCATGTAATAAATTACCTACAACATATTTTTCACCAAGGAAAATATAATTACCCCTAATGTGACATTTTTGGATGATTTATAAGGATTTCATAGTTGTATTTAGAATTGAGATTTCATAGTAATTAAGGATAAAGATTGTGTGTGGTTTATAGATTAATGGATAGTTCATTTGATTTTATAGGTCGTCATTTTTTTCATTGGGAAATGATGAAATATTCCATGATGGAGGCCTCTTGAATTAGTACAGGAAAGTTGTTGAGAATGTTTTTTCTTGGGTTAGTAGTTAGATTAACAATTCTTAAGGAATTGGGTCATTACTATTATTATATTGGATAATAATGATATTGTTGGAAAATATTTAGGAAGAAATATTTATGTGGTTATTAGTCATGTGATCTATGTGAGTCTATGATCCTGAAGCTAAGTCATTGTTCCTATAGATGATAGCCTAGGACAGGATTTGGTGGTGAGTTAAGTGATAAATTGGGTTATAATTTATTTTTACCACTATTTTTCTAGATGGTATATTATATGGTGGAGAATCATATAATATGAATTTATTTTGAGATAGGATGTGTGGGTAGATTATTCCTATGGTTAAAATAACATACATGAGTTGTTTGATCATGTGTTGGGATTAAAAAATAGATTTCCAATGATATGTAGAAATTGGAGGGTGTATAGTAATTTGTATAAGATATTTACCATCCATGCAACGAAATATTCATTAGAGGGCCTAAGATATTATCATAGTATCATGGTGATGTGATATATAATACAATATTTCTATTTGGATGGTGTGGTGGTATCATTTTTAGGTCCTATTATGAGATTTCTTGGATAGTCAATAGGGGGTGAATTGACCTTTTAAAATAAATTCTATGAATTATTTTCAAGGTTAAATATTAATATAATGTTCATAAAAATGAAATAAACATGGGGATTTTTATAGTATATTTTATCTAAATGATCCTTCTCTAATCTTCACTCCTCTCAAATATAGAGATAAATGACATCCACTATAATGAAATCTCTTGCTTTTTATGTGGAGTCAAAACCCATACAATGCCATTGTATACCCTAGATACATAAACCAAATATGAATTTTTCCCATCTAGAGTCATATCCTAACAACCATCCATTTGATGTTGGGGAATAAACCAAATATTCTTTTCACCATACCAAGGCACAACCATCCCCTACCTCTTACTGGCTTGGCACAACTCACACATAACTTTTAAAAGGGGCAGTATAACCCAAAATTCATAACATATAAGGGTAGTATATATCAATAAAATTAGGAAAATAGAAAATTATTTCATCATGTAATAATACATAAACTAGATGAGATTGTGAATATTTAGTTTCAATGAAGAAATATATCTCCATTTGAATAATTCAAATGTATGAAGTCCACATGAGAGAGTTCTTGTGATTGATCACAAAAGTTGTATCACCTAATAAAACGTGAAAGTGTCCTCTAACTCTGTTATCTTTGTTTCATTCTCTAAAAAAATTACCTTAATAATTATTTATGCCCATATTATTTAAAATTTAAATGATATTTCATTTCATCTTTACTGAAGCAGGATTTTCATGTAACTTTAACGAACTACTTTAGATTTGTTCAGTGTATAATTCTCATAAACACTACACATGATATAAATTTATAATTCACATGAAAAACATTCTCATGTGTGTTCAATTCGATAATATTTAAAACTAAAATATGTTGTTAAGTGGAATTCATTAAAATAATTAATATAACACTAAATATTCATCATAAAAAATGTTAATGTTATTTTGATTACACACAAAAATCATATGAGGAAAGTTTTTCAAATTATAAATAGTTTTAGTTTGAAATGTGACATTTTCCAGGAAAATAATATATGAAATTAACCAATGTTTTTGTAATTTTAGAACTACATAAAAATATTCTAAACAAAATCCCATAGAATAAAAATAATTAAAAATTAATTAGGAAATAATTATACAAAAAATAGTTAATAAAAACATGCAACAAATTGAAATATATATATGTATGAAAAATATGAAAAATAGTTCATCGCAGAATAACCTTCCTTTTAGGCATGATCTATTACTTAGTGTAAGTCAGAAATTGTGGTCGTTTAGACCTCATCATAGGTTACTTCCTTTGGTAGATTTATTTTAAGATGTAGTTGATTGACTTGATCTTGCATTTGATCCATTTCACTTACATTTGGTCCCTTATATTTGTTACTTTCCCCATGTAGTCAAACAATGTTTTTGGGAAAATTTTAGTCACAACTGATTGATTAGTATATTCAGTTGAAATTAAATGTGTGGTTGATTCAATAATTAGTTAAAATCTCTTTTTTTGAATGGTTGATAAACATGTAGTTGATCAAATTATTCTTTGATTGAGGACATTTTTTTTGATATGTGGTTAGTTATTTCTTTATGCAATCAACGCATTTTACATGTTGTCAACATATTTACTACTTTTCAATTGATTATTATACATACCCCTAGTTTATAGTACATCCATAGTAGATCCACTAATTAAGAAGATTTTATAAGATATAGTCACAATGGACTTCATAGTTTATGTTATATTATCATTTATAATGATTAATTTTTTTTCAAAATATAGTTATTAAAATTCATAATAAACACAAATTTCAAAATAATTAACAATAATAGTAATATTAATAGTAGTATCTATTTTAAAATAAATGTAAGAAAAAAACAATTTTCTTCACACCGGTTAGAGGAAAAAATGATTAAATTTGTAATTATTAAAACATTATAAACAAATTTTATTAAGGAGGTACTTAAACATTCTCCCCCTTTTTGATAATTAGATAAAAAATATGATTTCAAAATTTCTCTCCCTTATTTGAGTTGATCGACAAGACTAATATTATGTCTCACCTATTCATGTAAAAACATGATCCTTTGAAGATTTAAAATCACTAAGAGGAATGAAACATACCCTTATAATGTGATCGTAAAATATAGAAAACTCCCCATAATGATGACCAATAAAAAACATTCTTTTATAATGTTAACCTCAAATATTGTAAATTCCACATTAATTATTACTAAGAAAGAAACTAACATTCTTATTGATAACAGGATAAATAATTTTAAACATTTAATACACTTAATAAATTCATGTATTTTATTCACCAAATCATTTTATAATTAGTAAATTAGAGAGATAGATGATAAAAGTGATTAATAAACCCTCTAAAATTAGGATTCTCATTTTATTAAAAAAATAAAAGATTAAAATTATTGTGCACATAATAAAAATTATTCTCATAAATAATACTATAAACTCCTTTTGAAAAAACATTATAACCCTAAAGGTTCTATAAAAAATATAATTATATTCAAAGAATCAAATCTAATGATTTAAATAATAAAAAACTATTAAACCACATATAAGCCAATAATATTATTGTTGTGACATGTATTATGTTCGTAATAAAATACACATGAAAAAAATTATCTAAGAAACAAATTTAAACTCCACACAAGAATATACCAATTATTATACAATTACACTTCTATCTTGATAATATCAAAAAAATTTAAAAAATTTGGTAAATACAAAGGCTTAGAAAAAATATTAGCAATCTGATTTTCTATAGAAAAAGCGACTATATTACCATTATTATGTAAACATGATAAATAATATAATAAAATATAACATAAATATAATTATTTATAGACTTTTGTAAGGTATTTTTAAAAATATTAATTGTATAGTTTTTATGATAATAAATTCAGATATTGAAAATATTAAATCCAAAACCATAAAATATTTTTTTATCCATAAATATTGTTTAAAATAAGATACAACAACAACATATTAACAATCAATGGTTTTTAAAGTTACTAATTGTTTTTAAACACCATGAAACATAAAAATTATTAATAATTTTACCAATACCTAAAGATATTTTCCTATCAATCTTTCATCAACAAAACTCAAAAAAAAGAAAATTGATTAAATCTAAATAAATCTCAACAATGAAAAATAATCAATTATTCAAATAAAATTTAAAAAACTTAATAATCCTTTTAACAACATTAAAATTATTGGAATTAAGATTTATTTGAAATATACCAGACATATAGAAACAAAGAAATAAATCAACTCTAGAATTTTCTACAATTAATAATCTATCAATCATGCCTCCAAAATTGTTAACATTAAAATATTTTTCGGTATTATCTTTACCAATCTAACATGTAATATCAATAAGAGTAATACTACTTTTACAAGTTTCTAAATAATTTTTTTTGATTAAATCTTTAGAATAATTTGATTTATTGATAAAAATACCACCATTAATTTAAAAAAATTTAAGATGAATAAATAATTTATGTTCTCCCATTAAACTAATATCAAAATCACTTATCATTGAATTTAAAAATTAATTACAATTTTTTTCACATGGGGATCCAAATATAATTTCAGAAACATATATTTTAATAACTGAAATATATTTAAAAATCTATTTAATAAACAATGTGGGATTAACCTTACCCATTTAAAATTCATTATTTAAAATAAAACAAGATGACCTTTCATACCATGATCTAAGATCTTGTTTCTAACTATATATATATTTTAAAATCATTAAAACATGTTAAGGTTTCTATTATTCCTAAAATATCAATGATTTATTTATAAAAATATATTTAGAAATATATCCATTTATAAATGAACTTATGACATCAATTTGGAAATTTTTTTTCCTGAAAATAGAAGCTTATGACACAATAATTATTATAGAATCTAATTATTCAATAGAAGAAAATTATTCTTAAAAATAAATTCCGTCTTCTTGATTAAACCATAAATCCACTAATCTATCCTTTTTTTCTAATTATCTGACTCTATTAATATAATTTATTCTTAAATATCCCCTGGAATCTAATAATTTTTCAATCCATAATAGTTTTAACAATTTCCCAAACATTATTTCATTAAAAATAATTTAACACTTCATTATTTTTCACAATCTAATTTGAATTATGTAATCCTTAATCTATATTATATGGAATACAATCAAAAATAAAATCGGAATGATAAATAACATTTATTATTTAATTTATGGTTTTAACACCATCAATTACATAACTATTTACATTATCATTAAGAATATGTCCAGAAAATATTCATTTTTTTACATGAGACGAACTATCCACCAGAATGGATGCCTCAAAATAATAATTTTAATGTTCAAGAAAGATAAAATATCTAATCCCATCCACTTAAGGATATAAAATTGATTTTATTTATTTAAAATAGTTTTTATAATAATTAACATAGAAATATTTTTAATAACTATTGTTAATTTTCAGTAAACTCTATATATCTTACCAAAAATAGAATAACCTAAAAAAAGTCTATCATTAAAATTTAAATCAAATTTTTACAATGAATATTTTTTATTAAGATTATAATCATTGCAATAAAATACTCAAAAATATCCAATTCTCGGATTCCTTACCTTCTAGATTTCATAACCTCTTTTCTTTAAGAATTTTCTAAGAAGAAGTTTATTAGAAACATGGGAGAAAAGTATTAACATCTTCTAACCAGAATAATTTTAGAGGATTATAATCATTTATCATTGTCTTATCCATTTTATGTAATGTCCTATTTCTCCTTTCTACCACAACATTTCTTTGTACTGTTATTAGGATGTAAAATTATAATTATATTCAAAACAAACACAAAATTTATCAAATTGATTAATTAAAAATTCACTAACTCTATCACATAGAGTTGATAAAATCATATAACCTTTTTCATTTTGAAATAATTTATAGTAAATAATAAATTTACATAATTTCTCATATATATATATATATAATAAGTCAATATAACTTTTTTATAGTTACCAAGAATGAAAAATATTTACCTTTTTCTTTTATACTAGTAGTTTTCATGGGTCTGAATAAATCCAAATATAGAACATGAAGAGTTCTAGAATTTTATACCTCATGAAAAGATTAAAAATTCTCATTATACTACTCACCTTTTAACCCTGAATCATGTACATATGAACTCTGAATATTTAAATTTGGAAGATATAAAACATTTTCATTTTTTATTAATTTATTTTTTAATATAAAACATCCTTTTCTGAACATTTTATTCCATAAAACATTATTAGTTTATAAAATATTTAAATGTATGACATTTTTCATACTCAAATCAAAAAAAATTATTGAATAAATGTTTACTTTTATATTTTCTTAAAACAATATTTATTTATCATTTAAAATAATACATTTATTATAATAAAATTTTACATTAATGTTATCATCAAAAATATGTGATATATTATTAAAATTATGTTTTAAACCATCAATAAAAAATCATTAAAATTAATAATCAAATTTGAAATTTCCGATTCATCAAAAACATTTACATTTTCCTTTGAATTTTACTCAAAGGTAATAGTATCATCATAATACTTATTAAAATATAAAAATTTAGAGATACCATTGGTCATATTTCATGATAATCCACTACCCATAAAACATGTGTCCTTAACACTTCAAATAAATACATCCTACAAAACAAATATTCAAGTATACTTTATAACAAAAGGAAACCTAGGTCAAATAAGGATATAAAAATAATTATTGGGAACCCAAAATAATTTCAACAATATATTCATATGAAATATAGAAGATAATTATTTAGCGATAAATTCAATGTTGTTTCCATGTGACTATATAAGTCTTAGGGAATATTAATTTTCATATTGGACCTTCAGTTGACACCAACAGAAAAATAAACTTGAAACACTTCCACTTGATATTTTAATTAAGAATATATTATAAGTTTTTTTAATATATTATCATAAACAACACCATTTGTCTTTTTATTAATTTTATTTAATTTCATTGTTGTATCATATCTATCCTTCCCTAAAAAAATGTGGATAAATCAATTTTAAATTATAAAAATTCATTTATAAGTATTCCATTTTACTCTAAAAAATCTAACCTAATTCATTGGTATCATTATCAATTATATTGATAATCCTTATGTTTATTAATTTCATATAGAATACTTCCCTGGTTAACATTTAATTTATCATTTGATCTTGAATAAATATTTTTCTAGTTTTAAATTTCTTCAATAACAACCATTTTTTATATTTATGACTCTAAAATAATCCATTAATCTTGTCAATCATATGATTAAGTCAATCAATCTCTTCATAAAACTCATATTTAGTTGAATGAGTATCATATTCAGAAGAAGAAGAAGAGTAAGAATCTGAGTAAGTTTTCTATTTTGATTAATCTATTAAATATATGTTTGTTGATTCTTTTTCATCACCATATTCATTTCTGTGATTTGAGTCCAAAGTGTGACCCCAACAAGCTGTTATTTCTTTCCATTACTTTTTGTATTTTTTTATCTTGTTTTATTCATTCTCGAGTATCAATAATTTTTTCTTGATGTGTCCTACTTTTTTACCCATAAAAGATTCAAAATCAACAATAAAAATATCAATACATTTTCTCTTATATTTATAGTTATTTTTATGATGATAATACCTAAATCATCAAGTTCATATAATATTATTTTAATATCCCCCTTTTTTATATGATAAGAACCATATATTTTTCTTTTATTATAGCCCAAAGTCAATAGAGTAAGTAGTATCATTTTATTTAAAAGTACTTCCTTACTTTTTCAGTTTTTATTCTTGATTAATATTATTGAGGTAAAATTCATATTGTTATAATAATCCAATAAAAAATTATAAATTATATTCCTTGAAATATTACATTCATAAATTATAGATTTTATTGAATTCCATTTATTTGGTAAAACAATTAAAAATCATTAAGTTAAAAATGAATTATCCAATGTTTCTCCTAATAAACTCATTCCATTTACAATAATTATATATCTACCAAATATTTGGTGGAATTCTTCTTATTCACCCATATTAAATTTATAATACACATATCTTATCAACATGTTTGATCCAATATTAGTAACTTGTAGTATTTTCCTATTTTCATATGTTATTTTACTGGAATATACATGGTTATTGAAATTTATACTTATTTCACAATATAAAATGTTCATTAAATTGTTTTTCAAGACATATCTAATAGAATAATTAGTAATTAAATTATTGAGGTCAAATTTATATTCTATATAAGGTTTGACTATGATAGTCCGACTATAAATTCTCAATTTCTTTATGTAATATATAATGTGAGACTTCTAATATCCATAGTTTATTCCATCAAGGAATAAAGGTCTTTTAGGATTCCACCCATCATTATAATTTTTTCTTACGATCTTAAAAATATTTTCCCTTTAAGTATTATGTCATAATTTAATTTGTACAAGAAAATATATATGTAGAAAACTTAGGAATTTCCCTTTGATACCAATTTTTAGGTACTAATATGAGGATGTCCAAATGGTCAAGTTGGGGGGTGAATAGACAATTTAAAAACTATACTAAGAAATATTATCAATGTGAAATATTAATGAAGTGGAAATAAAAACAATTAATATAATTATCTTTATAGTAGTTCATATCTAAATGATCCCACTTTATTTTTCATTCCAATAATACATTGAGAGAAATTATTCCCACTATAATGAAATATTTGACTTTTGATATGGAATTATAATATATAAAATATTTGTTTAAACACTAGAGACACAACCCATATATGATTTTTTTTCACTTTGAGTCACAGAACATATAGATTCCTTCTGAGGTTGTAGAAGAAATCAAACCATACTTTTATCATATTTAGGAATAATTTATCCCCATGCCTTTAACCTATTAGGAATAACCCACTTGTACCTTTTTTCAGGTATTATAACCCAATAGTAATACCTTTAATGTGTAGTATAACCCAATACAGTTACACACATAGAAAATGATGGAATTAAGTATGAACTATGGAAACTAGATGAGACAGTGATGATTTTGTGTTGAGGTACCAATATCACTCCAGTAGAAAAGATAAAAAGGATTAATTACAACCAATAGATATAATTGATTGAAAATGGTGTGTCCCACACTATATATTGAAATTATCCTCTAATATTAGTATCTTTCAATGGTTTTTTCAAACTCTTTTTATCTTATTTCTGTATACCCACATGATTTGAAATTTGAATTTAATTTCATTTTATCTTTCCCAATGTATCATATACATGTAATAATGAACTACTTTAGAGTTATTTGGTGTTTCATTTCAATAAATTATACTTGTGATTTATCCAATTAATTCACATGAAAAACATTTTCTGGTGACCTCAATTTAATAATATATAAAACTAAAATAATTTCTATAGTGGAAATCATTGGAATAATTAATAAAGTACTAGATAATAATAATAATATTTAAATTTATTAGAAATACTCCCATAATTCATGTTGTCCAAACTATTCACATTACAAACATTTCAAATTTTAATCTCATGATTTTCTAAGTATATAATGTGAGACATTATCCCACATGATGGTAATTTACACCTGTAGGAAATTATTCCAAAAAAACATTATCACTGTAGAAATTATTAAGTAAATGAAAAATAATTAAATAAATGAACTAAATTATTAAAAGCTTTTGGGAAATATAAATATATATAGATATGAAAAATATGAAAAAATAATAATCATATAAAAACATCCCTTTTAGGGACCATCGATTTCTTGTGGTAGTTCAGACCTTGAAGTAGGTAATACCTCATGATAGGTCACTTTATATGGTAGGTTGATTTTAATATTTGGTAAACTTTCTTGATTGTGTGATCAATCCATTTCTCTCAAAGTCAATACCTTATGGTTGGTAATTTTTTCTTGTAGTTAATTCTTGATTTTATAAAAAATTTAGTCAAGGATGATTAATTAGTAAAGTCTGTTTAAAATCAACCTTTATTTGATTTGATACCTAGAAATTTTTTCTTTTCGAAAATGCTTGATTTCTTTATTTTCAATAAATTTATTCTTATTTTTTATTGAGTAAATAGAAAATTTTTAATTGAAGTCACTAGATTCAACATTTATTTACGGTATTTTACTTTAATTAAATTTATTTACTAATTCACTGTCAATCAGTACACATCTCTCATGGTCACTAGAAAGTCATTGTAAATCCAATACAGAGGCATATTTTTTAAGCTATTCTAAAAAATTTCTTAAAATTAAATTATATATTACCCCATATTATGAATTTTTCCTCAAATTTAGTTTATAAAATTCATAAGAAAAACTAAAATATATAAATAGTAAAAAATAATTATAATATCAATAATAGTATTTTTTTTATACGTAGTGTAAGACAAAAAAATTTCATTACTCATGTTATAGAGAATAAATTATTGATTTTATAAACATCCAAACATAATAAACAAATAGGATCAAGGATACATTTCAAAATTTTGTTCCTACACCTCATTAGAATTGAAATTATTTTAAAATAGTCCTAGCCATTAGGTATTGTGTGAATGGTTTTTGACGTAATATTATTGGTGAGACAATATAGTTAACATTTTATATGTGGTTAGTAGTAATTGATATGGAATGAACAAAATATGGTTCTTTAAATACTTATCAATGTTTGTTTTAAAAAACATTTAATAACATTTTATAGATACTCGGAGGAATATGATAATAAATATCATAGAACATGAGATTATTCTATAATTTATGAAACATTTTTAATTATTTCATAGATCCATTTTGAGGTATTCTAGAACAAACCAATTAATTATTACACATAGGTAGTGGTTATTGTATATAAAAAAATTAATATATAAGGGATACTTTGATTGTATTTATATGGGAATAAGTGAGTAATCCCATATAGTGTTGTGCCATGTGTAAATATGATAAGTAGTTAATATAATAATGATTGGGGGTGGGGTGTATACTGGGAAATGTTGTAATAGGGAATTGAAAATGTTATAAATGAGATCTATCTAAGATATTATTTATTGTAAAATGGGTTTGAAGGGTCATCAAAAAGTTGAGATGGTTTTACTAGTTCGGTGAGAATATTCAACATCTACATAATCATAGTTGGTTATCATGTACTCAATGATGTCATTTTCAAATAAATGAGTTGGGGGACTATGTGTCAACTAAAATCATAGATTTTCATAATTATTTTTAGTTGGACACTAAATGATGTTAAGTATTTCATAGTTTAAGCATAATGTAGTTCATAAAAAATTCAAATGAATGAGTTTTTTAGCACCATGAAAAGTCCTTGAATGTGGGGAAAATCTATTAGGACCTAATTGTTATATTGATAGGTTGTTAATGTAACTAGATAATAGTATTGGGGAATGTTTTAATTTATATATACTCTCTAATAATTCTAACATGTTTCATGTAAATTTTTTTATAAAATATGGCTTCTTTTTAATTATGAAATCTGTTGATTTTGGTGATTATTTAAAAAGCAAAATGAAAAGTTAGTGATGGTGATGCCACAACAGGATGGTTATGTATATGAAGTTAGTTTTAGTAGTTCTATACTAATGTTTAGTTATAACATGTCTGATATTATTGGTCTAATGGTTGGGTAAGTTTAACACCCTATGATGTTATTATTTATTACTCTTTAAATAAATTTGAAGTCTTTGAAATAATTCTTTACACAAAACATCGAGTTTAAACAAACTGTGATATACTATAAAAATATTATTATTTCATATGATAGTTATCAACTATCCTTTAGATTAGAGGGAAAAAATTTGAATATGTAAATTCTAAAAAATTATTTTTTACACATATTTAATTGATTTCCAATTGGTTATACATGAAAATAAAATCATTTGAAAGGAAAAAAGTGTTTTTTCGAAAAAACTATTTTTATGAGACCAAGGATTTTTTACCTATATAATTAAAATTAATCAATTTTTAGGAATTATTTCAAAATAAAAATTTATAATTCATTCAATAAAATATTATAACATTCATATAATTTTTTTTCATAGTAATGTAATTAGATTAAATTCTGTTTTATGCTTAAAATTTATTTTTCTAAAAATAGTTTTCAATATGTTTTTTGCACTTATTTTAAAATTAATTTCATCCAATTATAGAAATTTATTATTTTTATTTGGATTAAATTATTTTTAATTAACATAATTAAAATTATTTAATAATTTCAACATAATTTTTGGACATTATGAATTTTTCGCATGGTAAAAATCTTGTTACTACAGTAATGGTTAAAAGTGTTATAGAGGGGTCGATAGGAAAGATAAGATTTAAAATATCATAAGAAACCTACCTTAATTTAATTTATTTGTGGGATTCAAACCATAACCATTTTATATTAGAATATATTTTTATTTTGGATCCACTTGGATTTAGTGACACATATATTATATAATATTGTTTCAAGTATTTATATGTTCTCCACCAACCTCAATTATAAAAGGGAACCTAATTTCCTCTCTTCTTCGAAAAAAATAAGATATTTTTATGAAAATAATATATAAAAAAATAATATCCCAAAATCTTTATATATTACATTAGTCTTCTTTAATTCAAAAATGATTGATCCAAGAAGAATTAAGGAGCCCCTCAAAGGACGATACCTGAAGAAGAGGTATATGTTCTTACTGAACTTTTTCATGTGTATTTCTTCATAAAACTCATAAAATTTTTTTATAACCATTGTAACATGACGGAGAAAATATATTTACAATATTTATATTTTTATGATAATTATATATCCATTTTTTATCTCTTTACCATATATTGTAAAATGATTACAATGCTTGTGCATACATGTGGACTACCACCTCCACGAACAGATGTGATTCATTTATCAGTTCTTTTTCACATGGATGGTCATAATGATATAATTAATGATGATATATGATATTTATTATATAAATATTATTATTATATCAGTTAATTGTTATTTATTTTCCTTTCATGGAATCTAATAAATTTAAACAGCACTCGTGTGTATGTACGGGCTACTATCTCCACGAAGTGTTGTAGTTAATTTTTCAACATCACTTTATATGATTAGTTATAAATGCGTATATAATTAATAATTACGATAATTATTTTATTATTATGTTTTTAAATATGATGAAACCAAAAAAAATGTTCAAGCACTACATCAATCAGATAAAAACATGCTTTGAAAACAGACCATTTTTCACCCTAATATTTATTTTATTAAAGAAATTGTTAGTAAATGATAATTGTAAATTATAACATAATTATAAATAGTATGATATGTATGAATAAGTGCATTTAATTTATTTTTAATAAATCTATATTTATTTTAAATTTAGTTTGAATGTGTGTTAATTGTTATGATACTTGAGTTAATAGATTTACATTACAATATCTCTTTATTTCAAGATTCTCTATAATAAATTTATATTGAAGTAAATTATATGATATTAATCATTTAAATATAATAAATTTTATTATTCACTTGTTATTTATGATATTTTCATGTTTTATTTACATTTTCATCCCTTTTTTCAAGAATATTTCTCCAACATATCAATGTTCTATAAAAAAACTTTAAATAATATTTTTTACTGTGATCCAATAATTTTTTAAAATCATTATAAAATATATTTTATAATCACTAAAAGTTAATCAGAGGTATATTCAAGTAATTTTTCAAATGAGTTTCTTTTTACTATTTACCAAAAATGTGAAGTTAATCCTTGTTTTAACATTTACCACATGAATAAAGTTTTCTACCATCATGTTCTCTATTTAATTTGAAGCTTCAATTATATCATTCCATGGTTGATTTCAAATAAAATATTTTCCTCAATATTCTAGAAATTTTGGATTCAAAAGTTTCAAAAATAAAATTGATGTTTGCTCTTGATTTTGAAATTATATTTCAAATAATTTCATGGAATATATTTTTTATATACATCCTCATCCTTTAAGGATTTTTGTGCTTCACAGGGGATATGATCTTATGATTACATCTACCTTTCTGGATGACTTATGATGTTGAAGATGTTAGGATGATTAACTAAAACCAATTTATTTCCCATAGTATAATTAAGATATTATTAGATAACTAATTCTCTTAAAATATCATCCACGTATTTTATTTTGATATCTTATGATTATGTGATGATGATATTTTTGGAAAACATATAAATTTTCCATGGGTTATGATATGATGATCGGATGATTGTTCCATGATCTTGTGGAACACATATTAATGGTTTTAAATCTGTAACGTGTAGCCCAAAAATTAATATCCCTAAAATTAATTAATTAATTATAGATATGTTATTGGATAATATATACTAGAATTATGAATGAACGATGTTCCGTAAGGTACTTTTTCTACTATGATTTTCATTGGAGTGAACCTAGACTGGGGAAATGATGGAATGGGGAGTGAACCCAATCCACTAAGATTGTCTTGGAAGTGATACATGACAAATTAAATTATTTTATTGACGTAGTAGTGTTATAAAAAACTCCTATTAAATTTTCTAATTATTATGATATGTTTTCATGGATCATGTTTGATTTATGATGATTCTTGACTCTTATTATGCATGTCATTTTAAATGCTAATGTTTTATTCCACGACTGATGTTTTATGATCTATGATAGATTTGATATGAACTGTGTATGTTATAATCATGATACCATACCCTTACTCATATCATAGTTTTTCATATGATCATTGATTGGAATATCTTATGGTTAACCATACTAAGAATTTGATCTCACCCTTTCTTATGTTTCCATTTTCCCCAGGTTATGAAGAAAGGATATAAGTAGGATATGTATGAGATGTTTAATATGTGAGATGAACTTAGTGAGATATATTGAATATATTTTATGAAATAATAATATTTTTTACCATTTCTCTAAATTCTCTAAACTTTTATAGTTCTAGGGAGTCTATTTTTATGAGATATGATTAATATTAATCTAAAATAATGTAATATTTATTTATGAAATACTTGGATCACCTCCTTTAGAATTAAATAAAGGTTTAGTTATTTTTGGAAATTGTATTACCTAACATTGGTGAAGAAAATTAAGATAGGTTGATTTAGATTATTACATCCTAGAGTTTTGATAATGTAGAGATGATGTTTTTTCTTAGTAATGAAATCCTCATTAGGATACTTTAAAGTTTATATGAATATTGTATAGATGTACCTAGGGTTAAACACCATAAAAATGGATAGTTGAGTATCAAATCAAAATTAACTCAGATATTGATGAGTGGAACTAAGACTACACACTTGGATAGACACTCTAGGTGGATATGAATTGGTTCATTTAGATTATCTTTATGATCCATTATGATTAATGAAAGGATAAAACCAATGAAAAACCAATGATAATACACTGTGATATGAGATGAACTTAAAGCGTCATGGGTTGAAATAAGTTTTCCAATTTTAAGACATTATAATAATTAATTTCACAATTATATGATTTTTTACTCAGATTATTGATAATTTATAATCACATTATTATTATTTTTGTTTTAGTAAATAGCTAGAATTTTGAGGAATCATGAGAAATTTGAATCTGATGACCTATGCAATGACAATACTCATAAAAATCTAATTGAAATGGGAGAAATAATGTGAAATTTTATGTCTCTAATAACCCAACACTTTCATGATATGAATAGTAAATTTAATGATGTCAAAATTCTAAATAACCAGAGGAAGGAATAACCCACTATTTAATCTTTTATCTTAAAACATCCACCTTTATTTAGGGGTTCATATAATCCATGTATTTCTGAGAAATTGATCAATACTATAGAATAGATATTATTTGTTCTCTAATGATAATACTGTGAGAAGGTTTTTTTGGATATATATCATTTATAAGGTGAATATTATCAATAGTGGGATCTTGTCAACAATATGAGGAAATTGGAGGAAATTGATACCATAACAAGAGAATAGTTAATAATGTATTTTTTCATAATTATTTTCCTCTAACCCTTCACACACAAATGTATAGGGAATTCCGTGAACTAAATTAGAGGGATGATGAATAGATTAGTACATATGATGAAAATTTTATAATACTTTAAAGGAACACATTGGGTTTTATCGTCAACACTAATAAAAAAATGGTTATTTTTTCTTTGTCTTAAGATCAATACTTCCAAAGGTATTAGCTATAAAATACATTGTTAATTATGATGAAATCATTTGATGTGATATCATGTTATTAAATGATATTTCATTATCTCATTATTCTCATGATTTTGGGAATAAGAAGATGATAGAATTTTGAGGAAATTGTAATATTATAACCCATTAAGGAAAGGAAATAAATTTTCCTTTAAGTATTATGTGTAGAATTAATCGTGATGGAAAAATTTTTATAGGGCTTGGTAAATATTTTAATCATGGAAAATAAGTACATCGAGTAAAATAATGCTATATTTTTTTGAAGAGGCTAGTCAATAAAATGAATGGTGATAAAGATCTACTGAATGCACCAATCACACTTCAATTATATAATTACAAGGACTGTAGAAATTATGCCAATAAATTAATTAATTTTAGGGTTAATGAGGAAAATTATATTTAGAAAACACTTAATCAAATAAACATATAGAAATTTCACATGATCCAAAATATTGAACTTGGTAATGAGAGATAAGTGGTCAATTGTGCACTTATCATCCACTATAGAACGAAAAATGTATTATTTTATTATAGATTTATAGATATTTTAGATCTAAATAATTTTCTAATGGTATCACATCACCACCTTAACAATTACATGTTGAGTAGGAAGTAAAAAAAAACTCTTAATGGAATGATGATTACATCTCACTCATATTACTCATCTTTGACATAATTTTTTCATAATGCAATTCCTGATAATATTATTATTCTCATTCTAGATGATTTTAATGTTATTTTGGGAAAGGATATAATTTATATCTATAGATACCATATAAATTGATGAGGAATTTAAGTCATTTTTTACATTACAAATCAAATTTTTATTGGACATCAATGTGATTATGAATGCTAAATTCTAATGGAAATTATAACAATTTTATGGGTCTAACTACCTATTTATGAGGGATATTTATCTAAAATGGTTGGAGAGAAACTAAAAATTGAATCTATTATTATTTTTCCAGAATATGGAAATGTATTTCATGAATACTTTCTTAGTCTTATTTAGAATCATGAAGTTGAGTTTTCAATATAGCTTGTAAATTGTGATACAATATTTCAAATAATTCCTAAATTGTATTCCAAATTTAGTTGCAAGAATTTGAGAAGAAATTACAATAGTATCTTGAAAAGATAATCATATTCTTGAGTTCATAAAAATAGGTTGAGCCTAATAATTTTATTAATCATAATGATGTTTCTATTTTTATTTTATTTTATTATTGAGAACATAAGTAGATCACTACCAGGAACAAGTATCTTTTACCCATTAATGATGACATGTTCGACCAATTCTGTGGACCTCAATATTTTCCAAAATTTCTACTCATTATGGATATTATTAATTTAGGGTTTATGAGAAAAATATATTCAATACATACTTATATACATGGTGTGTTCATTATGAATTTATAGAATGCCACATGAAATTACTAATTCCCCTACTTTCTTCATAAAAATATTAATTAAAATCTTTATTGATGAAAATGATTAGTTGGTAGTATTCTTTATTGTTGATATTCATATATATCCAAAGATAAATGAAGATCATGACTTTCATTTGATGATTATATTAAAGACCTTGAGGAAGGATAATATGAATTCCAAATTTACCTAATGTGATTTATAGATATAGAAAGTTTCACTCTTATGTTATATAATCTTCAATCAGGGTGTATGAGTGGATCCTTAAAAGATATAAGTTTTTGAGAAATGGACTAGAAAAAACATGGTCCCTGAGATAAACAATTTTTTTTGGGTTAGAAAGATACAATTGTTTCTTTTTTATTTATTTCTCATGGATATCTAATAAACTAACCAAGTTGACATAAAAGGGAGAAAAGTTCCTATGAATTTAATAATATGATGAAAATTTCAATGAATAAAAGGGAATATTTTTCATTACACCTATTCTCACACTAACCTATTGTGAAGAATGGTTTTGGGTATATATTGAATTCTAAAAAAAGGGATAGGGATGTTTCCTCATATAGAATAACATGTTGATAGCTTACGACTCATAACAATAAAAAATTCAAGAGAAAAATTTCATAACACTTGATTTGGAGATAGCAGTGTATATATTCATATAGAAATATTTAAATATTTCCCATGGATATGTTTTAAATTGACAAAATATTATGACTACTCAATACTCTGCCACCTAGGGAAGAAAAACATGGTCGATGATACTCATTGTTAGTAGCGCTTTTCTTATGTTTTCTATTATATTGAATTAAATACAAACAATAATTATATATTTTTAGAATATAGACCTTTAAATCATTAGGAATGTGGATAGATCATATATTTCTTAGATAAATGTTCAACTAACCATCGATGTGACAGATAAAGAGGCACAAAAGTAAGATTTGGAACTCTTGAAGATGGTGAGAAATGTTTTTGAGGTAAAGCATTATTATGATGGAGTGATACATTTTTTACTCTGTGTATGTGTCCCTTTAACACCATACATAAATAGGCAATTTTTAGATGAATATCATATTTCATCATTCTCTATTCATCCTTAATGTAAGAAGATTTATAGTGTTTTGAAAGTGTATTTTTAGGGTGTATAATATGAAAAGTGATATTGAAAAGTATATATCATGATAGATAGTGTTTCATTAATTTAAGGCATATAGATAGGATTCTGAGAGGATATTACTACCATTAAACATACCATAATAGAAAAGGGAAAATGAACAAGGATTTCATCATTAGAATCTAAAAAATAACTTAAGGGAACAATGTTATTTGGGTTATAGTATATCACCTAGTGAAATCTGTACATTTTATTTACATAATAGAAGATATATATCTTTATTATATTTTTATGATATATATATAATTGATGTGATATGGTTTCATGTGGTACCACATTTTATTATTTCTGATTAGGGTTTTAGTTTTACCTCGATGTTAATGAGAAGTCTTCATCAAATGTTGAATATGGGATTATTATTTTTCACAGTGTGTCTTCTATATAATTTTTTTAGTATCACAAGAACCATTAAAACTAACAATTTAAATGTAGAACCTATTATATGGATTTCAATTTTAGTTGGGGTCAACATCTTCCTTTGTGTATTTTTCTTATAGCAATAGCTTCCACTCTAGAATTTATATAGCTCCTTATAAATACATTCATGGAATAATGTGAATAACTATAATGAAATAATATTAATTTTTATAATAAATCAATTATGACATGATCTACCTAAAGAAATGGTAGAGAAAGTAAGAGACATGAAGCATCACACCAAAACAACTCAAATTTGATTAAAAATTTATGATGACAATCATTAGTGAGATCTAGAGTTTGAATTTGGTGGTAAGGTATTGCTATGATACCTACTTGGAATAAGGTTATGATATTTGGAAATAATGTGAAGATAACCCATAGATATATCCGTTTTTTCAAAATTATTGATTTTATTGGGATGGTTGCTTATCAGTTTATGATTTAACTAAATCTATCTTAAGTTCACAATGTGTTAAATGTATCACTCCTTATAATGTACATACATGATCCTTCACAAGTAATTTACTTAATGGTCAAACCTCTAGAAAATTATCTCACTTATGATGAATAATACATGTATATTTTGGAAAAAACAGAAAAATTTCAACAAAAAAAAGATCACTCACATGTTTAATGTTTTTTGGAGAAACCTTAAATTTGAGGAAGCTACTTGGGAACCTAAGGGTATTCTAAGGAAGAGGTACCCTTATTTATTTTTATTATATTTAAAAAGATTTAGGGAAAAATTATTATAAAGGGTTTATAATGTTAGACCTTGATATTTAAGGACAATTTACTATTTAAATAAATTTGATTTCTTAGTGGATTTCTTTAAACACAATATTAATTTTTAAAAAATAATGGTATATTGTTAATTTTCAATTCCATAATGTCATTACATTCACCTATCTGTTGGTTTGTTGGGAATGAATAGAATAAACAAAACTAATTAAATTTATTTTCTACACATGATAAAAATGAATTCATTTGTTTTCAATCGATTAGATATTAGAATAAATGAATTTAAAAGTAAAAACAGGATATATTTTTCAAAAAAAATATTTTTATGCGTGAAATGGGTTCTCTTCTAAATAAATTAATTTTAATGAATAATTTTAAGTATATGTAAATATAAAATATTCAATAAAATATTTTATAATTCATCTAATTATTTTTACTAGGAAATTAATTATATTAAATTCATTTTTATGATTAAAAAATCATTTTCTAAAAAAAATTATGTTGTACTTAGCTCACATAATTTAAAATTAATTTCAAAAAATTAAATAAATTTAATCATTTAAAATTAATTCCATACTTTTAATTATCATAATTAATATAATATAAAATTGTTAACTTTTTTCTTGACCACAAGGAATAGTTTCCATCGTAAAAATGTTGTTAACACGATACGGGTCAAAAGGTTGAAAAGAGGGGTTAAACAAATATATTTGAATTAAAATTAAAAAAAATAATTAATTTGATTAGTTTATTGTATTATATTTTAATATTTTTCACTTTTTCCAATTTACCTGATATTTAAATATTTTTTATAATAAATTTTCAATTATTTACATGTTTTTCACCCACCTCACATATAAAAACAAGATACATATCCTATTTTTTCCAAATAGATTGGACCCTTTAAATAAACAAATATCTACCCAAATACTCTCATATAATTAATATCCATGACCATTAGGATTTAGTCTTCCAAGAATACCCATCACTTAATCTGTAATGATCTATTTAAAGTTGGATACAAAAAGAAGTGGTATATGTTCTTACTGATATTTTTCTTGTTTCTTTCATCATAGACCAGATAAAAAAGTTCTATAAACATATTAATATGATTTAATTTATATCAAAAATATAATAAGTAATCTTTATTTCAATTTTATATACATTTTAAATCTCTTTCCCATCTATTGGAAAATTATAATGTGGTGTGTGCGTACGTTCAAACTACCACCTCCACGAAGCGATGAGATTAATTTTTCATTTCCTATTTATATGGTCGGTCATAAGGAAATATTTAATGAATATATATTATTTTATGGTATAATTATGATTAATTTATGGTTAATTATTATTTAACTTTCTTCCATTCCATCATTCAAAAAGTGAAAACATCACCTATCTGTACAAACAGACTACCATCTCCAAAAAGTGGTGCAATTGGTTTTTCATCATATTTTTTTAATTGTTATAAAATTGTATATAATTAATAAATATTATAATTTTATCATTATTAATATTTTTTTGATGATGAAACCATGACATGGTTCATGGATCTGAACCATCTAAATAAAACATGCTTGTAAATTATACTATTTTTCACCCTGAATGTTTATTTTAAAGAAGAAATTGTTAATAAAATGATAATTGAGAATTATAAAGGAGTAATACCTATTATGTTATATATTAATATGCTTATATAATATATATATATATATATAATAAACATATATTTACTATATGTGTGTTTTAAATTCATGTGAAGAAAAAATACACTTGATATAAGGTTGGTTAAGGGAAATAATATGATCCTCATCCTTTAGAACCCATATAATTTCTTATCCACTATATATTTTTTTGGTTTTTAGTTTTTATTTACATTTTTATAGATTTGTTAATTAAAAAACTCAAGGAATTTATTTATAAAAAACTACTCTTAGTCTTTATTTTGGTCAGGAATCATTCTCCTCCAATATCAATGGTCTCTAAAAAAATACAAAGAATATTTTTATAGTGATTTAATAATTTTTAAAGTCATTTTCAAATAAATTTCACATTTGATCTAATGGTTTAATAGAAATATTTTATAAATTTTCCAAATGAGTTATATAATACTTTTTACCAAAACATTTAATAGATTATTTGTTTCAACATTTACTACATGAATTAATTTTCCCATAATCATGACCACTATTTACTATGAATCTTCTATTAAAATTTTCTATGGTTATTTTCTATGAATATATTTTCCTTCATATTATATGAATTTTGGCTTTGAAATTTACCAAAATAAAAAGGATATTTTTAAAAAGAATTTCAAATATCATTTTAAATATTATTGTAAAATGTGTTTCTCATCTCATCCTTTAAGGATTTTTATGCTTCAGTAGTGATATATTCTAATAATTACATTAAATTTTCTAGAAGACTTATTTTCAATATGATCTTATAATGAAAAAATTAAACCCATCACTTTCCCACATCTTAATTATGCAATGTTGAGATAATTAATACTCTTATGAAACCATCAACTTTCTTTATCTAGATAGAGTATGATAATATGATGATGATATGATTATAGAACCTATTAATTTTACATGGGTTATACTATGATGATATGATGAATGTTTTTTTGCATTCATATATATGGATTTCATTATGGGTCATTTTGGTGCATAATTATATATCCCTCTGATTCATTGGTTAAATATGGTTATATCATGGGATAAAATATATTGGAATATAGATTAAACCTGATTTAATAAGATACTTTTTCCACTATTACAATATTTGGAATGAACCTTGAGTAAGGAAATGATGTGATGGGGAGTTAAGACAATTCATGATGATATTAATGGAAGTGATCCTGGGCTGATGAAAATATTTCAAGTTCTTATTATTTTACCTTAAAAATTATATTACATGTTCTAATTCTTATAATATGATTTCATGGATCGGGTTTGATTTATAATGATTCCCCACTCTTATGACTCATATTTTTTTAAATGAAAATTTTTTATTCCACGACTGATATTTTAATATCTATGAAAGATTGGGTATGAAATTTAAAATTTATGATCATGATATAATAACATTATTCTTATCTTAATATTGCACAAGATCATCAATTGATATCTTTCATGTTTACCCTTACTGAGCATCTGATCTCACATTTTCTTATATTTCAATTTCCCAAAGTTATGAAGAAAGGTTATAAGTAGGATATATCTTAGAAGTGTACTATATATGAATAGCTTTATGGGTGATATTGAATATCTTCCACAAAATAAATTGATATTGTATCTAGACTCCAAAGACTCTAATACTTTATGGTTTTGAGTCATGTATTGGGTGAAAAGTATTTAATATTCATATAAAATGATCTAATATTTATGTGTGAAATACGTGGGTCATATCAATTAGGTTAATCATAGGTACTTGGATAGAAGATTCATATATATGTATGATATGATGACATAAAATGAAATAAGTGTACGTTTATGAAACTAATTAAATTTTAGGAAATTTAGTAATTGACCAATGGTGGTGATGTTACATAAATGAGTTTTTATCAATAATGGACTGTTATAAGTGTTATCGTTATACGTAACCATATTAGACTATAGGAGGTGATCTATTTCCACCAATAAAAAGTTAATAGGTAGTATAAATTACCTAAATTATGCATAGACCCCATATGGTGAATCCACAATGAAATAATTATCATTTCATTTTGGGAATCCTTAAGTAACAGATTCCATAATTAATGAAGAATTATCACTAACACATTTCAATTAAAATCAATCAATTTTCCCAAAAATTAATAAGTTATACGATTTAATAAAATGGTACTTTTCATCGTTGAGTGTGAATAGGCGCATCAGAACTCATAAAACCAAATGTATTACCTACTTGTAGGTAAATATGAAATTTATAAGGCTTAAATAGATGGTTAAAATCATATTATATTATATTTTGTAGTTGGGGATAAATTTTTATAGATTTATTCATGAATTATTTTGATGACATTCATAAAAAATGTTGGATTCTTGGGTACTTCACTTCTCTCCAAACCTAACGACCACTTCTCTCATGGAATGAACTAGGCTGATATGGAAACAATTATAGTCCCTCACCTACCGGAGAGGAAGGGACATCATTCGACCTTCACGGAGGACTTCCTCTGCTTATTTGTTCCTTTTTCCAACCCCGAATCTCTTCCCCCTTTCCCATCCATTCCTTTTGTCCCTAAATTTCTATATTTTTTTGATGTTTTTCCACTTCTTTCAATATCGGAATAAAAATTTATTATTACCTCTTCAAACCTTACATTTACATTGGTAGCATGATTCAATCAATGGTGACCTTCATTAAACTTGTTTGATAGATTCATTTTTTTCATGTGGTTTGTAGGATCAACAAATAGTTAACATCCATGACAACAGAGACATAATGATTCTCATAAAATTATTGTTCGATCTTATCCTATCCAGGACCAGGGCCATTTATGTTTTCAATGAATCTTGATTCATCTTGTTCAAATGGTTGGATTATTTCTACATGAAGCAAGACTCCCCATCTATGATGATTTGGGTTAGTTTTCCAAAACTCACACTCCCATTCTAGAATCCTGAAATTATCAGAATGTTATGGAATTTTGTTGGTCTATATGTTTTCTCTAATATTAAAACAAGTGTGGTTTCCCAAAAAATCACCCTGAATCTGTGTTGAAATTGATGTTTCAGGAAGGCTAGTAGTGTTTGTTTGGACTGTTATAGGGGTAGGATTATGATACAATCATCCTATTGTCTGTGAGTCTATGGTTGATTTATGTCCCCCATGTAATAATTTTTTGACCCTAGAAGGTAGTGTGTAATAATTTATTAGTAAATATCTACATGATGAATTAAGTTGTTGGTTCAGGTCCTAGTGGAAATGGTATGGTTCTTGTGTATGATGAATTATTGAAGGAAATTTTAGACTGGGATTGGAATTTTGTCTCTAGTCTAAAGGATTCATGCCCCAAGGAGCCTGATCCAAAGGTATTGTATGTATATGGCTGGTTAAAATGATATTTGGTGAATCAAAAATTGGTAGTGAAGGTTCTAGCAATATAAAAAGTGATATAGGGGTTATTTCGATTAATTTCATTGGTTCTTGAATATTTTTATTCTGTGGGTAACACATGTGAGGAGCCTAAGCCAATTAGAGATGAATTAAATTCTTAGGAGGGGTTTTTTCTCATTAAGGAAGAGCATCCAAGCCTTAATAACAAGAGTTTGAATTCAAATCCTAATTCAGATGAGCAAGTTCATTTGCTAGAATTATGAAAAGGAACAGAGGGTATGAGGGGGTGAGTGAATTGGGTTTCTCAGACCTAAACAATATCACCACAATTTATTCAAATTTCTTGGGGTTATGTACACTAGATTTGTTTTGAAACAAGAGATGTAGTGGAACATGCCATATCCTCTTGGCTATATTATTTAGGAAAAATAAATACAGGCCTCTACTAATGATAATGAGGGATGGGTGAAGTCACCCAGAAGGTCGATCACTAGCTGGAAATCTTCAGTAGTAAATCGTACTAATAGTTTCAATGTTTTGGATGTCCAATAACTGATATAAGACCAATATGAAATAGATTTAGGAGTATATATATTTATTCATCTCTTAGTGGACATTTTTTTATGGAAACGATGGTAAAGGACATTGTGGACCAAGGAGGAAGAAAGGGGGAAAGGGAAACTGAGACACATGAAGAAGCAATGTTTGTAAGGGAAAAAATATAAAGGGTGAAAATACTATTCATACATTCTAAAACTGAGGGAAACAGGGTCATCCAGAAAGGCTGAGGCCAATAAGGCATTCAGTTGAAAATATAATGTGAAGGACCAATTACACTAGAAGTAAATTAATATGCAAGGTGAAAATCTAATGGAGGGGTACGGATGTGCTAAGGTATAAGTGCAGACTGGTGACAAGATGGTAGTTTTATAGGGAAAATATTTTCAATTAAATTTGCATGTGATTTAATTGTTTTAAACCCAGAAAATTGTTACTCTATGATGAATTTCTTCATTTTTATGATATTGGTGTTATTTTGAGCTAGACAGTAAAAATTCTCATTTCAGATTTTTAATTATTTTAAATTATTTCTAATGTTTGGCCATAAAATCTTCTACGATAATAAAAATTGAAAAATTATATTTTTTCCAGATTCTACACATCTAAGTCTTCATTTACTATTTTTGTACCAAAAGCTGAATCGACCATATGGAAGCTCAAAAGAAGCTCACAAGTTGTCTCAAGAAAACAATTTACTGTTCTGCAGATTTTTTATATAAGGTCCATAACAAATTATTTGTGGGCCCAATTGATGTGTAATTTGGTGGATGCATGCTTAAGGATTTGGGAAACATCTTTTAGGAAGGAAAGGACTCGTTAATTGGACGTTTTAAGGGTCATTAAAGCATCCTAATATGAAGGTTTTCGATTTGGAGAGTCTGACTAGACAAAATAAATTGTGAGAGTAAAACGGGCATATCTCTTGGAATACTTGTGAAAATCTACTGATATTTTGTGGGGAAATGTCTAAAGAAACTATAAACAACATTGAACAAGGGTGAAATGCATGAATATTTCATTTAATGAGGATAAAACACATCAATATTCGAGGGAAGAATTTTGGTTATAAAAGGAGGAGAGCCCCCCCCCCCTCTCAAAGCATCTCATTCTTCATCCAATTCCTTCTGGGACACCAAGAAGGAGAAATTTTCAGATTTTTCTTTTGTTTCTTTTATTTTCCATGGTTTTTTAAAGCCTTATTATTCCCCTTTCAACTCTATTACCCTTCACATGGAGGGATAAAACCATTGAGTGATCGGAGAAGGGAAAGTTTCACTTTTGTAATGTCGTAGTATTGTGCTTAAATATAAAATCCTATTTTTCATTTGAATTAATTATATTATCACTGTTTCCCAATTATATTAATGCGATCATGTTTTGAGTTTGGGGTATTCATTGTTAATATCTTTGGTTAAAGACTTATAATCTCCCTCTGCCTGGTGCAATTTTTCTTGATCGAGGAGATTGTGTTAGGTGGTGAGTGTCTAGCGATCGTTGGCACATGTGTGAAACTATTAAACTTTTTCTAGAGTTTTAAGGAGAAACAATTCTCGATTGGGACTTTAATTAGTTGTTTAGGTATTTTTTATGATCTTTCACGCACATAGGAGTGAGTCTCATTTGTTTCTTTAACCAAGGGTGATTAATAACTCGATCGAGGAGTCTTTCATTTGTCTTTCAAAAGGAAGGGAGGGAATATGATCTTTATTGCTATGATGACATTGAAAAAGTGAATCCTACCCTAACCCCATCACTCTCTTCATCCATTAGTGTTCAACCTTTCTTTTTATTTATTTCTTTATTTTTCAACCCAAACAATTTCAAAAACAACCTTTTCTTATTTCTTAAATTTAAGTGACAAACAAAATTATTGTGCACTCCTCTCTGGTGACAACTTAGGTTAACCACTCTACTACATTTTAACTTAGGTAATATTTTTTTTCACACCCCATGATAGGCATGTTTCAAAACTTGGCATTGTTTCTGGAAAGGTAGTGACAATAGTTTTTTCTTCATTCATTTCTATTTTCTTATTTTCATTCCAAAGTTACATGACTAGAACCTCAAACACTGAACCTTTACCCATTGATCCTAAAATTGAAAGAACTTTTTTGAATATGATTAGAAACCTCAATTTACAACTTGAATTTGAGGATATTTCTCTTACAGACTGGAGTGAAACTTCAAGTGTTCACTCTAATCCTGTCATCATGGCTGGAAATCAAAACCTAACCCTTAGAGACCTTTGTGCCCCAAAATTCCTTAATCAGAATAATTTACTTGTTATGCCAGTGTTA
This sequence comes from Viscum album, assembly GCA_963277665.1. Lineage (NCBI taxonomy): Eukaryota > Viridiplantae > Streptophyta > Magnoliopsida > Santalales > Viscaceae > Viscum > Viscum album. The sequence continues at coordinate 1,236,412,272 of OY728137.1, read as the reverse complement.
AAAAATGATTTTGAGATGAAACCTAACATGATTTCATTGCTTCTAATGTTTCATGGATTGGATGGTGAAGATCCCAACAAACATATTAAAGAGTTCACACATGTATGCTCAACCTTCAGACCACATTGAGTAGCTGAGGAACATGTTAAGTGGATGACATTCTTGTTTTCATTGGAAGGAGCTACCAAAGAATGGTTGTATAGTCTAAAACATAGATATGTTTATGATTAGAATGACATGGTGAGATGCTTCATGTAATGTTTTTCCCCACCTCTAGAAGCATATCCATCAGAAAGGAGATCTATGCCATCAAACAATCATCTGGAGAAACCCTTTACGAGTACTGGGAAAGATTTAAAAAGCAATGTGCCAACTGCCCCCATCAATCCATTGAGGATCATCACTTTCTTGTATTCTTCTATCAAGTCTTACTGGACAATGATAGGAACCTTCTTGATCCATCATCTAGAGGTGCATAGATTGACAAGTCACCATAAGAAGCCAAAGGTTTGATTGAGAAGATTTCTCAGAACTCACAACAGTTTGGTACAAGAGGTACTAGCACAAGAGGTATTCATAAGGTACAAACTTCTCATCCATCACCCTTTATAGAAACTATGATTGAAGAGATAACTAGTTTTGTGAGACAGATAGCCTTGAAACAAGTGGGTGACCAATAAGCACCGGCTAAGGTTTGTTGTTTATGCTCATAACCTGATCATTTCACAGACCAATGTGCTGAAATACAAGGAATGGAAACTTGTGCGTAAAATTTTCTGAAAAGGCAATGCCAACAGAATCAAGGATTGAGAGATCTAAGCCATGTTCAATATGGGTTTGGAAATCAGCAGAATCGTGCTAGAACCCCATTCCAGCAAAAATTCCAACCCCCCCCCCACCATTTCAACAAAAGAATTCTTATAGGCAACCTTCTCACCAACCAACAACATTCTTATAACCATATGAGCAACGATCAACCAGTGCACAACCCATAATTTTGACCCAACAGAATATATCTAATATTGAGGGGCTGAAAGATTCTATAAAATATTTTTCCACCAAGTTTGAAGGTCTCACGTAATTCCTAACCAAAAATACCAGGAAACTTCCTTCCCAAAAAATCCAAAACCCAAAATAGAATGTCAGCATGATAACATAAAAAAGTGGAAAAGATCTCTCACCACCATCATCCCATGAACCTGAAACAATACCGCCTGGGTTGAGGGAGAATGAAGTTGTAAACTCTGAAAATTCTATGAAAATGCAATGTGAAGAAGAGAAAAAAGAAGAGGAAGAGAAGGTTAGGTCAAGGAAGAAGAGACAAGAAACCCTGTTTCAAAGGAAACAAAGGGAGAAGAAAGAATTTCCCCCTCCATTTCCCTCAAGGATGATTGAATCAAAAAAATTTCAGGAGGAAGCACTTCGAAACAAAATTCTGGACACCTTCTAGAAAGTGGAAATCAATATCCCCTTACATGAAGCAGTCAAAAAAAATCTAAAGTTTGCTAAATTTTTGAAGGATCATTGCACCAAGAAAAGAAGACTTCAACGGAATGAAAGGATCAACTGGGGAAGAAGTGTCTTAGCCCTTATCACACCTCAATTTCCAACAAAATTTCAAGATCTAGGGACGTTTTCCCTTCCAATTTTTTTTAATAAGGTAGAAAATTTTTTATTGATACAAAAAGAGATTACACACGTCTAAAGTAAGGTCTTTTTCTAATATTCCAAGAATAAAAAGGGATTAATTCAGTAAGAATATCATCCATCCAATGTGGGTCGTGAGTGACTCCAAGATTTACAAGCCCATAAGCGATCCTGTTGTCTTCGCAAAATGTGTGAGGGGAGATGAAGTTAAGCCAAACTAGAGAATTCAAACAATCCATCCAGCGGGCAGTGAGAGGCCAAGCAAGGAAGATGGTACCATTCCAAATGTCATGAATGATTGTAGTGGAGTCTCTCTCAATCCAAGTATTATTCCAGCAGTGTAATCTGACAAAGGTGATGGCATGGATGATGCCCATCGTCTCAGCTTCAAAAGAGGAAGCGGAACCGCAAGAGCCATAAAAGCATCCATGAATCTGGTCCAGGTGATTTCTGAAGATGGTGCCACAACCTTCTGGACCGAGGTTTCCTTTGTATGATCCATCCACATTGATTTTAATCCATCCCGGAGGGGGAGGGATCCAAAACACATCAAGAGTAGAGTGAGGGTGAGGGTAGATCCCCTCTACTCCAACACGTCTGAGGATCCCAAAGTCACGGACTAAGTTGTTACAGTGAGCTTTTTGGATAGAAGCCGCTTCTCAAATGGCCATGAGGATTCTCATTTTTCCTGCATTAATGTTAAAATAATTATTGCAAAAAATTAGATCATTTCTTCCATACCATATAATATGAAGAAGTTCCATGATAGCCGTAACCAAAATGTTCTTGATTTGCTGTGAAGTAGACAACTCCAAGAAACTCTGAATCTGCATGTTGATGGTATCAAAAAGCATCCATCTGCACTCAAAAATTTCAAGAATATAATGCCAGAGAGAGGTTTTTGTGTCAAAAGAGAGAAAAAGATAATTAATATCCTCTCTATTTTGGTTTTAAATATGACATTTAGAACAAAGAGTAATCCCAAAAGTTTGTAAGCAAGTATATTGGGGGATTCTTTGATGGAAATCTGCCAGACTAAAGTAAATCTTAAGGGTTTTATCCAGGCTTTGTTGAATTTATCTAGCCAGGGACGATTATTGTCAACTTTTTTGAAAAAGTGATAATAAAAACATTTGGAGTTAAGAATCCCATTGTGCGCAGGCTCCCAAATAAGTAAATCATTAGTAATAGAAAAATGATAATTTTTTAAAATTTGAGTAATATTATCAAGAAGATCGAGGTTCTGTATATGGATGATTGAGTAAATATAATCCTAATGATAGGGAGGGGATTTGTTGTTATCTATCAAGGAGATCAAGGGAACTCCAGTCCAGTTATCAAACCAAAATTTTACGTTGGATTCCTTAGTGGCCATCCATCTAGAGTTAGACATGATATAAATGGATGTACTTCTTATGGAGGACCAAATAGAGGACTTAAGGGAGAAAGAACGAATATTTCTAAGTTTTTCAAGGAAATGAGACCTGATAAAATTCATGGGGGAGGAAGTGTTGTGAATAATGTTCCACTTGAGTCTATATTGAATAGCTTCATTGAACTTGGAGATATTTTTTTTGCCAATCCCCCCTTTATCAACAGGTTTGCAGCAAGAGGTCCATGGGATAGTCACCATCTTTCTCTCCGATGCACTACCAGTCCAAACAAAATTTTTAATAGAAACATTAATGTGTTTTAAAAGACTTTTTGGCCATTTTTATATCATTATGGAATAAACAAGTTTATAAACATTCGTGGATTTCACCAAACAAATTCTCCCAACCATCGAAAGGGTCTTACCCTTCCATGAGGGAAGATGTCGAACCATATGGTCTGTAATGTGAGAGAAATAATCCGCTATAGGTCTACCCAGAAATATAGGAAGACCAAGGTAAGTAAAGGTGAGAGAGCCTTCTTTGATGGCTATGATATTAGAGATGGTGATTTTTCTCCCCGGAGGAAAGTCTTTACTAAAAATGATAAAAGATTAATTCCAGTTGATGTGTTGACTAGAGACTTCCTGATAGTGGGGAAGGATATCCTTAAGCCTTAGAATGTTTCTTTTGTCTCCCTGGGTAAAGAGAATAATGTCATTTGCATAAAGAAGATGCGAAGGGACTTGTAAATTTCTAGAGGCAGAGATAGGTTGTATGCTCCTTTTAGCAATCTCCTGGGAGATTAGCCAACTTAGGTAATCTTCTGCAATGGAGAAGAGGATCGCAGAGAGAGGGTCACCCTATCTCACATCTTTAGTGCAGTTGAAATATCCCCTAGGTGAGCCAATAATGAGGATAAAGATGTAAGCAGAGAAAAATATAGTTTTGATTCTATTTATGAAAATTTCATTGAAGTCGAATTGTGAAGGAACTTTATACATAAATCTCTAATAAATGGTGTCAAAGGCCTTTGAAATATCATGTTTGATAGAAACACTCCCACCAATACTCTTTTTGTTTAAAATATTAGTGGATTCAGAGCCCAGATAGATGCAGTCTTGGATAGATCTGCCTTTTATGAAACCAAATTGGTTCCAAGAAACTATTTTACTAAAAATGAAAGTCATTCTATTGGAAAATAATTTTGTGATGATTTTTAATAAATAATTGATGAGGAAAATGGTTCTGAAGTTCTGAATCACATCACCATTCTCCATTTTGTAGATGAGAACAAGGAATTAGGAGTTAATATCATGCAGGAGAATATATTTGGAGAAGAAAGCTTCAACCAGATGACAAATGTCTTCCTGAAGAATATCCCAATGTTTTTTATAGAATACATTATTAAAACCATCCGGGCCAGGGGCACTGTCAGGATTAAGATTGAAGACAATGTCTCTAATTTCATGATCTAAAGGCATGCTATTAAGAAGAGAGTTTTCTGCCCTAGAAACAAGAGTGGTAATGATGTCATGTTTAAGGTAATTATCAATAATATCATCATTGAAAATATTTTCAAAATAAGATACTAAGTTATTGGCAATTCCTTCATTACTGTCAAGAATTTGGTCCCCATTTCTAAGAAATGATGGGGGTCTATAGGCTTTTCTAACCCTATGGAGAGCATTATAGAATTTAGTATTCCTCTCCCCATCATTGATCCATTTGGCTTTGAATATTTTTATTAAGATTATCCTTGGGGTTGAGTAAAGTGATTAGTTTATAGGAAATGTTGATTTCTTATTGAGATTCCTGAGCAAATTTTGAAGAAGAATTTCTATTTTGGATTTGTTTTAGCGCTATTTCAAAAAGGTTGATATAATTTTCCATTTCACAAACCTTGTTTTTTCACCATCTTTTAAGAATTTTCTTTAACATTTTTAACTTCATCGGTCAAGCAAACAGGTCATACTAACCATGCATTTTATTCCAAGTGTTCTTGATGATGCTTACACATTCGGGGTCATAGGACCAAGTAGTGTTAAATCTAAAAGGAGCCCTTAATTTACTCGTTTTATGTAGGAAAAGTAAAGAAGGATGGGATGATGATTAGAGGCAATCCTCGCAAGGGTAATGCTAGAGATATTTTCTTAATTATCAAGGGAATGAGAGTAAGTAAAGGCCCTATCTAATTTACTAGATACATTTATATTATAGTGCTTCCTATACCAAGCCAATTTAGCACCCAATAGGTTAACCTCTCTGAGATTGTCCATTTCAATACAGGCGTAAAATTCCCTAGTGGAAATAAGAGTAGGAGGAGGACCAATTTTATCACCCGAAGCTAGAATAGAATTAAAGTCACCAATAATAAACCAAGGATGGAAAATAGAAGCATTGTGATGGGAGAGATCATTCCAAAGATCCCTCCTGTCTTGATACCTATTATAGGAATAAACAAAAGTAGATAAAATATGTATGTTCTCAAAAATGTAGTCACAAGTAATGGCTTGACTTGAATAGCTATAGATGTTAAAATTTTTCAATGAATAATGATCAAAGATCCATAAAGATTCATTAGGGGATCCAATGTTACAAGACCCTAGGAAATAGTATCCAGTAGGGGCTTGATGTAAACGCGAGGCAAAATTAATTTTAGGTTCAGAAATAGAAATAATGTTTAGAGTGTGAGTATTGGTGAATATTTTAAGGATGTTTATGGTGTCAAGGATAGAAATTCCTAGAAAATTCCAAAACAGAATATTCATTTAGACCGTTTCTTAGTTGTTTTGTCCCCTGTGTTTAGATGTAGAGGTATTAGACCTGGTGGCAATTCCAGATGAGAAATATTTTACAGCATTTTCATGTTTAACCTGCAATGTTATGTGCACGGGAAATGAGGAAGTAGTATCATCTGTATCCCTACCTTTCATGTTAAAAACAGTTTGTTTAGGAAGAGTAGGGGAGAGTTGCTTGCAATCAGGTGCCTTGTGAGCAGCAGACTGAAGGCCATGGTCTTGTACAGAAACAGAGATGGGAGTTGTAGGTTCTGTTGTTCCAGAAACCATGGGTTTCGGTTGTGCAGACTGTACTATATTAGAAGCAGAATGTATAGAAGGAGTAGAAGAGGTCTTTATGCTAGTAGATTCCATGTGGACAGTAGACTGAGTACCCTGGACCTGTACTGAAATAGGAACAACATTTCCTGGAGTTTCAGAAGGCTTGGGTTCAGGTTGAGCATTGTGTGACCCAGCAGAATCCTATTTCTTTTCCTTACAGATTGGTGATGATACGAGAGCAGTCATGTAATTGGGTTCGGGCAGCTTGTTTTTCACAGCACTTTCCAGTGAGGAATTAATTTCAGTGATATTAGAGTAGTCTGGAGGGTGCAAGGGAGTATATTCAAATGTGAAGTTATGTATGATATAGTTGTCCTTTCCTTCTAAATTAGAGGCACTAATATTGTCAGTTTCAATGTTACTATTCAGTAAATCATTGACAACAATGTATGAAATAGAGGGATTGATAGAATATGAGTCCAAAGTAGGACCATCAAGGGGTGAGAAGGCAGGGTCCAAGTCAGCCAAGGGGTGGTAGAGGATGTCAATAACAGCCTTATCAATATCCCTCTTAAAATTTTTAGTCAAAAATTCTAATTATTTATCATTATCTAAATCATCCCAAGACATTCCTTTGTCAGAATCATGTGTGCCAAATGAATTGGTTTTTACAACCCATTTTTCTTCCCTTTTCTTGGACGTTTCAGGTTTTTCAGCAAGACCATCCTTCTCTTTTCTGTTTTTCCTGACCTATGTCCGTCCAGAGTTATTGGTTTGTGGGGGTTGATTGTGCACTCTCCTACACTGGTGAATGAAATGTCTAACCAGTTTACATAGTTCAAAAAAATAAAGGAAGTCTTTCATATTCAAACCTCGCCACTGTTTTATAGTCTTGGGAAGTAAAAATGATAGATTTTGGGGGTTGCGATTCAAGGTTAACTTCAATTAGCACCCTAGCATAGAGGCCTAAATCTCCATTCATGGTTTTCTAAAATATCTTAAGGGGAGTTCCTATACAAATAGTGATATCGTTGAGGATATGAGGGTGACATAAAAACCAACTGAGGTCAAAAAAACTAAACCAAACCTGTGCTATGTTCTTCCTATGTGATGAAAATGGAAGAAGATATGAGTTCGTCACACTCACCCATCATCTTGGGGAGACCATTCTTAAAGAATGTGAAGACCATCATCAATGTGCATGAGGTAACACTCTCAATGGAGCTCAGAGATAGTCGAGTGAATTTCAATATACACGAATCCATGAAGAATTTTTCAGATGTTCATTCGCTGAATGCAATTTACCATAAAGAAGGAAAATAACCAAATAAAAATTCAGAAGGTACAACCTTTGAATTATTGGATAGTTTGTTAGAATAGGCTGTAGAATCAAAATCAAGAGAATATGTTGAGATTAATAAGTATAAACTCATGCAGTCTGAACATGAAAATATTATCATAGATCTCCAGAAGGAACTTGCTACAAATGAATAAGAACTAGCTAAGAATAATTCCATATGCCTTGCAATGGAACATGAGATGAAGAAGTTCGAGGAAACCCCCATTAAAAATATAGAGTGTAAAGGATATTCTCAAACGAATGGGAATAGTGGATCACAAGAAAAAGAAGAAAAACCCATGACCAGGTTTGTATGGATAAAGAAAATTGAGGGTCAATCTCCTGCCTCAGGAAAAGAGAGGAATTTTCAAAGGATGCCACAACCCCTTAAAAAGAGCCATGTTCACATTGAAACAAGGAAGAAACAAATATCCAGAAAGATTGAAAACCATTCTAGAAGAACAAGATTCGAGGGGTTTTACTGGTTTTGTGGTATCTATAGACACAAATCGGACTCTTATTGGTACAACATCTCTTTACCAAGGAAGTAGAAAAGAACCAGTGGAGGAGATCACACTCCTTCACCCTGAATACAAATGAAGACCTACCAGGTTGCATCATTCCTTTATACATGATTAAATGAAGTAACTCTATCTTTTTGAATCTTAAAAAAATTCCAGCATTGAGGACACAACATCATTTAACTGTGGGGGAGGGAACCTTTGTTGTTTAGTATTTTCATTTTGTGTTTTTTTTTCAATGAAAAAATCATGTTTTCATCTTTTTGTGTGTTTATTTTTCAATTTTTGGTTTGTTTTTTGAAAATTTTGAGCTGAAATGATAATCATTACAATTTTTGAAACCCATGTCAATGAGTGAACCAATATATTCCATGAAATTGAGCTTAAATGAATGTTGAAATGACTTTGTTTCAAGTTCAAATCTTATGTAATTTCATGAAAAGTACACTGATTTTTGAAACCCATGCCATATTTCACTGTCTATATCTCTGAAATCACTTTCCTGTGAGGCTTCAAAACCATTTTTGTCATATTCTTTTCATTCACCTCATTTCTTGAGAGAACCAAACCATGATTTCTTTAAATAGAATTTTATTTATTCTTGTCAAAACATGAGGGGTTGAGGTACTTCTGTTTTAAATGATCAAGTCATTTATTTGGTTTAATCCCCCTTTTAAAAATAATCATTTTCATTATGGACCCCCTTTACATTAATCCTTTATAATCCCTTAGGTTACATGAATTACCTTATAGGTTTAAGCCACATTGCAAGCCAAGTTTCCATATCAAACTTGCTCTTGAAGTAAAATTGCATGATCTTGTTGAACTTAAGTGTGGGGGAAGATGTGTTATGGTGTACTACCTCATTTAGTGATTATTTTGGTGGAATATAAAATGTTGAAGAGCTGAGGATTCTACTGAATATTTCATTTTGTTAAAAGTTTTGCATTTTCTAGATCTTTCATGATAAGAGAAGTTGTGCCTTTTTGGAGCTTTCAATTTAAAAAGAAAGTTGTGCCTATCTGGAGCATTCAAGAAAAATCATTTTTGAAGAGATTGAAATATTTTGTGCTAAAATCTTGAGCAGATTAAATGATGATGGAGACTATTTTCTACAAAGGGGAAGATAAGGAGACCATGTTTGAGTGAAAATTAGAATCATTCAATTTTGCTTCAAAAAGAGCCAAGCCCTCCTTTTTCATCCTGATAATTTTTTTTAAAGATCTGAATCATACCAACTGAAAGCCACAGAACAACCTTGAATAGACCTAATGAAAAACCCATGTCCTTGACTCGCATCAGGTGGAGAAGTAGGACTTTATCAAACCTATGGTGACTCTTGTGTGAGTTTTGATGAGAAAAGCCTTGTTGAGCATTTACATTTGTGAGATGAGAGAAAATTAATGTGAGGTAGGTGTTTTGTGTGCATGGGATAAGAAATGAAGTGGAAATATATTAAATAATATAAAATGTATAACTTGAAATAATTTTTTTTGATGATGCATGATATATTTTTGTTTCTTGATATGGATTTGGTAGATCTCATTTGTTTGTGTTTTGGATTTGATTAGATTTGATGTTTAATTGTCCCGGAGTCCAAGTGCTAAGTGTGGGGGAATTGATAGAGAAAATATTTTCAATTAAATTTACATGTAATTTCATTGTTTAAAACCCACAAAATTGTTACTATATGATGAATTGCTTCATTTTTATGATATTACTGTTATTTTGAGTTAAATAGTAAAAATGCTTATTTCATATTTTTAACTATTTTAAATTATTTCTGTAGTTTGGCCATAACATCTTCTACAATAATCCAAATTGAAAAATTATTTCTTTTTCAGATTTTAAACATCTAGTGCTCCATTTACAATTTGTGTACCAAAATCTTAATCGACCATATGGAAGCTCAAAAAAATCTCACATGTTGTCTAAAGAAAACAGTTTATAATTCTGCCGATTTTTTATGTGAGGTCCATAACCCATTATTTGTGGGCCCATTATTGTGGAAATCGGTGGATGCATGTGGAAGGATTTGGGGAAAATCTTTCATGAAGGAAAGTCCATATTAATTGGCCTTTTAAGGATCATTAAAGCATCCTAATCCGGCGGTTTGCGATTTGGCGAGTCTGACTAGACAAGATAAACTGTGAGGGTAAAATGGGAATAACTCTCAGAATACTTGTAAAAGGCCGCAGATATTTTGGGGGGAAAAGCCCAAGGGAATTATAAGCAACATTCAAGAAGGGTTAAATGAATTAAAATGTCATTTAATGAGGATAAAAGTTGTCAACATCTGGGGGAATATTATGGCTATAAAAGGAGGAGAGGTCACCCCCCTCTCAAAGCATCCCATTCTTCATCTCATTCCTTACTGGATACCAAGAAGGAGAACTTTTTGGCTTTTTCTTTTTTTTATTTTCTTTTCCATTACTTTTTAATGCCTTGTTCTTCCCCTTTCAACTCTATTACCCTTCACATGTGAGGGTAAAACCTCTGAGTTATTGGGGAAGGGGTAGTATTACTTTTGTATTGTCGGAGTTTTGTGCTTAAATATAAAATCCACTTTTTCTTTTAAATGACTTCTATTATCACTATTTTTCAATTATCTTAAAGTTATCGTGTTTTGAGTTTTCTCGTATTCATTGTTAATAGCTTTGGTTAAAAACTTTTAATCTTCCTCCGCCTAGTGCAATTTGTCTGGATCGAGCAGATTGTATTAGGTGGTGAGTGTCTAGTGATTGTTGGCATGTGTGTGAAACTATTAAACCTTTTCTAGAGTTCTAATTAGAAAAAATTCCCAATTGGGACTTCCTTAGTTTTGTAGGGATTGTTTATGATCTTCCATGCACATAGGAGTGAGTCTGATTTGTTTCTTTAACCAAGGGTGATTAATAACTCGATCGAGGAGTCTTTCATTTGTTATTCGAAAGGAAGAGAGGGAATATGATCTTTATTACTATGATGAAATTGAAAAAGTGAATCCTACCCTGACCCCATCACTCCCTTCATCCATTATTTCTCAACCTTTCTTTTTATTGCTTGCTTTATTTTTCAAACCAATCAATTTCAAAAACAACCTTTTCTTTTTCCTTAAATTTAAGTGACAAAAAAATAGTTTTTCACTCATCTCTGCAGACAAATTGGGTTAACCACTCTACTAAATTTTAACTTTGGTACTATTTGTTTTTTCCACACCCCACGATAGGCACGTGTCAAAGTTCCACCTCAGAAACCAAGTCCATTTAAGAAGAGAATGGCATAAAGGATAGATTCATAAATGTTAATGTAAGAACCCAGATTTTCGTAAAGGTACAAATATTTTCATTTCAGTTTAAATGAGTTGTTTTGACCTTACAAGAATTATTAACTTTATCACATGTGTTTTGGATGTGTTTGAGGCTTGTTCAGAGGCTGGAACCAAGTTTTGGGCTGAAAATGACCCGGCGCATGATTTGTGCGTGGTCTACGCATGGTTAGTCTAAACCGTATGAGAGGTTTGAAATTCTTAGTTTTTTGGTAGAGTGCTTTGTAATGGTTACCACATGGTTAGTAAAATGGTGTTGGGTAACTGTGTGATGCTCCCCTCTTTGGCAGAACGGTGCACACAGTTTTAGCATGGTTTGGAAAACCATGTGGGTAAACCGTTTGACCACTACTGTGTTTTTTTTTAAATTGAAGCTAACTTATTTTTTAAAAACCCAAATTGTGTTTCTTATCCCATGAAAAAAATATCATCTCTGGATCTCCCCATTTGGGAGCCCAAGGTAGTATTTGAGACATACTCTTCATATGACTTCCGTTTTGATCGTCGATCATCTTTACAGATCCGCAACAGTACGTCCGTGATTCAATTTTAGTCATTCTGGTTTCTTTGGAACAATGACTGCACTATTTGGATTAAGGATCATATTCACTAAATATATTTTCTTCATCCATTCTTTATATTTTTCCCAAACCAGGACGAATCAAGACTCGATACTGGATTAGTTTTCTACTACCGAGGAGAGGTAGGTGTTCTATAATTTATTTTCACTTTTCATGGTGTTTTTCTGGCATTTGGATAATATTCCATTCGTTGGATATTTGATTGAAGTCTCATTTTTGTAAGAGTATATTTTAGTAGTTGTATTTGGACCTAGTGATTTTGACCATGGGTTCTGTTTAGGTGCGTTGGCACCCTTTTCTCATTTCGAGTTCACCCGAGTGGTGCTCCTTAAGGGAATATATTCTCTATTTCTATTTAAACCACCCAAGGGGTGTTTATTGTGTATTACTTATTATATGAATCCCCTATATTCCTTGATATCATGAGAACCTTGTTTAGGAGATGTACTAACACCTTGATTATTGAATGTTATGTTGTGCCTTGCCTATTTTGATAGTTTGGAATGTCAAATGGATGATATAGGCGGGTATACCTATGTAAAATGATAAAATGTGTTTATATGGGTGGGTATACCTATAATTAAATGACTAATGTCTTGTTAAATGGTTTATATGGGAGGGTAGGACCATATTCTTTTGATAAATGGTTTGCATGAGTGGGTATACTCATGGATTTTGCTTGTTGACATGAGTGGGTATACTCACCGGGTTTTGAATATTTAATTTAAATTCTTGAATACTAGAATTATTGGTTTTATAGATTCCATGGACTGATCTATATAGATATATAATGTAGAAGTGGACACCTTGGGTTGATTTTAACCCTTGGGTCTTGATTCCATGGGATGCCTTGAGCCTTACTACCCCATGGGTCCGGCTTTCTTGGGCTCACATAGGAATTAATTTTTTAATTTATCTGAGGACCCCAACCAATTCCTAACCATGATTCTTCCAGGGATTCCTATAGGACTCTATGGGATGCCTAGGGTCTTGTTACCCCATGGATTCATCTTTTTTGGTCTCATATAGGACTTGCTCATGAATGTCTCCTTGGACCCCAACCAGTGCCTAATCGAGTTTACACCAGGGATGTCCATGGGACTCAATGGGATGCCTTGGATATACTCCTTGGATCCAATCCTACCTAGTATAGAATTAATTACTTGAATAGCTTGGTCTTCTGTCACCCTAGATCCGACCCTTGCCTTCTACACTTCACTATAGGGCGTGGATTTGGGATATGTGGCTTCTCTATACAGTGTGTCTATGGTTGCATGATATAGATAGATTTACGGCATGGTAGTGTGACTGTTTGGTTTTCTAGTTATATATTCTTTTTTAGGAGATGACTCTCCTTTTTATGTATCCTTGAGGTCTATTTGTTTTTACTTGATACGGTAGACTTATTACATGGAGTTATTTACACTAGCTAGAACCATGGTAGAATTTTTTTTAGAACTGTAAAGACCTAGGTGGTTGCCTACTATGAGGTTTATCTCACACCCTATTTGGGCCTCCTTGGGACTCAAACAGATTATATGTTTGCAGGTGATGATAGGGGCAAGCACCCTAGTACATGTTATTTATTGTGGCTTTCAATCAGGGGAGCATACAACCAAGCAGAGGCTTGCGATGCTAGGATACTTTTTGATCTTTTGTTATTTTTGGGATACTTATATTGTATTTCCATGTATTGTTCTGGATGAATTCTAGATACTTATACCATCTGCATCATTTTTATATATGAGATACTCTCAGTTATTATTAAGCATTCCTCTCTACATGTCTCACTTTTCGTTGTCTGTTGTTTATTTCACTTATGTTATTGTATATATATTTGACTACTATTGTGATACTCTGGTAATGAGGGAATAGACTCTCCACTGACTCACCTAGTCCCTCGCTGGAAGTTAGTACCCTCTAGAATTTGGGGAGCTTCCCTTGAGACCTAGTGACCAACCGGGCTCAGGGAACCGTTTCAAGTGGCATCTGGGTCCGAGATGTTACAAAGTGGTCTTAGAGGGTTTAATTTTTTTGTCTTGACATACTATTTTCTGACATTAGGTAGTTATATAAAGTAAATGGAGTTTGGTAATAAATTGTGCTTGAGAGTAGCTACCTCACATGTAGGGAAAATAAATATTTCCTCGAATTAAGTTCGGATTTTCTTGATTTTGACTATTACTATTGATATGATTTCACCATTGGGTGATGAACTTGATTTATGCTATTACTATTGATGAAATTTTGGGATCTGTTTTGGTTACAAACTGATGAGATGAGTGTGTACCATCTTAAGAATCATATAGAACCTTATTATAATCACATTCCATGCATTGTTCCATGCCATCTAGGATGCATTTGATATTAAATGATATTATGATAGTTGACATTATTGATGTGCCTGCTGTTGGGTTAGTTCAGTGCAGTGTATAAAGGTGTGAAGTCATATTTCAATCCATTAAGAGTATGAGCCCTTATGAATTGGGAAATGATGTACTAGTGCAATGTAAATTATAAATAAAAAGGTTACATGTATGGTTTTAATGGGAACCAAGTTTTTAGTGCATGAGGTGTTATGGGCCCTCATGTATTTGGAAATTGGTAAAACCTTGTTAAAATTTCATGGGTGAAAAAATGTGAACTCAAATAGAAATGGAAACTTTAATGTTGAATAGATACTTGACCTAGACCATTATTTTGAGTGGGTGAGAGGCATAGTTTATGTTGGTTCGAAGGATGTTCTTTATATAGTTCTAGATTTAGGAGTAGGATGTGGATTTGACTTGGTTTTGAGGAGGGTTTTGACATGTCCAACACTTGTCAGCTTTGTGCTTTGATATTTTTCTTTCCTGAGGTGTTTGTTTGGAATTGTAGAAGCATACCACCATGATGAACTCCAATGTTATGCCATGATGGAGGCGATGACCATACTTTAGAGATGATGGGACACATGCTACCACTTGATCCTCATATAGTTCCATCTATGGAACCTGAGGATATTTCGGACACAGGTTGTTGAGGCATAGTTCCACGAGGGTTTATTTTGCAACATGCATACTTTCCAGGGAGCACTACAATGAGCCTTTACTATGGTGGAGATGACACAGGTGTTCCAACAGTAGCATCGTTCTATGTTTTTAAGGTATGGTAGACCATTGGTTGTAGAGATGTGTCTAGAGACCATGTTAGTGATTTTCGAGCAACTAGAGACACCTCCAGAGTGGAGGGTCAAGATTGCGACTTATATTATATGTTGAGCGGCAATGCAGTGGTGCGATGTTTTGAACCAGGCTTATGAGATATAGAATATGGGTTGGGCTAAATTCCAAACCTACTTCTACGACTACTTTTACCATGCGACTCTGTGAGTGGAGAAGGCAAGTGAGTTTATACATCTAGAACAGAACACGATGACAGTTATGGAATACTCATCATACTTTATAGAGCTGCAGCATTTAGAACTGATGTATCATATTGATGAGCTGTCGAGGGTGAGGAGATTCAAGTAAGGTCTCATTCCTGCAATCAAATATCAGGTCAACATATGTAGGTTTCATTCTATCACTGATATTATGAATCAAGCGATGATTACATAGCAGAACCTAAGGGAATCTAGGGGTACATAACAGGGTAGTGTTGTTTCTCACCCCATTGGATATACGTCTTCAGGAAGGAAGCACCGTTTTGAGGCTTCCCATGACGTGAGTGTTAGTTAGTTTGTGGGTGCAGGCAGCTTGATCATTTTCCATCAATTTGGTAGGTGAGACCACATGAAAAATCAGTGCGACCGCGACCCAGTCGAGTGCCGAGATTACGGCAGGATGGGGTACATGTAGTGGTTTTTCAAGACCTTAACTCTAACAGTAAGTGGTAGGGGTCAACTCCTATGTCAGGCTTAGGAGCAGGGTCTTCAACTTCATTCAAGGATGGGAATTGGAGTAGTGTAGGCCAGTCAGGCATGGGCAGTGGGGGTCATGGCCATGGTATCCAGACACCGAGTTCTCAGAGGAAGCAGGGTGGATCAGCTTAGGGTAGCCACACAAGGTCATCGGGATATAGTACTGGCCAAACCTATGTTGTGGAATAGACCAAATAGATGTAGGATCCCAGACCATCTCCAGTGAGAGGTATGATCATATTAGCTTCAATCATTGCATATACTCTTTTTGATATTGGTTCCAATCACAGTTTTATCTATACACGCATGTTTAAAAGCCTTAATCTTGTGGATTTTCTTTATGAGTGTGTTTTGACACTAGACACACCATTGGGAGTTATAACTGATGATGTTTTCTAGTGTTTGGAGTTCCCCTGTAAGTTGGAGAGTGTAACTTTATTTAGGATCTTTATGTCTTTGAGATAACAGGGTTTGACATCATTCTCGGAATGGACTGACTCGTGGCTTATCGAGTGTATATTGAATGCTATCACTGTAGGGTTACTTTCAAATCACTAGAGGGTGTCGTGTTTATTCACAAGGGTGAATGGGATTTCCAAGAGATAAGAGCTAGACCCGAGCATTGTGTACTTGGTGGGATGACAACACATATTTCTATTTTTTTTGGATGATCAGAGAATGAGTTAGGATAACATTCCTCGTGTGGTTGAGCACTTTAGGGATGTATTTCCCTATGAATTTTCTTGTTTACCTCCTGAGATAGAGGTGTATTTCTCTATCTATCTAGTTCTAGGATCTCTGTTGGTATCCATTCCTCTTTACAGGATGGCTACAATGGAGTTGGACGAGCTCAAGAGGCAACTAGAAGATTTGGAGGAAAAGGGGTTTATTAGACCTAAAACTTCTCTATGGGGTTCGTTGTTCCTTTTGTGAAAAAAGGTGGATATAAATATTTTTCTTTCCATGGATTATTGGAAAGTAAACCAAAAAATGATTAAAAACTAATATCCCTTTCCACAGATAGATGAAATGTTTGATCAGCTTCGAGGAACTCGAGTGTTCTCAAAGATCAAATTTAGGTCAGGATATCACTCGGTGTGTGTTCGACCTACAAAAATAACTCATACAACCTCTCATAGCAGGTATGGGTTATATGAGTATATGGTTATGCTATTTTATCTCACAAACATTCTAGCAATTTTCATGGCGCTGATGAACCAAGTGTTCCATCATTACATGGATTCTTTTGTGCTAGTTTTTGTGGACAATGTCTTTGTGTATTCTCACAATCGACACGACCATGCCAACCATCTTGAGATCATTTTGAATACCCTGAAGAATCACTAATTATATGATATTATCACAAAGTGCCACTTTTGATTAGATCAGATTCAGTTCCTGGGTCACATTATCTTAGAGACAGGAGTATCAATACCAAGAGGAGGTGATAGATATAGTTTCCTAACAACAACCTAAGAAAGTTTTTGACATATGGAGTTTCTTGGGGATATCTAGTTACTACCATTTTTTTATACAGTATTTCTCATGCTTAGCATCTATGTTGAAGGACTTGACTAAGAAGGGTGTGAAGTTTTTGTGGTCAGAATCTTATGAGGCAGCCTTTTAGGAGCTAAAAGGGAGGTTGACATCAACACAAGCCCTAATACTACCAGTGTAGGTTAAGAGTTGCACAATTTATTGTAAAACTTCAGGTATTAGGATGGGGTAGTTCTAATGTAGGGAGATCGAGTCATGGCGTATGGGTCTCAGTAGCTGAGGCCTCATGAGAAGAACTACCCTAAACATGATCTCAAGTTGGTTTTAGTTGTTCATGTGTTGCATTGTTAGAGGAACAATTTATTGGGAGAGAATTTTTTGGTGTACACAGACCACAAAATCCTCAAGTATATCTTTACACAGCGTGATATAATTTTGAGGTAGAGAAGGTGGGTGGAGTACCTTTAGTCCTTTGACATCGAGCTTTCCTACACGCCTAGTAAGGGCAACACAGTGGCCGATGCACTGAGCAGGAGGACTTAGATACAGGAAGTGCAGTAGGCCAGTGGCGAGTGGTATTTTATGGCGTTCTTTTCTAAGATGCATCAGGAGGTGAATAGAAAATAGTGGCAGACCTTTATTTTATCTTTAGTTTTACCTCTACCCTATTAGACAGATTTAGGATGAGTCAGATATTAGATTCAAAAGGACGACATCTATAGGAATGTGGGGAAAGTGAGGACCCTCCTCCTAGTTAGACGGTAGGCAATAAAGATATCTTGTGTATCGATAGATTTGTTTGGGTTACAGTGGAAATATATGAGGAGATGAAGCGAGAGTTTCAAGCTTCATCTTGGGAAGTGCATCCTGAGGTTACCAAGTTGTACCGTGACTGGTGACGTTGGTACTGGTGACCAGGAATGACGAGAGATGTAGCTGGTTTTATTACTAGGTGTACAACCTGTCAGTAGGTAAAGGTTGAACATCAGCAACCAGCTGGTCTTTTACTGCAGTTACCTGTCCTAGAGTGGAAATGGGATGATGTCATGATGGATTTCATGATGGTTTTTCCATGGTCTCCTCAAGGTAAATATATTGGTTGGGTTGTCGTTGACAGGATTATGAAGGTTGTGCATTTGTATCTGATCAAGGATACCTTTAGTGTTGATGATCTTGGAAAGTTGTACATCCGAGAGGTGGTACGACTTCATGGGGTCTTCCGTACTATCATTTTTGATAGGTATACCCTCTTTAAATCTCTTTTCGGGTAGATTTTTCAAAGGGGACTCGGTATAAAGGTGCTTCTGAGCACAACATACCACCCTCAGACTGATGGTAGTCAGAGTGTATGATATAGGTGCTAGAGGACATGTTGCGAGCATGCATCTCGGATTTTGGGGGCTTTTGGGAGAGACACATTCCACTGGTTGAGTTCACCTACAATAAAATTTATCAGGAGATGATACAAATAAAACCTTGCAAGGATTTATACAGTAGGCCATGTCATTCTCCCCTATGCTGGTTAGAGGCAGTAGAGGCAGCTTTACTATGACTGTGTCTTGTGCAGAAGAATTATGGGGAGGTCAAGTTGATTTAGAAGTGTATGGATACTACACAGTCTTGTCATAAATAATAAGTCGATCATCGTAATTCACCTCTAGAGTTTAATTTTAGGGATCGTATTTTCATGAGTGTTTCACGGAGGCTATGACATATGCAGATCAGGAGATAGGGTAAACTTTCACCCGGATATGTCAGGCCGTATGAGATTCTGGGGAGATTCCGGTCAATTTTCTATCGGTTGCAGTTAACATAGAGGTATTGATCCATGCACGACGTCTTCCATGTGTTGGAGTTGGTGTCCTAGAACCAACTACTTTGTACTTTATTCATTAATAAATACCTTATCACATCTTGATTGTTCTTCTGCGAGAAAATGCATGTGATAATGTCCTAAGGACAGCTGTTGCATTGAAGGTTCATAGTGGATCCCTGCTATGATGAGAACCCAGAAGTGCCACAACATTGTTCTTGAATATATATGTTCTATGGCTGGATGATGTTATTTGAGGGAAACAAATAATACAGGCCATTAGGGGTGAGGACTCATAAAACTTTGAGGCACCTTCTCATGGTGTGCACCCTTGGTAATATCCAGGAGGATATTATCAGAACGATACCCACCAGTATGAAATCTAAATTTAATAGTGTCATTGGATGTTCCTATCTACATATGTGTGTATTGGTCCATAGAATTTAAGATTATTATTAATGGGTATTAAAACTTATGCACTTAGATGTATTGACAAAAACTGTGACGAAACACTATTGGCAGTGAGGTAGGATATGTTGGGTGCGTCACGAGTAATACTGCATTAATAGATAATGCGAGAAAGGATTTTTCCCTTCTATTCCATAATAGATGTAGATATCTCAGGACCTTTGATGGAATTGATATACCCTAAAATCCATGTCCATGGTAAGGTATGGCAGAGTTCAATTTCGGAAATTCAAAGAAATAATAATTGAGCACATGGGTTGATGGCACTAACATGCAACCCGCTTGATTAGAGATATCGAGACAAAGGGATTATATTACACGGTAAATGTTCATAAGAGGTGGCACGTTATTGCTGTGTTAACTTCTTTCTGTATGGGTGCCTTGGAATGTTGCTAGATTCTAACCTTGGACTTTAGGCAAGCTCCACCTAATTCCACTAAGAAAGAGACCTAGAGGGTCACACACTATGTGTGTCTATGTATCTTAGTTAAATATTAATTTTACAAGTTGAATAAATATTATTCTCGACTGTGGTTTAATAATTATTCAAGGATGCATGGTCACATTTATTTCGACACTAGTTATTCGAGAGAATATATTGTGGAAGAAATAATATATATTTATTATTGTGTAATGAATTTGTATTTATTTAAGAAATAAATATCTATTACTCAAGGTAAAATAAATGTGGTGAAAGAAGTAAAGAAAAATGGAGAACAAAATTACACACTGTGTATATTAAATATACACACCGTGTAGTTTTATGGAAAATTAGTATAGGTCGTGTATTAGTGATTACACACTGTGTAGTTTTTCCAGATGGGATTTTGAGGAAATAATATAATTTTATTAAATGATATTTATTATAATCAGCGTGGACGCATGTCAAGGAATTAATTATTTGACATGGGGGGTTTTCAATAAGAGTTAATGAAATAAATAAAATGTGTAACACATTTATTTATTGTCATAATTCTATAACCTCAAACCCGATTATAAATATCCTCACAACCCGAACACTTTTTTCCCAATCGTTGTTCACAACTATTCTGGAGAGTTCTCTCAAGGATGAAAGAACTCCTTCCTCTAAGAACGCTCTCAAGACCAAGAGAGATCTGCCACCACCAGATCAAGGTGATTGAAGGCGGACATCGCAAGAGAAGGTTCTTCTGCGCTAGCACCCAGAGATCCCTTCGGCGACATCCGGATATACGTTTAGCACGTGTGGATCACTGCTAGAGGAACCCTAAACTTGGATTATACGACGCAACGACGGATCACACAGGATCATGACCGGAGACATCAATGAAGAAATAATTCCATCAAGGTAATTTTTGTCAATTATAATTAAATTTATTATAACCAACATATGATGATCCTATCTCTATGGTTCAGGTACTCCCTCTTTTGTTTTTCATTATTCGTTCTATTTTTAAGATCCGATGTTTTATATCATAATGGATCTTGGTTTGAACGTTTTTTAATGCTAAAATTAAATTTGGGCACTCTGACCAACGCGATTCCATTGTGCCCGGAACCTACAAGTGGTATTAGAGCGGGTCATATCGTTGATTATAATTACTTAGTTTTTCATTGGTGATTTATGCATTTAATAATATAGTTTTTTCAATTCAAATTAATCGTTCTTAAAATTTTGAATCTTGAGATCTGTTCCTCCCCTCTTGTTTCTCATTCACCATACAGAAACGAATTTTCTTTTAATTTTGATTAAAATAAAATAGAGGAACTCATCCGAAGGTACCAAACATTCTTGGTCGTACAACACCAGAATACACAGTGTGTATTCGGAAGTACATGTTGTGTAGTCTAGGTTCAATGCATTAGACTGGTCCGCCAAATCAGGTCGTGTATTAGATCGTATCTAATTCATTTATGACACTGTGTGTTGACCTGGAACTGGTGGCACATAGTTTCCATATTACATGTCGTTTGGTCCACTGAACACGGCGTGTAGTCCCTTTGGGTTGGGATTAGACAGTGTACGTCGTACATGGCTTCCCTGGCTAGAAACTATGTAACGCGGATACTACATGGCGTGTGTCCAACTGAACACACCATGTACTCTGAAAATTTCCAATGTACATCAACACGCCATGTCCCTAGGCGTGTACTTCGGATGGATGGTGAACAAAAAAAGTACACGCCATGTATTCGGAACTACACGTCGTGTACTCATCCAAATTATGCAGATTTATTAAAATTTATTATTATATTATAAAAACCCTTGATAAGTGTACCATAGTGTAGGTGTAAAGTTGAGGCACAACATGTGATAGGTGTTTTATATATATGTGTTTAATTTAACATCTGTGTAATGAATGGAAATTCACCGTGTTGCCTCCAAGGTACAAGTTACGTACAAGGATAATTTTAAATGAATTTATTTGTTTATAATTATGATTAGAATATCAAGGAAATTCAGAAAAGGGTTTAAGATAAAAGGATTGATTAATTAAAGATAATTAATTGATTCGATCATGATTTATCTTAATCAATAACGATTAAAGAATTGAATTCTAGTTTTATTTATGCATAAATATCACTGCATGTATGGATGATCCTGATCTCGACCAATACCTTTGTGTGTGAATGGTTTCTTTTAATTTATATATTTAAATTAAATTTTTTGGCCTATGAGCCTTCTCCTCATTAATATATAGGGCATGTGCGCTCGAGGATTCTTTTATGTAAAAACCTCTTTTTACCCCTCACCTGTGTGTGAGATAACTGCATATGTAATGGATGGAGCTCCTAAGCTAGTGGAGGCGGCTCAAGTTAGGAGCCAAGGTGAAACCAATCCAAGGAGATACAAAGGTGGATAGGTGGAAAGCTTTAAACAAGAACCCGAAAGGTTCAAGGTGTTTCTCCCCTAGGTCTTGGGTTAGTTTATCCACCGCTAGTTAAACTATCCAATAGAACAACCTCATGATCATACCATTTATTTTATTTTATTTCTTTCAGTTTCATGGTTTATTTATTGTGGGTGTGTTGTCACAATAACACAATTAATGAATTAAACAAGCATACAAGATGGAACTAAAATAAAAAGTAGCTTATGTGCAAATATTATCTTAGACATTGTCAATCACTTATGTATATCCCACTTAATATTAACAAGCATGTAATCAAAGATAATAAAATGGAAATTTATGTATAAGGATAAAATCCCTCAATGAAATATTAAGTCAGTATAGTCTTCCATAATCTTGGTTAGAATCGAACCATAGTTCAAAGTGCTTGACCAACCCTAGTTGGGGTGCCTTCAATTATCAGAGAATTATAATTAAAGGTTTTGGGTTGACTTGACTTGGTTCGTATCAAGGTTTGACAGCCACAGCAGGACTTGGTGTGACCATGAGGCAAAGGTTTAGGAAATCCAAAATAAAAGGATTTGAGGATTCGGGATTCCACTCAGTAGATCATGGAGCTGCGAGTTAATGCAGTTGGCATTTGTAATGCCTACCTAAAACCCTTTAAGTTGCTTGACCAGCCCTAGTTGGGGTATTGTGAAGGGAAATATGGATCTTTTCCACTAGAATATTCAGGAAATATAATATTTTTAAGTTAATGGTGAGGGCTATTGGATTTCGATAAAATAGTGGTAGAGTAATAAGTATTAAATTATTTATTTGTCTTAGTTTTTTAAAAAAGTTATAATCCTTTTCTAATATTAATTTTACAAACGGAAAGAAAAATAACTTCAAAAATATCATTTCGAACCATACTTGAGAAGGAAAACCTTCTCACCGGCACCAATTTCCAAGAGTGGAAGAGGCGTTTACACTTCATCCTTCACCACGAAAGAAAATTGTATGTGCTGGAAGATCCTATTCCAGTTGCGCCTGGAAAGGAGGCTAGTGATGAGGAACTATCTCTCTACATGAAACACATGGATGATGCCATATATGTTCAGTGTTTCATGCTATCTTCCATGTCTAATGAGCTCTTGAAGCAGCATGAAATCATGGACGCGTATAGAATGATGTCTCTATTTAAGGATATGTACCAAGAGAAGGAAAGACATGAGAGATATGAGATCTCCAACGCTTTGTTTACAACTAAGCTTGGAGAGTCTGTGCCAGTTGGGCCTCATGCAGTCAAGCTTATTTGCTACATTGAATGCCTGGACATCTTAGGGATTAAGTTCTCGGATGAGTTGCATACAGATCTCATCCTATCATCACTGCCCAAGACCTTCTCAAGCTTCATTATCAATTATAACATGATAAACAATGGGAAGAGTCTATCGGAACTTCTAACCTAAATTCTCCAGGTAGATAAGGACATAGGGAGTGAAAAACCCACATTCCTTATGGTGAATAAGAAAAGGAAGGACAATTAAAAGGGTCCAAAGACTTATAAATTGTCTAAAGCCCCCGAGCGTCATCCTTCTATGAAGGGGAAGATCCAGAGGCAGGGAAAAGAACATGAGTTTGTGTGTCTTGCATGTGTCAAGGAAGGTCACTGGAATAGGAACTGCACCCAGAAGCATGGGGACACTAAAGGTGTGTTCATTATCGAGTGTAATCATTCTATTTTTACTTATTGGTATTAGATACAACATGTGGGGATCAGATCTGTATTCAAATGAAAGAACCAATTAGATTTAGAAATATTATCAGAGGAGAGGTGGATCTTCGAGCTGCCAATGGCGCAAGGCTGGCTGCATTGGCTATTGGGGATTACCTCCTCTCATTTCTGTCTGGGATGATTTTGGTTTTACATAATTGTTATTATGTGTGTAGTGTTACCAAGAACATAATTTATGTATCATGTTTTGATATTGATTGATTTATTTTCAAGTTTGAAAAATAAGGGTTGTCTCTTTTATAAGAACAATGTATGTTATGCTATGGAACATTTAAATAATGGTTTGTTTGTATTAAATTAGGAAATCCAAGTGTTGGCAATCGATAACGGAACAAACTCACATGACTCATACATCACCCAGTTTTGGCATCACCGTCTCAGTCATGAAAACGAGAAGCACTTGGAAAAGGTCTACCAAGATGGCTATTTAGACTCTACTGAGCTAAAACCACTTGATATATGTCATGCTTGTTTACAAGGAAAAATGATCAAGCTGCCTTTTGGAGGACAGGGTGAAAGGGCCACATAGCTTCTAGGATTGGTACACATGGATGTGTGTGGACCATTTCTAGTAGAAGCTAGAGGTGGATATTCTTATGTCATTACTTTTATTGATGACTTGAGTAGATATGGATATGTCTACTTAATGAGGTATAAGTTAGAGGCCTTATAGAAATTTAAGTAATTCATGAATGAATTAGATAATTAGCTTGGTAAGAAGATAAAGAAACTTCGATCAGATCGAGGTGGGGAATATCTGAACAAAGAGTTCATCAATATTCTACGGGAGTCTAGGATTCTATCTCAGATCACTCCTCCTTATACACAACAGTGGAGTGGTGTTAGTGAAAGGAGGAACCGCACCTTTTTGGACATGGTGAGGTTGATGTTGAGTCATACGGATTTTCCATTATCCTTTTGGGGATATTAATTACAAAATGCAGCATACACATTAAACCGAGTACCAACTAAGGCAGAAAGTAAAATTCCCCCCGAGCTATGGAATGGAAAGAAACCCATTTTGTCGCATACACGTGTATGGGGGTTCGAGGCATTTGTTAAGGCCTTATCAGAAAACAAACTAACACCTTGGGGCACAAGGTGTATATTTATAAGATATCCTAAGGAAACAAAATGATATTACCTATATAATCCTCAAGAAAATGAAGCGACTATTTCCAGATAAGTCGTCTTTCTTGAGAGGGAGAACATCCTAAAAAAGTATAGTGGGATCAAGATTGACTTTGACGATGTTGATGCTCAAGATACACAGGAGTTGGTATAGGAAATAGTTCCACAGGTCCCTATGGAAGAGGTTCCAGAAACACAAGTACTGCATAGGAGCTCAAGAGAGGTAAGGGAACCAGAGAGATTTGGTTTCCTAGTCACCGAGTATGGTGAATCATTATTGTTGGACAATGATGAACCTCTATCCTACAAGGAAGCAGTAGAAAGCTCATAATATGCAAGATGGCTAGAAGCGATAAAATCTGAGATGGATTCCATGTATCAGAACTACGTCTGGGTTCTGGTCGATGAGCCCGTTGATGTAAAGCCTGTTGGATGCAAATGGGTATTCAAGAGAAATATGGACATGTAAGGCCATGTTAGAACCTATAAAGGAAGGCTAGAGGCTAAAGGATTTAGACAGCATCAAGGAATTGACTATGATGAAACCTTCTCACCAGTTTCCATATTTAAATCCATAAGAATCATACTTTCCATAGTAGATTACCATGACTATTATATTTGGCACATGGATGTCAAAATAGAATTCCTTAATGGGAACCTTCAAGAAGATGTCTATATGACACAAACAGAAGGGTTTGTGACACCAGGTGAAGCCAAATGGTTTTTCAAGTTGACGAAATCTATATTTGGATTAAAGTAAGCATCCAGGTCATGAAACATTCGATTTGATGAAGCCATAAAGGAATTTGGGTTCATTAAGAATGAATATGAGCCATGTGTTTATAAGTTGTTTAATGGGAATGTGATCATTATCCTAGTAGTATATGTTGATGACATATTACTTATTGGAAATGACGTACCAGTCTTATAGTCATTTATGGACTGGTTAAACAAGTGTTTCTCCGTGAAGGAATTGGCTGAAGCAGCCTGAATTCTAGGGATCAAGATCATTTGTGATAGATCCATGTGGCTTCATGGATTATGTCAGGGTACATATGTTGACAAGATACTAAAGTGATTTAGTATGGAACAATCCAAGAGGGGATTAGTTCCAATGTCACATGGCCAACATCTTTCTAAGTAAATGTGTCCATATACACAATAGGATAAAGATAGAATGAGTAATATCCCATATGCTTCGGATATAATATCATTCATGTATGCCATGTTATGTACCAGGTTTCATGTTGCCTATGCATTGAACATGGTTGGAAGATATCAAGAAGATCCAAGAGAACTGCATTGGACTACTGCTAATACTCTCCTTAAGTATCTAAGAAGAACTAAGGATATGTTCCTGCTGTGTGGAGGAGATGAGGAGCTTGTCATTAGAGGGTATGCTGATGCTGGTTTTCAGACAGATCAAAACGATCTGAAGTTGCAATCTGGATATGTTTTTTGTCTCAATGGAGGAGCTGTGTGCTGGAAGAGTTCAAAGCATCCAGTTGTCACCGATTCTACAGTGGATTTTGAATATATAGTGGCTTCTGATGCATCCAAGGAATCTTTCTGGATTCAGAAATTTTTCCAGGACCTTGATGTGGTGCCTAGTTGTAAAGACCTTATCACATTGTATTGTGATAATACTGCAGTGGTGGATCTTGCAAAAGAACCAAGGTCACATTAATTGATGAAGAACATACTCTAGAATTATCACCTCTTGAGGTATTTCTATCAGAGAGGTGAAGTTTTAGTGAGAAGAGTGTCCACACAATAGAACGTGGTGGACCCCATGACTAAAGTCTTATCTCAGCAGAAGCATGAATATCATGTGAGAGCTAGAGGGTTAAAGGTTGTTAGTAGTTGGCTCTAGTCTAAGTGGGAGTCCGTTGGAGTTGGTGTCCTAGAACCAACTACTTTTTACTTTATTCATTAATAAATACCTTATCACATCTTGATTTTTCTTCTACATGACAATGAATGTGATAATTTCCTAAGGATAGTTGTTGCATTAAATGGTCATAGGGGATCCCAGCTATGATGAGAACCTAGAAGTTCCATAACATTGTTTTTGAATACATGTTCTATGGCCGGATGATGTTATTTTAGGGACACAAATAATACAGGCCATTAGGGGTGAGGACTCATAAAACATTGTGTCACCTTCTCATGGTGTGCGCCCTTGGTAATATCCAGGAGGATATTATGAGAACAAGACCTGCCAGTAGGAAACCCACATTTAATAGTGTCATTGGATGTTCCTATCTATAGACGTGTGTATTGGTCCTTAGACTTTATGATTATTATTAATGGGTATTACAACTCGCACACTTAGATGTATTAAAGAAAACTATGACGACACACTGTTCGCAGCGAGGTAGGATACGTTAGGTGTGTCATGAGTAATACTGCATTAATAGATAATGTGAGAAAGGATTTGTCTCTTCTGTTTCATAACAGAATTAGATATCACAGGACCTTAGATGGAATTGATATAGGCTAAAATCCATTGCCATGGTAAGGTATGGGTGAGTTCAATTACAGAAAGTCAAAGAAAGAATAATTGAGCACATGGGTTGATGGCACTAGCATGCAACCCACTTGATTAGAGATTTCGAGACAAAGGGATTATATTACACAGTAAATGTTCGTAAGAGGTGACACATAATTGCGGTGTTAACTTCTTTCTCTTTGGGTGCCTTGGTGTGTTGCTAGATTCTAACCTTGGACTTTAAGCAAGCTCTACCTAATGGCACTGAGAAAGAGGCCTAGAGGGTCACACACAAAGTGTGTCAATGTATCTCAGTTAAATATTAATTTAACATATTGAATAAATATTATTCCTGACTGTGGTTTAATAATTATTCAAGGATTCCTGATTGCATTTATTTCGACACTAGTTATTCGAGAGAATATATTTTGGATGAAATAATATATATTTATTAGTGAGTAATGCAGTTACATTTATTTAAGAAATAAATATCCATTACTCAAGGTCTAATAAATGTGGTGGAGGAAATAAAGAAAAATGGAAAATAAAAGTACACGTTGTGTATATTAAATTTACATGCCGTCTAGTTTTATTGAAAATGAGTACACTCTATATATTAATGATTACACGTTGTGTAGTTTTTCCAGTCGGGATTTTGAGGTAATAATATCGTTTTATTAAATGATATTTATTATAATCAGCATGGGCACATGTCAAGGAATTAATCATTCGACATGGGGGGTTTTCAATAAGAGTTAATGAAATAAATAAAACTTATAACACATTTATTTATTGCCATAACTCTATAACCTCAAACCCAATTATAAATATCCTCACAACCACAACACTTTTTCCCAATTGTTGTGCACAAAAATTCTTGAGAGTTCTCTCAAAGACAAAAGAACTCCTTCCTCCAAGAACGCTCTAAAGACCGATAGAGATCTTCCACCACTGAATCAAGGCGATCGCAGGCGGACATCACAAGCGAAGGTTCTTCCGCGCTAGCACCCAGAGATCCCTTCAGCGATGTCCAGAGATACATGGAGCACATGTGGATCACCTCTAGAGGAATCCTACACTTGGATTCTATGACACAATTATGAATCACACAGGATCGTTACCGGAGATATCAATGAAGAATGAATTCCATCAAGGTAATTCTTTTAAATTATAATTAAATTAATTATAACCAACATATGATGATCCTATCTCTATGGTTCTGGGACTCCCTCTTTTTTTTCTTCATTCTATTCCAAATATCCGGTGTTTTATATTGTGAGAGATCTCGGTTTGAACGTTGTTTAGAGCTAAAATTAAAGTTGGGTACTCCCGCCAATGTGCTTCCGCTACACCCGGAACCTACACCATGTGTCTTAGATTCCATGATTTTATAAGGCCCTAGGCTTAAACATTAAAAAATCTTGAATTAAGTTAATAATTCACATTAAAAATATTTTCAGGGTTAGAGTTTTACAGAATTAGGACATATCTATTACACTACATCTCAAATATTACAAAGTAGACACTTCTACTTAGTATCCATTTTTTTCATAAAATAAAAACCCTTAAAAGAAAACAATAATTCTCTTCTTGATATTAATCTACTTGAAATCTTCCTTTATCTTACCCTTCCTTATACCATGTGAAAAACATTTCAAAAACATGGGATGAGCATAAAAAATGTTAGTAAGGGTTATAAAATAATGATAGAAAACATTATTCCATCAATACATACAAAAAATAATCTCTTTAAGATACCTCATTAAATCATAATATTTATGAATAACACATAGAAATCATCAATCATAAAGGTAACTTGTGGCATCCACGTCATACTTACATTGTAGCTTTCATAGCTACAAAGGGCGTTACATTTGGAATACTCATCACAGTATATTCCCTAAATCTCTTAGGAGAAACAATAATGTTTTACTCCTTGACATTACCCAATGCATTGGAGTTCTATCTTAGGTTCACCCACCCTAGTTTTATCACAGAACAACCCGTATAAATAAACAATGCCCAAGAACCGTAACATATTCACAACACATAAATCAAACATAAAGGAAAGATAACATTTTCACATTGTAATCACAATATATAATTTAAATATATTGACATAATCAATCCATTATCAAAACCATTTTCAATAGAAAAATTTAGAAAAGATTATATGATATTTATTTTTCTTTTAAAAACATTATGGCTTGTTAAGAAATCCAAAAATCAAATAACGCTCATGGAGGTGAAAAGGTCATTATCACCACGTATGTTAAAAAGAAACATTCACTTTTTCATTTAGTAAAACTCTACGTATAAAAAATATTCCCATTGAAAGAAATTAAAAAACAAAGAGTTTTATACACCATATAAAATAAAGTTGTGTATAAATCAAAATATGCCTCAATTAAAGGAGATTAAGATGAAGTCGCTTACCTCATATATGACTTGACTCGTTCGTTCTTTAATCTCCAGAATAATAAACTAAAGTAAATTTATACTTGAATCAAAACCTTTTCAAGATTATAATTCCTTTTATGTCACTTATTACCACATTGTAAAAATTACATAATCATTTGAGTTAATAATGGTTTTTTTGTCGATATTTTGTACTTGAGCCAAAAATGAACTTCTTATAATTACATGTTATCCATGTGGCCAAAAGACCATTTTCATCAGAATGATATTCCTTATTTAGATATCATATATATTTAGTATGTATATGTATTTATAATAGTTCAAAACAATTAGAGATAATAAATGAAATGCACAGTTCATGGAGATGGTAAGTCATACGTATGCATGATCATTAATTTCATTTCTATTTCTTCTTTAATGGAATGAAAACATAATGATTCACAGGTATATTATAATTATAGTATAATATCATATATAATTTCATTAACACCATCCATTATACATTCCACGCACGGCATGAATGAGTCATATCACTTTGAGGGGGCGGTAGTGCGCACTTGATCAAATGAAATTATCACGTCTACCCATTATGGAAACAATAAATGTATGTTATAAATGAAAAATATAGAAGTAAAGAGACAATATAAATATAATATATATCACATATAAATATAGTTCCATAATAATGACCACCATGAGAGGCGGTATAAATAATTGAACAATCATCATTTCGTGAGGCAATAGTTTGTCGTCCACAGAAACAGTACGTTTGTATCCATTAGAATGAAGTTTGAGGAAGTATAGGTTGAATAATTCTCATAAATACATCCTAGAATATATAGTATACTGTATTTTTAGAAATTAATGGAATAAATAGTGTTTATGGGATTGGATAATTAAAATAAAAGAAGAGAACTTGAAGAAAGATGTAACCTTTAAATCGGGTAACTCCCTTTGGTTTGAACCAAAAGGCTCTCTTGAAGTGCCTTATTCCTAAGTTAAGGCTTGCAGAAGTAAGAAAGGTATTCTGGGAGATTATTTGGGGAGAGTTTGGATGATCCAAGGGTCTTCATAGGTGGGATTAATTGTTTAGAGGTGATGGCCTTTTATAAGGGGGAGGAGGGGCTCTTTAGGAATGTTTGAAAATTTTATTTTTTTATAAACTGAATTTAGATTTCAAAAAGTCCCAAACTCATTAAATTAAAAGATAAGAAGACTATTATTCTAAATCATCTCAACCAATAGGATTTAGATATTTTTCTATTTCATTTTTAACCTTATCATTTATCTTTAACCCTTAGTTAACAAATTTAACTTTTACCATGTCTTCTTCTATATTCATACTATATGATTAATATACGTACAATAAAATAAAAAAACTCCAAAAAATTGATCATTAATGACATTACTAATATCATATATGTCATTTTTTCGAATATTAGATTTTTAGGATTATTTTATAATTTAATAAAATAATATTCATTTTAAAAACTCTTTCATGTCAATTTTAATACTATTCTTATAATGACTTTTTAAAAAATCAAACCAAATTGATTAATTAAAAAAAATCATTAATTCAAAGATAAAAAGTCATAAGTATCTCTAAATTTCGTGGATAGAAAAAATATTTTTAAAATAAATATTTTTTAATACTTATAATTTCATTTATTTAAAACATTAATTAATGAGGAAATCATTACATCATCATTATGCCATCAATAAATTTATTTACTTTTTGTCTAAAAATTATAAATAAATTACCATGATGTATTAAATATTTTTATATTTCTAATTAATATTTATAATTGATAATATAACTTATATAACCCATTATAAAATTGTTTTACTATGAGATATAGGATTATTTTACATTTTCCTTCACTTTAAATTTAATTTTATAAAGTGTCATTTTAACTAATAAGTAGCTCCATGGGGTCCCAAGATTGACCCAAAGATTCCCATGGTCGGATATGTATCAGACAATAGGATTAGGACACCTGTTGGGGTAATTTAATATAATTTTTTGACCCTTATTTACCATATTTTTCCATTAATAATGGTAAATAAAATATTTACTGAAGTCACTATTCATAATGTCTAAAAATAAAAGTTACATATTTAAAAAATTTGGACCTCCTGATTCCAAATATGGAATCAATTTTTTCAAATTCAAAATACAGAATCTATAGAAATTAATTTAAAATTAATTCCTGTTGTCAAAACCAAAAACCGTGTTTTTAAGAAATAATAACTATCAAAAGATTGACATTTTTTTATGTCCAATTTCAATGTGAAATTACTTACATTGACCAAAATTGTATTAAATAGTAAATATAAAATCTAATTACACTTTAAAAACAATTTAATAGAAAATATTACCATATATATAAATTAGATTAAATGTCAGTTTTGAACTAAAATGCAGTATTTCATTATCAGAAAAATACCAAAATTTCAACCAAAGTAAATTTTGATGTCCCAATTATAAATAATAATTTTATTTTTTCAAATAGAACATATAAAAGTGACAAAAACTTGATTGAAAAATGATTCTCCATTAAAAGGCGGTAAATTGACCTTTAAAATAATATTAGAGTATTTCATGCTTAAAATTGGATTCATTCTATTTTAAGACCCAAAAATTTATCGGATAAACGTAAATAAATTTTGGAAACATGTTTAATCATACTGTTGTTAGTTCTATTCATTTCCACCAATAAAATGACTATGCATTAACTACCATTTAAAATAATAATAATATTATATTATTTTTCTGTATAACTCAACATAATGTGCAATGTAGGATTTCAGAGAAATCCATTGTTGTGTGTTGAGTACTCTATCAGACATAGCATCCCCTGTTAAGAAAAATTAAGATTTAATTCAAAAATATTAATTAATATGAAAATTTAATTTTATTTATTCACCAAGGATGTTACATCATTCCCCCCTTTTGGGAATTGCGTCCCTGTAATTTTATTTACTTACCAAATAAGTGGGGGTATTTGTCCATCATAGCATTCTCAGATTCCCATGTTGCCTCTTCAACCATATGGTTTTTACACAAAACCATTACCTGAAAAATTACCTTATTCTGCAACACTTTCTCTCTTCAGTCAAGAATATGGACTGGTTATTCCTCATATGAAAGATTCTCTTCCAACTGAACATCCTCTGAACTCAAAAAATGAGATGGATCCAGAAAATAATTTCTCAACAATGAATCATGAAAAACATTGTGTTCCTAGGATAAACATGGAGGTAAATCCAC
Organism: Viscum album; assembly: GCA_963277665.1. NCBI lineage: Eukaryota > Viridiplantae > Streptophyta > Magnoliopsida > Santalales > Viscaceae > Viscum > Viscum album. The sequence continues at coordinate 1,236,378,844 of OY728137.1, read as the reverse complement.
ACTTTAGGCAACTGATCCCACTTTCTTTAGGATTTTATAGGGTCCAATGAACCATGGACTTGGCTTTCCCTTCTCACCAAAATGCATCACACTTTTCAATGGAGAAAATTTGAGAAAGACATGATCACCTTCCAATAAAGAAAGACCCTTCCTCCGGTTATCTACATAACATTTCTTCCTGCTCTGAGCTATTCTCAAGTGCTTCTAAATCAACTGATCTTTTTTTTCATCTCTTCTACTAATTTTTGTCCCATCAGTTTCCTTTCACCTACTTCATCCAAAAAATATAGAGTTTGACACATCTTTCCATATAATGCCTCAAACGACGCCATATGTATACTGGAATGAAAATTTTTATTATAAGAAAATTCTACAAAATAAATATGTTTGTCCCAACATCCCTAGTAATCCATAGAACAAGAACATAGCATATCATCCAAAGTCTGAATTGTTCATTCTGACAGCCCATCTGATTGAGGATGAAAAGATGTACTAAAATTTAATTCAGTACCCAATGACTTTTTAAGGCATTTAAAAAAGATATATGTGAACCATGGATTATTATTAGATACAATGGAGAAGGTAAATCCATGAAACTTTACTATCTCTTTAACATAAAATTGAAAATTTTGATCTAGAGACAAAGTATCTTGAATAGGAAAGAAATGATCAGGTTTAGTCAATCAATCTACAATAACCCAGATTTCATTGTCACCTCAAGATGTCTTTGGTAATCCCAGAATGATGTCCATGGATATATTTTTCCATTTCCACTCTAGAACTGGTAATGTCTGAATTATCCCTTTCGGTAACTACTACTCTGCTTTAACATGTTGAAAAGTCAAAGACATCACAGAAAATTTAGCAATATCTCTTTCCATCCCATCCCACTATTAATACTCGCAAAGATCTCCGTACATCTTATTACTACTAGGATGAACTTAAAATGGAGAACTATGAGCTTTAAATAATAACTATTTCTTCAACTGTGAATCTCAAGTCACACATAATTCAGGTGACTTTCCCTTCTGAACTAACTCTACCTCTTTCTGCAACTCATTGTATTCCTTCTGCGCTTGCTTAATTCTATCTAATATAGAAGATTTCCCTAACACCTAAAACAAAAGAAAGGAATCTCCAGCACCAAAAACTTCTATTCCAAATTTCATCAACTCGTTAATCAATGTATCTTATTCCAAACATAAAATGATTAATGCAGCATTACTTTTTCGACTCAAAGCACCAACCACTTTATTTGCCTTTCCTGGATGGTAATTCATCTTGCAATCAAAATCCTTGATTAATTTTAATCATCTCCTCTATCCCATGTTTAATTATTTTTGAGTGAATATATACTTCAAACTTTTGTGATCAGTTTATATTTCGCACTTTACTCCATACAAATGATGCCTCCAAAATTTTAAAATAATAAAAAATAGTAGCTAATACCAAATCATGTGTAGGGTAATTTAACTCATGAGGTTTCAACTGATGGGAAGCATATGCAATTTCCTGATCATTCAGCATTAGGACATAACCAAGTCATTTCAACGAAGCATAAATGTAGATAACATACTCACCATTTCTAGAAGGTAATGCCAATATTGGAACATTCCCAAATTTTCTTTTCAATTCTTGAAAATAGTCATCACATTCTTTCTTCCTGATAAACATAACACCTTTTCAAGTTAACTTAGTCAGTGGGCTAGATAATCATGCAAAATTCTCAACAATCCTTCTGTAATAGCCTTTTGAACCAAGAAAACTACGAATCCTGGTTATATTTTTTGGTATTGTCCATTCTTCAATAACTTTTATTTTAGCAGGATAAACAGTTATGCCATTTTTTTAAACAATGTGACCATGGAATGAAATTTATTGTAACCAAAACTCACACTTGCTGAATTTCCCATACAATTTTCGTTTTCATTATGGTTTTCAAGAAAATCCTTAAATGACATTCATTTTCCTCTTTACTTTTGGAATAAATCAAAATATCATTAATAAACACAACCGAAAACTTATCCAAAAACTCATGAAAAATTATATTAATAAGATCCTTGAATATAACAGGTGCATTCGTTAACCCAAAAGGCATAACTACAAATTCATAATGGTCATCTCTAGTATGAAACACATTATTCAAAATGTATACTTTCATTAATTTCAATTGATGGTACCCCGACCTCAAGTCAATCTTCATAAAATATTGAGCTCCCTAGAGCTGATCAAACAAATCATCGATATGAGGAAAATGATACTTTTCTTAAAAGTTATGTTATTCAATGCTCTATAATCAATGAAAAGTCTCATTGAACCATATTTCAATTTAATAAATAAGACAGGAGAACCCCATGGTGATGTTCTAGGTCGAATGAAACCTTTATCTAATAACTCATGAAATTGATTCATTAACTCCAACTATTCAATTTGAGCCATTCGATAGGGGGGTTTGAAATTATCTTAGCATTAGGAACTAAGTCACCAATAAATTCAACTTCCCATTTAGGTATAATAATAGGAAACTAATTAGGAAAAACATCAATATACTCTTTTACCACTAGCACATCATTAATCATAACAGTTCATTTGTTTTCAACAATATGGGCATGGTAACATTCATTTCCCTCTTTTAATAGTTTCTCATCTTCCCGGTATGTTATCAAAATTAATGATTCATTCTTGTACACCAACTGTAATTCTTTCTATAAATAAACCTCTTTATCTCTTCAGTCAATCTTATCATGATAAACATAGATTCAATCCATACCCAAAATAACATCAAACTCTACTAGAGGAAAAACAATAAGATTTATAGGTAGATTCTTTCTGCACATAAGGATATGAAGGTTCTTATAATTTATTTTTGTCTCAATGTTTCCTCCCGGTTTTTTTCATAACTTTAGGATTCATATCTTGATATGGAACTCACAATTTACAATAAAATTTCTCATAAATGAATGAATGTGTATACCTTGAACCAAACAACACATTGGCATAATTTGAATAGACAATAAATGTACATGATAATACTTTATTCGATGGCCCAACATCTGCTGAAGTATTTGCAAAGGATTTCACCACCCCTTTCTGCTTGTAGTGTGGCTACTTTCCCTCATTTGAGTTCTTCATTGGACACTCATTTTTATAATTTCCTATTTCATTTCACTAAAAACATTTTACTGACTGTAAATCCAATTTTGTCTAACCATTACCCTGATATTTTTTAGTGCAATTATGATCCTTATGTCCCATTTTACCACATCTGTATCACTCACCAGAATTAAAAAATACATTCCCTAGCATGCTTTTTACAAAAAAAATCAAAAACTGTAAACTTATGTTTCTTACCATCAGAATTTTTTTAAGAGTTCTTACCTTTTGTCTGCCACTCCGTCCTCTTGTTCTATTATTTTTCATGGAACACCTGATCATCAGAAAACTCCATTTCCACCTTCTCCACACATCGAACTAGTTATTCATAACTTTTCAACTCACAAGAAGCTAAATCCCTTTGATACGTCGTCTTTAATCCTGAGTAAAAATGTTTGATTTTACTATCAAGATCTCGTATGAAATTTGGATCATACCTTTACAGTCGAGTGAATTTTGCTTCAAAAGAAGCCACTGAGTCATCCCCATACCTCAATTCCAAGAATTGTTTTCCATCCTAACACGAACCACCTGAGAAAAATATTTCTAAAGAAACATCCCTTTGAATTCTTCCCAATGAATAGCATCAATCTGCTCACTATCCCTAATATTGGTCCACATCCACCACCATTTATCGTCTTCACCTGCAAAATAGTAAACAAAAAGACTAACCTTTTGATGCTTTGAAAATCCCATGACGTAAAAAAATTCCTCCAGTGCTTTAATCCACCCTTCAGCTAGCATAAGGTTAGATGATACTCTCAATAATGGGGGATGCTGCCTCATGAAATGCTACACTACTAACATTTTCCATTGTGGTCGATGTGGCTAATCTCGTGCATGGATACCACCATTTATAGCCTGATTCAACTATTCCATCACTACAACAAACTGATCAGTTTTGATTCTGACCTTCTCAGGTTGCTGGTTTGGAAGGTGGTCTTCCTCTTAATTCCATCCCATCATAGCTTCCATGTTTCCTATGCGGAAAACCATTCCGAACACAGAAATACCTTAGCGAAGAAACATGGTTATCTGTAAATTATATATCATTTCAATATTAACATAGATTAATTTGTAGACATTAATTTGACAATACCCTAACCCCTATAGTTGTCTTAACCGACCTCTAATACCAACTATAAGACACCATCCTTAAACATTACATAATCTTGAATTAAGTTAATAATTTACATTAAGGGTCTTTTTAAGTTTAGAGTTTTAGAGAATTAGGCTATAACTATTACATTACATCTCAAATATTACAAAGTTGACACTTCTACTCCATACCCATTTGTTCATATAATAAAAACCCTTAAAAGAAAACAAGAATTATTTTCCTGATATATATCTTCTTGAATTCTTCCCCTCTCTTACCCTTCCTTATACCCTGTAAAAAAACATTTCAAAAACTTGGGATGCGCATAAAAATCTCAGTAAGGGTCAGAAAATAAAGAAAGAAATCATTAGTCCATCAATACATAAAAAACATAAGGTCTTTAATAAACCTCATGAAATCATAAGATTTATTAATAACACATAGAAATCAAAAATCAAAAAGATAACTTGTGGCATCCATGTCATACTTAAATTTTAGCTTTCACAGCTACATAGGGAGTTATATTTGGAATACCCATCATAGTATATTCACTAAATATACTTGGAGAAACATTAATGATTACCCCCATCACAATAACCAATGCATTAGAGAGCTATCTTGGGCTCACCCACCCTAGGTTTATCATGAAGCCGCCCATATATTTAAACAATGCCCAAGAACCATAAAGTATTCACAACACATAAATCAAACATAAAGTAAAGATAACATTTAGAAATTGTAATCATAATATATCATTTAAATATATTTAAATAATTAATCCATTATCAAAACCATTTTCAATACCAATAGAAAAGAGTATATGGTATTTATTTTCCTTTTAAAAACATTATGGCTTGTTAAGGAATCCAAATATCAAATATCACTCGCGGCAGCAGATAGGTCATTCTCACCAAGTAGGTTAAAAAGAAACATTCCCTTTGTCTTTTGGTAAAACTCTATGTGGAAACAATATTCCTTTTGAATCAAATTAAAAGTCAAAGGGTTTTATACGATGTATAAAATAATGTTGTGTATAAATCAAAATATGCCTCAATGAAAGGATATTGAGACGATGTCCTTTACCTCGTGTCCAACTTGACTTGTTCCTTATTTAATCTAATTAATAAAGAACTAAAGTTAATTTCTACTTTATTTAGAAACTTTTTCAAGTTTATTATTCCTTTTATATCACTTATTACCATGTTTTAAAAATTACATAATCATTTGAGTTAATAACTGTCGTTTTGTCGATATTAGGTACTTGGGTCAAAAATGAACTTATAATAATTACAAGTTGTCCATCTGGCCAAAATTAAATTAAATCCATAATGATATCCATGATTTTTATATCGTATATATCATATATATTCAGTATATATATTTATTTATAATAGTACTAAATATTTGGAGATAAGAAATGAAATGCACCGTTCATGGAGATGGTAAGTTGTACGTACGCATGAACGCTAATTTCATTTATATTTTATATTTAATGGAAATAAAACTTAATTATACATAAGTATATTATAATTTCAATATAATATAATATATAATTTCATTAACTTCATCCTTTATAAATTCCTCATATGGAATGAATGAGTAATATCACTTTGAGGGGGCGGAAGTCCGCACTTCCTCAAATGAAATTATAATGTTTACCCATTATAGAAATCATAAAGGTATGCTCTAAATTAAAAATACATAGGTATAGAGACAATATAAATATAATATATATCAAATATAAATATATTTCCATTATAATGTCCACCATGAGAGGCCATAGGAGATAATTGAACAATCATCGTTTCGTGAGGCAATAGTTTTCCGTCCACAGAAACAATATGTTTGTATCCATTAGATGGAGGTGTGTGGAAGTGTAGTTAGAATAATTATGATACAAACATCCAATTATATTTAGGATACTGTTTTTTTATAAAATAATGTAATAAATATAGTTTAGGGGATTGGAGAAGTAAAATAAAAGAAGAGAACTTGAGGGAAGACGTTGCCTTTAAATCGGGTAACTCCATTTGGTTTGAACCAAATGGATTTCTTGAAGTTCCTTCTGCCTAAGGTAAGTCTTCTATGAGGAATATAGGTATTTTGGGAGCTTTTTTGGGTAGTTTTTGAATGATAAAATGGTCTTGAGAGGTGTGAGTAATCGGTTAGAGGTGATGGATTTTTATAAGGGGGTGGAGCTCTTTTGGAATGTTTGAAAATTTTATTTTATTATAAACTAAATTTAGATTCCAAAATGTCTCAAGCTCATTAAATTTGATTATAGGATGAATATTATTCTAAATACTCTCAACCAATAGGTTTTAGACAAGTTTTTGTTTCATTTTTAATCTTACCATTTAGCTTTAACCCTTAGTTAACTAATTTAACTTTTACCATGGATTCTTGTATATTCATACTACATGGTTAATATAGTTACTATAAAATTCTAAAAGACCCAAAAATGGATCATTAATGAAATTAGTAACATCATATATGTCATTTTTCAAAATATTAGATTTTTAGGATTACTCAATCTTTTAATAAAATAGTATTTCTTTTTAAAAACTCTTTTATGTCAATTTTATTACTATTCATATCATGCCTTTTTTAAAAATCACAACTGACTTGATTATTTCAAAAAACATAATTAATTAAAATATAACAAGTCATAATTATCTCTGCAATTATTTTATTTCATCAATAGTTTCAAAATACTTTTATTTTAATATTTATAATCTCATTTATTTAAAAAATTCATTAATATGGTAATAATTATATCCTCATTGTGTCATAAATAAATTTATTTATATGATGCATAAAAATTTTAAATAGAATACCATGATATTTCAAATATTTTTAGATTTCTAATTACCATTTGTAGTCGAAAATATCACTTATATAACCCATTATAAAAATTGTTTTACTAAGAGATATATGTTTAAGTTACATATTCCTTAACTTTAAATTAATTTTAATAAAGTGTCATTTTCACATACAAGTGGCTCCATGGGGTCCCAAAATCTACCCATGTATGACCATAGTCAGACATGTATCATCAAATAGGATTAGAACACCTGTTATAGTAATTTAATATTATTATAATATTAGGTTTTTACCCTTATTTATGAGATTTACCCTTTAACCATGCAAAATAAAATATTTATTGAGGTTACTATTCTTGATGTCTAAAAATAAAAGTTACCTATTTACACAATTTGGACCACGTGATTCCAAATAGGGAATCCATTTTTCCAAATTCCTAACACAAAAGTTGCATAAATTAATTTAAAATTAATTTCTGTTGTTAAAACTAAAAAAGCGTGTTTTTACGAAATAATAACTATCAAAAGATTGAAATTTGTTTATGTCTAATTTCAAAGTGAAATTACTTATAATGAACAAAATGAGATAAATGGTAAAAAATATAATCTAATTAAACTTTAAAACCAATTAAAAATATAATCTATCCATATATATAAATTAGACAGAAAAGGTATTTTTGAAATAAATGCAGTATTTTTCACTATTCATTAAAAAATGAACATTATCAGAAAAATACAAAAATTTCATCCAAAGTAAATTTTGATGTCTCAATTCTAAATAATAATTTTATTTTTTCAAATAAAACATTTAAAAGTGAAAAAAACGAGATTTAAAAAGGGTTCTCCATCAAAAGGCGGTGAATCGGTCTTTAAAAGAATATTAGAGTATTTCATGATTAAAATCATATTCATTATTATTTTAAGCCTCTAAAATTTATTGAATAAATGTAAATAAATTTAAAAAAATTGTTTAATCATATTTTAGTTATTTCTATTCATTCCCGCCAATACAATGGCTATGCATTAACAACCATTTAAAATAACAATATTATTATATAATTTTTTTGTAAAACTCAACATTGTGTGCAACGTAAGATTTCAAAGAAATCCGTTGTTGCGTTTTGAGTACGCAATTGGACATAAGAACCCATTTTGTGTAAAATTAATATTTAATTCACAAATATTGATAAATATGAATATTTTATATTCTTTACTCACCTGGGAAGTTACATCCTTCCCCCTTCTGGAAATTGAGTCCCAAAAATTTTATCCACTTGTCAAATAAGTGGGGGTATTTATTCCTCATAGCATTATTAGATTCCCATGTTGCCTCTTCAACCATATGGTTTTGTCCACAAAACCTTTACCTGAATAATTAATTTATTTTACAACACTTTCTCTCTTTAGTCAATAATCTAGACTGGTTGTTCCTTATAAGAAAGATTCTCTTCCAACTGAACTACCTCTAGACACAAAACATTAGATGGATCCGAAAAATACTTTCTCAGTTTTGAAACATTATAAACATTGTATACATGGGATAAACATGGAGGTAAATCCACTCTATAGGCAAATGATCCAACTTTCTCCAGGATTTCATAGGGTCTAATGAACCTCAAACTCAGCTTCCCCTTCTTACAAAAAATGCATCAGACATTTCTATAGATAATCATTGATAAAGACACAATAACCTACCTCGAAATAAATATCCTTCCTCTGGTTATCCACATAAATTTTTTGTCTGTTTTGAGCTATTCTCATGTGATTTTGAATCAAATGAACTGTTTCTGCTATCTCTTCTACCAATTCTGGTCCCATCAGTTTCCTTTCACCTACTTCATCCCAAAAGGCTAGAGTTCGATATCACTTTCCATATAATGCATCGAACGGATCCATCTATATACTGAAATAAAAACTGTTATTATAAAAAAATTTAACCAAACAAAGATGTTGGTCCCAACTTCCCTGGTAATCCATTGAACAAGCACGTAGCATATCTTCCAAATTCGGAATTGTTCGTTCTGACTGCCCATCTGATTAAGAATGAAAAGTTGTACTAAAAATTAATTCAGTACTCAATGACTTTTGAAGGCCTTTCCAATAGATAGAAGTGAACCTCAGATCATGATAAGATACAATGGAGAGGGGAACTCAATGAAACTTGACTATCTATTTAACATACAACTGAGAAAGTTGATCTAGAGACAAAGTATCTTGAATAGGAAGGAAATGATCAGATTTAGTCAATCGATCAATAATAACCCAGATTTCATTGTTACCTCGAGATTTCTTTGGTAATCCTACAACAAATTCCATGGATATATCTTTCCATTTCCACTCTGGCACCAATAATGGCTGAATCATCCCTTTCAGAAACTGTCGCTTTGCTTTAACCTATTGAAAAGTCAAACCCTTCGCAGTAAAGTCTGCAATATCTCCTTTTATTCCATCCCACTAGTGATACTCCCAATGATCTTTGTACATATTAGTACTGTGAGGATGAACTGAAAATGAAGAACTATGAGCTTCACATAATAACTCTTTCTTAAAATATGAACCACAAGGCACACATAATCTCTTCCCAAACCTCAAAACATAATCTTTATCAATGTTAAATTAAGGTAACTTACCCTTCTAAACCAACTCTACCTATTTAGCAACTCACTATCTTCCTTCTGTGCTTGCTTAATTATGTATCATAGATATGATTTCAATGACACCTAAAAGAAAACATAGGAATATTCTACACCAACAACTTCGTTTCCAATGTTCATCAAATCATTAATGAATGTATCTTGTTCTAAATGTAACATGGTTAATGTAGCATTAATTTATCAACTCAAAGCATCAGCCACTTTATTTTCCTTTCTTATAGGGTAATGGATCATGAAATCATAATACTTTATTAATTTAAGTCATCTCCTCTGTCTCATGTTTAATTCTTTATGAGTGAATATATACTTCAAACATTTGTGATCAGTATATATTTCACACATTACTCCATACAAATGATGCCTCTAAATTTTTAAAGGAAAAACAGTAGCAGCTAATTCCAAATCATGTGTAGGGTAATTTAACTCATGTGGTTTCAACTAACATGAAGCATAAGAAATTACTTGACCATTCTCAATTAGGAAACAACCAATTCCTTTCAATGAAGCATCATTGTAGATAACAAACTCAAAATTTTTGGAAGGCAATGCCAATACTATAGCATTCACCAATATTATTTTCAATTCTAGAAAATAGTCATCACATTATTTTTTCCAGATAAACATAACACCTTTCTGAGTTAACATAGTCAGTGGGATATATAATCGAGAAACATTCTCAACAAACCTTCGGTAATAGCCTTCCCAACCAAGAAAACTTGGAATCTCAGTTATATGTGTAGGTATTGGTCATTCTTCAACAACTTCGGTTTTAGAAGGATCAACAGTTATTCCATTTTTTGAAACAATGTGACCAAGGAATGAAATTTTTTGTAACCAAAACATACACTTGCTGAATTTCCCATATAGTTTCTTTTCATTTATGGTTTAAAAGACAACCCTTAAATGACTTTCATTTTCCTCTTTACTTTTGTAATAAACCAAAATATCATCAATAAAAACAACCCCAAACTTATCCATGAACGCATGAAAAATTCTATTCATAAGATCCATGAATAGAGCAGGTGAATTGGTTAACCCAAATGGCATAACTACAAATTCATAATGGCCATATCTAGTAAGAAACTCAGTCTTCGGAATGTCTGATTCTTTTACTTTCAATTGATGGTTTCTTGACCTCAATTCAATTTTTGAAAAATACTAATCTCCCTAGAGCTAATCAAAAAATCATCAATATGAGGCAAAGGATACTTGTTCTTAACAGTGATGTTATTTAATGATCTAAAATCATTGCAAAGTCTCATTGAACCATCATTCTTTTTAACAAATATGATATGAACACTCCATGGTGATGTTCTAGGTCAAATGAAACCATTATCTAATAACTCATGCAATTTATTCATTAACTCTAAAAGTTCAATTTGAGCCATTCAATAAGGGGGACTTGAAATTGTCATTGCATCAGGAACTAAGTCAATAGTAAATTCAACTTCCCGATCGGGTATTATACCAGGAAACTCATCAGGAAAAACATCAAGATACACTTCTACCACTAGTACATCCTTATTCTGAATAGTTCCTTTGTTTTCAACAATATGTGCAAGGTAACATTCATTTCTGTATTTTACTAGTATCTCAAATACCTGGTATGTTATCAAAAGTAAGAGTTCATTCTTGTACACAAACTTAAATTCATTTTGAAAAGAAAACTCATTAACTCTTCAGTCAATCTTAGCATGATAAACGGAAATCAAATCCATACACAAAATAACATCAAATTCTACTAGAGGAAAAACAGTAAGGTTTTAAGGTTGATTCTTTCTACCCATAAGGACAGGAAGGTTCTTATAATTTCTTTTTGTCTCAACATTTCCTCCCTATGTTTTTACCATAAGTTTAGGATTCATATCTTGAGATGGAATTCCAAATTTTCTAAAAACTTTATCAGAAATGAATGAATGTGTTGACCCTAAATCAAAAAACACATTGGCATAATCTGAATAAACAAACAGTGTACCTGATACTAATTCATTTGATGGACCAACATATGTTGAAGTAGTTGCAAAGGATATCACCACCCCTTTATACTTGTATTCTGGTTGTTTTCCCTCATTTGAGTCCTTCATTGGAACTCATGTGTATAATGACCGATTTCAATACACTTAAAACATTTTACTAACCGTAAATTAGATTCTATCTTTCCATTACCCTGATCTTTTTCAATGAAATTACAAACCTTATGTCCCATTTTACCACATCAGTATCACTTACCAGAATTCAAAATGCATTCCCTTGCATTTTTTTACCAAAATTTTCTCAAACTTTAAACTCAAGTTTCTTACCATCAAACTTTTTTGAAGAGTCATTACCTTTCGTCTACCACCATGTCCTCTTATTCTATTGTTTTTTAAGGAACACCTGATCATTGGAAAACTCTATTTCCACCTTCTCCACACATCGAACAAGTTTTTCATAACTTTTGAACTCACGAGAAGCTAATGCCCTTCGATACTTTGTCTTTAATCTTGATTAAAAATAGTTGATTTTACTATCCAGATCCCATATAAAATTTGCAGCATACCTTGCAAGTCGAGTGAATTTTTATTTATAATCCACTATTGAGTCATCCTTCTACCTCAATTCCAAGAATTTCTTTTCCATCCAAAGATGAACCAACTTAGGAAAATATTTCTCAAGAAACATACCTTTCAATCCATCCCAATAAAGAGCACCAATCTCATCATTATCCCTGATATTTTTCTCCATCGACCACCATTGACCGGATTCAGCTTCAAAATGGTAAATAGTAAGACTAACCTTTTGTTGTTATAAACACCCCATGACATAAAAAATATTTTCCAGTGGTTTAATTTACCCTTCATCTAGCACAGGTTCAAATGATCTTCTAAATGATGGGCGATGCTACCTCGTGAAATGCTTCACTACTGACATGTTCCTTTGTGGTTGATCTGGATGATCTCATGCATGGATACCACAACAATTAATATCCTAAGTCAATTTTTCCATCACTCCAACATATTTATTAGCTCCAATTTCAATCCTCTCAGGTTTTTGATTTGGAAGGTTGTCTTACTCCTGATGTCATCCCATCATATCTTCCATATTTACTCTGTATAAAAACATTCTAAATATAGAAATATCTTAGGCGAAGAAACATGGTAATCAATAAATGATATATCATTTCAATAATTACATAACTAATTTATGGATATTAATTTAAAAATACCCTAACTCTTAAAGTTGTCTAAACTGACCTCTGATACCAACTATAATTCCCTAGCCTTAAACATTACATAATATTGAATTAAGTTAATAATTCACATTAAGGATCTTTTCAGGTTTATAATTTTAGAAAAATTTTCCATAACCATTACACTACATCTAAAATATTAAAAATTATAAACTTCTACTTATTATCCCTTTTTTCATAAAATAAAAAACGTTAAAAAAAACAAGAATTCTTTTCCTGATATAAATCTTCTTGAAATCTTCCTTTCTCTTACCCTTCCTTATAACCTGTGAAAAAACATTTCAATAACTTGGGATGAGCATAAAAATCTCAGTAAGGGTTATAAAATAATGAAAGAAAACATTAGTTTATAAATACTTAAAAAACATAAGCTCTTTAACATACCTCATAAAATCATAATATTTATGAATAACACATAAAAATAATAAATCATAAAGGTAACTTGTGGAATCAATTTCATACTTATATTGTAGCTTTCACAGCTACATAGGGATTTACGTTTGGAATACCTGTCATAGTATATTCCCTATATCTATTAGGAAAAACATTAAGGTTTACCTCTTTCAGGTTAACTAATGCATTATAGAGCTATCTCGGGATCACCCGCCCTAGTTTTATCACAAAAACACCTATATATGTAATCAATGCCCAATAACCATAACATATTCACAACACATAAATCAAACATAAAGCAAAGATAACATTTACACATTGTAATCACAATATATCATTGAAATATATTGACATAATCAATCCATTATCAAAAGCATTTTCAATACCAAAATACAAAAAAGCGTATATGGTATTTATTTACCTTTTAAAAACATTATGACTTGTTATGTAATCCAAATATCAAATAACGATCACAGTGGTGGAAAGGTCATTGTCACCGTGTATGTTAAAAAGAAACATTACCATTGTCATTTAGTAAAACGTTACGTAGAAGAAATATTCCATTCGAATGAAATTAAAATTCAAAGAGGTTTATACACCATATAAAATAAAGTTGTTTATAAATTAAAATATTCCTCAATGAAAATAGATTGAGATGAAGTCCCTTACCTCGTTTCTAACTTGACTTGTTCATTCATTAATCTATTGAATGATACAATAAAGTTAATTTCTACTTGATTTAGAATCTTTTTCATGTTTATTTTTCCTTTTATATCACTTATTACCATGTTATAAACATTATATAATCATTTGAGTTAATAATGGTCATTCTGTCAATATTTGGTACTTCAGCCAAAAATGAACTTCTTATAATTACAAGTTGTGCATGTGGCCGAAAGTCCATTATCTCCATAATGATATTCATGATTTAGATATCATATATATATATCATATATATTCAGTATATATATATATTTATATGTATTTATAATAGTATATAACATTTTGAGAAAAGAAATGAAATGCACCGTTCATGGAGATGGTACGCCGTATGTACGCATGAACGCTATTTTCATTTCTATTTCATGTTTAATAGAATTAAAACATAATGATACATAGTTAAATTATAATTCCATTATAATATCATATATAATTTCATTAACTCTATCCTTTTTGCATTCCACATATGAAATAAACGATTCCTATCACATTGAGGTGGAATTAGTCCACACTTCCTCAAATGAAATTATCTTGTTTACCCATTATGGAAACCATAAAGGTATGCTATAAATGAAAAAATTCATAGTTATAGAGACAATATAAATATAATATATATCACTTATAAATACAGTGCCATTATAATGGTCAACATGAGAGGTGGTAGGAGATAATTGAACAATCATCGTTTCATGAGGCAGTAGTTCACCGTACATAGAAATAGTATGTTCTCATCCATTAGATAAAGGTGTGTGGAAGTGTAGTTTGAATCCTTCTCATAAAAAAAATTCCTATTATATCATGGAATCTATGTTTTTTTATAAAATAATTTAATACAGAGAGTTTAGGGGTATGGAGAAGTAAAAGAAGAGAACTTGAGGGAAGATGTTACCTTAAAATAGGATAACTCCCTTTGGTTTGAACGAAAAAAGCTTTCATGAATTGAATTATGCCTAAGTTAAGGATTATATAAGGAATATAGGGATTCTGGGAGATTATTTGGGAAGTGTTTGTATGATTCAAGGGTCTTGAGAGGTGTGAGTATTGGGTTATAGGTCATGACCTTTTATAAGGGGGAGGAGAGGCTCTATGATACAATGGATATTATTTTAAATCCTATCAAAAAACATGTTTTAGAAAAGTTTTGGTTTCATTTTTAACTTTATCATTTAGCTTTAACCCTTAGTTAACTAATTTATCTTTTACCATGTCTTCTTTTATATTAATACTATATGGTTAATATAGTTACTATAAAATTCCAAGAGACCCAAACATGGATCATTAATGAAATTAGGAATATAATTTAGGTAATTTTTCTGAATATTATATTTGTTGGATTATTTTATCATTTAATAAAATAGTATTCATTTTAAAAACTCTTTTATGTCAATTTTAATACTATTCATATCATCATTTTTTAAAAAATCCAATTCAACTTTATTCCTTATAAAAACCATCATTAATTTAAATATAAAAAGTCATAATTATCTCTAAAATTCTTTTATGGCAGAAATAGTTTCAAAATAAATTTTTTATAATATTTATAATCTCATTTATTGAAAACATTCATTAATGAGGTAATCATTACATTATCATTGTGTCATAAGTAAACTTATTTTCTTCATGTTTAAAAATTATAAATAAAATACCATGATGTTGGAAATCTTTTTATATTTCTAATTAATATTTATAGTCAAAAATATCTCTTATATAACCTATTATAAAAATTCTTTTACTAAGAGATATATGTTTATGTTACATTTTCCTTAACTTTAAATTAATTTTTATAAAGTGTCATTTTCACTTACAAGTGGCACTGTGGGTTCCCAAAATCAACCCAAGTATGCCCATGGTCAAACATGTATCATCAAATAGGATTATTCCACGTGTTATGGGAATTTAATATTATTATAATATTATTTTTTCCCTTATTTACCAGATTTACCCTTTAACCATGGTAAATAAATTATTTACTAAAGATACTATTCATAATGTCTAAAAATAAATGATACCTATTTAAACTATTTGGACCACCTGATTCCAAATATGGAATCCATTTTTTCAAATTCAAAACACAGAAGTTGTGGAAATTAATTCCTATTGTCCAAACCAAAAAGTGTGTTTTTAAGAAATAATATATATCAAAAGATTGACATTTGTTTATGTCCAATTTCAAAGTGAAATTACTTATAATGACCAAAATTGGATAAAATGGTAAAAATATAATCCAATTAATCTTTAAAAACAATTAAAAATATAATATAACCATATATATAAAGTATATTAAAGGGCAGTTTTGGATTAAAATGCAGTATTTTTCACTATTCATTAAAAAAATAAACATTATCAGAAAAATATCAAATTTTCATCCAAAGTAAATTTTGATGTCCCAATTCTATAGAATAATTTTATTTTGTCAAATAGAACATATTAAAGTGAAAAAAAACTAGATTTAAAAATTTTTCACCATCAAAAGGTGGTAAACTGACCTTTTAATGAATATTAGAGTATCTCATGCTTAAAATCAGATTCATTCTTATTTTAAGCCTCTAAATTTTATTGGATAAATGTAAATACATTTAAAAAACATGATTAATTATATTTTAGTGAGTTATCTTCATTCCCACCAATATAAAGGTTATGTGTTAACTACCATTTAAAATTATTATATTGTTATATTATTTTTTGGTATAACTCAACATTGTGTGCAATGTATGATTTTAGAGAAATATGTTGTTGTGTGTTGTGTACGCTATCAGACATAGAATAACTTTTTAAGTAAAATTAATATTTAATTCACATATATTAATAAATATGAAAATTTCATATTATTTATTCACCTGGGATGTTACTACTATCACTCAGATCTGTCTCACATTTTTCACCCCGAAGAGGTTGAGCTTTAGGTTGATGCCTCCTTTGTGAAGCATCTAATTCATATCATTGAAATGGGCACAAAGGTTCTTTGGGGATAGTTAGTTCATCTAGTGTAGGTTCTATGAAATCATGGCCGTTTACTTGATGAGACTTGGAAGAGGGAGGCTGACGTACGTGCTCAGTGGTCGGAGCTGTTCTTAGATGAATCTTGAGCAACCTTTAGAGAGTAATTTGGGGACGAATTGCTATAAGGGTGGAATATTGTAGGAACCTGGGTTTTTTTTAAAAGGTATAGATCTTTTCCTTTTAGTTTAAATGCCTTATTATAGAATTATATGAATGCTTAACTTGAACAGAAGTGTTTTGGAGGTGACTGGGTATTTTTTGGAGTTTGGAACTATGTTTTGGGCAGAAAATGACATGGTGCACGGTTTGCGTACAGCCTATGCATGGTTAGTTTAAAACGTGTGAAAGGTCTAAAAATTCAGGTTTTAGGCAGATCAATTCTTCATGGTTACTACACAGTTAGTCAAACTGTGTGGGGGTAACATTACGAAGTGCCCCACTTAGTCAGAGAGGTGTGCACGGTTTACGTACGGTTTTGGAAACCGTGCAGGTAAACCATGCAACCCCTGCTGTATGTTTTAAGAAATTTTAAATTAAAATTAATTTCATTTTTAAAATCCATAACCGTATTTCTTCTCCCATGCACACAAGATCACCTCTGGAGTTCCCCCTTTTGGCGCCTAAGGTAGGATTTGAGCCCAACACTTCATCCGACTACTGTTTTGATCGACAATCATCTCTACAGATCCACAACAGTACATCCTCAATTCCTTTTTAGTCATTCTTGTTTCTTTATAATAACAAATGTGCTATTTGGATTTAAACTCATATGCCCTAATAATCTGTTCTTTGTCTGTTATTCAAATTTCTCCCAAACCAGGATGAATCAAGAATGGATACTAGACGATTTGTCTACTACCAAGGTGAAAAAGTTGGTATATACTTTCTTTTAGCTTTTCTTGGTGTTTTTTGAGCGTTCATCTTATATTATATTCCTCATACATTCTATAGAGGTCTCGTTCTTAAGAAATTATCTTTTAGTAGTTGTAGTTGGACATAGTGAGGTTGACCATGGGTTTTATTTAGAGACGTTAGCACCTTTTTTTAATTTCGAGGTCACCTGAGTGGTGCTCTTTAAGGGAATAAATTCTTTATTCTTGTTTAAACCACCCAAGGTGTGTGTGCTTATACATTCCCAATTAGTTAAATCCACTATATGCCTTGATAGAATTAGTAAGATGTCTAAGATATGTACTAATACCTTTATTAATGAATGTTATGTCATGCCTTGTCAATTTTGATAGTTTAGCATGTTAAATGGATGATATATGTGGGTATACCTATATGAAAGGGTAAAATGTGTTTATATAGGTGGGTATACCTATATGTAAATGACTAATGGTGTGTTAAATGGTATATATGTGAGGGTAGGCCCATAGGATTTTGATAAATGGTTTGCATGAGTGGGTATACTCAAGGATTGTGCGTGTTGACGTGAGTGGGTATACTCCCTAGGATATTAATGTTCAATTTGAATGCTTGAATGATTGGTTTGAAAGATTCTATGGAAAGCTCTCCATGGATCTGGAACATGGTAGTGGGTGCCTTGGGTTGATTCTTCCCCTTGGGTCTTGATTCTGTGGGATGTCTAAGGCCTTGATACATTGTGGATCCAGCTTTCTTGGGCTCGCATAGGAAATTATTTTGACTTTCTCCCCAGACCCCAACCAGTGCCTAACCATGTTTAACCCATGGATTCCCATTGTACTCGGTGGGATTCATTGGTCCTTGTCACCCCATGGATCCAGCTTTCTTGGGCTTGTGTAGTACTTTCTTTTGACTTACTCGTAGGACCCCAGCCAGTTCCTAACTGATTTTCCACCAGAGATTACCGTGGAACTCAACGGGATGACTTGGACATGATCCTTGGATCATGACCACCATGGTCTAGAATTAATTACTTCAATTCCTTGGTCTACTGACTCCTTGGATATGGCCCTTGCAGTCTACACTTCACTATACGGTGTGGTCATTTTATACTTGGCTTCTCTATACATCGTGGTTATTTTTTCCTGATACAGATGGATTTACGACATTGTTGTGTGACTCGCTGGTTTTCTTGTTATAGCTGCATTGTTAGGATATGACTCTCTTTTGCAGGTATCATTGAGGGCTATTTGGTTTCACTTTTAATAGTAGACTTATTCCATGGGAATACACACTTACTAGTTGTTTAAATTTTATAACACCTTTGTATAATTGTTGTTAGAAATGTATAGACCTGGGTGGTTGCCTACTGAGGTGTTTATCTCAAACCCTATTTAGGCCTCTTTGGGGACCCAAAATAGATTATATGGTTATAGGTGATGATAAGGATAATCTCCCTAGTACTGGTTTTTTATTGTGGAATTAGAGCAGGGGAGCATAGGACCATGCAGAGGCTTGTGAAGCCAGGATACTTTTTGGTGTTTTGTTCTTTTTGGGATACTTGTATTTTATTTCCATTTACTATTCTAAATGGTTTATAGATACTTTTACCATCTGCTTCATTTTTTTATATGAGATACTCATGGGTATTATTATGCATTCCTCTCTTCTTTTCTTACTTTCAATTTTCTGCTTTTTATTTCACTTCCGCTATTGTATATATATTTGACTTACACTATGACACTCTGGTAAAGAGGGCACAGTCACCCCACTGACTCACTTAGGCCCTCACTACTAGTCAACAGCCTCTAGAATTTGGGGAGATGCGCTTGAGATATTGTGACCAACAGGGCTCAGGGCACTATTTCAGGTGGCATCCAGGTCCAGGGTATTACAATTAAAATTCATCGATCTCATTTGTCAATATAATGAAAAATTAAAAGAAAGATCTTTTCAGATCGATGCTACAAAGGAATAAGTGAACAATATTTATGAAATAATGATCAAATTTGATCTAAATGAAGAGAAAAAGGAGTTTATTAACCAAAAAGACTACATTGTATCACAATGTTTTAATTAATGGAAGACCAATGTGGAGTAATATATCCATATTTGGGACAAGATGGTGAATCATTATGAAGATCATATCATTAATGATTTGGATACAAAGGTAATTACACTTTACTGGGGGATATATACGGTGTCTATGTCCTATAATTTAATTTTATTATTTAATTATTTTGTTTTTTTTATGTGTATCATGACCTTACGGTTTGATCTTGTATGGTTTCCCACTTTTTCCCCAAAAGTTCTTTTGAAATATAAATCTTATTTTAGTCAGTCATAAAAATTTCATATCCATCCTATTTCTCAAAGATAGATTTTTCAAATTATATATCTTATATCTATTTAGGATGATAATATATGGTAAATATTTTGAATATTATACAAGTGAAACAGGGGTTATAATGATTATAATTTTGGAATTGATTGGGTTTAATGGGAACCTGAGGTTCAAATTAAATTTTTTAAAGTAATAAGAATGTGTTTAACTCGAGGAACTATATACCAATATCTGATAAATGAGATGTTCGACCATATTATGAAACTAGTGGATCACATATTTACAGTATGTGTGTTGATGTTGGTAGATTATGGGAATAATATGTTTATCTAGTTGGTTCTTTTTATGATAATTATCCTTTGATGATAAATTGGATGGTATTTGTTGAGAATTTCAATATGGATTCTATATTAATAGTTAAATCATCATGAGGTACCAAGGTTGATTATTTTGAATATTGATCCCTTGTTTAATTATAGGTTCTCAAAAATATTGGAAGAAGACGATGATTAATCTGTTAATTTTTAGTATTGTGTTACATCCTTAGATAGATGGGTAGTTAAAAAAGGATATTTAGAAATTAATTAGAATTTATAGAGTGTGTGCCATGAATTTTGGGGGATTATATGGGGACTATCATTTATTATGGAAAATATTATGCAATAAAAATATTTAGAATGCAATTTTGAAGGATCCATTGAGTAGTCATATGGGATTTCAAGTCATTATTAGTTATGGTTTTATAAACTAGATATTATTACATGGTTAAGATAAGTATCATATATGGGGTGATGAGATAGATTCAATAATATTAGAAGAAACTACATAAATTACAAAGTTATTAAAAGTTATATGTTTATTATTACTAGAATCCTTTTGAGTTATTATTATCTAATGTTGTTTTCTTATGTTGTTTCATTGGGTGCGGGAGGGGATGGTAGTTTCTAAAATAAGGGACATTGAAGCATATAGATAATGTATTTCGTAACATAAATTGAGGGAATAGGTGATTCTTAATATCCATTATAATAGTACAATCAGTGATGGGGGGTTTTATATCATAATTTTGGATATGCATATTTGAATCATCATACATTAGTAGTTGGGACTAGGTAGAGTTAGACCTAAATCTGTGTTTTGTGTAAGACCCCCATTCATATTTTAGATGTTCATGGATGCATGTTTTGTGGGGAATGCATTTCATGGGCATATGTATTTTGGAAACATAATGTGGTGATAAAGAAGGATTTTGAGTGGGAGTATAAATTGTTTCATAAATAGTTGGGGGATCTTATTAGTTATCTCACACTCTATGTTCTCATGGATGAATGTCCAATTATGGGGATTATTGTATACAATTTTTTATAGTATTTCATATCAATTTTTGATACATATGAATGTTTTGGTAGTTTTATAGTTATTTGGTCATATTTTAGAGTATTTTTAATATTTTCATGGCTGATGCAAAATTTTTGTGACTATAAAAGCTTCCCAAGTGAATTTTGAGAGGTTTTTTTGTGTAGATGGAGGTGGATTCATGGTGGATTCATGGTTTATTGGGACTATGAATTTGAGCCTTTAAGACCCAATATTTTGAGGTCAACTAATATTACAAAGTCATGTTATGTAAGAACATAAAAATATCCAAAAACCATTTTTTCTGTTCGGCTTAGGTGTTTATTGGCCCGTTTTTACCCCCTCATCTGAATATCTTAGTCTAGGGTGGCTTTAGAGAGACTTTTATGAAACTTACTAAGCTTATTTTTCCTCATCCATAACCAATATAGATATCTATAAACCTCATTCATGCCTTATCATAATCCAAATTCTTCCAACTAGTGGAAGAGGTTGGAAAATAGCCTATAGGGTGATTATATCTTCAGTTATAGATAACTATAAAAAATAAGCGAAGTAAAAAAACTATAGTCACCATGATACCACAAAAACAAAAATATAAAAAACTGTTAAATTTTAGAAAATAGTCAATATTAATAACATACTATATTAAAATGATCTACAGTTCTTGTCATATAGGTCAACCATACATAGTTATAGTTCCCTTTCCCATACCAGGGTCACACGACATAAATTCTTCCCAGGTATCATGACTCTTGAAACTGGTCAAAGTACAACTAAGTGGTGATCCACCAACAAAGGTTTTAAATAGTATATTAAATTTAGTTTTATGATAAATATTATTAAATAAATAATAATAAATATACAACATATCCCCCATGTATTGTTCATTCCAAATCATGGGTGACTAGACATGCATCGTCTAGTGAATGAATGGGTCAACATAACAAATGTATGAGCACATACCTTAATGATGAATGATATATAACTCAAAATTTAACATTCATGGTGAATGAGATATCACCATAAAGTAATCTATGAGAATTTTTAATCACCATCATAGTATATCCAAGTTAATGTTTCATCACTTGTTTATTAACACTCGTGAATGATCCATCACCTAGTGAACGAGGCTGCATCGATCTCAGTTAGAAGATACCCCACAACTATAAATTCCTTGGGGGAAAATAGAATATAATTCAATATATTATTTGGATTATTTACCACTATTTTATATCTCATGTTTACGAGAAACCACAAAAAAAATTCTCAACTTGTTAGATGATATACAACAATGATCGCTCTAATGGTGGAGGACACACAATCATCAAAAGTCCTCATGAGGGTGATGAACCACTAAAATAATATCTAATGGGGGTAATACAAAAATATATCCAACCTATATTTGTATGATGTACAACTGATATCACATCATAATTGGTTAATGCATTTATAAAACCATGTATAGTTAGTTGATATACCAGAGGTGTAGGTCCCATGTGAATGTTTCAAAAATTTGAAAACTAAAATAAGTGGATGATGCTCCACTAATGTGAATCTCAAGTGTATTATATACACTTATTATGATATCCCAACGTGGATGAAACTCTAAAATTATGTTTTTTTCATTTGGATAATGTATTTTTTACACCATTTAGTTGGATAAGGCATCACGAACTAGCTCAATGTTGTCGATATTCCACTAATGGACCAAGGGTGGATAGGTTACCATCATCGATTGTATTTATGTGGATTAATAATGAAAACATATTAATAACTAAAATATATGAAGGATATATAATTTTAATTCAATTAAACTCATCTATAATTTCAAACATGTCATGGATCATGAACTTGAGCTACTTACCGATTTCAAAGGATCATTCCTAGTCCATTTGATCACTAACTGGGCTTGTACGTAAACCAAAACTAGAAAAGTACCACACTAACAAACTTCACTAAGCTCATAGGGTTCATCATATGTGTCCATTGGTGTCAATGATCACCTCGTATGACCGGATTAAGGATTTTTTGGGTTCCACTAGCACCCATTATATTTAAGATAAAAATGTAATTCATTTTTTAGAAAACACGCGACAATATTTTTTTCTTACATTTCATATGGTCGATGAAAATGTATAATACTAGTCGGGAATACAAGGGTCCCCATACAATAGAATAGTTGGTTCCTCCTAATCGAAGTGAACCCATTAATTGTGCCTCAAATATATGGCATCAAGAAACCTTGAACATTCTCTATAATTCGGAAAAAATAACAATACAATGATAATTTATGATATAATCCAAGAATATTGGGAAGATGAGTCATATAAATACTATTGAAAACCTGCTAAGTAAAATTAAAGAAAAATTTTAGATCAAATTGCAAGGATATATGGATAAGAAGAAGAATAATGTGGGGACAGGGGATGAGGATATGGACTTTTGGTGTTTATTGATAAGTATGGGAAGAAATTATCATTTTAATGTATGTTTTTAATAGTTATTTAACTAATTTAACTGCATTAAAATCCAAGGAAGGTACAAAACAAGTACTCACTATCCAACCCTATGGTACCTGGTGGGAACCATGTACCTATTCCAGGGGAACTAACAACCTATTATTCATCATAGAATCCAATCCCACCCCCTGAACTGGGGTCTTCACTACGTACCTAGTGTCTTTTTGAACCCCAAAATAACTCCCCGCAGCATCCTAACATCCTAAAACAACCTCCTAGGCCTCCTATATCATATTCACTACTCAAAAACAATAAAAACACATTAGGATTCTTTAAATTCAAATTTAAACCATACTTCATATAGATATAGTGTGTTATAACATCCCCACTATATAATATCTCATCCCTGAGTTTCATCATCGAGCATCTTAAAACCTCATCAATGAAAATCTCCAGCTAGTACGCCCATATATTATTCTCCCACTCCCTTTTCTCCTATTATAGTTTTTTTGATACCACTACATCCATACTAGAGATACTATCTTTCCACATAGAGAATTCACACTCTAATCCACTATATAAACCTACCACTTATCAAACAAGTCTTCAATCTCAATATAAACCACATTGACGTTGACCACATGAGTTATATTGGGATGTTATAATTTAAGCTATGATACATGGAATACATTAGTTATAACACTATATATATATGAGGAATTTCAAACTCATTTTCAATGGTTTTGAACCACTCATGAACTACAATCATTCCCATGAACCTAGGTGCCAGCATCCACTGGCATTGAATCATTTTATATCCTAATCACGGAGACCCCCAGTGAAATACTTGGACACCTAGATCAAAATATATAGGATGGAATCACCTCAAAATATATGATCTCTTTTATCTCTAATCAATCACTAAATGTTTCTTGTTTAGTAAAAATTCATCAAACATCTCCTACATAAGACATTACCTGATAAACATTGACTCCCAAGCATCTTTCTAGCACAAAAAAACATCACATTGTTGAGTCAATAAGGTTTTCCTTATGAATTTTCCATTCCTTCTTGTTTTGAAAATCACAAACACCTTATCTTTAAGGAAAATCGCTTTTGTAAGGAAAAATTCTTTTTTAAGGAAAATCGCTTTTGTAAGGAAAAATGCTTTCTTAAGGAAAATCGCTTTTAAAAGGAAAAATGCTTTCTTAAGGAAAATCACTTTTATAAGAAAAATTTATCCTTATCATACTTTCATTAATATTTTTCTTAAGTATGAAATTCAGATTCACTTTCTCGGAATCATAAAAACTTTGATATAAAAGTATTCTGTTTTTAGGATTCGGTTCTGGACAAGAACTATAAGGAAGTTTCATTCCGAATTCCGGATATGAATTCTGACTTAGTTCTATTCCAGATTCAGGATACGAATTCTGAAGAAGAATTCTCATTACGAATTCTAATGAAGAAATCCCATTCCGAATTCTCATTACGAATTCTGAAGAAGAATTCTCATTACGAATTCCAATGATGAATTCTCGTTACGAATTCCAATGAAGAATTATCATTATGAATTCTAATGAAGAAATCCCATTCCGAATTCTCATTACGAATTCTGATAAAGAATTCTCATTACGAATTCTGATGACGATTTCTCATTACGAATTCTGATGATGAAATCTCATTACGAATTCTGATGATGAATTCTCATTACGAATTCTAATGAAGAAATCCCATTCCGAATTCTCATTACGAATTCTGATAAAGAATTCTCATTACGAATTCTGATGACAATTTCTCATTACGAATTCTGATGATGAAATCTCATTACGAATTCTAATGACGAATTCTCATTACGATTTCTGATGACGAATTCCTATTCCGAATTCTCATTCCGAATTCACCTATTAAACAGAATCTGATTATCATTGTTTTATACACTCTGAATTTATTCACTCCGAACTTTCACTCCGAAATTTCTATTCCGAACTTTTATGTTAGAGTTTAAAACGATGTCGTACTTTCTGTTACACTTGTTTTGTTATAAAACGATGTCGTCCATTTTGTTATAAACTAACCGTTGTCTAAGTGACACGTGTACAGGTCCCTCCGAACTTTAAGGGAAATATGACCATTGAGGAAGGAGCCGACCTTACCTATAAATAGGAGCTCATTTGAAAGAGCTCGCTGCTGATGAATAACTGATGGTTGATGCATATGCTGATTGCTGAAAAAGTGCTTACATGCTGTTGAAGTGATTTCTAGAGAGAGAGTCTCTTATTAACTCTCAAAGCTTCGTGCGACTCCGAATGTTGGTGATTACATTCGAGGGCTTCCGGGGATAGGAAGACAGAGGTGCCAACTACCTTAAAGATTGAGGGCTTTCTTGCTGAGAAAGACAGAGGTTGCCGACTACCTTAAAGATCGAGGACTTCCTTGCTGAGGAAGACATAGGTTGCCAACTACCTTGAAGTTGAGGGCTTGCGGGGATAGCAAGACAGAGACTCCGATCTTCGTATCGAGGGCTTACCCTGGTGTGGGTAAGACAGACTTGCTTGAAAGTATAAATCAAGGGACCTTTATCCAAGGTTGTTGGATACCCTTCTCTTTGGGTTAAAAGACTATTATCTTGTTACTAGTAGTTTTACTACTTGTTGTTATTCCGCTGCAATTTGTATCTTAAGGAAAGTATAACTTTTTTATACTTCCTTACTTACTCTGATTAGTTTAGATTCTATACGCTTTAAGGTAGAATCTTATATTGTAACTTTTGTTAAGTTTCAATTTCCGGAACCATATTTCCGGAACCTACTTTTGGAATCTCTTTCCAAGTTTAGTTCGGTGTTAGAGGTGTTGTGAATCTACTTAGTTTAACTTTGTTAAACTTAGTCCTTTCCTTTTCTTAAGGAAACTTTAGTTGTTCATAACTAACTTTAAAGGTTCCAAAGGAATTTTTAAAGTATACAATTCACCCCCCCTCTTGTATATTGAGCATCTCATATCATATTTCGATCCTACAATTGGTATCAAAGGTTGGAAACCTCTTACTCTATACCATTCTTACATTTGGTATCAGAGCCAAGGTTACTGAAATACTTGTACTCACATACAAGTTTTTCTTGCTCACTTTTTTATTCCGAACTTTGTCATTCCGGTTTATCCATTCCGAACTTTTCTCATTCCGAACATTTTGATTACGAACTTTTGCTACTAACTAGTTTGTGTGCAAAGTTATTTTTAGTATGGCAGGAATGAATGTTGGATCTATTGACAATCTGAATCCTACAAGACCACCAATCTTCGATGGTAATGATTATGAATACTGGAGAGATCGTATGAAGACTTTTGTTATCAATACTGGAGTAGATAACTTTGTCATGCTTACTGGTGATTATAAAATTCCTGACAAGGAAGTCAGAACCTTTACTAACCAGGAAAAGCAAGAATATCAACTCAATTATAAGGTACACAATACTTTATTATGTTCAATGACTAGAAATATATATAGCCAAATTTCTTCTTGTGAAGCAGCTAACTGTATATGGAAGAAGCTAGAGGTTACACACTTTGGGACTTCTAAGGTGATTGAGACTAGAAGAGCTATGCTTAGAGCTGAATATCATGGCTTCAGTTTTCCTTATGGAGAACCTATCTGTAAAGTTCAACAAAGATTTATGACAATTTTCAATAGTCTACAATCTATGGGAGAGAAAGGTTTAGATGATGAAGCTCTTGTGGACAAGATAATTGATATTATGCCCAATGAGTGGGAATCTAAGAGAACAGCTATAGATGAGAACAGGAAGGTCACTCAAATTACTCTTGATGAGTTATTTGGAACTCTTCTACTACATGAGACAAGAATGAAGAGAGATGCTGACAACATCAAGAAGAAGAATGGAAATGGTACTGTTGCTTTTACTTCAACTTCAAATCAGATGAAAGCTAAGACTCCTGAGAGAGTAACCAGATCCAAATCTAAGAAAGTCATTTTCCAATCCGAATCTAGTGAGAGTGAAGTTTCAGAAAATGAATTAGCCAATCTTGCTCGAAGGATGAACAAGATAGCTGGGCAAAGAAACTTTCAATCCAAGTATATGAAAAAGGATAGGAAAGATAAGAAAGATGGAGAAGTAACTTGTTATGAATGTAAAAGAGCTGGACATATTAGACCTGATTGCCCTATGCTCAGAAAGAAAGAAAGGAAGGAAAGACATTCAGAAAAGAACAGGAAGAAGTATTACAAAGCCAAAGCTAAGAAAGTTCTGAAAGCTAATGACACCTGGAGTGCCAGTGGTGGTGACTCTTCAGATGAATCTTCTGAATATGAATCTTCAGGACAGAAGAATCATGGTCTTATAGCCAGATTACCTATTGAAAATCATTGTCTTATGGCTAAGGTACGAAATGCTGAATCATTGACCAATGTTTCTTTAAATTTGAATGATAGTAAGTATTATAACTCTTCTGATGAAGAATCATCTTCTGATGAGGAAAATACTTTACCTACTTATGAAGAAGTCTCTAGGTTTGCTGAACTTCTTGAGATTGAGAATTCAAAACTCAACAAGAAACTTGATAAGGCAAATTCTAGGAATTCTATTCTTACTAAAGAGATATCAGATCTTTCTAAAGATCTTGATAAGAAAAATGCTGATTTTGAAAGAATTTCAAAAAATCTTGAGGAAGTAAGTTCTGAGAAGAACAAACTTGCTAAAGAATTAGAAAAAGTAATTTCTAATAAAAATGTTTTCGAGCCTAACTCTAGTTCAAAAACTAATGATTTTGAGGATAAAAACTTGGTTGTAAAACTCAAGTCCGAAATTTTTTCCTTAAAGAAGTGTTTATCAAACTTTACCCATGGTAAGGAAAATTTTGATAAGATGTATTCTCAAATACGACCTTTAAGAAATAAATCCGGATTTGGTTATACCCAAGCAAAACCTGTTTTCAGCAACAATTATTTTGTTCCTCAAAGTGCCCCATTTTGCACTAAATGTCAATGTGGTGGTCACTGGGCAAGAAATTGTTCCTTAAACAAAACCCAATCCTTAGGTTTTCATAAAGCTTACTTTTCTAAGAAAATGTGGATACCTAAAATTTTATTGTCTGGAAATCTCGGATCCAAACAAGTTTGGATTCCGAAAGTCTAACTTTTTTCTTAATTTCAGGAAAATAAAGAAAGTTCCAGCAACAATATTTGGTACATGGATAGTGGATGTTCCCGGCATATGACTGGTAACAAAAGCTTTTTTGAAAAGATTATCAAAACGAAAGGAGGAAAGGTAACTTTCGGAGACAATGCTAAGGGAGAGATTGTTGGTATTGGTAATATTGTTCTTTTAGGTAAAACTTTGATTTCAAATGTTCTTTTTGTTAAAGGTCTTAAGCACAACCTCATTAGCATAAGTCAGTTATGTGATGAAGGTTACCTTGTGAATTTTAGGAATGATAAATGCTTAGTTCACAATTCCAAGGAAGAATTTATTCTCTCAGCCAATAGGCAAGAGAATGTTTACACCTTAAACTTAGAAGACCTAAGAATCCAAGATTTACCTTTCCTAAGTGCAATGGAAGATCACTCTTGGTTATGGCATAGAAGATTAGGACACTGTAATCTTAGGAATCTATGTAAACTCTCTAAGAAGAAACTTGTTAAGGATCTACCGGAGATTAGATTTGATTCTTCTAATGTTTGTGATCCTTATCAATATGGCAAGAAACATAAATCTAGTTTTAAGTCAATCGGTGAAGTCTCAACAACCGATGCATTACAGTTAGTGCATATGGATCTTTTTGTTCCAACACAAACTGGAAGCATTGGAGGCAAATACTATGTGTTTGTTCTTGTTGATGATTACACTAGATTTACATGGGTCTATTTTCTAGCAAGGAAATCTGAAGCTTTTTCTTATTTCAAAAGTTTTAGAGCTCAAGTTAAAAATGAAAAAAACCTTCCATTGAAAACTATTCATAGTGATCATGGAGGAGAATTTCAAAATTCTGATTTTGAAACTTTTTGTAGTAAGAAAGGTATTACTCACAACTTTTCAGCACCTAGAACTCCTCAACAGAATGGTGTAGTTGAAAGAAGAAATAGAATTCTTTAAGAAATAACTAGAACCATGTTAAGTGAATATTCTATTGCTAGACATTTCTGGGCTGAAGCTGTAAGTACTGCTTGTTATACTATAAATCGAGTTTTGATTAGACCTTTTCTTAATAAAACACCTTATGAGTTATGGAATGGTAGAAAACCAAGACTTTCCTACTTCAAGGTTTTTGGTTGCAAAGTATTCATTTTGAATACTAAAGATAACTTACATAAATTCGCACCAAAGTCTGATGAAGGGATTTTCTTAGGTTATTCCACAACCTCTAAGGCTTATAGAGTTTTTAATAAAAATACTTGTACTGTTGAGGAAACAGTACATGTAAAATTTGATGAATCAGATCCTTTTGTTTTTAAAACCTCCCAACCTACATCTTCGGATGTGTTTTCAAAAACTGATTATCAACCGTTGATAGAAGAACCTTATGATAAGGAAATTGTTCTAGAAGATAATTCTGAAACATTTACCCCAGAAGACTTTCTACCTTATGTTGATGAACAGGTTTTACAAAACCCAAATCAGGTGTTTCTTAAGAATCATCCCAGTGATAGTATCATTGGTGATGTAAATCAACCTGTAAGGACTAGAAGTTCCTTAAGAAATGAAGTAGAACATCTAGCATTTCTTTCCCAATTAGAGCCTAAAAGCACTGATGAAGCTTTAGGTGATGATGATTGGATCAAAGAAATGCAAGATGAACTAAATGAATTCGAAAGGAATAAAGTCTGGACCTTGGTTGAAAGACCTAAGGAAACTTCTGTTATTGGAGTAAAATGGGTTTTCAGGAATAAATGTGATGAAAATGGAGTCATTGTTAGAAATAAAGCTAGACTTGTTGCTAAAGGCTATAATCAGCAAGAAGGAATAGACTATGAAGAAACCTATGCTCCAGTAGCTAGACTTGAATCTATCCGTATTCTACTTGCCTTTGCAGCATTCTTTAATTTCAAACTATTTCAAATGGATGTGAAATGTGCTTTTCTTAACGGTTATGTTCAAGAGGAAGTTTTTGTTCAACAACCTCCTGGCTTTGAAGATACAAAACATCCTGATCATGTTTTTAGACTTACCAAAGCTTTGTATGGCCTTAAACAAGCCCCACGAGC
The DNA here is from genome assembly GCA_963277665.1 of Viscum album. Classification (NCBI taxonomy): domain Eukaryota; kingdom Viridiplantae; phylum Streptophyta; class Magnoliopsida; order Santalales; family Viscaceae; genus Viscum; species Viscum album. The sequence continues at coordinate 1,236,347,526 of OY728137.1, read as the reverse complement.
ATGGTATGATAGACTTACTGGATTTTTGCTTCAAAATAACTATGTTAAGGGAAATGCAGATCCAACCCTTTTTATAAAGAAAGATAAGAAAAATGTTTTGATTGTTCAAATTTATGTTGATGACATTATATTTGGTTCAACTCAGCAATCTTTGACTGACTCTTTTGCTAGTCTAATGAAATCTGAGTTTGAAATGAGTATGATGGGTGAGTTAACATTTTTCCTTGGTTTTCAAATTTCTCAAAAACCAGAAGGAACCTACATATCCCAACATAAGTATATTAAAGATCTTCTTAAAAAGTATGGTTATGACAACACTAAGAGTATAAGTACTCCCATTGGTACCTCAAACTCTTTAGATCTTGATGAAGCTGGGAAACCAGTAGATCAAACATCTTTTAGAGGTATGATCGGAAGTCTACTCTACTTAACAGCTAGTCGACCAGACTTAATGTTTTCTGTATGCTTGTGTGCAAGATATCAATCCAATCCTAAGGAATCTCACTTAAAGGCAGTAAAAAGAATTTTTCACTACCTTAAGGGAACCATGGATCTAGGATTATTTTATACTTCTGGAAATGATTTTGTTCTAAAAATCTTTTCTGATGCTGACTTTGGTGGATGTAGAATGGATAGGAAAAGTACATCCAGAACTTGTCATTTCTTAGGAGATTCATTAGTTTCTTGGTCATGCAAGAAGCAACATTCTGTTGCACTCTCCACTGCTGAAGCTGAATATGTAGCAGCTGGAAGTTGTTGTGCACAAGTGTTGTGGATGCAACACACACTCACAGACTATGGCTTGAGTTTTACTAAAACTCAAATTTTGTGTGATAACACAAGTGCCATTTCCCTAAGTAAAAACCCTGCACATCACTCCCGTGCAAAACACATAGATATTAGGCATCACTTTCTTAGGGATCACACACTTAAAGGAGACATTATTCTTCAGTTTATCGGAACGCAAGATCAACTTGCTGATATTTTCACAAAATCGTTACCTTCTGATAGATTTGAATATATTAAACAGAAGTTAGGAATGATAACCGTAAGGTAATCTTCCTCAATTAACTTTCTGTTGAAAAATCTCCTTACAGTAATAAACTCCTTTTCATAGGGGGAGTACATTTGTTTGTTTATCTAACAAAGTTTTTCAAAATTTTGTTTTCAAACTTTTCGGAACGAAAATTTCCGGAATGGAATTTCCGGAACAACAATTTTCCAGAAAGGATATTTTCGCACAGAATACTTCTGGAATGGAAGTATTCGTATTGAAAATTTCCGGAATGGAAAACTTTCGTACCGGTATTTTCATAACGGAACTTTCGTACTGAGTCTTTCATATTGACTTTTCGTGTTTACCTTTTCGTATTGAGTCTTTCGTATTGACTTTTTCTTATTAAGGTTTTCGTATTTAGTTTTTCGTATTGAGCTTTTTGTAGTCATCTTTATATTATCCATTACGAACAACTTTCCTAAGCTAATCCGAAAGGTATGATTTTCTTACCGAAGTTTTCGTAATCATATTTTACTTGCTGGCATTTTCTTATAGTTTGTTTTCGGTTTTTGAATTTCTTAAATCTTTACTTTAATAAAACCTCAAAAAGATCGGATTCAAGCTCTCAACTGTCAGATTTGATCTCAGATCATTCTAGACTGTTAGATCAACCAAGGAAGTTGAACCGTCATCCCATTGCCTATATAAAGGGGACCCTATTTTCTCGTCCCACATCGATTTCAAGCTTTTGCGTGCTGAAGCTCTGACTCTCTGATTTAAGGCCATTCCGAACTTCAGTCTTCTCAGTTCCGAACTTCTCAGAGACTTCAGATCCGAATGTCTGCAGAGTTAGCTTCTCAAGAGATGTCTTCAACCAAGCCCATTTCACAGTGGTTAGTCTACAGAGAACGGTTAGTGCATCCGAATTTCTTCAGCAACTATGATTCTATCATTTCGAAGAATATCAAGTTAAATGGCTGGGAGGATGTTGCGATATCAAAAACCGGCAACCAAGATGAAGTCTACTCTGACTTGCTTGTCGAGTTTTATGAGACAGTTGCTTTCTTCGTGGAAGATAATAGAGAGAAGTTTTCCTTCAAATCGTATGGAAAGACATATAAGCTATCTTACACCAAGGCTGCAAGCTTGGTAGGGCTGAGTTATGAAGGGGAAGCTGAGTTTATCTCGCACGTTCTGCCAGACTCCTTGGGTAGTTTCAACAAGGAGTCAGGGAAATTCATTGATCTACCTCCTCAAGCAGAAGTGACTCCGAAAGTGGCTGATCCGGAATCATCAAAGCCGGTAAGGAAGAGGAAGCAGAAAGAAGTGGTAAGTGAGGCTGAGGAACCCAAGTCTATGGAAGTCCATTCCGCACCTCCTAAGACTAAGAAGAAGAAGACATATACTGATGAGGTTGCAGCGAAGTGGGGAGCTGACAAGGAGAAGAGGAAGGAAGGAGATCCGCAGTTCGGATTGGATCCTGCAGAGGCTAAGGCTCTGAAAGAAAAAGCTGCTGATGAGCTCGAGAAGCAAGCTAAGGAAAAGAAGCTGAAAAAGAAGTTGTCAGAAGCTGAGGCTGTGCAAGCTTTGTTGAAGTTTAATGAAATGGTTTCAGCAACCATTCCCGTTCCGAGATCTTTTTCTCTGGAATCTCTACCTGAGACTCCAGGAAGAAATCTTGTAACTCCGGAAGAGGCTGTTGCTACTGAGGAACTAGAGCAAGTGGAAGAGGTTGAAGAAGCGGCTGAAGGAAGTGGTGAGACAGGAGATGTGCTCAAACAAGTAGATGAATATAAGGGAACTCCTTCGGAACACCTGTCGCTCCGAACATCTGAAGCTCAATCTTCAAAGCTTGCTACTCCTGCAATGGAAGAAGAAAAGGGAGAAGAAGAAGTTACTTGTCAAGAACATATTTTACTTGATGCTGCTCAGATGGGAAATGTGGAAGCCAATGTTCAAGAAGTTGCTGATGAGGAAGATAAAATTGTTCAAGTCTCTGATAGTGAGAACAGATCTCCGGAACAGGTTTCAATTCCGGAAAAACAAAAGGGAAAGCAAATTCTTGCTGATACCCCGAGTTCAGAAAAAAGTTTGAGGAAGGAAGCTGGTAGCTCTTCTAAGAGGAAGTTGGAGCTTATCGAGGAAGAAAATTCTCCTAGCAAGATTTCTGATTCGGAGTCATCATCGTTGGGGCACGATTTTGTTGTACAGTCCTTGAAGAAGTTGGTGGGAACCATTCCAACCTTCTCCAGTATTGACTCTCGGTGCCAGATGCTCCAACATACAATGAATCAGAAAACCGACTCCGTATCCATGGTTATGGATAAATGTGTTGAGATAGAAGCCCAGTTCAAAAATTTCTTTATTGGTTACGAAGCCCATAAAAGATCGTGCAAAAGGATGACTAGCTGGTCGAAGAAGAATGTGGAAGAGATGAGGTTGCTGGATGAGTTTCAGGAGAATGTTAAGGATGCATTTCAAACCGAGGACAAGAAGTTTCATGAGATGTCTGTATCATTCGATGAGAAATTGACAGAGGAAAAGAACATTCGGAGTCAGGAAGTAAGAGATCTGAATGGAAAGCTCAACTCTGTTAATCAAAGTTGGAAATTTGAAAGGGATCATCGGATCAATTTTCTAGAAAGGATAAAGTCTCAGGAAGAGAAAATGGAAGTTCAGGAAGAAAAGTTGAAGGCTCAGGAAGAAATCATTCAAGCTCAGTCAGCAAGAATAGTTGCCTTAGAAAAGAAAGCAGAGGAAGATCATAAGGATCTCAAGAAGATCAAAACAATTCTCAAGGGGCTCATGTCAAAGGAGAAAGATCCGAAATGACCAATCCGATCTTTTTGTTGTAGTCTGTTTTTGTTGCTGACATTTCAAATATAATGAAAATTGTGCTTGTTGTTTCTATTGCTGTCGTTACTAATCTTTTCAGGTACTTTGTTATTTTTTTCCATTCCCTCCAATTCTTTTTGAAAATCACAAAGGGGGAGAAGGAAAAGATCCTTAAGAAAAAGAGGAAATCTAATAAGTGCTTATCAAAGGGGGAGAAAGAAAAATACCCAAGGAGATAGAACTCTAATAAGAGTTTGTTTAAGGGGGGGTTTTTCTTAAAGAAACATCACTCCGGAAATATGAATACGATCCTTAGAGACTCAAAGCCTAAGGGGGAGTTAGTCGTATTCATCTATATTCTTAAACCAAGGGAGATAAGCTTTAATATGTTTCTTTCTTCTTAGAATAGCTTTTTCGTAAGGATGTTTGTGCTTTCCAAAAAGGGGGAGATTGTTGAGTCAATAAGGTTTTCCTTATGACTTTTCCATTCCTTCTTGTTTTGAAAATCACAAACACCTTATCTTTAAGGAAAATCGCTTTTGTAAGGAAAAATGCTTTTTTAAGGAAAATCGCTTTTGTAAGGAAAAATGCTTTCTTAAGGAAAATCGCTTTTATAAGGAAAAATGCTTTCTTAAGGAAAATCGCTTTTATAAGAAAAATTTATCCTTATCATACTTTCATTAATATTTTTCTTAAGTATGAAATTCGGATTCACTTTCTCGGAATCATAAAAACTTTGATATAAAAGTATTCTGTTTTTAGGATTCGGTTCTGGACAAGAACTATAAGGAAGTTTCATTCCGAATTCCGGATATGAATTCTGACTTAGTTCTATTCCAGATTCAGGATACGAATTCTGAAGAAGAATTCTCATTACGAATTCTAATGAAGAAATCCCATTCCGAATTCTCATTACGAATTCTGAAGAAGAATTCTCATTACGAATTCCAATGATGAATTCTCGTTACGAATTCCAATGAAGAATTCTCATTATGAATTCTAATGAAGAAATCCCATTCCGAATTCTCATTACGAATTCTGATAAAGAATTCTCATTACGAATTCTGATGACGATTTCTCATTACGAATTCTGATGATGAAATCTCATTACGAATTCTGATGATGAATTCTCATTACGAATTCTAATGAAGAAATCCCATTCTGAATTCTCATTACGAATTCTGATAAAGAATTCTCATTACGAATTCTGATGACAATTTCTCATTATGAATTCTGATGATGAAATCTCATTACGAATTCTAATGACGAATTCTCATTATGATTTCTGATGACGAATTCCTATTCCGAATTCTCATTCCGAATTCACCTATTAAACAGAATCTGATTATCATTGTTTTATACACTCTGAATTTATTCACTCCGAACTTTCACTCCGAAATTTCTATTCCGAACTTTTATGTTAGAGTTTAAAACGATGTCGTACTTTCTGTTACACTTGTTTTGTTATAAAACGATGTCGTCCATTTTGTTATAAACTAACTGTTGTCTAAGTGACACGTGTACAGGTCCCTCCGAACTTTAAGGGAAATATGACCGTTGAGGAAGGAGCCGACCTTACCTATAAATAGGAGCTCATTTGAAAGAGCTCGCTGCTGATGAATAGCTGATGGTTGATGCATATGCTGATTGCTGAAAAAGTGCTTACATGCTGTTGAAGTGATTTCTAGAGAGAGAGTCTCTTATTAACTCTCAAAGCATCGTGCGACTCCGAATGTTGGTGATTACATTCGAGGGCTTCCGGGGATAGGAAGACAGAGGTGCCGACTACCTTAAAGATCGAGGGCTTTCTTACTGAGAAAGACAGAGGTTGCCGACTACCTTAAAGATCGAGGACTTCCTTGCTGAGGAAGACAGAGGTTGCCAACTACCTTGAAGTTGAGGGCTTGCGGGGATAGCAAGACAGAGACTCCGATCTTCGTATCGAGGGCTTACCCTGGTGTGGGTAAGACAGACTTGCTTGAAAGTATAAATCAAGGGACCTTTATCCAAGGTTGTTGGATACCCTTCTCTTTGGGTTAAAAGACTATTATCTTGTTACTAGTAGTTTTACTACTTGTTGTTATTCCGCTGCAATTTGTATCTTAAGGAAAGTATAACTTTCTTATACTTCCTTACTTACTCTGATTAGTTTAGATTCTATACGCTTTATGGTAGAATCTTATATTGTAACTTTTGTTAAGTTTCAATTTCCGGAACCATATTTCCAGAACCTACTTTTGGAATCTCTTTCCAAGTTTAGTTCGGTGTTAGAGGTGTTGTGAATCTACTTAGTTTAACTTTGTTAAACTTAGTCCTTTCCTTTTCTTAAGGAAACTTTAGTTGTTCATAACTAACTTTAAAGGTTCCAAAGGAATTTTTAAAGTATACAATTCACCCCCCCCCCCCTCTTGTATATTGAGCATCTCATATCATATTTCGATCCTACACACATTTTATTGTATAAATCATAAAAAGGATCCCTCTATATAGATTCCAAAAAACTATTATTATAGGAAAACTACACAAGAATTATATGATTATTCAATGAATTACTATTGTATAGGAACTATTCACTCATAATGTACTCTATCACTAGAATAGTAAACTCAAACTACTTATCATTCTGAGGATGGTAAGTAGTTCTCGAATGCACATATAAATCAAGTTATTTTTTCATCCCTTTCCCAAAGTGTGATTTAAACCATAAATAATTTTATGAAACAATTCCCCTAGGCACCCAATGTAGTCACACACTTTATATAAAACATATATTTTCCCATAAAAATTGATATAATAGGTATTATTGATCAATGGGAGATTCAAAACCTTCTTTTAATAGTCCAAAATAACCTATGTTATATCATTTCTATGATATGAACTCAATAATCCCATCACGAATTCCATGGTCACTTAATACCACTTCCATTTGGTAATGATTAATGAAAAAAGGATAATAGTGAGTCATTTATCCACAACCTTTACCTTCAAATAGGTAATGAATCATGATAAAAACTTGTATATATCCTTCTACATGAATGGAAAAAGTATGATATTCAAATGTATTGATACATTATTGTATTCCTCATATGAATATACCTTATAAAGGCATGTATATCCCATATTATCTCCTCTTATATTCTCATTGATACTACCACAAGACCCTTTATATAGATAAGTTCATAATCATTAAAGAAACTATCTGGTGATGGCACCCCACTATATATATTTTCCATCATAACTAGGAAGTTCAAGTTAGAAAAATAACTCTCATTTACTCTCTCTAGGATTGAGGATATAATATACAATGATGGCAGGATCACTCTAGCATAAAGCCCCTTAATTTCAATGTGAATCATAGTAAAGGGGATCATCACATAAAACTCACTACAAGAAACATGCACCAAGTGTGCTTGAGTCTTCTTACTCAATTCATAAATAATAAAATTCCCCTTTTCAAAGGGGTAAGGCTTATAAAAATTAAATGGATACCATTGCTCAACCCATAACTTCTACAAAATGATCAATTTTCTCAGATAAAAAATATAATTAAGGATTTTGTAGTGTGTATACATGAGAACCTATCACCTAGAAAATAATGTCATGAATATCACAATGTGTGAAAAACCTACTCAAGATCTAAATAATGCGTTTGGTAGTTAGGAACAGGTAACCTCAGCTATCTAGACCCATAAATGACCACTCACTCACCCTCTATTGAAAATGCCCTATAAAAAATCCTAAATAATAAAAATATAATATATATTACATACATATCTTACATAATGTTTGGATAACCACATATGTTAACATCCCTTTCATCTCATGAAGGGATCTATTACAAAAATATAACCACTGGAACTTCTCCCCCTTCTTGGTCAGGGCCATCATTGGCCAACCAAATGGGATAAGTCATGGATAAATTATTGGTAGTAACATGAAAAGAACAAGAAATTACAAATATTTAAGACATTATTGGGACACTCCCAATAAACCAAATCCTTAAACATATATAAGTGCACTTATACAACTACCTCAGATATCAAGGACCCCAAGAAACACACCTAAATAATCTAAAACTGAAACTTTGAGAGATTTTCATAGAGTTGATTCTATTTTAGTATACTCAAAATGATCTCCATATGGATAAAATGATCCTCCTTATATTAGGAGCAAAATATAATATCATCAATGAATATGACTACAAATTACTCTAAAGAAAAATGGATATACCTATTCATTTGGGCCATGAACACTGCCATGATTTTTTTAACCCAAAAATCATAATGACATACTCATATATTACATACCTACTCCTAATATATTTATAAAAAATATTAAAATACCTCACCATACACTAGTGGTTTCCTGACAATAGACTGATTTTAGATAATCACCTAGATACTCTCAAATAATATAATACGATATCAAAACAAAGAAGGGGAAAACAATTCTAACTATGACCTAGTTTAGCCTATAGTAATAAACACCTAACAATAATGATTTTTCCACCCTATGGGTCAATAGTAAAAGAGATTTATATGGGGACAAGTAGGATTGAGAAAATCCCTTCATCTCCAGATCCTCAAGATGATCCTTCTACATTGATATGGACTTAGTATCATACAAAAGCTCAATTATTTACTAGATTTCACACTCGGGTAGAAATACCTATAAATACATAAGAAAAATTCGATGAAACATATCCAAGATAGATGGAAATACTCAATACCATGTATCTTCATCACTTAAATAAATTTTATCCAATTGGGCCATGATCAACCATAGAGTCTAATCGAAAGTTCTCAAATATCCTTCCTACAAATCCCACTTATCGACATAGGTATAACTTCAAACCTCTTTAGACCATACTGATACCATTTAGTGATAGTCCTCTATGTGTCCTTGATAAAGAGTTGAGAAATAAATCTCTTGGATCACATAAAAATTTCACATCTCCAATGTATAGAAGTCCTAGAGGATTCTATATCACTACAGCACACTCAAGATATCTTCAGATACCCTCAAATCAAAATCATATGGTTCTATAGATAAAAATAACTCTATATAGACACTCTATAGAAATATAAAAATAAATGAATATATGAAACTATATTAATGAGTAAGAAACATTTTTATGTAATTGAAAAGAACATATACTTTTTGACCTAAGAATCATACTATCAACTATAGATATATCCAGGACATGCATTTCATGAGTTTTATCAATGGTTTGAAATTTTTAAAATCCCCAGTCTTATACTCCCATCATGTGAATCCCCTAAGGTAAATCATCATTTTTTATATAAATAAACTGACTATAAGTATCTCAACATCCTTTATATATTAAATGGATGAATAATACCTGATTGTTTGATTACTACATAACTCCTAGCCTTTCTAAAAACCCTTTGGTCAAACCAGATCCACACCCACCAGCTTACTATAGTGTTATGTCACAATATATTTATAGATTCCCTAACTCCCAAAATTGGATTCACTCCTTTATCATTATTTTTTAATAATGTTAATATGACCATAATAGTTATAACAATTTACTGAGGATATCTATCCCATAGGATGTGATAAAACCTTTCATTAGTTTCCCTACCACTCACCACAATGGTAAATCTATAAAACAACCACTTTATAATTTCTAATAAACTATTATAAACCCTATTAGAAGAATCCTAACTCAATATGATTAACTCTCTATTTGGTTCCACTCAATTAACATGTCGAGAATCATGAATTATTAACAAGGTTGTTAATTAGAACATTTTTCTTTGATGATTGAATAAGTTTCTTCAATCTATACTCAATATTCCACAATCTAAAACTATCTTGACCTATAAGCACATGTTTGAATAATTATTGGTCAATAAAGGAGATGATATAACTCATTATAAACATTCCACTTGATCTAAATATGTTATTTATCTTTTTTTATAGCCATTAGAGTATCTTTTAAGAATTTATTGAATAATCATGATTGAAATTCCCTTCCATACTATTAAAAAGTAAACCAGGTCAACTTGACAAGTCACCTAATATGTCCCTACAAAAGGCCTCAGGCGTGATTCCATGAACACCAGAGGTTTATGACTAGCGATAAGGGTCTAATAGATGATGTGAGGAGACTATATCCTTTGTTCAGAGTTAAATTACAATGGAAATAACCAAAATACATACATAGGGGATGAACATTATAGAATCCATAATAAATAAATTGAAACAAATGTATGATATAAAAAATGGAATAAAACATTCAATTATACAGACTCAAAGAATGAAAAAAATATAATAGTTAGTCTCCCACTAGTCCGCCCACATATAAAAAACACATAAAATAAATCAATCAATCTCCACTAAAAACATTTATTCAAACCACATACCCAGTCTCCAGGATGCCTGAGCAGTACCAACGTGATCTAGAGACTCTATATGAGAAACTATGCTTAGTAATTGATCATTGGAAATCAACCTCATATTTCATGCAATCTATGACTCAATATGAAATCAAACATTTAGTATTCATGCACACAAAGGTTCACATATATGGGGTGAGAAAATAATCTTAGTAGGCCACCCCCAACGGTGAACCAATAATTTTTCTTTCATGAAAAATGCATGCACATGTGATATGCCCAACCTTTCCTAAAACTAACTACAGCTAGAATAAAATAAACACAACAATAAAAATGGGAAACCAACATAAGGAAGACATCTAATCATAGTTTCTACTCTATTACACAAGGTAAATCCACCACCCTCCACCACTTTTGGCTCCCTCCAAAGGATCTATAGCACCTAACACACCTATATTCGTGAAAATCAATGTATTATCTATATCTAAAAAGGGGATCCCATATTTATAAACACAACAAGAATGAATTATAAATCCCATGGAATAAGAATATGAATCTATATGAACAATGTGCATCTATCGGGCTCTATGTCTCCAAAATCACAATCAGAACTGGATATAGGAACATCTAGGTTGACACAACTTGGAACCTATTAGTCTTTAATTTTACAAAGAATGAATAAAGAACCATATATGGAAATAACTATGTGGCATTCCTTAAAAACATAGGAATGTGAACAAAATCCATGGAAATCAATAGAATAATGAAAGCTATGACACATAAAAATCCACTCTATGAGTGCCTCAGCACATCGTGACCCTGAAGATACACTATCCAGGTATAACACTCATCTATATAAGGGTTTCAGTCATATAGATCTTAAACTATCTCCCTAAGACTATATAAACATATCAGGTAAATAAAGCAGGGAAATAGATACAAACATAGGGCTAATACCCGTTACAAGATATCCCCAACAGTCTCCTCCTCAAACCACAATCATGAGAAAAAATGACTCAAACATCATAGCCAATGGACAACCTAATGTGGGGAGATCCAACCTCAATTCCACAATCCAAAAAATTGAACTAGTAGTGATGATCAAATCTTGGACAATAAATAATGGGTTGTCTGATAGAACCCTGAATCTCGTCATCCAAAAAATTAGCCACCATATGCCCTCAATGACAAACCTTATGTTCAAAACTAAATCTTCGAGCTAAAAAAATCTTCGAGGCTATAGTGTAAAGAATCAACCAACTAGGGACTCCCTTGTTGCACCCAATATCTCATTAAATTCCCTTAGAAACATCCCCAAATAGATAAAATTCTCTATAAAGAGTTGGAATCCCAATGAGGGGTTCCTCTGGATCATCCCAGAACTATGCCATGACCGTAATGAGAAACATACACAAGCATCCCTTAGTGGCCTACAATTGATAATCGATCAATAACATGCTCAAGGGGTATCTAAAACCACAATCACTACAATAGGGAAATTAAAAATGGACCTCATGACAACCACAAATTGAGACCCTTAATAAGTTCTCCTCGGCCAAATCCATGACAAAACATTCCATATGGGCATTCTCAATAGCCAACTTTAAAAAAAACTGATCACTTGATCAGAAATGAGACCACTAGGGAATCCTTAAGAGTACCTAAGACTCATCTATGTAGAATAATTGAACCCATCCATATCCACTATCCAAAATTCTCAACCCAGCCTGAAGGTTCCAATATCTCTGGTCCACAATCCCAAGAGCTAAATGTAAATAAATCTAACCTAGATCAATTGGTCCTGACAAGTAGGTAAAAAGTGTGATATACTTCTAGATACTACTTAATCCCTCTTCCTGATCTCCATATGAAAAAACCTAAAAAAAATTGGATTTCATTCACAATAAAGACCAACTAATGAGCTCACAACCAAAACCCCCTGAGGATTCTAGAACCAAACCTCAAAGAAATCCTCTTTTTTCCACTCACTCCATCCATATGGAATCTAAATGCCAAAAATATCCCCCATAATGATCTATATAGAATATTTCTTATAATGGACTACTCTAAAGTCTAATTCTGACAATAGGGTGAAAATAGGAAAAATGGGCTATGGTATGGAAAGTACACGATGTACACTTCTGGTACACGACCTGTACCCCAAAGGTCCTCCTTGGAAGTGTTCCTGTAGCCACTTTTTTTGTAATTTCCCAAATTACATGGTAATTGGACCCTATAAATGGCATGTACCTCAATATGGGTACTTTCCCATGTACCTCAACCCAACTCAGCATGTAAAACGACCAAGTACATAATGTTTACTGCTAGTACATGGTTTTTAAACTCGCATGGGTACCCACCCATATACCTGTACATATAATCCACCTAGGAATTTACTTATACACTTCATTAACCCCACATAGGCGCTAGTTGTGTACCCAACGTGGCTAAGTACCCCTACAAGGGGTGTATGTTAGAGTTCTCAGCCACACCCCATAATCCCACTATGTTGAGTGTACCCCAAGTACATGGTGTGTAGTTCCCAAAAACTCATTTTCTCTAAAAAATAAGAACTCATGGAATGTTTCCATATAACCACATGTCATGTAGACATCATTCCCCAAATGGGATGCTTCTGAAATGGGATAAAACACCCAATTTCCACACAAAAGCCACAGATCGACCAACTAGTGGTCCCCAACAACACAAAAATAGTGTTATAAATTTAAAAAATTAATTGTTATTTCCCTAATAAAATGTAAAACGGTCACACCTCTTGAAAGAAACCACTAACACATCGGTCTGATCTATAATTTGGAGTTGTTGTATGATGATCTAGCATGAACTGATCTCTACTACAAAGCCTCATATTCTCTCTCACCCTCTTTTAGCACCAACTACCTATCACGACCCATCCCTTGGGGCCCATGTCGCGACTACCCCAAGCCTGCCTTCCATAGGCTAGGGGTAGGCGACTAGCACTGGAAAGGAATATCCCTAAAACATGAAGGCATTTCCATTAAACCTATATAAACACATTGTCTAAGAATACGAAAATATGTAACCATGAAGTAAAACGGTAGTAGTAAAAGTGTGTACTGAAAGTAAAGGGGCTGGAATACAAGCCCAAAAGAAAGATACAATACAATAAAAAATATAAAAACAACTCATGTGACTGTCCACCAAGGATCCTACCTGAAGGGTAGGTACAGATCGTCTCCACAGCACTCCATGTCAACTGCCACCATTGTCCACTATCAGGTCCCAGCTCCCCAAGTCTCAGTCAAGGCTGCTCGTTGTCTGCACAAGACACAACATGGTGCAGGAAAAAACCGTGCAAGGGTGAGTATAACAATACCCAGTTAGGACCCTGAGACCCCTGATGTTCTCTCAGAATTCCAAAAAAGAAAACCAAAATGCTTAATCTCAATCACAAAGCACAAACCATAAGACTCATCTCAAACCAGGTAAAAGTAAGGCATTGAAATATCGATGATTAGTCGAGAAGCTAGATCACCTTATTCTATCGAGAGGCACTGTTGTTGACTATACGGAGTCTGAACCACACAGGATCGATAGGTACTAACCCCCACTAACCCACACAGGATCTGATCTACCCATGATCGATAGGTAGTAACCCCCGCAGGACCCACACATGATCCGACCGACCCAAAGTTGATAAGTAATAACCCCCACAAGACCCACATAGGATCTGACCCACGTAGGATCGGTATGTTCTGACCCACAAAGGATCACTAAGTGATGACCCACACAAAATCTGACCCACATAGGATTGGTTTGTCATGGATTCACGACGAGCCACTCTAAGGCTAGTCCACGAAAGGTCGTGTACTACTGATCCACACAGGATCTCTAGGTACTGATCCACACAGGATCGCTAGGTGCTGACCCACATAGGATCGCTTGGTACTAACCTCCGTATGATATCTCTGCAACCACTGCCTCACTGCCAGCCACTAGATCGATGGGTGTGGATTCACATAGAATTTATGGTTGATGATTCAAAAAGAATCATTGGGTGCAAACTCAAATAGAATCGCTGGCTACTGATTCACATAGAATAATTGGGTGTTGACTCACAGAGAATCGCTCTTCATTATTCATGTCTCATCCGGTCACATAATTACGGCTCATAGTATGCTTATTTCTGGGAAAAACCGCTCCTCAAGCCATCGATCATATTTCAAATAGAATGAAGTCCCATGAATAAGATACTCCATGATCTATCATGTCATAAGGGTTCCATATCAATAGATGGTGCTTCAACCAAATGCTTGGTTTGTAAGTTATTTGCATTTTAGTGCTGAGGGCCCAGTTGGATTCAGAGTCGATCTAAGTTGAACATACTCAAACGTCCTCTAAAACTCTCCTGGAGTATCTCAAAAGGATTTTCTCAATCTAAGGATCCCGTCACCGTAGACAGTTCTTCAAACGAACATCTGGTTAGTAAGATATGGTAACTTAAGTGTGATAGAGCCCAAGAGGGGTCTGGGTCCGGTCTTACCCAGCCGGACTGACCCGGCCCAACCCGGCCTGGGTCTGACCAGTCCCTGCCCGAACTGGCCTGGACCGGCCCAGTTGGGCGGGCTGTGGCAGCAAGGCCCTTTGGATCGTGGATCAGCCCGGACCGCCTGCTATGCATGGCCCGCCAGGTGGTCCGGCCCGCTGGTTGGTGCGACGAGTGCCGGGGTCACACGATCTCCTGCCAAACATCTCAGAGAATACATTCAGTTCATTTAAGTAGTGGCGCCATGTGGAGCCACTCATGTGTTTTTGGGACCCACAGGGATTGGGACCCTTGCCTTCTACCCCATCTTCAATGTCATGTCTTCCTCCTACGGCGCATGAGGCGGGCTGCCTCATCATCACTGCAGCCGGCCCACACCGGCCGGCCCTTTGGCCCACCATGGAACCTTCGAGTGCCACCTCTCTTTTGTGGCTGGCAAGTGCCGGACACCGCCATCGCCACTAGTGCTGGTCCCTGATGCCACCATGCCGACAGAGCTTCCATGGGCCATTGGGTGAGCTCCATTGGTCTGTTTTCCCTTCTATTCATGCCTATGGGCCTCCTGGGATGCCGGCGTCACTGTGCACCTCCCAGATTCAAATTTTCATCGTGTTGGAAGTTCATCATTGAAGAAAAAGACCAAACCGAAGTGGTAGAGGGTCCAGACCCTATTTTTTGGGCCCGCACCCTCCACGTTAGCTTCGTAACAAAGGGGTAATAAATATAACACCACATAGATAATGTTTAAACCCCATTTAAATCCCCCGCAATGGCCACCTGCAAATTCAAGAACGAGTAGAAGATTCATGGGGAAATTCTTCAATTAATTAACAGCCCCTAACTCATGTTTTGTTGGGGACATCGTGGTGGTGGATAAAGAATCCCTGTTTGTGGAAGCCTCTGGTGTTCATAGTTGGTTCCCCCAACGTCGTCCAAGATTTCATTCCTCATCGGTGGAAGATGTCGCATTACTTCACCAGAGGTTCCTTGCTTGGTGATTCCAAGTCAAAACTCTACCATAAGTCTCACTTAAATAGAGGGGAGAAAGGGCATGTAACATAGTGAGGAATTAATGTGGTTCATTAATTGACGTAATTAATGTTCCACGTTAATTACACAATATATGGTTACAAAACCAATGTGTAACTAGGCATTTAATATAACATATTAAATGTCTGACCTCCTCTGTGGACCCCACCACTGACACTCAAGGGGTGGTAGGATAAAAAAGAAATAAAATAACAATCTCTATGTTATTTTATTATTTCTTCAAAAGTTGCAAAAACTAACTTTTTCACCCGACTAACTGTGGTTGAAGTTAATCCTTCCTTAAGTGAATCCTAACATTGTAGATTCAAAGGTGCCCTCAGATTTTTAATCTGATCACCAGTTCAAAAGATTGAAAATGTCGGCTGCACGTTTACTGAATGTTCCTTTAAAAAAGTTCAAAAATTATTAACAGTCACCCTCGACACGCATCGGTCAAGGTTAGGCTCTTCCTAAGTGAAGGACACCATCACAAGCCCAACGGTAATCTCAAATTTCCAATCCGAGTTACCCTTTAGTAGTTATAGAATTGAGCAATAAAATAGTTGTTACATAATTATTTTATTTGCGGCCAAAAACTAACTTCCACTGTTGGCCCGCGACGGCCAAAGTTAGGATCTTCCTATGGAAAGCATACCCTAACGAGTTTAGTAGTGGTCTCAGATTTTTAATCCAAGACATTGTTCGTGAGTTAGAATCATTTGAAAAGTAAATTAATCTTTATTTAATTATTTTATTTATGGTTGTACCATTTTTGGGTTTTCTCACCGGAGGTCTGCACCGACTAAACTTAAGTCAGGCCTAGGGTAAACCTGCCATCCTAAACATAATAGTGCCCTCAGATTTCTTATCCGGCCACTCATTTAAGAGTAATTACACGTTTTCAGGAAAATTACTTACACACGTTATTTTAATATTAGAACATTTTTCAACGGATCATTCCAAGCACTCTGGTCCTCAGAATCACATACTGTCATATTTCGTAGTCCCGTAAAAATTCCATATAATTTAAAAAAATAAGAAATTTTAGGGTTTTTACACTACCTCACTGGGATGAAGACCCCAAAGGTGGATCCCCTTAGGTGTGTGCAATAAGCCATGGTAGGAAATGAAAATAAAAAAAGGAAAATGGAAATGGAGTAAAAGAAACAAAATGAAAAGACAACAAAAGGGGCTGGGGCCCAGCCCCGGTTCCCAACACAAGAATGTGCCACCTGGGAAAATATTGTAATTATAAACTCAATAGAGGATATAAAATCTCAATAAGACAATATATTTAAAATATACTACTAATGGAACACACTTGAATATATAAATATTTAATTAATTAAATATTAAATATTTTTTGAAAATTCAAACGTCTCGAATTTCCTTCAAACTACTATACTAGGGTAACCATCATATTCTGAAACCAATCAAATGGTTTAAAAAATTATTTGAGATCATGTTAGAGGTGAAATTACCATTTTTTCCCTAAAACATGTTTAGGAACAAAATGTTTCAACTTATTTCTAATGAATCACAACCTGTGATGATGTGGGTCGTCACAAACTCCCCACTGCAAATGCTTCTCACCCCCAAGAAGTATCATTGAAAAAACAGAAGCCAGGATCAGCCCAAAAAACTAACACATCAAATTCTATGTCGGCCATATAATTATAATTCTTATAGCATCCACCACTCACTCCCAATATGAGATATGTTCAACCAGGACCGATCTAATGCACCTCACCATAGGAGTATCTTTATCATCACCCAACAACAAACCACACGGTCCATGATACATCCATATCTATGGGTAATGGATATACATGGCCAAACGACTCACACATGAGCACCAGTAAAAAACCCACAACCTCCACACTCAACAAACCACTTAAAATGAGGATCATGACCTCAATAGAATATGGTGAACTCCCCACCCCAAGGATTTTCTTATTTATCTCCCAAACTAGAAATATGACTCATCCACAAACTGAACAAGACCTAATGAATATTCATTTATTCTCTTAAGAACACTGATGATTTTTCTCATGAAGGTCATTTCCAACAACCTATATCACCCTCATCACTCCCCTTCAACATCAAGACATCCCCCTCAAGATAATATCAAACACACAGACTCCTATTATACAGGTGTTAAACCAAAACCACAAGCATATAACCATGCTCCCACTATGCTACCCAAGGTTCAAAAAAATGACCAGGTCTAGGAAATCAAACAGACCTACCCTCTCAAGCCAGACATGAGATATGGGGAACTCCCAGCACTGCACTTCTCAAACACCAGGCATCCTCAAACCTGAACACATCTTATGGATTTCACACCTTAACAACCCCATAAGGAAAAAATCACTCCCAACTAATCCATCAGTGGTAGAATGCACACGGGCCCTATAATATGACAAAATAGATGACTTGTGGAAAGAACAGTGACCTCCTAGGGAATATGAACCTAGGAATTTAGGGAACCATAGGATCATGTAAACTCAAGTATAATAAAAAGGGTCCCTCAAACATCCTTTCCCTAATTGATCCACTAATAGGGAACATAGAGCCTAATTCTAATGCATATGAGTCTCAATGAATCCCTTACCGGAGGGGATGAATCGTCACCACCATATTACCTCTCGGCACATGATCTGTAACACCTTGATATTTTTTGAAATTTCTATTTTAAAATAGATTTGATCTTTTCAATATTTTATGTGACATGAAACACTAAAATTGGATTTTGTTACAAATAACACTGAGTTTATATTGTTTTACATGTAACTGTACATTTTTCTTTTTTTATACACAATACTGAGTTTAGCTTACATTACATTTAATACTGAGTTTAAATTAAATGTGTCATACAATTAAAATATTATTAATTGATATGAGAGTTATTAATTAGTCAATCAAATTATGGGTACAAACAGAATTTAAAAAATAATGAAAATATGGTTTTCAAATGTATATATAATGAATTAATTTTTGGCTAATTAATTATTAATAAAGATATAATCTACTTGAAAATAAATCAAGCATTTTTCTAATAAACTATTTTTTATGAAAAAAATGTGTTCTACTTCAATAAAATAAAATAAAATACTCTTGGTGATTTATTTTCATGAAACATATATACTAAATATGTTTAATAAAATATTTAACATTATAATTATGTGTTTCCTTGATAAGAGATAAAAATAAATCAAATTTTTCGCTTAAAAATCTATTTTTTCTAATAAACTGTTTTGTCACTTTTATGCCATACTTATTTTAAAAATAAATTATTACACTTTTAAAAATTAATTTCATAAAATAAAAATAATTTTTGAAATTTTAAGTTGAAAATTATCCTAGGGTGATTTTTTGGTATTTTTTAGGAAAGTTTCATTTTTTGATAAATTGTGAAAAAATACTGAATTTTAATTTAAAACTACGTTTTCATTTTTTTATTGATAAATTAAAATTAAATATTAAATTTTTTAAAGTAAAATTAGTTCAATTATAAATCCAAAAATCCAATTTATTTCATTATAATCAATTTAATTATCATTTTTTACATAAAAAAGTCGTAAACTTTTGAACATTTTCTCTTTAAAAACCTGCTTTCTCATCACATCTACAAAATCGATTTTAAATTTATTTTTCCACCTAAGTGAATGTAATTTATAAAAATAGATTAAATATTTGTAATAATCATAAATTATAAAATAAAATAAGCTAAAATTATATTTTTACCATAATTAATGTTGAATTCATTAAAAAAATAATTACAGCGATTAAGGTAAAAATGGGTTTATTGGGGGTTACACTAAAAAGAAAAGGGTAAATGAACTATAAACTTGTATAAAATCTATTTTTTGTCCATATTAGGACCATTTAACCTATAAGGTTAATTAATAGTCCATTTTGGACCCTTTTTACATATGAAAATCGTGGGGTTACTCAATTCTTTTCATAAATACCAAGTGTGTCCTCTCCCCCATTTATAAAAGGCTACCCACTATCCTCCCCTATTCAAACATTATAAACCATTTATTTCATCCAATAAATGTCTAAATCACTTCCAAACTTCCCTTCCCTAATTATAAAAGAGTAATTTTGGTCATAAATATAATATAAGAAGGCCATTAGTATAAATTTAAGGTGGATACCCAAAGAAAAGGTGACATTCATCAATGAGCATTTTTTATTTCATCCTCCACACCATTAAATTATAATTATCACATTATTATATAATTAACTAGTTATATTACATATAATAAGATATTTTAATGTTAATTTAATTACTTAAAACCATCTCTACTTACCACAAATGGGTTATGAAATCATCATTCATCTACATGGTGGAATACCGCCTGGTGAACCAATGTCCTTTTTTTCATTTCCAATTGTCATGGTTGAAATTAATGATGTATTTATTATTTATATATAATTATGAGTTTATTATTATTTTTTAATTTTTATATCACAAATAAAACCATCAATTTCTTTTTATGGGACTACGATAATGTCGCTCATGTGTACGGAAGACTGTCACCTCACAAAATGATATGATTCCTTCACACTTTTCGTGGAATATATTAAAGATGGGTTTAATTAAAATATGTGATTTATATTAAATAACCAAAACTATTTAATTATAATATATATCATTTAATTTTATTTATTCCAACCCAACAATAAAATGAAAAATAGCATTCATGCATACATATAACCTATCGTCTCCATGAACTATGTATTTCATTTCCAATCACAAAATTTTATGAATTTATATAAATACATATATAATGAATATATATGATATTTATATCATGATTTAAATTCTATATATGATTAAAACATGATCTGGGTAATTGGACCAAGAAACAAAATGTTAAAACATACATGAAAAACAAAGAAGTTATTGCATGAAATGTGACTTTAACATAGAATTGTTAAAAAAGTGTAATAAATTTTCATAAGAAAATAATATATGTTATAAAATATGTGAATATTTTTCAGTAATAGATGTATAATAAACTAATTTTTATTATACAAGAGGTTTTAACATGAATGATGGAAGTCAAGACTTTTGGTAAGGGATTTTAATCTCACTTTTATTTTTCTATGAGACAAGCCATGTTCACCACATGTTTTTTTTATGTGATGTATATAATGGCCATGAATGTATTTTACAATGACTATTGGTATTTATATATCGGTTTTAGTATCTCAATTTCATGGATCTTTTGATTCAATGTAAATAAAATTAGTAATGATTTTATGTTACAATCTCATTGTTTATTGGGATTGTTTTTTATTTTGATTCCAATAATAAAATATTTTAATCCATCTCCCAAGAAACTCATGAATTTTGTTCTCATCTAGTTTTATATAATATCTTTAATTAATATTACATTTTTCCCACTCATTGGTACTTAATATAATTTAGAAATATATATATATTAAAATATGACATTATTTATCTCTTTGGTCAGAAATCAGTTTTCTTCCAAAACCATGTATTCCAAAAATGATTTCATAATTTTTTTTATTATCCTATTATTTTTTAAATACATTTTTTACCCATGATTTAGTTTTTCCAAACTTATTTAAAATAAATCTTCATTTTTTTAAAAACAATGTTCGTTCAGATTTTACCGAACATATAAAAATGAATCTTTGTTTATAACAAGAATGTAATGAAAAATATTTTGCACTGTCATGACCACTCAATAATTTCAAACTTCCATTAAATGTTTTCAAATTTATTTTCAAAAAAATATTTTTCTTTAATATTTCTAAAATTTATATATTTTAAATAAATGATTTCAAAATGAAATGGTTTTGGAAAGCATTTATATTTTTAATAATTCATTTCAATGTGGAAAGGGTATTTTCCTCATGAATTTTTTTAAATGATTTTTAATAATTCATTTATAATTTTTCAATATTATTTTGGATGAAAAGTATTTTTAAAAACATTTATGTATTAAAATTTTAAATTCAAAAAACTTTTTTAATTTATAAATTTTCCAAGTGATCTTTAAAAGTCCTTCTCTGTCTATGATGTTATCCATTGATGTAAATAATGATTTGATTGGGATATGAACCAAGGATATCACTCTTATAGTTTCTGGGAACATTTTATCATGATAATATTTTTATGTAACCCATATCCCTTACATGAAAAATACTATAATAAAATTATTAAACAAACCTGTTTCTTTTAAATGGGTTATGCTATGATGAAATGATGAAAACATTATGAGACCTATCTCTTTTCCATAGGTTATGATACAACAAAATGTTTACAAAACCCATTTCATTTAATGGTTTATGATATGATTAATTTTTTCTGATCTTATGGAACATCTATGAATGATTTTCATTATGTGATGGTCGTTACATTATAACCAAGGATTGTGGTTATGTTATAAAAAAGGACAGTGGTTACATTATAATAAAGGATGATGGTTAGATTATAACCAAAGATGGGTGGGACCTATATCTCCCAAAATTACATTGGGTAATGTTTTATATATCCTGATATAGATATGACTAGAATAGGGAGTGAACTTGGTTCAATAGGATAGGAATGGAACAACGAGTGAATCTGGTTCGGTAATATAGGGCTAGAATGGGGAGTGAAGCCAATTTAGATAGGGATATTTTCTTCTGTTATGGTCTTAGGAGTGAACCTTGGCTTCAATGGTGGTTTGGGTAGTGAACCCATTCAACTGTGAGGACAGAACTTCTACTGGGGATGGTGTTCTGTCCCTCCTAGGAGGTGTATCCACCCATAGAGTTCCCTTATATGTTTTTAAAATGTTTCTTGACTACTTATAAAATGATTTTTAAACTTATGTGTATGTGACAATTCTATTTATTATTCCAATGTTATTCTCTCAAGGATCAAGTTATTTGATTATATTATGATTCATATCTTATTAACTGCCAATCATTTTGTCATGACTTAAGATTATGATCTTTGATATTCAGGGTATGGTTTTATAATGTTATGTCTATGTTCTCATACCCTTATGTTCATGTTATTCTTACATATCTCATTTGTTTACCCTTACCAAGCATCTAATCTCAGCCTTTATTATTTTTTCTTTTCTCAGTTTATAAAAAATGGTTTGTTAATTAGGATTACTAAATGGGATCATCTGTATGGGAAACATTTATGATCTTTCACTAGATTAGAATATTTTTTCCCCATGTTTCCAAATGCACTAAACCATCACAGTCCTCAGGTATGTGTTTTTTTATATAATTAATATTAATCTAAAAAAATATAATATCCTTGTATGAGAGATCTGGGTCTCTATAGTTTCTATCATAGCTAAGTTTTGGGTATCCATTAGAAACTAGGATGAAAAAAATTGATATCCCTTAGGATATTTATAATGATATTCCAAGGGATGTCTCTATAATTAGTCTAAAGATAATTCAATGTTTAGGAAAATGTCCTTTAATTTTGGTAGAGGATAAAGAAACTAGATTACAAATAATTAGATCCTTATTTGGATATTATATGTGGATGTGGATTTGGTATAGAGGTACTTATGGGTAATAACTCTGAAAAGGGTGTGTTGAGCTAGACCCAATTATCACCTAGTGTAGGAAAATAGAACATGACTCACACCTAGTTTAACACTCATAGGGGATATGCATTAGAATTTCATAAACCCTATACAAACAATCATGATGGATTTAAATAGATGGTAACTACGAATAAAATAGGATAATTCTATGTTCTCATATATTAAAAATAAGGTTTCATTATTTAGACATACTATAAGTTATTTTCATGATTATTTAGTTTATTATTATGATTAGTGTTGCTCACACTATGATTTTGGGTTTTAGTAAATAGAGGAAACCAGAAGAAAATGGGTTAACATTGATTGTTATGAGAAATTTTCTTATGTGAATTAGAATGGGATGATAACTGGAGTAAAGGATATTGTGATTATGCATAATTAGTTATCATAGAACATGATTAACAATTTTCACCTTAACCAACTCTTAGACTCACCAATGAAGATAATGATAGAGTTCACTGAGATTTTAGGTAGTAGAGACCATAGAGAAATGAAGATTAATTTTCATATATGTTGCAAATTTGGAAAGAATTAATCCTGGGAATCTCTCAAAGGAACTAAAAGATGTTTTTTGTGTAGAGAAGAAGGGAATGGAGTAAGAAATTATCTAGGGAAAATTAAAAGTTCAGTTAAAATAATGAATGTGAATTTGGTTCTTTATAAGGTATTATCAATTGATGAATTATTTAAATATAAAAAGTATCAGGATTATGAAAATCAATGCCCTAGGGGGGAGGATCATTAAGATAATCAGCGAGGAGGTATGATTAATGGTTACAATGATGATGATGAAAAGACTATGAATGACATATGGAAGGGAATAATAGTCAAGGAATAAGATGAGGAATCTTATTTAGTAGATTAATAATGGGTTTGAATAATTTAAGTGTATCTATATTGGATGTAAGTAATTATGTTATTTGAATATATATATATATATAAGGATTTCTTGTAGAAGTTTCTCATTAATAATTTTAAGAATATGTTAAATTGTATTAATTGACTAGAAAATTGATTTAATATAAAGTGATGTTTTGATTAAGGAAATATAACTATTAATATGTTCCGAATGTTGAGATAATGTTGTTGGAATAAATAGTTTTTCGATATGAATAAGTTAATTGGATAGTATTGATTAACTTGTAACCAATTAATGATTTTTTTGGAAAATTGCTTTATACTATCATTTATAGAATTTAAAAAATATTTATATTTAAGGATTTAATTCAATAATATATTTTTTTAATAAATAAGTAAGAATTCATGTATTCAATAAGGTTTATGGAAATTTAGGTTATTACCATGTTCCAAGAGAATACATGACAAACTTATTCACATGTTTGATATGTGACAATAAAAATACACTTTATGAGATATGGGAATTAATATTAAGTTCATTTTGGAATCTTAATGACCATATTTCTGATGTTTGGGATTTTTATCATATAGAAGGTTTCTTAAGTTGACCATTTATGGGATGGTTTAAGTTGAACATTGGATGGGATATTATATATTAATGTATTACGTCACCATATGAAGATTTATCTATATTGGATAACATATTCTAACCATTTTTTTGTGATTATTAATAAATATAGAAGGAATGAATAATTATTCTACTTATGGATCTTATTAACTATTAGTGATTCAGGCACAAAAAAGTCACCTTTATTTTATAGAGTAACAGATGAATTTGAAATTGATCAAGGAACAATTGATGGATGATATGGTGATTATGAAATGAAATTAAATAATGCAAATATATATTCTCATGTAAATTCTTTAACTATAGGAAATGTTTTAGGAAAAAATGGTGTCATTTTATCATCATTTTAATGATATCAATGAAATTGTTCATGCCTCTTTGATTTTTTGGGCTTTAACTTTATCTGGATCACTCACTTTATTATGATCAGTGATCTCTATCAATATCTATAATTATTTAATATTTTACTCAATGTACAAATATTCACTTCCCACATATGTTCACCAATGTGGAAAACTATTTATGAGTTACTTTAGGTAACCTTTATTTTTCCAACATTCCCCTTTTAAGAGAAGTTTTATTATTCTTTTGTACGATGTGGATTTCTATAAATGAATTTTCAAATGTTAAACCTCTGATTACTAATATTAATTTCATGAGAGAAGTCCATTTTAATTGGGTATAATATAGCACCCTATGATTTTGTGAAATTATTTTCTTAAAATAGATTTGATCATTTCCCTATTTAGTGTGACACAAAATACTGATTTTTTCCCATGTTAAAACAATAATTTTATCTTGAATTACATGAAACACTAAGTTTGTCTTTTTTTTACACACAATAATAAGTTTAGATGGCATTACATGCAACACCGAGATCAAACGATAGATTTCATATAATTAAAATAATGGTAATTAATATGATAGTTATCACCTACTTGTTCGAATGGTGGGTATGAATAAGATTATATAAATTGTGAAAATATGTCTTATAAATGTATATATAATTAATAATTTTTCATCCAACTAATTACGAATAAAAATAAAAAACTATTTCAAAATTATGGAAATCTTTGTTTAGAACATTAATTTTTATGCAAAAAATGTGTTCTACCTTAATAAAATAAACAAAATACTTTTGGTGAATGATATTAATTAAAAATATGTGGTATATAAATTAAATAAAATAGTTAACACTCATCTTATGTGTTTTATATACAATATATATAAATAAATCCAATTTTACGCTAAAAACTATATAATTTCTCAAAAAGGGTTTTCTTGCCCTTTTATAGAGAGCATATTTTAGAACTATATTTTTAATAATTTTTAAAATTAATTTTATAAAATAGAAATTATTTTTAAAATATTAGTATCAAAATGATATTTGGGATAATGTTTTTTGAATTTGATGAAATTTTTCATTTTTTGATGAATAGTAAAAAAATACTGAATTTTAATTGAAATCATCATTTTCGTTTTATTTATTTATAAAAAATAAATTATATTTTAAATTGTATCTAGTACTAAATTATTTCAATTATAAAAACATAAATCCAATTTATCTCATTTTAATCAATTTTATATTTAATTTTTACATAAAAACCTTATAAACATTTAAACATTTTTTCTTTAAAAACTCACTTTCTCGTCGGGTCTGCAAGATTAAGTTTTAATTGAATTTTTCCAATTAATTGAATATAATTTGGAAAAATGGATTAAATATTTTTAATAAGAATAATTGATTTTATATAATAATTTAAACTTAATTTTTTACCAAAATAAATAGTAAATACAGAAAAAATTAATTACTGCAATAACAGTAAAAATGGGTTTACTAGGGGTTAAACAAAAAAAGATAAGGGTAAAAATGAAATATACACTTGTCTAAAAACTTTTTTATGGCAAAATTGCGTCCATTACACATATAAGTATCTATAATGATCTATTTTGGACTCTTGTGACATATAAAGAACATGGGAGAACACATTCCGTTTCAAAAATACCAAGTGTGGCCTCTCCCCCACATATAAAAGGCCTCCCCCTATCCTCCCTTCATAAAACCATAAAAGCAATTTTTTTCCCAAACCAACCCAAATAACTTCAATGAATACCTAACCTCATCCTATAAGCCTTATTTTTGGTATAAATCCATCCTAGGAAGGATTTCACTGAAAACCTAAGAAGGATACCTGAAGAAGAGGTCACATTCATCAAAGAGTGTTATTAATTTATTTATTCCTCCATCGAATTGAATTATTATTATATAATTATTATATAATCACTATAGAATCTTATATATAATTAGTTGTTTTTATGCCAATTTAATTACCTAAAACAATCTCCACTTCCATCAAATGGCTTACAAAATCATCATTCGGGTGTATGGTGGACTACCGCCTCACGAACCGATAGCGTTCATTTTTCCATTAATACCTATCGTGGTTGTACATAATGTCTAATTTATGGTTTATATATGAAATTAATTATTTTATTATGATTTTTTAAATTTTTATATCACACATACCTTCATTATTTCCATTTTTGGGGATATTATAATGTCACTCGTGTGTATAGTGGGCTACCACCTCGTAAAACGATGTGATTCGTTCACACTTCACATGGAATGTATTGAGGATTGGTTTAATAAAAATATATGATATATATGTCATAAAAATTATTTTTTAATAATAAGATATATCCTTTACTTTTATTTCATTTAACCGAACAAGAATATGAAACCTTCGTTTATGCATACGTACGACCTACCATCTTCATAAATAGTGTATTTCATTTCTTATCTCTAAATTTTAGGTGTTACAATAAATACATATATAATTAATATATATGATATATATAATGGTTCATGTTCTATATATTATTAAACCATGATCTATGTAACAGGATCAAGAAATAAAAAGGTAGAACATACGTGAAAAACAAAGAAGTTATTGCCCAATACATGACTTTTACATGGAATTGATAATAATAAAGTAATACAAGGTAATAATAATATCATATATGGTATTATATATATGAATATGGTTTTTTAATATATTTATAATTAACTTATATTTATCATACAGGAGTTTTCAACCTGAACGATGGAATTCAAGACTTAAGGTAAGGGATTTCTTTCTCACTTTTATTTTTCAGTGAGACACATGCCACGTTCACCATATTTTTTTATGTATTATATATACTGACCATGAAGGTATTTTATTATGATTATAGGTATTTACATATAAATTTTTAATATCTATTCCATGGGGATTATGATTCAAAGATTCAAAAAAGGTAATTATTTTATGTTACAATATCAACATTTATTTGGATTATTTATGATTATGTTTGCAATGATAAAATATTATGATCCATTTCTCAATAAAATCGTGAATGTTTTTATTCTCCAGTATTTAATGATATATTTAAGTAATAGTACTATTTATCTATTAATTTTTAATTAAAATAATTGATAAAACATTTATAAAAATTTGACTTTATTTGTCTCTTCGATCAGAAATATGTTTTCTTCTAAAACCATGTGTTCTAAAAATGTTTTCAATTTTTTTCTATTATCCTCCTATTATTTTTATAAGAAATTTTTACACATTTTTTACTTTTTATAATTTTTTTAAAATTAATATTTATATCATTTTCAGAAACAATGTTCCTTTGGATTTTATCAAAAATGTAAAAAGAATCTGTATTTTTAACAAACATGGCATGAAAAATAATTCTCATTGTCATGGCTACTCAATAATTTCAATATTCCATTAAAAGTTTTCTATGTTATTTTCATTTAAAAAAATTTCCGTCATATTTGGAGAATTATTATATTTTAATTAAATGATTTCAAAAGGAAATGATTTTGAGAATGATTTCTATTTTTCAAAATTATTTTCAATATTGAAATGATATTTTCTTAAATAGATGTTTTCAATGAATTTTAAAACATTCTTTATTTTTTTTAGATGTTATTTTAAAAGAAATTTATTTCCTATTTTTTAAAATAAAATTTATTTTTAAAGAAATGTCATTTTCCATCAAAAATGTTCTATGTGATCTTTTAAAATCCTTCTTTTTCTAAGATTATATCATTTGATGTAAATTATGTTTTTCTAGGGATATAAAATAAGGATACAATTATTATTAATTCTTGGAATGGATTTTCATGAAAGGATGTTTATGTAAAACATATCTCTTCTCTAGGTTATACCATGATAAAATTATTATGAAACTCTTTTATTTTAAATGGGTTATGCTATAATAAAATGATTAAATGATTATTAAAACTATCTCTTTTCAAAAGGTCATTATATGATGAAATTTTTATGAAACCCATTCTATTTCATGGGTTATGATATGATGAATGTTTTATGATCTTGTTTACCAAATTTTTATGATTTTCATTATGTGATTTGTGTTATAATATAACCAAGGACAGTGGTTCCATTTTAACCAAGGATAGTGGTTATGTTTTAACTAAGGGTGGTGGTTAGGTTATAACCAAAGAATGGCGGGACTTATGTCTTTCTGAAATTCACTAGTTATTGATTTATATATCATTATATAAATAATACAATAATGGGGAGTAAACTTTGTTCTTTAAGACTTCACTAGAATAGAGAGTGAACTCATTTTAGTAAGACAGGGCTGGAATAGGGAGTGAACCTTGTTCAGTAAGGGACATTATCTACATTAATGGTCCTGGGAGTAGACCTTAGTTACTATTATGGTTTGTGGAGTGAATTCATTTCATTTTTAGGACATGGATACCATTGGGGATGGTTTTTTATTTTTTCCAAGAGGTGTATCCTCCCATAGAGTTCCCTTATATGTTTTAAAAATGATCCTTGATTAATAAAGAAATTATTTTCTATACTTAGGTGTATGTCACAATTATATGTCTTGATACAATGTTATACTCTTGTGGATCATGGTCATTGATAATCTTATGATTCATGTATTATAAAATAGAAATCATTATTCCATGAATAAATATTATTATCTTTGATATGCAAGATATGTTTTCCCAATGTTATGATCAGGTTCTCATGCCCTTATGTTTATGTTATGAATATGTATATCATTTGTTTACCCTACATGAGAATTTATGATCACACTTTATTGTGTTTTATTTCAAAAGGTTATGAATAATGGTTATTATTTTGGAGTAGTAAATGTGTAGATCTTTATGGTAAACCTTGAAGATATTTCAGTAGATTAAAAGATTGTGTTCCATGTCTCTAAAGGCACTAAACTATTATGGTCCTCAGGTGTATGTTTCTGTAATGTAATGAATAATCATATAAAAAGATATAATATTCATGTATGAAAATTTTGTGCCTCTATATGATCCTTAGGAAGTATCATTAGAAGAAAATATATAGTAAAACGCCATAGATAGGAATATTTTATGGGAATCCCATGTGACTAGAATGATACATGAAAACTAGACTCTTCCAACATTTGAAGAGTGAAAACTAGAATAAACCATAAATCCATAAGCCTATGTGTATCACCCAAGGTGAAATCATTCCACTATAAAAACGGAATCCAAAATTAGTAATCTCATTCCATGGAAACGTGGACTTCTTATTAAAAAAGGTGTTCACAAAACACCAGGCTGATATCCATCACAAGTTCTTACATATTCCTAGACTACCTATCTACCAACTCCCTAAATCATAAAAATAAAAAGTTTTGACCTCATTTTTTAATGAACCAACCTAGTTTGACCTAACATGTCACCCAATTTGGCTCACCACAAGGCCTCAATCATTCCTCCTCAAATACTAAAGGATTGCAACCAAAGGTGGGGGTCAAGTACATGTTGTGATGAGACTATACCCTCTATTAAGTGTCAATTGACAGTGTGAATAACCAAAGTACATTCACAAGGGATCAATGTTGGTTTATTAATAATAAATAAAATTAATAGGTTCACTCTATAACAAATGTAATACAAAATACTGTCATAAATACTCAATGTAATAAAAACATACAACATAGGGTCACCCTCTGGCCTAGAAAAAATAAAAATAAATACAACAGGTTACACTACCAACCCTGGTCTAGACAACATACATGGTCTCCACGATGCACAATCTACTCTAATCTGATCCTGATACTCTACAAGAGTGGATTCACTTGATCTGGAAACACTGGGCCTTAGTATCATCCATAGTGAAACTTATTCTGCAACCTAAAATAAAACATCAGGCCTACACACACACAAACGTGAACATACAGGGGGTGAGAAATAAATCACAGTAGGCCACCCTTAGTAGTTAACCTATAAATTTTTTATCATAACAAGTTCATGATCATGTGATATGTTCAACCTATCTGAAAACTAATTTCCTCTAGACTAAATAACAAGAACAATAATTAGTGGAAACAAACAGAAGGAAAATATCCAACTGTGGATTATAGTCTGACACCCATGGTAAATATACTCTGTACTCTAGCCCCCGCCAGATGATTTGTAGCACATTACCCACCCATCTTTATAAAATATATCACATAATAAAAATCTGCATAGGATCTCCAAGATGTGTGAAGAAAATGGGGATGGATGTTAGACCTTGGCGGGATGCAATAGTAATCCACATGAAAAAAAACACATCTACCATGCTCTGGTACAACAATAGAATGTTCTGAACTAGAGAGAGACATATTGGTCAACACAAAAAGAGAACCTCTTAGCCTTTAAGATCCTGTAGAATTAATAGATAACTAATTGTAGACTCCAAAATTTGGATCCATAAAAATATGGAGTATGAACAGCATCAATGGGCCCTGAGAGCACAACGGTATCCACAACACAAAAAAACCCCACACTATGAGTGCCTCGTCACCTCATGAGCCTAAATCCACACTACTTAGGGATACCACTCAACTATTCGGCGGTTTCACTCATCCAAATAATCCATTATCTCCCACATATTGTCGAACCACAACCATTCAATGGAGGGGATAACCATTTCTAAAATCATGACCAACACCTGATCCAAGATATCCCAAGGGTCTCCTCCTTAAACCACAATCCATAGAAGAAACTTCATCAAACATCATGGCCAAAGGAGAACACAATTTGGGATTATTCAAACTCTGCCCCACCATCCAAAAAACCTAACTAAAAGCATTTTCCAAACTATAGCTGACAATTTATGGGTCATATAATGGAATTATAGATCTTAGCATCCAACAAATCATCCACCATGGAATCTCAATCACCCACCTCAGGGATAAAACCAAAACTCAGGGATACCATGGTCCCTGAGGATGTATCATAAAGAGACTCCCAACTAGGGACTCCCATACGTCACCCAATCTCTTGGTCCATGCACATTAAAACATCCTCAAATGTATAAAAGACCATATTAAGAGAATGGAAACCAATGAGGGGTTCTTATATATCATCTAAGAACTCAACCACAACCAACATGACAATCAACCACAAGAAGCCATAAATTGACTCCAACTGGTCCTTGATCAACAATACCCTCAAATGGTATCCAAAAGCATAATCCCACCAATAGGAGAATTCAAAATGGTCCTCATGACCACCATAAATAAGGAACCTCCAAAAAGGCTCCACATAATAAGAAAAACCAAAACATGCCATATGGGAATTCTCAATAGCTAACTACACTAACCACAGATAACTTGATCTGAAACCAACACACTACAGAATCCTCAAGATTTCCTCAAACTCATCTAAGAATCATAAAAACACTTTTCGGTTACATCCATCCCAAGGTGTAAACCTAGTCTAAAGTCTCCACCAACTCTGATCCCCAAACCTAAGAGATAAAACTCAACATCTCTAACCTCAATAAAATGGACCTAACACGTAGGGAATAAACATGATCTCATAAAATAGACTAATTTATCCACCATATAGGATCTCTCTAAAATAACCCCAAACAACACTCGTTGGCATCCACAATGCAGGCTAACTAACATGCTCATAACACTCACTCGGGCCACACATCTAACAACCCAACCCCCA
This sequence comes from Viscum album, assembly GCA_963277665.1. Classification (NCBI taxonomy): domain Eukaryota; kingdom Viridiplantae; phylum Streptophyta; class Magnoliopsida; order Santalales; family Viscaceae; genus Viscum; species Viscum album. Next base: position 1,236,314,665 of record OY728137.1, on the reverse strand, counting down.
AGAGGATTCTCAAACCGAATACCAATAAAATACTCCTACAACCACACACTCCATCCAAAAAGACCATCATTTAATCATATAAATAATGAAATTATTCCATCATCATGATCTATATAGTAAAATTATTAGAATATAATACTCACTTGTCTAATTATGAAAACATGCTAAAAATAGGAAAAATGCTTTAGCGTAGGGAAAGTAAATGACCTTCAATTTGGGTACACAGAATGTACCAACAGATATCCTTCCTCTATAGGAGCCTCTGACCACCCAGTATATTATTTCCCAAAGTACATGAAATGTGCACCCTATACATGGTGTGTACCCTAACATGGGTACCTTCTTGTGTACCTTAACCTCACTCTTTGTGTATTAGGTCTGAGTACATAGAATATACCACCAACACATGTTTTTTTAACCCCACATGGGTACCCACTCCTGTACCTACCCATGCTCCCCACCTAGGAATGTTTACCTACACAGCGTGTACCCCACATGGGCACTGGCTGTGTACCCAACGCTTCCAAGTACCCTAGTATATGGTGTCTAGATGAGTACTTTTCCACACTCAAAACTCCCACTCCATGACTTATTCCAATGGTACATATTGTATAGTTTCCACAACATTATCTTACCCAAACAATAAGAACACATTGTGTGTGTTCATGAAACCACATGTCATGTACATGGATTTTATTGAATGGGAAGCCCCCAAAATGGTCCAAAACGTCCAATTTCCCTATAAAATCCACAGATCAAGCCACATGGTGTCCCAAGCAACCCAAAAAAACATTTTATCTTAAAAAACAATTATCTGTGTTTTTTTGGAATAAAAACTATAATGGTCCTACCTCTCAGTGGAAACTTCTAGAACTTTGGTCTGATCTGCATTCTGCATCTACTATATGATGATATGGCATGATCCGAGATCTTCAGTGACACATCCGCTTCTTCCACTCCCTCTCTTCTCATTATCCCTCTCTCAGACAATGATCGCAAATAGAGAGCCTATTATATTTTTTTCAACAATCTAGTGGTAGAAAGGAAAAGAATAAAAAAGAAAAAGAAAAATTATAAAAATAAAAGCGAAAAAAAGAAAATAAAAGAAAAAAAGGGGTCTGGTCCGATTACTAGATGCAAGTTTATGCCTCACCTATTAAAAAACCTCAATTATAGACTCAATGGTGGAGATAAACTTTCAATTCGACACTCCATTAAAAATATATGACCAAACAAACATGCATGAATATATTAATAAGTAATTAATTAAATATTAAATATTCTATGAATATTTTAAAATCTCATATTTCTACCAAACTTCAATCCTAGGGTAAACACCCTGTTCTAAGACCAATAAAGTGGTCATAAAATCTATCTGAGATCATATTATTAGTGACATTTCCATTTTTCAATTGAAACGCTTTTGGGAATAAAAAGGTTCAAATTTCATATGCTTTTTCACGACCCATGAAATATTTGGGTCATCGCACAAAAAAACCCACATGTTTGCTTTCATGACTAAAATATTCTACAATTTGTTCACTTGTCCATGAAGAACATGAAAACGAATGTTTTTTATGCCTTTTAGGGGTTATTTTGGGATAATCAAATATATTCTCCATGGACTCAATCTAGAGCTCTTCAACCTATGGTTCACCCACACCTTCCAAGAGTGGTAACTAATTCAAACAATACTCAGGATTCAAATATAACATGATCAAACTGACCCCCAGTTCCCGATGTCCAAAAAACTATAATACATGAAGGATAATATACTTGATCTACTAGTAAAATTTTGTAAGGACTACAACAAGTATCTCTCCAAGAACTCTAACACCAAGAACATAACTCAACAAAATTTTCTTTTAGTGCTATAAGTATCAATATTTATGGTATTAAAAAATAGGCACAAACAACTCTAATCTATTCGTATACCCTTTCGTACGAGGGTGTCATAAATCTATGCTGGGGTCTAGCCTAACTGATCCACTCTCAGGTTAGGTACAATACTTCATTGATCACATAAAAATCATATAAATTGATAATAATATTCAGTAGTCATAGGTCATGAAATTTGCGTTACACCAAGAATAAATATAGGAAATGACCATAAAAGTTGTAGTTTACACTTTTAAATGAACCAAAAATATATATAAATCATAGAAAATAATAAGAATGTCATGTGAGAATTACATGTAGATAAGGATGCATGAACCCACACACTCTTGTCAATCAAGGCCAAAAACTAAAACACATAAAACATAATTTAATATCAGAATGCATCATATTTTGAAAAATAACCAAATTGTAAAAAGTGTAGGAGAAGAATAATATTCTAATATCAAGTAACTTAGACATTCCTCATATATAGGTAAGATAATCCCAATCATAATATTCATTCAAATACCCAAAAAACATATTATCTCTTTTATATTATATTCAAAATTATTTGACAAATAAAAAACAAGGTGTTGATGAAACTTTATAACATTGATTGCCCTATTCATGTTTATCATGATCAAATCAGATCATAATAAACCAAAAGGTAAAATTATCATATTATAAAGGATGATAAATATTGTTTAGGGCTAATACATAACTAGTTGGGAGAATGTAATCTTAGGTATAAGTAACCATAAAACATATTGTAAAAAGTTACAAGAACATTTACCAAAATAAATCAACAATAAAGATATATAGATTAGATAAATTCCAAAAAATAATAAATATAGATATCATACTATATAAAAATCATCTCTTATATAATTCCTATAGATCATAAAAGCCTAAGAATTATCTCCCATGGGTAGATCATATATAATTGGATCCAAAATAATAAAAAAGGAGTCCTCTTTTACTATTCTCAATTCATGTCTTGGATCAGTTCCCCAAACCCCACTATGAACTACAAGTTGAAGCATCCGAACCTATAGGGACCTTCCCCGTACCTAGGTCATTATAAAAGAAACCAAATGTGGTAATTTTATGATTAATCTAGGTATGAGTATAAATAAAAAGTCCATCATAAATAGTGTCCTTAAAAAGACCTTTAAATATTGCTTCTTATTTGATATAAAAATACAATAAATAATAAATAATAAAAAGATAGCATGTCATCCCATGGAGTTAACCCCCAATCCATGGTTTATTATACATTTTTTAACTAGTTCTTTAATGGGATGATATACCCATGTCTAATAAAATAATATGAGGGTGAAAGATATATCACAAATCATACAAAAGTCAAAGTGAATGGGCTATCACTATCAAGTAAGAAATGTAAATGATTCATCGTCATTATTGTCCATCTAGGGAAATAATCCTTCACTGATATAATATCCCTCGAAAATGATCTATCTCTTAGTGAATGAGGAATCAATGATCTCTAGTGGAATATACACCACCACCATACATTCTCATGTGGATGAAGTACCATTTTTTATGGCTCGGGTATACAAGGCACCGCCAAAATATTTCAACTAGGTGGATGATATACAATTGAAATCATTTTCATGACAGAAATAATACCACCATATCATGTCCCCATATGTATGATGCACCAATAATACAAAATATATGGTTGGAAGACACACCACTATAACCATTCTCTAGAAAGATGATGTACCACTGATGTCGTATCCCAAGAGGTTAATACTCTAATAAAATCTAGTCATATTTGGATGGTACACCACCATGTTGGTCAATGAGTGGATGATGAACTATAAGAAAAATTCATATATGTGGATGATTCCCTACCAATATGAATCTCATGAGTATGATATAATTCTATAAAAAAACACCCAAAGTGGATGAGTTTCAACCATTACAGTGGTCTATATGTGAATGAAGGATCCCCAACCCCATTTTGGTTGATGATGCACTACCAACCCACTCTATGTGGCTGATATACCACTAATTCGACAAGGGTGGATGGGATACCACCATCAATTAACATATTATGGATGAGGCTCCACCATATACCATGAAACCAAAAACATGAAATATATATCACTTAAATTCTTTTAAGTTGATTAACAATTCCAAAATGTGTCTTTGGTCGTGTTCTTAGGCCACTTCCCATTTCAAAGGCTCCAGCTGTGGTCATCACTATAATATCCTAGCTCACAATAAATCGAAAAATCACTAATGAAAACACTAAGTCTCTTTATTGGTCTACTAGGGTTGTTTCCCATTCTATTTCACCCATCTATAGTTTGAAGTAATGGTTATATAGCTTGATTCAGATAGATAATGATCATCAATGACCATTTGTGTCAATACACACCTCAGATAGGCCACTCAAATAATTTTTGGTTTCACTCACATTATAGAGATTTAAGAATATAAATTAATTCAATTTTTAGGGAAAACACAAAAATGTGGAGTTTCTTAAATTTCAAACAATGTAAACAACTATTTTAAAAATATCAGGAATGCAATGGACCACCAACTAGGTAATTTTTGGGACAAGATATTCAAAGCCCACCCACATATATTTCCTCAAATGGATGGAATCAATAAATTCTCAATATTCATGAAAAATTGGAGAACCATTGATACATGGAGAAAAAAAATAAATCCAAGAATGAAGGGAATTCTGGTCATGTATTTTCCCATGATGACCTCCTATAATAAATTACTCAAAATTCCATGCTCAAATGGAAATGATACAAGGTTAAGAGAATGAATAATTAAGATAGGGAGAGGGGGAGAAGAAGTTCATTTGTCTAGGTTTGTGTTATAATTTAAAGAAATTATCATTTTCATTAATTAAAATATTTTAAAAAATCAAGTCAAACCCACCGGGTACCCGCTCTAGGTTAATTTTTCACACAGGTCTCCAATAGAACTACCCCCACCACCACCACCACCACTATCATATTGGGCCTCCAACAAGTACTTGGTACCAAACCATCATGTACTCATTAATGTTTTTCACCAAGAATCATGTCCAAACACAACCTTTGACTTAAAAAAATAGACTCTTAGAATCCCAATAACACCTCAAACAAAAAAGAATATTAAAAAAATTTGTAATTTAAATAAACAAAATACCTTATAATAATGTATAGTGTTATATCTTTGAATAAATTATTTGAAAAATATCATGTTCTGGATGATAGGAGTTATTAATGAAAGGTAATTCATTGAAAATATTTATTTTACTTTCTATGTTAGTAGTTCTAACTAGGTAATACCATAAATATAAAGCATTTAGTAATGATTAATTGCTATTTTTTATAGAAATTATATATTTTTAAAGGGATTTCTGAAGTCTAAGGTGGTTATAAATCATGATATCGGTGTCATGGTTTCATGAAATCACTAAGTTGAGGTTGGTGGATTCACTTGTATCATTATTATGATGAACCATATGGATTCAGTGTAATATAAACTTAATTATTTTAAATAAATAAAATAATTTATTATGTATTTTATTTCATGGTGTGAAACCAAGGGTTGTGTGTGTCTGTGTGTTTTGGATCAATATAAACAATTTATTCCAAGTGAAAGATTATTTTTCTTGAAAAATATTGAAATTGTGGAATTTTATTTATTGGGTTTAATTATGGAATTATGGAAATGGATTATTGATGAATCCTATTATGTTATATTTTACTTATTATTTAGATTGATTAGTTTCTTTATGGAATAAAGATGAATCATGATTAACTCACACTTGGTTGCAAGCACCTCGTCAGATTTTGTGATGGGAGGTGGTGATAAACTCTCACTAGTGTTTGGGGGCCTCATAAATAATAACAAGGTGTTTTTTGGGAGTATTAGGTCCCCTTTTGAGTAGGTGATACATAAATTAGGGATTATTAATCATGTTCTAAGGGGTTTTCTTGATTTTTTATTACTGATATAGGTGTGCATGTTAGATTTTTAGTATTTTGGTTATTCTTATGATAGTGCGTTTTCCTTGAATTTTTATTTTATTTTTTCTTCATGTTTTATTTTTTATAGATTTTTAAATGAAATGGGGTGGGGAGGGTTTTTTAAAACTATATAAGATTTGATATAGTTTCATATACATGGGTTGTATAGATACTATTAGGTAAATACTACTAGGCTTAGTGCTCACCCCTTATTCACCCATGTTAGAGGATGGGTTGACATTATACAGTGTGATATAGGTAAGTGATAGGTATCTTACTTATATAGTTGTGGTACATATCCATTATGGAGGCACTATGAGGAAGAGTATTTCCAAAAAATATAATAAATCATAAATATTTTGGGTGATATTGTATTGTTAAGGGATATCTATTTTTGAGAGTTACATTTATATGGCTTGGTAGGCCTTCCCTTTTAAAATATCTTCACCATCAATAATGTGGGGTTTTTTATATATGTTTATCTTTTTTAATGGATTTTTTCCATACATTATATAATTTCTTAGTTGTTAATTTTTATATTGTATTTTATTTTTAGGTTGGGAATGTCTGATATATAAATGCATCATGCTGAAATTTTATTAAGCATTGAGTATAAGGAGTATTTTTATATAAATAAAAATCATCCCCCAGTTGTTTCTAAAACCTCCATGTTTATTGAGGGACATTTTCAATCAGTTAGTCAAGAAAAAGATATAGTAGCATTCCACCATGACTCTTCTAAGGCTGATGGGTGGTCAGGTTGGGTTGTTAAAATATTTGAATAAAAAAATATTTTGGTGGCCTAATATTTATACATTGATGTGATTCAATGGTGTTAATTTGGTTTAAAATAATGATATGAATATACATAATCCATAAAATCATGATTATTTTTTTATATTTCATGGGAAAAAATATACATGAAATACATATAGAGTACGAAGAGTTATTTAAGACCCCTTAAAATATATATACATATGTATATATATTACATGAGTTAATGTTTTCATGATATGCGTATTAAGGGATGTTAATTTTATTTTTCCAATAGTAAATCAACCACCACATGAATTCATTACTTCATGTTTTTTAGTATCCCACAATACAAAAATTTGTATCTCAATATTAATCCATTCAATTTTCGATTGAATACTTAGATCCTATAAAAATAATTTTATAATCCATCAAGTGTTTGGTAGAACATATCTTTAAATATTGACCAATATTAGCCACTAACACTCCCTACGAAAAAACACTACTAAGGGATAAAAAACTGAGAATGTTCATTTTTAATGGTTAGTTTCACTAGGGTAGTACCCATTAGACACACTTCCTACCTATACATGAAATTTCTAGAGAGACTTATTGTTTGAAATTTATCATCAAAACTAAATTTGTTTCTTGATATTCATTTCACCATGATCTATCGGCCACACTCTTCCATTTTTAATCCATGAAATCCCAAGGTTCCGAGAATATTTTTACCTAAAATAGTTATTGAAATTTCCAAAATAAAATATATTCCTAATATGTTGTTTTGTCTCAAATTATCATGCACTATGCCTCCCATGGATTTAAATAACCAATCCACAAAAATATGCGATATATCATTCTATGAATCTTTACACCTCATATGTTAAACAAAATAAAAATCTCTTTACTCTAAGGAAAGAAAGAATCATACAATCCATAATGATACTAAGACCTCATGTATTATACATTAGTGAATACATTATTCCTCAATACACAATTATTATAAACAAACCATTTTTTCCTATGTCCTATTGAAATATACCAAGATTAACAACATGAATAACATGGTTATGGTCCACCAAATACCACCTACCCAAAATATCATCACTAAGGATGAATTAATGAAAATTTTTTCATTATAGAATATTCTAATGGTACCCAACATGCCTAAAATTTTACAAATTTGGTCCCCCAACCTATTAATACATAATATACTTACATTAACTAATAACCAGGCCTAATTGACTTTTCTACTTCATACTTAAGCTATAAAATTACTCAAATCGACCATAAAAAATAAATATAATTCCTTTCCCACCCATTAAATGGTTTATGTCACACTACATCTTCATTAGTATGAAACAAAATAAAAAAACACACCTATTGTGTATAGTTATATTAAATTTCACTAATATTTTATTCAAAGAAACAATATATATTATATTATTGACATTTAATTAGCCTAACCCTTATTAATTTTTTTGAAAAACCTATTGTTTTGAAATCATTTTTCCTAAAACAAATTTCTTGAATACATTTCATTCAAAATAAAAATAATCATGAAAATTTCCATGTAACCATGTTCCCCAATTATAAAGAATTTATAACCCCCCCACCCCCACCCCCACCCCCACGCAATCCATGAGAAGAAAACTAAAACATTAACATTATAAACTAATCAAAATACCATAACTATAATACGGAAAAATGAATAATCATAATTTGATTACCTGGGTATCATAAACCCCCTCTATACTATTATTCGTGACATAGAAGTCCATTATGTGTTCTATGATATGAACAATCCTATCTTGAATTACCAATTCTGAAATATTATAACTAAAATAAATCTATGATTCATTTTTTAAACCCCAGAATGGGATATCCAAAAACAACAACATAGTGGGTGGAACAAGCTGGCCTTAAGTGTTCCTCCCTATATTCAAAGGGATTCTGACTATTGTTTAGTGCCTATAAAAAATTTGGGGAAAATATACTCTTGGTATAAAAATATTCAAAAACTGGTAAACAATAAAAATGTTATATAACATAAAAGTTAACACAAAGAATTATAGATAATATAAAACCATAAAAATATATAAACATCACTATGCTACATCAAAATTAACCCATTTTTACCAGATATACATACAATAAAAGAGATCTCCCATTAGGTTGATCAAGTATAAAAAGTAACCAAGAACCATAATATAGAAAGAAGCATATAAAAATCTAGAGTTTCTTCTTTATAAAATATCTAAAACCCATAAAAATCTCTATAATGGTCACCTATATAACTTGCAGCCTATCATGTAAACCATACATAAGGTCTAAAAATCCATAAAGTAATATATGTAGTATGTGAGAAACAAATAAAATAGAAAACCACTAACTTTGAACCTAGTCTATTCCAAAATATAATAAGTTTATGTATATATGTATTGTTAAATGAAAAATATTGCAACACTCAACATGCAAGAAATCACATTGGGTTATTTTATTCTATCCAAGACCCCACAACACTAAACCATTCATGCTTTGGGAGATTCTAGGGATCATCTCTATTTTAAACAAGTAAGAACTAAGAACATATCTTACTTAAGATAACTGCCCATATATGTGTTGGGTTTTATGAAAATCATGAAATATCCAATATCATGGATATAGAAATTTCATTTGGGAAAGGTATAACATAGAAATTCCCTTGAAATAAAGGAATAACATTAGGAAAGGGGTAATATAGTTATCCCCTATAATAAAAGAACCACATCTAAGAAAGGTGTAACATATCCAGTCATGTGATATAAAGGAATCATATATGAGAAATGAATAATATATCCACCCCTATGAAATAATGGATTCACATATTTGAAAGGAATATTCTAGTCAGTCCTCGAAAATAATGTAATAAAATAATGGGTAATACATAACCTAACTATATCCCAATTTACTATCGTCTCCAACTATTCAAACCATATTAGAATATTATTTCTTCCTCATAGATACATTGTATAGTATTGGGTTAGGATTTTAGTGACCCGAACTATTTAATAATTTTTCATTTCCTAATTTTTGTGTGTTATTTTATTTTATATTAAAAAAACTATTTCATTTAGTGAAATGATTATAATTCAAATGAGACCATTGGGTTTCGACGGTTATATGACCATTGGTCAATATGACTGTTGTAAACTAAACATTGTGATTGTTGTCTCTAAATACAAGTGATCTTGGTTAATTAATACAGAAAGGAGATATGATGGCCTCATCCAGTAGTCTCGAGCCGATCGAAGCCCATATGATGGAACTTGGGAAGGAGGTAGTGCCATTGGGCTTTGCTCTAGACCAAACCCAAGCCGAACTTCATCTTGTGAAGTTGGAGCGGAATCGCCTTCGGGAAAAGTTCAAGCCTATATAAATCACTACTCGGGAAATGTTGGTCAAACCACCCTCAAATTCTCTCACCTTATCACACATTAAACTTAGGTAATATGATGGAGTTATAAGGGGTTATGTAACAAGACCATAGCTACTATGAGTAATCCTTTGAGATAAATAAAATTGTGATTTCTTCCTATGGTGAAGTTTGTGTATTTTTTTAGATATTTGAATAAATATAGGATCTATATTGATAAATTTTGGAAAAAGGGGATATTTTAAAATATTTATGTAAACCTTAAATAATTAATGAGGTGTAATGATTTTCAAAAAATGGTATTCTAGAAATGTTTTCAGAAAAAAATTTAGAGCCTAATAAGATCAACATAATTATTAATGTATAGTAAATTATGAATAGTAATTTTACTCTTAGGATTAGTAATGTGACCAAATGGATTAGTAATCTAACTTAAAGAAAGTATTCATATAATTTAGGAACCCTGATTAAGTAATGTGATTCAATAAAATAGGTAAATAACTGTTTCAGAAATTATTAGTCAAGTATTAGTTTTTTCGAGTGAATAGTGTTTTTTAATTAAAAATATTTAGAAAATTATTTTTATAAAATGGAGTCATTTTTGAATTTAGATCATCGATATTTTGTTATGGTGAATTTTTAGGATTTTACTAAAAAAATGAATTTTCGGTGAATAGTGAAAATACAGTTTTTAGTTTCGGTTATTTAATAACAGCATTAAGGATGTAATAATTTGGCAATATTTCTGGTAGAATTATGAATTATAAGATAAGGTATAAGGTTTCCCAAGTCTTCAATACCATGGGAAAATACCATGGTAAAGCCCATGGTTTTTCCAATACCACAGATGAGGTGTCCCTTGGCCATTAATGACTTGTCCCCTCACTTCTCCTATAAATACCAAGCCTTTCCATTGTTCTTTTCTTTTGAAAATCCTCCTCAATTATGTTCTGGTCTCCTTACCTCCCAAGGAGTCCTCCTGAGGTTCCCTCAAGCCTCCCAAGGTCTCGACCTTCATGCTTTTGCAGTTACTCTTCAAGGTAAGGTATCCTTTCACCCTCCTTTTAAGTCATGACTTCTTTTATGTTGTGTCTTATATTTCCATCTATTTATTTTGAGGTTATGTTATTATTACTGCCCATTTTATGTCCAAATGATGAGATACCCTTTCTTCTCTCATCAATTTGTTTTCTGAATTTTTAAGTGACGTCGTTAGGCTGCCGAATTTCTCGTAAAAGGAATCATGTCTTCTCTTTTCTTTCATATTTCATTTTCATGTGGTATGTCATTAAAATTTCCATACCATGCTCTTACCTCCATGTTGTTATATATTTATACTGTATTATAATTTATTTATGAGTGGGTTACTCTTGTACCCTTTCTTTCCAATGTTTTCTAAAACCATGTTATATAGCGGTTATGCTGCAGAAATTTCGCCTCAAAATTTCTATCTCTTTCACTCAAGAAATTACCTTGTTTATTTATGTGAATACCAAGACCTATTTAGTTTATATGGGTGTTCATAAACATTTAAATATTATATATTTGATTCTATAATGGAAATACATATTACCCTCACTCTCTTTCCATGGGTTACAAATGATATAATGATCTTATTTTTAAGAGCTTTTAAAACATCACGATTTTGAAATGAAACCCATTTCTTTTATTCTCTATGGGTTATTTATGAAATGTTTGAATATGATCTATGTGGATCACATGTAAGTAAATACATATTAAGTGTGTGCCCTGATAGATCTCCAATGTATTGGGTAAATATTTAATCTCTAGAGATGACAATTTTCACGATAACTTGGTGAATAACCTTGGTAATTTTTAGGACACCAGGGGGATGGACCTTGGAGATATGTTCATGAATGTCTATATGAAATGTAGTAGCCACATATTCAAGTTATTTTTCAAGTTATTTTCATTATGATATGCATATACTTCCATTTCTCATATCTTTATGTTGTTATTCAAGTTCTTATTGATATCACAAGTACACTGATTCCTTTTTTTACCCTTACTGGGCCTTCTGCTCACCCTTTCCTTTGATGTATGTCTCCAGAATATGAAAGGTAGTAATTGTACTTAGTATGATCTTATTATTAAGACTTACAAGTGTATTAGAAGAATGTTTTATGTTGTATTCATGTTTTATTATTCCTGATTTTCAAGACACTAGACTTTTAAGATCCTCTGAATGTAAAATCTAATGAAAAGTTATGTATTAAAAAGGTGGGATACCACAAGGATGAAATAAAAAATTCATGGAAAACATATCTAAATCCTTGATCTTTTCTAAAAACAAATTATAACTTATCTATGCAATAAATAAAAAAATAGTGAATAAAAAATAAATAAAAAAGAGTGAATAAAAAAGTTGGCCCATATAATCCAATATATACACTATATATATATCTCATTTCTATAACTAAAACATCTTTACAAATACTTTTTCGGGTAGGTTGTAGTCCATTTTCAAACCTTTATTTGATGGTTATATCAATATGAACATATCAACTACAAAAATATGAAAATAAACACTGTTTTATCTATATTATTTAATCCATATGAACCATATCTTATTCTACTCAACCTAATCCAATCACCCTACAGTGATTAGTATACTTGAAATCCTCTATTTATCATCAATACATGTCCTATGAATGTAAATGATACCAATTAAAAACCAACACCTTTTCTTCACTAATGTATTCTACCTCATAATATTATCCAATAAATATAATGGTTTTAAAGGAAAACCTATTTCATATCATACCCCAAAACCTATCTAAAAAAGATAGCTCAAATCCCAAATGAAGGCATATTTCCACCCAGATCTCTATAGTTTCATAAGGTTGAACTATAGTGATTTTCTATCACATCATGACACTCTAACCCACATTACTCAAACACATCTTATTATAAAAGGATAATCATGGTTTATAACTCGTACTATCAACAAATTATACATAAATGATTTTGAAATATGTAGACAATAACCCCTTTTTATCAAATGAGTTAACAAGGTTGCCATATAACATAACTAATTACCCAAGAACCTTCATGTGGATAACTCTCTGTCCAACCCACTATATTTATTACTATCTCTATATAATTAATACCAAATTATAGAACCCTATATAGTTTCTTCACATTTACTTCGTGGTAGTACCCCCGAGAGACATGGTCATTAACGGTTCTAAAATTCCAAAACCTAATAAAAAATACATATTAGAATTCTAAGAGGCTCTACCAAGTGTAATTTATAATTAAAATATCATATAAAACATATTTATATTCTCTAAACCTAAACCCTATTTTATTTATACACACCCCATATAAATATAAGTAATATATTGGATAATATTAAAGGGACCTCCAACATCATTTCTTATATTAAGCATTATATCCATTAGTCTATTCTTATTTATGTTTTTTCTAGGAAACATAATCTTTGCAAACCCAACATGTTCACTAATTTAAAAAATATAAATAATTAATTATAATTAATTATTTTTATTTACCATAATTATCCTAAATATAATTATAAAAGAATTATTACTATGTGATGTAAAGACACTGAAACGGTAACCAAAAATCTATGGAACGTCCATGGAATGAAATTGAAAGTAAAATTTAAAAATACTTATGTATTTATATCTAATAAATTTCCAATTTAGAATATAATTTATAAAATTAATTAAAAAATGACACAATATATTTTACCATTATCAAAATCATGAATGTTGGGGGTGTTTTTTTATTCATTGACATCCCCTTGCTACCACACACAGTTCCCCCTGACATTGTTCAAAATTAAGAGTGGTCTATTAAAATCCAATATAAACCCCTAGATAAGACTTCTATAATTATGGGATACAGATATAAAAGTATAATAAAATGATAATGATAATATATAACTCATAGTAATAAATCAACCAACTTACTCTATACTACACCAATCAATGAAAATGAAGGAATTAGGTGGGAAAGGAAAGGATGAAATATTACTCTCTATATGAATTGCCTAGAACCAAAACACATGGGGATTATAAAAAACCTAAGATGATAAAAAAAATACGTCAACTTATGTATTAGGTTTTTTATATTAGATATATGGTTTGGCCCCCACAAGATGTTTAGTGGTCTTCTTGGTTCCCTGTGGGATGCCACCAAGATCTCATAAGAAGGGGTAATATAAATTCAATAGTTTCCATTCCAAAAAAATACCTTGTAATTTTATTGTAAGTCTATTGGGAACTTTTTGTCCCCCATGATACATATCCCCTTAAAAGTCCATTTAGACTTTTCCCTATTCTATTTCCACCTTCAAACCCCATATCTATGCCTCCAAAACATATATAAAATATCCTCCATCATTTAAAAATTACCTGAATTTAAATTGAATTTAAATAATCTTATATAATAATCTTTTCTTTTTTAATTCCACCAACTCCTAAAGACATGCTTCATTACACCTATGACCTTTTGGGTTGATATATCTCAATATGCTATCATAGATTGTATTCAACAGACTCCTTCCATTTATAGATGTACTTTTATTTCAAATCAATACCAAGAACATGTGGAAGACTTTATTATTTATAAGATACCAACTATTGATGGTATTTTATGGTAGAAAATAAGTAGAATCTATCATTATAAAATGATATATCATTTAATAGGTAGATAAAATATTGATGAGATATGGGGTGAGCTATATTTTATCATAGAATTCATTGTTTATATATTTTTTGTTCTCTTTGGTTTGGGAGAAGTAAAGTGTGATGCTTCAAATTTGGATACCTAAAACAAAATATACCTTAGTACATATCTAAAATGAAATAATGTTATTAATGTGGTTAATTTGGACTCTTATTAAATGATTTTCAGGAAAAATATATTGTGTAAGGGATCCATAAATAAGTTTCATCCTCTAAAGTTAGAGTTACTATTCTAGAATCCACTGCACTTATATGTTCTTTCTTTGAAACATGATCCACTCATTCTATTATATCTATGAAATTGGAATCGATTATTGAGTTAAAATTACAAGTCACCTATAATATAATTAGTATTCAAAATCCTTTGGGTAAATTCAGTTGAAAGAAGTTGGATATGTAAAAATTATGCTGTTATAGTGCATATGTGTAGTCATTTATGTGAGTTTTATATTCCTAATATGAAATTATTTGAAGTTATTTTGGGTATAGACAAGTGAATCAGTGTATGAGCTCATGTTGACTGTAATAGAATGTGGGTTTATTTCTCATCCCAAATTATAGAAAACAAATATTTATCAATGATTAGGGATTAAAAGTTAATCATGAGGGGCAAAATCGATAATAATTCGGTGATATTACCATAGATATGGTTAGAATTCTAATAGTTTTTTATGTTGGAAAACCAAAGGTCCTACCATCAACAGTAGAACATTTTCCTAAACCATTCCCTCGTATTTATTTGGGATACCACTTAAATGATAGGTGGATATCTCTATATAATTGTTTCATAGAAAAGAAACAATTTTTATCCCACCATATAAAATGAATGTAACTAACTTAATGGATTATAAAATTTAGTTATAAGATCTATAAATGAATGAAATTTTTAGACTTAGTATGTCACCCTGATGAGCTTTTTCTCCCTTCACAAGAGATATTGATGTACATGATTGTGTGTGGATTTTTGAAAGCTTTACCTAGTAGGTTTTAAGAATCACTACCCTTTCCAAGAATTTATTATACATTTGATCAGTTAAAGGGAACGATGTGGTATTTGAATATATTTTTCAAATCTTAATATCATCAACTTTAGATGATGTTGGAGGATATTTATAAGATGGATTTTAAAATATTATATTTTCATTATTATTTATAATTTACTCATTACGGTTTTAATAAATCTCAATCATTTTTTACAAACTTGATGAACTAGATATTTCTTCCATTCATAGATAACATTTTGTTACTCATTTTGGATGATATTTTTCTATATTAAATATCGAAGGATGAGCGTCACATATACTGTTAGATCATCTTAGAATCCCTATGAGTGAATAAAAAATTAATTAAATATTCCTTATAGATTTTAGAAGTTAAATTTCACTAGGATATAGACTCTAAATATTAGATCTCATTTGATATTGAGAATGTGAAAGTGGTTTTGTCTTGGAATGCTCCCTTGAATGTTTATTGAATTTATAGTTTTCAAGGTATTTTAGGTCTTTATTATCACTTTATCAAGGATTTACAAAGTATTTATACTTTCATTACCACCTTAAAAATAATGGATATAAAGTTTTTATGGTCATATAATTATGAATTATCATTCCCATAATTATATAATAGAATGTGTTTTTATCCTATTAGTATATTTATTTATAGAGAAGAAAGGATCAAATTTTATTATGATTTATATTTAATAAGTCTTGGTTATGTTCTATCATTGGATCATATGGTCATAAATTGTGGTTCATGGTAGATTACACCTCATGAAAAGAACTGTATGACCCATGATCTAGGATTAGTTATGGTAGTATATTCCTTAATGTTCTAGAATAAATACAGATTTTGTAAGAAATTTGTAGTATACATAAAAAGAGATTCAAATATATCATCTCATAATTAAATGTATACTTGATATAGTGATTATAAGTGGAATATTTTAAATAATTTATTTTCTAAATAAAATATGAATAGGTAAAGGGATACATTACTACCGATTGCCTTATTCAATAAACAAACCTCCAAAGGTAGAAGAGGTAAATGAAGAGTAGATGTTGATGTTATTGTCTAAAAACATAATATAGAAGTTAATAAGGATCAATATTATATAAATCTAATTTATATTAATTTTATACTTTACATAGTGGAATGAGAGTAGGATACTCAAAATTTTTTTCATGACTATATAAATATTTCATAAACACTCTTTCAAGGGGAGATACATTAATTTTAGTTTCTAGATCCTTGTTGTTTAACCCATTTTCTAGGTAGGATTATTTTTTCTAAAAACATATTGTGGGAGTGATTAAATAATACAACTCATCTAATTGTCATATGAATTGAGGTGTAATAAAAATGTATTATGGTATTCAAAAAAGTTTTGGGTGGTATTTTTTTCTATAGGAGATCACTATGTTTGTCCCTATGTGTTTCCCTTTCTTTGACATGAGAGTGGAACATAAACAAAATAATATTGTCATATAATCACATTCTTTACCAATATAAAAAAATAATGATATTTCTATGGGATTTTTAACTAGGATTCCTTGATCTATAAAATAAAAAATAGAGTTTGGGTGATTATCGATCATTAGACCAAAATAGATCATTCTATTTTTATTTAGGATGCTAATCCTATAGATGATCTGGGAAATTATATATATGGTATATTATGTTTCTTTATAGAGTCAAAATGATTATTATTTATAATAAAAACTATATATTCACATCCATGTTAAATAACTCTTTAAAACATGCTCTTGGTACTCAAAAAAAATTGATTAAATCTTAGATGCCTCACACTAATGTTACATGAAAATTGATTATTTATTTTAATCAATATATTCTGAATAATTTTATTCTATATTTTATCAGTTCATGTTAATATCCCTAACCACATGAAGATTTTATGTATAATAAAAACCATTAATATTATATTCACATTCCTATATTTTATGATCATTATGTTTTCCAATATCACTCTCTTTTATACTATACTAAAATAGGAAAATCATATTTTATGGGGCTTATTATCATTCAAGAGATAAAGAAGCATATGAAACAAATTCATAAATGGTTAGTTTCAACAAAGAGTCACTAGAAGTACTACAATAATTTCATTAAATGACCATTATAATTTAATATTGATTATCATATTATTTTCCATGGTTCTAATTTATTAATTCATCAAGGGATGGGAAAATAATAATGTTAAATTTTGGTTTTTTTATAAAATTTCAAATCCTAGAAAGAATTAGAGAAATTATTTAGAGTTTTTTATTAAAACATAAATTTTCTGTTATAAATATCATTTTCCATGTTTTATAACTTTTATAATATACACTTGGACACACACACACATAATATTTTTTGATGATATTAAGCTATAATTTTATGGTTTATGTGGGAATAAACCAATCAATATTGTGGGTTTGGGTAAAAATTTATTATGAGTGGAGGTCATGCATATAATACATGTGAAATGAAAAAATAGAAATTTTTAGGATGAAACGTGGGAATGAAATATAGAAATAATACATCTATGAATAATATTATTCATTAAGAGTATTATTGGAGATTCTTGGGGATATGAATAATCATCATTGAGATTTTTTGTGGGACTCATTAAATGGGTTAGTATTTCATTTTATTTATTATTATTTATGGGGAAAATTTATGTATTTTAGATTTTTATGATTATATAATTGAAATGAAAGAGTTAATAAAAGATTTTGGTGATTAAAACGGGGAGAAATTGTCAACATAAGTCATTCGACTCATAGTAGCTACGCAGAGATTCCAATGGAATATTTAAGTCCACTAGAAGTCTGATGGATATCCAATATAGTTATGGTGGGTTTTTTTATTATTTTTTTGGGAAACATTTTTTATTTTCCTAATTTCAAACCTAAATACACATTAATAAGATACCCATTATTATTTTTTCATTAAATTTTTTAGCCCTCTATTTATTTATATCTCATACATATATTATTATTTCAAGTGGATTCATGGTGCAAGTGCATCTAATCAATCACCCAGGTTTCATAAAAACTCCCACTTAGAATAATTAAGGCTTCATATAACCCAGTAAAAAATTTATAAAACTATTATTTTCTTTACTCAAATACCTAAACATTATAGGTATAGATGTGTTGAATTTAATATTATTCTCGATTCATTTTTTATAAAGGTGTTGGAAATGGATTATTCTTTGTGTTATTAAGGTAGAGAAACTACCTATTCCTTTGGATTTATATTTTTGAATAGTGAAGTGACAAAGATATCATATTAAATTAAGTGATATTTTCGTAGTCCTTTAGGTAATGATTTTCTTACATCCTTTGTGCAAGGAATTCATGTTCGATATAACTTTTGGTAACTGACTCCTTTTATTTTATCATGTGATTGTAGTGGGAATGGTTATAGAAACATTGGTTAAAGGTAACCTAAAGTAATAATATTTTTTACATAATTAAATTTTTTTTTAATTATTTTTTAAAATTTTAAACTAAATATTAGTTATCTATTATCTTAGTATTCCAAGTTAGTTCTATTTTCATTGAATATTATTTGTTAAAATAAAAGATATATTTATGTAGTTGATATATTTACCTACTTTTAGATAGTTATGGATATTCCTATTACATATATTTATTGACTGTATATTATTTTTATATTATTAATTATGAAAAATTATGGACAAGAAACATTTTATTGGTATATTACACTCTGAATGAGGGTGCCTTGTGAAATAGTTGTTATAAATATGATGTATAATTTTGAATATTGATCTATACTATGTAGCATGTCCTTAATGATTGTAAAATTTTTAATCATTGTACACCATAAAGAAGTTATATATATATATATGAGGTGAGGAGTATGAGGAGACACACCTCAAAAATATATTGTATATCTATGATCCTCATAATGGAATGTCATTAATAACTTCTATACTATAACACCCTGATTCGGCTCACTCTATAGCAACTTGATTAGTGAACCAAAATAACTCAAATGTACCATCATATAGGAATATATTGTTGACTAGTTGTAGAGGAATAAATTTTACATTTGGGATACTATACCCTCGATATAATAATCATCGTTGACAAATAATTAACATAGAATCATCAATATAAAATAACTAGAGTGTGGATAAATCATCTATACAACCATGATATAAAAATGGATTTATATTCACATAGATTTACATCATATTTTATCACTTACCAGTTTGATAATATTTAAAAAATAAATAAATGAAAAAAAAATGGAGGCTCTACTTCCATCCTTGAGCCTCACCAACACCCTGTCTCTAAAGTTTTGTTTGGATTCTCTAATTTGATCCACTACAGATCTTGTGATCAACCCTATATAATAGACATTAGGTATTCACTTACACGAGGGTTCTCATATAGGGAATGAGAAATAAATCCCAGTAGTCTCTCATCTAGTTCCCCAAAAATACATAATTGTGTATATGTATATTCATGAATATAATAAATAAATAAAGTAATAAAACAAAATAATTAATGTTGGTTATCATGTGATAAAAAAGACACTACAATACCCAACCATTCCTATATCATCTTATACTGGAGGACCATCACATCATGTCGCATATCTCAACCCATTCTTAAAGTGTCTGAGTATGATTTCATTCTGATCATTGACTAATACATGGAGATATTGTTTAGGGTTCCTTAACATTTGTTAACTCATACATGAAAATTTAGGGAGAGGTATCGTGCCATACCACTGCCCATGCCTAAATATAATTGCTAAGGTGCATCCCCATATCTTAAACCATAATTGAGGATGTATGTTATGGTGTCTTACCATGTCCTGATCATTACCCTCTTTATCATGGTATCTTCTCATACCAAACCTTTATCACATTGTACCATGTCTCAAACACTACCATGTCCACTATGTTAGGGTTCCATGACCAAAAACCCAATCTCACATCATGTATTATGCCATCTATTAGCTACTCCCCTCTCTTATGGTGGATTATACCCCATTTCATGTACAATTTCATAAATTGGACACATCCTTTCTCACTTGAGGTGGTTCTGACAACACCTTATCACCCAAGGTGAGGCCACATATACCAATCTATACCATTTCTCAACATGGACCTTACCTTATCACAAAAAATGATATTTATATAAAATTATCACACATGGTGAGCCCACACATCAAGATATTATTATCATTCCCATCACACTAATTACTCATATCTATTAGTGTGGGTCTCACAAATAAAATATGGACCATCCCTTCTAACTCAATTATTTCCTTCTGCAAACTTCTCACATAAGTGATGAACATACAATGAGAAATCCTACCCCACCACATATAAAAACCTAGCCACTACCTCATAACTCATGGAATGATATTGATACCACCTTCTCACTCAACATAATTTCATCTATTCAGTCTCTTCAACCTACAAATTCATGGTCAACAGTTTCATGTAATAAAAAATAGGGCATTACATATCATCGTATAAGCATAAAAACTCAAAACATAGGTACTAGTCACTCTAATATTTTACATATATCTTGAATCATGTCACATATTACCTCTATCATCATATATTTATCTTCTCTATAACAACATAAATATAAATTCCCAATACATAGAACTTCCCAGCATTCCCATCACTCCAATAAGGGAATCAACTAAAGTCTCAAAATCCATATCTTCAATTCTCATCAATACTAGTTCACACGCATCACCCCTATAATGGAAAATATAATTCAATGTCCCATATTGAACCTATCCTCATGAGGTTGTTTAAATCAATTTTATCTTCTGAATCACAACCTAGTCACACTAATAAGGTTCTATCTCAAGATAACTTGTATTATGGCCCAATGTAACCCCATAACAAGTCATCTAAATAATTCTCATGATATATACTTGGATACCATTTCACATCACCCATTATAGGTCTATAAAACATATAATTTATTAAAAACCATAAAATTACAATACATTAATCCCTAGAGTACTTTATCAACTCAGAGTGCCCACAAAGTCTGCACCACATCCTTAAGAGGAAGTTCACCATCATGTGTGAGATGTATGACCATATCACCCCTCACTACTAGGTCTAAGCATCTCATTAAAACACTAAATTATATATATAATTGACCTAGGTTATTCATATATTATCTTCAGTCCAGTGTAGCATCCTTACCTGAATCACCAAGTCTGATCCAAAGTTTCACATTTCATCATGTGAACCTCCCCATACATAAGAGGTTGTCAACTAGAGATGAGGGTCTAAAGGTGATGTGGGGATATTATAACCTCAATAATCATATAAATACACCATTATATAACAAAATTGACTTAATATAACTAAATATACTAATGAAAAATAATATCATCAAGATTTTATAGTAGATTTCATTTAAATAATTAAATTGATAAACCAATTGGACCCCTACTATGGAAGATCTACATATATAAGAAATAGAACATAAAATAAATAAATAAAAGAATATTTTATAGATATAAAGATTCTTTATTGGTTATATTTATATCTCTTAACACCATGATCCTTAGAAACCAACCATTGGCTCCTTTACATTCTCTTGGTCCCTAATCATCAAGACTACACACAAACACCGAGATTCCCATGCATGGTGTGAGTAAAACCCAGCAGGACACATCTAATATATCCCTAACATAAGTTATAATATATATAGAGTATTATATCATAATTTAAAGATAAATATGTTTCCAGTAATACAACCAATCACATACAAAGTGATTGTGTGCTAACTAATATTCCCTAATCCCCATTCGTACTCGTTTTTTTTCTATGCCTGAAGAATTTCATAATTAGTCACTGCATGACATAGATCATGATATGAAAGTATATAATGATTTTAAGGAAAATATATGGTCCTTGTTTAAAGAATAAGTATACACCCATGACCCATTCCTATTAACTCTTCTCTAATGGTAAAAATACTTGGCACACTCGAATCGATGGAACTCTGCACAAACGCAAGGATGTTCTCTATTGGCACATAATACCAATATATGGACCCTATTATAACAAAATATATCATTCCCCATACATGGTATAATAATAATAATAAAGTATTTGGTTCTCTCTGTCATTTATCTAAATCCAAAATCTAATATTTGTGTCATCTAAACTCCCCCTCTAAGTGGGCAGCTAATTTCATCAGGGCCACCTATCAACCCAAACTCTAAAACAGAGGTTTCATTAGATATAAATAGATCCACATGTAATTAATTGAATAGAAATGGTAAAAAAATATAATAATATATATTACATATATTGTGAATAGTAAACATGTATGGAACAAAATAATAAGGAACAAGAATGGAATATCAGGTACTACATGGTCTATGAAATAACCACATATAATTTGAGACATGTTTCATCTTCAACTCCAAAACCATAGAGTTGGTAGGTATATTCAATTATTGTTAAAAAAAATAAAAGACTACATGAAGAATCTAATAGTTTAGTACTCTTGGAAGACTAGATACATACATATAATTCATTGGAAAATATAATATACAACATGAACATATAAAGAGAACATGGTTATCTGTTTCATCATATCTTTGAAAATTACTCATAGTTATTCTCTAGGTTTCTTGGGTGAAGGAAAACAAATAAGGGTGAGTTCAGATGCTTAGTAAAGAGTATCATATAGTAGAATCTTACATAACATAAACATGTAATAATTGATATTGTAGGAAAAAATGAATTGCATGAGTCCATATTCAAATAAAATTGAGGGCATGTTATATCCATTATATTAAATTAAATCATGGATAACAATAATCATTGATCCCATTCAGTTGGAATGCATAATATCTTACATCAAAAACCTATTTTCAAGGTCTTATTCCATAAATATTTCCTATCATGGGAAGAGGTATACACAAAAACCAAACATATTTTTTCTCATGATACCAATCGATGCATAAGTGGTTATAAAATTATGGTCTACACCCATCACTAGATTAAGTCCAATTCATTCACCATAATAATCATCAAGACCATTAATAACATTCCACAGGGAAACACTTATGGAATAAAACTTATCTATCAATATAATTAGAAATACATAAATCAAATAAATTCCCATTTAATTGAATTTTTTATAAGGGAACAACCCTTAATCAATTTGTATGTTATGGGGTATCATCAAAATAACAAGAAGTACCCTTATAAAATATATATAGTGGCAAGGGTACGGAAAATGTTTTGGATTTTAAATGGAAGATAGTAATTGGATTCAATAGATTATATCATTAGGTGACTATGGAAATGGTATGAAAAATCCTTCATCATGGTTTATAAATAGCACGGAAATATTCCAAATCATATCCACTAGGAGTGTCTAACTAGGTGTGCCGTCTTATTCCTATTCATTGTACTTCAGGGTGATGATTGATTCAAAGCTCAACCAACCCTTTTCTAGGTGATTACCCATAGTATCATCTATGATACTACCTTATTCACTTTATAGTATCTATATAGGGATGTATTTTCTACGAAACTGCACATGCTTTTACTTTACTAAAAATTATGATAGTTTTTCCACCATGGAAAAGATTAAGTTTCACAATGGTTTTGGTAACTCTTAAATCAAAAGAATATGAGGGATATATTAAAATAAAAAAATATCCCATAAACTTTATTTATAATATTATGTATTTATTCCATGTAAATCAATTCACCACACACAAATAAATAGTTAGTGAATATAACAAGGGTCCCAAAGAATGGAAATTGAGATGGAAAACCCCCACTTATAGTATTCATAGGAATAAAATCATAAAATATTGAAATAGAGGGATTAGAATTGACTTATAATATCATGAATAAACAAAGTTCATGATATAAATCCTCAAATAGGTAGTATTTACAACACATAAAGGAAATTATATGCGTAATACATAACATGTATCAAAGAGAAGAATTTGAGCCGAAAACCCCTTACCACTTGTCTGGAATTCCATGAACATTATTTAATAACCTAAATTATAAAAATATATATCTTAATAACATAATTAAGAACCTTAATCATATATATTTTCATTTATACTCTATAAATCATCATTAATTACATGAATTATTCTTATTTTCACATCGAGCATTTATAGTTTTGATTATTTGTACTAGTTTCATAATAGCAATGATTGTATTCATTATACTTCTAAATATTATAATTAATAGGTTATTAAATTTACTCTTATATGTTATCTATAATAATTTATGATTTTTATAATTCATTTCATGATTTTTTAGTCTTTATCCTTGCAGATGAAATAAACAATAAGTATGTTTTGTTGATTCTTAATATTTGAAGGGTGTATAATTAATTGATGAATTATATATTGATATACCATATCCAAAAAAATAATTATTTTCACATTTATATAATATTATAACTATAAATAGGTTTCATAATCATTAATGATATAAATGAATAGTATTATTCAAGTGGGTTGTTAAAGCATACTAAACATTAACATACCCTAATTTAATAAATGATTATGAGGTGGTTATATTGTAATATTTTTATAAAAAAGAATAATTATATTATTTAGTGTTTATTAGATTTTAATATTATAATTTTATTTAATTTTAATAATAATTAATTAATGTAAAAATATTACACAATTTGAATAAAAGTTTATTCTCTTAGTATACATATTTTAAATGATTATGTTAACGACGATCTTTTGTTAAACACGTCATTAATAGGTTCTATATTTTTTTATAAAAAACCTTGTTGATATAATAAACATCATACTTATCATTTAAAACCATATTTATATCTATCCTTGTTAGGCGGTAATGTAAAACAAAACATATTGCATCGTGGAGGAAGTAGTTTACACAATCAATGAATGGCGGTTTGGTTTTTCTTAATGGGTGTGGTATATGAATAAACAGTGATAATACCCTTAATATAGAAACATTAAAGTATAAAAATGATAATAATATCATTATAATAGTGTTTATAGAATACATATTGAAGAATATAATTAGGAATAAAATCTATATAGTTGATAATACTCACGTCAGAGTGTTGAATTTTCCTTGGAAGTATCCTTGTAAATAAAGGAATTGAAATAAGTAATGGTAATAATAATATTTTTAGCATAGGATATGGATAAAGGAGGATGAATTTGGAAGAGTTTTAAGAGATAATTCTAAAGATATGGGAGTCTTGAAATAGTGAATATGTTACTCTTTTATTAGTGAAGGGAAGGGTGGTATTGGGGGTAACCATTAAATTTTCAAATACGTATGGTTACTATTCAAGATAAAAAACCAAAAAATAGAAATAAAAAAAGATTAAATTGATTGAGGGAATGAAATAATCACAAAAATGACATTTGGATACATTTATTTTGTTTTAGTGCTTCTTGTTTTAACTTTTTATCTCATACTCTAATTTACTTTTACCTTGGTAATTAATTTCTATCATTAGTAATTAATTTAAATGAAAAATATTAATATTTAAATATCTACCGATTATTATACATATAATTTCATATTTGAAAGATATTTTATGAAATAAAATTTCTAATGGTGGGAAATTTTAATTTTAAAATAAATACCTTAATCATGTAAAAACAGTTTTTAGATAAATAACATTTTTAACCATTAAATTTTTATATAAGATAAAATTATCTTGTATAGTGAGTCTAATGAAATAGATTAATTTATTATAAAAAATAATTAGTATAGTGAAATAAACAAAATCCAAAATTGATTCTCCCTTAAAAATAATTGATTCATAGAAAATACTGAAACATGTTTTTTATTAAAGAATCATTTTAATTGATTCTAAAAATGTCTAACATATGATTTATAAGTTTCAAGAATATAATAAAATGCATTTTTTCATTCCATAAATTTATATTTTATTACTTAATTTTTTAATCTTCTAGTTCATTCTTATGTAATGGTAAATTAATACAAATTACAAGTTTTTGGGAAACCATATGGTTTTACTAAAATAGATATTTTAAGAAAAAACTCAGAAATTAATACTATGATAATTTTAATATGTTGAATTCCAAAATTAATTTAATGTGGTCAATTTAAAATTATATAATTTATCTTTTAAAAAAGTGGTTGAATAACAGATCTTTGAGGAGAAAAAATATGCAGAAGTTTCAGGATATAACATTTTCCTTCTATACTAGAATCTCAAGTATTACATGGAATATCATAGAACAACCATGTCATACTATGAAAAGGTCTCACTATTTACACATGCATGGAAAAAGATATCACATCATGAAATTGTATCTACACTAGGAATAAATTCAAAAGGAAAGTAAGTAAGAAACTCTATACAGAGGGCCCAAGATGGTATATACTTCCAAAATTTAGTACATTAGTGACAAAGTACAAGATTCATCAAGGGATTATACACAGATCATGTCCACAAACCAAATTTCAATAAAAACTATAACCATTAATGTTATTTCTATCTATCATTGAAGGAAAAAAATGTGTCACTCCTAGAATAGTGACAATAGAAGAGTGCTTGAGATCCCCATGAGCCTTGATCAAAATGAACAATCGACTTGAGGAAAGTATCACCCCAATAAAGTAGGCATAGAAGGAACATAATTCAATGTTTCACACTATATTCATCTAAAAAGTGTCTGGATTAGAATAACTCGTGAGAGGTGAAGGACGAATCAATTATCAGAGGAAAAAATCGAGTCAAAGGTTATTAAACATTCTTTTTTAAAGATTATATGTGTTTACTCTTCTAAATTATTGGAACCCACAATGATTTATAGCTATTTTTTCCATTTAAAATTTTAGAAACAAGCACAAACAAAACATATTGATGTCATTTTTTCCCCAGATGGCCTCGATCACACTATTCCAAGGAGCTCTACCCAGGAAATTCACTATGGTGTATGAGAATATTCATGGAATTATTGGATCTACCACACCACCCACCATGATGTGTTTACACCAACCTATTTATTGTCCACATGAAGACTCCCGACACGCCATGCTTGAGATGACACCCAACCTGAGCATCTTGTTCTTTCTCATTTCATACAAACAAGTTTCATTCAAAAAATGAATTACAAAAAAGTGTTTTCATTCATTTGGTGCACCCTAAAATGTCTTAAATACCTTTTTTAACCACCAGGAACATATAACACTTTCTAAACCTGAATTAAACTATCACATGGTTAAAAAATCACATTCTTTTAAAACTGGGTATGTTGAAAAATCACCCCCTCTAACTACTTCTCATCCTTGAGAAGTTCTTATAGAGGTCATACTCAAAAAATTCAAGCCACTGTGCCCAAATATTTCACTCACTCTCCCAATTATCCTATTGAATCCAATCATGTTTTCATTAGACTATAATAAGTTTCATCATCTTTACCTAGACATGACCTTAAATCATTACATAATCTTTGTTTATTAGTCAAGAATTCAAATTCATTCCTTTCGAGGACCATTTATGGTTTAAATTTTTAGAGAATTAGGTCATAAATCTTACATATCAAACCCATATATTAAAAATTAAACACTTAAATTTAGTATTTATTTTTTCTACAATACAAAAAATTTAAAAAAACATTTTATTCTCATGATAAATATTCATAACTTACAGCTTGAATTTATCATTGTTCTTACCCATCCTAAAACCATGTGATTTTTTTAAAACATTGGATTTGAATAAAAATCCTAGTAAGGGATACAAAAAAAAAGAAACATGTTAGTCCATTTTAAAATCATGAGATCATAAAAATAGTTTGAATTTAAAAAAATAAGCTTTGAACTCAAATAATAATTTACTTACACATGAATTTAGCTTTACTACAAAACGTTATTAATAAAACAATTTATAAATAAACATAAATGGAAAATAATAATCATGAGGGTTTCTTAGAAAACATGAGAATATTATATTAATATTTTCACAAAAACATAAATTTTTACATTGAAGGTTCATAATCTTTACTTTAAAATGGAAAATAATTATCTTACCTTTAAAATCAAATGATTTTCATTAAAACTCATTTGTAATTATAGAAATTTCATGTAGTTTCCTTTGGACATCATCTTCATAGAACCCTAAAAATAACCCATAAAATTTGAATAACTATACATTTAACATCCAATATTATTCCTTAGAGAACATAATCATTTCCCAATGCATTAGAGGGATATATCAGGCTGACCCATCATCATAAGATATATTGGCCTCACCCATCGACATGAGCTATGTATGGATCACCTATAATCCTAAAAAAATTTCAAGGACCATAATATGCACGAAATACATATAATCTAGAATTTCGATCATAAATCTCATAAAAATTCCTTTTTTACCCATAAGTAAAACATTTTGGGATATTGATATATCCCATTTTCATTAAAAACTTAATTATAAGAACTAAATTTCGCTAAAAAAGGGGAAGGTTTTTATTTAAAGGAAAAATATAATATTATAAATGAATATAAATTATAAAATAATGGTTATGGAAGTGGTAAAATTCCTTGATGTCGTATATGTTAAAATAAATTATTCTGTTTTTTATTTTTGTTAAAACGTTCTATATAAAACAAATAAACAATTCCTTTTAGATACCTTTGAAAAAATTTCAAATGTGGCATAAAATTTATCTTATAATTCATTTATTTCCATATAAAAACACACATAAAATAATTTTACGAATATGGTCATGGAAAAAAATTATTTAAAAAATAAATCTTTAAAACTTATTTGAAATAGGGTTTTTAAATTAAATTGTCCATTACATAGAGTTTGAATCATCGCGTATGTTATTTATATTCCGGAATAATAATCTTATGTTAATTTTTTAAATTTCTAAGAAACTTTTCCATGTTAATTATTCCTTTTATTTTAATTATTATCATATTCTATTTAGTTACATAATCAATTAATTTCATGTCGAATGTTCTGATGATATTTAGCCCATATGTCCAAAATTACTTCAGTAGGTTGACTATGGTCATAGGGGTCATTATTTAATAATATAAAAATAATTATCATGATATAATTATCATTTTTATAAATAGATTTTAATTTTAATACCACCTAATGAAGATGTATATGAAAAATGAAGTACATTACAATCGTGAAGATGGTAGGTTGTGTGTACACATGAGTAACATTTTAAATTTTCGACGATCATTATGGAAAGGAAGAAAGTATTATTTTATCTTTATATAATTATAATTATATTTTATAGTTTATTTAAATATTCTTATGTATTCAATTCATAGGATTCGGTGTTTAAAAATTAACAACATTGTTTCATGGAAATGGTAATCCATACATAGACACGAACGACGTTATCTTTTTTTCAATAAATGAAATGGTAAGAAAATATTTGATATATTAATTTTAAATAATGGTAAATATTTTATTAATATCGTATATTTATGTTAAATGAACATTATAAAATGTTTTTTAAGGTGATGATGGAAAATGAATTACATCGGTTCGCGAGGCGGTATTCCATCACATATATGAATGATTGTTTTGTTTTCCATTTGATGGAAGAATGGGATGGATAGAAGTTGTGAAATTAATATAATAAAATATTAGTATATATTATATTATATTATTATTATATCATTATCTTTTATTATGATTTTAATGAGGTGGAAGAAGAAATAAAACTAAAACATTCAGTTAAAAGTAATACCACTTCTTTAGACAATCTCGTTTTCATTACACCTTAATCCCTATAAGGTTGGTATTCTGCCTAACAAAATGCATCTAGAATGTGGTAGGGAATTCTAGGAATTTATTTGGGTAGTTATTTACAAAAAAATTATTTTTAACCATGATATAAAGAGGATTGGAGGTTCCCTTTTATATGAGAGGGGAGGGGAATTCTTAGAATTTCATAAAGTGTTAAAGTAATATAAAATAATTTTAATGTAAAAAATGGATCATAATAGTTATTATTAGAAGCTAATATGAGTATGAGTCAACATAATCTCATCCAATAAAACTTTTAAAAGTTAATTTTATATTTTTACCCTTATCTTTTTATTTTAACCTGTGTTAACCCTTTTTGACGATTACCACGATTTCAACGTTTTTACTCTTTTGGGGTCAATATAATCACTATAAAATGAAAACTAGAAGAAAATATATCATGGTTGATATTTTAAAAAATATCCCAATCACTTGAAATAATATGGGATTATAATGAATTTTAAATCATTTAAAAAAAATATTATTTAACATAAAATATCAATAATGTCATTTTTGAAACTATTCATTTAATTTAACTTTAAAAGCGTTAATAAATTATATTTTTAAAATATAAACCTTTTAAAGACCCAAAATATTTTATTATTTTCTAAAAAAATTGAAACACTAAATCAGTCTATTTATAATACTTTTAATATTTTTTAAATCATTTATTTAATTTATTTATTAATTGCATAAATATTGTGTTGGCGTTTCATAAGCATATAAGGAAATTATTTTATCACAAAAAATTAAAAATAAATTTCCATGAAAAAACATTTATATTTAAAATAACTATTTATATGTGAAAATAACTTATTTTTATCCATATATCAAAAATTTAAATATAATAAAACAAAGAGACTGGCATATTTTACTTTTCTTTACATAAAATATTATAAAGGCCAAAATTATGGAAAAATGAAAGAAAATGGTCATATATTATAATTATGGATAATTATCAAAAAAATATACTCATCCAATAAAATTAATTCAAATTTTAGGGTTAACTTCTAGTCCTTATAATATAATTTTTTCCATAAATTAACTCATTTTAGCTTTATTGTGGTAATAAAATTTACTCTGATATCTATTCATAATGAATAAAAATAAAAGGGAAATATTTACTAAATTTAGATATCATTATTCTATATTTTAAAATCCTTTTTCTAGATTCAATTCACAGAAGTGGTAGAATATAATTTATAATTAAACCCATAAAATGAAATGAAAAACGGTTTTCTAGAAAAATACCTTTTAAAGTATAAAAATGTTTTTATACCAAATTAAAGTATAAAATTCATTCTAATAACATAATTGGGTTATTATTAATAATATGGAATTATTTAATTTAACAAAATCAAAATAAAATATGAATTTTTCAATAATTTTAAATAAAATATTGTTTCTAATAAATATCTCTCTTTTTCACTATTCATTGGAAAATCAAAATTTTTAAAAAGATAAAAAAATTACAATAATATAATTTTGATATGATGATATAAAAAATTATACAATTTTTATAAAATGAAATTTTTAAAATTTTATGAAATTAATTAAAATATCTTATCACAGAAATAAATAAAACCCATTTTTGAAGAAAATGTAATTTAAATGAATAAAACGACTATAAAAAAAATTTAGTGATTATTTTGTAAGAATTTATCAATACATTTATAATAATTCATACCTTTATATACATTTAACAAATTATTTAATCATATTCATACCCACAAAATTAATAGTTAGTTTATAATAGTTATATTAAAATAATAATATTTCATTGTTCATTTAGGATCGATGTCTCATGTCGTATATACTGTGAAACATAGTTTTATTTATGAAATATTAGTATTATATATTCTTCCCCACTAATAAATTTTTCCCTTTATATTTTAACTTGATCTCGGTAATCAAAGTTTTTACATTTGAAAGTACATTTCTCAAAATACCACATCATAAATGGGGTTAATATATCTTTCTCTTGATAAGAGAGAAAGAGAATTACGAAGGTCGTCTAGAATAACACATAACTAGGTTTACAAATAGAAGGAAATTTGTGGGAAGTAAAAATATGAGCATTGAAGAAAATTTAAATTCCAAAATAATTATGTAAAGTGATAGAGATCATTGATCACAAAAAATTTAATGATCATTGGAATGTTAATGACCATAGAACCATAAATAAAAGAGGAGTCAAAAGACCATCAATTTAATGAAAATGAAGGTAATATGATCAAATTTTCATTCCAATATCCTTTTACTAGAATCAGGTAATTAATTACCATCTAGACTAAGTACATGATGAAAATATATATGTTTTAAATGTAGAATTTCATCCTTTAATCATTTTCTACCACAATCTCATCTTTTTCACCAAATGAGGATTATTAAAGGTGAATTTTTTATGAGTTAAGCAGTAAAATAAAAATCTAAAAGATAAAATAATTCCATAAAAGTATCCCAAGTTGTTTCACCTATATTTATATATTTACCAAAAGTAAATTGGTTATGATAAGGTAAGATAACTCCCAAAATTAATAAACCTTCATACAAAGAAATAATACATTAATCCCTAAAATTAAAAATTAATACCCAATGTTCAAACTAAATCATTCTATAAGTAACTATCCTTAAAATTCATCAAAATATTTCTGACTGAGATTGAATCCAAAATATTAGAATTATTTGATCACATATTCTTCCAATGAAAATTTAACATTTTTCTGTAAATAAAAACCATCACTCTTAAAGTCTCATAACCAAAATGTATATGCAATATTTATATAATCTCCAAGATATTATAATCATTTACATAAATTATCTAAATGACCATAAATCCAAATTAAATATCATATATACCTCAAATAAATTATTCAAAATTTATTCATAAAAAACCAGAGTATATTTTTACCTTAAACATATAATTTTCCCCAAAATATAGTTATACTCTTCTAAAATAACATTAATAACTATATCACCAAATCACATTTAAACCCCACGGTTATCTATATGATAAACTATATGTTCCCAATAAAATAATAATTTGTATCTATCAATTTATTTACATAATTTCATTCTAAATAAGACATCATGTAGTCTTGTGAAAGCCAATGCACCCTTTAATTGTGAGTTCAAGCACTTCATCGTTTCCAAATGCAATAGGTTGTACTTTTTACTAAAACTATATTAGTATAATTCATATAATGTTACCAAAAGTATAATTAATTTCCTAAAAAGTATCTTTAATCATTAAATTAACTGTTAATGTA
This sequence comes from Viscum album, assembly GCA_963277665.1. Taxonomy (NCBI): domain Eukaryota; kingdom Viridiplantae; phylum Streptophyta; class Magnoliopsida; order Santalales; family Viscaceae; genus Viscum; species Viscum album. The sequence goes on along the minus strand of OY728137.1, from coordinate 1,236,280,804 downwards.
TAATATTTTCAATATATCTCATTTTTTCACAAAATAAAATAAACTTAATTTATTATAATTTCCTTAACATTAACCATATATTTATCAAAAAAATTATTTATAACTTTAGAATATGTTTTTCAATGTGTGTCTCTAATAATAATCACCTTTTTCACACCACTTTTAAAAGGTATCAATTATTTATAACATATTTTCCCATATATTGAAAAAAATATTACTATATAATAATTCTTAGTAGTTTCGTTATTATCATAATACTGAAAATATAAATGAATGTCATTGATAAATATATCCTTAATTTAACTTCCTTCTTAAACCAATAACTATTATTTTTTGTCTTATCCCTTGCTAATTTATTCCTACAAATCAAATATATGAAATATGTCCTTGTGATTCATCAATATCAACTCAATCATGTTTCATACTAAGAACATAATAAAATAATTCATTCCTTAAATAAAGATATTAGGGTCTTTTTTTATGCTATTGATATCCCATTTATCTTCCAACATAAAGTCCATATCTTCAATAAATAAGTAGTTAGTTCCTTAGTGGTATTTCCCTTTCTGAATGAGATGGGTGAGATAATGTTTTGAAACCAAAAATAATAATCAATATGATCCATAGGAATTTTGGATATATTAAAAGTTTTTTGATAGATAAAATAGTTTCTTACAAGTGATTAAGTTGTTAAAAAAATCTTTCAAAATAATTTGAATTATATTTTTCCCTAATAGTATTGATTTAATAATCTAAAAGGGATAAGAAGGTTGTGTGATGTAATTTTCCTTTAATATTGATAAAAAATATATAATATGTTGAAAATAAATTTATTAAAACATTAAACAAATTATTTAATGTTATAATGAAAATGGTCATTGTAAAGGCTGTACCCATAGAAATTTTATAATACTTTTACTATCAAATTATCAAAAATAAACATAATAACTTCTATATTAAATAATTTTTTAACCTAAAATTTTACCTCATACCTTTGCACTTAAATCTCCAAAATTTTAATATTATTATTTTGAAGTAGTCTTTTACGTTAATCCAAAGGGATTCATATACCTCAACCCCATAAAACATCTCTAAAAATATCATTAATCTCCATAAAATCTCATCACATAAAAGAACAAATAATATATATTCCTTTGAACTTATGATCAATATTAGAATTATTAACCAATGATGGTATCCATAACTATTAAGTTAATATTACATAAAAGGATCCTAATCTCCAATGTTATCTAAACCTTTCCTATAATTCCAACTATAAGGACCCAGCATTAAATTATTACATAATCTTGATTTCTTAGTAAAAAATTCACTTTCCATCATTTCAAGGATTGTTTCATGGTTTATAAGTTTCTATAATTATATAATAACTCTTACATATGTATTAAAAGATGTAAAATTCTATTTAGTGTCTATTTTTTCCCCAATATAAAATTTTTAAAAATAAACATGTTTTCTTTTCATGAAAAGATTTCATGAGTTTCAAGTTGAATTATTATTTGTTCTTACACATCATTAAACCCTGTGAAAAATAATTTTAAACGTCGTATCAAAACAAAATTATTAGTAATGAACATTAAAAACCCCATTAGTACATTTTAAAATCAATAGTTCATAAAATAGTTTTCCTTTAACATAAATAACATTGAACTCAAATAATTGTTCTCTTACACATGAAATCATATTTACATCCCATAGTTTTTCATAAAACGCTTTATAAGAAAACATAGGGGAAAAATAATAATCATGAGGGTTTCTTAGAAATCATGAGAACATTTGAAAAACATTTTCCAAACAAATAACATTTTTCCATGAAAGGTCATAATATTTCCTTTAAAACAAAATAGCATTAGGTGACTTTTAGAAATCAAATGATTTCAATGGAAAATAATAAGATTGAATAGAAAATTAATTTTGTTTACTTTTTACATATTCCTTGTAATAACCTTGTAATAAACCAAATAATAAACATATGATTGACTTTCAATATAATTCTCAAGAGAACATAATCATTACCGGTTTTATTGGAGAGCTATATCGGTCTCACCAATCCTCATGAGCTATATACGGATCACCCATAATCATAGAAAAATGTGCAATGACCATAAAATAAATGAAATAGATAAAATATTTTATGTCCATCATCAAACTTATTAAAATATTCTTCTTAACGCATAAATAAAATAATTTTAGATATTTATATATACACTTTTCTTTAAAAATCCATTTTTCAAAACTAAAATTCCCAGAACAAAGGGAATGATATTTTTTAATTGAAGGAAAAATATAATGTTTTATATAAATCAATGAAATAAAATAATGGTTATGATGGTGTTAAAATCTTTTAACATCATATATGTTAAAATAGAATATTCCATTTTTCGTTTTATCAAAACGTTTCATATAAAATATGTAAAAAGATTCTTTCTTAAAAAAATTAAGAGATAGTAAAAAGTGACATAAAAGTTCCCTAATTATTAATTTATTTCTATTCAAATAAATCCAAAAAATAATTCCAATAATATGAACATTGATGAAAAATATTTATAAATAATAATTTTTTAAAACAATTTGAAATAAGTTTTTAAAGTTAAATTGTCTCTAACCTTGAGTCAAACTACTCACGTATGTTCCTTATTATCCTGAATAATTCAATTATGTTAATGTTTTACTTGATTAAAAACCTTTTTCATTTTTATTATTCCTTTTATATAATTTTTTATCATGGTATAATTAGTTACTTAATCAATTAAATACACGCCAAATTTTTTGATGATATTCCACTCATATGTCAAAATGACTTTAGTATGTTGAATAAGGTCAAAGTGGTAATTATTAAATCATATCCAAACTAATATTATTTAAATAATTATAATTTTTATAAATAAATTATAATTTCAAAACAAACCACGAAGTATGGTTATGAAAAATGAATTGTGTTACAATCATGGAGACGGTAGGTCGTATGTATGCATGAGTAATGTTTTTCTTTTTTAATGATCATTATGTAAAGAAGGAAATTATTATTTTATATTTAAATTATTATAATTTTTAATATTATTTATTTATATATACCTATATATATCTTCCATGTTATGTGGTGATGAAAAACTAATCACATCACTTCGCGGTGGTGGTAATCTACAAGTACTCATGAATGACATTATCATTTTTTAATAAATGGAAAGGTAAAAATTATAATATATATTAATTTTAAATAAAAATAATTATTCAACTAATATCTTATATTTACTTTAAATACATCATTATAAATATCATTGAGAGGTGGTGATGGTAAATGAATTATGTCGGTTCAAGAGGCGGTAGTCCACTGTACACATGAACAATGGTTTCATTTCCCATTTTATGGAAGAAAAATATAGATATATTTTATTAAATTAATATAATAACATCTAAATATAGGCGATATATTTATTTTATTATATGATAAAGTTTTTATAATATATGATGGAGGTGGAATAAGAAATAAATATAAAGCATTCTGTTAAATGTTATCCCACTTCTTTTGAAAATATCCCATATTTTACACCTTAATCCCATGAAGGACGGTATTATGCCTAAAAAGGTAATATATAATTAGGGGAGGGATTTTAGGAAGTAATTTTGGTAGGTATTTCACAGAAAAATTATTTTTACGTTTAAGGAATAGGGGAGAGGAAGTTATTTTGTATAAGAGAGGGGAGGGGAATTCTTAGAATTTTATAAAGTATTAAATTAATATAAATTAATTATAAATTTACAATGGCACAAAATTGATATTATTAAAGTATAATATATTTATGAATGTAAATGATCTCATAAAATAAAAATTTGAAAAGTCTATATTATATTTTTTCCCTCATATCTTTGGTGTAAGCTATGTTAAACCTTTTTTATGATTACCATGATAAAAAACGTTTCTTACTATTTAAGGGTCAAGATAGTTACCAGAAATGGTAAATTGGATCATAAATAGAACTTGGTTTATATTTTGAACCATATAAAAATAACCTGTTTGAGGATACGATTTTTATTAATTTTAAATCAATTAATAAAATATTATTTATCATAAAATATCATTAATTTTATTGTTTCTAATAATAATTTAATTTGAAATTAAAAATGAATAAAATAATATAATTAAAATATATACCATTAATGATAAAAACATATTTTACAAATATCTAAAATAATAATGGGACACTATAACTCACTTGAATTGTTTGACTTTTAATATTTATAAAATCATTAATTTAATTTTTCTTTTAAATGAATAAATTCTATGTCAGCATTGAGTAAGAATATAAAGATATTATTTCATCCATAAAATTTTTAAATAAATTACCATGGAAATAAATAATTTATTTTTTAAATAAATATTTATAACGAAACATAATTTCTTTTTATTACTATTTTGAAAATCTAAAGATAACAAAACAAAGAGTTAGATATTCTTTACATTTCTTTACATGCAAAATTATAAAAACCAAAATCATGGAAATTGAAAAAAAAAGTCATATATTGTAATATGGGATGTTTATTTACAAAATATACTCATTAAATAAAATTAATTAAAGTGATAGGGTTGTTACCTTTTGGTGCTTATTACATTAGTTTTCCCCATAATTAACACTTTTTACATTTACTATGGTAACAAAATTTACTATGATTCATATTCATAATGACTAAGAAAGTACATATTTAAAAAAAATTATACCTCATTATTAAAAATATGCAATTAATTTTTCAATATTCAATTCACATAATTTTTGTAATTTAATTTAAAATTAAACCTACAAAACATGATGAAAAAAAGTTTTCCAAGAAAATGATTTTTAAGTGTACAAATGTTTTTATAAAAAATTAAAGTATAAAATTAATTCCAAAGAACATAGTTTTATTTTTTAATTAAAAAATAAATATTTTAACTTTAAAATAAATCAAAAATATAATTTTACTATGTAAACAAATTAAAATAAAATAGCATTTTCAATAATAATCAGTATTATTCACTATTCATTGAAAAATAAAAATTTTAAAAAAACTCTAAATTTCACCATAATATGGTTTTGATATTATTATTTGAGAAATGATATCTTTTTTATCAAATAAAATTTCTAAAAGTTCAAAAAATCGATTAAAATATTTGTCACAAAATAAATAAAACCCATTTTTGAAGAAAATGTATTTTTAAAGAATAAAATGACTTTACTAAAATTTGAGTGATTATTTACTAATAATTTATGAATAAAATTATAGTTAGTATTACCTTTATATAAATTTCATAAATGATTTAATCTTATTCATACTCTTCAATTTAATGACTAGGTTATAATGGTCACATTTAGATAATAATTTTTCATGTTTTTTAGGCACAATATCGTGTGTCATATACACTATCGAACATAATTTTTATTTTAAAATATATAGGGGTTACCATATTCCATCACAACACATTCCAAATTTGATCTATAATTTCCATTGGGTTCCCCAAAAATGTGCATCAGGTTCCAAATCAATGTCCTCATAGTCAATCACATGTGTATGATCAAGAATGTACCTTTAGTATTGAGACACATGGAGCACATCTACATACCTTGATACCATGAAATAAGATATAAATGGTAGGTCACTATCCCAATATTTTTTGTAATCTTGAATGGCCCAAAAAATCTCAGTGATAGTTTTAATTTATTATATGATAGTTTATTCCCTAATTGAGGAGTCTCCTGTAAGAAAACTTGATCACCCATAGAAATATCCAAAGGTCACCTTCTTCGGTCATCAAATTATCATTGTTTCACCTAAGTGGTGATTAAATGCTTCCCGATCAACCACACTCTCTAAAATGTCTCTTTTAACAAACCCAACCCCACAATTGATGCATCACCATCCTTGTTCTAATGTAGTGGTGAGCAATATAGTTGACTATAAAGATCCCCAAAAGGATTCATCTAGATTGAATCCTGTAAAGTATTATTTTGTGAGTACTCAACCAATCCTAAGAGATTACCCAAAGTGGTTATATACAGTAGCTCTAGGGATTATCAAGTGTGTAGAAAACCTAAAATAAATTTATATCATTACAATATATTTTTGGCCCACTATACTCTAAAGAGGATCAATAATGTCAACAAACTCCATGTATAAATACAAAGACATTGATAGAAAATAAAATAATTGAGTAGGTAGTAGTTTTAGTGATTTCCCTATAAAGTGTTGAATCGATCAATGTATGGATCATTGATTGTGGACGAACATACCATATGATGAGAAATAAGAAAATTTTCATAAGAATTAATAACAAAAAGGATGGTGTTGTTTTGTTTAGAAATTAAGAAGGTATAAATATTATAGGCTTCAGGAAAAAAGTTTTTTCGTGTCAAGGATATGATATGCACATAAGTCTTGGCCATAAAAGTCTCATTCACAACCTCGTTAGTTTTGGTCAAATCTGTGACATTGATAATGAAATAATTGTTTCCTTGAAGATGTGTATCATCAAGGTAAAATATGGTACAAAGGTTGTATATTGAAGTTAATTAAGGGTAATTTCTACCTTGTGAGTGGAGAATAAGATATTTACTTTTTATCTAAGGTGGAAAAAAATAGGATTTACAATAAAATACTTCCCCTTTTCAACTAACCATTCATAGAAGATATGGTAAAATGTGATTCCAAAAAGGATCACCCTATGTTATCAAATAATCATAATCAGATATGTGATGGTTTCCAATAAGGAAATATCACTAGAAATACATTCAAGGAAAAATTAAAAAAGAGTCAAAAAGTGTTCTTGAAATTGAGCATATTGATGTATGTGGACCTATCTCACAAAGATATATTACTATAAATAGATTCTATATTCTTTTAATTTATTATTACAGTGGGATGGTGTGTATTGTATCCATCACCCACAAGTTTGGGGTACTTAGTTTCATAACACAACATAATAGGTTTGTTGAAAAGATGATGGCATATAAAATTCTTAAATGACAAAAAAAATGAATGGATTTTACCAACCAAAAAGTGGGGTGTTATCTAGATATAAATACGATAAGAAAAAATGTTTAATTATCTATAACTCTTCTATAATATGGTGTGTTTTAGAGGATAAATTGGATTATAAACAATATGTCCAGCTTGATGTTCATTAAAAAATACCAACCAAATATGTTTTGTAAGGAAGCAGTGTCAACATTGGTATACAACTATAATAGATAATTATTGTGTATATAAGAACAAATGAATCCCTATTAGATTTTTTAGGTAATGAAACAGATTTCCAAGTACTTTATATTCTTAATAAGTAAGTGTTTAATTATAAATAATTAGAAATATAGTAAGATTTAATCAATTGGAGATGATGGGATTTTAATTATCTATTCATAAAAATATAAATAAAATAAATACCTCAAAAATTAGTTAGAAAATGTTGTGGAGAGTGATTGTGTTTTTGTGGTTGATAATGAGCAGTGTATTCTATAAATCAAGGTTAAATTTTAAAAGGATAGTGATGAGGTGTTGAGAATCTCAACGGGATAAAAAATACCTAAGGAATATATTGATGCTGATTATGATTATTTCATTTATTTATATTCATAGTAGGTGAGAACCCAATTGAAATTGATAGGTAGAAAATCATCTGTGACTATAAATCGCATGTTCATATGAAGAGGATGAAATAACAATTGAAAATATATTTCTTATCATAGGTAGAGCCAAAATGTTTTAAAAACTAAAAAAGCTGATAATTTAATTTAGCTAATTAATAAGGATATTGAACAAATATTGATGAATCATTCATGGTATATTTCTATAATTCTGATAGATAAGAACCTCATTAGGACTAAATGGGTTTTTCATAACAAGATGAATGAAAATTAAATATTAATTTGGAACAAATCACAACATGTGTTCAAGAGATACTCTATTTATGATGGATTTGATATTTATGAGATGTTTTCTCCTATTGAAATATTAGGGAATATTCATCTTCATTTATCCACTATAATGAAAAGTATTTTTAAGGTATTTTATATGGATATCAAGTTATCATTTTGAAATAAGGATCTAGAATATGAGGTTTACATTGAATATACATATGGTATTATTATTCATTAATATGAGATAAATGTTTTTCATCCAAAAAATGATTTTTATATGTTAAATAATACACTAATAGAAAAGTATTCATGTCATTATTAGAACATTAAGAAGCTAGGTTTTCTTTGTGGTGGAGTTGCTTACAATCTCTATGTAAACATTTTCTGTAATCGAAGGATTTTGGAGATAATTTATGAGGGTGTTAAAATATTTGGTGTGGAATATAAATCATAATGAAAAATGTTTTTATAATTCATGAAGTGTATGTTTTATGTGATGGTGATTTGAAAACTGATTGTTTTCTTGTTTTACAGGTGATATAAGGCATGAATGAACAATTTATTTCCCAATGTAAAAATTCCAATGAGTTTATAATTATATTTTTGAATGAAGGATTACTAGGTAATGAAAACACCAATTTCTAACCAAATTATATTTTCAAGGGGTGATTAAGTTAAATCGATCAATGTCATATAATAGATAAAGATCTTTGGAATAATATTGTAATTAATTACAACGTGATATGGCATTATATTTTCAAACTATAAAGAATAACTGTATCAAAGTATTCCAAAATAAATAAATATTCTTTATATGATGATAATAATATAGTATATCATAGGTATAATGGAATTCTAATTTCATTCTAATGCAACATCAAAATAATATTTTTTGGTACATACATACATTTATTGGACCAGTTTAGAAGATGATATAATATCAACATCAGGGGTTCATTCTAACATGGCTAATTTTGTATTTCTTAGCTGGTTAATAAATGAAGTTTCATTTCTCTGTTAATTTTATAAACTGAATATATTTCAACTAATTAATATTGAATGGAATTACTATGGATGATGAAACATCTTTATGACATGGGAATTGATGTGAAGTCTCTAATTGGAATCTAATTTGATAATTCTAATTCTATAATTCTTATAAAATCAAGTTCATCACTCAAGATCAAATCACATTGAAATAAAGTATCAGATTATAAATGATAAAGTGGAATATGGGTTATTAATATTTTAGTATATGCCTGGTAGATGTTATTATTTGGTCGTTTTTTTCATTCCTTCTTCAAGGAAGATTTTTAAAGGCATCGGTTGGCTCTTAAAGATATTCATCTCCCTACACTTGAATAATGTGGATGTAGGACTCCCACTACCTATGGAATGTTATAAATTTTCTTATATGATGATCAGTTTCTTTTATATATTACATATCAAAACGGAGTGACCTTTTGGTTTTTTTCATGGGGGAATCTTGTTGATGGAGGAGGAAAATTTTAGGATAGGGGGAGAGCTTTTCCAAGATAAATCATGGGGAGAAAAGAATAAGAGGTGTTTTGTTAATCATAAAGATGGTAAAGTTGTTGAGTCATTGAAAATATATCACAAAATTATGATTTATGGGTTCATGACACTATAAATTTATAATGTACTATTGATGAAGTGTTCTTATCATGATCCACAATCTAGTTAACATTTTCTATCAATCGTCAACAATAATTATCATCTACTTAAAAGAAGATTTGTTTTGAATAAATACTCATCAAGTGGACTTGAGAAAAAAGTGATTCATATATTATCTTTTCATATAACTCTTGTTTCTAACACAGATCTTCACTCGTGTGTTCTTATAGTATGTGTTGAGTAAGTATTTGATCACTATCCAGACTCATAGAGTGTGAGTATTGGTTGAAGTGGATGAAGCATGATTTTTTACCAACTAATGTTTGTATGTGGTATTGAAATGTATTAAAGACCTAAAGGAGGATATTTTTTGGACCAAATCCCTCTTAATATTATTTTTATTTTTTCTGTTCAGATATTCAATAATGGTGGTTTAAAAATTTACTTTCTAAAATAGAGAAGTTGTTAAAGAATTTGGTTTTGTTTCCTAGTGTTTTATGTATTTATGGATGAAAAAAATCATGGAAAAAAGGAAGTTTTACATATTGTATAGTTTATGGACCAAGAATCAAATCATGAAAAATTTGAGTTTATGTTTATAGATAATGAAAAAGGTCAACTCATTCCTAAGGTAAGATCATGGTGGATCAATGTTTTTGGTTAGAAGGAAGTAATTTCCATGGAACCATTAAGGGAGTTCACATACCTCAATTTCAAGCATATGGACAATTAATTATGTGAAAATATCTTCTAGGGGAGTATATAGTTATATTTATGTAATTATTTTCTAACTGAGATGTGTGTATATAGACCACAAAGAGATTTTTTAGTGGGGGGTTCTCATTTTGGAGCTCATGAAGGAAAGGAGTATGGGAAAGAGTATTTTTGAAAGGATAAACCATAATCATGGTTAATAGATTTATCAAACTCATTTTCCTATAAAAGTAACTCCAATAACTACATTAGCTATGAAAATTCCATTATAGGCCATCATCACCAGATAAATTGGGCTAATTCTGAATGTTTTCCTGAAGTACAAACTGTGAGGGGTGTTTTCAGATGTGAGTTCCGAAAATTTTGTCTATAAAGTAAAATGTCTTTATAGGTTTTATATCATGAAGGTATTCTCTAAAGTATGTGGGGTAGTTCATAAATGATGATCCATAAAGGAGGACATTGAGGCACTTGTCCCTGAGGTTGGAGTGTATACTGAATACACGCTACAAGGGAGAGTTTGTAGTGAATGGTAGTATTGATGGGGAGTTCCCTGTGATTAGTGTCCCTAAATTCGTGTTTTTTAAAGTTTATTTCATGAATAAGAAATTAATTTCCATGAATCAAGAGTACATAGTAAATTGGAGTTCATCTATCAGGTTAAAATAGAGATTTGTGACTAATTCACATATATGTGAACCAAATCCCAGCTGATATAGATCATCAGAAAAATCTTATAGAGAAGTATTTCATTAACTAAAATAGGTAGATAAGTTATTTTTCAATGTGTTATTGGTTTTAAATGATGTGAGATAGTGAGTCCACTCCAATCATTGTAATAGTAGTGCACTATAGTGGATTTAGGGAAATTGGATCATCACAATTATATACTCCTTGGACTATCCGGTTTAGGGTGAACCAATTAAAAAAATTATTTCCCATGAATTATTATATATATATATTGATAATAAGTTATAATATAATTTTTTTAGTGACTAAACAATATCAAATAGGATGTTTTTCTAATCTTTCATTTCGTGACTCAACCACCTGTAGGGGAATTTAAACTAGTGGGGCCAACCACTGTTCATATAGTGTATTTTTATATAGAAATCAATTAAAGATACAATCAAATAAAGAAAATGTGGATAAAGAGATATTATTCATGAAGGGGGTCTATAATTCATTAAATATATATGCATGGAGATTAAGATACTAGAGAAAGTTGAAGTTTCCTTGAACTTTGACATCAAAATAATGTGTCAAAAAGCAAGGTACAATGTAATTTAATTAAAGGACATGAATTAGAAATAATAATGTATATAGCCATAGAAATGAAGTAGAAAGAAACCATAATCCCTCTAAAGACACCACTTTTTATAGAAGAAATTATTTGTGTGATGATAACTCAATGATGAAGAAGATGTCTACCCATATTGGGGAAGAGGATAAGAGGATCAAGGATATTTAAGAAGATATAGGTATATTAAAGGAGAAGGTGTGGTTATAGATTCCTTATAAAGCCACATCAACATGTGAATCATGAATAATACCTACTGTAGAATCCATAATGAAGAATAACTCCATTTAAATATCTTAAGGAAAATATTATCTAGGGAAGGAAGTAAAAAAATTACTTTTGTGGATGGTTTGGACACACCATATATGTGTTTCTAAAAGCTGAAGTTCTCTCTGGTTTTAAAAAAAATCGATTACACTAGAATCTCCTATATAGAGTAAATTAATGAGGTATTATTCTTAAAAGAGATGGTTTTTTATTCTAACACTATTTATATGGATATAAATTGGAATACAAAGAGTGTTAGAAAATCATAAGGAACCCCCCTATTACATTGATGTTTAAAGAGATGATCCACCATGAAAGAAAACCTATTGATATGAAAAAATAGATTTAATGTGTTAGAGGGTAAATATGAGTCCACCAGAAATATTAAACAGGTAAAAATGATAATGAAATTATAGTATCCATATTTGAATGAAAAGAATATGAACTTAAGGATTAAGAAAAAGGAGAGAACCATACCAGCAGTTGTTGAGAATATAATGCACTTAAAGAACAACTATACTTGTATAAAAAAGGTCTAAGTTTTGTTGATGAAAATTAATGATGATAATAAAAAATATCTCTTAATTGGATTCATCAATATCTATATAAATCGTGATTAAAACACTAGGGGTGTTTTCTTTATATAGAGAAAGAGGCATATAAGGAAGAATGCACTGATGGTGCATAAACAATGGAAACCTACACAAGTGAGATTACTCCAAATAAAAAATATTATCCCATTTCAAAGGAAACCATAACAGATAATCTATAATGATATTTTTAAAATTGGTGTCATACAAAAGAACACCACCACTATGACTTGGTGGAAAACTAAAAAAAATGTTAGTCCACAAAGACCAATTGTCTTCCTCAGTGTAAGGAAAGTGGAATTGTCCCTTATCTCCATGTTTTTAAATTTTCTTACCTGTTGTTGATGAATTTTTAGGTAATATGGGAGATAAATTCAATTTAGAGGTTTCATATAAAGATTCAAGTCTTATTAATTCATGCTTCTGATTTCTAACTTTTGTGGGAAGTGGTATTGATGTAGCCCAATTGATGTTAGAATTTACATGAATTTAAACATCTGATGTATCATAGTAGTGATGTTTAGTTTCAGAATTGGTATCATATAATTAAAGTCACAATTTGTATCTATCCTTAAATATATAAATGGTGCATAAACAAATATGATTTCATTATTTAATTATTTTAATATAAAAAGTGGTTTCTTATTTGGTATCATCTGATTGTTTCTGGATATAAAAATATATTATTGGGGAATTTTATTCATGATAAATGATAATTCTGAATTTTGTAATGAATATAAAGGATTGGGGGAGTTTTGATGTGGAATCCCTCTCAACCATGGAAGGGAACCCAGATATAGAATTATAGAAATCTATTTCAATAATGTTCATCAATCAATTTTTATTCTAATAATTGGTATTAAGATTATTGTCCAAATAGTAACTAAAAATAAAAAATATAGTATGAATCATAATCTGTACGGTTAATATTTATTCACTAATGGTTTGGTGAATGATTTTTTGATTTTACATGAATAAGTTCTTAGTGGAAGATGCGAATTGTGATTTCTTGAATTTTTTGTAAGTAGGTGTGTCCAATGGAAAACAATGATGTTATTTGCTAAATATCTTATTTACTATACTGAATTTCAACTAAGAAGGATTATAGGTTTTGTTAATATCTCACTGATAATTGGTAATACTAATCACTTAAATTATTTTAGAATATAGCTATAGTTGAGATATTTGTTGATCTAGAAAGTCAAATATGATGTTTCATTAACAATTGATATCAAAAAGTTGGTATATGTTGGAAGTAGATATAAAATATAGAGGATCGTATAGTGTATTGTAGAAGGGGAAACCTACTCTCTCTAAATTATATGCAAGGCCTATGTTTATTTGGGGAGATATTTATTGATGATCCACCTTATAAACATATTTGTATCGTGGAATGTGGTATAAAACGATTTCCTTGAAGAATTTATTAAATTGAAATAAATTTTTTTGTTTTATATCAAGAAGACTAGGGGCATTAAAATAAAGATAAATGATAAGTTCCATGTTTCTAAGGTAAGTCTATTTTTAAATATTTAAATTTTTTTCTTATATAATGGATATTAATTTTTATTTTGTGTCAATGGAAACAAATAAGGATCATTCATCAATAAAAAGGGGTATCATGACTCTAAAAAGGTGGAGAATAAGTTTCATGATACAAAAAGTGTAACAACCCAAACTTTTATAAATAAAATTCCCCTTTATGATTTATTTAAATGTCTCATCATTAAATACAGTTATAGAAAACACATGAACATTTTTTGTTTTATTATATAATATTCGATTTATAATACTATTAAGAATCATTAAAATTGATAATATAGTCATTGACAAGTGATTAATAGATTAGAATAAATATAGGGTTTTAAAAAATCCAATTAACATAGACAAAGTAAGTAATGGCCTCAACTATTAGGATTGTTCCCTCTAAAGCCCATTTATCAGAGCTTCTAAGGGAGGTATAATTTCTATACTTCTCCCTTGACCAAGAAAAAGCTAAGATCCAACAACTTAAGGATGTCTAACACCAATTATGATATAATTTCAAGATCATCAAGACTATATCTCAAACAATGTTCGTTGAACCGCCCCATGAAAGTCCTACCATCACACACCTTACTCTTAGGATATTTTTTGGTGTATTAAATGGATATGTATCAAGACCCTAGAAATATGAATATGGAATTTTTTTATATAATAAGGAATATATTTTTATCCTATTAGTTTTACTTTTTAAAATATTTTTATTTTGATATAATAAATAAAAAATTATATCTTTTGTTGATATTAAAATTCAATTAATGAATTTATGAATTAAAGAATTTTTTAAATAATTAATATTTTAATATTATTAAATAATTTTAATCATATATGAATGATCATATAATTTTTATGAAGTCAAAATTACTTTTTATAAGGGTTAGAAAAATGTTATTGTAAGAAAACTGACATTTTTTATAAAATGTCAATTTTATTTTAAAACTAAAAACTCGCATTTTAAGAAAATTATTTCGATAAATTTTATAGTATTTTTTTTAATCATAACATTAAAATTATATAATGGTGAATTTTTCCTAATTTTCTGAGATAATCAACTTTTTGGGTAAAATTTAAATACTATATAAATATACTTTTTGTATTATGACATCATAGTGACCCAAAATGATATAAAAATTACTATAAATATGTTCCATGAAAAAATATATTTTCCATTTAAAATAATCTGATTTCATTTTTATTTCATTTTTTAAAATCCATTATGAATTGTTCTAAACATATAATATATTTTAAGATTTGAAAACCCTTTCTTTAAGATTGTGACTCACCTCCACATAACAAAGGATATTGATTTAATAATTTAGGACCTTGTCCTTATAAAATAATGATAACCACTCCCTTTTGGTAAAAACCATGGTCAAAACCATGGGATGGTTTGTGGTTATGGATATTTTATTATGTACATTCCAAAACCTAAATAATAATGAAATCCCCATATTTTCCTATATAAACTCACCCAATATCTTATTTATCTTCACTAAAACACTTTAGTGAAAGATCATACTCTACCTTCCACTCTCTAGAACCCTCCCATGGTGCCCCCAAGCCATCAAGAATCCCCTAATAGGTTTTTTCAATCACACACTCTAGTGAGGGACTTTCCTCTCATTCATTCAATTCAAGAACCTTCTTTGTAATTTGACTTCTTAATTGCAATTGTTTATGATTTAATTTATTTATAAAATTACCCTATTTTCCAATGGATATTATTTGAATTATTTATTATTCATAATCTATTATTTTTACCTTCACCTTATTCGTTATTAGGCCAAAATTTTGCAAGGGATTTCTCTCTTCTCATTTCTATTCATAAACTCCTTTTATGTTATGTCTATTAAATCATTTTGAAAATACCAAAAAAACATTTTAGATGATGTTATGTCAATTAAATTACATTTTATTATATTGGGATATGTTCTTCCATATTACCATTACTGTACATTTAATTTATAAATGATTATATCCCCCTTTTCACACCCATTAATCCTCCCATGATACTTTATGTACACCTGCAAGCATGCCAAAATTTCATAAGGGATGTTTTCATTTCTCCTCATTATTCAAGTATCATATTTACCTTATGTCTTTTATACTAATTTACCTATGTTGATATATGTTATTCCATATACCCATTACTATAAAATTTATTTCTAAATTATGAGAGACCCATTTCTCTCTCATTGATTTATTTTATGATTTTTTAAGTAAGGATGTTAAGCTATTGAAATTTCACCGTGCTTTTCCTTTCCAAAAAAATTGTGTACTGAATGCCATACCCATTTTATATAAAATATATTCACCTTTATAAAAATATAATTAATTATTTGGGACTTATATGTATTTATTCCAAATTCCTTGGTTATGGAATAAATTATGATGGTGAATGAATCCATGTTGTATGATCTATGTGTCACACTTAAGCATGCAAATGAAATGAATATAATAGGTGTGCCAAGATATAACTCCAATGAATTTGTTAATGTTTACTATCATTATATGTCATTTTGGGATAGGTAGTGAACCTATTTCCTTTATGGTACTCGGTCCACCATGATGTATTTGAGGGTTTATCCTTGAAATCTGTTTATGATTTAGTGTTTTATGTTTTTTCCACATTTATTATGTTATGATTATCATGCTATAACAAGACTTATTTTTCATCTTCCTTTTATTCCATGATGATATTCCTATTGTATATCATGTATCACTTATTTAATTTTTATTCTTTTACTTGTATTTTTAGCTCACTCCTTTCTTATGTATGTCCCCAAGTTAACCCATTAAGTTTTAAGTTCGAAAGAGTATTTTGAGCAGGTTAAAAAAGTTTTCAATAAGGATGTTGTATTCCCTAATTTATATTGTTATGTAATTTACATAATTCCAAGAGAAACTAGAGTTCCTGATCATTTTGGTTATATTAATTTTATTCTTATTTAATAAATCAATTATTAATGTGAAATAAATATAATGGTTGTTATAGTTGGTATTAGATGAAAAGTTAAGTTATTTTGGGGATTAGGATTTGAGAAATCTAGCAAAAGCCTAAGGGATAAGAATAAGTATAAGAAGACATCCATAAATTTTGGTAAGTATAGAGTAATTTATTTACCAAGAAAATACATCCTTATATGGAAACTACATGTGGATGTGGTTCTACCACAGATATACATAGGAGTAACAACTCTGACAAGGTATTTTGAGCATAACTCGGGGTAACCAGGTATATGACAAATTTCCTTAATGAGCACCTATTATGACACTATCAGGGGATATGCATTGGTAAATTCATACTCTAATTAATTACCATTATTAAGGGAATAGAAAACCCCTTAGAATATATGTTAGTAAATATATCACAGAAAAAATAGATTGAATACTACAAATTCATAAGTTTTGGAAATAAATATAATTTTAAATTTTTACCTTTAATAACATTGGATTCCTTTTTATGTGTTTAATAGTTTAAAAATAATCATTTATAATTTTCCATTTATTCAATCCAATGGATTTAAATAGGACGAATCAGGTAAATAATTGAGTTGATGAGCAATGTGATGACTGCCACATGGAGATTTCCAACCTGATGGGAGTAGGAATCATGAACTTTTTGATGATAATCTCTCACCTGACTTAGGTCCTAAATAGAAAAATCAATCAAGAGGATCACCCAGACCCCCTAAGAGATAATAAGAAATAATCAAGAGCTTTAGACCACAAATTAATCACTCTTCCAATAGATCATCTGATCCCTTAATTACATAACAATGGATCAACTACACTAAGAAGATCTTCTCCATCCTTCAATGTTCTAATTAAGAGAAGGTTGTTATGTCCACTTATCATATGGAGGAATAGTATATTCTATGGTGTACATTGATAAAAAAATTTGATTCCTAACCAATAGATCAAAGCAATAGAGTGGAATAAGTTCTATAAAAAACGATAAATATTTTCCTCAAACTCTCTGAGGTAAAATGGAAAGGGAATTTTTCACCCTCATGAAAAAAGATGATGAATCTATTAGGGTGTATGGGAAAAACATTACAAGACTTTCATTATACACATTTTTCTTTGTAGTTAACCCCTAATGCAAGGTTGTCCAGCTCTTTGGGAAGCTAAAACATATCCTATGAAAAGCCCTAGTGATCTGTGACATTGATAGCTATTTAGAAATTGTCTAATGTGCTCTCAAATTCAAAAGGGATATCATAAAATCTCAAGGGTATCAAGAGAAAAATAATAATAAATTTGAATTTAATTCTGGTGTTCTGATGGAGAAATCAAATAGTGCTAAGAATGTTTTACATCCCACTTTTCAAAGTTATGGGAATAAGCACCCCAGAAATTGCCTAAGGGGAACGAATAAATACATTAGGTGTGGGAAATAATGACACCTATGTATAAATTTCTGACAATAGAATCCAACTAATATGATAAGGGAAAGTAATTCTCTATTAAACCCTTATCATATCATTAATTTCTTCAACTTCAAGGAACAAGGGAACTTTGCTAACCAATTCCCTAATCTAAGGGTTTTCAGAGACAGCCAACAACCTCTAAGTTATCAAGGTCAAGCTTTTGTCAACACTACCACTGAGGTGGATCCCAAAAATGATGTGGTGATAGGTATGCTAGTTATTCATTAAATAAGAGTGAATTTACTTCTTTATTCTAATTCTATGCATTCCTTTATATAAAAAAGCTTATTAGTACTATTCAAACACCACCACAAAGCATGGATGTAGGGATGTTGGTGAAAATTGAAAATATGACAATTATTACATCCCTTGTATATAAATCATCCCCTATCAACGTTTTTGGGGTGAACTTCCCAGTGAATCTTTTCATACTTTTTTTGGTGGAATTTGATGAAATTCTGGGCATGTATTGGATTTCCCTATATAGAGCTAACATAAATTACCTTGTGAAGTAAATCACTCTCCGTATAGTGAATTGACACCCTATTATGTACAACTGTAAGGAGGAGGATGAATCTTCTTTAGAACCATCATCTCATGATTGTATATTATTTCTCTATGAGAAAGTGTATATAGCTTAAATTATTGAGTCTAGGGTATTAACCATCCATGAAGATGTGTATATTTTGAGGTAATAAGCTAATTTGTTTCTTGAGGAATTTCTTAGTATTCCTCCTAGATGAGAGGTTGAATTTTCAATAGAGCTTATACCTAGGAAATTAAAAATATCCAAGATACCACATATAATAGATTTTGTGGAACTTGGGGTGTTGAAGAAAAAACTACATGAGAATCTGGATATAGGGTTCATATGCCCAAGTGTTTTACCAAGGGGTGCACTATTCCTCTTCATCAAGAATAAGTATGGGTCAATGTGCATTTTTATTGATTATCATGAGCTCAACAATATTACAATAATGAACAAGTATCCTCTTTCTTGAATTGATAAATTGTTCGATCAGTTACATGGGGTACAATACTTTTTCATGTTGCATCTTTGGTTGCGATATTATCAAGTAAGCGTGAAGAAGGAAGATATACTTGATACTACATTTTGTACAAGGTACGACCACTATGAGTTCACAGTGATGCCATTTGGACTTACTACTGCTTCAGAAATCTTGATGTAATTAATGAATAATGTCTTTAGATATTACCTTGAATCATTTTTTACAGTATTTATAGATGAGATTATAATAAAATCCAAAAGACAGTATGAGCATGAGGAGCATCTGATCACTGTGCTAGAGACCGTATGAAAGGGTAATCTTTACACCATGTACAAAAAAAATGTGAGTTTTTGTTAAAGAAAGTCTCTTTCTTAAGGAATATCATCATTATAAATGGGATATTTTCAGACCCTTCAAAGATATAAGTAATTTAAGGATGGATGAGGCTAACATCTATGATAGATATTCATAGTTTCCTTGGGTTTCATAGGCATTATCACCAATTTGTGATAAATCAATCACGATTATAAAAACCTATTACCAATCTAACTCAGAAGGGAGTCATGTTTTCTTATAATGATGAATGTGAAGAGAGGTTTATAAAGCTAAAATGGAGTCTCATCATTGATCGTGTGCTCACACTAACCAGAAGTGGAGAACTCTTCATAGTATTCAGTGATACTTCAAAAAAGGGATTAACTTTGTGATAATGCAGAATGACAAAGTCATAGCCTATGATTCATGGAAGTTGAATGTTCATGATAAAAACTATCCCACACATGATTTATAGTTGGGAATTGTGATCTTCATGTTGAAAATATGGTATCCTTGTCTCTATGGAGAGAAGAGTAAGATATATATGGATCACAAAATCCTACAATATATATTCACATAAAAAGAGATGAATATGCACCAATGATGATTGTTAGAGCTGGTCAAGTACTATGACTTCTCAATACACTACCATCCTTATAAATAGAATAATGTTATGGATTCTCTAAGTTGAAAGGATCATGCATCTTTATAAATAATGGAATTGGGAAGGATCCAATATTCTTATAACTACAAAGGATGGACATCAGAATCATAAAGAAAGTGATGTCACCAATCAATTTCAAATGATTTCTCAATCATATCTTTTGGAAAGGTTAAAGTACGCTCAAATAAATGATGTGGAAATTCAAAAAAATGTAGAATCCATGAGAAAAGGGAATTCCTCAAAGTTTAAAATTGATGAAGAAGGAAATATTAGATTTTGGTCAAGACTCTATGTTTCATCAAGTCATATGTTAAGGAACTATTGGATGATACACATAGTTTAACTTTCTCCATTCACCCATGAAGCACATAAATGCATCAAAATATCTATGAGAACTATTTGTAGGACAATATGAAGAAGGATATTATTGAATATACATCAAAGTGCCTAGTATTCCAGTGAGTGGAGGATAAAAGGTATAAGTCTATGTAAGAACCCGGTTTTTACTGATAAAGACTTTGGAATATTCTTGATAATATTCCAGAGCAGTACCTTCAAACGGCGTGCGATTCTGAGCCCCAGAGTGGCCGGAATTAAATTTTCAGTGTGTTCACACTGGAAATGCTAAATAAATGGTATAAATCCTAAAGGGAGTTTCAGATCAGAGATCCGAGTGTACGGATGGGTCCGGAATGGGGTTTTTACCCTATGAATGACATAAAACTTGTCGGCGCGGGATGTTTGGACCCCTCGCTCGCTTTCGGAAGGTTAAACAGATAAATTAATTAATTAATTAATTCGTTTAATGTTGAAACGCAGGTATCTCTTAAACGGTGGCTCGGATATCAAAACTGAGGGCTTCTTTGAGTGCGGAGAGTGTCTTTTACCCTATGAGGGGTGTATGTTTTGTGGGTGCGGCCCGTCTGTGAAAAATGGCCCTAGGGGCGTTTTTGTAATTTGGCGGCCTCAGGCGCTAAGTTTAATAACTTCTGAACGGGGCCTCGGATTAAAATTCTATGACCTCCGTTGTTCTCGGGTGGTGGTGTTTACCCTAGGGGAGCCTTAACCTCGACCTCGTCAGGAGTTTCAGATGCGGGTCTTTTCGGGGGTTTTAAATTAATTAATTTGTTAATTAATTTTATTTAAACCCTCCCCCTCCCCCTTCTCCCTTGAACCCTCTGGCAGCCCCTCCTCTCCCTCTCCTCCTCCACCTCCAGCAAGGTGGATCCAGCGAGGCAGCTCCGGCAAGGCGGTGGATCGTGCGGTGAAGCTTCTAGCGAAGCCCAAGAGGTAGGAGGTTGCGTTGCGTTTTCATTTCCGAACCGTCCTTTGAATTCAAATTTATGCATCGATTTGATGTTTGATCTTTGAACAACGCCCGTATATGCGTATTACATTTTTTGTTCTTCCCATCGCTTCTTTCGGATCAAAAATCCGAGTTCGGACATAGTCGCAAACTCCCGCCGAAGTTTGCGGGTTTTGGGATTTTGCGGCGGCAGCGTGGTGGTCCGGGGAGCTCCGGGGCGGCGCGGCTTCGGTTCCAGGCGGTGGCGCGGCGAGAAGCCGGCGGCGCAGCGAGCAGGCGGCGGCACGGCACTTCGGTCGGGCGAGCGGCCAGCGGAGGCAGTCGGCTTCAGGGCGACGGCGAGGTTGGTCTCAAGCGGCGCCGGCGTAGCGCGAAGAGGGAGGGTCACAGGGTGTGTGACCCCGCGTGCGGCCCGACCGCGACCCGCAAGTCGCGGGTCGCTGCGGGAAAGGAGACTGGCCGACAAGGCCGGTCGGTGGCATTGGTCACGGCCAGCTGGCCGCGGCGTCTTGAACCGGACCCGCAGCCGGGTCGTGGGCCGGTTGTGGGCGGACCGGCCGGGTCGGGGCGGTCCGGCACAAGGGAGTGCCCCTTTGTATTTCGGACGTCGTAGCCTTCGTTACGGGCGTCCGTTTTGTGCGCCGTCAGCGGCAGCGCGGACCTTGCATCATTGGGAATGTTAAGAGCTAGTTTCGGGAATTTTTAATTCCCGAAACAAGGGGCCACGGAGGCGCGACGTGTCTTTAAGTGGACGAACGTTCTTCCCGCGATTCTTGTTTTGGACGGCGCGGTCACATCCATCGTCCGTTTTGAGCGCCGTCAGCGGCATTGCGACCCTGGCACCGAAGCGGAGGTTTCCAGGGCGGTTTCGGGCATTGAAGCAGGAGTTTAGGTGTCGGCCCCATGACCCGTCTTTTGAGCTGCGTGCAGCTTTTAGCAACATTTTCCTCGGACGTCTGTTCGGGGCGTGCGAGCAGTCGATGTTGGGTGTTTTTCCGAGGGCATCGTGTTGGAGCAGTCTTCCCGCTGTAAATCCGCATGATGGTGCGGGGCCCACGGGGGCCGTTTGGGGCTTTGACGGTGATTTTCCATTTTTATCACCGGGCGACCGTTTTGGACAAGTGAATAGTCCATCTTGTGTGTTTCTTCGAGAGGATCGCAACGGTGCGATCCGTTCATTGAGTTCCAGGACCGGGATGCGGGTCCCACGTGGCACTGCTCGTGTGCGGTGCACCGGAACGTATCTTTTTCTCCGGATATCCCTTGCACTCAAGTTAGTAGTGCTTTTGACGTGTTTTCCCAAGGTGATCGCAATGGTGTAATGTGCCCGACTGTTTTCAGAGCCGGGGCTCGGGATCACGGGGCGTCGTTCGGGCGTGAGGCAGAGTTGGTGACCTTTCTGTCGGATATCCGTTGGAGGCGAGTAAGTAGTCGATATCGCATGTTTTTTCGCGAGGATTACAACGGTGCGATCCATTTGGTTTTGCGGAGCCTTATACGTGATCTTATTAAATTTGGAAGCATGAAAGGTGCTCCAGTGGTGGTTCGCCCTACCTTGTTTGTAGCGGGCCCTTGGTGTGTGATCCCGCACTCTAGGGAGAGTGATGTAAGTGGTTCACGAGATGTGGTTGGCCATTCCTAGGCCTTTGAGTTGGATATGTTATGTCATGCCTTCCTGTTGACGTTGGGTGTTGTGTGCACGGTGGCCCTTGGGCTGAGACTGTGGTATACTCTGGGAATATACGGAAATTCTTGGAGTTACATGTGGTTGTTTGTACCTGATACCGTTTGTGAGATCAGTTGGGGTTGACTTGGGGCCACACGTCGTGTGGGACCCACGTGCGTTTCGTGATATGTTTTGCGTACTTTGACCTCTCGTGATGTAGAGGGTCGCTATGTGATCGTTGTTTGACCAGTAGGGTGGAGTTTTTTCCCCTGGCTCAGTGCCCGTTTGTTGACCAGTAGGGTTGAGTGGTCTCCCCCTGGTTTCGTTCTTGATGGATCGGCCAGTAGCGTTGCTAGTGGTACCCCGTGATGGAACAGGCGCTGAACCCCTTTGGGTGAGTTGTGATGGAGTTGTGTGGTTGCGCGATACCCACTCCGTGTTCGGTTGGCCAGTGTTGTACCCTCCAGTAGAGTTGGCCAGAGAAGTTTTGAGTTATACCCTCCAGCGGGGCTAGGCAGTGGGTTACTCATCGACTCGTTCGGGTTTACCCTCCAGTAGGGCTGGGCAGTGGGTTGCTCACTGACTTCTAGGGTTTACCATCTAGTAGAGACTGGGCAGTGGGTCACTCGACGCTCTTAGGGTCTACCCTCCAGCAGAGACTGGGCAGTGGGTCACCCGATGCACTTATGGTTTACCCTCCAGTATAGACTGGGTAGTGGGTCACCCGATGACCTCTTAGGTTCTTCCCTCCAGCGGGGCTGGGCAGTGGGTCGCCCGTCATCTAGTTCCAGGTCTACCCTCCAGCAAGGCTGGGCAGTGGGTCGCCTGATGGTGTATTAAGGTTTACCCTCCAGTAGGGCTGGGCATTGGGTCGCCGGATGAGGTGTTATGGCTTACCCTCCAGTGGGGCTAGGTAGTGGGTCGCCTGACTATGTATTATGGTTTACCCTCCAGCGGGGCTAGGCAGTGGGTCACCCGATATCATATTATGAATTACCCTCCAGCAGGGCTGGGCAGTGGGTCACCCGATATCATATTATGAATTACCCTCCAGCAAGGCTGGGCAGTGGGACACCGGTCGGCATTCAAGACTCAGTCCTCTCGACTAGTCTAGTCTGTGGCTTACCTCCATGATTATCGGAGTGGGACCCTTGGTTGTACGGGTCGGTGATGGAACGACTTTGTCTTGAGGAGACCTCTCGACTGCATGGTAGTGACGAGGTGTGGTTGGACTTTCCCTAGAACTCTCAAGTACGAGGGGCACTTTCCCCACCAAGACGCGTTCTTGTGACGTGATCTAAAACCGTGCGGGCGAGTCAATGCCGCCCAATGCGGATAGTGTCAAATTGCAGTGATTGAGCCCCTTGGCTTGCGGTTCAGGGCAGACGTGCAGGATGCTGGGCATCGATGATGGTGTTACCTCTAGGACTGTTGGCGACTCATTTTTCTTAGGCTGAGCTATGGGACGAAGATCCCCTTACGAGCTTGTTCGGGCTTCTTGGCAGAGCATATATATGTATATACCTCGTACGAGTACCCAATCCATGGGTTTTGGCTACTCTCCTTCCAGGAGAGGCGAAGACGCGCGGGGTATGCCACGTGCTTTCCGTGTCTAGATTCTCGTGGTTGGATGAGTCTACTCTCCTGCTAGAGGAAGCGAAGACTTGATGAGAGGTTCATCTTCTCACCGTTTCCAGCTCCTTGTGTCTGGACGAGTCTACCATCTTTCCTTTTGTTGGGTTGAGCTGGACTCTTTACTTCACTTCCAGTTGTACTCCTCTACTTTTCCTGTTCGCTCTACTGCTCACCCTTCGGTACCTCCTTTGTTGCTCCCTCGATCCTTCGGGGTATCCTACTGAGTATTCTTATACTCACCCCTGCTTGGGATTTTCCCGCACTTGGTGTGCCCTTGCAGACGACGAGCAGGTGGAGCGTGACTTTAGTGGAGCATAGGAGCTTGGGAGCTTGGACCGCGTGCGGTGGTCGTGGCCGGGTTCCAGGTGGCAGACTCGTCAGCTGTTTCTTTTGTTTACCTGTTGCTGGGTTGTGGTACTTTTGGTTGGGTGCGTGTTTTTCCCCTTTTCTTTTCAGCTTGTACTTGTACTATTTAGAGGTCGATGCACATCTGTAGTTATATTTATATAGCAGTTTCCTCTTTTCTTTACTTGTCTTTTCTTTTACACTGCACTTTTGCATCGAGTGTGCTACGTGTGTGTGTTCATAGGTACTTAGGCAAAGGCCTCCCCAAGTTATTGTGCCTTCAGCGCTGGTCGCCAGCCCCTGGCCTATGGAGGCGGGCTTGGGGTAGTTGCGGCTCGAGTCCAGGTAGGGTCGGGTCGTGACAGTCTAAGGGGATGATGAAACCATTAACCATACAAACATACTAATGTGTGAACATCATCATGGACCTTTTCACAATATATCTAAAGAAGTCAAGGGGAAACAATGCTATATGGGTTTATGTGGATCATCATAGAAAGGTAACTCACTTTATCACAATTTGAGAGGACTTCTCGTTGAATCAAATTTCATGGATATACATCAGATATGTGGTAAGGCTTCATGGAGAACCACTATTGATTATATCTGATCGAGATCCATGATTCATCTCTATGTTTTGGAAAAGTCTTCAACCTTCTCTAAACATTGAGTTAAACTTCACTACGGCTTGTCATCCACAAATAGATGGGAAATTTGAGAATACGATTCAAACAGTAGAAGACATGTTTCAAGCTTGTTCGATGGACTTAGAATAAGGTTGGGAACAATATCTTCTTCTGGTTGAGTACTCATACAAAAATAGTTTCCACTCAAGCATCCAAATGGATCCCTATGAATCCCTTTATGAGAAGAGGTGCATAACACCTTCGTGTTGGGATGAAGTTGGGGAACAAAAATTGATAGGGCCTGAAATAGTCTAGGAAATAGTGGAAAAGGTTAAGACTATTCAGTAGCACATCAAGGCTACTCAGAGTCAAAAAAGGATATATGATGAAAATCATGGATGATACCAAGATTTTTATGTTAGAGAGATGGTATTCATCTACATATATCCATGTAAAAAGTGATGAATTTTTTAAAGAAAGGAAAGATTAGTTCAAGATATATCATCCTCTTTGAGATCCTTGACTACATCAGAGTGACGGCCTATCAACTAGAACTCCCACCGAACCCATATCAACTACATGATATATTCCATGTATCCCATTTAAGGAATTACATATCAGACCTCTCACATGTACTTAGTTTAGATGTGTTATCATTGGACAATGAATTCTCTTATAAGAAGCATCTGGTGAAGATAATAGATCATAAAGAAAAAGTTATAAAAAATAAGACATTAAACCTTGTCATTATGTTATGTAGAAACCAAAAGGTTGAATAAGAAATAAGGGAATCAAAGGACGTTAGGAAGTAGATTTACCATCATCTATTTTAGTGTAGTAAATGATAATTTCTAGGATAAATTTCTTAAGGTGGAATATTTAAATGACCCAAACTATTATAAATAAAATTCCCTTCTTTATTTATTTAAATGTCTCATCATAAAATATGGTTATAGAAAACACATGAACTTCTTTTGTTTTATTATATCACATTGAAATTAAAATACCAATAAGAATCATTATTGTTGGTCATTTATTTGTTGAATAGTGATATGTGATTAGTATAAATATAGAGTTTTAACAAATCCAACAGACACTGATAAAGGAATTGATGGCCTCAACCAGTAGGATCATACCCTATGAAGCACATTTATCAGAGATTCCAAGGGAGATATAATTTCTAGGCTTTTCCCCTGACCAATCCCAAGCTGATATCCAATAACTTAAGAATTAGAGAAACTATTTATGGGATATGTTCAAGCCCATCGAGATCATCGCTCAAACCATGTTTGTCGAACCGCCCCATAAAAGTCCCACCATCACGCACATTACTTTTAGAGCATTTTCTGGTGTGTTAAAGGAATATGTATCAAGACTTAAGAACTATCAATATGTAATTTATTTGTAAATAATAATTACTATATATTCATCTTATTATTTTTACTTTGTAAATGTTTTATATTTTGATACAATAAAGCATAAATTATATTTTTAGTAAATATTCAAATACAATTAATCAATTAATGAATTAATGGATTTTTTAAATAAATAATATTTTAATATTATAAAATAACTTTTTCCATATATAAATTATCATAAAATTCTTATGAATTAAAATATAATTTTATAATGGTTTGAAAACTATTATTGTCAAATAAACCCAACATTTCTTAATAAATGTATTTTTTTACAAGTAAAAATTCAAATTTTTAAAAAAAATTAGATAAAATGAATATTATTTTTGGAATAAGAGCATTGAAATTATCCAGTGGTGAATTTTTTATAATTTTTTGATATAGTCAAATTTTCGTGTAAAAATTAAATACCGTATAAAAATACTTTATATGCTATGACATCATAATGAACCAAAAAAGATTCAATAATTACTATAAATGTAATCCATGACCATATATGTGTTTTCCCTTTAAAATAATTTGATTTTAAGTTTATTTTATTTATTTACTAAAGCCATTATGAATCCTCCAAAACTTATAATATATTGTTTGGTTTTAGAACAATTTTTTTAAGAGTGTTACTCACCTCCACATAAGAAATGGCCTTATATTAATAATTTATATACTTTTACTTATAAAATATTGAGAAAAACTCCATTTTAGAAGAAAACATGGGAAAATCATGGTATGCTTTGTGGTTTTTTATATTTTATTATATAGAGTCTAAAACCTAAATAATAAAGAAATCCATTTTTTTCTATATAAACACACCCTATATAAAATTTATCTTTAATATAACTCCTTATATAACAACCATACTGTTAACTCCACTCTCTAGATTCCTCCCAAGACTCACCAAATCCCTAAATAAGTCCCTCACCATATTTTGGAGTCAGACACTCAAGTAAGGTACCTTCCTTTCCTTTAATTCTGGAACCTTCTTTGGAATTTGTCTTCTTAATTGAAATTTTTTATAATTTAATTTATTTGTAAACATCCTGTAGCATTCAATTTATTTTATTTTAAATATGTATCATTTATTTTCACTCATTTTGACCATCACCTAATCCATTACTATGCCAAAATTATGTAAGGGATTTATATCTTCTCATTTCTATTCAAGAAATCCTTTAATGTTATTCCTATTAAATTACATTTTGTGTTGTTGGGATATGTTATTATATATTCTCATTGATTTATATATGATTTAGAAATGATTATATCCTAATTTTCACTCTCATTTATTCTCCCATGAACCTTTATGTACATATGTTACCATGCCAAAATTTTGTAAGGGATCTTTTCATTTCTCCTCTTCATTCAAGTATCTTATTTACCATATGTATTTTATATTCATTTCCTTGTGATGGGATTTGTTATTACATATCCCCCCTACATTACAATTTATTTAAAAATTATTATAGACCCCAATCTCTTTCATCAATCCCTTTTATTAATATTTAAGTAATTTCATTAAGCTAGCGAAATTTCATTGGGATTTTTTATGCCAAAAAACATTACGTAGTGAGTACCATACCCATTTTTCTATCAAATGTATTCACATTTATAAACATATATTTATTTATTGGGGAATTAAATGTATTTATTTAAAATTCATTTATCATGAAATAACTTATGATTTTGAGTTAATCTATGTTTTATGATCTATGTGTCACACTAAAGCATGAGAATGAAATGAATATGATTGGTGCACCTAGATTGCACTCCAATGCATTCGGTAATGTTTAGTATCATTATATGTCACATTTGGATAGGGAATAAACCTTAATCCCTTATGGGACTTTTTCGACTATAATGTCTTTGTGGGTTTAGCCATGACTTATGCTTATGATTCTGTGTTATATGTTATTTCCCCATTTCCTATGTTACGATTATCATTTCATATCATGCCTTATTATTCATATTCCCTTTATTCCTCATTTATATGCCTATTTTATATCATGTATCACTTATTCCATGTTTATTTCGTTACTAGGATTTATATCTCACCGCTTTCTTATGTTTTTTCCCAAGTTATCTCATTCAGTTTAATGTTTGAAGAGTATATTGAGTGTGTTAAAGATTTTTTCAATAAGGAAGTCATATTCCATGTTTTGTGTTGTCAAGTAATGTACCTAATTCCCAAAGACACTAGACTTATCAATCATCCGGGTTGTATTAAGTGTATTCTTATGTAACAAATCAATTATGAATGTGAAATAAAGAGAATAGTTGTTATTAGAATTACACCAATCCCTTATAAGGGGATGTTATAATTATTATGAGGAAATGAAAGAATGTTGGTGGGATTTATTAATGGTAGTATTTATAAAAAATAAAAAGTTGAATTTTTTTTCATATAATTAATATTTAGTATTGTGTCTGGTTTGATTTTTTATTAGTAATTATTGGATTTGTTTGTATTTCCATTACTATCCACACATATTGGTATTGGTATTAGATGTTCTAAATGAATAGAATAAGTTGAGTTATATCAAAATAGAAAAAGCAGTAGATTATTTCTAGAAGAATAAATCCCATCAATAGATATATGGTTTCACTATAAAGGGGTACATTATTTTTAGTCACATAATAGTGAATCAGGTTATGACATAAAGATGAAATCATTTATGGTTCTTTCATAATTAAAAAGTTATGGCCATGTCACTATTGAAATATATATCATCCCAAAAATTGGAAAAATTTAAGAAGAAAATTTTAACACTCTTATGAAGTATGTTTCACCATATACAAATTTTGACTAATAAAAAATATGATCAACCCCCATTTGGACCACTAAAGAAATGACAAAACTAGGTGATGAAAAGATTGGTTGTCATGCCAAGCACGGGAATGTGACGGAGTATTATTACTAGTGTGGTTCAAAACTAGAAAGAGTATATAATAGAAAGTATGTGGTGGTATTGTAGGTAAAGTTGTAGTAGATATGGGAGACACCAAAGGAGGAAAATGATCCAATAATACCATTTTTTTCTTATTAAGTTGATGTTTTACAAATTAAACATTGATGTGGGATTATCCATATATAGGAAATAGTTCAAAAAATCATGCCTATAATTCAAGAATAATTTCATGATATATAGAACTGTTATAATAAATTTAGTGGCTACTGAAATTAGGGGATATCCCAGTCATGGAGAAATTATTTCACCAAAAGAGGCAAGATGTATGTTTTTTGGGCCCTACTATTCTAGAAATGGCTACACCACAAAAAAAATATTATAACAAAATCATATTGTATATTGAGGATTATTCTGATATACTTGGGTGAATTAAATAGAAGATCTCATATAGACTTTTTGGATCAAGTTTTGACCAGTTACCCTAGCCTGGATAAAAATTCCATGTCACAAGAGACCAAAGAAAATATTAATGGATATGACACTTTAAATGGGATGACACTATAATATGAGTTTTATACCATAATGTTGTACAAGAACATACATTCAATTCTTAATAAATTCCACTTTATGTTGTGAAGATGAATCTTTTACCATGGTTATGTTGAGTATATATAAATTCAAAATTAAATATCCTATAAATAATATGGTAATTATGAAAATTAAATTACATATATTGAAGTGAAATTGATGGAGAAATTTGGAAATGTTTGACTCATTTTCTAAATAATATTGTAGGAATTATTTTCCAATAAATCTCATGATGATATAATTATCCACATAAAATGAATCGTGGAGAACATATATCAAAATATAAATAATTATTTTTAAAAATAAGCTTATTTTGGATACATTTATCTCCATAATTATTGAAGGATACTACTATGAATAAAGAGATTGGAGATAGAGAGAGACTAATTTGATAGTTCTAATAATGAGAGTGGATTTCACAAAGTGCGAAAAAAAGAAAAACTTGGTACTTTTTAAATATACTATGAAATGTAGATAAATGGAATTGATTTTTTGAAAAATCATAGATTATATTCTAGTTATAATTTTCATAATGGAGGGGGGAAACCTGTACTTCATTAATATTATGAAAAAGGTGGAGGATAAAAATAGAATCACTATCTAAACATAAGAAAAAATGACCCTAATAACTATGATCTGAATGTAATATTATGGAAGTGAGAGTTTAAGTGAAATTGTTTAATAGGTTTTAGTTTTTATACATTGATTAACCCCCCCCCCCCCCATGTATCTCTCACTTAAGACTCTTTTGTGCCAAACAACTTCCTTTAAAACAACCAAGAGGCGTCTTACTCATGACAAGGACTTCTACTATAGATAATACTTTCCACATTTTTTATATGTATTTAAAATATTTAAACCCTCCAAAATTATAAAATTGATCTTATTTACATCAAATTTCGATTTATTGTGTTCTTTGGGATAAAATGAGAAAATTGTTTAATTCTAGAATTTTAGAAAATATTAATTACTTTGGTATTTTGGGAATAATTTTTAAAATATTATTCCAATTTGAGTGATTATTTTTTTAGGATTTCATGATTTATTTTCTCCAACTTTTTTTTTAACAAGAGAATATTTGAACAACTAGAAGCCCAAAAAAATCAATCAAAATGACAAATTTTTTGGGTAGACTAAGTGGATCCCACATCAAAAGATGAGGGATAAATTGTTTTACACACATCCAATTGAGGTGATTGAAAATTTATTTGAATTGAGATTCATTGAATCGTTACTCCATTAATTTCCAAGGAGTTATTAACACATTAAGGTGGGAATTGGATAATCAACATTGAATGATGATTTAGGGAACATTCATCTAGAATAAAATCTCTAGGTAATTAAGAAATAACATTTTCTACACATGGTTTATGTATTTGAAATATGGAGTTCAAACTCATAACAAATTTTTTAACAAATTTATAGGGGAATACATTAATTTATTCAACCAAAACTATGGGGTACCATGCAAAAAACTTTTTAAGGATATATTCTAGAACTGAAATTTCAACCATTGATGACCCATTATGTCCTGAAACACATTAATAGTCATTTTTGACCCCCCAAAGCCTATTAAATTTATATAAATTAGATTATAGGGGTGGATTGAGAAATATATATCAATTTGAGAGGGAAGGTTTTGATGATTTATAAGGATCTAGGATTTCTCTTTTCTTTTATTTTTATTTTAGTTTTCTTTTCCCATGTAATGAATGAATTTTTTTATTAATGTGTTTGCCTTTTCTTCTTCCATACCACTTTCTCTTATAACCCTAATATAATTACCTATTTCTTTCTCATCCCACCATGACCTCTTACCTTAAAAAATTATGTCTTAATACATTACTTTGATCGGTACAGGTATGTAGAAATTTCATTTATTCTACACTTAAATTCTTATGTTTTAATAAGTTTTTGATGAGAATGAATGATGTACAGATGTGTGGAAATATTACACCATGACACTAATCTCAAAATCATTTATATTATTTTATTAAATCTTTTCCCTCCCTTATAATGGATTCAATCTCTTCATATGATAGATTTTATCCATTCAGTGGATGAAATGTCATACAATGGAGCTGGGTGCTAGGAGACATCACACCCTCGATCAAGGTGTGTCGTCAACCTTGTCTATAGGAGGAGGTGAAATTAAGATTTCTAAATACATTAGAGATTTCACATCACTAAATAAAGGAATTGTAGTTTATGCATGAGATATCATAATTGAATTATCAAACTTAATCTAACAATAAACATGGAGAATGATGAAACCCCCAAACCAAACCATAAAGTCCAAGTTCTTTCCTCACTATTTACATTTTATCATTTCATGTTAGTTTAATAATTTATTTAATTTAAATTCTCTTACTCTCCTACATTAAATAAAAATAACCAAAAAGAAGTAGTTTAGGTGAACTAAATTAAGTGTATGAACAAATGAGAGAGATCCTCAAGTGAGACGACCCTGGTCAGTATATGTGCTTCATTAGGAAAATAATATTTCCTCTTCCACATCCCATTATAGGAGTGCATCAACTTCCACACATCCACTACACCACTAAAAACTGAATATGTCTATCCTTGATCTAACCATCTTGGATCCAATTATCTAGGATCATACTTCTCTATCCCATCAGAACCCACACCCAAACCAATAATTATAGGCATCTAATCAATTCTACCTTCAAGACCTAATCTTGATACCAAAATCAATCTAAGTGAATTACATCATGAATGCATAAGGAACCACAAATTAACTTCCTCCAACATCCCAAGGGTATTCCCATCCTCAAGGAAACCTATACCATTCCATATCCAAGGAATCCAATTCCTAAAATAACCAACCATGTTTTACTTCACATCACATTCTAGTAGGGACTATGTAGTGATCATTAAATAATGTCCAATGAAAAGATCCACATCACTATTCATTATAAAAATATCACGGATTAGCTAAGAAGAATTCCAATAATAGGTTATACAGGAGAACATAAAATATGTATTTGTTTACTCTTTTATCAAATGAATGATTATCATCTATAAAATCAATCACACAAAAGAACACATATTTCATATCAATAAACCATGCCAAATATTTTTCACATAAGCAAGAAACTTTCCACTATAGGATATGATAAAAAACAATGAATAAAGATCTCAAATATATACGTCATACATGAGTAAGAATCTCAACTACAACAATAACAATAATGATAACCAATCAAAAAACCATGGTAAACTATAATTTCCATCGGGAATGTTATAATGACTCACCAGACTGTGGTCCATCACATTCTATGACACATTTGTATCCCATATCTACCATATCCTATGAAGTAAGAAAAATGAAAATGTGATATAGTACCACTACGTAGTTCCCCTATATAAATTACTCTACAATAATAATACAATAATTCCACATGTAATTAAAAATACCTTCCCATATACTATAGGCTACTTACTATAAGTTAGAAACTAAATAATATTTTTGGGATACTATGATTGATATCATAAACATCAACAAAAAAATTAAAGGGAAGGACCCTGCATTAAAAATTATAAATATTATAGTGAATTTAGACTATAATTCTATTTATTTTGTTCTCAAATATCTTTTAGGTTTAGAGAATTATATAATTAGGAAACACTATCACATATGAAACTCATTAATTACAAATGGACACTTATACTCAGTATCAATGTTTCCACAACATAAAACTATTAAAACAAAAAATATTTTATTTTCATGGCTCTTATCCAGGAATTTCAACTTGACCTCTCCTTTCCACTTAAACATCATTAAATACTTGTGAATAAACTTTTAAAATGTGTTATGAGAACAAAAATCATAGTAAGGGACAGAAATAAAGAAAACCATTAGGTAATTGAAAAACTTGAAAACCTGTGTATTGTTCTTCAAGCTTATGAAATAAATCATTTCCACATGAAAACACACACACACTCTTTTCTCAAAGAAATAATTTAAAACACAAATCAAGAAAACTAAAATAATTTTTTTTAAATTTGGAGAATCATATTCATAAAATAATTTCAACCCCCTTGTAATTGAAATAACTATGCTACTGACTTCCAATAAAAATCTCTAAAAAATATATTCATTACCCAATACATTGGAGAGATAAAATGGGGATAACCCGAAGTATAAGATATATCAGCCTCATACATATTTTATTAAATATAATAGGGATCAACTCTTCATGTAAACTATATCGGGCTCACCAATGAGCTATAATGGGCCTTAACCCATTATATAATCTGTATCAGGCTCACCTGTGAGATATACTAAGGCTATAATCGCTATATCTTATTCGACGGGTTGAGCCTCATTGTATAATTTGTATCAGGATCACCCAATTTTAACATAATTATAAAGTACCATATCATGAATAAAACATTTTATTCTTTCAACATTTCTTATAAACCCATTTAAAAACACTTTTAAACCAAAATAAAAACACATTTGAAAATCATAATACCCTATTCATTTAAAAACAAAACATTTTAAAATATAAAACCCTCTAACATTATAAAGAACCCATTTTTATTCAAAATAACCATGGAAACATATAAAATAAACTTCAAATAATTAAGGTGTCATCATGTTGGGAAAATATTCTCATGTTGTATAAGTTAAGGAACATTCATTCCATATTTATATTTAAAAAAGTCACATGGTAACTCTTTTGGAAAACAACAAAAATATTTCTATCAAATCATTTTTTAAGAAGTAAAATATTGTTAAAAAGACTTTAATAAATAATTTGAGAATAATTATAACATTATCTAAATCATTTTTATAAAAAAATCATATGGATTTGTAAGAAAAATAGTCTTAAGGGAAACTTTAAAGAATATTTTTAAAAAATAATGTATCTTACCTTGTGTATGACTCATCACATACGTTATTTAACATAAAGAATAATAAAATTTGGTAAATTATTACTTGATTAAGAACCATTATTAAGTTTTTTATTCCTTTTATATAACTTATTACCATGTTATATTCAATTTATTAATCATTTAATCTCACACTGAATGTTTTCTTGATATTCGGTTCATAAGTCCTGAATGACTTCGGTTGGTTGACTATGGTCAAAGATGTCATTATTCCATAATGTAAATTATAATAATATTGATATGATTATTATTTTTAACCATAAACTATAATTTTAAAACTAGTTATAAAATATTTTTATTAAAAATGAATTATGTCACAATCCTGGAGACGGTAGGTTGTATGTACACATGAGTAATGTTTCTATTTTTCAATGATCATTATAAAAAGAATGAAAGTGTCATTTTGTCCTTAAAAAATTATCATAATATAATATATACCATATTAATTCTTTAAATATACTTATATATATCTTTCATGTTATTTGGTTATGAAAAATAAATCACATCATTTCGTAGAGGTGGTAGTCCACACATACGCACGATTGACGTTGTCATTTTTCAGTGTAAGGAAATGTAAGAATTTAAATGATATATAATATTTTAAGAATGATATATATATATGTCGTGAATATAATAATAAACATTAATTACATCATTATAACCAATCATTAGATATGTTTATATAAAAAAATTACATCGGTTCGTAAGCCAGTAGTCAGTCGTACACCTAAATGGTGAATTCTATACCCATTTAATGGAAGAGGAGATGGATATAGTTCATGTCACTAACATAATAAAATATCAGTGTATATATTATAATGGATTTATTATTTTATCATGGTTAAATATGTTTTGAGGGATGTGTAAGAAGAATAAAAAACTAAAATATAAAGATTAAAATTTCACCTCTTTTTGGAAAACTACCTTTTCTTAACAAGCTAAGATCTATAAGATTTCTATTATGAAAAAAAAAGATATATATAATTTGGGTAGGTATTATAGGAATTTATTTGGGTAGGTATTGGGAAAACTAAAATGGTTTATATGTTTTGAGGATTGATAAGAATATGTACCCCTTTATAAGAGAGGGAAGGGGCGCTCTTGGCTTTTTTCAATATATTAAATAAATATAAATTAACGTTCAATTAAAAATGGATCCAAAGTGAAATATTTAGAATATAAGATGATTATGTGTCTAAAACCCATCATAAAATAAAACTTAGGAAAATTTTGATGATATTTATACCCTTATCATTTGTTTTTAACTCTTATTTAACCCCTTTAACACTTATCATGACAGCATGGATTTTTACTATTTAAGCATCAAATTAGTTACTATAAAATGAAAATAAAACAATAAACATATCATGGTTGATAATTTAAACATTATATTATTCATGTTTCCTAATCTATGATTTATAGGAATCTAATATCATTCAATAAAATATTATTTACTAAAAAATATCCATAATGTCAATTTTTAGAGATATTCATTACATTCACATTAATAATATCATGATAAGACTTATAATTAGAAACAATTATTTTAATAAATATAAAAATGTAAATTTTATTGATAAAAGTTTTTATTACATTAGTAATCTTAATTATATTTTTTTAATATTTTTAATATCATTTATTTGATTTTCCTATTAATTAAATAATTATGATGTCAGCGTTGAGTTAGAATTTAATTTAATCATTTCATCACTAAATATTAAATATAATATAAAATTATTGATATAAATCATTTAAATTCAAAAATAATATTTATATTCAAAAATATCTTCTGGATAACATCATATAAAAAATATTACACTTATTAAAAACAATAGTGTGGCATATTTGACTTTTTTTAAATAAAATATTATAAAGATAATAATATCGTAAAAGTGACAAAAAAAAGTCATAAATTATACCATTATATTATTATGGTTGATATATACTCATATAATAAGATTTGAATATGTTTTAAGGTCAGTTAATAGTTCTTGTCATTTTATTTTTAACCTGTAATTACCAAATTTACCCATTATCGTGGTAGAAAAAATTAATATGTTTACTACTCATATTGTCCAAAAATAAATTGGAAATATTTTATAAAACTAATCTAATATATAATTTTACCATGTAAATACTTTAAAATAAAACTCAGTTTTTAATAGAAATTAGTATTTTTCACTATTACTTGAAAAATCAATATTTATAGTACATTATAAAAAAATTCACCCCTAGATAATTTGGCCCTATGAATTAAAAAATAAAATTAAATTTTTCAAATAAATTTTCTACAATTTCTAAAAATTAAAAAAATGAAAGAAAAACATTTTTGAAGAAAATGTATTTTTAAAGAATAAAACAACTTCACTGAAAATTAAAGTTATTATTTACAAAGAATTAATTAATACATTATAAATGATTAGTTTCATTATATATTTTATAAATGTGTTATTCATAATCATACCTTTCAATTTAATGTATAGGACATAATTTTCACATTTATATAAAAATATTTTTTTGTTCGTTTAAGCTCAGTGTTCTGTATCATGTAGAGTCTAGACATTATTTTAAAAAAACCATGATATTAAGTCCCCCACCCCCCCCCCCCAAATAACTTTCATCATCTCAATTTTAACTTGGTCTTGGTAACTAGGGTTTGACTTTTTAAAATATCTTTTCTAAAATCTCACTTCGTAAAAAAGATTTATAGAAATTCCACTTGATAAGAGAGAAAAGGGAAGTATAATAGTCATCTGGAGTAATACATACTAGGTTTACAAGTATGATAACAAATGTGGGGAAGTGAAATCATGGATAAATAAGATAAAACTAACTCTCAAGTATGAATAGAGAGTGATATAGAACATGTCCATAATAAAGATAACCACCAAAAAATTGTAAATTTGTGATGGGTTTAAGGGTAATTGATTTATCAATAAGAAAATTAAATGAACAACTTTTTTGTTTCAATATCCTTTTTTAGATTTTACGAATTACATTTCCATATATACTAAGAAAACAGGGCTAAACAATTACTTGAAGTATAATTTCATACTTTAATTAATTTTCATCACAATATCATCTTTTTATTCAAATGATGAGTATTCAAGATGATTTTTTCATGATGATGAATTAGAATCAACTTCTATAGATCAAAAATCCATAAAATTAAAAAAACCTTCAAACAAAGAAAAACTACTTTATTATCCAAAATTCAATAGTAATACCAAAAATTCAACATAGATAATCCAATAAATAAATTTCCTTACAAGTCCTCAAAAATAAAAAAAAGTATTTTCTAGACTAAGATTCGAACCCCAAAAATAGGAGGATTTGATCACATAGTCATCCAAGATAAATTTATTATTTATGTCCCTAAATGTATAGTCACTAAAAATATAATCTCCCTGATTTTCTAACAATTTCATAAATAACTTGAATCACCATAAATCCATAATAAAATAATATATGCCTCCAAAAGACAATTCAACCTTTATTATCTCAAATAAAATTCCATAATATTTTTTTCCCATAATTATATAGGGTTCCCAAAGTATTAAAAATATTCTGGAATAACAATAATCACTTAACACGAAACCAATTTCCAATACCATGGTTATATATACGATAAAACATATGTTCCAAAAAATGAAATTAACTTTTATATATAATATAGTTTAAATAAATAAAAACAAATTCATACCTACTAGGACATCATGTAAGCTAGTGGTACGTGATTCACCCTTATCATCCTTTGGTTATAGGTTCTAGCCTTATGACCTTTCCAGATGTGACAGGTTTTCACCTGACCTTTCGAGCTGTCCTTTTACTAAAACTATATAAATAAAATTACAATAACATTCCAAAAATATCATTAGCCTCCTTCAAATTCCACCAATTAAAACATTAAAACGTGTATCTAAGAATCTTAACTTATGGTCAACCTTAAAATTATAAACCCATGGTGTTATCCATAACTCTTAAGACAAATTTTCAAGACACATCCAAATCTTTAATGTAAACTGAAACTTTCTCTGATACCAAATATAAGTACTCAACCTTAAACATTACATATTCTAGTGACTTTAGACTATAATTATCTTTGTTTCTTTCCCAAAGATATTTTAGGTTTATAGTTTTATAAAATTAGAATGAACTCTTATATCTTGGAAAAATAACAACTAACTCATAAAAATCTATATCATCTCCAAAATTTTCTTAATTTTTGTCACCCTTATTAGAAATACCCAAAATAAAACATTTATTCATAACTTGTGGAAAGGAAACATAAGAAAATAGTGAACTCAAATGCTTAATAAGGGTAAACAAGTGATGTATCAATCATTACATAAGCATAACATAAGCATAAGGGAATAAGAACAAGAACATAACATTTTAAAACTATACCCAACATATCAAAGATCATAATAGTTAGTCATGGAATATTGGTATTTCAAAATACATGAGTCATAAAAAACCTGATCCATTAGGTAAAAACATTATCATAATACAGGTAATTATTATATACACATAAGCATAGAAAATAAATTCTTTACTAGTCAAGGTACTTTTCCAACACTATCATAGTGGAAAGGGTTAACTAACCAGACCCTCATAGTAAACAAGGTTCAATCCAAAAAATATCATGGTGTACAAGGTCCCTTACTAAACTGGTTACACTCCCAATTCTATTCTTTTTTATCTCATGAGATACAAACCATTGCCCAGTACATTAGAGGGAGATATAGGTCCCACCCGTCATTGGTTAAAACATAACTACCATCACATAATGAAAATTAGGTTAATTTATAATGGATTAATAACCATTATCAAGTTTATTATTCCTTTTATATCACTTATTAAAATGTTATATACAATTACTTAATCATTTATGTTAAATTCACACATTTTAACGATATCCGGTTCATATGTCTAGAATGAATTTAGTAGGTTTTCTATTGTCAAATAGTTCATTAGTCCGTCATATCCAAAATATTAATCATGAAATAATTATAATTTTTATACCTAAATTATAATTTTAAACCCAATTATAAAATATGTTTATAAAAAATGAAATACGTCACAATCATGGAGACGATAGGACTATCTATGCATCAGTAATGTTTCCATTTTTCAATGATCATTATGGGAACAAAAGAGGTTATAATTTTGTATTTAAAAAATTATAATAATATAATATATACCATATTATTTCTTTAAATATACTTATATATATCATCCAAGAGATGTGGTGATGAAAAATGAATGGCATTGCATCATTGAGGTGGTAGTCCATACGTACTCACGAACGCCATTATCATTTTTCAATGCATGGAAATGTATGACTTTAAATGATACATTATATAATATTAATAATAAAAATATATGTAATTAATATCATTTTTATTTATTAATTATGTCATTATAACTAGTCCTGAGATATTGTGATGGAAAATGAATTACAATGGTTCATGAGGCGATAGTCCGCCATATACATGAATAATGATTTATATTATCATTTGATGGAAGAAAATATGGATATATGTCATTACACTAACATAATAATATATAAGTATATTTATGATAATTTATTTATTATTTTATCTTGTTTAGATAATGCTTTAGGTATTTTTACGAAGAAACAAAACTAAAATAGGCATATAAAAACTATACCTTCTCTTTGAAAACCCACTTTTTTATAACACCATAAGACCAATAAGATTGGTATTATTCATAGAACAAATATATAATGTTGGGAGAGATTATGGGAATATATTGGGTCAGGTATTGGTTAAACCAAAAGTGTTTTTATGTGTGAAGGATTGAAATGAATATATTCTTTATTATTAGAGAACGGAGGTGTACTCTTAGAATTACTCAAAGTATTTAATTAGTATAAATTTATTTTGAACTAAAAATGTCTTATAAGTGATTTATTTATAATATAATATGTGTAAGAGTATAAATAACCACATAAAATAAAAAATATACAATTTTTCACTATATGTAAACCCTTATATTTTGATTTTACCCAATTTAACTCTTTCCGTGAAAACATGGATTTTTACTCTTTGAGGGTCAATATAGTTACTATAAAGTGAAAAAAAAACCCTAAATGGACCATTTTTTATATTTAAAAATCTTATCCTAATAAATTTTATGAATTTAATATTTTTATAAATTTTATATAATTCAATAAAATATTATTTACCATAAAATATCCATAATGTCAATTTTTTGAACTATTCATTACATTGACATTATTAATATCAATATAATGATAATAATTCAAAAATATTACTTTAATAAATCTCCATGATGTAAATTAAATCTATGAAATTCGTTTATTACATTAATTATCTCAAAGTATATTTATTTTAATACTTTTAGTATCATTTATTTGTTTTCTTCATTAATTAAAAAAGTACTACATCAGAGTTGAGTGGGAATTTAAGGTAATTATTTCTTCACTAAAAATTAAAAAAATCATAATGAAGATAAATATTTTATATTTAAAATTACTATTTATATTCCAATATAGCCTCTAGATGACGCTATATTAATAATATTAGAAAAACTAAAAACGTGAGTCTGACAAGTTTGACTTATTTTAAAATAAAATAATATAATGGTCATCATCTCATCCAAGTAGACCCAAAAAGTCATAAATTATACCATTGGATTATTGTGGTCAATATATACTCATACAATAAGATTTATGTAAATTTTGTATCATTTAATAATTCTTATCCTTTTATTTTAATCATTAATTTCTTGATTTACCCTTTAGAGTGGTAAAATAATTACTAAGTTTTCTATTCAAATTATCTGAAAATAAAAGGGACATATTTAATAATTTTATGCCACATATTTAAAAATATGGAAACATTTTCTTAAAATTCAAATAACATAATGTTTAAAATATAATTTAAAATGAAACTGAAAAAATACAACTAAAAACTGTTTTTCATAAAAATTTCCATTTAAATATAAAATGATTTTATACTTAATTCAAGTTTAAAATAAATTTAAAAAACCATAATTGGAATATTTTAAATAAAAATAAACTTATTAAAT
This sequence comes from Viscum album, assembly GCA_963277665.1. Taxonomy (NCBI): domain Eukaryota; kingdom Viridiplantae; phylum Streptophyta; class Magnoliopsida; order Santalales; family Viscaceae; genus Viscum; species Viscum album. The sequence goes on along the minus strand of OY728137.1, from coordinate 1,236,237,949 downwards.
TTTTAAATTAATCCAAAACATAATTTTACCTTTTGAATTCTTTAAAATAAAATATTGTTTTCAATAAAAAACTTTATTATTTACTATTCCTTGAAAAATGAATATTTTCAAAAAATTATAAAAAACTAATCCTAAGATAAATTTTATATGGTGAAAAAAAAATTATTTTTTCAAATAAGTTTTATAAAATTTCTAAAAATCAATAATAATAAAATAAAATCCATTTATGAAAAAAAGTATTTTTAGTGAAAAAATTACTTTACTAAAAATTAAAGTGTTTATTTAAAAAGAATTGATTAATACATTAGCAATGAGTATGAACATTATATATTTCATAAATAACTTATTTCTATTCATACCTTCCAATTTAATAAATACGATATAACTTGCACACATAAATAATAATATCTCGTTGTTCGTTTAAGCTTGGTATTGTGTATCTTATACGCTATAGACTTTCTTTTTAAAAACTTAGGATATTACAATAAATTTGAATTGTTTATATCAAATAATCAGAGTATACATAAATCATAAATACATCCATTCTATAAAAAATGAATATATAGTTATATTTTTAGTCAACCCAATTGATCACCCATTGGTTTAATCACATATAATAACTAAATAAAATAATATAATAACAAGGAGGCTTTATTAACATCCTCAAGTCGTGTTAACATCCAATATATGAATACCTATCAAGATTCACTAGATTATTCCATTATATAACCTATTCTTTACCATTTTTAATAGACATTAGTTATATATGCACACTAGGGATCCCATATAGGGTGTGAGAAATTCATCTCGATAGGGTCACATGATGTACTATTTACATATAAAATCAAATTTGTGTTTATACATGGGGAAAATAAATAATATGAACATAAAAGAAAACAATAAATGGTGTGATGTTATGTTTTAACAAAGAAACCATGATACCAAATCATATCTACTTCATTTTATTCTACAGGATAGTCATATTATGCCACATATCCCAACCCATGCCCAAATTTTCTAGCTAGAGTGTCATACCAAGCCCGAACCCATATCCAAAGTTTTAGGGTATGGTTCCTTACCACAACTCAACCCAAACCCAATGATGCATGGTATGGTATCACACTAGACCTTAACCTATACCTTAATTTTATGTATATGGTGTCTTACCAATTCCTTACACATATCTAAAGATATAGGGTATGGTGTCTTTCTACAACCTGAATAATGTGCTCTCGCTCATGGTGGGGTATCATACAAAGTCTATGTTGCATCAAACTAAGCCACGACATCTACCCTATCCCCAGTGGTAGGGTTCCATGATAATAACCTCCATTTCACATCTTTTCTTATAACAGATATAGGAAACACACTAATCTCAGAGTGGGTCACCCACCATATCATATTCCACAACACATTCTATACGCATCCCTCCCCACTCATGGTAGTCCTATAAGAGAATTCTCATACATGGTGAGGTCTCTCATCCTAATCTATATGATATCCCAACCTAGACCATTCATTTTCACTCAAGGTGGACATACTAGAACATTCTCACACAATTGAGGCTACTCATTGAGATCTCATCATCAATCCCATCACACTAAAGACTCCCCACTTATAGACTTGGTGTCACAAACACAACCTATACCATACCCTCTCATCATGGTAGTTCTTTCAACACCTTCTCACTCAAGGATAGTCTATACATTGAGTTTTTAATACATCATCTACTATAACCCAACCAGTACCATATTACTCATGGAAGGGTATTAACACCCCCTTATCACTTATATTGAGGACAACCAACCTATTTTGGAATCTTGCATACATATGGTTGTCACAAGTATGAAACAAAAGATAGTTCATAGTAACCAATCCCTTGAGCTAAGTAACCAATGACCTATGTGCTATTCACTCAAGGCCTAGCCCAAAATTGTGAAACATTTCTCAACTTCTATATAGCCTCTTAATTTTTTCCCCTAAATATTATCCTAGTCATACCTAGATTGCATTCCAAAACTATCAACAATATTATATTATCCATAATGGAATCTACTAATATCTCTAAACACAACATGGTATTTTATAATTAATATCAACTCACACTCATAACCCCATAGTGACCTCATATCCCTAAGTCCCTTCCGGACACTATCATCATTAGGTTAGTTAAATCCTCTTTAGATTACACATCAGAATCTACTCCCACTAACTAGGAACCATCTTAATCTAACTCATACCGTGGCCCTTGTCAACCCTATACCAAGTCATCCAAACTATTCTCATGAACCATACTTGGTTCCCATATAACATCTTCATAAAGGGATCTATTAATTTTGTTGTCTACAAGAAACCCTTCACATAAAACTATGTCAATCCATAGAGGAATTATTGCACTCATTGCACAAAACAAGTAACCATTTCACCCTCAATATGGTGTTACCAATATTACATGGGATATATGACTATCTCACCCATTAATTATTTTCCTAAGACTCCAAACCTTATTAACTAGCACAAGGAAACAAATATAGGCTACTTAAATTCCATCTCAATCCATTGGACATACCTAAACCCCTTCATAAACCCAATTGACTTACTCGACCCTTGGTGATGTAGTTTCTTAGTGATTTTAAAATACCCTATTGTAAACAGATCCCACACCCCATCTTAAAGTAGATCAACTCCGAATAACTTTTTATATAAGGAACTATTATTATATAATTCTTCTAATTGAATACATATATTCATGTAGGAATGAACAGTCATTCATAAAAGGTATATGGTTTAGTATTATTGGTACCAATTACCTAAAACATAGTGTTACCATCCTCTCCAAGTTCTAGTCATCCGTGGTCAAGTTATTCCATGCCTCATCCAACATCATATCAACACATGCGACTCTATCTCAATCCATCACATATAAACTAATTAATCATAAAAATTTAGAGATAGTTCTTTAATTTAAAATAAATAATAATAATGGTAAAAAAATCATCATAAAACATCTATTCATTTTAATCTTTAGTAACGGTATGATAACATCCCACGAAATTCTCTAGAATCCCCTATAAAAAATTTGTTATAATCTAATACCTAATTGGTCTCTAATTCCATGACCATAATATAAAAACATAATAATATCCAAATGGAAATGTGTCTAAAATAAAACCAAAATAAAAGATCATAATAACCCCTGTTTTAATGTCCATAATCCACTACAACATACATCCTTAACATCTCTTCTTGATTACACAATGCGATGATGGAATCATCATCAAACCTAAGCCTGAGGACACTAGAATAAGTGAGTAATGAATGAGAATGAGGGAAATATGGAAATTTTGGTAGGAAATAGACATAAATTACTATGGAATCTTCCCCAAAACATTCCTCACCAAAGAAGATAAATAATTTAGAGAAAGGGGAAGGATCTAGCCAAAATAAACCTCCATGTACCCTTATTACTTTAAAATCCCATAAGGGGGTTACATGGAAATCATAGGTATTACCCTCATTTAAAAAAAAAAAAAACGTGATAGGTTGTCCCATGGGTCACATGTCATGAATCCCACTCTAAGTTCACCACATAATACATGGATCGATGCTCTATGGGGTGATCAACCATGTGATGTATCTCGATACCACTAACTCTTGAACTCACCTCATGACATGTCCCTTCAATCACAACATATACAATCTCCCGAAGAGGAGATGAAAAATTGATATCCCAACCATAAAAACTTTAACTTCCCTTTTATTATGTGTACATTAACAATATTATAGAAAATCAATCACAGCATGGCCAACTATCTCTATGGAATCTCACAAATATAGTATGTGATGTTTTACCATTATATATGGTCATGGAATGATTCCTTTCAACAATATGTGTCATTAATTTATAAGATACCTCACTTTTATAGATATTTAATACTAAGGGACAATAATACGATGTGGTACACTATCAATAGAGTTACCCTCCCAAAAAATGATTTTTCTTTTGTGAAAATCCCCAAATAAAAACAACCATTTCATGAAACACACAAGTTATGGAGTGAAATATTGCCTTCATTTCATGGTTCTTCCCCTTACTATGGTGTGATTCATGATAAACTCATCATCGGAACATAACCCTCATGTGTCACTATTTGACGATCCCCGTATAGTAAAAATCCTAGCAATAAGGTCACATTTACACTACTACAACCCACAGATTCAAATTTCCTAAAAATTTCACAACATGTAATGATGTGGGTAATTAAAAACACTATCAAGAGGAACCTTGGTAAAAAAAATTATTCTTATTAATCCTCCAATGTAATGGTCATTGAAATAGATTTGTATCCTTACACTAAGTATGTATTGTTGAAGTTTCCCTGATGACTTATCAAGAACCCAAAAACCAAGCCACTTTTTATCTATTTCATTAGAATTTAGTTATTATGTTATGAAGTGATTATTCCATGTTCTTGTGTAATATATATTATATATAATATATTTATTATGATTTTTAAATTTTTTAAATTTTATATACTCTTTACTTTTCGATGTTATATCATACACTGTGTTCTATGATAATGTTGTAGGGTTTGAGTGGTGGTAACTTACTAGGATGCATATAGATCCTATTTTGAACTATCTAGGTAATTGATAAGAATTATATATTGAGTAATTTTAGGGTTTATGGATAATTATTGAGATAATTTCTTTTGGGTGTTTAGAAGAAAACATAGAGGAAGAAACCATGGGTAGTGAACCAGATTCCTTTGGTTGGTATTGAATTGTGGGGATTTCTCCATGCACCATTTAATGTCATATTTTATTCTTCTTGGTGATGTATAGGAGGGTGATGTTAGGTTTTGGTAGTTTTATGTCATTTGTGAATATTTTGGATTTATTTTTTTCAAGATGTGAATATATATTGAAATTCCATTATAATTCTTAAAGTTATTGTATTTGTTGTCAACATTGGATTATGTGTGATGATTGAAAAAATTACCTTAAAAACAATCAATGAAATATGTTAGTTTATGAAGTAGAACTATCTAAAATATATGAGAGAAGTGTTAATATGTTTGAGAAGTCCTTGAAGTTAGGTGAATTGGTTCTGAATTTTTTTAGTGAAGTCTATAATTTTCTTAATCCACATATCTAGTTTCAAAGACATAGAAAAAATTCATGTAGTCGATATATGAAAGGTAGTGAAATATTATATTTCACAAATCCAAATGTTCCAAGTATCTAAACCATGAGTTCAAATGATTTACATGGATAATTTCATATGCATTTGTGAATTATGCCTTTCATATCATATTTTTTCCCATATCATAATTCATGTATTGGTTTTGGGATGATGTTACAACAAATAAATTGTAATTTAGTGAAGTTTTTTTGGTGATGATTTTTTAAAAAAAATATATAATTTTTAAATTTAGTAACTTTTTTAGAAAACATTACAAAATTATCGACGTTTCACAAAAACATCACTAATTTTGTGATGTTTCTGAAAAAACATAGCCAAATGAGCAATGTTTTGTGAAAAACATAACTGATTTAGTGACATTTTCAAAAAAACATCCCTTATTTAGAAATGTTTCGTGAAAAAACGACACTAATTTAATGATGTTTCTTGAAGAATGCCGCTAATTAAGGAACTTTCCTGAAAAAAAAATTTCTAGCTTTTAGACGTTTTTCAGGAAACATTATTAAAAATATATATATTTATATATCTCATTTCCCTCCATCGATGTATATATATATATATTTAGATATATATATATATATATATATTAATATATATAAACATAGAAACAAATATATAAAGACGTATATTTAAATATATATCTTTAAATATATAAACACACAGACACACACACACACACATATATATATATATATATGTATATTTATATATAAGAATGCATATATATTTTAAATTAAATCACGTTTTTAAGAAAACATGGAAATTTTAGCGACATTTTTACGAGTGTTTTAAAAAGTATCTATTTATATATATGTATACATATACATATATATATTTAGACACACACACACCCAAATATATATATATATATAATCATATATATATATATTAATATAAACCTATGATATATATAAAATATAAACATATAACATATATAATATAAACATATGTATATATATACATAGAATATACACATAAAGTATAAACATATATATATAATATAAAATATCAACATATATATATAAACATAAAATATAAACATATATATATAATAAAATATAAAAATATACATAAAATATAAACATATATATAATATAATATGAACTTATATATATAAACATAAAATATAAACGTATAAACATATAAACATATATACATATATACATATATACATCTTAATATATGTATATTAATTATATATATATATATAATATATAATATTGATTTTTTATGTACTAACCCATAAATATAAACATATATAAATACATACACATATGTTTAGATTTTTTTAAAGGTTGGAGCAGAAGCCTCATTTGTTATTAAATAAAATACCACTTTCTGATTGGGTAGAGGGAGACCCATTACATAGCCCTAAGGCCCAAGACCAAGAGGTCTGAATATAAGGCTCGAAAGCCCATTTTTTGGCCCAAAGTGCCCTTCAGTGAATAGTATTGTTACAGTATCTGAGGTGCTACAGTACCTGCTACATAAAAACATATATAAACATATATATAAAAAATATATACATTTATATTTATATATATAAACACACACACAAGTATATAAATATTTATATACATATATTTATATATATAAACAGATATATATTTCAAATTTAGTCATGTTTCTATGAAAATATGATTATTTCAGTAACATTTTTACCCGTGTTTTAAAATTGGGATACTTATATATATATATAATTATAATTATAATTAAATTTATATATATGTATATATAAACATATATCTTTATACACAATCACACACATATATGAACATATATATAAACACACATATATATATAGATATATATATTTAATATAAACATATTTATATATATAATAAAATATAAACAAATATATATTTATATATGTATATATATTGTAAAATAAAAAATCATATATACAAAATCTTTAAATATATATAAAATATAAAATATAAACATATAAAAATATAATATAATATAAAATAATATATATATATATATATATATAAACATATAATATAGATATATAATATACACATATATATTCACATATATATAATATAAACATACATATATATATTAATATTTGTATATTAATATATATATATATAATATTAATTTTTTAAATACTTAAATGTATTTTTAATATATAAAAATATAATATAATACAATTAAAAAATAATAAATAAAGTAGGTGATTTGGTTAAGTGTTATAGCTTGAGGTACGAGGTACAGGTTTCAAATCTCTTTATTTGTGGTTTCTAGGGAATCTGGAATAGGTTTTGATATGGGAGAGGTGATGTAGGTCGCAGTTTCCAGGGTGTGTGGAGCAGGGGGAATGTATGGGTGAGGTGGCTCACGGTTTCCAAGATGTGGTACATGGGTGAGTATGGGGAGTAGGGGGAGGCAGTTCATGGTTTCCATGGTGTGTAATAGTGGTACGTGAGTGGTGAGGTAGGCTAAGGGATATGAGAGAGGTCTGTGCTGGAAATAAAAAAAATTAAAAAAAAATTGTGCCACATGAAATAAAAATTTTCATTTTCATTTTTTTTAAAATAATCTTCAACAAAATTAAATTATGAATTTTAGAAAAAAAAAATTAACAACATTTCTAAAAAACGTCAGTAAATAAGGTGCCTCTAAATAATAACATTTATAAACATTTCTAAATTAGTGACACCTCAATTATCGATATTTTTCAAAAACATCGGAAAATGAATTATCAGTGTTTTAAAACATTACTAATTAATGTTTTTTGTAGTGTGTATGAGGTTGTTTCTTTATTGCCAATGGGAACCATATAGTCAATTTGAACCATGTAGTTGATTTTTATGACATATTTGATTCTTATGACACAGCTAAAGTGAACCACATCTGTAATTTCAATTCACATATGGTATTTATTTATATATGATATTTTTTGTCTTTTTAAAGAAAAAAAATTAAAAGTTTTTGGAAGTAAAATATTATAAGAAGAAAATTAAATTAGATGATGCGGGGGGAAGTATGGGAGATGCGGATCGCGGTTTCCAGGGTGTGGAAGAGGGGGTATGGGGAGTATAGGGAGGTATCTCTTGGTTTCCATGTTGAGGAATAAGGGGAGTAAAGGAGTGTCAAGGTAGGTTAGGGGGTATGGGAGGGGTTACATTGGAAGTCAAAATAAAAAAAATAAAAATGTTCCACATGAAATCAAAAAATAAAATTTAAATTATTTTTAAAAAAATTATGAGCATTGAAAAAATGAAATTATGAATTTAAGAAAGAAAAACACAACATTTTATAGAAAGATCTATAAATGAGATGTCATTTAACAATGTTTCTAAAAAATATCGATAAATAAGGTGCTGCTAAATATCGACATTTATAAATGTCGCTAAATTGGAAATGTTTATTCACAAATATTTCTGAAAACATCGATAAATGAATTAGTGACGTTTGAGAAACAACACTAATTAACCTTTTTTAGTTTGTATGAGGTTTTTTCTATGTATCCAATGGTAACAATATAGTCAATGTGAACCACGTAGTCAATTGTTTTGACGTAGTCGATTCTTATGACATGACCAATGTGAACCATGTCAGTAAATCCAATTCATGTTTTGGATTCATTGACATATTATATTTTTATCTATGTACATAAAAAACGTTTTACAGGTTTCTGGAATTCATATATTATAAGGAGAAAATTAAATTAAATGAAGTTTATGCTGCGTTTTAAAGATTTTCATATCACATAAAGAAATATGACCTAAGACTTTTGTGAATTTAAATGAGGTGAGTACATGGATATTTATATATCATTTGAAAAATGTAATATATCTTGAATAGTCTGAGCCTTCCATAATTTTTAATTAATACTTAAACAAGACTTCAAATGAGTTTGAATGAATTTTAGAATGAATAAATATTTCTATCAAAGATCAGAGTTTCCAAATATTGTGAAGATATATAATTTTGATGTTTGATGAGATGTTTATGTGTAATTTTTTCGATAAAATATGATATTAGATGAAGATATGCTGAGGAATATCAAAATTCACACCAATTGTGTTTCTGAGAAGCTTGATCCAAGCTAATCAGAATGTTGTTCTTCTAAACACTTTAACTAAGGAGGCAGAACATCAGTTGTTACATACATTCTCTCATGCTCAAACAGTTATTTTTGAATTGGTGAGTGGAAGGATGATATGTTTCTATTATAATACTATTATTATGGATGTCAATGACCTTGTAGAAGAAGATCTGAATTGATGAAAAATCATCCTAAAGATTATTAAATATTTGATTCATCAGATATTTAATGGAAAATCATCTACTAATAAGTGGTTCCAATCAAAATAATTTTATTATTTTCTATAATGAGAAGTAGACAATTCATACTTGAACCATGTGTGAACATTTCCATAAAATTTAATCACAGAAATTTTATAGTGATAAGAAAATTCATGTACTCGATAATAGTAATACACGACAATGAATAGGATCACACATCAAGGTCAAACATTGTAAAATTTCATATGTGTTGTTTTACATTCATATTAATTTCATAAGGATAAGGAAGATTTTATTAAGAGTGAAATTGTGAATTTATCTAGTCACAAGGGTTTTATTATAAATAAGGAATATGTAAAAGAAAACATATACAACTAATTCACCCCCCCCCCATTATTATCCGAGGTGAAATGGTCTCTTAAACTGGTACCAGAGTGATGGTTTTACATTATATTATATTCTATTCATTTATCATAGATAACTTGAACTTAGTTAATATCATTGTACCCGTTTCTTAGATTGGAATAATTTTTGTGGCTGGAAGCATCAAATGCTACCATTTCTATTATCAAATGGACTTATAATGAGTGAATTTGTCATTATGGGATATCCATAAATTTATTGGGATTGTATTATGAAATTTATAGATAAGATAAATCTTGAGATATGTGGTAATACATGAAATGTAATTTTATCATCATTTTATAAAAAAAAATTATAGAAAGGTGATGAGGATACATTTGGTTAAGGAAATGTAGGCTAATACTGAAAATATGTATGAAGCTAAAATCAAGAGAAAAAAATAAATAATACAAATTTTTTGAGTAAAATTTGAATAAATCATAAGATGATGAAGAAGAATTACCACATGGGAAGTTAAGAACCAAAAAGAAGAAATAAATATTAAAAAATAGAATTATCTTGATAAAATAATTAGAAAACATCCCTTCTTAAAGGAGTGAGTCAGAAGGTAAAGTTGATATAAAATATACTAAATATATATCAAATGTTAATGGCGATGAATAGAACTCCAATAGTATAGAAAAAGAGGAATGTAATTCCTCTATGATTAACATTTTAAATACAAAATTTTAATTCTATTTTGAAAATAAAACTAAGCTCAATAAGTAAGTTCAAGGACTCAAGAAAAAAAATACATGAAGAATAATGTTTAATATGAGTTTTGCTGTAATGAAAATGGGTATATCAAAGAAACTAAACTCCTCAAGGTTAAATTAAATGAGAAAGATGGAATTTTAAAAGAATACGAGGAAAATATTTCTTCTCAAGATGAGGATCTTGATAAGTATTAATAAATATATTTTAAAGATGAGAATACTCTTGTGAAATTGAATTTTTTACTTTGAAAAAGCTGTTAATTGAATGTATGAGTCTTCCGCTAAGAATAATTGTAGAGATTACTGTGTAATTTCTAAATCAGATAAATTAGAAAATTCTAAAACTGTTCATCCTAATAGGGAAGGTTCTATAAGAAAATAAAGATAAAATGGGTTGAAATAAACTCATATAAAATGTCTACCAAAGTTGAGATAATTGTGATAAACCATAAGAATAATGTTACACCAAAATCAGTGAAAACTAAACCTATTCTTGTGAAAAAATAATAATAATGTTTTCAAGGGAAAACTAAATAATTTATTATAAGAATAAGATTTAAATGCATTGATAGTGTTGTGGAGACTACGGACACATAAAATATATTTTCTAGTATAAAATTTCACTCCCATAGAATTATAAAATTAAAGAGTGTCGGGAATGTTATTCAGAAAATAGAAGAAACAAATCTATGAAATGGTGATCATAAAATTTAAATTTTTATATGATGCCAAACCAAAATAGGGTTCAAGGGATTGAGAAAGTGTGTGGAATGTATTTTTAGTATTTCTATCCTGATTAGAAGTTTTTAACCATGATTCTAGTCCAATAACAATTTATTTCCAGAGGTAGGAAGAGTCAACAAAGGAACAAAGATGAAAAATCAAGAGTTTTGAAGGTTTCCTTGAAAGCTAGAAAAAGGAACAAAACATGGACTCTCGAAAGTGGTTACTCATCACACATTACATAAGATACCAGAATATTAAAATATATTGAAGATAATGATGGTATTGCAGTGTCCTTTGTAAATAAATGATCATTAAAAATTAAAGGAATTGGCTCTATTATTATTGAATCCATCAAATTGAATTCATGGGAGGGGTTTTTTTTTAACGTACTCAAGAAAAATATTTTAAATGTAAGTTACTTTTTTGATGAGGTAAAGGATATAATTTTTATTAAGGATGCATGATTCATTAAAATATTTAATGATGTAATGATTTTCACTATAGGAGAAAATACTAGTGGGAGTTTTTTCAAATTGGATATTCTAATAATTCATGTTATCTCAGTAATAGAAAAAATTAAAATTTATGGAATAGAACACATGGAAACATCATTAAGAAAATAGTATGATATCTAAAAAATGCTATATGTTTTATACCTTAATTAAGTATAGATAGAGATAAGATTTACATCACATGCTAAAAGGGAAAATGGTCAAAGGGAGACACAGAAAGGTAGAAACTCAATCAATAATACCCCTTGAATTAATTCACTTATATTTTTTTTGACCCATGAGGCAAAAATCTATAAGAGGCTACATTTATTTCATCACATTCTTTGATTACTATACAATAATGATAATAGTTTTAATCATGAAACAAAATTCAAAAGTAGTGTACATGCTCAAAATCATTAAAAAGGAATTTAAAATAGAGATTGGGGTCAACATCAAGAAATTGAGAACTAATAATGGGAATGAGTATACTAAAAACTCATTTGAGTCCTACATTGTAATGTATATTATTTAAATCATTACATCACCACTAAACACTACTTAAAAATATGGTTACTAATAGAATTAATAGGACCATTATGGGAATGGGTATAATAAGGATTTCTGAATTTGAAATATCAATGTTCTTTTAGTGGAAATCATTTTTTATAGATATACATACTCAAAATAGATTCTTGTTGACAAATATTTTAAATGTAACCTCATATGAGATGTGGTATAATAATAATCCACCATTTAACTACATTATAGTCTTTTATAGTCCTTATCTCATTAACATAAAAATCTTGAAGCAATAGATGTTTGATGAAAGTGTTGAGGAGGGTATTTTTCTTTGATGTCTATCAAATGGGAAAGGAAATAAACGTTTGAATAGAAAAATTTCACAAAATGGTTGAAATATGTGATATCAAAATTATCAAAAATCAAATCACAAGACATGATCTTGATGTATTTTCTTATAAAGAATATAATGAAAAAAATATAGAATTATGAATCGATTAGTGAGTGATAGTCTGAAGTTGAAATCATATATTTAGGGGTTGATTCTATTCAAAATGATGATGAAGAATAGGTTACTAATAATACTATGTTGAAATATTAGAAATTGATGAAACATGTGGAGGCAAAGAATATTATTTCGTGTTAATATGCACCAATCTAGACCAAAAGAAGGATGCATGTCAAAAATAAAATTTCTTTAATCTCATATATTGATCCACTTTTAGTGGATAAATCCTTTCATCATAAATAATGGATTGAAACTATTGATAAAGAGATAAATCAATCTAAAAATAATTACACATGAGACATTGTTCCAAGACATGATAACAAAAAATATTATTTGAACTAAGTGATTATTTTTAAATTTGATAGTTGGTCATGGAAAATTTGTTAGTAACGAAGATATACATGTTTTAAAATGGAATTATCAAGTTTACGGGGTTGATTTTGAATATTCCTTTACTCAAGTAGAAGTATTGGATGATATATGAATGTTTTCGGATATGAAAAATTATAGAAAATATAAAATTTATCAAAAAAAACAAATATAATTTTTTTAATAGATAGATCTAAGTAATAGACTATGTGGTGAAAACATATAGTGTATTAATTGAGAATAATGGTACAATAGTGTTTCAATTGAAGAAATATTTGTATGGATTGAAGAAAGGTCCAATGGCTAAGTATTTATGGTTATATAACTACTTGAATAAATTAATATTAATCTAACTAAATGTTTATGGAAACCTATATATTAATTAAATTAAGGTAGGTAAACTTATTATTATTGTATATGTTGATGATATTATTCTTTAGTTATTCATGAGAATTCTTGTCAAGATTTTTGAAACCAAATGAAATAAAATTTTGAGATGTACATGCTAGGTGAGTTGATGTATTTAATGGGATCTCAAGTGACACAACAAGAAAACATTACTTATTTATCTCAAAAAAAATATATAAAACTATTGAAAATGATTAAAATATTGGAGTCAAAGCCTGTATCTACACCCATTCAAGTGGGAATAAAAATATCTAAAGATTCTGATGGATTTAGTGTAAATCATCGATAATTCAGAATATTTATTTGAAGCCTAATTTATCTCATAGTATCCTGGAAAAATATTGTACATAATGTGAGTATTTTTTTTCAAGATATCAAATTGATCCAAAAGAATCACATATTATGTCTATTAAAAATGTTATGAGATATGTTAAAGGGACCACAATCAATGGGATACTTTACAGGAAGGGAAATAATTTGAATCCATTTGGATTTAAATATGTTTAATGGGTATGTTATTATGATGATAGAAGGTCCACTTCATGTGGAATTTTCCTCTTGGGAGATTATTTATTTATTTGGCACTGCAAGAAATATAATTTAGACATATTGAGCACTAATAAATCCTAATATTTTTCTACTACCAGTTCATTTATTCAGATTTTTTGGACGAAAGAGATGCTAGATGATTTAAGGGTGAAAATTGATAAACCAATTAGAATACATTGTGAAAATTAGAGTGTTATAGATATCTTTAAAAATCATGTACAATACATGAGGTCCAATCACATTGATTTCATATATCATTTCATTAAAGAGAATGTGGCTAATGGATACATCAAGCAAGAATTTATTCCCATGATTAACCATCTAGTTAATATATTCATCAATGTTGTACTTAAAGATATATTCGAGTTGTTGAGATAAACATCGGTGTTAAGACCCTCCAAAATCATTACAAATCAATGGGAGGGATCCCAAAAATTCCTTGGATTATTGTGTCAATGGAATAAGAAAAGGTATCGTGACTCTTATGAAGGAAGGTAAATATTATCCTTATTTATTTTTTCTAGATGTTGTTTTTATATCTTAATGTGGTAGAAGATTATAGTAGTGACTTCCATAATTAAGCGGGAAACCATCCAGAGGGAGAGTATATTTTCACCTGGATGAAATATTTCCTGTCACTAAGATATTGATTTCTCTCAAAAATTCCACCCTTACATGTAGTATGGTGTTAGTATGTTTTTATTTTGAGAAATTTTGTGATTTACTGACTCTTAAATGATTGGTTGGTGAAGAGTTCTTGGGTTCACCACAATTCCAAAGGTGAAGATTTAATTACCTTGTAATTTTTAAATGTGCATTATTTTTTAATATTGGATTAAGTGTGATGATTGATAATATGATCTTAAAAATAATCAAATTAGAGTGTTGGTGGATGAAAGAAAACTATCTAGAACATCTTAGATAAGTGTTGAGATATTTGAGAAACCGTAGTAGTCAATTGAAGAGGTTTTATGTTTTTTTAGTGAACATTGAAATTTTATTGATTCGTATAGTTGATTTTGGAAACATGGAAACATTCGTATAGCTTATTTATGTTTCATAGGAAAACATGGGATTTCTCATATCCAACTATTTCATATATCTAAATCATTTGTAAAAATGATATGTGTAGCTTATTTTATCTATGTATGGGAATTATGATCAATGTTTCCAATTTTTTGATAGATCCAAATTCACATTGGAATTTTTGGATGACAAATGGGGATATTGTGAAGTATAAAATGTGAACCATGTAAAAAATATGAACCACATAGATGATGTTAACCATGTAGCTAATTTATGCGACGTTTTTGAAGTGATCCACATTTTAAATTTCCCGCTATGTGTGGGATTCATTCATGTATTACATTTTTGGATATGTATATGATAATTTTCTATAGGTTCAATAATTTGAATATTCTAATGATAAAATTAAATCAGAATATTCTTTGTGTGTGTTTTAAATATTTGAATATCTCGTTAGGAAATAATATCTAAGTATTTTAGTAATTTAAATGATGTGAGTACATAAATATTTATATATCACATGGAATATGGAATGGATCTCTAGTTGCCTAAGTCTATCATTTTTTTAATAAATATTTGAATAAGTATTCAAATTATTTTAAATGTATTTAAAAAGAATTAAATCTCATAGTCGAAAATTGTTATGTTTTCAAATATCATTATGAATATATTATTTTGGTGGGGAGATATTTTTGTATGGCAGTGTCGTCGATATGATATTATATCCAAAAAAACAGAAGCTAAGGAAGATCAAACCACACTGAAATTATGTTTCTAACAACGTTGAGGAAATTTAATTAGAATTTTTTTCATCTAGATTCTTGTTACTGATGTGTCATAAGACTAGTTCATGCATACTTGGTATCATGCTCAGATGGTTCTTTCTGAATTGGTGAGTAGAAGGTTGATCTGCTACAATTCCAATAATATTATTTTGGTAGTGAATGAGCTTCTAGAAAAAAATCTACATGTAAGGAATAAGCATCCTAAAAAATATTAAAGATATTATTAATCATATATTAAAGGGAAAGTATTTGAATAATATGTAGTTCCAATCAAAAAAAATTCCAAATATTCCTATAAAGATAAGTGGATAATTCCTAGTTCATCCTTGTGTTCTAATTTATGGAACTTTTAATCACTATAATTTTATAGTGTTAAGAAATTACCAATAACTAATAATAGTAAAACACAAAAAAAAATATGCTCCCACATCAAGGTAAGACATTGTAAAATTTCATGTGTGCATCTAGTCATTCATATAGATTTCATATCGGTGAGGAAGGGTTTCTTAAGTGTAAAATCATGACTTTAACTTCTTAAGTGTAAAATCATGACTCTAACTTATCTTAGGTGTTTCATTCTCTAGGAATAATTTGTAAATAAAAATTGATACTATTAATTACCTAGACCCTATCTGTAGTATCCCAAGTGACATGGGCTCTCCACATATATTATCTAGTTATATATTAGTGTTACCCTGGTACCTATATGGAATATAGTTTTTGTCTATGATGAATTGGTGTTATTTTATTTTTATTATTTTGAAGCCTATATAGTTTATGATTTTTTCATAGACTGGATTTATTTTAATAAAATATCGTTGAGTGAAAACCACATTCCAAATCTATTTTATTTTTTACCTTGTTATTTAGGCCACCTCTAAGAATTGAGAAGTGAGCGTGAGGATTTTTAATGCTTGGTTCAGTTACTGTTTATGAATTTAAGTCATGTTCATCCCAATTAAGGACCAACACACTACACATATTTTCAATATAATAATGATAAAATTAAATGTAAGTATATTAATGGATAGATATATTATAATTTTCATAACAATTAGTCACTCATAATTTTTATCTCACTACATTGAGTGATAATGATGGGTTAACAAATTAAATTATATAATTACATTCAAGTAATATAAAACCATTCATATAGAATTGTAAATAACACTAATAATAAAAATATAAGTGCATTGTAAAGTTAAAATAAGTGAATTAGCAATGCAGTTTTTTGTAATTTTTATAGTATATCATATTGAACAATCAAGACAACACCTCATTAAACTTGACTTACCACTAGATTAATAAATTAATTATTATTATTTTAAAGATATAATAATTTTGGAAATATAAAATAAATAATCTATATACTCTTTAAAATTAAGAATATTGAAATGAAGATTGTTAACCTAATTTACCATATCATAACATTTATAAAAAACCCCTTGTGTTTATTAGACTTTCTTTGGGATGAAGATGATAAATATGAATTATAATTATACTGATAATGATGTATAGAAGATAACAAGTATTTGATTAAATATAAATGATTGGTGGAAAGGTATTTATTGTAAAACATGGACAATTATTAAATGTTTTTCAATGATATCTTTTGGAAACTAAATTATGAATTTTTTCAGAAAAATCATATTTGGTTTTTCCACATTAAATAATTGTCTATAAAACTTATAATATCAATATTCACTATTTTATTTGGATTATGTTTTCAAAAAATAAAAACTATCATTTAAATACTTATAAATCATTATAACAATCACTATATACTTAAACTATAAATAATTTGATATATTTCTTTAGGGTGTTGATGAAAATTGTGAAAATTTCATTTGTTGGATCACATAAAAATCAAAGTGATCTCTATTAACAATAAATTATCACATAAGTGATTATATTCAACAAATATTTATTAGAATTTAAATTTCAATTGATCCAAGTAAAACACTATAAAAGATACATCATTCAAGATATTAGTCACATGATCTTATATTATACTGTGTGATTTTGATTCTCTTACTCTTCTTTTATATAAAAATTATACAATGATAATAAACTATTTATATACACTAAAATTAATCTTTCCAATGAATTCTATTAATGAATGGATTATTGATTTAAATTTCACATTAATATCATAATATTTAAATTAAAATTTCATGTGAAAATGTATATAAGTTTCTAAATATCAATGTAATGAAATAGAAATAGTCTTGGTAGTGGTATGGACATCATGATATTCTCACAATATTAATGACTCAAAACAACCCTTAAGTTGACCAATTTAATATGTAATTCCATTAAAGGTTAAAATAAATACATTTCAATAACTAGATCCATCTATTTTTTAAAAAATATATAATATTATGATTAGTTTTTTATTTCACTACATAAAGATATAAATAAATAGAAAACGATTTTGAAAAAACATTTAATTTGAGTTTTAGTTCATACACATACTGCCCAAAATTTTCACAAACAAATTATGGATTAATAGATGTGTGAGTTAAAATCTATATAGATATGAGATTCAATCTCAAATTAAATTCATCCCATAACTAATTATCTAAATAAATGTCTCAAAAAATCAATATATACATAATTTAAATGAAACGATATAAATAATTCCACAATTTAATATCAGAAATCTAATTTTACACTATGAGATTTAATTTCTAATTAATAATTAATCAAAATACAAAAAATATCTAAAGTAAAGCTCAAGAAACACTATATGGAAAATTTATAAATTTTATAGAGTTTTAAAATTTTCTATTAGATTATTTTTATGTCACATGATAAAATTTAAGTCTATAATTTGAATAACATCAATTAATTATATCTTTACCATTGATCCATTCATTCAACACAATTCTCAAATAATCAAATGCCCTAAACTAAGGGTCTCAATTTATAATTTAATTTAACGAAATATTTAGTACCATGAAACCAATTATTAACATGTGTATTCAATATATATGAAACATTCCAACAAACAATGATAAAAAAATCCACTGAATAATTTATATGTTATTATATAATCAATACTTCTTTAATATTTAATGAGATTTTAACTCAACCTAAAAAATAAGTTTTCTATCCTCTAAGATATTATGTGATCATCTCCACGCTTCATGTAATTCTAAAAACGTTTCTCATGAGTTTAGTAAAGATACTTTTACATAATTTTATTATAGGGAAAAAATTACTGAATGATCACTTTATTCATAATTATTTTGAATATTTCTTACATACTACGTCTTATAATTATTTTATATTGTCATAAAATATTATTCTATTTTTATTACGAGGAAAATTGACCTCATTATTTGAAAATTAATCCAAACACTTATTTTTAATAAGTTCAATACAACAATATATGTCACATTTTAAGAAAAAAATATTCCTCATGAGTATAAAACAGATTATTCAAAAAAAATAGTTTCTTCTCAATTTATTAAATTATTATTTTCAGTTTATTAAAAATATTTTTTATCAAATAATCTGTTTTTTAGTTAAAACTCAAATTCATAACCATAATAATTAATTTTATTTTAATAAATCAATTTTCCCTCACTACATAAAAATGATTTTATAACACTAAATATATTATAATTACTTGTTGAAGCTCTTTAAGGGATCAAATAATATTAGATATAACCGTAATATAAACATATTAAATTATTTTTATTCTAAATTTTTTTTAACTTATTTTCTATCCTATAGTTTTTTTTCTACATATAATGTAATTTATTAGTTTTAGGTATATGAATTTAGTACTTTATTTATACTAAATCTTGGTAGTTTTAAGTGAGAAATTATGATTTTGGATGGATTTTGACAGGATACACAAATTGGTTCATGAACAGGGGATTGTGTATCTTTACTTGGGAAATGTATATATATAATTAATTTATTTAGATAAAAATAAATGGGTAGGAACATGATTTGTAAATTAAAAAACATACTAATGGTGAAAGATGGAAAACACTTCAGAGGGAAATCAATAGTTTAAATCGTGATATCTAAGACCATACATCGAGACCTTAAATGTACTTAAATGGAGCACCAAAAATTTTATTTTATTTAGATTGTTGAAATTTTTGAATATTATTATCCTCTCATGTAGTAATCTCATCATAGGAATGTATTTGGGTGATTTTAGGGGGATTTTCCATTTTTATCTCTTCTTATCTTGCATCTTTTGATGTTTAAGGGTCAAATTGATGTCATGTCACTCTGAATAGTCTCTTTATTGATTACTTTTTATTCTTCCCATGTCATACCCATAACTATAGTGGGTTTCTATAAAATTTTATGTAATTGTTTTTATAAATTATGTATTTTTATTTTTATTTTTTTAAATAGTAAAAGGAGATTGAATATAGAGTTTCATATCCTGATTTTACTTCATCATGGGGTTATGGTCAGTGCCTTCTCCTACAATCTATGTTGGCTTAAATTTTGGTAGCCTGAACATCAACACTTTTATTGAAACATTTTATTCTTATAAAATTATTTCTATGTTGTATCATAGGATGGTATAAATGTGATTTTGTATGGTTAATGTAAAATTGTTTATTTTTTGGTGTTTTTTTCATTTCCATAAAAAAATTTATACTTTTAAATATTTATTTTGTTGTACTAAGATTATTGATTATTTATATTGGTGTAATTATGTGAATTAAGTTTTTTAAGATTTATCATGGAGTGATTAATTTTAAATGAGATAGAGAGTAAACATTAATGGTGGGGCCTCATTAGGTGTGAAAACAATGGTTTAGAAACTTTCTTCAATGTAAAGGTCTTATAAGGAATACAAGAAATTTTTAAGATAGTGGGTCCATGATTGAGTGGTGGTACTATATTAAAACCTTTACCATGGAACTCAAATCCTAAGTATTGATATGGGACTTACATAAGGCCTTAAGTAATTTCTCTAATGTCCATAGGCAGGAAAATAACACAGAGGGATAAGAACAATTTTTGAGGAATGATCTACCCTCAAATACATAAACCATTATTTGATACAAATAATTAAATTTCTTTTACTAAATATCAAAACTAAACTTTAAAACATCATTTAAAGTATATTGAAAACCAAATAGAGTGTTATTGAAAATAAAACATTCATAATATCGAAAATTCATGACAATGACAATAAATTATTCCCATATAATATTGAATTTATAACTCCTATTAAATTGCATAGACAAAAAAACGATACCCACCACAAAATTAACTTATAGGATTCATTTTAAACAAACATTATATCATTTACATTACCTATAATATTAAATAACACATATAAACATACAAAAATATGTGAGAGAAATGGTGACTTTAAAAATACCCATTATGATTCACAGAGACACTCATGCAATCACGTGAATAACTTATTCCCAATTATTAAACCAATTAAATTGAAAAGTGGTTTGTTATTTGTAAAAACACAATATTTTATCTATCATTCCAATAAAAGATAATCCATGTATGAAAATTATAAATAAAAAATTCTAAAAAACATGGTATTCATTTTTGTTCTAGCCTAAAATCAAGACATTAGATAACAAAAATCAACCATGGAGACATTAAAATTATTAAATAATTTAATAAAAATTTCTTTATATGAAAATAACAAATAATTTTTTAGGATCATATCCCCACAAGTGTTCCTTTAAAATCACATCCCATCACATCTATATTTTATAAAAAAATATAGAATATCTCATCTATCATTGATATCATAAAATTACATCCATACCTGACACATCCCAATAATTTATAATACCTAAATAATTTAGATACCAAAATATTTTAAATTATCAAAATAGTTCTTCCACCCATCTCACTAAAACCAAATATTTAGTAAAATGACTTCAAGACTAAAGAAATACCAATTTTTTGAAAAAAAAATTATTTTAAAAAGAAAATCTAATTGTTTATTCCAAAATCCATAAATTCTTTTTCCTTTTGAAATCATAAAAAGCATGAATTATTAAATAAATTTCAACAATATTATTGGATAATCACATAATGATGTTAAATATCAAAAAATAAACAATAATCACCCATGAAAAAATAATAATCAATCAAAAATTGTATAAGAGGAACCTACCCTAGGGTATTAGAATTAAAAACCCTATATATAATTATAATAATTGGGATATGATTATTTTTACCACATATAAAATAATATAATATCTTGATTAGTCTATTCATGATTAAAATCGACAATTTAAATAACCAAGATCTAATTAATCATGACAGATCTATCCAAGAAATGAGATAAAGAAAGGAATAAATGAATGGATGCATTAAATCATTGATATAAGTCCTCCAATATGATGTTGACTTATTTTATCCTATAAAAAAGGAAATATTGATCAATCGGGAATCTGAAATTTCACTCTCAAGAAGTCCTAGAATCATCAAGGGATGAATAAATTGATGAATAGAGTTTATGGGGTTCCAAATGGGGTTTAAAATGTAAATTTATGAAATGATTCTCAACTAAAATTGTTAGATCACTTGATTTTTTAATAGTTTTTATAATCATATTACCCATTCGGGGTCAACAATAATATCTCTTGGTTATATCCCATTGTTCATAAAAACCATACATCTAACAGAGAATATTACCATAGAAGGATTTTCACAATGAAATAGTATCCCAAATGATTTGTTTAACAAATTTCATAACTGTTCTAGTCACCTTAAAATATGTAAATTTCTCATTTTGAACCCAGAACTCTTAAAAAAAAGAGGAATCACTTAAGAAACTGAGGTTGTTTCAATCCTACCCTCTATATAATTTTTCATACTCTAGATGTCATTGGAATTTTTTCTCCATGATAACCTATTTCTATTATTACATATTTTAATCCTCCATTTCTCACATATCATCTTAAATTATTCCACACTAAAAAACACACTCACTAATGGAATACTTCGTCTTATTAATATGACATTCTATAAATCAAAATTATTAAAAATCTTTCTTCATAAATCATATCATAGAGAAGAATGTGATATAGATCTGGTTTTTTCATTCATAACTGAGAATCATGGAACACAACATACATCACATCATAAATTGATAAAAACTATATAAAGTATGCCACACCCATAATCTATTCAAACATTTATAATTGAAAAATATACTGGTTACTATCATCCTTTTAATATTTTGTATTTGGTTTCCCAACTACGGAGATACTTGAAAGAATAACTAATATTTAATAGAAAAGTATAATTTTTTTGATCATGATAAATCTAAAACTTATATTAAGTTTATGATATTATTAATTGAATATGGATTATATAAAATAAATCCATTATCTCATTAACTAAGTTAGATCCTAAAAGTTATCTCTCTCCCAATTCAAAACAACATAAAGGTGATCAACATAGTCATATATATAGTTCTTAATATAGCTCCATCTAAATATACCAAATTTTAGTATGCATGCTAGAAGAATTACCTTCAATTTATGAATTTGTAATTAATATTATTCATCAATATGAGAATTATATGATATACACATCATCAACTGAGTACCCATTTTTTTCTGAGATCCTCCTTACAATATCATAGTGAAACATTGATCTATATTTTACTTGATATATAAAGGAATGCAAAAAAGACTAACCACCACCTCCACATTAAACATATATGGGTACTCTACTGATAACATATCCTTGATAGGTATTAAGTTGGTGAGTATTTTATTTGATCTAGAATAACATATATCACATCATTCTTTCATGATTATTTAAGTAAACCTTTCAAAAAATCAATTGAAATGATTTCTCATTTTTATTTTGATAATGGTTGATGTTGTAAAAGTCCCACACACCCTAGATACTCCATATTCACCCACATAAAATTAAAACACTGAGATAAATAATTGATCATGTCGCTTTTCATGACCTCCCACTAGAAGTTTCATTTATTTCATGAAACATATTTTCTACACTAAGATAAATTACATAATTAGAGTAATCAAATAATTCCATAACATCCTTTATTTGGACCAAAATAACTAAAACACTATCTTAGAATTATAGTGTCTATACATTCACTATCAACCACCATTTAATATCCTCTCCACTATTTAAAGAATCACTAATATTCTCACATTCAACAACGGTTTTTTATCCCATAATTAGTTAGTCTAGAAGAGTTAATGAAACATAAATATGATGTAACATAATGTTGAATCCTTATTTGTAAGCTTACACATGAAAACATTAAATAAAGACCATTAACTTCCACTTATCTTCTAAATCCCTCACTACTTGGGTCTTCATACCTATAGAATATACTATGTCATCAACCTTACCTAATGTATAAGAAAACATGAAATTGAATGTATACAGCTACTCAAACCATATCTATACCTAATATAAATATCTAACTGAGAAAATATATATATTTTACGTTTATTATATATATAAACCATGGATACCCCCACTAAAAGGTAATGTCTCTAACTCTTCAAGTAATCGATGACTCCCACCAAATTTAGATCATGTGTGGGTTATTTTTCATATTTTCATAACTTCCCTCATTAATATGTAACTAAATTATCATCTTTCATGAGAATACACCATAGTCTGGATCCCAATTCATCATAGAAAACTAACAAATATATATTTGATATTCCCATGGGATCATGTAGTCACCCTGAGTGGTTGAGGGTAAATCAAGGGTGATCAACTTTTACATAAGAATTTAAACTTATAATCTCTCTACCTTTAATTTGATCAAACATATTATACCTATTACGATGTATGGATATTTTTAATTTTTCCCTCACCACTTTACACTTATGTGATATAGATAATATAAATTAAATAGTATAAATAGATTTTTACAAGGTTAAATATAAAAAATACTCATTTCTATGTTGGTTATACACCCTAACATATATTCTATACTATAATATCCATCAAATATTACAACATGTGTGGTAAGGAATCACCATCAAACCTGTATGCCAATCTCCCACATTTTAATTAATTGGTTACACACCCTATCCTTCAATCCTCTTTAGAAACTAGGTATAAACCTCAGCCAAAATTCCATTTTCCTTGGTATTTTTTATACTGGAACAACCAGGATTTGAGTTATCACATTGAATGTCCTCATGAACAGTTCTTTTACTACTTTTTATCTTCTGTTGTACTCAACATGAAAGGCATTCCAATCCTTCAAATTTTAGAACAACATTCTTCTAAAACTTTAGATGTCATATTTTTTAACATTATCCTTCTAGAACTCTCAATTCCTTATAAAATTATCTCTAGAACATCAGTAAGATATTTCTTTACATCGATCTAGCTTTCATCCTTCAAGAATTATAGTTTTGAGAAACACACTATGTAATTCAGAACTTTAATTTCCAGTCATCTCATCTTCTACCATTCTGATATTCTTATAGAAGTTCTTGTTCAACTTATTCCTCTCATTTATATTAATACACTCTCTCAATTATTCCCTATTTTTATATATCAATAGAGTTGAACTTCCCCCATTTATATAATCATGATTTCTCTAAATTATAATGGACATGTGTGGGATTAAATTTAAATGTCCCAATGTCTCAACTATCCATTTGATTTACTTAATAACCTCTAAATAAATTAGATCCAAAAAAACTTTTCAAGAACATCCTCAAATATCAACATCAAAAAAAACTTAAAATCCTCCTCAAATATCTTCTAGATTTGTGAATATTGAATGTTCATCACCGTATAGTCAAAATGTATGATTTTACAATGTTTTTGTAATGATCCTAAAACAATTTTATAGTGTAAAAATGTTCATGTTTCTACATTAGGTGATCATCAAATCTGTAACGCCCCAACCCCAGTTACCCAGAGTCGGTGCATTATTATATAATGTTGGCATGATCACAAAAGATCAATTCTCAAAAGACCGATTTGATTAGTAGCCTTGGAAACACTAGATATATTCATAAGTCTTACATTACATCATAAAGTTAAAAAAACTACAAAAAAATCTTGCCTTCATATCCCCTGATATTATCCCTACAGGTCATTCATAAAATACTTCCTCACATCCTAGGAAAAATAAAACATTGAAAGGGGTGAGCTCAGATGCTCAGTAAGGATAACAATATAGTAGAAAATTTCATAAATAAACATAAACATTTAAGGTTATGTATAACTAAAACAAAAGCCTTTTAAACTTGAACATCAGCATAATATGGAAAAAATAAATTGAAATAATGCCATTTACTTATTCACATGGATATTCTAATAGTTGAATAATCACATGCAATATCAATAACCACTATCATAATGATGGAATGCATAATGTCAGACTATCATAAACACATAGTCAAGGCCTTGTTCCAAGACTACAAATAAGATTTTGTCAAGGCCTTGTTCCAAGACACTAGTTTGTCTCAAGAGATATATCGATGCATCGAGGAGATATAGCGGGCTCCACTCGTTACTTACTAAGATCATTGAATTCCTCATATGAAAAGTTTTAAACATAACATGAACATTTATATTAAAACTGGCATATGAAATGTAAATACATTACCCATAAACCATGAATGGCATAAAAATAACACATCCATAGTCAAACATATCACAAAACCTTCAATAAAATATGGAAGTTTTGTATCATAATAAATCAGCTTCAAATAAACTTAAAATCCGTCAAAGGATGTTGACATAGATGAAATCAAAACTATTTGAGAGAAATATCTATTATTTTGAAATCATTTAAAAGTCACATAATTCTAAAGAAACCCTTTATTTTGAAAATATTCTTATAATATTTTAAGGGAATCTTCAAAGGTGTAATAATGGCGGAGAATAACTGCACCCGCCATATAAGTTAAAAAACATTCTTACCTTAGTTTTGTCGAAAAGGTCAAAAAGTAACTTGTTTAGAAAACGACGGAAAGATTCCTTTAGAAACAAATTAAGGTAAAATAAGGGTATAAATGACTTTAACCCATAGTATAGTAAATATTAAAAATGTTTTGAAATACATTTTTAAGAAACATGGATGTGGATGATAAAGAGGTCCCAGTAGATAATTACGTATAAACAACCTCGGATAATGAAGAGATTGTGAAATAAACCCTTACCTTGTACTTTTCCTTGGTCGAGGGTAGGTTAAACTCCTGTATAATAGTTAAATAATTTTTATTAAATTATAAAAGAATCATATACATAAATATGATAACATATATGATCTTTTAATATTGCTTTGTTAATAATATTTTAGTACTATCGTCGTTTTGGGTGTTCACTTACTCATATTATTTTATATTTTTTGTTACATAAGTCGTGTTTTTTATCCATAGGTAGTATCTTATTCATATCCAGAATGATATCAAGCCCTTAAAAATTATTTTTAATCATCAATTGAAAATTAGTCTTGAATGGATACGATGAGGAATGAATCTCATCACGTTCGTGGAGACGGTAGTCCGTACGTACGCACGAGCGACAATATCATTCTTTTGATATTAAAATAATATATAATTGGATGTTATATCATATATATAGAATCATTATAATGTTATATTTATTATTTACTTCAATTACACATCATTATCATACCCATCCAAATAATAATGTTTTGAATAACAATTACACCACGACGTGGAGACGGTAAGTCGTATGTACGCACGTATGATGACATGTCATTAAAAGGATGGATAGAATACTGAATATGGTTTTACCATATTTATAATAACATCATAGTATATAGAATATACTAGAGTTATTATTTTATAATGGAAATAACAAATAAAGAAGAAGTGGAAGAATAAAGGAACTTGAAAGAGGGTAGTGAAAACAATACCTCTTCTTCGGGTTCTTCCTTTTGATTTGATCAAAAGGGATCCTTAAGTTGGATTTATGATCAAACTAAGGCCTCTAAGTTGATGTTAGGGAATCTGAGAGGATATTTGGTAAGGTTTTTGCCGATACAAAAGTCTTTGAAGTTGTGAAATTGAAATAATGGGGAGTTCTCTTTTATAAGAGGGGTGAGGGGCACCTTAGGAAAATCTAGAAATATTATTTTATAATAAATTAAACTTCAGTTTATAGTGGCTACAAAGTGATTTATTTCAAGTATAAGGTGGGTATGGGTTTAAATACTCTCAACCAATAGGTTTTAGAAAATTTTAGGTTACCATTTTAATCTTATCATTTAGATTTAACTCTAAGTTAAATAATTTAACTTTTACCATGTCTTCTTGTATTTTTACACTATATGGTTAATAAACTTACTATATACTTATAATCAAACCCCAAATGGTTCATTAATGATAAACCTATCATTATATAAGTCACTTGGAGGAACCTTAGATTTTTAGAAATTGAATATCAATTAATAATATAATAATTTTTTTAAAACTCTTTTTTGTCAATTTTGACACTATTTGGAATTTTGTTTTTGCTAAATTCATAACAGCATTATTACATCGAACCTAATTCATTTAAGCAACACCAAAATTTCATATTAACCTATAAAATTCTTTTAATTCATTAAAAGTCTAAAATTATATTTATTTGGATATTTATAATATAACTTATTTTAATATTTCACTCATAAGGTAATTATAGCATCATCATTGTATCAAAAATAAATTAAATTATATAATTTCTAAAAATTATAAATAAAATACCATTAGGTAGGATATATTTTTATCTTTATAATGAATATTTATAATTGAATTTATCTTATGTATAACCCTATATTAAAAATGTTTTAGTTATTAAACATTGATTTTAACTCTTTTAACTCTTCTCTGAATTAAATAATAATAAATATCCTAATCTAATCCAAGTGGACCAAAGAGGTTCATATTTTATTCCTAAGGTTTTTTTGGTAGAATTATACTTAGCCAATATAATTAGTACATTTTTTAGGGTAATAATAATATAATTTTTACCCTTAATTACCCTATTTACATTTAACCATGGTAAATAAAAGTAAAAGGTTACTATTCACCAAAAATGATTTTTATCTTATTTAACCACATTTTACTCATTGATATTAACCGTGTCTCTTAGGTTTTTGAAATTCCACTCACAAAAGTGGTAAAATGATGTTTTATGTGAATTTGAAAATTCTCCTAGGAGGTGGGTAAAAGACAGTGAAAAGTTCTATAAAAAAATTTATATATCTAAAATTATTATAAACTGAATCCAATTAATTACATTGAATTTATATAGGTATTATGTATCTATTTTGACGTAAAATAAATTTAAATAAAATAAATAATTATTTAAATAAAAATTCGGTTTTAAATGATAACTCCGTGTTTTTTCAATATTCATCAAAAATTGAACGTTTTCAGAAAAATACCAAAAACTCACCCTAGGATAATTTAGATATTCCAAATCCAAAAATGAAGTCCATTTTTCCAAATTCAAAACATAGAAGTTGAATTTATTAATTTAAAATTAATTCTCATTGTCAAAACCACAAGGCGTATTTTTAAGAAACAATATCTTTCAAAAGATTGACACTTGTTTATGTCTAATCTCAAAGTGAAATTACTTAAAATGACC
The DNA here is from genome assembly GCA_963277665.1 of Viscum album. Lineage (NCBI taxonomy): Eukaryota > Viridiplantae > Streptophyta > Magnoliopsida > Santalales > Viscaceae > Viscum > Viscum album. The sequence continues at coordinate 1,236,208,394 of OY728137.1, read as the reverse complement.
ATAATTAGATTAAATGGTAAAAATATACTCTAATTATACTTCCAAACCATTAAAATGTATAATTAAACACTATAAATTATTTTGATTAAAAAATTTGTTTTTAGTTAAAATATAGTATTTTTCACTATTCACCCAAATATGAAAGTTATTAGAAAAACACCAATAATTTATTGAAACTGAATTATTATGTCCCAATTCTAAATAAGAAGTTTATTTTGGAAAATTTAATATATAAAAGTGTCAAATATTGAATTTAAAAAAGGGTTCGCCATTAAAAGGCGGTAAAATTGCATTTTTTAAAAAATACTTCTTTTATCTGAAAAAAATGTATTTGTTATTAAATTATGTCTAAGAAACCCATAATATGAATTCTAAAATTATAAGGATTATATAAAGTTCAAAATTCAGTTAATACTATTCATAACCTCTTTTGAACGGCTAGTTTAGTAAGTCGTGGTTCGGTTGAACTCGGTGTTGCGTGTAGTGCAAGTTATTGAATTACTTTGAAGAAATAACGTAATATGAAATCTCGGGGTGTTATAAAATCTCTATCTAGTGCACCTAAAAAACTTTATTCACACGAAATCATAAAGTCTTAATCTGTTCAATTTTTGTTTGATCGTAACATCATACCTTTATGAATCAAACTTAGTATAACCTCAACTATATGACTTTAATTCATGAAAATTTTATAACTATACTTTATAACATGAACTTTATATAGATAAACTCTATAACATAAACATTTTACAACTAAACTTTATAACTTAAACTTTGTACAACTCAACAATATAACTCAAAATTTGTATAGCTCAACTTTATAACTCAAGCATTTTGAAACTCGACATTATAAATATAAGTTTTTATACATAAACTTTATAATCTAGTAACCACAGTTTAGTACCTCATTTTCTAAAAATTAATCCTTTGAATAAACATAGATATAATTGTGAAATTCATAGAGAAATCATGATATAAGAAACTTTTTGGATCGTCGAAGCATCGTCAGACTTATTCTTCCAAAAGCATCATTGGATTTGATTTCTTAGATGGTCCTTATGGATGATTTGAACATTATGAAACACTAATTAGAGCATGTTTCTTTGATGAACTCCATAAAAACTATTTAATATATTTCTATTTTTGTTTCACTTTATTATTTTTCTATTTTTATGACGGAAACTATCTTTACAAGATAAACACACCTTGTATTCCTTAAGAATGAATCATAGTGACCTTTTCATATATCCATTGTGCTTTATCCATTTGATTATCTTGGTTTCTTAAACACCACTATTTTTATTTTAATATTTTTACCTTCAGGCATACTTCTTCCAGTAGATCTTAGAAATCTTATGGTTAACATATCTTCTTTCAAATATTCAATACGATATTTAATCTCTCAATTTTCTAGTTGTAACAATTCATTACATCTGACCATATTTACATATATGGTGTTACAATCATATGATGTATAATTTTTTAAGAGTGTGATCATTCAATATATTGTTATTGTGGAATATCCATAGGAATATTTACCACTAACTCTTCTTCTATCTATACATTTTCCAATATTCAGATGGATTTTCCTTCTATAGTATGTTTTTCAGTAGATTTCTTTGGAAATATCCATAGGAACCATTTTAATTTTCTATAAAAACCACTGTAAAGTTATTATCCTCCAACTTACTCATTAAATTTTCCACAAAGTATTGAAAATAAATAAAATATATCATCAACATCATCTAATTGGAACTAAAATATCCATATTTGGATTTTTCTCATTACTAAATTCTCTTTTTAAAGTCAATGATTTATCTCTCCCGTTTATTTATAATAAATTCCAAGTATATTTTATCTCTTTCTTCTAAGAACTTAAAGTGAAGGATTTTTTTCTCTCACCATTAATGATCTAAATTTCAAATCCCCCTGACTGAAATCTTGGGGTGAGGAAGGAACATTATTTAATGATTTTTTTATTCTATGATTTTATTTCATTAAACTTCATTCCATTGAGAGAAGGAAAAAAATACTTTTCATAAATCAATAAATCAAATATAAACCAAATCAAGGTCTACATGAGCCATACTTGGTTTAAAAAACAATAATGATTAACTCGAATACTAAATCTATCCGTATAATTTACCAAGTTATTCCGGTATTTATAAAATCTACTTTTTGGGAAATATTATTTATATTTTCATTAAAATTACTCTCCATTATCCATCTAAACAAAAAAATCAAAAGCATTCAAGTATAAAAATGATGATTTTACCCCTGTCACGACCCGTCCCAGTGGGGCCCACGCCGTGACTCCCCAAGCCCACCTCCAATAGTCCAGGGGCGGGTGAATAGCACCGAGTAGTCATATTACTAACATGGTAGGAATTGCCTAAGAACATGTGCACACACACACATCTTAAAGCCCACAAATGCTGAAATATAAAAACACTAAGGAACAAAATGCATGCATATAACTAAACCAAAACAACATAGTACAACGGAAGGTAAAGTAATTAATGTAAACTGGGCCAGAATACAAGCCCACCAAATCCATGGTCTGAAAACTGCAAATTCCAACCTGTAAACATAAAGAGGTACTGGTACTACTGCTCGTAGCCTTAGGAACACCTCGGCCTATAATGAACTCAGAAAGCTCGGTCCTGTCCTGGTCTTCCCTGGACTCTATCAAAAGGTTGCTCGTCTGCACAAGACATGACACATATGGGCAAAGCCTCTGTAGGGGTGAGTATAACAGTACTCAGTAGAGGACCCGGAAACCACAAAGCAGTACAAGAAGTAAAGGTACAGTCAGTTATTCACATTATATGTCTAAAAACATATAACAAGAAAAACAAAAACCAGATATGGTACAAACCCCGACCCACGGTCTAGAGACAAGTCACACAACCGCATACCCCCGTTAGGGATTCAGTTCAAAGATTCCACGAAGCACTCATTCCGAGAGAACACACTCCAAAAGTCTGGCAGCTCTGATGGTGTTTGTCCGAGAAGTAATGTTTTTCGGGAAACATCATGATAGGTAGTTACACTCATTACGGGAGACACACTCCTAAGTGAGAGGATCACGATAGATAGATACACTCATTACGGGAGACACACTCTTGAGTGGGAAAGATCACGTTACACAGATGAGGATCACTGCAAGGGCCATGGTGGATACTGCGACTCATCCGGAATTCTCCTGCTAGGTAGAGGATCAACGCCCGGTAGAGCTGGTCACGTCAATGTCTGACTCTACCTAGGGTCAAGAATGGATAGAGGATCTCGATTCAGGCCTCACGGATGGATGCCTGACTCTATCACAGAAATTCTTGCTGAAGGGATCATACTTCTATTGAAGGAAATGATGCCTGACCTTTAGTGGAATGAGAAGAAGGGGCACTAACCTAGATAAAACATGTCCAGGATACAATGGACAAGAAGACAAATCCATTTTCCAAAAAGTACTCGACGTGTAGAAATTTCACACACCATGTATTCAGACCCCGGGTACTGCCCGTGTACAACGGCATGTGTCGTAGGGATTTTTGGGTAGAAAATTCAGTAAACGACGTGTGGTATGGAGTACATGCCATGTCTAAGTCATATGGGGTCGGCTCTGTGTACGCGGTCGTGTGCCCGTACATGGCATCAACCCATGTGTTCCAACCCGTGTATTAGGTACACGAGGTGACCTGCGTTACTGGCCTCGCCTAGCCATTTGGTGGAGTACACGGCCATGTACTCCATCCTGTGTCCGTGTATGCCCTGGATACATGCCGAGTCCCATGTAGCTGCCTCTGTCATGCTACGTAGAGAGTACACAGCGTGTTCTATAGCCGTGTAGTCCAACCCATGTTTGTGTACCTTCCAAGATAAACGCCAAGCTTTAGGGAAGGTCCAACGTGATGTGTGACCGGGGTCACACGTCGTGTAATTCATATCTGACACCCAAAACCCTAGCTGCTGCTGAGCTGGTCCACATGGCATGTTCTTCGGAGATACACGCCGTGTATTCTGGAAATTTACAGAAACACGAACTTCCACCATCGCAGCTTCCATGATATCCTGATCGTCCATCCGGCCGTCTGATCGCCATGAAACTCCCATGTTTTGGTCACCCCGACACCACAAATATGATTCCATTGTTTTTAGACCTTTGATCAGCTCCAAAAATGTACAATGATCCACCTGCATGAAGAGAGCTCGAATAACGGACCATTCTGATATGGTCTGATTCATTGTCTGATATTGTCGTCACACATCCGCAAGGTCATTGTGGTGTCGAATCTTCAATTTTGGATAGTTTCGTCACAAAGCTGATGTGAAACGATCCCTTTTTCCTCACCCCACGAAGAACACGAAGAACGCTTGGAAAAAAGAAAGGGGAAGAAATCCAATGAACAAAATCGAGGAACGAACCTCTGTCGTCGTTCATCACAACATTGATCCACTCCCGTTAGTAGGATTAAACAGAGTATAATCAATAACAACAATTCAATATGGATCAATTCCCCGAATCATTCCAATAAAACCCTCCCGCAAGAATGTACGAATTTGCAGATCAACTCTTTTGTGTTTTTCATGCGTTCGTCGTTTAAATCAAAAATGGGGAAAAGAATTTAAATAACAAACCCCTACCTCAACTGGGATCGATCACTGAAGAAGGGATCGTGCTATCTTCGTCGTCGAGATCCTCCAACCTTGTTGGCGCATCGATTCTCAACTTCGATTCATCGTCGTTCGTCGCTGAGAGTTTGCTCCAAAGATCCACGGATTCTCCATAGATTCCTCTCAATCCTTGCCAACGAGAAACATTTGATTGTCCCAATAAAAAGGGAAATGTGTTTTTCATTCTAATACGATGCGGTATTAATGAGTACATCTTTCCGTTTTTGAGTCATTATGATGTGGCAATTATTAGAGAAACAGCTACCCCGACGCTGCGGTGTAGTGGATGTTTCCATATAAAATAAAATAAACATTGTGAATTTATTTTATTTTATTTTACTATAATTGTTCAAAAATTAAATTTTCCCTCGACCCGCGCCGGTCAAGGTTAGACTCATTCTTAGGTAAAGTCTTCATCCCGGACATAACGGTGCCCTCATATTTTTAATTCAGGAATCCATTTGGAAACTGCCACTACCACGCACATAAGCCAACTCACTTAACTTAAAAAAATTCAAACCACCATTCCGGGCATACAGGGCCTCGAGATGATGTGCCATCTTCACGCTCGGTCTCAAGATAATTCCATATAATATTTAAAAATAATACATGTAAAATCCAAGACATTACATTCTCCCCACCATGGGGCTTTACGTCCCCAAAAATCCAAAACAAAGGCTACTCAAAAATATGTGGGTACTGGGCACATATTTAAGCCTCCCACTCCCATGTGCTCTCTTGAAGATTCATGTGCTGCCACTAGACATGCACTAGGGGAATCGATCGCCCATGAAGGATCCTCTCTTGCCCATCCTCGATCTCCACTGGGTACTCAGTAAAGGTCACTCCATCCTCGATGTCCAACTCTCCCCAGTCGATGACGTGCGATGGGTCATGTACGTACCTCCTCAGCTGCGACACGTGGAAGACACCATGTACCCGATGCAACTACGGTAGTAGAGCTAGGCGGTACGCCACCTCACCGACTCAGTATAGTATCTGAAAAGTTTTGATGAACCTCATAGATAGCTTGCTGCCCCGGCCAAATCTCTGTAACCCTCGTCGAGGTGAGACCTGAAGAAATATGTGGTCTCCCTCGAACTCCAAAGGTCTCTATCATCTACCAGTATAAGACTTATGCCAGCTCTGTGAAGTCTTTATCCACTCTCGGATGATCTGTACCTTCTCGGTGGTAGCTCGCACCAACTCTGGACCCATGAGTGCTGACTCTCCAGGGTTGGTCCTGAAAAGCGGTGACCAGCAGGGTTTCCCATAAAAGGCCTTGAACAGTGCCATAACAATGCTAGAGTGGTAGCTATTGTTGTATGCAAACACCACCAGTGGTAGGTGGTCCTCCCAACTATGACCAAAGTCCAAGATATAGGATCGCAACATATCCTGTAGAACCTGAATGGTTCTCTCTGTCTGACCATCTGTTTGGGGATGAAACGTCGTGCTCAAGCATAGCTGAGTCCCGAAAGCCTCCTGCAATCCCTTCCACAACCGGGATGTGAAACAGGTGTCTCATTCCGACACTATTGTCGAGGGGATTCCATTAGTCGAAATATCTCCTACACATAGAGTCATCCCAAGCTCTCTACAGAACACTGCTCCCTGATACCTAGGATGTGGGATGACTTGGTGAGTCATTCAATGATCACCCAGATGGAATCATGCCCCTTAAACGTCTGTGGTAATCCTATTATTAATTGCATCGATATTCCATTACACTTACACTCTAGAACTTCTAGGGGTGAGCTAATCCCGCTGGATCCTGGTGCTCGGCCTTCACCTGCTGGCATGTATGGCATCGAGAAATGAACTTTGCTACTGCCTTCTTCATTCCTGACCACTAGAACTGTCACCAGAGATCCTGGTACATCTTTGACACTCTAGGATGTACCACCAAAGGGGATGTATGAAACTCCTTTAGGACCTCTTCCCTAAATGCCACCGGTACAATAGTGCATCCTCTGAAAAGAAGTACGTTCTCCCCACCATACGAATATCCATCTGTAGCATGTCCTGTGGATAACTAAGTACGTAATGCCTGACAGTCGACATCCCCAAGTTGTGCCTCCCTAACTCATTGTAAGAGTGGAGGGGTGACAACCATCGACTATAGGTAAGTTTCATCCTCTCTATCCACAAAGGATAACTGCAATGTGGCTAACTTCCATGTCGCCTCACTCAATAGTTGTGAGCTCGACCTTCTGCTAAGAGCATCATACACCTTGTTCCCCTTCCCAGGAGTATAGATGATCTCAAAGTCATAGTCCTAGAGTAACTCTAACCAACACCTCTGTCTCAAATTCAGATCTTTCTATGAAAATATGTGCCTGAGGCTCTTGTGGTCAGAGTAGATGATAAATCGCTCACCCATACGGTAGTGTTGCCACATCTTCAATGCGAAGACTACCACTGAAAACTTGAGATCATGGGTTTCATATTTCTACTCATGTGTCCTAAGTTGGTGTGAACCATAAGCAATCACTGCCTGCCTCTGCATCAGGACACAGCCATGCCCGGTCCCTGATGCATCGCAGAAAACTACGTACTCGACACCCTCTTTCGGAAATCTCAAAACCAGAGTGCTCATCAAACTCTATCTCAACTGCTCGAATGCCTATTGGAACATCTCCATCCACATTATGGTTTTCCCCTTTCTGGTCAAGGCTATCATCAGTGCAGAAATTCGTGAGAAATCAGGAATGAATCTCCAGTAATATCCTGCCAACCCAAGGAATCTCTGCACCTCCGTCATGCTCCGAGGTGGATCCCATGCTAACACAACCTCCACTTTTGCTGGGTCTACAGCTACTCCATCTTCTAAGATGATATGTCCTAGAAATTGGACCTCCTAAATCCATAACTAGCACATTGAGAGCTTCTCATAAATCCGGTGCTCTCGAAGTACGTCTAGAACCATCCGCAGGTGTCTCACGTTCTCCCCCTCTGACACCAAGTACAAAAGGATGTCGTCGATGAAGACCCCTATGAACTGGTCCAGGTACGGCTGGAAGATCTGGTTCATTAGTCCCATGGACACTTTGGGGGAATTCGTCACGCCGAAAGGCATCACCATGTACTCATAGTCACCATAACGTCATCTGAAAGTTGTCTTCAGTATATCCTTGTCCTGTACTCGTAACTGGTGATAACCTGATCGAAGGCCAACCTTTAAGAACCATTGTGCCCCTCTCAGATGATCAAAGAGGTCATCGATTCTCGGTAGAGGGTAATCATACTTCACCATCTCCTGGTTTAGGCACCGGTAAACCACGCACAACCTTAGACTCCCGTCTTCCTTTTTGACAAACAAGACTGGGGTCACCCATGGTGAAACTATGGGTCTCATGAGACCCTTGCTCTGCTAATCCTCCAACTGCACCCTCAGCTCGTGAAGCTCTATGTGAGACATCTGATAAGCTGATGAGTAAATTAGTGTCGTCCTGAGGTGTAAGTAGATGTAGAAGTTGATTTCCCGGTGGGGAGGTAATCCTGGAACATCTTCAGGAAAGATGTCCCCGTACTCCGCCACTACTGCTAGTAACTGGGAGCCCACAACGTCCACTGCTCTAAGGTAAAGGCTAGGAAACTCATGAGTGATTGACTACACCCTCCTATGCATAATCTCATTCTGTGTTACTTGGGTTTCCCTTTCTCTGACAAAGTAAAACCTCATCCCATCACTGTGGAAACACCGCACACTTCACCCAAAACAGTCAATCTGGGCATGGACCGAAGATAACCAATCCATACCGAGAATGAAGTCATAAGGCCTCAACGCTACCACCAAGCAGTTCCAACCGAAACTCTCACATCCAAGGGTAATATCACACTATCTGCAAAGGTTTTTGATCATTGAGTCTCCTTCCATAGGTGTCTCCAAGGATAAGGATCGATTCAACGGTTCTATCGGAATCTCAAGGTTACGCATAAGACATGTGGCTATAAAGGAATAACTGGAACTTGTGTCTATAAGTATGTCATATAATGTAGAAAAGACACAGATCATACCTCAAATCATCCATGGAGTCTCTGGGTTGTATGCCTCGACCGCATGCAGTTATCCCCGTCCCTGTCCCCCATCTCCCTGAGCCTGGTGCAGACCTCCTGGGGGTGGTGGTGGAAGTAAGTCAAAGCACCTGCCACCACCCACAGCTCTCCCTGCTCCTCTTCCACATCTACTGCTCGGTGAGTCTGTCTGGTCCACTCTCTGCCTCTGCCTCGGTGGTCCATCCACCGCTTCCCTATTAGCATCTCTATGGGTCGGACAATCTCTAACGAGATGTCCCCAACCGTCGCACGTGTAGCATCGCTTCTCCCTAGGCTGACTGGATCCATCCTAAGAGCCCTATACTATCAATCCTCTGTATTGGGTCCTCCTATGATTCTAACCATGTCCAGATCTCTATGCCTGACATCGGCTTCCTACTGCCGGGGTCTCCACACCTGTCTGTCTGCTACTGACTCTCGTCGGCTATGTCTACTACGCCAAGAAGCTCTCGATCACCAAGGCCCTCTCAAGAACTCCATCATATGTCGAAATTCATAGAGTCATGACACTAGCTTGGATGTCCCATCATAGACCTTGCTCGAAGGTCCGATCTCTGAAGTACTGATCTCTGACCATATCCATCGAGTACCGGGCAAGGTTGGTGAACTTCGATGAATAGACAGATACTGTCAAACTGCCCTGCTGGAGATGAAGAAGCACCTGGATGCGCACAGCTCTCAGCGTAATCGGAGAGAACTCCTCCCTGAAGATTCACTTGAACTCCATCCATGAAAAAGTCTCCTCATCATGAGTCTGTGTGGTTAGACTCCACCATCATCCCACCGAACCCTGAAGAAGGCTTGCTCCTATGATCACTATCTGGTCTGCTAGTGTCCTCACTAGACAGAAACCTCTGGTCACCACCTCAAGCTAGTCCTCAGTCTCCTGAGGGTCAGGCTCGCCTCGGAACTAGAGGGGTCTCTATCTCTGGAAATCTTGGAGCACATGAAGCATGTGCTCCTCGTCGGTCGGTACTGTAGGTACCATGGGCTGCTCCACTGGTGGTGGCATAGTAGGTGCACCACCTGGTGGAAATTCCTAGGGAACTGGTCCCAGTATTGAAGCCTCATCACTGAGTGGGTCATCCTCATGGTCGTGCTGCTGAATCCTAGCGGGTATGCGTCACGGAGGCATCCTTTAAAGAAACAAGATGTAGTGTGATTATATATGGATAACTGACACAAAGGACATGGAAAACACAACCCATTCTTGTATGATGCATGTACCATTCTTTTACTTCCCTGCAACTTGTGTTTTCATGTACTGAGTCAAAAAGTAGGTTATTAGAGTCCTGGTTTATGGATACGTCAGTTGCCGCACCAACACTGGAGTCTCTGGCCTAAAATCCGAACTCGAAACACTTAACAATGTTTCCCCAAACCAATATCACATACTCTTGGTCCTATGGTAGAATCGACCACCTTTGATTCTACTATATCACGACCCATCCCAGTAGGGCCCGTGTCGTGACTCCCCATGCCCGCCTCCAACAGGCCAGAGGCTGGTGATTAGCACCGAGTAGGCATATTACAGACATGGGAGGCATTTACTAAGCACATGTACACACACACAAATCTCCAATCCCACAAATGCTAAAATGTAAAAACACTAAGGAACAAAATTCATGCATATAACTAAACCCAACCAACAGAGTACAAAGGAAGATAAAGTACTGAAAGTAAACTGGGCCAGAATACAATCCCACAAAATGACAAGTCTGAAAACTGCAAAGTCCAACCTATAAATACAAAGAGGTACTGGGACTGCTGATCGTAGCCATATGAATGCCTTGGCCTGTAGGGAACATAGAAAACTCGGTCATGTCCTGGTCCGCCCTAGACTCTGTCAAAAGGCTGCTCGTCTACACAAGACACGACACATGCGGGCAAAGCCCGTGCAGGGGTGAGTATAAAAATACTCAGTAGAGGACCCTGAAAACCACAAAGTTGTACAAGAAGTAAAGTTACAATCAACTATGCATAATATATGTCCACAGAACATATAACAAGAGAAACACAAACAAGATATGCTCAAAACCCTTACCTTCAGTCTAGAGACAAGTTGCACAACCCCATACCCCTGTTAGGGATTCAGTTTGAAGATTCAATGAACTACTCGTTTCGGGAGAACACACTCTATGAGTCTGGTAGCTCTGATGATGCATGTCTGAGAAGTAATGTTCGTTGGGAAACATCATGAGAGGTAGTTACACTCATTATGGGAGACACACTCTTGAGTGAGAGGATCATGATAGATAGATACACTCATTACGGGAGACACACTCTAGAGTGGGAAAGATCATGATACACGGATGAGGATCACTGCTAGGGTCCTGGCGGATACTGCGACTCATCCAGAATTCGCCTTCTAGGTAGAGGATCAATGGTCTGTAGAGTTGGTCACATTGATGCCTGACTCTACCTAGGGTCAAGAATGGATAGAGAATCTTGATCCAGGCCTCACGGATGGATGCCTGACTCTATCACAGAAAGTCATGTTGAAGGGATCATACTTTTGTAGAATAAAATGATGACTGAACTTCATGGGAATGAGAAGAAGGGGCACTAACCAAAACAAAACATATCCAGGATACGGTGTACAAGAAGACCAAGCCATTTTCCAAAAAGTACACGGCGGGTAGAAATTTTGCACGCCATGTCTTAAGACCCCAAGTACAGCCCGTGTACAATGGAACATGTCGTAAGGCTGGTCATGTAGAAAATTCAGTACATGGTGTGTGGTACAGAGTACCTGTCATGTCCTAGTCTTCTCTGGTCGGCTCCATATATGTGGTCGTGTGCCCATACATGGCCTCAACCCATGGGTGTTAACCCGTGTATTGGGTATATGGGGTGACCTGTGTTACGGGCCTCACCTTGCCATGTTGTGGAGTACACAGTCATGTACTCCATCCCGTGTCCGTGTATCCCCTAGATACATGCCGAGTCCCATGTAATCGCCTCTACCATGCTGTGTAGAGAGTACACGCCCTGTTCCGAAGCCGTGTAGTCCAACCCGTGTCCATGTACCTTCCAAGATACATTCCGAGCTTTTGGGAAGGTCCAACACATCGTGTGACCTGGGTCACATGTCGTGTGATTCCTATCTAATGCCTGAAACCCTAGCCACGGCTGAGCTGGTCCACACAGCGTGTTCTTCGGATATACACGTTGTGTATTCTGGAAATTTCCAGAAACGTGAACCTCTACTGTCGCGCCTTCTGTGATGTCCCGATCATCAATCTAGCCATTCGATCACCATGAAACTCTCAGGTTTTGGTCTCCCCGACACCATAAATCTGATTCTGTTGATTTTGGACATCAGATCGGCTCCAATAACATGCAACGATCCACCTGCATGAAGAATGCTTGAAGAACGGCCCTTCCCGATCCGGCTCGATTCATCATCCTCTATCGTTATTGCACCTCTGCAAGGTCATTATGGTTTCGAATATTTAATTTGGGATCATTGTGTCACAAAATGGATGCACAATGATCCGTTGTTCCTCCCCCCAGGAAGAACGTGAAGAATGCATGGAGAAAAGAAAGGGGAAGAAATCCAATGAACAAAATCAAGGAACTAACCTCCACTGTCATTCGTCACGGCGTTGATCCACTCCCGTTAGTAGGATTAAATGGAGAAGAATCAAGAAAAAAAATTCAATATGTATCAATTCCCTGAATCATTCCAATAAAAACCTCCCGCAAGAATGTATGAATATTTGGATCAACTTGTTCGTGTTTGTCCCACGTTCATCGTTTAAATCAAAAACGGGGAAAATAATTTAAATAAAAAACCCCTACCTCAATTGGGATCGAGCGCTGATGAAGGGTTCATGCTACCATCGTCATGGAGATCTGAAAACCTCTTTGGTACAGCAATTCTCAACTTTGATTCATCATCATTCGTCACTGAGAGTTTTCTCCAAAGCTCCATGGATTCTCCAGAGTTTCCTCTCAATCCTTGCCAACGAAAAATATTCAATTATCAAAATAAAAAGGGAAAAGTGTTTCGCATTCTAATACGCTATGATATTAATGAGTCCAGCTTTCCATTTCTGATTCATTATGACGTGGGACTTATTAAAGAAATAGCTTCCCCGACGTCGCGGTGCAACAGATGTTTCCGTATAAAATAAAATAAACATTTTGAATTTATTTTATTTTATTTTACTATAAAAATATGAAAATTAACTTTTTCCCTCAACCTGCGCCGGTCGAGGTTAGACTCTTTCTTAGTTAAAGTCATCGTCCCGGATGCAATGGTTCCCTTAGATTTCTAATTCGACCAACTGTTTGGAAACTGCCACAGCCACGCACATAAGCCGACTCACTTAACTTTAAAAAAAATCAAACCACCATTCCGGGCTTACTAGGCCTCGGGATGATGTGTCGTCTTGGCGCCCGGTCTTGAAAAAATACCATATAATATTAAAAAAATACATGGAGAATCTGAGACATTATAACCCCTTTTCATGATAATTCTTACATTGTCACCAATAAATAAATTTTATCCCTTTGTATTTAATATTCTATTTTCATATAAGATGGGAAATTATAGAAAACATACCTCAAGATGATATAAACTTCAATTATCAAGATTTTATATATTCAAAACGTCTAAATCATCATATAGAGCATCATCCTCCTGGCAATTTAATGTTCACTTTACCAAAACTCTATAACTTGGATTCAAAAACATTGATTGTTAGGAATTTCTCTCCTCTTTTTAACTTTATTAAGTTTCAGGAATCCCCAACCTCTACTTCACTTCAGATATCTCCCTAAATAACCTCACCTTCAATTCCCATTTCAATGTTGGATATCTAAATTATCTAATAGAATGATATTGATCTTATCCTTTATCATCTAATTAAGAAACAAGGCTGAGAAAGTGTTCCCAACTTGAAAACTATCTTCTCTATAACATTATTTTTCTCTAAGCCTTCACTATAACATTTCTTGGAAATAATATTATTGGTTGGAATGGGTATATTCCCATTACTTATTATTTTAACATTTTGAGTGTATTTCTTTCTAGAGACACGATTTTTACCCTGTAAGACTTTAGAAAATTTCTACATATAATTCCAGAGCTAGGAGCGATGACGGTGTGAAATTCTGAGGCTCGGTGTGCTCGGAATTAATTTTATAAAAATGTAAGTGTTTTTATACTATACACGTGGTGGGGTTGTGTTTCTTCCTAAATAGTAGACCGGATCAGAAATATGAGGCACGGTTTTGTATGGAGCATTATGTTAACCCTATGCGAGGGGAAAAAGTTTTGGATGAGGAGCTTCTATGAGAGATGTCTCCCAGGGGCAAAACCGTCTTTTTGAAAAAATGAGTGATTTTTATCACTGGGGTTCTTTTTGAATAACCTTCAAACGGAGTCTCGGAATGGAAATTTGAGACTTCTGTTGAGTTCGAAACGGGGCATTTTACATAGGCGTGACATTAAATGAGAGGGCACGGTGATTTTTGGATTTCGTGCTACGCAGGTTTTCCTATAAATAGGAAAATAGGAGTTGGGGGTTCTCCCTTTTTTCTCTCTCTATCTATCTCTCTCTCTCTCTCAAGAATTCTTCATCGTTCTTCGGCATTCTTCGTTGTTCTTCTCCGGATTGAGGAGCGGACTCTGGTGTATTGGAGCGGGATCGAGCAGGCGCATCGCCAATGACGAACGGATCCAACAAGGTAGGATTTCAGATTAAATTTCGCACCTTCGTGAAATTCTTTGAGTTTTGTCGATTTTGTCGTTTTAAATTCATCAATTTTAGAATTAGGGATGTTGGCCGAACAAACACGGCCAACTCCCGAGCCCCATTTAATTTCTCTCTCTTGAGCGTTCTTCATCCGATTTTCAGACGCGTCAAGTTCTCGACAATTCGACGAGCGAGGGGCAGCGTTGTGAAGCTCTGGCCCCAAGGATCCCAAAACTGGTGTTAGAAAATTTTTTTGACCATCGGATTGGTCGGGAGGACCGGATGAAGGTTCAACTCCGATGAGGGGCGGCAGATAGAGGTCGAGTCGAAGGCGGCGGAGCGCGGCGAAGCACGGCGGGCGCAGCAGTGTCACGGCGGAGGAGCGCAGTGCCGGCGTTGGGCGGCGCGGGCTGCGTCGCGGCACGGCAGTGTTACAGTGGGCATCTGGCGTGTCGAGGCGGTCGAAGGGAGAGCTGGAGAGGGCGGCTTCGGGGGGAGCCGACCGAGTGTGTGGCGACGTCGCAGTGGAACTCAGAGGGAGGCCGGGTGCAGGCGGCCTGTCGCGCTCAGCAGGCTAGGGAGACCTCGAGGCGCGGACCTCGGAGGGGCGGACGAGACAGGACCCGCCTCCACCGGGTCCTTACCGCACGCGGAGACCGGCCACACTGGCCGGTCGGTTCAATTAAACCGGTCCACGTGGCCTGGTGGAGGTGGTGCATCCCGCGACGGTCTGGACCGGGCCGGCCGGTCTGGACCGGCCAAAATTATTCGCCCCTTTTTGTTCGGGGGGCTTATCTACTAAACGGAGCATCTGTTTGATGCGCCGTCTGCGGCTGCTGGTCCGTGTTAACAAAACGGTCTTTTGAGGTATGTTTCGGGGTTTTTGGGTTCTGCGCCCGATGATGGGTGACCCGAGGTGCTTTAATTTAATAATAAAAATTATTATTAAAGTTGTGATGGACGTGGATAGCGAACCGAACGTCTGTTTGACATGCCGTCAGAGGCGCGGTGGCCTCAAAGCTGAGACGGTTCTTCCAAAGTTGGTTTGGAACCTTTGCGGGTTGGTTTCATTTCTCGGTGGCACGAATCGCTAAATGTGAGTAACTGATTAAATATTTCATTAATTAATTAATTCTTGTGTCGGACCTAACTCCTGCTTGGGATGTCTAATTGATGCGCCGTGAGCGGCAGCGCGACCACAGTTCTCGTGCGGACTTTCTAAAATGCTTTCAAAAGCATCTGAGTTGAAGTCAAGGCGTGGGCCTCACATGGGCTACTTCACATGCTTTACAGTGAAACGCCACTTTTTCACCCAACTTCAGTTTGGGGTGTTTGAGTACTATTTTCTGAGTGTTTTTTCGAGGGGATTGCAACGGTGCAATCTGCCCGCCTAAATTCAGGTCTGAGGCATGGCCCCACGTGGCGGATTTCTGACGCATGCTGCATTTTTACCGCTTATGCTTCATAAGTCCGTTCATGGCAAGTGAATAGCCTATCCCGCGTGGTTATCAGCAAGGAATACAATGGTACGAATTGCGTGACGTGTTTTGGGGCCGAGGTGTGGGCCCCAAAGGGCCCTGTTTGCGCATAACGCGGGAAGTTGCAACTCCTGCATCTGGAGTCTGTTTTAGGCACCGTCAACGGTGTTGTGACCCTGGAATCGAGGTGAAGTTGACCAGGGTGGTTTTAGGCATTGGAGCTAGAGTTGAGGCGTGGGCCCCACGGACCGTCTCTTGAGCTGTGTGCAGCGTACTGCGACTTCATCATCAGACATCTGTTCAGGTAGAATGAATAGTCATTTTGATGTGTTTTTCTGAGATCATCGAGATGGCGCAGTTCGCCTAACCTTTTTTTAGGATCATGGTGTGGGACCCACCCGGGCTGGCTACGGCGAATAGTACCTTTTTAACTGGGTGTTCATTTTGGGCAATTGAGTAGTCAATCCCGTGTGTTTTTTCCAAGATATCTCAGTGGTGTGATCCATTTGTTCAGTTTCGGGATCTTGGTGTGGGCCCCACCTGGGCTGGCTATGGTGAATAGTAACATAAACACCGGTTGTCCGTTTCAGGTGAGTAAGTAGTCTATCTTTCATGTTTTTTCACGAGGAATGCAACTGTGTAATTCGTTTGAGCATGTGGAGTCTCATTTGAGATCATGTTAAATGTTGAAACATGAAAGGGTGTTGGATAGAGGTCCCTTTGACGCACTCCGAACCAACGCATGGTAGTGATGCTGGTAACAACTTGTGATGTCAGTTACAGTGCTGAGTAATCAGACTTATTCCAGGTCTACCCTCCAGCAGGGCTGGGCAGTGGGTCGTTTGTCGACTTTTTAGGGTATACCCTCCAGCAGGGTTGGGCAGTGGGTCCCCTGTCGACTTCTTAGGGTATACCTTCCAGCAGGGCTGGGAAGTGGGTCACCTGTCGACTTCTTAGGGTCTACCCTCCAGCAGGGCTGGGCTGTGGGTTGCCTATCCAATTCTTAGGGTCTACCCTCCAGCACGGTTGGCCAGTTGGTTTCCTGTCGACTTCTTAGGGTCTACCCTCCATCAGGGCTGGGAGTGGGTCACCTGTCGACTTTTTCAAGGTCTACCCTCCAGAAGGGCTGGGCAGTGGGTCGCCTGTCTACTTATTTCAGGTCTACCCTCCAGCATGGCTGGGCAGTGGGTCACTTGTCGACTTTTTCCAGGTTTACCTTCCAGCAAGGCTTGGTAGTGGGTCACCTGTTGACTTCTTCCAGGTCTACCCCCCAGCAGGGCTGGGCAGTGTGTCACTTGATGATGTATTAAGGTTTACCCTCCAGCAGGGTTGGGCAGTGGGTAACCTGATATCTTATTATGATTTACCCTCCATCAGGGTTGGGCAGTGGGTCACCCATTGGAATTTCAGACTCAGACCATCTTATGAGGCTAGTCGGTGACTTTTCTCCGTGACTACTAGAGAGGGACCCTTGGTTGTACAGGTCAGTGATGTGACAGCTTTGACGTGACCTTAAGACATATGAGGACAAGGGGCGCTTTTCCCATCGAGACACGTCCGTGCGACATGACCTAAAAGCTATGTGGGTGAGACAGTGCCGCCCAAAGCGGATAATATCGAGGTTCGGTGATTTCCCCTTCGACTTGTACTGCCTAGGTTGACGTGCAGGACTTTTGGGTTCAGTGTTGGATATCCTTTGAACTATTGGAGACTCTTCTTGGACTGGTCTTGGAGATAGAGATCCCCTTACACAATCGTTTGGGTTACTTGTTGAGCATATATTCATAAACACCCTACTTTTGTTCTCACTCATTGGGTTCGGTTACTCTCCTTCTAGGAGGGACGAAGACGCGCAGGGTATGTCACATGCTTTCGTGTCTTGTTCCTCTTGGATTGGACAAGTCTGCTCCCTTTTGTTTGTTGGGTTGAGCTGCACTCTCTCTTTTGTACTCTTTCATTGTTCTTTGTTCTATCTACTTCTCACTGTTTAGTACCACCTTTGTTGCTCCCTCGAGATTTCGGGGAATCCTACTGAGTATTTTTATACTCACCCATGATTGGGCTTTGACTGCAGTTGGTGTGCCCTTCCAGACGACAGACAGGTCGATCGAGACTACGGGGGATCGTAGAGGACACAGAAGCTTGGGCTGCGTTCAGTGGTCGTAGGAGGATTTCTAGGTATGAGACTCACTAGTGATTTACTTTCATTTTTCTTATTGCTGGGTTGTGGCACCTTTCTGGTTGGGCACGTGTTTTACCCCTTCTACTGTTCAGTTTACTTGTCAGTACTTTTCAGCACTTTACTTGTACAGGTTAGAGGTCGATGCATGTATGTTGGTTTCCCTTTTTGTATCAATGTTGTATCTTTCTTTCCTTTCTTTGCACTTTTTCATTGAGTTGGCAGCCTGTGTGTGTGTATAGATTCTTAGCCAAAGGCCTCCCCTAGATTGTTGTGCCTTCGGCACTGGTCGGCAGCCCCTAGCCTATGGAGGCGGGCTTGGGGTAGTTGCGGCTCGAGCCTCGGTACAGGTCGGGTCATGACATTCTTCATAACTTCAGGAAGGAAGAAATGTGCATGTTTTTTATTTTATTCTTCTTCTAACTTCCGTAATTCCTCCAAATTTTTTGTCCATACAACCATACAAAAATATATAATATATTCAAATTTATTTTCTTCTAATGGTTTATTTACTTTTCTTTATAAATAATCTTACCCAGGTAATATTTTCATGATTTACTTAATAGTTTGATTGGAAAACTTACACCTTCCACACTGCTTATTATCTTCTAGTAGGTTACTCTTTATAGGTAACTTCTGGTGAACTTCAACTTCTTCAACAGAGATGTTTTAAACCATTCTAATATGATTTTTCTTTCATAGACTAATAGAATTTGTTTCTTGATATTACATTAATTAATTTTAACATTTATGGAAAGTTTACATTTTTCTATGATGTGGAATTTTGTTCCATATAAGTAGCATACATTCTTGGTCTTGACATTTTTAGAAAACTTTTTTTAGGTTAAACATTCCTTGTAGTTTTTTAATTTTTTTCTAAATTTATACTTATAGACTTTATTTATTTTATTATCATCGATATTTTTTCTCTACTTCCAATAGTAGTTTTTGAGTTGTGATTGGTAGTAGTAAACTATAAATTTTCTTCACCATGACCACTTTGACTACAACGTCCACATAAATTTTCATGATATTTAAATTTTTTTATGTCAATAGATTTTTCTTAAGTTGTAATGTTTTGTGTACTTATATTTATTCCCATTACATTTATGTTTATCCCCATTAATATTGGCCTTATTTTTCTTCCATACCCTTGTATATTATTCCAACTATTGATAGTCATGTTTCCATACTTTCTACAGAACCAAAATTAGCCAATAATTGTTAGATTCTTCCTTTTTTTATTTTTTATGGTGGATAATTCTACCCCAATATATTTCTTTTGGATATTTACTTCTTTATTCTTGAAACGTTGGTGGAATTCCTTAATATTTATTCTTATACATCCACCTTGACAGAAGAGGCTGGTTTCTAAATTTTCATCACCTATATTTGTCCAAAAATTTATTCATCGCTACTAAAAGTATGTGAGTTAGTGCATAAAGATTCATTGGATCATAGGTTTACCCTTTTCTTTAACTTATCAAAATATGATGCCTCTAATTATTTTAAATTATTTTGTCCATTATATTGGGTATTTTCAAACGTAAGGCATATTTTTTAAATGTTAATAGTGTTTCTTATCTTGGATTTCTGTAAATAATAAACATGAGTAGCATACATGTCTTTAAATTTAATTTTGTACTCAAGAAACATTATATTTAAAGTGTTCTTAGAATATTCAAGGTAATTTAATTTCTCTTCAAATCCAGATTTTTACTTTATAAAATTGTCTTCATGCATCTTCCTATCATTCTGTAGAAAATTTTCAATCTATTTTATTAATCATGAACTTATTAATAATTGATAATTATTGACTTCTACTATTTATTTCAATGCATGGAACCCTTCCTTAATAACTTTTAAAATAAGTTTCTCACCAAAACTTTTTTTAATACTTCTTATAAAATGTTTAACTTTTCTTGAGAATTTATTACATTTTATTCCTTTACCTCATTGATTTTTGTAAAAGTTTTACACTATTTTTAGTTCTTTCCTAAATCATTCTCTATCACATCATGTTTTGATTCCTAGTGTAATTTTTCCTCTTATAGTCCCTTGATATATGTAGGTATAAATATAACAACTACTAGATCGACAATATTCTTATAGTATTTTATTTCCATGTAAAATATTCAACATACTCAATATGATCATATTCCCTAGAAATGGGGAAATATTCTTATTTAAGAGAATTAATTATTAGAAAATCAATAATCTCATCAATCACATTAACTTATAGTATTGGTGGATCCTACTTATTCTATTTTTGAGTGGATTCCTTCAACTGTTTCTAATATTAATTATTCTTTATCTTTTTTAAGGTTTTACAAGAATCCTCCATGTTATTAGAACCAAGTATAAGTTTTATTTATTTTATCTCAGACTCAATTCTTATCTTCCAGAGGAGATATTACTAAAATATCTAATAGTATTCACTTCATGTAAAATGGTTAAAGAAAACTAAAAATAAACATATACATCAAAATATAGGGAACATGGATCTGATACCAATTAATATTCTCATGGGATCATGTAGTCACCCTCAAAGAGGGTTGAATCAAGGTTAACTAACTTTTACTGATTATGATCAGATTAAAATATTCCTTCATTTCTTTTAATCAAACCTATACTAACGGTTTGGTTATTTGTATCTTTATAAACTCACCCTCACTAATTTTCCTATATCTTATTCATATAATGTAAAGTAAACATCACATAATGATTTTTAAAAGTTTCAATATAAAATTCTACTCCTTTATATGTTTTTATACACCCCAACATGGATTATCTACTATAATATCTATCACAGGTTAAAAGTGGTGTAGAAGGAATCATCCTTTACCCTCATCATGCATCACACACTCTTCCTTTTATGGGTTATAAACCCAAGCCTTCAAACCACTTTGGTAAATTTTTATACACCACAACCACAATCTCCTTTTTTCATATAATTGTTTATATTGGATCCACCAGTATTCAAGTAATCTCTTTGAACTTCATCAAGTATTTTTCTTCAACAACCATGTATCTTTATATATACTCAACATTCATGTTTTCCACATCCTTCTATAACTGAAATAATGTTCTTATGAAACTCTCATTGTCAAATTCCCAAATAATCTTATTTCAAAACTATAAATGACCTATACTTTGAAATCTAAAACATCTATAATTTAATTATTGACATTGGTTAGGATTTTCTCTTTCCAGGCATCTGGTTGGAGGAAAATAAATTTATACTTCAAAACTAATTGTTCTAACCTTATCAACTTCAAACGTTATAATCTTAAAATGTAAGTGTTTGGTCATCTTATTCTTATCATTTATATTCAAGAACTCTCTAAATTATTCTCCCTTTTGATGTTAAAACTTTGGTGTTATTCCCCCATTTATATAGTCAATCATTCTCTAAATATTAAAGGGAACGTGTTGGATTCAATTTAAATTTCCCTTTATCTCAACCCTTCATTTTACTACCTTCAAAGCATCCAAATAAGTAGGAGTCAAAAAAATTATAAGAACATCCTAAAATTAAATTTTCATCAGAATCCTTAAATCTTCCTCAAATATTAGCTTGATTTATGAACATTGAATGTATAACTTAGCACCATCACAATTTATAATTTTATAATTTTTTTTGAAATTTTCTTCAAACCTATATCCATTGTACAAACATATATGTTTCTACATCCAGTTATCATCACCGTTCTCTCTACTGGACCAAAAAACCTCATTCATATAGAATCACATAGTCTCCATCTAATCATTATGTATCCAATCATAATATCACATCCTTAGGAATCAACCTACATACAGAATCAACTATATGTCCTTATTACTTGAACATTGTATAACTGGACTTTAGAAATCGAACTGTGTAAAACTCATCTTTATAACTCAAACTTTTTATTTCTCTCCTTTATAACTCGAACTCTATGAAAATTGACATTCCAAATCAAATGTTTTATAAATAAACATTATAATCTGGGAACCACATTCTGGTACATCATTTCTCTTAACATTCTTCCTCTGAACAAAGTATACTAGAATAATGAAATTATTTTAGAAATCATGATTTTAGAAAAATTGAGGATCATCAAAGAATCATCTTGCTTATTCTTTCAAAACCATCACTCGATTGGATTTCATAGATCATTATTACAAAATATTTCATCATTATTCTATACCTACTACAAAATATTTCTTCTATGAACTTCACAAAATATCCTTCAAGATAATCCTTCTATAATATCTTTTTGGTGCTTCTTCGATTTTTTCCTTTACTATTTTTGTTATAGAAACTATTTCTAGAGTATGAAAATTCCTTGAATTCATCAAGAATGGATCATAGGGAATTTTTAAAATCATTAATTTTCTTCATAATTCTGATTATCCTGGTTTCATCATCTTCAGTATTTTTCTTCTGATGATTTTACCTTCTGGGAAACTTTTTTCATCAAATATTATGAATCTTCTGATAAACATATCTTTTTTCAAACCATCATTAAGATATTAAATCTCTCTATATTTTAGATTCTCTAATTGACTACTTCTAATTATATTTCATCTATATAGTTTAAACAATATGATGGATACTCTTTTTTGAGAATGTTCTTATGGTGTACTATTATTCCAGACCATCCATAAATATATTTACCTCCATATATTCTTCTATATGTTGGTGTTTAAATCTTATAAGGAATTATCCTTCTATAATAACCATAGAAAACTTCTTTTCATTCAACTTACTCATTTAATTTCTCTTAAAATATTGAAAAAAAATAAAATATATCATTATCATCATCATCTTATGGGGACTAAATGGTCTCAATAAATATAAAAACTAATGTAAATGTAAATCTCTTGTTTTTATTGATGAATGCTCTATAAAAATCTTATCCTATTTAAACATCACTCCCTTTAGAGTCATCATTTTCAACATATATTATTACAATAAATATATTGAATGAAGAATCATTTATAAACTATAATTCTAATGACACTCTAAAAATTAAATATATTATTAGGTTACTCACATGGAATCACACCTTCAATATTCTCAAGATCTTCTGAGGTTCCTTTCTTAGAAATCAATTTCACGCAGACAACTACCTCCTACATCTAAAATTAAAAAGTTTATATATTCATATATAATATATTATCTCATTAAATCCTTACTATAGTGTTTAAACAATTTCTATGATCATTACCTAATCCTAAACAAATTAGAATGAAATCCAAAAATCCCATAAAAAGAATCAAGGTATGTATAAAAGATGGGATTCATGAAGGAAAATATATGTAGGAGTGTTATCAATGATAAACACACTTAGGGTTATTTTGAATTAATTTTCAATAATAATTATGTCAATTGGTGTTGAGATTATAATAATAAAAGTATTTTGGAAAATCCAATCATTTTATGAAAATATTTAATGTAGTTCACAAGAAATGTGTTATTAAAAATTTATTGATGAATATGAATGAGGATTTATGTGACACTATAGATCATAGAAGTTGGTTTTGATCATCGTGTATATAAATACAAGGAATACATGTGATATTTCCATTGAGTCTATTATTGTAGATCCATTCACATATAAAAATGAGACTAAGTTTCTACCATGAATGATTTTCAGATTATAGAGAAGCTAGATTAGGTTAGAGAAGAATAAAAAATGGTGTTATTTTGATGAAGTTCTATTATTAGAGTTATAAAATGCTTAATACAGGTCTGATGTGAGGAAAATAAAAGGATGATGTTTCTAGATGGTTCTAAACAAGATAAATATACCATAATAAGGGTTGAATAAGTTTTGAGATTAGTTGAAGAAGTTCATAAATTATTATTGTAGTAGGGTGAAATTCATAAGATATTCCTCAAAATACAAAAAATATATATATAAGTGTAAAAGATGTTGGTGATATATAATATTCTTATAATGATATAGAAGATATTATTAATTAATATAAAAGTTCCTGAGATTTTACATTCTGCTATGTAACATATTTCCTATGTTAGATATTTTTCTTATAAGTAACATATTCTATTACTTATGGAAGATATAAGTTGAATCTCAAACTAATATATGATAACATTAAATCCACTATGTGATACATAATATATTTGGAGTATATAAAGTATTTATATAGAATACAAAGATTCAACTGAAGAAAATTTAGAAAATAACTAGAGCTCACAATAGTATGTAATATATTGTGATTTCTATTTAATATCATTTAGATCATACATATAATATATAAATTAATATTTAATATATTATATAGGTATGTAAGATATTTTATGAGCATATTTTGAAAATTTCTATAGTAATATTAATGCATATGATACTATAAATCACCATTGTGATATGTATGAAATTTTATTTTATATAATTTCTTTTAGTTATAATGAATGAAATATTTTTAGATATGTTAAGTGTGATGGTGTTGAGATATTATTAAAAAAATAAATATCAAAATTTTTATAGGCTTGATCATGATCAAAGATAAGTCATAAGGAAAGAACATTGAGTTGGAGTTGTGATAATTATGGATCATCATAACGATGAAAAAGGGGGGGAAACTTATACGAGAGTCAAAGGTATTATTGAAAGGTTATAAATAATATTATCTTAATGATTAAATCCTGAATTTAATAGTTATTTGGGAATAAAATGAACATGTTATAGATTTTATATAGTTTCCATGTTTAGATATATAAAATATATCATGTGATAATTATATGATTATAAGTGCTGAAGGAGATAAAGAAGAAAGAATGAAAGTGACCTGACACTGCTACAATAATAAATATTATCATTGTTCTCATGTATAATAATTATTATATAGTCCAAAGTGTGTGATAGTAATGAG
Source organism: Viscum album (assembly GCA_963277665.1). NCBI lineage: Eukaryota > Viridiplantae > Streptophyta > Magnoliopsida > Santalales > Viscaceae > Viscum > Viscum album. Next base: position 1,236,183,420 of record OY728137.1, on the reverse strand, counting down.
ATCAACCTATGTTTATTTAAATCAAATGGATTCAAGAATTCCTAGACTTCTATTCTAGAATGTTGTACTAGAGGCACCCCATGTAATCGATACATACTTAAGAAGAATATCATATCTTGTTAGTTCAATTGAGAATAAAGCTAGATAACTAATCATGCATTAAGGAGGATCCAACCAAATATGGTATTTGAAGAGAAAATCATGATTGGTGCTACAATATGATAAATAGAAAGTTGGTTCTTATATTTAAATTGGTTGGTTCTAGGAAAACATAAGGATATACACTTTCATATACTTCTTTTTTATAATAAAAAGGAATAGGTGTGAGAGTGGGAAAATGACAACACCCCAAATATGTATTCATCTATAGAAGATAAGAACCTCATTTTTAGAATCCTATAATAATTTTTGTTTAGCTTTCAATGTTAAAGGATATTCATGAAAACTGAATGTCAGCAGACTATGTGATATCTATTCACTGAATATGTGTGGAGGTAAACAAAAAAGGGTTTAATTAGTGAAAATTAACCCACACTAATTCACCTCCCTTATTATTGTGGTTGTATTGATCTCAGTGGAATAACAATTAGTATTAGAGCTACAGTTACACCTATTATTGGATTCACATTAGACGTGGGATGGGAGGCATATATGATTGAAAGAATAAGATTATATCTTTTAAGGGTAGGATAATACTAGTTAATAGAGTTCGTAATTCCATACCTATGTGTATTATATCTGTTATAAATTTTTTAAAATGCACTAATATGGGGATATAAAATATTATGAATTCATTTTTTGGAGAATTAAATAGGAGGGGAGAAGCCATTGGGACTCATAGAAAAGTATTGTGAGACCCCGAGCTTAGGGTGGAGTCAATCTATGAAATTTGGAAATGATAATGAAAGGAATTAAAGGAAAATGGAATGGTGCATAATTGAAGGAACATATTTGTGGGGAAGATTCTTGAAGGATAGGTATAGTACATAATGATTAAAGTGGGATGATATTCTTAATAAACTATCTATGGTGGCAAGATGCATGGTCAGTCATTTTGAAAATTTAAATCACAGTGTGCAGTGGCTGATTGGGAGAGGTGACATAAACTATTGGAAGGATAATGGGGTAGGCTTCCCTTTGTTTTTTCCTAGCTTTCGAATTCCATAAATCACGTTTAATTAGGCCAGTTTACATATGATACTCATATCAACTTCCTCAGATGAGGAGAATAAGATTCTATTTAATAGGATTATTCTAGTGGATTAGCTGAATAGATTTTCATACACTTTTTCATCTTTTGGTAACATCATATCTTAGTATTATAGTATGTAGAGGCACGAAAAAAGGGATATTGTTGGATGTAATACTAAACTATAGTGTAATAAAATCTCAATGAAAATGAACATTATGGTTTGGAGAGTCTACAATAGATAAATTCCCACTGATGAAAATATTTAGTGGAATGGAATGCATCTGGCTTTTCGTTTCATGTGTTGTGAGAGGTCTAGCATCGAAATGAAGAGGAATTTTTTTTTGAGAGTGAATGGGATGGTTTTTCAGGGAATATTTTCATGATTAATTTGGTTATTAATGTTTAGGGTGATGATATGTACATGTTTTTATCCTCCTGTTTCCATGGGATCGACTAGCGATCACATGCTATTTGGATTCAAGCCATTAACATTGCTTTCGTGTGATGGGTTTTACAGGATTCTTATAAATTGAGAAGACAAGGTAAGTGATGTTATTTTTTATTCCTTAAAGTTTTCATTTATTCATTGATAGAAGATTTGAGTTTCCTACTTCCTAAGAGAGAAGACTCACATTCCAGTGGTGGGATGATCCACAGGTCAGTGACGCCATAGAAATACATGGACTTTGAGACTCAAGTAAGATGAGTCAAGTGAAGGCCCACATGAACTAGTTTTAAGGTGAGTGTGGATGGATTATTCTACCAGGGTTTCATGTTCATATAAGGATTTGTTTGAGATAATAGGGGTTCGGTTTTTCTTGAGTTCACTGGTTATTTTTGGGTGGGTAATTACATGGAATTAGATGTCAAATCCATGATTAGAGGTATCTCTATTTTCATATTGTACAATATTTAGATCACCTCAATTGAGTTAGACTTAAAACTTCTTGTTAGTTTCCTAATTGGAAATGAAAATCTTCCAGGGTATGGGGTGTATGACATTCTAAAGTGCAAGTCCCTTCTGAGAAACGACATGGAGATTTCTTTCACATTGAGGGGGGACCTCACTACTAACAAACTTTCAAGTAAATGAGAACCTAGTGATAGTATTATTATTTTTCATAATATATTTTATCTTTAAAATGATTGTAACTTGATTTTCATTAGTTATTCCCAATGGATTAACCATTTTAGACCTCCATGAATTTAATTTTTGAATAAAAATTAATTTTTGAGTGATTTATTAACATCATTTAGGTTCCCGAACCTAAGTTGGTCCTTTGTGTGTATTTTATTTTTTATTTTTATTTCCCCATACCCCCTTTATATCCTTATTCATACATGTGGGGAATGGAAACCCTTACCCTTATTAATTCTACTAAACTAAAGGGTGGGGGAAGAGGGGGTGAATGTGTGTTTGAAGAGGATGATCGAAGATGGATGGAATTTTGTAGACAAGGGGCATGAATCATCAACATGAAACCTTGATGTATTGAAAATTAACCCAGAGGTATGGATTATTATTTCATTTTTGTTTACCTCATCCCAATTTATTTTCCATTTCCAAATTTAATTGTTGAATTTTGGATGTTGTGGGTTGACTGAGGCCTTTTGGGGGAGATATGTAGTGAAATATAGGATTTGGGTGGTTCACAGGGTGCCTATGTCTAGAATTTCATAACACATGACATGTAATCTAAAGAACACATATCATGTATGTTTTTAGTGTTTCTTGGGATGTTGAAGGAGGCCACACTATGTATTGGCTATATTAACACATAGTGTAAGGCCTTTGGGTACATGACCCTATGTTTTTTTATATACACATAAATACACCCCGTTGGAGGTACATAGCATGTCCAAGTACACACCATGTTGGGATGAACAACATGGAATGAGTGGGGGTGCTTGACTTGTTACACCGTGTAACTTATATGACATGTGTTCCTTGTGGAATGTTTTTTTTTAGTAAATACATGGAAATTAGAGAAAGGGTATACACCTAGAGTGGGGTGTTTGGTGCACACATCATGTCCCCAAGGCATCAGCATGTTACTCCCCCTCAGTGTGGTTTTGTGAGTTTCCTCACCCTAGAGTAGGATATAGACATGTAAATAGTCCATTATAAGTATCATTCCATATAAAATGTGATGGAAGTTATTGGACTCACCCATTTTGATAATCCAAAATCATGTTTCATTTATGTGATAATCATATTTCTACTATAGAATAATCATGTTTCATTAATATTTATAATCACTATCCAGTGATACCTATGTACCTTTAATAAAATTGTTCTATTTTTTAAGCTTACAGTGCAAAGGTTACCGATGCAAAGGTTATCGATGCAAAGGTCACCGATACAAAGGTTACCGATGCAAAGGTTTCCGATGAAAAGGTCACCGATGCAAAGGTTACCGATGAAAAGGTTATCATTGAAAAGGTCAATGGTGCAAGGTTACCACTGAAAGATACCATTGAAAAGGTCACTGATGCAAGGTTACCACTGAAATCTACTGCTAAAGGCTACCGATGCACCCTACTCTTGAAGCCTACTGTTGTGAAGGCTACTGTTACCAGTCAACCAATGCTTCCCCTTCCATACTTTTTCAAATTATTAAGTTCATTATAACGGTCATATTTGGTAAATTAAATGCATCTAAAATTTATTAATGTTGATTTTAGACATATCAATAAACCGTATCTGGTGAGAGTACGAGGTACAAGGAGGATCGCATGTGGTTTACTTATTCCTATTATCTGACCTCAAATATAAAAGAGAATACCAAGGAAGAAACTAGAAGTACTGAGATAACAGAAAAAGTGAGAAATAATAGTGGAATTAATGAGAAAGAGATTACTCTCTACATCAAAGAGAACAAGGAAGAACCACTCGACGCATATACTGTGAACCCAAGAATCTCACGAAGATAATTCTGGGAGACCAATTTCAAGGATACCTTTTGTGCTTCATCAAATCTCGATCAATACAAGAAGTAGAATACTCAATTCCTAGAAGCTAGAACCTGGAGTTATGACACTCTGTTTTCAGGACAACTTCTAGAGACATACTCAAACTGAAAATTCTTCATCCCAAGGAGTCTAGAGCTGAACTACAAACACATAGAGCATTCTAAACTCAATCTCAAAATATGAGCTATATTATGTTCTTTCATTTTACATTTCTGAGAATTGTATGTGTCTATCTATTACACCCACTGTCTCCTATGCTTGAACTGAAGGATACTCAAAATCCTCACATCAAACCTCACCTACATTTTTTCCCACGTATAACTGTGGAAGAGACCATGTGTGGTTTGTATTGTTTGTTTTTTCCATGAAGAACTGTGGTTGACGGTGTGAACCCTGGAAAGTTTGTGAAAACTATTGTAAATACCAATACAGGCTGTGTATCAAGTTTATTGTTAATGTAAACAGCTTGGTGGCTGGTGATCACCAAGTGGAGAGGATAAAGTCTCATCTTGAGACTGAACCCTTGTTTTACTCAACTGTGTATTATATTTTGTGATACCTTTTTTTATCTATTTTTAATGGCTCCTTAATTTCTAAAATAGAAAAAAAATCATTGAATTTGATAGTTAGTTCTGGTTAGTGTGTGTGTGTGTGTGTGTTTAATTCAGTAAACTTGTTTCAAAAGTTGAATAAGTTTTTTACCTAGATTCAACGTCGACTAATCACCCTTTGAGAAACTTGTTTACCAAATAAAAATTTATATCTATACTGCCTTAATTAACTGGGTTGTTTCATATTTGTGGGATCTTTATAAGAAATTTTTTAACTGAAATTTTCAAGTAGGAACTCAATTCACCCCCTCTTGAGATTCCACTCTGACCAAAATTTGTTATCAGAGGTTCTATTTCTATTGGATCTATCTGAACTATTGTGCAAGTTGTCAAATTATTTTCAAATGTGATTTCAGTTGTATCTTAATGATTTAAAATGTATGTTATATCTAAATTTTCAGTTCTTTAAAATTCTAAATAAATATGGATAATAGAGTTGAGGGTGATACTACTAATAGTCCACATTTCTTTAATGGAGATAACAATGCTTTGTGGAAATTAAAAATGAAAATGTATCTAGAGAGCATGGGTCCTGAAATATGGGACACAATTGAAGAACAACATGTACTACCTGTTACTGCTAGTGGAATATGGTCTTAGTTTACTAAAGCTACATATAAAAATAACTGTAAAGCAATGAATGCATTGTATTGTTCTCAAGGTGATGTAGAATTCAATAGAATATCTTTCTGTAAAACTGCTTATGAAATTTGCGATACTTTGGTTTTTTCTCATGAGGGAACAACCAATGTTAATGAAATGAGATTAAATACCTATAATATTCAATATGATAATTTTAAAATGAAGCCTGATGAACTTATCTTTGAAATGTATCTCATGTTAAATGAAATAGTGAATACCATGAGTCTACTTGGGAAATCAGTGGACAACAAGGATCAGATTATGAGATTTCATCGATGCCTACCTGTCCGATGGAGAGGAACATTTGTTTCTATCTGAGAATATTGTGATATAGGCAAGATACCAGTGAAGGCACTAATTTGGAAAGCTTATAATGCACGAAGAATATCTTAAGGTAAATCAAGAAGGAGATGAAGAAAAAGAAATAAATCTGTAGCATTCAAGACTGCTACCTCAAAAAAGAAAAGACACAAAAAAGGTCAATCTCTTGTAGACACATCCACTAGTGAAGACTCAACTTCTGACAGTGATGATGAGATGTCTCATATTTCTAAGAGATTCAAAAAGTTCTACCATAAGAATAATTTATTTAGAAAGTTGTACTATAAAGTAAAGTATAATAATAAAGGACAATGGTAAAAGGATATAAAATGGAATGACAACACAAATGAGATAGTCTTATATGAGTGTAAATGAAAAGGCCATGTGAAGGATGATTTCCCCAAGATGAAATTTAAGAAGAAATATAAAATCAAGGGAAAGTCATATAAAAAGGATATGAAAGCTACTTGGAGTACTTAATAAGATAGATCTAGTGGATCTAACACTTTTGATATTGAAAATAACAAACATGGAAATCTGTGTCTCATGACATAAACATATGAGGTAACACCAAATTCCCCTATACCTAATGCTTATTATTCTAGGAATGAAAGTGAATAAAATATTGATGATAATATGACTAAGGATGAACTATTTGAATATTGTGGAATTCTTGAGGATAAATTTAATGAAATCAAGGATAAATACAAATTATTGAAAATACAACATGATTTAAATGCTAATTATATGTCTGATCTAGATATAGAGAAAGAAAAATGTGCTCATTTGTTAAAAGAAAACATTGAACTTAAAATATCAAATGAGCAGTTGAAAAGAGATCTTGAGAAATTTACTGAAGGTAGAGATATCTTGACTCAGTTTCTAGGGAAACAGATTGCTCCAAAATAAACAACTAGTATAGGATATCAATGAGGACAGAGAAGGATTATTAAAAATAAATTTGTTCCAAAATCTGGATAGTTCACTACTAGTTTGAGTTATAGACCATATTTTGAAAAACATTTATCTAAATGGCCTAAAAAAGTATTCATGTCTCATAACTTATCTGCTGATTATAGGAAACCTGTGAGACAAGTATGGGTTCCCACAGTTTTACTTGATAACCTCTCTGGACCCAAGAACATTTGGGTACCAAAGTTACCCTACACTTAATTTGTTTTGCATGAAAACTATCTATAGAGCTCCTGTAAAACTATATGGTTCTTGGACAGTGCATGATCAAGAAATATGAAAGGAGACTATTCATTCTTCAAGATCCTAATTAAAGTGGATGGTGGACATGTCACATTCAGTGATATGATTAAGGTAAGATCGTCGGCTTAGGCCAAATTGGTAACCCTAATACTGTATTAATTTCAAAAGTACTTTTTGTTGATGGGTTAAAGTACAATTTACTAATTATCTCTCAGTTGTGTGATGATGGTTTTAATTTTAAGTTTGAAAATGATGCACACAATGTTTTTAATTCAAAAAATGATTTAATATTAAATTATCTCAGAAATGAAAATGTATATGCTGTTGATTTAAATTCTTTATCTAAGAAAAATGTTTCTTGTTTAAATTATTTTCATAAGTAATATTGGTTATGGAACAGAAGATTAGGACAATGTAATGTGCACTCACTTAGGAAACTTACTAGGAATGGCTTAGTTAGAGACTTACCTAAACTGGAATTCCCACTTAACAAAGTTTGTAATCCTTGTCAATACGGAAAACCACACAAATTTTTTTTCAACCCAAATAAAGAAGTTTCTACTTCTCAACTGCTTAAGTTGGTTCACATGGATTTGTTTGGACCATCTAGAGTTTCAAGTTTAAATGGGAATTACTATGTTTTTATTCTTGTATATGATTTTTCTAGATATACTTGGGTATACTTTCTAGATCACAAAATTGAAGTGTGTTATTACTTTATTAAATATTCCAAGTCTGTAGAAAATCTTGGGGGACTTAGAATTAAGACCTTAAGAAGTGATCATGGTCCTGAGTTTAAAAAAAAGAATTTAATCTTTTTCCTCAAAAAATGGCTATAATCACAATTTCTCTGCTCCTAGAACACCTCAACAAAATGGAGTTGTAGAAAGAAGAAATAGGTCACTTAAAGAAATTTCCTAACCTATAATAAATGAGGATAATCTGCCTATCTATTTTTCGGCTGAAGCTGTTAATAAAACTTTCTACATTATCAAAAGAGTCTTAATTAGGATTTTTCTTAAGAATACCTCTTATAAGCTCTATAATAATAGGAAGCCTAAGGTTAATTACTTTAGTGTTTTTGGTTGAAAAGTCTGTATCCTTAACAATAAGGATAATCTTGAAAAATTTTCTTCTAAGTGTGATGAAGGAATTTTCCTTGGTTACTCAATCTCTAGTAAATCTTATATAGTATTCAATAAGAGAAACAAATGTGTGGAAGAATCCGTCCATGTCATGTTTAATTATACTGGTCCATATGAACCCAAAACCTTCGTTGAACATCCTGAGGAAGATATGTCAATTCTGGATCTTAATGATAAAGACAGTGAACCCTTAGTGAAAACAACTAGTTCTAGAAATTTTCCAGATTATGTTCTTGGTGAATTTGAACCCATAGACAACCATGAGGAGTCTAGTTCAACTCTTTCTAGAGGTATTAGAACTCTCAATAATCATCCTTTAGATTTTTTAGTAGGAGATCGAAATAGAGAAACACAAACTAGAGCTTCTCTAAGAAAACAGTTTGAACATCAAGCTTTTCTTTCATATCTTGAACATAAAAATATTGATGATACAATAAATAAAGAATTATGGGTGATAGCTATGCAAAAAGAATTAAATCAGTTTGAAAGAAACAAAGTTTGGGAATTAGTAGAAATACCTCAAGACGCTTTGACCATGGGCACTAAATGGGTGTTTAGAAATAAAGTTGATGAATTTGGAAACCTAGTAAGAAACAAGGCTAGACTAGTTGTATAAGGATATATTCAAGAAGAAGGAATAGACTATGAGGAAACATTTTCTCTTGTAGCTAGACTAGAATCTATTAGGATACTACTTGGTTATGCAGCTCATCTGAATTTCAAACATTATCAAATGGATGTCAAAAGTGAATTTCTAAATGGGTATATAGTTGGGGATGTATTTGTTGATCAACCCCCTAGTTTTACTAATCCCCATTTTTCAAATCATGTTTTTAAACTTTATAAAGCTTTATATGGTCTAAAACAATCTCCAAGAGCTTGGTATTATAGACTCAGTTCTTTTCTTATTTCAAAAGGTTTTACTAACGGAATAGCATATCCTACTCTTTTCATTAAAATGATTTCCAAAGATGTTTTAATACTAAAAATTTATGTAGATGCTATTATTTTTGGATCCTCTAAAAATTCTTTATGTACTGATTTTTCAAAAAAGATGCAAGATGAATTTGAAATGAATTTAATGGGGGAACATAAATTTTTCCTTGGATTTCAAATTTTTCGAAATAAAAAATGGTATTATTCTAAATTAAAGTAAATATACTAAAGATATTTTGAATTTTTTTGGTTTGGATAGTAATAAAGTTAGTGATACATGTATGAGAACCACCTATAAATTGGATGATGATGAAACTGGTAAATTAGTGGATCAAACCAATTATAGAGGTATGATTGGGAGTATACTCTATCTTACTACTAGCATACCTGATATTATGTTCTATATATGAATGTGTTCTTGTTTTCAATCCAATCCCAAAGTGTCTCATTTAACTACTATTAAAAGGATTTTTAAATATCACAAGTATACTAAAAACTCAGGACTATTTTATCTATGAGGACAATCATTTGATTTAATAAGTTATTCGAATGCTGACTTTGCTCATTTTAATTTAGATAGAAAGAGAACCTTTGGTATATGTCACATTTTGGGCAAGTCGCTAGTATCATGGTGTAGTAAGAAACAGAATTTTGTTGTATTATCTACTGTAGAAGCTGAATATATAGATGATAGTAGTTGTTGTGCTCAAATTATGTGGATGAAACACACTTTACTAGACTATAGATTTCAATTCAAACATGTCTCTATAAACTGTGATAATATAAGTGATATTAACATCTCTAAAAATCTAGTATCTCATGCTAAGACAAAGCACATTGATGTGAGACATCACTTCATGAAAGATCATTATCAAGGAGGTGATATGACTCTTGAATTCATTGGCACTGAACATCAATTGGATGATATATTCATAAAGATAATGAATTCTGAGAGGTTAAATTACATCAAACATGAGTTAGATGTGATAAACTGTTAAGTTAGGAACCTCACCATAAAGAACCTCATCGATAGACCTCACCGTTAGAACCTCACAGATAAACCTCAATGTGGGAACCTCACTATTGTACCTCACCATTAGTAACCTCACCGTTGGACCTCACCGTTAGGAACCTCACCGATAAACCTCACCATTGGAACCTCACCATTAGAAACCTCACCGATATACCTCACTGTTAGAACCTCACTGATACACCTCATTATTAGAACCTCACCGATAGACCTCACCGTTAGAACCTCACAGATAGACCTCGCTGTTAGAACCTCACCGATAGACCTCACTGTTAGAACCTCAATGATAGACCTCACTATTGGAACCTCACCGATAGACCTCAAAATTTTTACCTTACTAATAGTTTATGTTTTCAGAACATAGATTTTTCTCTGCCGGAATCTGAAATGTTTTCTGTATTACTTATTTCTTTTACTAGATTTGCTTTTTGATCCCTAAATGATAAAAATAAAGAACACACCACATTTTTATGCACATCTACTCTCTCCTGATCCTTTTTCTCCCTAACCTAAGAACCTCACCTTCTGATGAAACCCTCAATCCACTCTTGATTGAAATGGAAAGGTTGAAGCGACTATTGGTCAGTGATTAATGAGATGGAAAAATCCAAAAAGACCTCAAGCTGAGTCAAGTAGTGGAAGCCAGGAAGTGGAAAATCTAATAAAACCTCATTTTTCGAAGAGGGAAATCAGGGTTGAGAAGGAAAAAAGCTTAGAATGGCTAATGTCGAGAAGGTATTTAGTGCTGAAGGCACTTGAACCTCAAGGTTGGGTCGAATTCTTTACAAACAACAATTGACCCTATTATCCGAAGCTAGTGAATGATTTTTATGAATTTATAAGATTCGAGTAGTATGATGATGAGAATAGAATGTCTTCAATGGTAAATAGATTAAGTGTAATCTTCTCCTCTCTTGAATGGGCTGAGTGTTTGAGAGTACCACATGAAGGGATTTTTGGTTACTACTCAGGAGTGATGCCTCCCACTACTGAGTTCTTCAATTATGAAGAAGCTCTAGCTGAACTGACAGGGACTGGGAACCCTAGAAAAGTAATTGCAGCTGAAATGTAAGGAGAACATAGGTTGATGTTTAAATTTGTTCAGCATGTGTTGAGTCCCAGGAGAGGGGACTTTTCTACCTTGAAATATCAGGATGTATTTCTTTTGTATCTATTGAAACATGGATAAAAGATAAATTTGTGAAGGATGCTAATGATTAAATTATATGATATGAAAAATCCAAGTTCCGATTCCAATGCATTGTTTCATTCCCAATTGATATCCTTCATGTTGAAAGTAAAAGGTGTTGCTGGAAATAAAGAAGAAATAGTTATTGTGAGAGACAATTTCTACATCACCAAGATAATTTAAAAGTTTATAAATATTGGCAGGAACCCTTGGCAATGAAGATGGGTAAATGATGAGGCTAAGATATATGATTAATTTAACCCAGTTACTCATCCTACTAGGCCTAAGGATAAGAGAGATCCTTATTTAAGCCTAATGAAGTGGAGCCGGCATATACAAATGAAAAAGAAAAAGCTGCTATTATGCATGTCAGATAGGACTCTCTGATAGATGAAAAGAGTGACCCTGACCTTCCTCAGACCCATATTGTATCCTTTGGTGAGCCTATCCCACCAAAAAGGCTTCCTAGAAGGGAGACTATTATAAGGGATAGTGATGATGAGGAAACCAGTGAAGAAGAAGAAGATCAAAATGTCTTAAGAGACATTAGAGATACCATATAATTAAAATATGACACTGAATCTGGTCATGATGACTTTGAGACAACTACTGGTGAAAGTAAAGAAGAATTTATAAGCCTCAGTCCTCTTATAGGACATATAGAAAAGGTAGAAAATGTGGATGACGAAGTTTCTGATTTGGTTGAATGTGGAATTTCAATGGCATTAGTTGAATATTCTGTGGAGGAAGTGGCAGTGGACTCTCCTATTCATGTAGTTTCTCAAGGAGGTATAGCAGAGATGAATGTGGTTGTTCAGGAGAATGCTCTAAGTGAGGGGGAGGAACCTGTTGCTACAGGTTCAGTTTTTGTTGCTCATGGGATAGAAGATTGGTCAGAAGACCCCAAATTTATCTTCTTATTCTTAGAGTATAGAGATTTTGATGATGACATACCTATCAGAAGTCCTCCAATTCCTTCTGTTACAAAGACTACTATTGTGCAGCCAGTAGTACTGTTACCTCGAGACTATGTGAATAAGGATGATTTTTAATCTTTGAAGTCAGTTTTGAAAGGGAATTATGATGATAAATTTGTTATGATATAGCGAATAGTATCCCTAAACCAAGAAGTGGAGGCATCTTCCTTAGAGAGAGTTACTTCTGCCTCTCACTCAAATCTAGTACATGAAGTGAAGGAGTGCCAGAATCAGGTCAAAACCATGGAAGATTCTATGGAATTAGTGAAGCAGTCAATTTCCAATTTAGACTCCTATATGTATTTAAGGGTGAAAGTGTACATATATCTTAGATATATTAAAAGTGTGGTTTAGCAGATGGTCAATGTATTTGTGGAATTTAAGAAGTCTATGGAGACACATGTGAGTGGCCAGGATGATGATGTGAAAAGGTTGATCAGTGGACTGACAGTATCTTTTAAAGAGACTGTGGCTTTCACTTCGGAACCTATGAGTGAATCTGCTTCATCTTCAAACTCTCCTCTGGTGGATCTAGAAGCCTTCAGGTCAGTTTTCAGAGAAGAAGTGGAGAAGTTCTCCAGTGCTAGTACCTCACACCCTCAGTCAATGACTCAGGTCATTTCTACTACCAGAGAAATTCATAACCTTGTGGAAAATTATTTAAGTGGAGATACATAGGATTATAAGTCCATTAAAGAGAAAGTTTATTTCTATTACAAAATGGTGTACACTAATCATCAGATGGATGGTCACTTTGAGCTATTATTGGAGAACATGAGGATCCCATCTGTCACTCAGGCATTTAAGGATCAAGTTAGCAAGCATAGAAAGTTTAATCCTACCTTAGAGGAATTCATGGATGATAAGGATGACTCTATCTCATCCATTGAAAGAGAAGGAAGCATTATTATGGATTTCAAAAATCTTCTTTTTCCTTTCTTCCATGTGAACTGCACTCCCATCATTGTTCCTCCATCATTTCCTTCTTCCTCGGCTGCTTCAAGATCTACCGGTGTTTCACCAATGATGACTTATACATAGGCCATTAGAAGCTTAACCCCTATTATTCCTCAGAGATATACTCGCTATAGGTCTACTGATGCCTTTTTAGCAACTCCTCTAACCCTACTAACAGCCATACCTAGGCCTATCCCTCCATCTTCAGAACCTACCTCTTCAGCTTCAAAATTCAAATCTCCCTTGGACATATCTGATGTAGATTGATTGTGGGATGTCTTAGTTGATAGGGATCTTTTGTACACTTTTTGTATCTTGTGTTATTTCTTCACTCATAATAAAATCCTCTTTTGTCACTTTTTATCTTACATTATTTTTGTTAATCAAAAAGGGGAAGAAGTTTTAAGTTTCCAGAATCATTGCATGTATATTCTATCCATTTGGGGATAAGTTTTCAGTTACCCAAATGGGGAGAAGTTTTTTTTAAGTTACCTGGAATTTTTGAATATATACACTATTTATATTTTCCACCATAACCTTGGTTCAGTTTTAGTTATACACACCTCTGAATATATAAGAAAATGTTCTTACCCCTGATTGAGAAAATACTAACATAATTTGTGATTATCAAAAAGTGGGAGATTATTGGACTCACCTATTTGGATAATCCCAAATCATGTTTTATTTATGTGATAATAATATTTCTACTATAGAATAATCATCTTTCATTAATATTTATAATATCTATCCAGTGATACCTATGTATATTTAATATCAATGTTCTATTGTTTAATCTTACAGCGCAAAGGTTACCGATGAAAAGGTTACCAATGCAAAGGTCCCAGATGCAAAGGTTACCGATGCAAAGGTTTCCAATGAAAAGTTCACTGATGAAAAGGTCACCGATGTAAAGGTTGCTGATGAAAAGGTTACTATTGAGAAGGTCACCGATGAAGGTCACCAGTGCATGGTTACCACTAAAAGCTACCGTTGAGAAGGTCACCGATGAAGGTCACCGATGCAAGGTTACCACTGAGATCTACCGATGAAGGCTACTTATGCACACTAATCTTGAAGGCTACCGTTGTGAAGGCTACCATTACTAGTCTATTGATGCTTACCCTTCCATACTTTTTCAAATTCTTAAGTTCATTATAACGGTCATATTTGGTAAATTTAATGCGTCTGACATTAATTAATGTTGATTGTAGACATATCAAGAAACCATATCTGGGGACAGTACGAGGTACGAGGAGGATCACACATGGTTTACTTATTCCTATTTTCAGACCTCAAATATAAAAGAGAAGATTGAGGAAGAAACTAGAAGTATTGATATAACATAAGAAGTGATAAACAAAAGAGGAATGCATGATAAAGAGCTTACTCGCTAGATCAAAGGGAACAAGGAAGAACCACTCGACGCATATACTGTGAACCCAAGAATCTAACGAATATCATTTTGGGAGACCAATTTCAAGGCTACCTTTTGTGCTTCATCAACTCTCAATCAATAAAAGAAGTAGAATATTCCATTCCTGGAATCTATAACCTGGATTTATGACACTCTATTTTGAGGAAAACTTTTAGAGGCATGCTCAAAATAAAAATTCTTCATCCCAAGGAGTCAAGAGAGGAACTTCAAACACATAGAGCTTTCAAAACTCAATATCATAATATTCGCTCTATTGTGTTCCTTAATTTTACATTTATGAGAAGTGTGTGTGTCTATCTGTTACACACACTATCTCCTGTGCTTGAACTGAAGGATACATAAAATCCTCACATCAAACTTCACCTACGTTTATTCCACATATAACATTGTAAGAGATCATGTGTGGTCTGTATTGTTTTTTTTTCTATGAGGAAATGTGCTAGAGGTTTTGAACCCTAGACAGTTTGTGAAAAATGTTATAAATCCCGATACAGGTTTTATATCAAGTTTGTTGTTAATATAAACTACTTGGTGGTTTGTGATCATCAAGTGGAGAGAATTAAGACTTGGCTTGAGACTAAACCTCTTTTTTTACTCTACTGCATATTATATTTTGTGATACTCTATTTTTTCTATTTTCCACTACTCATTAATTTCTAAAATAGAAAATTGTTTTGCATTGAATTTGATTATTAGTTCTAGTTAGTGTGTGTACGTGTTTAATTCATCAGTAAACTTATTTCAAAAGTTTAAGAAGTGTTTTACACTGATTAAACTAATTATTAATCACCCTTTGAGAAACTTGTTGACCAAAAAAACATTAATATCTCTACTGCCTTAATTAACTAGGTTGTTCCATATTTGGGGGATCTTTATAAGAATGTTTTTAACAGAAATTTTCAAGTAGGAACTCAATTCACCCCCCTCTTTAGATTCCACTCTGACCAACAGAAGTGTCCTATTATCTTTTAGGGATCATTGTAAGGATTATTTTGGGATGGTTTTATACCTTATCCTTAATGTGGTGTTTATGGTATCTAGGTTATGATATAGAGTGGGTTTGAGGATGGTGATCCCCTAACTTTATTTAGATTTTGGGTCATGGAATCCTCATAGGTATTTTGATATCAATAATCTGTGGTAGTTGTTAGTAAATATAGATCCCTAATAGATGTAAAAGTATTTAAGAAATTTCAATCCACCCTATGAACCTTGTGTTATGTGTCTTCCTATATTTTGGATAGGATGATATAGAGTTAGTTATACACTTCTACTATGCTCTAGTCTTCATGAATAATTTTTTATGTGGATGGTAGATGTTATCTCTTCCCTCTAGTATCCCATGAGTTGTTGAGGTAGATTATGATGATGATTGAATATTAATCTAGTTGGACTCCTTTCATTGTATTTTTTGTTTTGATATATATATGGTTAGAGTGGTATGGAGATAGAATTTTTGTACTCCCTTGTACTTGTATCATGAGATGAGTTTTCAAATATCCATTTCATTATTAGAGTAGGTAATCCATCCCAAATATAAGAGGTGTGGTTTCTCCTTATAGGTGAAGGTTTCTTAGAGCTCCCTTATTTAGGTGAGGTATGATTCTTCTATTAATGGATATGATATAACTATTGGTCAATCATGGACTTTGGTGAGGGGTGAGGTCCTTAATATGTTTTTGGTTAGTGATGTAATTGTTGGGGAGGTCAAGTTATGAGGAAGGATTGGATGCTCAGGGTTACTAATTCACTCATCTGGTCTACATACCCCCATGTGGCCCCGATTGTATCATGGTATTGATTATAAAGAATTGGTGGAATTCAAGTTTCATGGATAGTGTGGGTGCTTGGGGACTTGCGATGCATGGGTTTCACCAGTTTCTCCCCATTGGTATGTCACTCTAGTGATGACGGGCAGTGTGGATGGGGATTCACCTTATGATTGGTTGATATTTTATTTATTGGGGAAAAATTATTTATCATGAATACCATTTTGGATCCAATCATGAGTGATTATGTATATTTCCTCTGGTGGAATGAGATAGGTAACTCCCCCATGGGACAAGGTGAAGGTCACTCATCTATATGGATGGTAACCCCATTGAGTATCATATAATTAATTAGGTTTATTCCCCAACTTCAAATAGATTGATGAATTTAGACTCACTTATAAGGATGTTTATATGGGACTTCTATGGATAGAGGTATTGTTCTGGGAATGAAATTTCACTAGTGAGTTCAGTTTTTTTCCTTCCATGAAAAGCTAGTGATGATGAAGTCATGTAGGTTGTGTCTCAGGGATAATTATTTCCTTTGGTGGGACATTCCTAACTTGATACATGGGTTTCTATGTGGTGTTTTTGGTTTCTTTCCCCTCATTTTGACCATTGTGGTTTGATCTTCTGCGTCGTAGAGAAGTACGGAGGTGTTTACCCCTAAGGCATGTGATGTATCTATTCTATATGGATAGGGAGGTGTTTCCATCAAGGTTTTATGAGCATGGAGTTGTTTTCTTATATATAATAGGACTTTTCATGGAACCATCATTCCATGGGATGAGATGACACTCAAATTTATCACTAGTATTTCTTAATGAGATGGGATTGATGTTATATTGGGAAGTGAAGCCATAATATCATCCATGGCTGATGTTTTTCCCTTTGATTGAATTGGGAGGATGGACAGTTCAATCCTTGGAAGCTCTATGACTAGAATTCTTGTTCCTATCTATGTTTTTAGGTCTTCCTATAGGGTATTTTTGTATTGAATCCTACATGGGTCTGGTTCCATGACTTGTTAGGTATGTGAATAAATTCGCGTGTTGGTAGTGTTTTAGTGGGTGTGGATTTGAGAATACAAGATTAGTTGGAGCCTTGTGGAATTCATAGCCAACCATAATCATATAAAGTATGTGTTTTTTAGTGATTCCCCTTCTTCCCAATATCCTGAGGTATGTTGTATTTTAGGGTGTAAGTCATTGTATCATTTTTTATCCTCCTATACTAGCATTAATATTATACACCCATTTTATGTTTATAATATATAGGAATGCATATTTGTTTTTTGTTAAATATATATATCTTACATGTTTATAGATATTTATGTGGAATAGTTATGTATATCCACTATAGGATTTAAAGGATAATGCATCCAATATGTTTATTAGTCCTTATTGGTGCTAGCCGCCATCACTAGACCTATTATAGGTGGGCTCAGGGTGGCACACTTGGCCTACTTCCATACCTAGCAGGGACCTAGTGGGTCAGGTAATGTCATATTGGTATCAGAGCACATTTTTCCAAGGGATCAATTATAGAGATAGGTGTCTCTAGAGTTTTATTCAGGACATGTGGGTAGGTAATTATTAATGGTGCTATGGTTTGGTTGATAGAGAATGGAACCAAGCTAGGATGTGGTGGGTGATGCATTCCTTAGAATGGAATTTAATAAACTACTCACTAACTTGAGTGCATAAGGAATTGGTTGTCGGGTAATGTTATCGAGTTCCATGAATCATATAGTAGTTAGTAAATTGTGGGTTTCATGAAATGATATCATAATTATTTAAATATCCCCATGAATTGGGGATTTGATTTCTGTTATATAGTTGTTCTCACAAGAGCTATGAGATAGACCATCTATGGATAATGGGAAGTATGATACTACTGGTATATTTGTGACTTTACCAGGAGATCCTCTCTTGATAATCCTCTTAATAACTATATGGATACTTGGGTGTGGCCGGGTTACTTAAAATATTTCATCAAGTATTCCACCCATATAATTCATGTGTGAGATACATTATCTTTAAGTTTTTTTACAGATAGGGTTAGTTATCTATATCTATATACCTGGAGAATTATGATGAGTTATACTGTTGAAAAACTATAAAAATTAGTCAGTCATAGGTCACTACCACAAAAACAGTATTTCGCAGCACCCCCCTTTATCAGCGCTAACGAAAAAGCACTGATAAAGGGGGGTCCCTTTATCAGTGCTCAAACAAGCGCTCATAAAGGGTGCCTTTATTAGAGCTAAAAAAGCGCTCATAAAGGCACCCCTTGATCAGCGCTTTTTTTAGCACTGATAAAGGGACCCCCCTTTATCAGCGCTTTTTTTAGCGCTGATAAAGGGTCAGCTTCAAAAAATATATATTTTTAAAATATATTAATATATTAATATATAAATATAGTTATATTGTTATATAAATATAATATATAATTTTTAAATATATTTTAGATAAGTATAAATGTACATTTACACTTATTATACTTAATATATAAGATATTTAGTGAAAATGACTTCTTAAAAAATTAAAAAAATATTTTTAATTAAAAATTTGATAATCATTATGGAGTAATAGTCATTTAATAACAATTTGAGGACTAAAAAAATTAAAAACAAATTAAAAAAAGATCCAAAATATGTTGAAAACGCAACTCAAACTTCAAACGGCCATAACTTTTGATCCGGGTGTCCGTTTGAGCTCTACCACATATCAAATCGAAGCCTGCGACGAGATCTACGTCACTTTGATAAGGAAAAGCCCGGGTCAAGCGTTTTTCGAGGCCAAAAGAGGCCTAGAAGGCCTCCAAAACTGAGTTTTTTGTCAGGGTACCCAGATTTTTTAACATTTTGTGGATTTTCAAGATCGTTTAAGGGGGTATTATTGGCTTTTCTTGGCGGGGACTGAATTTATTCCAAGGTATTACATTCATATTGATATTATGTCTTTTAAATTTCATCCTTTTTTATAATGAACTGCTATTTATAATCAAATATATAACTATATGTACATATTTTTTATATATTCGCACCTAAAATTTATATTTTTTAAATAAATAATTAAACATATTTACATATAACTTATATTAGCTTTATCTAAATAATAACTAATATCCATTTTATTTAAAATACCAATATATTAATATTTATATACCTATATATTAATCTAACTATATATATATATATTAATCTAACTATATATATATATTAATCTAACTGTATATATATTAATCTAATAACTATATATCTATTAATATAACTACATATATATATATTAGTATTACTATATATATATTAATATCACCATAAATATATATATTAATATCACTATATATATATTAATATAACTATATAAATATATATTCATATAACTATATAAATATATATTCATATAACTATATATATGTTAATATAACTATATATATGTTAATATAACTATATATATGTTAATATAACTATATATATATATTAATATAAATATATATTACTATACGAATAAATATAACTAAATATATATATATAGATATAGATATATATTAATACCACTATATATATATATATTAATATTATTATATATATTATAATATAACTATATATATATTATAATATAACTATAAATATATATTACTATACGAATAAATATAACTAAATATATAAATATATATATAAAGAGATATCATGAATTGGAAAGCAAATCAAAATAGAGTAGTGGTAAGGGCTTAGGCGCGCAGGGGGGAGGTCTCGAGTTCAAATCCTGGTGGAGGCAGGGGTGCGCGCGCATTGGGAATATTGGAGCAAGCGCTGTTAAAGGGTGGAGGGGGGTGCGTGGGGTGCGTGGGGTGTTGTATAAGGGCTGAAAAGCGCTGTGAAAGGGGGGGTTCAAGCGCTATAAAAGCCCCCCCCCCCCCGATTGGCAGTATTTTTTAATTTTTTTTATTTTTTTTAAATTTTTTTTAAATTTTTTTAAATTTTTTTAACTTTTATCAGCGCTTTTAAAAAAGCGCTGATAAAAGGGTCCTTTGTCAGCGCTAAAATGAAAGCGCTGATAAAGGAAGCGCTGATATAGGACCCCTTTATCAGCGCTAAAAAAAGCGCTGATAAAGGGGTACTTTTATCAGCGCTTTTTTTTAGCACTGATAAAGGGGTCCTATATCAGCGCTTTTCGGAATGCTGATAAAGGGGACCCCCCCTATCTACGCTGGCTTTATCAGTGCTGATAAAGGCCATTTTTAGCGCTGATAAAGGTCGTGTTTGTATTAGTGGGTTGACCAACTGAAAAAGTTGTATAACCTTCTTCATTCCAATTCTAGTGTGCTTTTCTCTATGCTTTAATAAAAGAAAACATTTTTAAAACTATCCAATAAAACTCCCATTACTCGTGAACTGTTTCTACTTGCTTGATATATGATATGTTGTCCCTCTCTAACTATAATTTTCATTTATACTACTTAAAGTATCACTCACACTGCTTGTGTTTCTTTCTTTCTCTACTATTTTTTCAATTATTAGGTATTTTTGTTTGTTTCCTTATACTTCATACACTTTCACCTTTCCATATGGATTAAACATTCATATTATTGTAATATTTATTTTGTATTAAATTAAATAATTTTATAATTTCAATGGCTAATCACCACACCGGATCCACTATATATGTGTCATTTTATAGGTACTGTCAGTACCCCCCCCTGTTTTTTGGAGCATGAGATCCTCTATCTATGGAGTTCGTATACTCCCATATAATGGATTATTCAATGAATGAGAAACATTATTAGGATTAGTACACCCTTGAATCAGGTTTCTTCTTGTGAGGTGAGGAACTCCAAAATGATATTTTATATTTTTATTTTTCGTCATAGATACAAGGGAACATATGACCATCTCTGAGGAGAGGGTCCTCCATTCGAACATGGGTTTTGGAAATGTTTGGGTTCTGATGAGGCATAGAACTTCCATATAGTAATGGGGTTGACACTCCACTATTTGATATGGTGTTATTACTCTATCGATAGTAGTTACATTTTATTTGAGGCTGGATGTTGTTATTATATCCATATGAGTTTGAAATCCCCAAAGGTATCGGAGCATAGACTCATGTTCATAAGAATGTGGATTATTTTCTTGTGAATTAGTTTAGTACTCCATCTCTCTAGATAATTTTCCAGTCACCCATGTAATAGGGGATATAATATCCCATATAAACAGGATGTAGGCCCTCTTTATGTAGAGATAAATGTGGTGTGAGTTCACTACTTGTGAGGTCAATACTCCCTCAATCAGTTTATGGTCACTCAATAAGGTGTGGGTCCCTATTCATAGTTCAAGTATTGGTAGGGGTTTTTCTAATTCGCATAATTAGTTATAATCTCCTAGTTGATATTGAAACTCTAGGATAATCTATTGATAAGAGTTTGTGTATCCTATGGAGCTCTTTCATACATAGGACAATAAGTATGATGAGCATGATCCCAAGCTTCTGATCCTTGTCTATATTTTTCCTTATCATGTGTGTGGGGTATCCTTTGTGTATAGATTCATATCTCATGATCCATAGTCAAAAGATAAATAATGATAACTATGATAATTGTATCCATGTGTGAGCTATGAAATGATTTTATGAGGGAATGCCTAATGTAGAATGAGGTGAGATATGTGACTTTTTTTCTCAGGTTCTCCAACTTCTTATCCCCAACATGTGCTATTTTATTTATGTTGTGTGGATAGATAGGGAGAAAAATTCCCTAGTGTAATTTTTTTACAAATGTAGTATGAATGGAAACTCCATTTGGAGGTGACAATCTACCCTAATTTTATTGTCAGCTTCATATGACATTAGTAGATAGAATTTTCCTAGGAATCCAGTAAGTAGTAATATGTCCCAATGATTTTATTTATAGTGATAGATGATTACATTCATCATGAGTTCATGAGGATAGATATACTTGTATTGTATTTACTGGTCAATTATATATGATGAAGTCAGATTTTAATGGGAATTTTGACATGGATGATGATTAGGGTCAACCATAATTATTTTGTGATAAGTTACTTCACCAGTTGGAGAGTGTAGATTCATGCACTATGGAAATTTCATAGGATTATTCATATATTTATAGAGGAGGGTATTATTATTTATGGTGTGGTTACCTAGTATATCTTGAGGATCTGAGTGATAATATTTTAGGAGTTCCCATATTAATTTTTTTCTAAGGAATTGAATCAAAGATCAAGATATTCTTTAGTTTTATTTTGGGTAGAGGATGGATTCGTGTGTTTAGTACATCATAAAGATATTTGAATTTCGCCCAGCTATGTTCTATGGTGGATATGGGATAAACAGTGTGAGTTCATCTATTGTAGGTATCATAACTTTTGGTGGTCAGTCATCCTAGATATGTGGAAATATTTGTTTTGTGGCAGGAGCATTAGTGGGATACCCCTAATGGTATCTCAAAATGTTGGATAAGGAATAGTACTCCATAGGATTGTATTGGTGGTTTTTTGAGTTTTATAAAGATATCAATCTATGTTTTCAAAGTAATGGATTGGGTCATATGTGGTTCATTAGTACCTGATTGAGGTCAATAGTGTAGGTGTTTCCCTATGTTTATTAGATATAGAAGGATGGAACATTTAGTATTATCATCATTCCTTAATCTATATATACTTTATGTGATCTCTTTTTTTCTATTGATCAACAATAAAAGTTTTTTAATCCTTTTTACTGAATTATGGTGTTATTCTTGAGGTTCTAGATAGGGTAGATTGATGTGGTTAGATTTTTTTTATATGAGAATATTCAAGGTCACACTTTTAATGGTGTGGATCATGATGTCCCCATGAGAGATCCCTTATTAGATAGATCATTACAGAGTGATATTGTGTAAGAACTTCATATTGGTGTTGATGTGAGTCTCATGGTTAGAGGAAAATCATATTTTTATAAAATATTAGTGAGGCTCGTGATGTGATTCAAGATGGTTCTAGGATATTTTTCTATAGAGGGTTGAAGATTTTTGGTATTGATGGAAGGAATATGATCTTAGAGGTAGTTTCCCTAGTCAGAGTGTTAGATAAGGGATTAATTCTTTAGTGGGGTTCTATTATAGGTCCTTATGGGTTTACATATCTTCAAAAATATGGGGATCTCAAATATTGGTGTCTTTTCTTCCCTTATTGTGATGGTTTATGGGATTCTCAAGGATCCTTTTGGTTTTTTAAGGATGAAAATTATAAATGGTGGGGAAGATGTAGTGACCCTGATTCTTCTCATGTGAAGAACATGGCTCGTATTTTATTTTTGAACCGCTGAACACCTAAAGAGGGAAAAATGGTAATTTCACCTTGAAATGACATCAAATAGTTTTCTAATAGTTCCATTATTCTCGGGATGGGACATTTGACATTGGGATTATATTTGGTGAGATTTCAAGTTGGGTGTATTATAATGGGATATTTAATAATTAATAAATAAATATTTTTTATTTTCATGCATTCTATCATCAATATCTCTTATGTGGAGATTCAAATTGAAATTTTTTCATTATGGTTGAGTCAAAAATCGGTGGTCTTATCAAGGTGAGGTATAAACTCAATTCGGGTTCAGGGCCCCAGGTCGATCCTTTATGGGTATTTTATTTTTATTTTTTATTTTAAACCTCTCAGTATTCTCTCCCCATTCATGAATAGAAGGAAGTGAAATCCTCCCCATCCTTGACACATCTAGACCAATTAGAGGAGGGAAAGGGGGGAAATAATGTTCAAGGAGGAAAATTAGGGCAGGATTGGGATGTTGTGACTAGGGAGTGTAGATTTTCAGAATAGTCCCTTGAAGCTTCTATTATTCACCATGAGGTAGGGCTTGTTATTTTAATTTTTCTCTTAATCTAATCTATTTTCAATTTTCAATTTTCATTATGGAATTTGGGCTATTATGGGTTCACTTAGGGCCTTTGGGGTGATATTTAGTGAAAAAATGGATTTTTTATGTTTCTACCATGCTTGTATTAGGAAATCCGGATCACATGGAATATAGCTTAGTGAAAACATATCATGTATATTTTTGGAGAATCTTAGTTTAGAGATAGAGGCCACATGGACTGTTTCCCATATGGGCATATCATGTAAGGACTTCAGCTACATGAACTCGGGTGTATCTATGTACATGGACATAAACATCATGTAAGGTACATAGAGTGTATTAGTATATGATATATTTCACTACAATAAACCACTTGAGTGGGGTACATAACTCGATACCTCATGATACTTATATGACATGTGTTTTATAGGAAACTCTATGTATTTGGGGAATATTTTTTTAGTCGTAATGGGTTTCATAACCCAAGTGGTGTGTTGAGTGAACATGCCATATACCCTATGGTACATGCTATGTACCTTCCCATCAGTGGATTTTTTCATGTTTTCACATTATGCTGCCAAATTTGAAGATTTAAATTATACATTCTGAGTATGTTTCGATGTAAAATGTGATGGTGGTGACCTCTTTGATATTAGACACCACAGGAAAGATGATTCGGGCTTAGTTGTGAATATTATCCCCATGTAAGTGATAATGGGATCCATGTGATTATGTAGTGTAGCTATGATGTTTTTGAGCCCTAACCACATTCGGATGTCTGGGTGTTAAACCCTCACAGGTATTTAATGATCAAAAATCTATAATTATTTTTGCAGATATGGATCCTTAGTGGGTGTAGGAGTATGAGACAAGGTATTAGGCTAGTCTCCTCTACATAGAAGGGTGGTCTAATGGGACTTATAAATGGATATAGAACTTTAGGAAATCCACCATCCCCTCTCGTGTACCTTGTGTTATTTGGGTGAATGCATTTTGGATAATTGGAGGGAGTACGTAATATAATTCAATTAAGATATGGTCTTTAGAGATAATTCCTTCTATGGATAGTAAATGTTATCTATCTCTTATAGCATAATGTGAGTTGATATGGAAGATGAAGTATACATTTTCAGCATATTCTTAATAGTCCCATTTCACCATACTACCAATTATAATGAATATGTGGTGAGGGGGATATAAATTTTGGATTAAGTTATGCCTGGATATGTGTATCAAGGGATGAGGTGCATGTTATCCATTACATTGATGGAATTAGTACTCTTCTATACATGTGAGGTTATGGTCCTCTGTATAGGAGATGGTTTTTTAGAGATCCCTCATTGATGCACTGGTTGATTCATTCTTTGATGGATACTATGGTAAATCATAGACTTTGGTGAGGAGTGAGGTCCCTGATAAATTTTTTATAGGTGATATAATGGTTTATTAAGTTATGTTATGAGGATAATTCAAATGCACGGGGTTGATTACTCACCCTGCCAGTCTACAACCCCCGATGATGGGTCCCCCCCACTTATAGCATGGGATCGATGATATAGTGTCGGTGTTATTTTAGTGTTATGGATAGTGTGGGTTCTCAAGGACCTGCAGTGTACTAGGTTTCTCACCATGGGTAATCTGCTCAAGTGGAGTAGTGATGAGTTGGAAAGGATTTACATTGAGATTGGTTTATCTCTCCCTTTTAGGAACAAAAAGTTCAAAAGTATATCTTTTTTTTATATAATCTTGAATGAGGAGTTTCATTCTCTTTGGTGGTATGAGGCAAGGAAGTCCCCATTGATATTGGATACAAGTTACTCATATAGGTTTAGATAACTACTTCTAGAATTGTATTATTCTAGGGGTTAATACCCTAGATTTGGTTAGATTATAGACTCTAGAAATGGTGAATGAAAGTTTTCTAATTGGCCTTATGTGTATAAAGGAAGAGTTATGGTAACAATGATTCTCTGGTGAGTTCAATAATTCACCCTTCATGACGAGCGGGTGATAATGTGAGTGTATGAGTTGTGGCTCATGGATGGTGGGGCCCATGGAGGATCTTCTGGACTAAAACCCTAAGGTTTAATATAGTATTTTATGTTTTTGTCTCTTTATCTAGAACATTGTGGTTAGATATTCAATTTCCTAGAGGATCAAGAAGGTTCTTACCCTTGAGGTGTTTTATGTATCTATTATAGATGGGTAGAAAGGCATTTCCCCTAGTGTTTATGAGTAGGGAAATGCTTTCCCCATGGGTGTGGGAATTTTTAATAGATCATTTTTTTTATAGGATTAGATGACACTAGGTGATGTCCTTGTTATTTCTATATGAGATAGGGTTAGGTCCATATTAAGAATTGAAGTCATGGTTTCTATCCTGACTATTTTCCTAGTTGATTGAATTGGATAGTTTTATGGTTCTTCCCTTGGGGGTGTTCTAACCAATAGTCATATAGCCCTTTATGTTTTTATAAAATTTTAATATGTGTTTTTTATAATCCCCATTCATATTAGGGGTTCCCACACATGTCATTTCTTTTTGGATGATATACTGTTTGGTGTCATTTTTATAGGTCTGGAGGTGAGAAGAAAGATTTTAGGTAGAGAATGGAAGGATTCATAGTTGGTCATGCTAGGATGGCGTTGGCATGAAGTATTGATTTCACTTCTTCCTAGTCTCTTGAGTTTAGTTTCATTTTAGGGTTTTGGTACTTGTATCATTTTTTTCCTCTTAAAATGGTGTTTATATTATATTCCCCTAAATTTTTTAGTAGTTGTATGCATGCATATTTTATTATTAGTTAGATTTGAAAATTTATCATACTTTTGGATATTTATATTGGATTTTTCTATATATAAACTCGAATTTTATTAGTATAAGTCCTCTCATATGTGTATTATACCATCTTGGTGTTTTCCACCAACCCATGGCCTATGGGAGGCAGACTCAATGTGGAATAATCAACCTATGACTACCCTAGGTAAAGACTTAGTGGGTTGGGTTTGAAGGGATTCATTACTATATAATAACAATTTTTAGATATACCAAAAGAAATGACATCCCTTTTATAAGAATATACATATAAGAAATGTAAATTTTCATGAAACAATAAATGGTGAAATTTTTTTAAATTCCTATGATTCACCAAAGACGCCATTTTAATGTCTTCAAAACTCATTTGAATGAGTTTAATGAGGATCACATGAGTGGAAGACAAAGGCCTCCCACCTCTAGGGGCATCTAGGGACTGTACCTGAATTTTTCATCATATGAACATGACACTCCTTCACCCATGGTGTGCTAACACTACAATTTTCTATGTATAAAGAAGATGAGATGTTCATTTTTCATGGAGCATCATCCATGTATCCACACACACACAACCATGACATGGTTTTAGATTTTTAATGTATCTTGAGGATCCTAAATGGGTGAAACCACATTAACTCATGTGTTGTAATGCATGATAGAATTATTTGGTTATTTCATGCCTTACATGCGTGAATGCAACTGTACTCTTTCAGTGAATCCTATATAACTCTTTAATAAATGATATCCAATGCAGGAGAGTTTCTTGAGTGTCTAACCATTATTTTTATTGTATGTTGTATAGAATTATAAAACCAATTATTCATTCATATCTTAATTATCATTAAATTAATAAAATATTTTTTATATAATATATATATATTTATGTAGGTCATATCTTTTTTAATATCCCACTTTCACTAAATCATTAAATTCTGTATGTCATTTCACATTATATTATATAATATACAATAAATTGTGAAACCATTTCCAAAACTCATTTTGGATATCATCCAAAACACTTTTGTAAATTTATCATTAACATAACCTTATATCACATAATATATATTAAATTATGAATACTCATCCAAAAAAATTATTTATTAACTCTAAAAACTTTAAGATCAGATCTCAGATTCAAAATCAATCCCTATAAAGTGAACTATAAATTATGACCCCATGGGCCTTTGAAACATTTGAAATAAATATGAATCTTTATATCTATATGGGTAAGAAAAGAGAAGCGTCTAGAAAATCAGGAATACTACTCATTCTATAAAGGTGTTTTGAGTTATCTTCATCAAACACATGTATCTCTATACCCATGTCCACCATCTACATCATATAAGAATGTTTAATCTCATATTTTACCTTTTTCTAAGACTTCGAGTTAATATAGGTCATGGAGTATATAAATCCTATATATCCAACTCAGACATTAATGATTTTACATTTATAGAAAAAAATTCAATTAATACATCTCATGTTATTCATCTACATGGATGATCACATCACATGTATTTAATTTAAATAGATAAGCACGTCATTTGTATATTCTAGGTGTGTCCTCACCCTTGTTAGTATATCTTAATCGAGGACCCATATGTCATAATCATCTTACGAGAGGATAAATACCATCTTGGTTAATCTCTATATGATGAAATTCTTAGTAACATACAAAACCACCCCCCATATTAGCTAAGTAAACATATATACTTTCATAAGTTTGGTATCAATGTTTAGAGGTCCTCATGCATTTATCTCCCCAACATCAGGCATTGGGGACCCAAATATGATTCATACGCCCCTATTATACCAATGTCATCATGTATGATATGCCATGTGGTATAAATAATGGGTCATCTATCACACAAAAACACATTTTTATACCTCATGAGCATATTTTATATTTTAATACAAGGATCCTAGACATTATATAATTAAAATTTCATCATAAACTATAATAATATATAAAAAACATAGGTTAAAGATAACTCAAAGTTGTATTTCTAGAGTTCAATCATCATTACAGTTCATGAAATGTATATCTATATATACATTTATGCAGTCAATGTGAAAGAATAATATAGTGGAGTTTGCCTCCAATATCTTATATTTTAATATCATTAAATATTTTATGAATATTTAAAAAACCAAACATAATTTCCTATCTGTCATATGATATATGAAAAACTACTCAATCAACCTTATGTATTCTATACTTTTAGTGTTTTGTTAACTCATTACCTTGATATGTAATTCCAGCCACATCTCAATGTGGCCATCTTATAAAACCCTCCCATTAAACTAATTTAGTGAGTAGAATATATGAAGAAATAATGTTTAAATAATTAAGATATTTAGTATTCATATTGTTAATATTCATCTTCTTGATCATATTAGAACTTCTTAACATCACAAAATTAACTGTTATGATATCAAATTCGGTTGTCTTTATATAACCTTTATAACTATATCATCATATTTGGAACCTTTTCCTTTTAAATGTTCCTTGATTTTTTTTAAATAATGTAACTAATTAAATTATTATTTTACCATCACATCTAAGAGTTATTTATGATAAATCGGTATTTAAACTTCTTTTGGTAGTTAAATGTAACTATATAGATTTTTTTTACCACCAAACCCTAAAACCTTTTTGGATAAAAATTAAAATTCACATTTACTAGAATAATATTGTATTAAATAGTGATATTCACTTTCTATGGTAACTAAATGTAAATATTTGTTTTTTTTAAATCACATATCCTAAACTCTTTAGGATAATAAGTGAAGAATCACTTTGGTCATATAATTGTATAATCTTTTATTTGTTAGTATTTAGCTTATCTATATTGAAACATACACCCACTAGTATTATATATAGTATATTCCTTTTAGAATAGATTTCAAAAATTAAATAAAAACCACTTTTTTTCTTTAGTAAATAACACTTATTTCCTTTCAATGGAATATTTAACAAATAAATCATTATTTACATATCATATATGGTGTTCTATTTATTTAGAACACTTTATTGAAAATAATATAATTCATTAAAATATACCATCAACTTATAGTGGGAACTTCTTCCCTGATATTTTTTCAAATATCTAGATAAACCCTTTATCTTGGAAAAAACATTTTTATCCTTATCTTTTTCTTACAAAATTTTATAGAATTAGATTAAAAATAAAATTTTTGTATTCAATTAATCATTTCATATGGTTCATAAAAATTCGTTTTTAAGGGATAAAGTTTCTTATTATATATGATAAATTAGATAATGATGTACATCCTTTACTAAGATACATATGAGCTAGGCACATTCTTTTACATTAAAATATTTGATATAGAAACTATTTTATTCATCATTTGAGTAGAAACTACTGGATCTATCAATTCAACATTTTATCTTTCTCTTTGGTATAATTATAAACTATTCCTGAAGTATCAAAAAACCTTAAAAACTAATGAATTGATTTTTATTGATTTCAGATGGGTACATTCCATGATGTTTCCTAATCTCTGTCAGGTATTTTGGACAATCCCAACATATCAAATAATTGTTCCTCATTTATAAAAATATTTGTTGCACCTCAAGACTTCAATATATATTACTTTTTTAATAAATTTAATTTTTTTAATATCTTGTTTTATAGGCAACACCATGTTAAGCTTATGCTACACACAGAAATGAGTTGGATTGTGTTACACGTAAGGTAGATTTTTACTGAACAACAACATATTATTATAATATTATTATTTAATATAATAATATATAACCTAGATATTAAGTTGGAGGTTATGAATAGTGTTAACTAAATTATGAAAATAAATGGTTTAATTCATTGGTTAAAAATTAATTAGAAATGAATATAAGAACTAATTGAATATAATGAGAATGTTTGTATAAAAAACTATTTTAATGACCATAAAGGTATTTTATCTTAATAAATAAAATTAATTACGATTAGTAAATGATATTAATGAAATATATGTGTTTTATATTCAATAAAATATTTTTTATATTCATCTAATAGATTTTATAGGCATTATATATGAACAAAATCAATATTACACATAAAAATCTATATTTTTATAAAGGAAGCTTTACCCTCTTTTGATGGAAAACATATTTTAAATCCAATTTTTGACACTTATATATTTTATTTGAAAAAAATAAACTACATCATTAAAATAGGGATATAAAAATTTTATTTGGTTTAATTTTTGGTATTTTTTTAATAAATTTTATTTTTTGATGAATAGTGAAAAATAAAAAAATTTATTGAAAAATACTTTTTTCTTCAGAATAATTTATATTGTTAAATTTTAATTTTAATTTTTTTTAAGGAATAATTAGAATATATTTTTATCATTTAATAAAATCCTTTTCATTGAAAAAATTTTCATATTAAATGATATATTTTCGACCAAGATCATCCTTGGGAAGATTTTATGCCCTCTTATAGACACTTGGATGACTTTAATGCTTCTATTGAATTTTATTATATGGAATGTCTAATATGTCTTACTAATGTTTCTAATAAGTATTGAATTTTTTATTTATGGTTATTAAGAATATATCTTCAACTATAAATATTAATTGGAAATATAAAATATTTATGTATGTCATGGTAATTTATTTATAATTTTTATGAAATAAATAATTAAATTAAAGGGTGACATAATGATGATGTAGTGATTAATTAATTAATGGGGGAATAAAATAAATGATATTAAAAATATAAAAATAAATATAATTTGTTATAATTGATTGCATCCCTGAATCTTATGGATGACTTTGACATGATATGGTTGAATTAATTTAGTTTTTTCGAAGATATTATGTTTTTATGATATTTTTAAAATGGGGTGTATTGAATTGTGTCAAAATTGACATTATTGATATTGAAAAATAAATAATATTTTATTAAATGATATAAAATTCATAAAAATATAAATTCGGACAGAGTATCGGGATTATTTTAAGTTTTTCATAAATTATCCATTTGGGATTCTTTTGGAATTTTATGGTAACTATATTAACACTTAAAGTGTAAATATACTAGTTGTTAGGGTTAGTGTTAAAGGGGTTAACAGAGGATTAAAGATGAAAGATAAGGCTAATAATGTGACATAAACTTGTCTAAAAATTATTGGTTGAGATTATTTCAACCTATAATAATGTTATCTTATAAATAACTAAATTTTGATAATTTTTTAATATAAAATGAATTCATATTTATTTAATAGTTTTGGATTTTCTGAAATTACCCCTCACCTCAATTATAAAAGGACACCTCCTCCCTCACTTCCTCACACCACATTGAGCATTCTATCTCTACCAACTCCTACCTAAATAAGATACCAACTTCTCTATTTTCATTCTATAATCATCCTTTTTGACATAAACTCATCCAAGGAATCCTTATGGTATAAACCAAAAGGAGTTAACCAAAAATGAAGTAGTGTTCTTCAACGATCGCTTTAGTTTTATTTATTTCCTAAATCCTTAATTTCTTATCATTTCATGTTTATATAATAACATTTGTATCCTCAATATAATAATATATTTTTATATTAAGGGTTTTATCTAAACATACACACAATTACATCTAATGGATAATGAACATATTGTTTCTGTGTACGGTGAACTACGACCACACGAAATGATGATTGTTCATTTTTCCTTTACCACCTTTCATGGTTGGGGATTATGATGGACATGTTGTTTTTATCTAATATATATATATGTGTGTGTGTGTGTGATATATATATATATATATGTCTTTAATATTATTGAATTATTTTATAATAAATACCATTATACTTTCCATTTTGTGTAAATACGATAACATTGTTTTTGGAAGTGTGGACTATCGCCTCCTCAATCTAACATGATTTGTTCACACTATACAAAGAAGGTAAAAAGGATGATTTTAATAAAAATATGTGGTATATATGACATATATATGATACTATAATTATAATATACATATATATCATTTTTTATTTTATTTTTATATTAAAAAAAATGAAAGTAGTGTTCATGCGTATGTACAGCCTACCGTCACCATGAATGTAACACCCCGACCCCAGAAACCTGGAGCCGGTGAATTATTTTAATACATTGACATGATTAAAAAATCATTTCATGATGAACCAATCAATTTAGAAGTCTTGGAATGTAGATTACATACATGAATGTTACATTACACATTCAAACACAGCATAAATAATCCTTTGAGAATTCCATTATTCCCATAAACTAACCTTGTATATCAATCATAATGCACTTATAGTAATATTGGGAAAAACATAAGAAATGGGTGAGCTTAGATGCTTAGTAAGGGTAAATAATTTAGCATAAGGTATAAACATTTAAGAAAATATGTGTAATAAAATAAACATCCTTTTAAAAATAAACATGAACATAATAAGGAAAAAATAAATCAAACATTACCATATAAACATGCACATGGATATTCTACTAGTTTAATAATCACATGTAATAACTAATTTCATAATGAGGGAATGCATAATGCCAGACATTATAAGCACATATTCAAGGCCTCTTGCCAAGACTACAAATAAAAAAAATTCAAAGCCTTGTGCTAAGACACTAATTTTTCTCATGAGACCTACCGATGAATCAAGGGGATATAGTTGGCCCCACCCATAATTTACTAAGTCCAATTAATTCCTTATATGAAAAGGGTGAAACATAAAATAAACATTCGTATTAAAACTATCAAAAGAAATGTCAATAATTTAAACATAAACCATGAATGGTATAAAAATTGCACATCCACAATCGAACATATCATAACTCATTCAATATAATATGGAATATTGTATTATAATAAATCAACCTCAATAAGGAATAATATCTAATAAGGTATTTTGACATGGTTGAAAATGATATGTAATACGCTATGAGCGAAATATACACTTTTCATGAAATCATTTAATATTCACACAATTTATAAAGGAAGACATTTAAAATATCTTTTTCAATCAATGTTTTACATACCAAATTGAAACTTTTTAAAGGAATTAAAATTTTAAAACATCCATGTCCATATAAAAAAATCCTTAAAACCATTTTGAAAACATGGACATTAATGAGAAAGATTTAGAAGAATAAATATTTAAAACATTTATAATGTTGTTTTAGTTAAGAAGTCCCTTAAAAAAGAATCATTTTGAAAACTCTTTTATTAAATGTGGACACAGATAATAAATATGTCCCAATAAATACTTACACATGAACAATCTAGGATAATAATGAGATTGAGGAATTACCCCTTACCTTGTACTTTCCTTTGATTAAGGGTACGTTTAACTTCATGTATAATGACCATAGTATGTTATTAAATTAAAAAAACCATATTAATATTTATGATTTCATACTTGATTCATTTATGATTTTATACAACTTATTTAATAATAATTTCCATGTTAAAATAACATTTCGGGTAATAATCACTTCATTTATCGTACGTGTTTTAACTTGTTATTCTTGATCATATCACTTATATCATGATTTAATTGCTTCCAAAATATAAAACATTATTTATTTATCATATATATTCAGTATATAAATATGTATAACAGATAGATATATGAAATGGAAAACACCATTTATGGAGACGATAGGCCGTACGTACGCATAAACGTTGTTTCCGTTTTTATATCGTATTGAACAGAAGTAAGTGAATGAGATATATGAAAATAAATATATATATATATATATCCATTATAATTATTATTTAATATATTAAATACTTATTAATAATATATATTTTTATAATCATCGTTGAATGGAAAATGTGGAAATGAATCTCATCGCGTCGTGGATATGGTAAGTCATGCATACGCACGAGCGATGATATAATTCTATTGATGGTAAAATAGTAGGTAATTGGATGGTATGTTATGTATAAAGAATAATTAACATGTTATATTTATTATTTACATCAATTATACTACTTATTGTACCCATCTAAATAATGAAGCGTTGAATAACAAACTACACCATGACGGGGAGACGGTAAGTTGTATGTACACACATATGGTGACTTTGTCATTCATATGATGGATAGAATAATGAATATGCTTTTACTATATTTATAATAACATCTCAATATGTATTAGGTACTAGAGTTATTTTTTTATGGAAACATCCAAGAAAAGAGGAAGTAGAAGAAGAAAAGAACTTTGAAAGAGGTGATGAAGTAATTACCTCTTCTTCGGGTTCTTCCTTTTTATTTTAACAAAAGGGCTTCATAGGTTGGATTTCTGATCAAAGTAACATATCTAGGTTGAATTTAGGGTAGTTTTTAGGATATTTCATCAGTTTTTGGCTAAGAAAAATGGCTTCATAGGTGTGAATTTTAAGAGAACGGGAAGTACCCTTTTATAAGGGAGGTGAGGGGAACTTTAGGAAAAGTTTGAAATATTAATTTATTATAAAAAAAATTTCGGTTTCTAATAGTTAAAAATGGATTTATTTCATGGATAAGGTTCGTATGGGTTTAAATCCTCTCAACAAATAGGTTTTAGAAAATTTTATGTTACCATATTGACCTTATCTTTTAGATTTGACTCTTTGTTGAATAGTTTAACATTTACCATGACTTTTGGTATTTTTATATTACATGGTTAATAAACTTACTATAAAATTCTAAGTGAACCTAAAGTGGTTAATTAATGACATATCAAACATTATATATGTACTTTGGCCGAATCTCATATTTTTAGGAATAATATATCATTTAATAATATAGTATTTGTTTTAAAAACTCATTTGTGTCAGTTTTGAGACTATTTAGTATTTTGTTTTTGTGAAAGTCATAACATCTTGATTACTTCAAAAAAATACATGGAATAAAATTTAGAATTTCATATTCACCTAGAAAATTAGTTTATGGAATCAAAAAATTAAATTATATTTATTTTAATATTTATAATATCATTTTGTTGACTCTTTCATTAATAATGAAAATACAGCATCATTATTGTGTTATAAATAAATATATTTATTTTATGTATAAAAATTATAAATAAAATACCATGATTTAGGAAATAGTTTTAGATATATAAGGACTATTTATAGTCTAAAATATCACTTATATAACCCCATATAAAAATTATTTTACTAAAAGATATATGTTTATGTTACATTTTCCATAACTTTAAATTAATTTTTTTTTTTGAAGTGTCATTTTCACTTACAAGTGGCTTCATGGAGTCCCAAAATCAAACTAAGTATTAAATGGTCATAAATGTATCCTAAAATATGGTTAAAACACGTTTTATGGTAATTTAATATTATTATAACATTATTTTTTACCCTTGTTTAATGGATTTATCCTTTAACCATAGTAAATAAAACATTTACGGAAGTTACTATTCATAATGTCTAAAAATAAAAGTTACCTATTTGCACAATTTGTACCTAATGATTCCAAATATGGAATTTATTTTTCCAAATTCAAAACACATAATTTGTAAAAATTAATTTAAAATTAATTCTCGTTGTCAAAACCAAAAAGTGGGTTTTTAAGAAGTAAAAACTATCAATAGATTGGCATGTGTTTATGTACAGTTTAAATATGAAATTACATCCAATGACCTAAATTTTATTAAATTATAAAAATATAATATAATTATAATTTAATACCACAAAAACTTATAATTTAACACTATAAATTATTTTGATTAAAAAGGTTGTTTTCAATTAAAATTTAGTATTTTTCATTATTCATCAAAATATGAAAATTATCTGAAAAGTTCCAAAAATTTATCTAAACTAAATTTCTATGTCCCGCTTTTAAATAATAATTTCATTTAATCAAATTTAATATATAAAATTTTCAAATATTGTATTTAAAAAGGTTTCTTCATTAAAAGTAAGAAAAACTGCATTTTTTGAAAAATACTTCTTTTATCTGAAAAAATGAAGTTGTCCTTATATTGTGTATAAGAAAAACAATAGATGAGTGTTAAATTTATATGGGTTATATAAAATTAAAAATGGTTAATAATATTCATAACCACTTTTTAAATGACTAGTTTTATAGGTCATAGTGTGCTAGAACTTGAATTTGCATACAACGCAGGCTATTCTATTACTCCAAGATAAACGTACCATAGAAGATTATGGTGTTACAATGAACAATACATTTCATTTAATATCACCAAATATTATGGATTTTTACAAATACATATATAATGAATATATATAATTTTTAAATAATTTTTTTCATTCTGAATATGATGAAATCATGATCTAATTAATAGGAACAACAAATAACAAGTCAAAACATACTCAAGAAACTAGGCAATTAAAACCTAAAATAGTGAAATTAATGAAATAATGTTAACAAGTGGGTAATAATATATTATAAGATGAACATATATGATATCATAAATATTAATATGGTTCTGTAATAAGTTAGAAAAACTCTTAAAACCATTATAAAGGAGGTTAAATGGTGATCACCTAAAAGGAAATGCAAGGTAAAGGATTTTGTCTCAATTTCATTTCATTAGAGAATATTGTAATGTAAGTACTTATTTTATTTTATATGGTGTATATACTTCCCTTGATATGTTATATAATTAATATCCTTATTTTCATGATATTATAAGTTTCATTTAATATTATACCTTCATGGTAATTAGGATTTAAATGTTTCAAAGTGGTATGGTACACTTTGGAATGTATAAAGATTATTTTCCTCAAAAATGTTTTAATGATATTTAGATGGTATTTCCATTCATCAACATTAATGACCCTTGTTGTTAATTAGCATCCACTGGGGAATTATTGATAAATTTTTATTCTTTATTCAATATGATTATTTGATAAGTTGCTTTATTTATTTCAATTATTCGATATGAGGAATGATTTGGATTATTAATGACGAGTGGGGCCTAGACCTTATATATCCCCTCGATGAATCGATATGTTCTCATGAGAAAAATAAGTTGTTCAAATTAGAATAGTTTAAACCATATTTTGAAAGGTCTTGATTGTATAGTATTTCATGTTTCTCATACATTACATACAATAATTAATCATTTACCTCATTTAGACTTAGTTATTATTTATCCATGAGATTTTGTGTCAACATCTCTATGGATGTATTACATTGTTAGTTTATTAATTAAATGTCATGTGTTTTAGTTATTTACCTTGATATACTGATTATTCATTATCTAGTTGTTTCAATGGAAAGTGTGTTTAGTTATTTACATTTTTATATTGATTTATTTATTATTGCTTCTGTTGTAATTACCCTTACTGAAAATTTGAGCTCACCCTTATTATATTTTTTTCCCCAGGTTATGAAAAGGAATCATTTATATGAGTTTCAAGGAATCTGGTTATTTATTTTTATTATTTATCATGTTTCTATTTACTATTTTTCAATGTATCATTGTTATCATATATGTAATCATGCTTTCCACGATTGTTAAACTAAACGGTCCTTTGGGATTTGATTTCTTATAATCATTCCAATGTAATAAAATAATATACCAGCCATGGGATTCTTGGGTTGGGGAATTATAGTTGGTATCATAGGAAGTTTAGAAGCAAACATTGAAACTAGATTTAGAAAACTTTGATTAGGTAACATAAACCTAATATATACTTGATGATAAGTATAGAAGAACCTCATATAATTTTGGTAAGTTAGAGATTATGTGGGTATTCTGAGCAATAAATCACTATCTGGATACAACAAGTGGATGTGGTTTTGGAATAGATGTAACTATGGGTAACAACTCTAAAAGGTGCATCGGGCCTGACTAGGATTAACTTGGTACATTACAATGGGCCTTACTGGGCACCTCAGTTGACACTCCTGAGAGGTAAAATTAAGGTAATTCACATTTTCTTTACAAACCATTATAAAGGATTTAAAATTAGTGATATCCTAAAAGTAACCAATGTTTATGATTTATGATACATAAATTTTTAATTTATTTTGACTGTTATACTATATTTTAAATTCATAATTCTATGAGTTAATCTAGTATATTCTATTATTTAGAAATGGAACCTAGAAGGACAAATGGTATCAATACTCGTGGAAAATATAGAGATTTCTCTACTGAGGAAACAAATTCAGATGGTTTTGGAATGAAGAAAATTACAACTATATTGGGGCAGCTTAATTAGGTTATAAAAAATTTCATTTTCTGAATAGAGAAACCTATGCCACAATGAGAATCTATGATTTTGGATAGATTTATGTGATATATTCTCTCATCTTTTAGTGGGAATACTAAAAAAATGGTGGATGATCCATGGATTAAGTCTTTGGAGAATATATTTATGTCATTAGGATGTGGTGAAAAGGGAAAGTTCACACTCATTGTGTGTTGTCTCAATGGAGATGCATATTAATGGTGGTCTTTAATCCAAAATACTAGGGAGGAATAATAAATAGAACTCATGGAATGGATAACTTTTATGGAGACATTCTTGGGTAAATACTTCACTCATTATCTGAAAACTGAGATGAGGAAACATTTTCTTATTTTAAAGTAAAAGTAAGAAGAAAGTGTATCCAAGTATGAATCTACCTTTACCAAGTTATCAAGGTATGAAATATATTTAATATAAAACACATAATGTAAGACTGTTCATTTCTTTGAAGGACATAAGCCATGTCTCCAAAGGGAACTGGTGTCTCAACCCTTTTCTTCATAGGATGAAATAGTTTATGTGCTATCAATACTAAGAATTGATTTTCCAAGTCATATGGATTCAAGGTAAGTAATATAATAAGATAAAGGAAGAGAAAATAATAGATAAAGGGATGAAGGGAAATAAATATTTTTTCACAAGTAAAATCATGGAAAGAACCACCCTAGGAAATGCATGAAAGGATTGGGATTATGATATAAGTGTGGAGAGAAAGGCCTCCAGGAAAATAATGAAAAGGGAAGAAGTAAAAAAGATTCAATTCAGTGTTACAACTGCAAGGATATGGGGCACTATACTAATGAATTTACTAAGCATCAAAGAAATATACCACATAAAAAGCTAATTGGTCAAGGTCAAACATATGTTATTGACACAACCAAAGTGAAATGATTAATGTGATTATATATTTAGTTCTAATAAATATGTTTTAAAAGTATTTTATTTATGATGGTATCATCATATGAATTATGAAACATAAAAGGATTGTACTATAGTACTTTTTCATTAAGGATTTGAGATCATATATTCCATGTTACCAAGAAAAATGATTCAATAGAAAGTTAAACATTTTAGAAAACACATGGATGAGGGAAATATAAACTTTAATATGTTACTAATAATGATATAATGATGTTGGATAAAGAGATGATTGATATAGATAAAGTAAATTAGATACTACTAACTACCATGGAAATGATTCTATATTGTTGGATCGTGATCTTTTGGAAAGGTTAACCATTTATGAAATATTATAATATGAACATTGGATGTGGTGTTAGAGGTTAATATATTACTACAACCTATGATAAATCTTGTGATATGGTATCAATTATAAATAATTCAAGGAACATCCAAAGGATAATATTGTTTTTATAAAAATTTATATTTGATTATATTATTAGAGAATAAAAGAATTTCTCAACTTTGGGGAAAAGGTTATGGAACAAAAATATTATTTGTTTACTTTTATTTCATAGAAATAAATGGTCTTTAAACTAATCAAAATATTTAATTTTTTTAATGGTTAACTTTCTGATGGCCATGTTCTCTATCACTCTCCATCAAAACATGATCGTTAGATTTCTATTCCATGTCTATGTTTTTTCTTTCCACTAATTATTTCCTATTTGAAAGACTAATTTTTTGCATACTTCTTATTTCCCATTCCCTCTTGTTGTAAATATGTGTTATTATCCCTATTTATGATGCGGGTTTCTCAATAATATTATTTAAAAAAATCTAATCCTCGAGTACCGAGATCAATTTTAAATTGAAATGATGAAATTTAATTAAGGTGCGGAGAATGTAGCACCCCAATACTTTACTATATTTTTCTGTTCAAATAAATTAATTTTTTTTGATATCTTTATTTAAACACAACACCATTTTAAAATTACATTACACACAATAATGAGTTTTCTTGTTTTACACGCAAGGCTGAGTTTACCAAACAACAATATATTATTAAAATATTATTATTTGATATAATAAGATATAACATATCCATTAAGATGGTGATTATGAATAGTTTTAACTAACTTATGAAATTATATGGTTGAATTCATTGGTGAAAAATTAATTATAAATGAATATAGGAACCAATTGAATATAATGAGGATGTTTTTATAAAAACTATTTTTATTCTCACAAAAGCAATTTATACTAATAAATTAAATTAATTACAATTAATAAATGTTATTAATTAAATAGATATGTTATATATTCAATAAAATATTCTTTATATTCATACAAATGACTTTATTGGCATAATATATGAACAAACCCAATATTACACATTAAAACCTATATTTTTACAACGGTAGTTTTACAGCCTTTTGATGGAGAACATATTTTAAAACCAATTTTTGACACTTTTATATATTATATTTTACCAAATAAACATATTATTTTAAATCTTAATATAAAATTTTACTTTGGTTTATGTTTTGGTATTTTTATGATAAGTTTCATGTTTTGATGAATAATGAAAAATGCTAAATTTTAATTGAAAACAACTTTTTTCATCAAAATAATTTATAGAGTAAAATTATAATTTTAATTGGTTTTAAATTATAAATAGATTATTTTTTATAATTTAAGATAATTTATTACATTAAAATCAATTTCACATTGAATTTTGATATAAAAATATTTCATTCTATTGCATGTTTTAAGCTTTAATAACCCATTTTTTCACCCTGTCAATGGGATTAATTTTAAATTAAGTGTTGAAAGTTATATGTATTGAACTTTGAAAAATGGATTTAATATTTTGAATAATTTATTACAAATTATTTAAATATTTTTGTTTAATCTTTTGGCATATGAATGCTAAATTTAGTAATATGTTAATTACCACACTTAAGGGAAAATCTGGAAATTAACGGTAAAAATATAATTATAAAATTACCTTAACACTTGTCCAATTTTTATTGGATGATATATTTTTTACCAAAATCAACCTTTTTATATTTTTATAAACTCTTGGAGTCACTTTTATGACATTAATTCTTTTATAGTATTTTATTCTAAGGAACATCTGATGTGTCTTACTCATGTTTCTAATATGTATTACATTTTTTATCTATGGTTATTAAGAAGTTATATTTGACTATAAATATCAATTGGAAATATAAAATGCTTATATAAATCATATTAATTTATTTTTAATTTTTATAAAAGAAATAATTATATTAAATGGTGACACAATGATGATGGAGAGATTACTTAATTAATGGGGGAATCAAATAAATGATATTAAAAATATTAAAATAAATATAATTTGATACGATTGATGTCATACAGAACTTTTATGGATTAATTTGACATGTTATGGTTGATTTAATTACATTTTTTAGAAGATACCAAGTTCTAATGATATTTTGGTAAACTCGTGTATTGAATAGTGTTGAAATTGACATTATTAATATTTTAAAACAAATAATATTTTATTGAATGATATAAAAATCATAAAAATATTAAAAAAAATAAAATGACTGATATAAGGGTATTTTTTAATAAATTATTCATTCAGTGTTCTTTTTTCATTATATTTTAACTATATTAATCCTTAATGTGTAAAAATCCCAGTTTTCATGGTAAGAGTTAATGGGTTTAACTAAGGGTTAAAGCTGGAAAATAAGGAAGATAATGTGACCTAAAGTTGTTTAAATTTTTTTGTTTTGAGAGGATTTATACCTATACTGATATAATATTTTAAATAACTAAAATTGGAGAAATTTTTTATAGAAAATGAATATATATATTAATTTAATAATTTTAGAGTTTTTAAAAGTACCCCTCACCTCAATTAAAAAAGGACACCTCCTCCCACACTTCCTCACACCACTTTGAGAATTATATCTCAACCAAATCCTGGCCAAATAATCTCTGAAATTCCTTATATTATTCCTATAAGACTACCTTTTTTAATAAATCCATCCAATGAATCCTTTTTTTATAAACCAAAAGGTGTTACCTGAAAACGAGGTAATGTTCTTCAATGATCGCTTTAGTTTTATATCTTTTCCCAATCCTTATTTTATTATTATTTCATGTTTATATAATAAAATCAGTATCATAAATACAATTATATTTTTTTATATTAATATTTTGACCTTAACTTTAACACAATTCCATCTAATGGATAACGAACATACAGTTTCTGTGTATAGAGAACGACTGCCTCACAAAAGGATGATTGTTCATTTTTCCTTTACCACCTTTCATGGATGAGCATTATAATGAACATGATTTTTTTATATAATATATATATATTAATGTATTTATTCTATTTAAATTCTTTTATAACACATAAAATTATACATTCCATTTTGTGTATATATGATCACATCATTTTTGGAAGTGTGGACTACTACCTCCTCAAAGTGATGTAATTTATTCATACTATACATGGAACATATAAAGGATGGTTTAAATAAAAATATGTGATATATATAAAAAATATATTATAATATAATTATAATATGCATATATATTATTTAATTTTCATTTTTTTAATAATATAATGAAATAAATGAAGTGTTCATGCGTACGTATGCCCTACCGTCTCCATGAATGGTATATTTCATTTATTATCTCTAAATTTTATGGATCATTCAAAAAACATATATAATGAATATATATAAT
Organism: Viscum album; assembly: GCA_963277665.1. Taxonomy (NCBI): domain Eukaryota; kingdom Viridiplantae; phylum Streptophyta; class Magnoliopsida; order Santalales; family Viscaceae; genus Viscum; species Viscum album. Next base: position 1,236,139,460 of record OY728137.1, on the reverse strand, counting down.
ATTTAAATAATTTTTTACATTTTAAATATGATTAAACTGTGATCTAATAAATGCTAACAATAAATAAGAAGTCAAAACTTACTCGAGAAACTCGACAATTAACACCCAAAATAGTGAAATTAACGAAAGAATGTTAACAAATGGGCAATAATATATTATAATATGAACATATATGATATCATAAAAATTAATATGGTTATATAATAATTTATTAACACTCTTAAAACCATTATATAGGATGTTAAAGGATGATCACCCAAAAGGAAACACAAGGTAAGGGATTTAGTCTCAATTTCATTTCATTGAGGCATATTATATTGTTATATACCTAGTTTCTTTTATATAGTGTACATACATCCATTGATATGTTATATCATGAATATTCTTATTTTCATGATATTATAATTTTCATTTAATATTATCTCATAATTTGAATTATGATTCAAATGTTTCAAAGTGGTATAAAACACATTGGAATGTTTAAAGATTATTTTCCTCAAAAATTATTTTAATGATCTTTAAATGGTATTTCCATTCGTAAACATTAAAATTCCATTATTATTTATTAGAACATAGTGGGTAATTAATGATAAGTAATATTCTTTATTCAAAATGGTTATTTGATAATGAATATTATTTATTTCTATTATTTGGTATGAGGAATGCTTTGGACTAGCAATGAAAGGTATGCCTAGTGTTTATATAGCCCATTGATGCATCGACAGGTTCTCGTGAGAAAAATAAGTAGGAAAAATTAGAATATTTTAAAACATATTTTGAAAGGTGTTGATGGTATAGATTTTCATGTTCCTCAGACATGCCATCCAATAATTAAGCATTTACTTCATTTAGACTCAGTTATTATTTATCCAAAATATTTTGTGTTGACATATCCATGGATGTAATTCATTATCAGTGTATTTATTAAATGGAATGTGTTTCGTTTATTTACCTTTTCGTATTAATTATTCCTTATCTAGTTGTTTAAATGGAATGTGTGTTCATTTACTTACCTTACTATTGTACATACCCTTAATGAGCCTTTGAGATCACCCTTATTTTGTTTCTTTCCCCATATTATGAAGAGGAATCCTGTAAATAAGTTTGAAGGATGATAGATATTTATTTTTATTGTGTATCATATTTGTATTTCCTATTTCCTTATGTATTATAGTTATCATGTCTTTAATCTATCTTTCCAAGACTGCTAAACTAATTAGTACTTTGATATTCTATTCCTTTAAATCATTCCAATGTAATAAAATAATGCACTAGCTCTAGGTTTCTAGGGTCAAGGAATTACAATATTATATTCCAATGAATTCTTCTATCTAATCAAAGAAACATTTTAAAACCTTTCCAACTATATTTTATTCTTACAGTTTGAACTTTTACCCCATTGTACTTTATATAAATCACTATAACCAAGACATAACATGCTGAGTTTATTTATTCTCTACACATTAATAATAATGGGTAAACGTTTCTTGAAAACGTTCATCTTTTTGAATCATTTCAATAGATTTAAATACAATAGATTATTTAACCATAACTAGACTTAATGAAACCTTTAGTCTCAACAAATTTTTAAGATACTCAATCATATTTAATATCATTTTATATAACCTATACTATTGAGTATATGAAATAAAAATTACTTAGATCATTTATAATCAAATACCTTTGAAACCTGAAGTGAGTCATTCTATTATTACATAAGGATAAAGATTCATATTTTGAACAACATCAATACATGATTACTTAAGAATATGTATTTCTCTAATACATAGAATATTTCAATTACTTAAGAACTTTTTCTTAAGATATTATACCTTGGAGTTTCTTAAATTAAGATTATTCTTCAAGGGATTATTTTCAAATTAAATATTGATTATGATGATGTTGATTTTATTTCCTACAACAAAAGCTATTATCAGATGAGTGTCATTTTTTTAACAATTTAATAAGGACTCATAATAAATAGTCTCTCACTATAATTATTTCACCCTTTTAGAAAACATCATATTAATTAGTAGACTAAGATATGTATTTTATTAAATGATGATTTTTTATAGTGTTCCTGTAAAAATGTATATTTATGTTTGGGATCATCCAAATCATATCATATATAACTCTTGGATAGTTGAGTATACAACCCTTTTTCCAATCCATCATATGGATACACTCAACTCTATTACTTGAGTATCCTTCCTATCGGTTTTCAATCTAGGTGAAACCCAAATAAATTGTTAATAAAGGTGTATTAATAGAAAATAAATGATAAACCTTCAGTGGTAAAACCTACCTTAAGGATAATCTAGGGTCACACATTACTTTCTTTCCTTACACAAGATAATCCATGATCGCCCTTCTAGGATATAACTTGCCTAGTTATTTGATCTAGGTTTTGAAAATCCCCTCTTTGGAAAGAATCTAACATGTGGTATTTTATGAGGATTTAATCTCACTAACATATATTTTTTTTGTACCCCTATGTACGCATAATTCAAAAAATTAATTTTTGTAATAATATTCACTCCACTAAATCAATATGTTGAATCCATATTGATGTGTAACTCTTTATATGACCCATGTTTTTTATTTCTCACCCAAATATAGGATCTAAACATATTTATACATGTAGAAAAAAATCTTATATATAAGGTACATAAACACTTCATGTAAAGGTTTTTAGTTACATTAGATTTAGAATCTACACATTAATAATAAAAAAGAGAAAATTAGATAACCCCATTCACCTTCCTAAGAAATGCACATGCATTCAGGAATGTAGGTGGTCCAACCACACATCCCTCTCCCTGTGGATAAATTATACAAGCGAAAATTCAATTCATTATATCTATAACATATAATATACAGAAAACATTCCAAACAACTAAATTCAAGTTAGCATCTTCAATTACAAACTAAGGTAAAGGTATATGAAACTAATTTTTATATAAAAACATCTAATATAAAATGAAAGGATATATCTGCTAGAAGTAACGTGACACATAAATAAAGAATACCCAATATTTACATTATAAATAATTATATATATGAATAAATAATGGAATGACCTCAAAAATGAACATTTTAAATATTTAAACAAGAGAACAATTTATAATATTTTTTATAAATAATAGATAATTTCAACCTTTTTATAATTTTTCTAATGATTTTATATAATCCATAATCATGAATATTAAAAAAATTATATCAATTATAAATATGAACTCTTACATATTCTTTATATGTCCCGTTATTTAATTATTATGATATTTTATGATTCATAAACATTTAATAATTCAATACAAATTATGTAAAAAAAATCATAATTAAATATCTTATATTTAATAATACTTATTCCACTAAAATTATTAATAACCAAAACATCTTTTTTATGTGGTTTTAATAATTTTCTGAATGACATTCCATTAATTTGAACAATTCAAAGTAAGTTATTGTGAACAATCAATAAACATAATTTGGACTCATTTTAGTAATTTATATTCACATTTTAAATTAATTCTTATGATTCTAAAAACCCTTCAATTTATAATCCATTAATCATGCCATATAAAATTGGAAAAAAATTAAATATTTTCATTTAATATTTTTAGAATATTTAAAAATAAATTTTTCTAAATAATTTATTATTTAATTATAAACCCTTTATAATTAATTTATTAATAAAAATATTTTTAATTATTAAATATCCCTAGTATTCAATTTTCTATAATTTATAAACTATTTTTAAATTAAAAAAAAAAGTTTTTTTCTATATTTCTTTTGAAAATGTGAAAAATGTAATATAGATTACCATTATACATAAGTAGAACTATATAAAGGTAATCTAAATTACCTTTCCATATAAGTGGTGTTTCATAATGATAATGGTAAAACTCGATACCCATATGCAACCCACTGTGTAAAGGTAATGATGTGGTTGCCTTTAGAAATCATAGCTACTTAAAGGTGAAAAATCCGACCATGGTGTGGTATACAATATACTGAACCTTTTTTAACCATTTTACTAGAATATGGGAACTCCTTCATCGTGTTGAAAACCCTAGTTCAATGAAAGGGTAATTTTAAGGATAACCATATGTAGTATTATGGTGGGGAGCATATCATAGTGATATTCTAAATTTCTAAACTAGTTATGTAAAAAATATCTTCTTCCCCATTACATAGTTTATTTTTTTTCCTATTTTACATTTTTTAACAATGATCATAATGTTTCAAAATTACTAAATCTACACTATAGTGAAAATATAGTGTCCATTTTTCATTGGTGAGAGTCCCTTTATAGTGTAGTACCATATGGGATTTGGTATAGTGATGGAAAAAATACAGTATTATATTTTTTTCATTGGTCTTAATTTCTCAAACATGATTTAAAAAATATTATATCATGATAAAATCTAATATAAAATAAGGTATTTTATGGTTTAATAATAATTATTAGATATAACATAAGTGATTAAATCTTATATCCTGTAATCTTCATGAAATAAATATGAAATTTCATGAAACTAGAAATAAAGAAATTGTTATAAATACATGTCATTTAACAAGGATTATAGAAACCCCAAATCTAGTAACTCAGAGTCAGTTTATATGTTATTATATTGGTATAAGATACAAAGGATATCATCCATAAGGACCAATCAGTTTAATAGTCTAAAAGAACTAGATACATACATGATTTCCATATTACAATGGAAATATAAAATAAAGAACATAAAAAAATTCATCCATGATATTATTTATAATATCCTTCTTCATATCCCGAATAAAGGAAAAAAATAAAGGGTGGGTTTAGATTCTCAATAAGAGTTACATAAAATGTAATCTATCATGAGTATAGAAGGAATAATCAACGTGTAAAGGTAAATAACTAAAACACATTTCATTTAATCAATAAATTGAGCATGAAAAGAATCCATGAATAGTATCAATTTAGTAATCTCATAGAAAATAATACTGAAATTTGAAATGAAGGAAATTATTAATATTAAACATCATGATATCATACATAAAGATATTTATACTACCAAAGCCTTATTCCAAGATTATTTATTTTATGGGTATTTATACACCAAAAACTAATTTAATTTGTCCAATTAATTTGTCTCATCAGATCTGTCGATACATTGAGCTATTATATAATTTTAGGCCCCACTCATAACTATATTCCCAATTAATTCATCATATAATAAATTATTGATTTAATTCATGAACAATTTTCCTTATCAATAAATATCTATATTGAATAAATAATACCAAGTAACAATATTTCCCCAGCTACTCAAGTAGATTTCAAATTAAAACACCAAATATATAAATGATATAATGTTTAAGAAATAATCATATCCATAAAGGATATTTAAGAGAAATGTAATTTCTAATGAAAAATGATCATAAGAAAGTGAATGTATCAAGATAAAGTTAAAGACCAAAAAATTATTAAGAGAAAAAATAAGGCTTAATTTATAAAAAATACATGATTTTAAACAAAGTCATGACTTTTGGAGAATAAAATAAAATAGACGAGAAACATTAAAATATACTTTCTTAAAAGATATTTCTTTTTGAAACCATTGAAAACTTATAGAAGAATATAAATGGTGTATAATGGTTTTGGATGCAAAAAAATATTTTAAAAATATATACATTAAAAAATCCTTTTTATTATTTTAAAAAAAAAATCAAAAACTACCATTTTGAAAAACATTAGAAATATTCCTTTCAAACCTTTGAAAAATACAAGGATAACATAAAATTTAATTTGATTAGATAAAAAGAAATTTTTTAAAAAAAATGTGGACTTGAAAGAAAAATATAACCCATAAAAGAATAAATAAGATCAAATTTTCTTTTAAACATTTTTTTCCTTTATTCAAGTGAAAAGGAGAGGAAATATTGGAATAAAATATGAAAATTCAATAAAATTGTAAACTTGAATTGAAAAATTAATCATCATGAATAAATATATTTTCATGTTAAATACCTAAAAAGGGTGGTGTATACACCACATAAAAAAATTGGGGTATAATACCAATTATGTCTCAAAAGTGTGTAAATTGATTGGAAATCTATTACCTCAAGTTCAACTTTCCTCGTAGGTTCTTTAACCTCCAATTATTCAGTATAATTCCTTTATATCTCTTCTTATGGGACTTAGGGTTTGTATTTTTGTAATACGAACACCTATAAAACATAGATAAGGATATTTAGAAGAGAAATGGGTCGGGTTAGGTCAAACAAGGATGCTCAAAGTGGTATAATGAAAAGAGATAAGGGGTGACCTTTTATAACTGAGGGGAGGGGCATTCATAGAATTTCATAAAATATTAAATTAATATAAATAATTTCTTATATTAAAATGGATCCAAATTTAAATAATTATAAGAAAATATGAGGATGACTCGTCATATTCTCATCTAATAAAATTTAGACATGTTTTGGTTATTTTTTCACCCTTATATTTTAGTTTTAACCTTTCATTAAACATTTTGATAATTACCACAATAATTAAATTTTCCACCCTTTAAGGGTAAATAATGTACCATAATAGGAAAAAAACCACAAATGGGTCATTTTTTTTGTTTTTAACCATATCCCATTCACTTGTAGAAAAAGTGTTTTTAGGAATTTTAAATAATTTAACAAAATATTATTTATTAAAAAATATCATTAATGTCATTTTTTACACTATTCAATTAATTTGACTTTAAATGCATCAAGAAAAGATGGAATTAGAATATAATTCATCTATATGTCTCTAACATTTCATATATATCTATAAAATTTTGGTGAAATTGAAATTCATCCAATATTTATTACTTTGAATATTTTTAAAATCATTTATTATATTATTTAGTTAATTAAATATATTTTGTGTCGATGTTTCATAAGAATTTAAGCTAATAATTCAATTATTAAAAATTTTAAATAAATTACCATGACAAAACCAATCAATTAATATTTCAAATAAATATTTATAATTGAATATAATTGAATATATATTTATATTATTAAAGAAGGTTGAAAATAAAGTGAAGAAACAAGGTACAAAGAACATGCACCACCTAGTAGTTAAAGGGGAGTACAAACATGACATACAAACAAGAAAACAGCTTCCATGATCAACTTATACTAACCTGATAGTCAAGTGAGAAGTATTGCAGCCCCAAAAATCAAATGGAGCTTGATTCCAAGAGGTTAAAAATTCTGTTGCTCATACAAAATCAAATCTAGCACAAGGTATTGTGTAATCCTCATCACTGCAAGTCTGAAAGCAGTTATCATGTGCATGGGAGGAAGATGGAGGGAAATCTTCAATAGAAGTAGGTCAGAAAAATCCACTCTCTAAGAATACAGGAAAGTGAAACAAGAAAATAATAATAGAATGAATAGAACCAATCATCTGAGTTTTAGGCCCAAGAAATCAAAGAGTGAGGTCAGTGAACATGATCCAAAGGGAGATTCATTTCCAGGGAATTTCTTTGAATTTAAAATTAGGGATAAGTTTAAATTCCTCTACCAATTTGATGAACATTATTTCTCTAATTTGAAGGTAGAGATCTGTAGTAATTTCACCATTCTTGTATCTTTGGAAAACTATTATGTATTTCTCATCAATACAAGATTCTAGCTCTTCTGACACTTCCTCTTCATATTGATAGGAATCTCTTACAGCTAGTTTAGAGTAATCAAAATCACGAGTGTCACTCAAAGTCTCATCACTAGAGGATGAACTATCATTGACAACAACCTCAAAATGAGGTGGAAGAGTAGTAGTCTTCATCCTAGAATCCTCTATATACCTAGTAATGATTGTTCTATCAAGAATAGAGTAGTACCTTCATTTTCAAATCACCCAATAAAATAAATGTAAGTGTTGGATATATTTTTAATTCTTTATAACATTATTTTTAACCATAATTACCCGATTTACCCTTTACCAAGGTGATAACTTTTACCACTATTAATATTCATAATGACCAAAAATAAAAGTGTCATATTTACTAAATTTTAAACTATTGATTCCAAATATTGTATATTAAATTAAGATAAAACACAAAACACAACAAAAAAAATTAAAAAAAATGCCTTTTTATGTATAAAAATTTTTTATGCCAAATTTTATAATAAATATGACTATATTAAAATTAATTGGATTATTAATAATATAATAGAACTAATTTTAATTTTAAACCATTTAAAAACAAAATGTAACATAGTAAATTCTTGAAACAAAAATATAGTTTTCAATAAAAATTAGTATTTTCCCTATTCATTAGAAAATAAATCTTTTCAAAAAAATCCAAAAACATCACCCTAAGATTATTTTGATATTATGATTTAAAAAAATCATGTTCATTTTTTAAAATTAAATTTATAAAAATGGTATAAATTAATTATAATTTCTACCCACAAAATTGAATAAAAATACTTTTTGAAGAAAAATATTTTAAAGTATAAAATGATTTTATTGATAAATTAGTACTTGTTTATTATTAATAAATAATTTATATAAAAAAATTTATAAATATTTTCATAATTTGGTTTAACTTAACCATTCCCACCAATCCAATGGCTAGGAAATAACTATTACATTAAATAATATTATTTTTATAGTATATCGTGGTTTTATTAATGCTTGGTGTTGTGTGTTAAGAAATCTATCACTCATAGTTTTCAAAAAAAAATTGGGTGTTACATTATATTCCCCTTAAGTAAATTAACCCATCTCAATTTTACCTTGGTTATCAAAGGTTAAACCATTATTGAATAAACACTTCCTGCAGAGGGATTATAAAACTTCCTTTAAAAAGGAAAGTGAGAAATATAAAGGTTACCTGAAATAACATTTATTTTGGTTCATAGATAAGTATAACATTGGTGGAACATTAAAATATATATATTAAAGAGAATAATAACATTCAAGGAATAATATAGAGTGGTAGAGATCATGGTCGTGAGAAAGTTAGTGACCATAAAACCATAAACTAGTGAGGGGTGAAAAGACCAATAATTTATTAAAAATAAAGGTAAAAGAATAAAATTTTTTATTTCAATATAATTTTACTATATTATTTTAAGAATAATATACTAATTACTAATTATTAAAATAAACCCCCAAACCATAATTCTTTCAAAGCTGAATATAAGTGCAACAACCTTGTTTTGTTACTGGGGAATTGTTATTCACCTTACTGAAACTGCTCGATAACCAGATTCCTACTAGGTGTCTTGATTGATAATTATTTATTCAAAGTGTTAAGGGATGATTCAGTATCCGTGAAAAAAAATAAAGGAGTGTGTAGATATGGAATCATATAAAGCATGGTTTTATGATCAAATAACATATTATCACATAGGAAGATGGTGGAGCTCCCGATCTCTCTCACGGCCATGGCATAACCCTAATGCCATGTGGTTCTGCTCCCTCCTCCCGATCGGAGGGGGGAGGCTCGCGTTCTCAACTGCACAAGAAGGGGGGATCCATCTTTCCGTTCTAAAATCCTGATACCCTTCCTCTCTTCCCGAAGGTCTCGTTGTCCCCGAAAGTCCCTGATCTTTTTCAGGATGCGCCTTAGCTCCCTTTATCTTCAGCTGATCTCACTTGCGCCATGTATCTCTGTAAACTCATGCTGGTTTCTAGATTCTGACATCATCATCCATCAGTTGATGAATTTGATCGCTTCGTCTTCGGTTCCTGGAAGCTACAAGCACGTGTAGTGGTGGGGCTGCTCGATTGGCACCATTTTATGATTCGGTTTTCATCGGAGGAGGATTTTGCTATCGCTTGGTAAGGGAACCCTGAAGATGCAACAGAGATTCCTTCTTCCTCTTTCGATGGTGTTTGGATTTCCACATGCGGCGCGACCCATCTACAATCACAATCTATGTTAGTCTCCCTGGTCTCCCTCTATCTTTCCAAAATCCATCTATCTTGTGAATTATTGGGAATATGATCAGAAGATACATTTGTTCTGATTGGATAATGGATTTCCTCTGTCATCTGGTTTGTCTAAGAATATGTGTTGAGGTATATTTTGCGATGCCACCTGTTAATTGGGTCTGGATCACAGATGGGGAAGAATTTTTATGGAAGGAGGAGGTCATCTTTGAGTCCTGGATGAGATTTTGTGAAATCTGCCATAGGTTTGGTCATCATGAGTCGGTATATCGAAGAAATAAATTGTTCGGGTCTTCACAGGTAGTGATATTGGGAAATGGTGGCCCTGGAGATGCTGATAAGGTGTCGTCGCAGGTGGAGATACATCCTGGTAATTCTCTTCCTAGGTGGTCTTCCTTTTGTGAAAATTAGGGAAATGTTTTTTCTCAAAATGTTGTGAAGCAGGCTAGAAAGGAGGCTTCTTCGGAGCAGGACATGGGAGCAAATGACCAGTTGCATCCTACTATGGCATATGAGGGTGTATAGAAAGATCTTGGAGGGGCTAATGTGGCTGTAGCTATTGTGAAAGAGGTGCAACCTTTGTTAAATCCTTCTGTGAAATAGGTTTTTGATCATCTGAAATCTGATCTTGGTGGCTGGCAGCAGCCTTTATCAGATGATACTAGTAGTGGCCCCCTGCAGTTGGCTAATGTTTACATTAGTGACCAATTCAAGGTTCTGGAGGCTATGAAATTTTCTCCTAGTGAGGATGGCCTTCAAAGGACTGACTCTGCTAATATGCAGCTTGTTTCCTCTGATTTTCTTGCCATTCCTGATGCTACATCTAGAATGGAGCCTCATTATGGCCATGGAATTTAGGTTCCCCTGCAATGCCTCATGCCGATTGATGATAACATGCAATTTCACTCAGTAGGAGGCGAATTTTTGACTGTATCAAAGGGTATACTTTTTGGAGGGACTGATGGAGACCAAGCAGTTGATTCTGTGCACATCAACGAAAAGTGGGGAAATGTTCCAGATAGTGACAAAGAAAATGATCATGATACTGCCAGACTATCTTACAGTTATGTGGTTCAAGGTGGACAAAATAAATTGCCTACAAGTAAAGGTGGTAAGACCGATCCTCCAAGAAGAAGGCCGAAAAAAGATTATTCTTTCCTGCCAAGTCCAGTGTCTATCAGATCATCCTCCAAGAGGGAGAGTTTTCGTGGGACTATCACTGGTTTGAAAAAGGAATTGCAATCTTCTAAAGAGTTTCTCTCATTAGAGAAGTTGAATCTGAGAAGGAAATATGCTAAAATCCTGAGGCACTATGAAAGCTCGGAAAGTCAATCAGCTATTGCAGATGAATATGGTGATGGGAATGAATTTTATGATATGTAGCTATCTTTTGGTGTTCTTTACATGCTTGCTGTAATTTTCTTTTAATTTAATAAATGGTCAGAGGTTTTCCCCTAACTGACCTTTCCTGATACATATTATCTCATCTTAAGGGGTTACAACTTTAGTCTTAGTAATTCCATAACCTAGACCTTTCTCCCTTAGCCTTTTCTAAGGTAAATTATCTTGATGTTTAGGGGGTCTTTTTATGTAGTGACCCATGTCCTTATAGTTAAAACACTATATATTTGGGCTTCATTCTTTCCCTTACACTCATTTTCCTAGTGACCTTTCTTTCCACACTTAAAGAAAACTCCCTTTCCCCTCAATCATGTACATTGGTGTTTATTTCCAAAATTATCACATATGGAGAGTTCCATCCTTCACTTCTCTTTATTCACCTCATTTATTTTTCCTTGGTTCTCCATCATCTTATTCTCCTCTTAATTTTCTTTTAAAATATATAAATTTTATAATTATTTCTCTATCCTAATGGAACTTGATACCATGTCATCATATGATGAAAATGTCAAAGAAAATAGTGCCCTTTAGAGGCTTGTCTTAAGCTCCTCAAAGAAACATATAATATTACTTTATGGGTTATTTATATATTTCATACCACAACTTTATAATATTTTAAATCTTTCCTCATACTTGATAACATTTTCCTCTTCCATCTATCTTAGATTAAAGAATTTTCTTTTCAAATCTACTCATTGATCAAGATGAATGTATTTTTTTGTAATGACATGTCTTCTCACAAAGGTACGCCTCATTTTTTTGGTTTAAATTATATTTAATGGACCATATGTTGTTACCCAAATGAGTTATAGGGGTCACGGGCTTTTTTGGGTATTTTTTGGAGCTTGGAACCCTAGGAATTTCAAAAATAAATTGGGTCTTACAATTAATAAAAACTATAAATCCTAGCCTACATGGACTATGCTAACCGTGCAGGAAAAAAGGAGAAATAGGAGATGCCCAGTTTTTCTACAACCATGTGACTCCAAGAACAAGCCCATGTGAGAAACTACAGACTTTTAAAAAAAGATTTTCAAATAGTTTGTTCATGGTTAGTGAAACCATGTTCTTTAACTGTGTGGGTTCTCTCCTTGGGCAATGTATTGAGTATGGTTTGTGTACAGTTTGACCAAGCCGTGTGGAAAAACCATATGTATCGTATTTTGTGGGTAAAAATTCATTTTTCCACTCATTTAACAGTAAAAACTATTTCTTCTTCTCCATTATTTTATCTAGTGGATGAAATGGGTTTCCTCCTACTATGAAATCTCACCTCATTAAACCTAGATATTAAGATATCTCCCACATTGGAAGTTCGAATCAAGATTCGTTGGAAGAATTGGATCTTTCTCGTTAAGATCTATAATCTTATCCCTTCCTATTTAAATTTGACTTCAGATCTGTTTCACTATTTTGGGGTAATATATTTTTCCCTATTTTTAGGTCCTTGGACAATTTCATTAATTTCTTCCAACCTACTTTGAATCTAAGGTTTCCATCAGATGAGTATTCATCAACAGCCCTAAGGTAGGTGGTCTCATTGTTTTCTCCAAGATTTTTGATGCTTTCATAGCTTTTCCATGGGCCTCACACTGTCCATTTCCACGCTTCACCATTTAATTGAGTTCTTCATATCAACCTGATATGTGTACCTTTATATAAACCATTTGATTGTTGTTTAGTATATTAGAGGATGTTGACCTTGGTTATGGACGCCCCTTGGGAGTTCCCACTTTAATTTCTATATTATGATTCATTGAATATATTCCTTGATCACATTCTTAAAATTCATCTTGGATATTGAACTGATTTACCATTATTATCAAAATGTTTAATGAAACCAATGCACCTACTAAGAGCTTGGAACAACTTATAATTGGAATCTCCCATGTATGTAATTTCCATGTTAACCATGAAACTTTCTAAATGATCCTATGATTTATAAAATTAAATTCCATGATTCAGTAAATTAAATGGATTTGAATATATGGTATGGCCCTTTCATAATGGTTTGATTTTCCTTAAATGAATTGAGTGATTTAAATGGAATGGACTATGAAAGGTGGGAAAGGCCATGCCATTTTTTTATTGTTTTAATAAATGAATAAATTGAATTGTTATGACATGGTTATCATGGCTTGGTAGATGTGATGAATCAGATGTAATGCCTCATGGATTATAATATTATTATGGTTATGCCTTAATATTGGATATGAATGATGGTAAGGGTTCTTTTTCTCATGATGGTTACATGATAACTTACATTGGGTGTTGAGCATGATGTCTCACACCACAGAAACTATTTGGACAGTGGGCATGACGCTCCATACCTCTTTCTTCAAGTGTTGACATAACATCACACTCATAATCTTGAGTAAAGATGATGATTTCTCCCACTCATTATGATATATAGGGAATTTACCCTATTATTGAGCTTATAGGCTCATTCAGACTGGTTATGGGTGACTGAGTTATGCATCAGTCCATCCAACACATGGTATTCCAGGAATGTGGCCACTTACATCCACACATAGTTGGTTCATATAGGTGTATATAATATATATCTATAATATTTATATATTATAACTATATATATATAGTCACTAATCAGACACTTGTTTTCGGCATGATCTGATACAGGTAGAGTCGCTAGGTGTCCATCTAGAAATAGAGATGCTTGGTTATTTATTTATTCATATTTTTAATTATTCATTTATACATGAACACTATTTTTCTATGATCACTACTTGGATTACTTCTAGACATCGTTGGTGGTGGCCTGCTAGGATTTTATCTCATTCCCTACTCAGGCCTCCTTTGGTACCTGAGTAAATTACTTATTTATAGGTTTGGATAAGGGAAAGTGCACTGCTTGTAATGACCTAAAATTTTTAATAATATTTTATTTCCTAAAAATTTATTTTTTACTACGTTATAAGGAATAAAAATATATATTCATAAATGAAATTTTACCATTGGATTTTGACCGTTATATGATCATTGGTTAATATGACCATTTAAAACAATAATAAATTTTAACGTTATAATTATTGTTTATAAATAGAAATGATAATGGATAATTAATGCAGAAATAAGAGTTTATGGCATCATCCAGTATAATCTTGTTGTATGAAGACCATTTGTCATAACTTGGGTGGGAGGTAGCATCACTTGTCTTCTCTCTTGACTAATCCCAAACTGAGCTTCAACATGTTAATCTTGAACAAAATCACCTATGGGAGAAGTTCAAGTTAGTGGAGATTACCACTCAGGTGATGTTATCTGAGCCACCCCAATATTACATCACCATCACACACCTTATCCTTAGGTCATATATGGGTGTTTTAATTTGTTATGTTTCAAGTACCTAGTTACATAAAATCCAATCCCTTTGTTTAAATAAAATTTTTATTTCATCATTTCCATTTTAAGAATAGTTTTACTTAAAAAATAGAGGTGGAATTTGATAAATTTATTTTTTGGTTAAAAATTATAATTTTCAAAGAGATAAAAATTATTATACTAAAATAAGGTTTTTTTAATAAAATTGATTATAAATAAATAGTATTATAAAAACACTCCTTTTCAATTTCAAATGATAAAATAATTTTATTTTATTTTCAAGTTTTGAAAATTTTATTATGCAATTTATTATGCATTTTATATCCGCTGTTATTTTTAATAATTAATTAGTTTTTGATTTAAAAGATAAATTTACCATATTGAAATAATTATTATCATAAAAGTAATTTCTTTTTTTTATTCAAAAGGTCTATATTAGGGTACGGTAGATTTATAATATTTTTATAACATATTTTGTTTTTCGGTAAATAGTAAAAATACAGTGTTGAGTTTTCAGAATGTTTAATGACATAATTAGTCAGGTAATAATGATTTAATAATTCTGGTGTACTCTTTAGGAATAAAAATATGATATGAGGTAATAAAAGTGGCCAATTACCTAGGAAAATACCATGGGCAAGCCCATGGTTTTTCAAATACCACTAACAAGGTGTGCTCGAAAATTAATAAAAAAATCTATCTTTTACTATAAATACCACAAATTCCTTCGTTTACTTTTTTAAAAAAATCATCCACCTAGAATATATTATAGTATTACCTCTCAATGAGTCCTCCCAAGGTGTAATAAATCCCCCAAGGTCCCAATCATAGTGTTTTAGAAGTTACTCTTCAAGGTAAGGGAATTCTCAACATTCCTTTTCCTTTTAAGTTCTCTTTTATGTTTTATGTATTTCAAATTTCTATACTATGAAACTATTTTCATTGTATTATGTCCCTATATTGTATTATGATTCTTTTATTAATGGATAACCATTTTCCACTATCTTTTTAATGTTTTATACAACCATGTTTCATACCTGTTATGTTGCAGGATTTTCATCTCAAAATCTCTCTTTTTTTCTCTATAAATTATTTTATTTTATTTATGTAAATAACCAAACCTATTTAATTTATAGGGGTACTCATCAAGACATAAAAATGATTTATTTAATTCTATCATTGACATACATAAAACCCCGATTTCCTTTCTGTGGGTTATAAATGACATAATGATCATGTTTTTAAGTGCTTTTAAAATGCCCTGATTTTGATATGAAAACCATTTATTTTATTATGTATTGGTTATTTATGAGATTTTTGATTATGATCTATGTGGATAACATGAAAATAAATACATATTAAGGGTGTTCCCTGATATCACTCCAATAAATTAGGTAAAAAAATTAATCTCTAATGATGATAAGTTTTACAATATCCTGGTGAATAACCTTGGTAATTTTTATGACTCCTTGGGGATGGGCCTTGGTGATATGCTTATGAATTTATAATTAAATATTGTAGAAAAAATTTCATGTTATGATTCATGTTATTATTTTTATGATATTCCTCTTTCTTATTCCTTTATGAAAATTCCTCATGTTCTTATTGGTATCTCTCAAGTTCACGTGTAAATTGTTTCCCTTGTTTTTCCTTATTAGGCCTTATGCTCACCCTTTCCTTAGATGTATGTCCCTAGGTTATGAGTTGGTGTAATTGTACATAATATTAACAAATAAACCATCCTTTTGAGTGGATTAGAATAATTTTTTCATGTTTTCAAGTATTATGTACCTTTTTTCCAAGACACTAAACTTTAAAGATCCTCTGCTTTGTAAAATGTAATAAAGATTTATGTAATAAAAAGGTGGGGTTCCATACTGCTACAAGACTTTGATAATTTTCCATTATATATGGAGATAATGAGAAGAGGACTGAGCATACAATCAAGATTCTAATGGAGCATCCTTTTTTCTTTTTCTTTTTTTGTAGTTTTTGTATAGCATGGTTGTATATGCATGTTCCCTATTACACTTTTGTATATCAGTATGCCATGAATCCATGTATATGAAACTTCCTAGTGGATTTTGATAGTATTATATTGTTGATTAGTTATTTATTATTCCACTACTTATTTATTTTGATTCTTCATATATTCTTCCATTATTTTTTATAATGTTATATCTATTGTTCCACTCTAATATCAGGGTACGGTATCCCCACTGTTCCACTTTTACACCCTCATTGTTAGTCGGTAGCCTCTAATGTAAGAGGAGGTTTTCTTGAGGCCATGTGACCCACCGAATTGGGGTGTGATTTAAGAGGAACCCATGTTGGGATGTTACAAAGTGGTATCATAGCTTATTTTCCATTTGTATTACTTTCGAGTATTATACATGAGACTAGAATTTAATGGGATTTGGAATTTACCCTATGCATGAATGTAGCATACCCATGTATAGTGGAAAACCCAAATTACCAGGGATAGGAAATTATAGTTTTTGATTATGACTTTAATGGTTTAGATGACCTCAATTTTGGGTGAAATACTTGTTCTACGGTGTTATTATATTGGTATTATTTAAGTGGTGATTTCTTTTACATAGTCCCGATGAAATGACGGTGTTTTATTACATGAATCATTATATGCCCAATAGGAATAATATGGCATGCATTTTTTCATTTCATTTATTTTTTCAACATGTATATGATTTTTGAATATTGATAGTTCTTTGATTATCTATAGAATTGTGTTGACATTATTTATAGGAATTGGAAAAAATAATTGACACTTAAAGTTCCTTTCTTAACCTAATTTGTTTTCCTACATATGTTAAATTAGACACCTTAAGAAGTTAATTATGGAATATTGATCCATGAACCATTGGTGGAATGGGCTTGAACATGTTATGTTGTAGTTTAAGTGGATGCCATATTTTGGTTCATAAGGATTATGGGCCCTTTTGGATTGGAAATGGTGTTCCATCTAATTCAACCATTTAAGGAGATTTAAATATTTGAATAAACACAACTTCAAAATGAATATGAATTTTAATGTAATAATAATTATCTTATACATATGAAGCATATACCTAGACCCAAACCCAACCTTAGTAGTGGGTAGTTGGTGTGTCTCTTATGTTCTTATGGCCATTATGGTCCCTTATACTACCTAGACCTAGATTTTGGAGCAGGCAGAGAGGTGTAATCATTTCTATTGGAAGGCTATACAAATGTCCTATGTTCTATCTGCAATCATTTCAACTGCAAAAAAATTTTATGAGGTGTGTGTTTGGGATTTTAGTATCGTGTCTCCATAACGTCCTTCAGTCCTACGTCCTGAAGGTGGTGACAATCATGCACCTGAGGTTGTGGGCCTTGAGCCACCAATGATTCCTCCTACAACACCACCTATAAAACATATACATATCCCTGATATTGGGATTGACTCCTAGTTCTGATATGGATTTCTATGTATGTTTTATAATATGAAATTTTTCATTAAATATGCCCTGAGTATGGCATAGTTGACTCGGGAGTTCCAGCAGTAGCATCCTCCCACCTTTTCGGGGGATGGTGGACCAAACACTATCGAGTCATGGTTTGAAGTTATTTTTCCTATATTCGAGCATCTAGAGATGAATCCCGAGCAGAGGGTCAAACTTGATGTGTATATGTTGTGAGACTCTGATAATTGGGGGTGGGATGGTATTACTGAGGCATATTGGTATAGAGATATCATTTGGGCAGATTTCTAGACTATCTTCTATGACTATTTCATTCCCTAAACTCTGATGGATGATAGATCTAGACAATTAATGAACCTCAAATAGGGAAGTATGTCTGTTATGGAATACTCTTCTCATTTCACTAAGATGTAGCAGTTCTCTCCTACTCTAGCAGGTGATGAACTTATAACTACCAAGTGATTCGAGGATGGTCTGGAATATTCCATCTGCTCACAGGTCAATGTATCCGGGTTGACCACAATTTTTGAAATTCTCAACCAGACCCTTATTATAGATAGAAATTTGAGGGAATATAATGGTGGAGTCAAGGTGGTTCATCACATAAACCTATTAGTGGTTCTTCTAGCAGAAGTAACTATCTCTTTAAGGTATCTCATGGGGTATCAGTGGTTAGGATCCCTATGCAGACAGTTTATTGATATGTCACCAGTGCAAGAATCCAAGACAAACAAAACCTCAATTATTGTGGGATCCATTGGAATGCAGAGGCTATAGTAGGATGTGACATATCCATCATTTCTACAAAACTTTTACATCAGTGCCAAGAAAAATTGCATATACTCCTACTCCACATTCAGGATTAGGGAATTTAATATTTCATCTGGGAGGTATTAAGAATACAACTAGGCATTTAGGATGAATTGGTGGTCTAGGATGTGTAATTTAGACTCATGATATGCAGTGCTAGTAGAGTGGGATTACTTAGGGCAGTTAGGAAGTGACTCAAGGCTACAGTACATGCCAGTTACATGCAGTCTAGCTTATACGGAAGGTGAAGTGCGTCAGAACTTCTACTATTAGAGGTTTTATTCTAGTACCATCAACTTTAGTGTCTACTTTATTTGACATAAGTGTGTCATGCTCTTTTATATCTAAGGAAATAATATAGATTATGCGCCTCTATATCAATAAATTCAATGGAGTTATGTAGTTAGATACCATGTTACGTATCCGATCAGAGGGCATACACCGTTGAAGGACTTTACCCTTGAGATAGGTGGATACTTATTCATGTGGAATCTTTTCTTCCTCAACATGACGAGCTTCGATGTAATCATTGGGATGGACTAGTAAGTTACTTATCAATCCTACACTTACTACTATTATTGGAGTCTGACGTTTATATCACCAAAGGGTGGTAGGTACATACATAAGGTAGAATGGGATGTCAGTGAGACTAGATTTGGGATTGATCAGTATAGATTGGGTAGTGTGATAGCTCAGATATCCAGTATTTTCTTATATAATTAGGTTTTATGGTCCACTATTTCCCCTCTTATAGTGTAGTGTTTAGGGGATGTATTTCCTTACAACTTCTCTTGTCTACATCCAGTATGAGAGGTAGAATTCAGTATTTATTTAGTTCCAAGAGCAGGACTAGTGATCATTTCTCCTTATAGGATAGAACCTATGGAGAATATAGAGCTCATAAAGTAGTTTTAGAATCTAGAGGATAAAATATTTATACTCCCCAGCACTTGTTCTTAGGGTTCACCAGTTCTTTTCACCAAGAAGGTGGATGGTACCCTTAGGATTTTCAAGGATTACTGTCGATTAAACCAGCTCACAGTAGATAATCAGTATCTATTACCTCAAATAGATGACCTCCTATATCAACTCTAAGGATTGAGAGTATTTTCAAATATATATTTAATTTTGGGTCATCATTAAGTTCATGTTGGACTTAAGACACACTTTTCATGGATTTCAAGAGTAGGTATGGTCTATACAAGTACCTGGTCATGTCATTCGGTCTCATTAATGCACCTTTAGTTTCTATGGCTCTTATGGATTGGGTTTTCCACCCATATCTAGATTCATTCATGGTAGTCTTTGTTAATGATATCTTATTGTACTAATTCTCTATACATGACCAAGACAACTATCTTGAGATTTTGATGAATACATTATGAGAGCATAATCTATATGTTAAGCTCATTAAATGCCACTTTTGGATCGAAAAAGTCCACTTACTGGGTAACATCATCTATGAGTTAGAAGTTTTAGTAGACCAAGAGAAAGTTAGAGTTGTAGTTTCCTAAGAGTAGCCTAAAAAACTTCTTTGACACGCATAGTTTTTTTGGGCCAGCTGGGTATTATAAATTCTTCATCTAGAATTTATCATTCCTTGTAGTTTGGCTTATGGGATTGACAAGTAAGGGTTTGAAATTCTTATGTTCATAATCATGTGAAGAATTATTTTTGTAATTTAAGGGTCATTTGACTTTAGCACCAATGCTGATTCTTCCAAATCAAGGAAGGAGTTTTATTATATACTGTGATACATTAGGTATAGGACCAATAGATATTCTGATGCAAGATGAGTGAGTCTTTGTGTATGGGTCTGGTCAATTGAGGCCTCGTGAGTGGAATTTCCCAATTCTTGACCTCAAGCCAACTATTTTAGTTCATGCACTATTCTATTGGAGATACTATCTACTTAGAGAGAAAAATTTGGTATTCAATGATTAAAAATCCTCTCGTATATATTTATATAATGGGATTGGAATCCCAGATAGTTCAAGTGGGTTGACTACCTATATCCATTTGATTTTTAGCTTGCTTATATGCCTAGTAAAGGAAATAAAGTGGACGATTCTATAATCAATAAGACTCAGATACTGGAAGTTTATGAGGCCCATGGTGAATGGAAGATTATGGTCATATCTTAGAGATCCAAGTATAAGTTTAGGAGGACTATGGTCAAACTATTCTCACGACCTTATCAGTAACCTCTCCTCTTCTAGAATGAGTATAAATGAGGCAAAAATATAATCCCTATGTACTTTTCCTAAGGGAAAGTGTCTCGGATTATGATACATATATAGGTTGGACCATAGATGGGGATGATACTCTACCATTCCATCGATGTGTCTAGGCCCATCAGATATCGAAGAGGAGCTGATGTGGGAATATCATGCCTCCACTTGGGCAGTTCATCCTGGTGTCACCAAGATGTATCAAGACTTATGGAGCCAACATTGGTGGTCGAGTATGAAATGAGAGATTATTATATTCATCACTCGGTTCTCTACTTATCAGTAGGTGAAGGAAGACCATCATCTGGAAAGTGGAAATGGGATGATATTTTGAAGGATTTCATGACTAGTTTATCCAAATCATTTAATGAAAATGATATGATGTGGGATGTAATTGATCATTTAAAGAATGTTTCACACTTATTACCTATGTGAGATACCTTCTCAGTAGATGATCTTGGGAGGTTGTATGTTAGGGAGGTTTTACGTCTTCATGGAGATTTTCATTCTACCATTTTTTATAGAGATGTTAACTTTACATCATGGTTATAGAAGAGGTTTCATAAGGTCTTTGGTTCATAGGTTCTTTTGAGAATAGTCGATCACCCTTAGACTGATGGATAGACAAAGCATATGATTCAGGTTTTAGAGGAAATTCTCCATGAATGTTTCCTTAACATTGGGGGTTATTGGGAGAAAAACCTTCCCCTTGTGATGTTTTCTTATAATAATATATTTTAGGATACCATTGAGATGGATCCTTATGAATCCTTATATATTAGGCATTTCTGGTCACCTCTGTGCTGGCTAGAGGTAGGGGAGGTAGCTATTCTCAGACCACATCTCATGTAGGAGACTATAGAGTAGGTCTAGTTGATCAGAAAGTGCATGATAAAAACTTAGTCCAAAAAAATTCATATGCCAATCGATGTCGAAAACCTCTTAAGTTTAAGGTTAGAGATTTTTTTTCTTGCGAGTCTTGTCTAGGATGGGCCATAGACATGTTTGGAGGAAATTTAAGCTCTCACAAAGGATTTTTAGACCCTTAATGGTTGTCAAATGGATCGGACCGGTGGATTTCCAGATAGAACTACCTCAAGGATATTGTTCTATGCATGAATTTTTTCATGTGTGTCATCTCTTATGAAATCATCTAGAACTGTCACGTGTATTTTATCCTAGTGAGGTTAAATTGGATTTATATAATTACTTTGAGGGGTATCCAGTTCTTATTGTGGATCAGAGCCTAAATACACTTTGATATATGTTAGCTTATTTTGGTACGAGTGTTATAGAAGCATGGCCAAGTAGAGGATGAGACCATAGAATAAGAAGTTAATATACAATATAAGTGAATTAAAATCTTTTTAAATGATACCTCTTAACCTCAGAAGGTAAACTCAAGTATGAGTTGTTTAAGTAAGGGAGGTTGTAACAACCCGTATTTTAATGAAGGTCCAACTGATTTATTTTCTGTTTAAATTCTTATGAATGAACCTTATGTTATTACCCAAAGAATTCATAGGGGTCACGAGGGTGTCTGAGGATTTTTCATATCCTAGAATCCTAGGAATTTTAAAAATAAACTAGGTCACATGGTTAGTAGAAATCATTCAACCCATCCTGCATGGTCTCTACTAACTATGTAGGAAAAAAGAGAGGACAAGTAGGAGTCTCATGGTTTGTATACAACGGTGTGACTCTAGGTGCATGCATGTGTGAGAAACTGCATACTTTTAATAAAGGATTTTTGTATGGTTTGTGAATGGTTAGTGAAACTATGCACCTGAACCATGTGAGGTCTCTCCTTGGGTAGTGGGTTGAGTATGGTTTGTGAATGGTTTGGCCAAACTGTGTGGCCAAACCATGTACCTCCTATTTTGAGGGTAAAATTTCATTTTCCCCCTTATTTAATATTTAAACATATTTCTTCTTCTCCCTTCTTTTCTCTAATAGATGAAATACATTTCTTCCTCCTATTAGCTCTCAACTCTTTCAACCTAGGCATTGATATATCTTCCACATTCAAAGTCCAAATCATTATTTTTCAGAATCATTGAATAAATCTTGATAAGATCTTCCATCCTCTCCCTTCCTATTTTATTTTATCTTCGGAACCGTTGTTCTATTTAGGTGAAATATATTTTTCACTACTTTCATGGATTTGGACCGTTTCTTCAATTTCACCCAACCTATTTCAAATGTGAGTCCACCATCAGACGAGGTGTCATCAATGGCCCTATGGCAGGTGGTATCATCATTTTACCTAAGAGTTTAATGTTTTCATAGCCTTTTTATGTGTTGCGTTTTGGCCTTTTTCATGTGTCGCTATATAATTTATCTCTTCATATTAGTCCAATATTCTCACCTTGACATAAGCCAGTTGATCCTTGTTTAGTAGATTGGAGGATTTTGACCTTGGTTATGGAAACCCCTTGTGTGTGCCAGCTTGAATTGACATGTTTTGATTAATTGAATATATTCCATGATCACGTTCTAAGCATTTTTTGATATTTAACAATTTTACCATTATTATACAAATTTTTAATGACACAAAGGAACCTTTTAAGTGCTTGGAACAACTTATAATTTGAATTTATCATATAGGTAATTTCCCTATTGACTGTGAAATCTTATAAATGAATCCTGAGCTTTATAAATTGAAATGAAATGATTCAGTAAATAAAATGGATTGGAATATATGTGATGTAACTTTCATACTGTATTTATTTTCCTTAAAAAAATGAATGATTTAAATGGAATGAACTCTGAGAAGGTAGCAAGGCCATGTCGTTTGTTAATTGTTTTATTAAATGATTAAATTGAATTTTTATTATGTGATTATAATGGATTGGTAAATGTGTTACATGAGGGGTAATTCCTCATGGATTATAATATTATTAAGGTTACACATTAATATGGGCTTTGAATGATGTTAAGGGTTCTGTCGGGCATAACAGTTACATGCTCCCTTACATCGGGTGTTGAGAATGACATCTCACATGACTGATTCTATTTGTATGGTGGGCGTAACACACCACATCCCTTGCTTCAAGTGTTGACATAAAGAAAAAATCATCATCTTCAGTTATGATCATGATGTCACCAACTAATTATGAGATGTAGGGAATGTACCCTATTTTTTGAGATTATAGGATCATTCAGACTAGTTATGGATGACTGAGTTATACCTGGTCCAGCCAGCACTTAGTATTCCAAGTATATGGCCACTTGCATCTTCACGTACTTGGTCCATATAGGTTGATGAAATATATAACTATACTATATATATTAATATATATATTCACTAATCAGACACTTATTTTAGATGTGATTTAAAGCAGGTAGATCTGTCTGGTGTCCTTCAGGAACCCGAGCAGCCTGATTATTTATTTATTCAACTTATTAATTATTCATTTATACCATCACACTCTTTAGATATGATAATTGCTTATATTACTTCTAGACATTTCTGGAGGTGGCCTACTAGGATTTTATCTCACACCCTTCTCGGGATACCTTTGGTACCTGAGTAGATTACTTATCTGCAGGTACAAATAAAGGAAAGAACCCTACTATATGTCTCTGATATATTTTTCTTACAGATGGATCTTAGGAGGAGATGACTGAGCATATGCTCAAGACTCTAGTGGAGTAGCCTTTTATTATTATTTTTTATTTTTTATAGAATGATTTAACATGACGGTCCCATGTTCCCTTTTTTATATAAGCATACCATGCATTAATTAATATGACTCTACCTAATAGATTTAGATGTTATTATATAGTTAATCAGTTATTTATTCTTCTACTGCTTATTTATTATTTTTTTCATCTATTCTTCTATTTTTTATGTTTAATTTTATATCTGATGTGTCACTTTGATACGAGGATATACTTTTCCCACTATACCACTTTTACACCATCGCTTCTAGTTGGCAGCCTCTTGCATATGGGGAGGTATGCTTGAGGTGATATGAATCACTTTCTTGGGGCACGGTTTAAGTGGACCATAGGTCAAGATGTTACATTTTAAAATAAAACATCCTTAAAATTATTCCATTCCATTCTCTCTATATCCTCTCCTGCCTTTATATTTTGAATAAATTTCCAACATTGATTGCCATCTTCCTTTAATAAATACACATAAATAATAAAATTTCTCTTTTATTACTTCTCATAGAAGGAAGTATATTTTCTAGAGACTTTATCCATTATTCTACTATCAATGGATTTTTCGTTACATTAATTTATGGAGGATTATGCTGCATAAAGTGGCCCAACATCAATAAATCATATTATGAAGTAATAAGTTGTTCCATACAATCCAGGTTATTGGTCATAAAATGTGTCAACTATCCTAATATAGTTATAATCTAGTCAAATCCTATATAATTCATGTTATCTTTTTCATGTGGGAAATATCTATATTGATTACACATGTTGAAATTTTTTCTATTCCTTTAACTAGTCATCATTTTTAAACAATGAAATACAATAGATTAGATCATAACATTTTGAAACATAATTTATACTTTTAAAACTTGGAAAATACTTACCATAAATTGAAAATTTATGTATAACTAACAAAACTAAAAATAGGGCTTTTAAAAGTTCTAGAAACCACCATTAACAGCACTAGAAAAGTGTTTTTAATTACAGCGAAGATAAGGGGGGCCTTTAACATAGCTAAAAAAGCACTGATAAAGGCCCCATTTATCAGCACTATTTTGAGCACTTATAAAGGACGCCTTTATCATCCATATTTTGAGAACTGATAAAGTCCCAATTTATAAGTTCTTAATTAGCACCGATAAAGGACAAGTTCCTTTTGCTATACTATTTATTTAACAGAACACCCAGCACCTATGTAGCACCTGGACACCTACACACATAGCACAAAACAACCCATGCACACAAAACAGTTGCACAAAACAACACCTACACACAAACAAAGTATAGAAGAACAAAATAGTGGACACAAGAGTTTCTCAAACATTGCTATATACATTTACTTGAAATCATGAATAAAAAAACTACTATAAACATTTAAAACAATGTTTTATATGGTTATAATTACAATTATCCAACAAATAGTAAAAAACATAAATGTTTCAATCTTTTTCATCTGTGATCCTCTCTCAAAAATTGTCATCCATGGTATTAGTTTCTGAACAAAGCATCTGAACTCAAGAAAAAAATTCCACCTATATAAGAAAAAAATTTATGTTAGTAATAAAATAATGAAATAAATTAAACATTAATATGAAAGAATACATTAATAAAATGACAATTTTTAATAAAAAAGACACATTTGGGTAAGTAGAGGGCCATAAAACTAGATTATACTTGATATCTGGCCTTGATATGGGTAGGTAAGCATCCTTGAGACCAGATATTGTGTGACATGGTTTGGTAAGGGAGTATAAGGGTGGTGAGATGTGTTACCTATTACAACCTTTTCTATTGGTGATATTTGTATATATACAATGATGTGGTTGTTTGACCATCATGAGATGTGTTACCTGTTACAACCTTTACATGTCCATATTTCATTGGATTTAATTAATATTTAAGAAAAGTCTCAACATGATTCATTGACTTATAAATATTGTTTTATTAAAATTACATGGATGAGAAAAGAAGAGGAATAAATTTCAACAACAACATGGAATCCAAAAGGTTTCATTTATTGAAAATAAAAAAAGGGGGAATCTCCATATTATAGAGACTCTCTCGTAAATCCCCAAATATGGTGGGTAAGATAAAGTTAGAATACTCAAAATAGTATATGATCAGAATACCCCTGTGATAACTTCTATCCAATGATCTAGAGTAGCTATGGATTAACACAAATGATCAACTTATTTAGTTTCCATATCTACACTCTGTTTTAGTGCCTCTTCCCTACTAGCAGCATCATATCTAGACTTTTTGGCCACATAGATAATACTATGCTCCTCTATTACTGTTTTCACTGCAACATTGATCATTTATTATAGGTGATACAATTCAAATTAGAGGCTTTCTATCTCATACCTCGCATAAATGACTAAATTTTTATGATCTTATACTTTTATTATACAAATGGATGCTTCATTAGAGTTCTCATTATGATGTTAAATGCCTGAATTTTATGCCTCCACCATCGATAATCTCAGCTTGATGAACCTCTTTTTCTCCTTCATGGTTACCACCTTCTTCACACTAGTATGGAGTTCTTGATAATATAAATCACTATAACAATGGATTGTGAACATGTACTAAAGGTTTCTAAACAACTATTTTATCTCTTTTAAGGTTCCCTCTATGATTATATTCCAAATATCCCCCACACTTGTCACTGAAACTATTGATTAAATGTTGTGTGTTCCGAAACTCAACTCAAGAATAGTCCATAAATATGAATATACTTTAGTACCCAGTTTCTAAGCGAGGTACTCATACTCACAACCATTTATGTGCTTGAAAAAGGAAAGACTTGTGCCCTAGTTATTATAGTGGGAAGAGATAGAAAGTGGAATGTTTTGGGACTTCTGAGCTCTAAGGTAGAGTTACACTAATAAAGAATATAAATATTATTAGTTAATATAAAAATAATTCCATAATGAAATCAAAATTCATGAAAATAATTGAGAACATACCTCTATCGGCCACATTATTATACACTTCTATCACCTCAACATTCAATTGATTGGTGATAATGAAATATTCCTATAAAAATAACCTCAAGTCAAATATAAAGTCCCTTTAATCAATACTAACTATTCTCCACCTTGAAGTTCTAGAAGTGTAAATAGAGGTCATATAATATGACACAAACATGATGGTGTATTCAATTTCATAGGAGTATTCAAATTTATAATAAATTAGAACACTTTACTAATGATACCACTATCCTATATAGGTTATAAATATAATAGTTACTTATATCCTGAGCCACTAAGAGTGTACTCTCCCATGCCAGGTCAAAGGGAATGAGTGATAGCGCATCCGCATCAGACATCAGGTCAAACCCTACTTGGACCCTAACCACTTATGCATCTCCAAGGACCCCATAAAATATCTATGGTTCCATTTAAGGTATGGAAGGATTGTATTTCTCAGTTCTAGAGAGGACCTGATGAGAACCTACATAATCAGATAGTCCATGATAAGCTACTAGAGTAATGAAAAGGAAAAAATTCCACAAAGTACAACAATTAATTATTTTATAGGTTTATTAGTGTATGTACTTTCCCAATTTCCCTTCTTAGTCCACTTAGAGGAAGGAACTTCAAAAGATAACTTGAGGTGAAAATGGTGGGATGATGGAGGCATAAATGTTGTTTCCTTTGGATTAGAAACAACCACACCCATGAGCTCCATTTGACTTGGATAGCCATAATCATCAGCCTATAAGTCACTTTTTGAACCAACTTTGGCCACCGTGTCCCTGGGAAAGTAAACTAGAGAGGTGGGAGGTGACCACATTTTACCAGCCTCTTGAGATATTCAAGAGAAAAGAAAGATCACCATAGTCCTAACAATATCAAAGAATATATGAAAGTGATGATAAAAATTATCTTACCTCTTCACTAGAGCTATCCTAGTCTCCCTTATCTTTACTAGTTACCATTGTGCTAGATATTATCATTCTCTAAGATAGGTGTGTGTAATGGACCTAGCAATTGACAGAATGAATCACCACACTAAGTTCATGGAGAAGTGATTTGACTTCAATGGGTTGTTGTTCATAAAAGATTCCTTTGGGAGTGACCGCACTCCCAAATCCCTATAGCTCTATTTCCACTTGATACAACACTCTACAAACCTCTATGGTTAATGAATTTGTCCTCTATTTGTCCCATTATTGGAATGTGATGGGAAACACCACCATATTTAGAGTAGATCCCCTACTAACTGGAACTTCTTTCATGTGAACCCCATACATTGTTACCAAATCCATTGGAACCCTCCTTAGTGATGGTGTTGGATCTAAGTGCCTCATTTTCTTTTAAGTAATCTAGAGAGATGTGGGTATTTTAGAAGATGATTTTTTTTGTTTGGAATCTAACTTTTTGATGATTCCATAGCCCCTGTGTCCTACTCCACATCCACTATTAGAAGATATATGTGTTTTGTCATCAATGGAGTCGACTGACCATTTGGGTATGATCAGACCAAGGTATCGGTATAAACCTTGGAGAGGCCAAAACCCACACTATTCATAGGGAAGGTCACCCGAACCTAAGTGTTATATCAGGTGAAAATTATCCACAATTTGTGAGCCACCATGGGATGCATTTCTGATCGGATGTGCGGAGGAGTGGGGAATTTCATCTGAATTCACCGAAATATCTCCCTAAGTGGTATGATTCATACCACTCATAGAATATATTTCAGTTAACAAAAGTGGATAAAACACCCTCACATATGGCTAAAAGACAAACTTAGGCTACAAGATCACCCTTTACATTATTGGTAATTTCACAGGTTGGTGCTCTGTACAATATAAAAAAATGATCATATTGGTTCACTTTTCTCTTGATCTCCTATTTATTTAGTGTGATTAACCAGACCTCACTGATAATTTATATAAATTTCCTGAACTGGTAACTTGGAATGTTATGAGTGTTAATTAACTCATATCCACCAATGTGGGCCCCCATCCAACCCCACCGCAGTTGGAAGGAGCTGAATATTCTGAACGGGGCATACCCCTATAGATGTCGTGAAGTTAGAAATATAACATAGCCAACATGGGAACAATAAAGATGATAATCATACCACCTGTAATTACCTATACCATCATTAAGGTGGAGACCATAACTCCACATTTTTTCTGCATTGTGAAAAAGTACCTGCTTAGGTACATTGCTAAGAAGCTTACTAGATGAAGAAGGTGATGGTCGTGGGAGGTGAATAACCATACCTACTAATTGAATTGACACTCTTAAACTATTTTAAAGTGATAAACCTCTTCCCCATAGGATTATCATGATGTCCAATCCATGGGATTCTTATTCAGACACTCATGTTGAGTCTTTTTGATGAACAAGTCAACCCACTTCTTGAAGGGGATGTCAATCCCTGGATATGGGTCCTTCCCAAGGGATGTTCTGGCCATATTGATGATATCATTCATAATGGGAGGATTATATTCCATGTCATCCCGATTACATGGGGGATGAATTTAATTATCCTACTTGTCTCCTAAAATCATTGCACCATAGATCATCTTAATGCCCCATATACTGATGTCTAACCCACCATACATAAAATGAAATGTGTTTGTGTATTGACTCTCTAAATTAAACAAGTCTACCATCAGAATTTTTTTCAATAAGTAAGGGTTTGGTAAGCCTAAATAGATTCATAAAATCCTATCTTTTTTAGCTCAACCACAAACTCTATGGCAGTACAATGAACCAAGAAGGGACAACCCAGGTTCATCCCAAAGATTCCACCTGATCGAATAACCCAGTCAAATAACCACCCAAACTTCTAATTTGATAAACAATTATAAATTTTTGATCTATAAATATGGGTTTCAATCTCCAAAATATGTTAGAACCCTTTAAAATCAATCCACATAGGCTTCAAAATTAACCGTTAGAGATGTCTACTTTGGAGATGAAATTACCCACATATGAGATGTCATCCCAGAACATATTATTAATCTTAAGGATGTAAGAGGGAGGAATGATCCCTTCATGAGGTGGATAGATCATAGTATCATTTCAAATAAAAAACCCATATAATGGAAACTAATTAGAAAGTTGAAAATCCAAGATATTGGTTCCAATCAAGATTTTAAGATGCTCGTGAGTGGACTGAATGATTACGCACTGGTCGACTTCCACACTATCGACCATTATAGTCCAATGAACTATATCCTCCTAAACTTCAATTATTGAATTAATTTGTATCATAAGAAATATAAAATTTAGATTAATTATGAAAATATATGATTTTAGACCCAAAAAATTGAGTTGAGTATGAATGGGGAACATGACTAATTATAAATTTCATATTAAGTACATGACTTGTTCAAAGTCATGTGATCACATGACCATAGTAGGATCACATGATCAAATGAACCTGGAATATTTATATGATTACATCACCCTTAACGCTTTATCAGATCATGTAAATAAGACAATAATACACAAATCATGATTCAAGTGAATTTTCTTAATTTATTATGTGATTTGTTTATGTGATTTGATCATGTGATGAGATCACATGACTAGTTCACATGAATCATTCATACGAAGGATCTTATGTGACACGATCACATGAATAGGCTTATGTGAAGTAGAGAAAAAACCTAATAGTTCTCATAGAGCTATGAAATATTGATCCATTAGTGAAATATATTTCTCATTACTCTACTATTTATAAGAAATTTCACAGAATATCAAGAGTATCTTAGAATAATAAAAGAAAAATAGAAGCCCAAGCGAATCAATCAGGTATTTACTTCCTTATAATAAAGTCCTTTTTTCTTTTTCTGGAATTTTTATGCGAGGTGTGTATGCATCTAGGAATTTATGTGATGCACATTCTATATGAGGTGTGTTGGCACCAAGATTTTGATGGGCATGCATATGTATATATGATATGGGTTTATTTGAGCAATTGTTGAGATGAATGATCTATGGAAAATGATTTTACTGTGAAAATATCAATATTACCTCTATGATTGATAATACATAGCATTATTTCTATTCTTATAAAGGCATGTCACATAGACAGAAATCTACTAAAATAAATGAACCCTGCAAGGAATAAGGAAAATAAAATCAATGTTTCATTATATAATTTTTCTTTAAAATAGAAATATTATATCATAACATTACCTTTACATATTTCTAAAGGGTTTCTTTGGTACATATATCATCTGATAACAAAACTAATGATTCTTTTTTCACTTTAATGCTATTGGTTAACTACCGCTTAACATAGCATCTGATCTGAACATCCGATCTAGCATCCTTGTGATGCTCTCATCTAACACCATCTCTATGATATCATCATTCATCATTCACTTTCCCTTGTCTTTCTTCACCCATTTACCTAGTAAATGGGTGTAGGAAGAGAAGAAAAAGTGAATGATAATGGGTGAAAAAAATATAAGGAAAGGTGAATGTTGAATGATGATATCATAGAGATGTTGTCGGATGAGAGAATCACGGGAATGCCAGATCGGAAGTTCAGATCAGATGTTATGCTAAGCAGTAGTTAACCAACAACAGTGAATAATCCTTAGTTTTGTTATTAAATTTGTGACTGTTGCACAACTAATATTCTCACAACACACTACATTAGTATAAAAAGCTTTATAAATGACCAAAATATAGAATATAAATTATCCATTCCATAATATTTTAGGTCTAGCGCTATTGGAAACATGGAAACATAAAGAACTAGATCATAAGAGTCTCTCATTAAGTTATGCTTTACTAGAAAGAAAAATCATTTCTATAACAATTCTTCATAACATAAAGGTATAAAACATAATAAAGGGTGATCATATATGCTCAATATGTGTGAAAAAGGGAGATATCAATGATCATATAAGGATAACATAAGTAGTAGGAATTCACCTTCATACAATTTGTGTACAATCTTCCATCAGTTATGCTACCCATTTGTTTCTAAACACATATATATCATCTTGTGAATATGTGTTTTTGCAACAGTCATGGTAGTACTGAAAAAATATTAATATACAAAGGGTTAATAAATATTTTAAATGAACTGATAATTATTTTTAAAAATACCTCTTTAGGGATGCTAGTTTGTTGATAAAATATGATCTCTTTCATAAATTTACAAACATAATAACCACAGTAATTTCCATTTGTTTGTTTTGGACACTGAAGAAACATCAATAAAAATAAGTAATTTTTTTATTTTTGTTTGGATAGTGAAATATTATAATATATACTAGGATACTCGTCCATTTGTAGATCTTATGGGTGTTCTTGTCCTTAGGCCCTGGATTCATTCCATAAAGTAGACGATATTGATACATCGCCCTATCATAACAGAATACTCCTTAAAAGATAATATAAATTATATAACTAGATGTTTAGTTCTAAAATGTTGGATCTAGTGTATTACAAATTGGAAAATTCCATCATATGTGGTCATTTTGTTGTATATCCATGCATTGAATCTAGAAAACAAATATTTAGAGTATCTAAATTCACTACAATCAGCATCCAATGCTGCCTA
The DNA here is from genome assembly GCA_963277665.1 of Viscum album. NCBI lineage: Eukaryota > Viridiplantae > Streptophyta > Magnoliopsida > Santalales > Viscaceae > Viscum > Viscum album. The sequence goes on along the minus strand of OY728137.1, from coordinate 1,236,106,053 downwards.
AGAATAAAAAAAGGAATATGTAATGAAATAAATTAAAATATAGTTGATATGATTAAATTGTAGAGTCTTACGCCTCCATCATTGGTATTAAAAAGAGTCTGTCATCCAGAATTTTGTTTTCAAATGATTTGAGTAGGGATGAAATTATGTTAGCCTCTTTATGAGAATTTGTTTCTTCTTTTGAAGAGGTGATGTGAGGACTAATGAGTCCAAATTTTTTTTCTTCATGAAATCTCTTCAAATTTTTTTCATATATATTCCTGTGAAAAATATGAAATGTATTTAGTCATAATTACCATATTATACCATATTTTGTAAAATAAAATCATAAAAACATACCTCATGTATACATTTAAAACTGAGGCCCCTAGCCATTCATACTTAAGGATTTAATTTACATTTTTACCACTAATGAAATCTGATTTTCCCTCTTCGTGCATATTTTTTTCAAAACAAACCATGTGAGCATTGTCGTCTATCAACTTTTAATCCACATGAGCTTTAAATTATATTAAATGTGCATATAGGACGGGCGGGGTGAAGGTGCTCTCAGTAGATCATTTCAATCGGTTGGTAGATCCTTGATATAGTTTTGATCAGATCTTTTATTTCGGCCTATTATCTTTGTCGTTCTGTAATAACATTCATTGGTTCAGACCTTTTTTCATGAAATATTATAGGTTCAACTTGAAAAATAAATTGGAAATGGATACCTCCTTGTCGACATGTTTTTTTAAAGAATTGATAGCCATGCAATGAATGTTCTAAAATCTTGTTCGACTATATGAATGTCATCAACATCGTTTGGAATAGGTATCTCGGAACTTGGCTCATTAGCTACATTAATCGACACTCTGAAAGGACCTGTTAGAAGTTTTTTTTTGTGTAGCATGTCATTATGCATATTGAACATTGTATCCCTCACTACAAGGCGATAGGTGGGAGTTGATAGATATAAATCATATTCATTTTCACCTTGTACAATATTAGTATAGGAAAGGTATCAATGTCTATGTGATTCACATTTCATAAAAACAATTAATACAACATTGATTACCTCAGCTAAGTTAGGTTTTTCAGGGGAATGGCTCGCCTCAAAGATGGTGGGGGTGGGGTGAGATCTTCAAACACAGGTTGTTTTTGAGTTGTTTCTTCTTTTTTCCTCCCCCCATAAAACTTTCTATTATCCCTCTCTGGTATTGTAATTATTCTTGAAACATAGATATTGTTTCTATCGTATTTTTTATTTCCTCAGTTTGATCCTCCTCTTGTTTTTCATTCTGAAAATATGTTTGAGGTTTTACCCCAAAACTTGTACCTCTGACGCGGCCATACTGTTCAGGCTGCTTCAAGGCCATTGAAAGTATGTCTACATCTGGTGTGGGTATTTTTGATTCCTATGACTATGTTAGATAGAAAATATAGGAAAATAAGTATTCATTGTTATGTAATAGAGATTTAAAGAATATAAAATTTATATTATCTCATACTTACACATGTTTCCCACACTTTTTGTGTGTTTTCATCTATCAGTATCCCTTCTTTATTTACATGAGCCTCCTTCTATAACACATGGAATGGTATAGAAGTGGATTTCGGTTTCGATTCATCAGTCTGTATATAAACAGAGGAACTTGGTTATGGTGTTGTTCTATGTGACATAAAAGTATTACGCTAGATTTAAAATACGTACAAATTTTTTCTCAAGTGAAGTGTACCAAATCCTTGCTTTATGGTAGGGGTATGCTGGTTTTTTTGCTCCTTCTTTATTTTCAGCCCTCGGTTGTTGTTTCATAAATAACAAAATGTCAATCAAAGTGATTAATATAAGAAACGTCAAACAAAGTATTACTAGACACAATGTACCTAAAAATTCTACTCTACATGACAGCTACTAAATGCATCCCACACTCCTTGGGATATCAAGTGTGCATAAAGAGGAGGTGGGTGTGGATTGATTTTCCCATCAGCATATTTAAGATGATATTTTTTAAAATTGTGTGGAAGCCTCTATGAATCCTTCTTGAAACTCTTAATACATATTTCTTGTGTGAGGCATCTATTATAAATGCACTCTGTAATGGATGATGAATAGTAAATCTATGTTTTAGTATTTTATTTTATTTTAATAAATTAAAGAAATGATATCATAATGTTACCATAATCTATTCCCATGTTAGTGTCTTAATCCTGGTGACAACACGGTACCGCGACTATACATCAATCAGTATGCATTTCCAGGTGATGATTCCAATGTAGCTACTAAAGATGTCTTGGCTGGGGTTAACATGTTGGCCTCGCTAATTCAATCCAACCTCAAATTTGTTGCCTTTTTCTTTTTTCCTTAAGGAACTTGTCTGACACTATCAAAATATGGAGCTTTTGTTTTTTTTTTGGCACCATTAGTGTTTCATTTCCTACCATTTCCTCAGAAGAATCATCATTATATTCCTCTTGAGCACTAACATCGACATTGGTACCAATAGCAACAGGTTGAGAAACTTGTTGTACCTTATCACTGGGACCCGAATCAACAGGTTGAGAAACATGTTGTTGCTCTGCACTAGGACCAGTAGCAGCAGGTTGAGAGACCTATTATGCCTCGGAATTGGGTGCATCAGCAGGTGCATAAGTCATTATCTACAGAAGTTAGATTACAAAAAAGAAACATCGAACAGATAATAACATAACGTAACATAATTTATATTATAATAAACAAATAACCTAATTATTGAACTCTTTTTTATGCTAAAGAGATTTTACCACTCTATCGACTATGTAAATCCATTCGTTGTGGTCTCCTATGACATAAAAAACATAATCAACATTGGGACCGATGAGAAATGATTGCGATGTCCCAATGAAAGGTTCATCCTCTATTGAACTTTCATCTGAACCTTCAGTTGTTTAGGTCGATAACAAAAAAATTGACCAGTTTTTGGTTTGTGGGATCTGGAACATAAACTAATTTTACTGCAAGTAATGCCATTATAAATGGTTCACCTTTCTCCAATTCCTTATGAAAATCAACATTCCAAAATCCCAATTCATCTATTTTAACATCACTCATATTATCAACCCAGTTGAATTGAAAAATAAGCACTTTTAATTTCGTATAATCCAACTCTCATATCTATTTGATGATGCCAAATTATGACATATTTGACTAAATTGGACTTATTTCCTTAGCACTGGAAATATACATCACTTCAGCCACAGGTGTAATCCCACAATTTTGCATGGTACTGTCTTCATCATGTTCATTAGTATATAATGTATAACCATTAAATATATAATCATTGTAAGATAATACATACAAACTTTCTCCTCGGGATAACCATCAAAGTCATTCTGAAATTAAGTCCAGATTTTCATCTAACTTATTAATAATATGGTCCCAAAACCATCCTATAAACTTTTGATTATGTGTATCTGATATCCATTTTTTAGCCCTAGATAGATTCAAATGCCTAATTATTTTTTTGTGGGTTTGAACATACGGGTCAATGTCAAAACTGTTATGAAAATCATAAAGGTGGTACTGCTCTCGATCTGTAATATTGATTGTGACAACCTCTCTTCCAAAAATTCCTTCACCCTCAAGCCACCCAGTGTGACGATATTTCAGTAGGCCAAGGTTTTCCACACTAGACAGGTATTCGGTACAGAATTCAATGGCTTCCTCAACAATATATTGCTCCGCAATACAACCCTCTGGCCAAATTCAATTTTTGGTATACCATTTCAAAATCATCATATACCATTCAATGGAGTCCATCCATCTATAATTTACAGGAACACATAGTTGAATCTATCTTACCAAATGAACCATCATATCAAAGAATGTCAGCGGGAAGAACATTTCCAATTCATATAATATGACGGCAATTTCTCTTTCCATAGTTGGCAATTTCGTCAGGTCTATAATTTTTCTGCATATATATTTTAAGAAGAAATAGAGCATCATTAATGTATGGTTTAAATTCATGGGAAAAATGCAACATAAAGCTATAGGAATTAGATCTTTCATCAAAACATGGCAGTCATGTGATTTCAGACCCTTTAACTTTAAATCGATCATTGACACGATGTTATTGATATTTTATGAATACCCCTCTAGAACCTTTACATCATTCAAGAAGTTTCAAAACTGATATCTCTCCTTCCTGGAAAGAGTGTAACCAGTACAAGGAAGAAATGTTCATTTTTTCACCTTTCACTGGTGCCAACTCTTCTCTTATTCCCATCTCAAACATGTCCAATCTAGCCATAATTCCTTCCATTGTTTTGCAGGGTCATTTAGCAATGTGTCGATAACACTAACACATACATTTTATTTCAACATGCATAACATCAATAAAATTTATGACATATAGACAATTCCAGTATGGTAATTCAAAAAGACTAATCTCTTTTTCCAACCAGTTTTTGTAAGGTTTTTCAAAAAAGGTTTACCAAAATTAGTGTACACATATTTTACTTTCTCAAAAAATGGATCACTTGTTATAGGACATGGTGGTATACATTCTTTTGAACTTCCATCGAATAATGTCTTCCAAGATCAGTACTTATGTCATTGGGGTAGAAACCTGCAACGTCCTAGAAACATGGTTTTCGATGAATGGATCAACCTAATTGACTATGTACCTTGTTCAAAAACGGGGCACCCTTGATTTCCTTTAATGCTATATCCTAACAAATTTCCATAAGCAAGAAAGTCATTTATAATTCTATAGAACATGGATTTCAAAGTGAAATCTTCATTTTTGTAAGCGTCATACAACGTAACACCTGAATCCCACAATAATTTCAAATCCTCGATCAATGGAGCTAAATAAACATCAATATCATTACTCAGTTGTTTTGGTATTGATATAAACATAGATAACATGATGTGTTTTTATTTCATACATAACCACAGTGGTAAGTTATAATTTACCAACATAATTAGCCATGTACTATGACTGCTTCTTTGAAAACCAAAAGGATTCACTCCATTTGTAGATAACGCAAGACAAAGGTTTCTAGGATCATTTCCAAATTCAAGATACTTAAGATCAATTCTATTCCACTGAGGAGAGTTTCTAGGGTGATGTAGTTTCCCATATTTAATTCTTGTATCTTCATGCTATGTCAACTGTCCTATAGTCTTCTCACTTCCATATAGGTGCCTCAACCTTAGATTGATTGGAAAGTACCATACAAATTTCGTAGGATTGGATTCATCTTTCTTGTATCAAGAAGCACCACACTTTGGAAATTCTTTAAGTGATTTTTGGTCCTTCAGAAACAATATAAAATCATTCTAGTAGGCGTGTATTCTTTCAAATATCATACTCATCGAGTGTAGAATTCATTTTTCATCATATGTTCGGCTCCAAATCTCATTATGTTCTGCGATAATTTCATTCAGATGACCAAGTAGTTCAGTAAAACTGGCATCATTCCACCCATTTCCTTCTTTCAAATTCTATAACTTCAGTACGGCAGACAATGTTGTATATTTAGTGCAACCAGCATACAATGGTGTCTTTGAACAACTCTTTAACTTCTCAAACAATTTTGGGCAAACACAAGGTTCATCTTCAACTGTCCCGATCATTTCTTCAATATGATCTTCATCATTATTCACATCCATAATTATATCCTCCATATGATCCTCTTCATTGTTCATGCTTGAAATTGTATCAAATTATCCATAAAACGTAGTGTTTTCCCATCCCCTACCTACATTCTTTTTCCCCCGTGTTTATTCTAAAATGTATAAATTTGATCTATTCCGTGATAGATCAGGTGTTCTTCCAACTCCTATGGACTAATTTTTCTTGAATAATAATATCATAAACACGGACAAAGTATTTGAGAAGGGTCATATGCATGATCTTTTGCAAACTTTATAAACTCTTTCACGCCATCTTTATACTCTTTTTTCAACCGATTGAAAATTGTCCATTATTTATTCATATTCATCTTATTTTATACAGTAATATTAATATTTAACAAAATAATTACACAAAATATGTTCAAATTGGGTTATCATCCAACTATAATCAATGGAACTAGCTATGGTAAGCAATACGATTACCTCTCAATGAATTACTCAAGACCAATGTAGATCACACCCATCTTCCCAACCACCTAATAAATGGAACTAGCTATGAGAGTCCCTTACACTAGAATGTTTTAGTATCCCACATGTGATCTATATACATTTTTTTAAACCATTTTTTTAGTGTTTCTATAGAAAAATAATGTCTCTAGTTAAGAACTATGGTACTAAACTAATAGATGGTATGATTTTCAATAGAGTGATCATGGGTGGAAGGATTCATTACATGTGTTGTTATGGTTATTTGACTAGGGTGTCCATAAAGTGTCTCATAGAGTCCTCTAGTGAAGTGGTTTTCTAAGATTTAGTGGAATTGCACTAGTAAAAAAGTGGTGGTACCATTGAAATGGGTAAAGTTTGGATTGATATTCAATGGTGTAAGAACTACAACATGGAAAACAAATGCCATACCAATCATACCAACAACCGCAACACCATAGAAACACATAATCGTGCTCACAATCACAACACTATACAAACTAAACAATCACAATTTCAGATTTTAAAAAGCATCCCTTATTCAATTCCATTTGTTAATTCAGGGGTTATCACAGAAGTTTTATCATCCTAAGGAATTCATTCATTAGTCAAGTATACATAAATTACTAATTTTTATATTCAATTGTTCAATAGAAACCAACCAACGTACAATTCATTTAGTGTGCAAATAAGGACCACCAATGGCCATGATTTTCAGCGGGCTATTTATCCCGTACATTTCAAAACATAACCATAAATATCAAATATTAATAACATGCAAACAAGAGGAAACCAATGAGTGAGAGGAGAAAACTCACCATGAATGTGTCGTTCAGTGTGAGAAAAAGATTCATTCACGGCATAGGAGAGGCATGAAATAAAGGAGATTTCTAACAGAAAAGAAAACATAAAATGAGAACTCATATGTTATACCTATCCAAAATCGGTCCAATGAGTTTTAGGAATTGGGCATGTCTGGTTAAACAATTTTATTGGTCAATAGTGTAATTTTATTTTCCATCTATGATATCTTCTTCTTGTTTATTTATTTTTTGCATATACACTATTTTCATAGATGTTAAACTTATGAATAGGACATTTCTTCTTTTCAAGAGAAAGACCATTTTTAATTTACTCTAATTTAGGGGTAAAATATTCCACATTAATTTATCTTTTTTCCTAGGAGATCATTGTTATCCCCTAGGGATCATGAATGCCTCTTAGGTTAGTTGAATGTCAGGTCAGTTGTTGGTTATGATTCCAACCTGGGTCTTATCATTACATTTCCAATTTTAATTGACCCATGTCCCTTTAAATATAGGATTTGGGGTGGGGGTCAGACACTAATATATATAAGGAATAAGAGAGGTAAAAATTATCTTAGGCTCTCCAATACAAGTGGTGAAAGATGAAATATACATTGGGTGAGGGAGAACCACCCAATAGGAGAGGAGGGGTAGGTTGGCATAGTGTGAAGGGGTTCTGGATGAGAAAAGGGGAAAATACAGTAAAACATAAAAGGTTCAAAGGGGAAGGGGTGGGTTGTCTGGGGGGTAGGGGCTATAGAGGAGTGGGGGAGGAGGTATGGGATTTCCAGGGAGGGGTGGGATTCCCATGTGGGGTGGGGTGGGGGTGGCATGTCCAGGTGGGGGTACTATAGGGGTGTGGGGGAGGGGGTGTGGGTGTGGCCTGTCTCGGGAGGGGGGAGGGCTATCCACTAGGAAACGACCATTAGGGGGCCTAAAGAGTGAATTATTTGAGGGGAAATTATGGGGAATCGGGGTTTGGGTGATGGGGTTGAGTGGATAATAAGGAATAGGGGAACCTCATTAAAAATAATAAACAAATCTATTTTCATTATAATAATAGGGTACATTATAGTATAGCCTAAGGGTCTATTGTATAGTGCACCTTATGATGTCACATTGTTGAATTACCACAAGGTATACAGTACAACACTCATCCCCTAGGTAGAACCATTAAATCTTGATCATGAATTGTGATGTGACTATATGCCTGATGGAATAACATCCACCCCCCAAAAATAGTATGGAGGGAATAACATTTCCAACCTCCCACATGAACCAAACCATTAACATAAGGCTGTTCTCGTGGATAAACTCACATAAATAAAGTATGACCTAAAGAGGAATAACCAATATAACCTATAACATAATCTAAATCACTAATACAAGGTATTCTTCATGGCTAATAAGATATACTAGAAGTGGATCGTGAGAAGGTCATAAAAGAGGTAACTTACTGTCTGAGAAGGACTACCAATGAAATATAGATCCCCTGGCTAAATGAACATACATAAAGTAGATCCTAGGGAGGGTATAGCATATTTAACCTTTAATACAATCCAAACCACTAAAATAATTTATGACTTGTGGAAAATCACATATACCCCATGATGGATAGCTAAACATAGACTTTAAATTTTTTGAAAGAATGTTCACCTTGGTGGAGTATCTCTACATTGCAATCCCAAGGTCTCTAGGCCTCATGCTCATCATAAATATATAATAACGATTAAGATATAATGAATAAGCATGGAATATAAGCCTCATCCTAGATCTTAGCTAGCTAATTATTGATACCTAGAATTGATCAAGTGGCTATTAAATAAGAAGCTCATACATGACCCATCCTAAGCCACCTCACTAAACGTTTCCATTATTAGAAAATCCTATAGTTAAAAAATATATCATGATGTTCCCAAGACCTAACAATAAATCTCTTTATTAATATTTATTTACTAACCTACACCACCCCATGTGTGGATTTCCCTACCCTTAAGGTCATAAAGAATCCACATTATCATTTTCACTAACATCATAATCAACCCCTTTCCATGTACTATACCTATAAGGGTTCTAAGAGATATGTCACAATATTATATAGCCATGATAAATATTTTTTGTGGGATAATCAATAGAAACCATGTACTCAACACGATATAAGATTTAAAATAATCCTTGATATATCTCACACAACAACCTACCCACTGGTTATTCCATCACTAGTACCCACCAAGGCATCCCCCCAATCACACTATGTAGTACTACCACAAAGGGACACAACTAGGGATATCCAAATCTCTAGTAAAGGCATGGTCTTTACCAATAAAGTTCTCATAAATATCACTCTACCCCAATTAACAATCCATATAAAGACGCTTTCTATGTGATTACCATAATTCTTCCTTCATAGAAACCTCCAACCATGACCCTAACAACATGATTGATCATAATCCCATTAATACAGTTTCAACCTAGGCTATTAGTAATTAATAACAAGAACCAATACCACTGCAGGGTCCATTAGACCTAACTCTTCACACCAACTGTATTTGTAATAAAAATGAGTAAAAATTCATTACATAAGAGACTCATCGGGGGGAATCTATGCACTATATAGGAGGCTGCAGGGATGTTCGTTGGATGAGGAGGGTTCTCTAGAGTAGGTAACGTGGACAAGGGGACCACTCAAGGAAGATGGGGAGAAATAGGAGGAGGAGGAGGCCACGTTCGTGACCGAGGAGGATGAGTCGGTGGCCAGAGGAGGAGGAGGAGGCAGCGGTGGTGGAGGAGGAGGAGAAGTAGGGTCCTGGTAGAGGAGGGATAACGGTAAAGGAGGAGGAGAAGGTAATGGTGGAAGAGGAGGATAAGGATGGTCATGACGGAGGAGGAGGAAAAGGCAGTGGTGACGGGGGAGGAGGAGGAGGAGGAGGAGGGGTTGTGGCGGAGGAGAGGTCGACATCGCAGGTTTTAGAATCCGTGAAGCCTTGAACAAGTGTGAGGGAGGAGGGGTCAGTTAGGGTTCTTTTATAAAAATAGTTGGATACTTTATCAGCACTAGTTAAAAGCACTAAGAAAGGTGTGTTTTATCATTACTAAAAAAGCACTGATAAATAAGTATTTTATTAGTCCTTTTTAGGGCTGATAAATATATGCCTTTATTAGTGCCAAAAAAGCGGTGACAAAGGTATAATTTTAATAATTTATTTATATTCTTATATATTTATTTAAAATGATATATAGGATAAATAAATATTTATTTATTAATAATTATAACAATAAATAGTATATATCTATAAATATTTGTATATAATTATTAATATATTTATATTAATAAAGTTATAATTACAAATGTATTAGAAAAGTCCTTATATATATCATTAAAAATATAATAAAATATATTTATTATTTTAATATATTTAATGTAATTTTATAAGTAGATTTTTAGAACATATATAGTTCATATGGGTAACATTATGAATTAATCAATATACCACATCATGTAATGTACAAATAAACATTCATGCATATGATACATAACATATATGCATATATTCATTAACCAAATTCATTGGAAAACACATATATATTCAGTAATTTTAATTGTAAATATATATTAGAAATTATTATACATTTATAAATAAAATAAATATATTAAATATATTAAATATAAAAACTATAATAAATACAATGAATTAATATAATAAACCTAATAAAACTCTAATAAATCTAATAAATCTAATAAATATATTTATTAATTAATGTAATTTGTTATAATCTTATAATTATATAATTATATATATATAATTATAATCTTAGAAATACATTTTTCAATTAAAACATTATATATATTTTTTTTAATTATTAAAAATATATATATTAACTATAAACATTTTTTTAATTAATGTATACAAAAAAACATTATTTTTTAATATAAATATAATAATTTTATATAAATTAATAATAAAAACATTTATCAGTGCTTTTAGCTAGCACTGATAAAGGTCCACCCCTTTATCAGCGCTTTCTGCTTAGCGGTGATAAAGGGCAGTGCTTCCCTTGCCCTGTTTTGTGGTAGTGTAATCTCATAATCATAAATTTTATTTCTTTGAAAATGTTCTCAAATCATAAAATATTTTAAAATATTTCATAACATATTGTAAAGAAAATAGAAATTAACCAAATCATACCAATTGGGAGTATCAAACCTAATGTGCATTAAGGGAAAAATCACTATGCAATAGAATGATAGTCAAGATATACTTGTCCAACTCTATTTGGGGTTATTACACCTTGATGTTTCTCTTCCAAAACCACTCCCACTTTTATTATCTAAACAGAGATGTATTTCTAGGAAAACCTAAAAATATATACCTTACCAAAACATTAGTATGTTATCCTATAGTTAGACTTATCCTCAAACTCAATCATAATGTTTTGTTTCCTAGTATTTTTTTTCATAAATGCAGTTCCCAAGTTTTCTACTAAACTTCCTCAAATACCAAATGTATAAACCCTAACTCCATTAACCCAAAAACGATATCTACTTTATTACATTTATATAAGATACAATGAATCTAATCCAGAAGGATCGATCAGTTTATAAGTATTAAAGATACATACATAATTCCCATATTTCATTGGAAATATAAAATAAATAGTATAAAATCATTCTTTCATCCTCAAAATTATTCATAATATACTTATTCTTAGCCTGGGAAAAGGGAAAAAATAAAGTGTGAGATCAAATTCTTAGTAAGAGATATGTATTGCAGAATCTATCAAGAGTAAATAAGGAATGATTGTTATGGTAAGGTAAATAATTGAAATACATACCATTTAACCAATAAATAGAGCATGAAATGCATCCATGGTTAATATCAATGTAGTAATATCATGGATAATAATAATTAAATTCTCAATTAATGAAATTATTAATATTATACGTTATGATCTCAGATGTTATGATATCTATATCTCCAAATTCTTCTGCCAAGATAGTTAAATTAATGGGTAGGTATACACAGAAACCCAATTAATTTTACAAACTGATTTTACTAATTGGTAATGTCGATGCATTAAAGGGATATATATGTCTGGGACCCACCTATCATTGCATGTCCAATGCATTCCTTATATATTGAATGATCAACTTAATTAATGCACAATATGTTGTGTCATCAGATATCTATAGTGATTAAATAATACAGAGTACCAATATTTCTCTGTTAAATCATATAACATTAAAATTAAAACACGATATATAGAAATGATATACAGTTTAAGAAATAAGCATATTCATGATGTAAATTTAATAGAAATGTAATTTATAATGAAAAGTGGTCATAAGAAAGTAAATTCATCCAGATTAAGTTAATGACCACAAAAATAATAAGAGATAAAATAGGACCTCCAATCCATCAAAAATATAGTTTTTGAAATAAGTTCATATTTTTTGAAGAATAAAAGAAAACAGATGAAAAACATTAAAATAATATTTTTTTAAAAAGTTTTCTTTGTAATACCATTGAAAACATGTATAAGAAGATAAATAGCATAAAACAGTTATGGTGGTAGAAAAATAAATTAATTTTATATACATTAATAAACATTACTTTGAATTTTTATAAACAAAGTAAAAAATATCCTTTTGGAAAACATTAAAAACATTCCTTTCAAACTGTTTAACAAGTATAAGATAACTTAAAATTACCTTTGAATAAATAAAAATGAATTTTGTGAAATAATTTTAAAAAATATAAACATGGAAGAAAAATATACTCATTCAAACAAGAAATAAGATCATATTTTCGTTAAAACATTTATTTTCATCATTCAAGATCCAATGATATGAAAGTTAGAAGAAAATATAGAAACTATTTAAAAAAGTAAACTTTAATTGAAACTTTTATCATCATGAATAAATAGATATTCCTGTTAAATACATAAAATGGGTAGTATATAAAGCAAATAAAAATAAATAGGTTCATAATACCAATTATGTCTCAATGTAGTAGAAATTGAGATGAAATCCCTTACCTGAAGTTCAACTTTCCTTGTAGGTTCTCTAACCTCCTCTTCTTTGGTAGAATTATTTTAGATATCCTCTAATAAGAACTACGGTTGGTCATTTAGGAAAATTATAACATCTAAAACTTTTCTAAAGATGTTGGGAAAAAAATGTGTAGGGGTTGGTCGAGCTATGATGCTCAAATTGGGGAATAGAATTATATACCCCATTATGTATTCAAATCATAATTTTCCTACATGCCAAAAAATAGATTATATATCATTTATATATATGTGAGGCATTAGGGAATATCCCCTTTAGGATTTTGTCATAAAAAATATAAATATTTTATGTCTTTGAAAATTTTTGTTCTCTTACAAAGTAATCATTAAGTGTGTACTTGTTGAAGATTAATCTATTCCTAATTATAATTATATATCTTGTAAGATTCTAAAGAATAGAATGATAAAGAAGCAATATAAATAATTTCTTGAAAAACCCAAAATGCATGAAGAAAAGGAGAAGTTTTATTATTTAATAAATAAATAGTATAATGAATGAATGAAATCATTGAATAATGAAAAAACATCCTCAATATAAATTGTATTGAGTTGTAAGTAAATCTAGAAAAATGGAAATGAAACAACCTATATCTTCAAAAATATTTCAAATAAATTTAAACTCTACACATAATTATAACGATGAGAAATGATTTAAAATACCTCTATCTTATATAAATAATATCTTAGAATAATCTAATAATTATCCTATATCAAGATCAATTAAAAAGTAGACATCTTTTCAAGAAATGTTATTTTTATTGAATCTGTTAACATATATATTAAAATATTTTTTAAAAAAATTGGAAACAATATGGGTGGAAAAAAGTGTTGAGAAACCCACCACTACATAAAATTTGGATGGGATTAAGACTGAAAATATTTAACTCTAAAAATAAGACCAACTAAAGGATAAAATGATTCAATAATCACAAGGTAATAAATTTATTGATACTTTTCTTTCAAAAGAGAAAACCATGGTTTATTAGATAATTTTGGTGTAGTGAGTGTTTCATTCACATGGAACTCGTTTGTTAGAATAATATAAAACCCACTAAAATACTGAATAAGAAAACATCAATGTTTATAATAACACAATAAATGAAAATAACAAAAATAATTGGAATAAACTATATTTCTATAATAAATATTAAATCCAAGAGAAATTCGTTGGAATCCGCCAAAAACAAGGTCATGGGGAAGAAGAATTCATTTCTAAAAAAACAATCATTTTACAAAATAACATAAAGAAATATGAACAAAAAATCAAAATTTTTCTTTTATAAATACTGTAAAGAGTAATGTTAATCAAAATAAAACCAAGAGTTTCAATAATTATGCTTCTCAATAAATAAGGATAATATGATTATATGATGGTAGAAGAGGACACACCAAAAAAATTATAAATAATCTTTGAGTTTTGGTAATGATGGAGTTGAGACTACACAATATAAAATAAAATCAATCCATTACTGAAATTAAAGGATTTTTATGGTTGAATGCATTCATGAAGAAGATTTTAAATCATGTTAGATGTTAAAAATTAATGGTAACTTGAATATTAAAAAGAAAACCTATGAATTATATAACGAATAATACCATGTTCAAAATGAGTTCATGATCATTCATCTATCTAAATTATGAATTACAAGAAGGATTTAAAATATAATATAATATAAGTGGAATATTGAAACATGGAATTAAACGAAAAGATGTTGAATTTCGTGAATTGTGGACTTATATGATGACCTAAGAGTTCATGGAATACTTTATGGGAGGTTTATATAATATATGCATAATTAAAAATAATGTTTGATAATACTACCATCCAAAGTGTAGATTCTAAATAAGATAAAACATTAACTAGGTGATGCATTTGATTTTTTTGGATTATGAAATGAAGAAATACCCACACAATAAAGACATTAAAAAATGAAAGAAGTTTATGTTCCCAAATATGGTTTCACTGAAGGATAAGGGTGAAATAATAATTACTTCCATTAAATTTGTAACTAAATGAAATGGAGTATATAGTTTGAGAAGAGACTCTTACGCTTGATACTCTTGCAGTGGAGAAAAATCGTCCCAAATTATTCCCATAAATAATTCATTTCTTCATTCCATACACAAAATTAATGGTGAATTATGTGTTGAAATAGAGAACTAAATATATGAGTATGATGTGAAAAATGGATAACATATTATAATTCACTATAATGGAAGTGTTATACAATTTATTGTCTCCAATATTATTTTGATAAAAAGGGTGAAGTTGATGAAATGAAGTTCGAGTATGTCTCTTGAGGGGCAGAAATTTGAGAAAACTTATAGAGATTAATATTTCATGAAAATTTTTAATTCTAGAAAAAATCATTATAATATTTCATTGAATATTCAGCCTTATATATTATATTATCCTTGTGGTGAAAAAATGAATTTTTATGTTATGGGAGAGAAGTTTTATTGATCAATTACATGAGAGATGGGAACAAATTAATAAATTGAATGGTTTATGAAACTCAACCTATATGTTTTTCGGATTAATTTTATTCTATTTTTTTATGAGTAATAAATTTATGTATTTAATTTTCCTAAGAATATATTAAAATAATATAATCACCCTAAAAATCCATTCGAATAGCCCCATATAAATAGTATCATATTCTAGTTTGGTTATGAAAAACAATGTTTTATAAGATAGTGCCTCTTTTTGTATACACCAATAATTTAACATATATAATTTTAGTATAATAATTAATGGAACAATTTTTATGGGAAATAATACCACAGACTCACAAGATTCATTTTATTTATTTTAAATAATGGGAGATAAAAGAAAATTGAAGAAAAAAATGAATGTTTTTATATATGTAGTGAAAACAAATCTAAACAGTCAGATTATTGAACCCACATAGTTTTTAGTTTTATTTTATCAATAATTATGATGTCAATATGTGTTGAGAATATAATCTTGGAAGGAGTTCAGAGTACCCAAACTTGTTGGTGAGATGATTGGATGAAGTACCCATGCAGAGTGTCATTATATGTTGAGCTGTGAGTAATGATTAAAGATTAAAGAAAAAAGCTTGTCAATTGTGATTTTAAGAATATAACTACATCATCCAAATTATTTAAGTATATATTGTCTAATATCATATTGGAATATCATATTCTAGCATCATACTGATGTGGTAGGGGAAAAGGTGTATGGTGTACAAGAGATCAGCAGGTCTAGAATGCACGGGATTCAAAAATACCCATTTGGTCATTAAGAAATACTCATGACTTTCTTCAACTTGGATGGCCAAAAAAATTTCCAAATATTTTTCATTTCAAAATACCAAAATAATGATCAATAGATGATCAACTATTTATTCTTTCACAAACCTCACCTTCAATCCAAGAATAATTAAAATCTCGTGATTTTTGAGTTCAATAGCAACACGTTTTTAAGAATATCATGTACTATGAGATGGGGATATCGTATTCTATTATTCAAATCCTCTTCACCTAACTATTAGATAAATCATAATAAATATTATTCCTTATATATAAACTTGTGAGTAAAATATTCTTACATACCATTATGAATATCTTATCTATTGTGTAATAATTTTCACTTCACCAAATTATTAAAATCTTGGAACCAACATCTTACGTATGATGAAAAAAATATTACATATGAATTCAAGATTCCTTAATTTTACACATTTACTCTTCCTCAAGAAAACATCATATACATCTCTCAATACATCTTTCATGTGCCTCCAAAATAACTTATATATAACCCACTTAGTTTTTAGTTTTGTTTGTTTACAATAATCATGATGTCAATATGTTTTGAGAATATAATCTTATAAGGAGTTTGGAGTACCCAAGAATCTTGGTGAGATGATTGGATGAAGTACCCATGTAGTGTGTCATTATATGTTGAGTTTTGACTAATGATTAAGTATTAAAAAAACACCTTGGTGTATAAGAGTTAGTTGATATTGTTATATATTTGTTTAAAAGGAATATATGAGATATTTCCCTTGAGTTTAATATTGGTATCAATTCAAATATGGAAAATAGATTATGTTTCTTCCATGAATGATTAGAAATTAAGATGATGGAAAAGCTAGTTACAGTTATATGAGAATAAAAGATTGATAGTATTCTGATGAAGTTCCATATTAACTATTATCAAGTGTTGGAGACTAATGTTATGTGAGGAATATATTTAGATGATATTATTGGAAGGTTATCAAGTTTATTGAGATTCCCTAGGAGGGTTTTTATTAGATTTGAGTTTAGTGGAAAATTTTCTGAAATTATGAGTGGAGTTGGAAAGAATACCCATGATAATCCTTAGAATCTAAAAATTTCATAGGTGTAACAGCTCAATATGATATGTAATGTTATATGGATGATATAGAAGCCATTTTAGAGAAATAGAAATGTTTTTTAGAGTTTTAAATATGATAAATGTAAGATTGTTTTCTGATATATAACATATTTTAGTGAATTTGGAAGATATATACTAAAGTTCATATTGAAATACCACAAATGAAAATACATTATGTGATATAAAATATTTTTCAATTTTGGTCAAAATCCTCTTTTTTATTATGAAATAAAATACCTCTTTCTATATACTAAATTGAAAATTGGAAAAGTATGATATATCATAATGGTATGTAAGATATTTTGGTTCCAAAGTAATATCTTCTAGATCATATGTAATGTATTTAAATTAATATTTTATCATCATATTTATTCAAAAAAATTATTAGAATATTTAGAGAAGTACTAGAGCCTTAATAGTACATAACATACATTAACTCAACACTTTGGTATTTAAGAAATTATATTTCATACATATGTTTTTTCATTTTTAAAGAATGCAAGAATTTAAGAGATTCAAAATGTTATGATTATGAGTTATTAGTTAAATCAAAAAAATTATGATATTTAAAGGCTTAGTGTAACACCCCAGGTTTTTAAGAACCGTACTATTTTATGAACCATATTTTTATAATTGGAATATTTTTTTCTATTTATTTAAATTAATTTAAATTTATTAGGAAATAATTCATATGATATAAGGATTAAACTAGAAACACTATATTCATTCATAAATATAGAGTTAAAACAAAAATACATAAAACTATGTTTGGAACAACATGGACTTTTACTCAATATGGACAAAATACATCCATTAAAAGTATATAAATTAATAGGAAGAAATAAATAAAAATGAATAAAGATATTTTATACTAAAAACCCCCATGGATCATCTTCAACCTTGAGGATTAACAATATAAAAATAAATCCTTGAATTAGAAAGATCACTATAATAGAGAAAGAATTGTCAAAAATCAATAATATAAAATAAGAAATGTGATTTTATGAAGTGTGATTGTAATAAACAAATTATTTAGTAAGTATATATATATATGAACCAAATATGGCCTTTGAAAATATTTTTCTTTCAAATATGGTCATTGAAAATATGGGTGTTGTAGATATGGTCAATGCAAATATGGTCATTGGTCATATATCTCAAATGTATATTTCCATGACCACACCTTCCCTAAGACATGAACCCAGTCATATGACCCCATGGGTCTCCTGTAATGCATTGCATTCCTTCTTGGAACACAATAGGATATTACTCACTTGGTTCAATTATCAGATTAATGACTATCCCCAAATTCCAACACATATTCTTTCAGTGTGTTTTTCCTCACATACACACACCCTGGGAAACTTTCCAGAAGGCCACCCATCTTGATCATTAATCTTGGCTAATCATGATTATCTATAGAGTTTTAATAAGGTAGGATCCCAAATATAAAGTTGCACCTTGTTGACCATGGTAGTAACATTTTTCCTTTTATCTATCACTTTTCTAGGGATGTTACACTCTTCACCCACTTTAAAGCACAACACCCTCATTTTAGACCCCAATCCTCAAACCCAGACAGTGCCTCTACAATTCTGGGAGTGTATTAGCTTTGATACTATTTTTCATGAATATTCCTTCCCTGAGCCATGAACTTAGTCATATAGAATCATGTGTGTCATTTAATACCTTAGTTTCCTTCCCAACACACCGCGTGATATTACTCACTAGGGTCACTTGTCATACTAATGGTTGTCCCCGTATTCCAGCACATGTTCTTTCGTAGTGTTTTTTCCCACCCAAAAACACACTAATAAACTTCCCAAAAGGCCACTCATCTCAATTACTACTCTAGTATAAAAACATTGAAATAATATGTGTTGGAATGTGGGTACAGTCATTTGTCTGATAAGATACCATAGTGGGTAATAGCATATAGTTTGTGGGGAAAGAAACCAAGGTATTATAGGGAGAACAATGAGGTCATGTGACCAGCTTCATGGCTTGGGAAAGGTCGAGTCCTAAAAATGGTGTAACATCCTATTATTGTTTTCATGTACTCCTCGACCATCGGTTTTTATCATACTTTAATTTTTGGTTTGTTAGGGATGGTTTTGGGAGGAAATTTGAAAATTTTGGAATTTTTCGGGCAGTGCACTGTTGGCGCACGGTTTTTCCAAACCATTCCCCCACCCAAGTTAAACTAGGAAAACCCAAACAATGGGTTATTTCACAGTTATTGCATGGTTTAAAAAACCATTCACCCACATAGTAGAAACCATGCACCCCATATAATGGGTGTATGATTTGACAAATCATTCGTCCTTTTCTAACTAGCTGTGCGCACAGGTTTTTATTATTCCCAAAAATGTTTAAAAAATTCACAACCCCCATTTTTACCTCCTATCTAGCCATAAAACTCTATATCTTTATTTATTAGGTTGATAGGTCTCTCAAGGACCAATTTTGGATCCTCCAAAGCATTTCCATGGCAGATTGAATCTTGGAAAACATTGTTTGATTCCTCTCTAGTAAGATTTCTTCTCTCATTCCTTCTCTCTCATTCTATTCTTCTATCCTCCTTATGGTTTATTAGATCTCAAGTTGTAGACGTATCTAAACTCCTTCATTTTGGATCTTGGATCTAGGTTTTATTCATTGATCTTTGTTGTCGATATTTTTCATTGGTTCATCCCGTTATGGGAATTGTGATATGAGATCTCCATATTAAGGTCGATGGTTCTATATAATTTGGCCAATTAATTTAACCATGAATTGATTGATTTAAATGAAATTTATTTCAATTGTACTATGAAAACAAAATATTATGAAAATTTGGATTTAAATTCAAATGGTATACATTTTGGGGACCCCCCCCCTAATTCCAATGAATTCGGGTGTGATTTGGATTTGATGGAAATTACGGAATTTGATTTGTAAAATTGAATTGTGAAATTGATAATGATAAAATGGATTAAACTATTTTGATAAGAACCAATGTTTGGTTTTGTCTTGAAAAGGGAATGATTTTATTTAAAACCCATGTTTTGGTTTTTAAAGAGAATTTTTCATATTCAAATGGGAAATGAGGAAATTTTATTTTTAATAGTTTTGAAATAATTTTCTTATTATTGATTTTTGTTTGATAACATGCAATCCTACATAGATAATTATTTATTAGGGACAAACACACTAGGTTTGGATTTACCTAGCAATATATTGACATTTTACAACTCTAATATGATCATATTGTCAGATCTTATCCCCATTAAGATTTTGGTTAGTCCTCTTTGGCCAGTTTTGGAGGGACATGTGTGCACATTATCACTATATGAGTGTGTGAGGATTCCATAACCTGGAACTATAGTACCTCTTATAAGATGACCATATTTCTAATTTTTTATTATTTAGATATATATTCCTTTTTTTAAACTTATTTACACACTCTTATGGATTTATATACACGTTTTTATATAAAATATTTACTTAAACCATTGTTTTAAATGTTTCCATCAATTGAAATGAAAAACATGTTTTGTTTTAAATATTCACTTGTACTTACATGCCTATTTTATTTGAAATTGAAAGAATGATTGGTTTATTTTTTATTGGAATTATATATGGAACACTTGGTGAGATACTATTGGGATTTTATCTCACAAATTTCATTTTCCTTCAGTCATTTTAAGATTTTATTCTGCCAGGTTCAAGCAATGGGGAAAGTTCCACTTAGAGGTGGTTATTTTTATTGATCCTTTGAGCTTGGAGTTCCATGTATGATGGTACTTGGGTTGTTTATATTTATTTTTCTATTACTTTGTGATTGTAATTTGGGTTTATAAACCAATTTGACTTCTGGAACTATTCTCCCTGTGGAGTTTTGTTTTGAGAATACTGACTTGTATTTGTTTTTTCCACTGTTTATGTGGAAAACCCATTCCCACCTTTATCTTGTCTGTTTCCAATTTCTAGTCTCTAACCTATAGGGATTGGAAATTCCCTGAGGGATCTGTTTTTATTAGTTCATGTGTCAAGGTAACAGGGTATCTGCGAGGGTTGGTGAAAAAGTGGTATCAAATGTATCGGTTAAGAATCATTCCTTTATGTTAGTGTGAAATAATGTAATCTTATTGGGACATAGGAGTTTTTTTTGAGTGATTTCCTGGATAGATCTCATTATAATGATCCTTAAGTCACTAAGGGTGGTTTGGGAAATATGTATTGGGGATTAGTTCTAGTCTTTTCCCTATATTTAATAGTTATATTAAATAATATTATTTTAATACTATATCATAGTTCGCTTAATTCTTGGTTTTGCGTTTTAACCAAGATATCAAGAATAATATTATAAATTTTGGGGTGTTTCAAAGATTTTAGAAAAAGGTCTTCAAAACTCCTTTGAATGAGTTTTATGAAGATCACATGAGTGGAAAAAATTCCTGCCACCTACGGAGGTATCCATGGGTTGTGTATGAATATTTCATCATATAAATCGGACTCTCATTCTCCCATGGTGTGCTAACACCACAATGTGAAAAGGATAAATAAGATTAGATTTTCAATTTTTTAGAAGTCTTGAATAATTATCAACACACACATATCCATCAAATGGTTTTGGATTTTTATAAATCCATAGGATTATCCTTGGGTGTTATTAAATTATCTAATGGGATAAAATCCATGAGTCAATGTATTTTTTAGTTCTTGTATCACATATATGAATGCAACTCCACTCTTTCATTACATCCCATGAAATGCTTTAATAGATGATAGAAAACATTAGTGTTTTACTCAGGTGTCCATCCATTATTGTTATCATAGGTTTTATAGAATTATATACCCCATTATGTATGAAAATCATAATTTTCATGCATTCCAAAAAAATAGATTATATATCATTTATATATATGTGAGAAATTAGGGAATATTTGCTTTAGGGTTTTTTCAAAAAAAATATAAATATTTTATGTCTTTGAAAAAAAAATCTCTCACAAAGTAATCATTAAGTGTGGACTTGGATAAGATTAATCTATTCCTGATTATAATTCTATATCTTGTAAGATTCTAAAGAATAGAATGACAAAGAAGCTATATAAATAATTTCTTGAGAAAACCAAAATGCATGAAGGAAAAGAGAAGTTTTATTGTAGAATAAATAAATAGTATAATGAATGAATGAAATCATTGAATAATGAAAAAACATCCTCAATATAAAGTGTATTGAGTTGTAAGTAAATCTTAAAAAAATGGAGATGAAACAACCTAAATCTTCAAAAATATTTCAAATAAATTTAGACTCGACACATAATTATAACGAGGATATGATCTAAAATACCTCTATATTATATAAATAATATCTTATAATTATCTAATAATTATCATATATCAAGATCATTTAAAAAGGTGACATATTTTCAAGAAATGTTATTTTTATTGAATCTGTTAACATGTATATTGAAATATTTTTTGAAAAAATATGAAAAAATATGGGTGGAAAAAAGTGTTGAGAAACCCACCACTATATAAAATGTTGATGGGATTAAGACTTAAAATTTTTAACTCTAAAAATAAGACCAACTAGAGGATAAAATTATTCAATAATCACAAGGTAATAAATTTTTTGATACTTTTTTCCCAAAAGAGAAAATCATGGTTTATAAGATACTTTTGGTGTTGTGAGTGTTTCATTCACATGGAACTTGTTATTTAGAATAATATAAAACCCAATAAAATACTGAATACAAAAACATATATGTTTATAATAACACTTTAAATAAAAATAACAAATAATAATGGGAAAAAACTATCTTTCTATAATAAATATTAAATCTTATAGAAATTATTTGGAATCCACTAAAAACATGGTCATGGGGAAGCAAAATTCTTATCTAAAAAAATCAATAATTTTACAAAATAACATAAATAAATATGAACAAAAAATCAAAGTTTTCCTTTATAAATAAACTAAAGAGTAATATTAATCAAAATAAAACCAAGAGTTTCAATAATTATACTTCTCAATAAATAAGGATAATATGCTTATATTAGGGTAGAAGAGGACACACCAAAAAAATTTATAAATAATCCTTGATTTTTGGTGATGACGGATATGAGACAACACAATATAAAAAAAATCAATCCATTGCTGAAATAAATGGATTTTTATGGTTAAATTCATTCATGAATAAGAATTTAAATCATGTTAGGTGTTAAAAATTAATGGTAACTTGAATATTCATAAGAAAACCTATGAATGATATAACAAATAATACCATGTTCCAAATGATTTCATGATAATTCATCAATCTAAATTGTGAATTACAATAATGATTTAAAAAATGATAGAATATAAGTGTAATATTAAAACATGAAATTAAACAAAAATATGTTGAATTTAATGAATTGTGGCCTTAAAATGATGACCTAAGAGTTTATGGAATACTTTATGGAAGTTTTATGTAATATTGGCATAATTAAATAAACTGTTTGATAATACTACCATCCAAAGTTTAGATTCTAAATAAGATAAAACATGAACTAGGTGATGCATTTTATTTTTTTGGATTATGAAATGAAGAAATACCCACACAATGATGTCATTGAAAAATGAAACAAGTTTATGTTTCCAAATATGGTTTCACGGAAGGCTAAGGGTGAAAGCATAATTAGTTTCATTAAATTTGTAACTAAATGGAATGTAGTATATTTTTTGATAAGAAACTCTTAACCTTGATACTCTCGCTGAGGATAAAAAGTGTCCCAAATTATTCCCATAAATAATTCCTTTCTTCTTTTCATGCACAAAATTAAAGGTGATGTATGTGTTGAAATAGAGAACTAAATAGATGAGTACGATGTGAAAAATGGATAAAATATTATAATTCACTCTAATGGAAGTGATATAATATTTATTGCCTCAAATATTATTTTGATAAAAAGGCCGAAATTTATGAAATGATGTTCGAGTATATCTCTTGAGGTGAAGAAATTTGAGAAAACTTATAGAGATTAATATTTCATAAAAAATTAAAATTCTAGAAAAAATCATTGTAATATTCCATTGAATATGAAATCTTATATATTATATCATCCTTGTAGTGAAAAAATAAATTTTAATGTTATGGGATATATGTTTTATTGATCAATTATATGAAAGATGGGAAAAAATTAATAAATTGAATTGTTTATGAAACTAAACCTATATGTTTTTCGGATTAATTTTATTATAGTTCTTGATGATTAATAAATTTATGGTTTTAATTTTCCAAATAATATATTCAAATATTATAATCACCCTAAGAATCCATTATAATAGTCCCATATAAATGGTATCATATTCTAGTTTGGTTATAAAAAACAATGTTTTCTAATATAGTGCCTCTTTTTGTCTACACCAAAAATATAACAAATATAATTTTAGTATAATAATTAAGGGAACAATTTTTATTGGAAATAATACCATCGACCCACAAGATTCATTTTATTTATTTTAAATGATGAGAGATAAAAAAATTGAAGAAAAAAATTGAATTGTTTTATATGTGTAGTGAAAACAAATCTAAACAGTGGGATTATTTAACCTGCATAGTTTTTAGTTTTATTTTTTCTATAATAATGATGTCAACATGTGTTGAGAATAGAATCTTGGAAAGAGTTCAGAGTACCCAAACTTCTTGGTGAGATGATTGGATGAATTACCCATGCAGAGTTTCATTATATGTCGAGCTCTGAGTAAGGATTAAGGATTAAAGAAAAAAGAATGTTCGTTGTGATTTTAAGAATATAACAACGTCATCCAAATTATTCAGGTATATATTGTATAATATGATATGGGAATATCATATTCTAGCATCATACAGATGTGGTAGGGGAAAAGGTGTATGGTTTACAAGAGATCAGCGGTTCTATAATGCATGGGATTCCAAAATACCAATTTGATCATTAAAAAATACTCATGACATTCTCCAACTTGGATGACCAAAATATTTTCCAAATATTTTTTCATTTCAAAATACCATAATAACAATCTAGAACTGATCACCTATTTATTATTTCACAAACCTCACCTTGAATACAAGAATAATTAAAAGCTCAAGATTTTTGAGTTTAATAGCAACACATTTTTAAGAATATCATGTAATATGATATGGGGATATCATATTCTATTATTCTAATATCCTTCACCTAACTATTAGATCATTCATAATAAATATTAGTCCTTAAAAATAAACATGTGAGTAAAATATTCTTACATACCATAAAAAATATCTTACCTATTGTGTAAGAATTTTCACTTCACCAAATTATTAAAATCTAGGCACCAACATCTTACGTATGATGAAAAACCTATAAGGTATGAATTCAAGATTCTTTAATTTTACACATTTCCTCTTCCTCAAGTAAACACCATATACATCTCTCAACACATCTTTCATGTGTCTCAAAAACAACTTATATATAACCCACTTAGTTTTTAGTTGTATTTGTTCTCAATAATCATAATATAAATATGTGTTGGGAATATAATCTTGGAAGGAGTATGGAGTACCCAAGAATGTTGCTGAGATGATTGGGTGAAATACCCACGTAGTGTGTCATTATATGTCAATTTGTGAGTAATAATTAAGTATTAACGAAACACCTTGGAGTATAGGAGTTAGTTGATATCATTATTTATATGTGTAAAAGGAATATATGAGATATTTCCCTTGAGTTTAATATTGGATATCTATTCAAATATGTAAAATATATTATGTTTCTTCCATGAATCATTAGAAATGAAGATTATGGAAAAGAAAGTTACGGTTAGATGACAATAAAATCTTGATAGTATTCTGATAATGTTCTATATTAAGTATTATCATGTATTGGAGACTAATGTTATGTGAGGAAGATACATAGATTATATTATTGAAAGGTTATAAAGTTTATTGATATTCCCTAAGAGGGTTTAAATTAGTTTTGATTTTAGTGGAAAAATTTATGAAATTATTAGTGGAGTTTGAAATAATACCCATGATAATCCTTAGAATATAAAAATTTCATATGTTTAATAGCTCAACATGATATGTAATATTCTAAGGAAGATATAGAAGCCATTTTAGAGAAATGGAAATCTTTTTTGGAGTTTTCAATATGATACATATAAGATTTGTTTTTTATATATAACATATTTTAGTGAATTTGGAAGATATATATTGAAGTTCATATTGAAATACATCAAATGAAAATACATTATGTGATATAGAATATTTTCGAATTTTGGTCCAAAGCCTCTTTTTTTATTATGAAATCAAATAAATATTTATATATACTAAATTGAAAATTTGAAAATTAGAATATCTCATAATGGTATGTAATATATTATGGTTCCAATGTAATATCTTATAGATCATATGTAATGTATTTAAATTAATATTTTATCATCATATTTATACAAAAAAAATATTAGAATATTTAGAGAAGTACTGGAGCATTAGTAGTTCATAACATACATGAACTAACCACTTTGGTATTTAAGAAATTATATTTCATACATAATGTTTTTCATTTTTAATGAATACAAGAATTTAAGATATTTTAAATGTGATGATGATGAGTTATTAGTTATTTCAAAAAAATTATGATATTGAAAGGCTATGTGTAACACCCCAGTTTTTTAGGAACCATACTCTTTTATGAACCATATTTTTATAATTTGAATATATATTTTCAATTTATTTAAATGAATTTAAATTTATTAGGAAATAATTCATATTATATATGGACTAAACTAACAACACTATATTCATTCATAAATAGAGAGTTAAAACAAAAGGACATAAAACTAAGTTTGGAACAACATGGACTTTTACTCACTGTGGACAAAATACATCTATTAAAAGTACATAAATTAATTGGAAGCAATAATTAAAGAAGGAATAAAATCTTACAGACTCAAAAAACCCATGGATCATCTTCATCCTTTAGGATTAATAATAGAAAAACAAATCCTAGAATTAGGAAGATCACCATAATAGAGAAAGAATTGTCAAAAATAAATAATATGAAATAAGAAATGTGATTTTATGAAGTGATATTGTAATAAAAAAATGATTTAGTAAGTATATATATATATGAACAAAATATAGCCTTTGAAAATATGTTTTTTCAAATATTGTCATCGAAAATATGGGTGTTTCAGATATGACCATTGCAAATATGGTCGTTGGTCCAATATCTGATATCTATATTGTCATGACCCGACCTTCCCTGAGACTTGAACCTAGTCATATGACCCCATGGGTCTCCTATAATACATTGGATTTCTTCTTGGAACACAATAGGATATTACTCACTTGGTTCACTTATCAGACTAATGACTTTTCCCATAGGCCAACACATGTTCTTTCAGTGTGTTTTTTCACATACACACACCCTAGGAAACTTTCCAAACGGCCACCCATGTTGATCATTAATCTTGTCTAATCATGCTTAACTATAGTGTTTTAATAAGGTAGGCTCCCAAAAATAAAGGCCCACCTTATTGAAAAGGGTAGTAACATTTTTCCGTTTATCTCTCAATTTTCCAGGGATGTTACACTCTTCACCCCTTTAAAGCACAACACCCTCATTTTGGACCCTAATCCTCAAACCCAAGTACTGCCTCTGTAATTCTGGGTGTGTATTCACTCTAATACCATTTTTCATGAATATTCCTTCCCCAAGGAATGAACCTAGTCATATAAACCCTTGTGTGTCATGTAATACCTTAGTTTTCTTCCTCGTACACTGCATGATATTACTCACTGGGGTCACTTATCATACTAATGGTTGTCCCTGCATTATAGTACATGTTATTTCAGAGTGTTTTTTCCCCACCCAAACACACCCTAGGAAACTTCCCAAAATACCACCCATCTCAATCACTAATCTATTATAAGAACATTGAAAGAACATGTGTTGGCATGTGGGTACAGTCATTAGTCTGATAAGTTTCCACATTGGGTAATAGCCTATGGTGTGCGGAGAAGACAACCAAGGTATTATAGGGAGACCCATGAGGTCATGTGACCAGGTTCATGGCTTGGGAAAGGTTGAGTCATAAAAAATGGTGTAACATCCTATTAATTTTTTCATGTACTCCTCGAACATCATTTTTTATCATACTTTTTTGTGGTTTGTTTGGGATGGTTTTGGGAGGAAATTTGAAAATTTTGGAATTTTTCAGGCAGTGCACAGTTGGCGTACGGTTTTCCCAAACTGTGCCCCCACCCAGGTTAAACTAGAAAAACCCAGACAATGGGGGATTTCACAGTTAGTGCATGGTTTAAAAACCCATAAACCCCCTAGTAGAAACCATGTACCCCATATAATGGGTGTATGGTTTGACAAATCATTCGGCCTTTCCTAACTAACCATGCGCACGGGTTTTTATTAAACCCAAAAATGTTTAAAAAATTTGCAAACCCTATTTTTACCTTCTATATAACCATAACACTCCATATCTATATTTCCAAGTTTTATAGGTCTCCCAATGACCCATTTTTGGATCCTCCAAACCCTTTCCATGGCAGATTGAATCTTGGAAAACATTGTTTGATTCCTCTCCAGTAAGAGTTATTCTCTCATTCCTTCTCTCTCATTATCTTCTTATGTTATCTTTAGGGTTTATTAGATATCATGTTTTATATGTAACTAAAATACTTAATTTTGGATCTTGGATCTAGGTTTTATTCATTGATCTTTATTGTCGATGTTTTTCGTTGGTTCATACAGTTACGGGAATTGTGAAACGAGATCTCTATATTACGGTCAATGGTTCTGTATAAGTTGGATAATTAATTTAACCATGAATTGATTGATTTAAATGAAAGTTATTTCAGTTGTACTATGAAAACCAAATATTATGAAAAATTGGATTTAAATTGAAATGGTATGCATTTTGGGGAAAACCCCCAATTCCAATGAATTGGGGTGTGATTTGGATTTGATGGAAATTATGGAATTTGATTTGTAAAATTGAATTGTGAAATTGATTCTGAGAAAATGGATTAAACTATTTTTATAAGAACCAATGTTTGGTTTTATCTTGAAAAGGGCATGATTTGATTTAAAACCCATATTTTGGTTTTTAAAGAGAAATTTTCATATTGAAATGGGAAATGGGGAAATTTTATTTTAAATAGTTTTAAAATAATTTTCTCATTATTGATTGTTGTTTGAGAACATGAAAGTCTACATATCTATTGAGTTATTAGGGAAAAACACACGAGGTAGGGATTTCCCTAGAAACAGATTGACACTTTACAACTCTGATATAAACATATTGTCAGATCTTTTCCCCATTGGGATTTTGGTTAGTCCTCTTTGGCCGGTTTTGGAGGGATGTGTGTGCACATTATCACTATATGAGTGTATGTGGATTCTATAACTTGGAACTTTTGTACTTCTTATAAGATGACCATATTTTTAATTTGTTATTATTTTGATATATATTCCTTTTTTAAAACTTATTTACACACTTCTATAGATTTATATAAAATGTTTACTTAAGCCATTGTTTGAAATGTTTCCATCAATCGAAATTAAAAACATGTTTTGTTTTAAATATTCACTTATACTTCCATGCCTATTTTATTTGAAATTGAAAGAATGGTTTGGTTTATTTTTTATTGGAATTTTATATGGAACTTGTGGTGAGGACCTATTGGTGTTTTATCTCACAAATTTCATTTTCCTTAAGTCATTTTAATATTTTCTTCTACCAGGTTCAAGTAAGGGTAAAGTTCTACTTGGAGGTGGTTATTTTTATTGATCCTTTGAGCTTGGAGTTCCATGTATGATGGTACTTGGGTTGTTTATATTTCTGTTTCTAGTACTTTGTGGTTGTAATTTAGGTTTATAAACCAATTTGACTTCTCGAACTATTCTCCCTGTGGAGTTTTCTATAGAGCATACTGACTTGTATTTGTTTCTTCCACTGTTTATGTGGCAAAACCATTCCTACCATTATCTTGTATGTTTCCAATTTCTAGTCTCTAACATATAGGAATCGGAAATTCCCTTAGAGATATGTTGGTATTGGTTCGGGTATCAAGGTACCAAGGTATCTGGGAGGGTTCATGAAAAAGTGGTATCAAATGTGTAGTTTAAGAATCATGCCTTGATGTTAGTATGAAATCATGTAATCTTATTGGGACATAGGAGTTTGTTGTGAGTGATTTCCTAGATAGATATCAATATAATGATCATTAAGTCACCAGGGGTGGTTTGGGAAATATGTATTGGGGATTAGTTCTAGTCTTTTCCCTAATTTTAATTTTGGTTGTTGAAATCCAATATTGTTTATCTATCTGACGAGATTAATTTTACTATTTCTCTATTTGAGTGTTAATATGTATAACATTATGATGACTTCAATATTTTTTTTTGATTTTTTATTGCATCATACCTCTGAGAATACATGTGAATTGGATCAGGAGGAATCTACCGATGAACCATAGTGAGAAAATATTTATATGGACTGGAATTTGGTTAGGGTTGTTGTGTGTGTTTTCCAGACTCTGGGATAGGAACCTACACCCATTCTTATTTAGGCTCCAACTGTGGAACCTTAGTGGGGTGAATTCTGGATTTTTTTCTCATGAATTTCATCACCGGATGACACTAGGTTTCCAAGGCTCAAACGATCCTCAATAGTTTGAGGATTAGTTAAGGAGGGTTGAAATTTTATTTGATTTCTTGTAAACACCAGATTCTATAAAGGTGAAATATTCCAAATTCAATCTATATGGACCTAGCAGGATATGGGGGGTATATGATGGTGATAGTGAACAATCACATGTCATTATATTTTAATGAATATAAATATATTTGCATCAACCAGTTCTATCCAGATTTTCATGTTTTGGAAAAGTCTATAGAGTCTTTTAAACTCGAGCAGGCTGAAAAGACATTAAAATAATATGTAAATTTATTTACTAAGATTATGAAATTTGTGCCTAAGATTATATATAATGAGAAGATAAATAATTTTTTGTTTGATATGGTACTTCTATCTGATTTTCATTTTCAATTTTTCTTGATGAAGCTCCCTTCTTAGGCTGATGTGTTAAAAAAGGGCATTGATGGTTACGATGGGACTGGTTGGTAAGTTAGTATTGATGGGAGTTTCTTTTTCATTTATTGGAAACTCTGTGAGTTCCTTCAAAGTAAATAAGAAGCATGATGAGTCTAGTGGTGGTTATCGATAGTAGTGTTCTTATAAACCTCTTGTAAATCCTAAAAGAGTCCCTTTAATTTGATACCTTTGTGGTAATCCTAGGCATTCTAAGCAGGTTTTCACTGAGGCACCCAAGATATTTGGCTCCTTTATATTTTTAGGTCACTTGAAAAAGTTATTTCATGTTTATTCTGATCAATGTAATGTAATAGGATCATCAGTGCTAAAAAGTACTACAGTTAAATGATATGCTTAATGAATAAAGGGGTTCCAGCAATAGGCATCTAAAACCAAGATTCTTCAATAAGTTGAATATTCTCGATAGGAATCATATACAGGTACATTTACTATGAGAGTTTCCATCACTATTGCTTTATATTTAGTGAATTTTTTATGTTATACTATTGTATCTCATTCATTTCGTTCAAAATGTATCGTGAGTCTACTAAATCTTCATATGGATCTTTTGTCTTATGTGATGGATATTACTACACCCCTTAAAATGAATAGAGATAAGTGTCTTCGTTTTCTTACTTGTATGTTCTCTTTATCAAAGGTTTATCTTTCTTGGCGTTTTTT
This sequence comes from Viscum album, assembly GCA_963277665.1. Lineage (NCBI taxonomy): Eukaryota > Viridiplantae > Streptophyta > Magnoliopsida > Santalales > Viscaceae > Viscum > Viscum album. The sequence continues at coordinate 1,236,073,924 of OY728137.1, read as the reverse complement.
GGTTCTCTACATGAAACCTCTTGATGTCATATTCAGGATATATTGGCACATTGCTAATAAATCCTGAATTGATTTCTATATTTAGAGGTTCTCCTTTACTACACCTGATGGGGTGTGTCATATCTTTTAGGGAGAATGGGACCCAATGTCTAGAAGATACAAACCTTTTTATCCAAGGTTGTGGAAATTAATATTAGTGTTTTCTTTTGATCTGGAGTGAGAATATTTGATTGATTTTCTCCCTCCAGTTTTCATCAAGTTTCCTGAAATTTTTCCTTTTAAAATATATGGGTTTCCACTGATAAGGGAGGTAGAGTTCTCTATTTATTTAGTTTTGGATACCCATCCAGTATCTATTCCCTCATACTACATGGAACTAGATAAAATGAAATAGTTGAATACTCAGTTGGATGATATTTTATAGAAAGGATTTATAAATCCGAGTGTGTCACCTTAGGCAGTTTTTATTCTCTTTGATAATAAAGTCAATGTGCCACTTCACCTCTATATAAATTACTGAAAACTAAATTGAGTTATGATAAATAACAAGTATCCATTTCTATGGATTGATGATCTTTTTTACTAGTAGAAAGGGGTAAATTGGTTCCCAAATATTGATCTTTGATCTGGTTATCATCAGTTGAGAATAAAAGAATATGAAATTCATAAAACTGCCTTTTGGATCAGATATAACCATTATGAGTACCTTGTAATTTCATTTGGTTTAACCAATGATCCTTTGATAATTTATATATTTAATATATAAAATCTTCCATGAGTATCTAATTTTTTTTTATTGGTATTTTGGGATGAAATCATTGTTTACTCAAAGTCTGAGGGGGATCATGTGCGTCATTTAACGGAAGTTCTAAAATTATTTATAAATCACCGACTTTATGTCAAAATATTAAATTTTATTTCTAGATTTAGGAAGTAAAGTTATTGGGGAACGTAGTGTCAGAACATGGTATTTTAGTAGATCATGAAAATTTTAAATTTGTTATGACATGTGAGCAACAATATAATGTTTTTTATATTTTGAACTTATTGGGTTTAGCTAGATATTATCACAAGTTTATAATTGATTTCATAAAATTGGATTATTTGATGACTGCTCTTACTTGGAAAGGAGTGAAGTTTTATTAGGATGAGAAGTTTTAGAGTTATATTATTGAGGTGAAATTTATTTGGGCTACTATGTTGGTGTTGACTCTTCCAAAGGATGAGTAGGTCAATGTGGTCTTTTGTGGTGTATTGGATTCATGTTTGGGCTATGTTCTTATGAAGGGTGATCACATCATTTCTTATGGATCTTAGTAGATTAGTCCATAAGAGAATAAATATCCATCCCATTACCTTGAAATTTTAGTCATGATGCATGTGCTTAAGAGTTAGTGGTATTACCTTTTTGGAGAAAGGTTTACCATATATTATGGCTATAAGAGATTGAGTTATATCGTATCTCAAAAATATATAAATCTCTACCAATGGAGTTGGGTAGAATACATGTAACATTTTTAATTTAACATTTCCTATACCCTAGGTAACGGGAATGTCATCACATGTGATTTGAGAAGTAAAATTATGACCTAGTTTGTGTAATAATTGTTGGAAGAGTGGAATTTTATGGTTCTGTTTTCATAGTTTCATATAGGTGTTTGGAAATCAGAGGACAGTGTTGTTTTGAATAGTGTTTAATTGACCTCTTATATTATTGAGATGATTCATTTGGAAAAAAACTTGATTATTTTTTCATATAATTAAAGACTCGATTTATATTATGTAGACCATTTTTTTTAGTCTTTCTCCACAAAGGGGATTCTATGATTTCAAAATCATTATGGTGTACCGTTGGTGGTGAGAAATCTGGGATGGTGGATTACCATAGTTCCCATTGGGATGTGCACTTAGAAACCACAAATATGTTATATGACATGCAGAGATGATTTAAAGGATCGGTAATAGATGGGGAATTAGTGATTTTGGTGGGGATTTGGATGACTATTTAGGTTTGGTTGAGTTTTCTTATAAAAATAGTTACCATTGTGTGATGAGGATGGCTCTTTTAGGGGCCTTGTATGGTTGATCTTGTAAATCTCAATTTTTTTTGTCAGAGATTGGTGAATGTTACTTGGTTACACTAATCCTGTTTAAATATACAATAAAAAATTAGTTAATTCATCATATAATGTTGATAGAATAAATATATTATATGTCTTATGTTGATCATTGTCGTACACCGTTGGAATTTTTAGTTTTTTATCAGGTGTTCTTGAAAGTTTCACCTAGTTTAGGTCATCAATGGATTTGGAGGCAATGGATGCTTAGTCCTCATTTTGTGGGACTTTTTAAGGTTTTGATCAGGTGTGTAAAGTGGATTTTTTTAGAACATCCAATGTAGATGACGTCGATACATAGCATGTTTCATATATCGCAGCCATGAAACTATCTTTCTAATCCATCTCATGTTCTGAGCTAGAGTGATCTTGATATTGAGCCTAATTTGTCCATGACTGAACATCTAGTCAGGATATTTGATTATAAAATTTAGTTACTTCATGGGAGTATTATACCTTTGGTTTGAGTTTTATGGTAGTACAGTTCTGAAACTCATGAGACTTAAGAGAGAGAGGCACTAATGAAAAATAAGTGGCCCCATCTTTTAAACATGAAAACTTCTTGATATAATTTCTAAGGACATAAAGTTCCTATGGTAGGGAGTTCTTAACATAATATTAATGTTTTTAGGTACTCCTAAACCCTCCTTTTTTATAATTCTTTAGTTTGGGTTTGTCTTAGCTGTTTTTGGTAGAAAATTTGAAAATCTTGGAATTTTCTAGGCAGTTAACGGTTGGCGCACGATTTTCCCAAACCATAAACCCAACCAAGGAAAACCATGAAAACCTAAATAGTGGAGATTTACAAGGTTTCCACATGGTTTTAAAAATTTTGCACCCACCTAGTAGAAACCATATTCTCCATAGAAGGGGTATATGGTTTTACAAACTGTGTGGCCCTGCCCAGTTAATTGTGCATGTGTATTTTTATTATTCCAAAAAATGTTTAAAAAAATCCTAAACCCTCTTTTTACCTCTATTTCAACCCTAAATTTCCATATCTCTATTTTCATGGTTTAGAGGGCTCTCAAGTACCCATTGTGTCTCATCCAAACCTTTCCAAGGTGGATAAAATCTTGGAAAACATCATTTGATTCCTCTCTAATAAGATTTCTTCTCTAGTTCCTTCTCTCCCAATCTCTTCCTCAATTATCCTTAAGTTTTTTTAGATATTATATTGTTGATGGATCTAAAATACTTTTTTTTTGGATATTTTATCTATGTTTTATTCCTTGACCTTTTTTGCTGACATTCTTTTTTGGTTATTCCCATTGTGTGCATTGTGATACCAGATCTTTTTATTGATATGGGTGGTTCTGTATAATTTGGACAATTAATTTAACATTGAATTTCCTGATTTAAATGAAATTTATTTCAATTGTATTTTGAAAACACAATTTGAGGAAAATTGGGATTTAAATTGAAATGGTATGGATTTTATGGAAAAACCCTAATTCTAGTGAATTGATGTGTCGTTTGTATTTGATGGAAATTGTAGAAATTTAATTGTGAATTTGATTTTTGAGAAAATGGATTAAATTTTTTTTATAAGAACCAATGTTTTGTTTTTTCTTAAAAAGGGTATGATTTGATTAAAAACACATGTTTTGAATTTTAAATATAAGTTGGAATATTGAAATGGAAAATGGGGAAATTGTATTTTAAACAGTTTTGAAATAATTTACTCGTTATTGATTTTTGTTTTCACACATGAAAGCCTGGGTAATTAGTGATTTATTATGGAAAACATTCTTGTTTGGTATTTCCCTATTAATGGATATATGCTTTACAACTCTAACATAAACATATTGGTAGATCTTAACCCTAGTAGGATATTGGTTAGTCCACTTTGGATAGTTTTGGATGGATGTGTGTGCACATTGACATTATCATTATATGAGTTTGTGAGGATCCCATAACTTGGGACTATCATACCTCTTGGAAGATGACCATGTTGCTCATTTTTTTATTATTTTGATATATATTCCATTTTTTTAAAACTGTTTTACACATGGCTATGGATTTACATAAAGTGTTTTATATAAAATGTTTACTTAATACATTGTTTGAAATGTTTCCATCAATTGAAATGAAAATCATGTTTTGTTTTAAATAGGAACTTGTACTACTATGCCTATTTTATTTGAAATTGAAAGCATGATTTGGTTTTTTATTATTAGTATCGTATATGAAACACTTTGTGATACCCTATTGGTATTTTAGTTCACACCCTACCTTTACCTTCGGGCATTTTTAGATTTTCTCTTGCCAGGTTCGAGAAAGAGGAAAGTGCCACTTAGAGGTGGTTCTAATTGTTGAACATTTAATCTTGGATTTTTGTGTCTATTGAGACATAGGTTGTTTATCTTTCAATTCATAGGACGTTTTGGATGTAATTTGGGTTTATATACCTATTGGAATTCTATTATGTTTTTCCTTGTGAATATTTCTTTTGAGCAAACTGACTTGTATCTGTTTCTTCCATTGCTTTTGTGGAAAATTTGTTCTCACCTTTATCATGTATTATACCAGGTGCTATTCGATAACCCATGGGGATCGGGAATTCCCTTTGGGATATATCGAGATCAAATCAGGTGTTTGGGTACAAGGGTATCCGAGCTGATTCATGACATATACTAAAGTCATGTATTATTAAGTAGTAAATTTAAAATAATATAACTCACAGTGAAATAAAAAAAATATTAAAAAATTGTTTATATATGTGTGTGTGTGTGTGTGTTTCTTATGTATCATTATTATTAATAAAATATAATATGAAGTATATATAAAATTCAAATAAATATTGTAATTTCATTGGAGTAGTAACATTAAATTTTAGAATATTAATAATTAACTGTAATAAGATTTGTTAAAGAATATTTAGTATAAAATTAATATTTATTTTAGATCAAACTGAACATTTTTAAAATATTTTTATTTATAAAAAAATGTAGTATCATAATTTAAATTATTAATTGAGATGAAATATTTTTAAGAACACTTAATTTTTAAAAACATCATTTTTTAGTAAAATAAATTTTTAATTATATTATGTATTTTATTTTAAAAATTAATAAAAAAATTAATAGAATTTAAATTTGATAAAAAAATTCATTTTTTAATTACTCACATCAAAATTTACTTAGTATTATTTTTTTAATTTTTCCAAAACATATTGATTTTTAGTCTAAAATTATGATTTTGAGAAAATTATAATTATTATTATTTTATCATTATGTCAGTGTATCATACAAGTTCAAAAACCCATTTAAGTAATAAAATATGTGTTTAATGAATAAAATTATGTGTTTTAATATATTTTTTGAGCATGTAAATCTCATGTCCATATTTTTTAGAACTATATTTAAATGTTCGTTTAATAAAAAACATTTTTGTCATTTTGTTTAAAAAAGTATTTTAAAAATGAGATTAGGTTTTTTATTTCCATGAAAACCTCATAACGTTTATTTTTTAATTATAAACTAATTTATTTCATTTTAATTGATAATTTCAGTAACTATGTCTTACAGATAAATTTTGTGCTTAAAACATATTGTTTCCAAAAACTCTTTTTAGGTTCCATATATGATAATCATACAATTAAATTTTCAAACCATTAAAAGTTTTATTTTATAAAATGATATAAAATTTCTCAAATCATAAGTTTAAAATTAGGGAAATTTTTAATCATATTTTTTGTCATTAATATTAATTTGTAGGGTTAAAAATTAATTGTCAAGGTAAAAGTAAATTAGGGTAAAAGTAAATAAATTAATTGAAAAAGGGTAAAAACACTCTATATTTTATAAAAATTGAGGGTATGAGTATAATGTATATCAAAACACACTTCCCCTAAAAATTTTTAATTTTGGAACTAGTGACCTTTTAATAGTAACATTACATTATTGAAAATTTAATTTTTACTTCCAAAAAAACCCTTCTCTTCACTTATAAAATGATAACACTTCCACCACTTAAAGACTGATATTACCATATAATTTATTCGTTAAAATCTATAAAAACTCTATTAATATAAATATCTCCCAAATCTAATACCTCTAGTCACTATTTTTTGTATAAGGCCTTTATTTCTAAGAAGAATTCCAAGCAAAAATTCTTGTCTCTAGCGTGAGTATCCACTTCTTCTTAGTGTTTCATTCTTAATTTATACTATCATATAATTTTATAACATTATGAATATAATTAATTTAGTAACATTAATATAATTAAATTTAATTATATTATTAAAGAAAATTTATTCAATATTTTCCAATGACTAATAAAAACAAAATATCATTGATCGTGTATACGTGTAGACTACAGCTTCAATGAAACATTGATGTTTATTTTTAATCACTAAAACTCATGTATTGTTACAAGGATTGATTTGAAAAATTATAATTATTTATATGTCTAATTTATATCTCTTAAATTATCATTTATCTTATACAATCATTATTTCCAATCTTCGAGAAATGAGATTGTTAGCCATGAGTACGTGCGGACTACCACCTCCATTAACAACAAATTTAATTTTTCAACACCACCCATAATGGATGGTTCTAAGAGTGGATTTAATGAGTATATATGATCATAATTAAATTATTAATATTTATAAATTTTCATATTAACATTATCTAAAGTGATTACCTCGCTTATGAAAGTAGTATAAAATGTTATCATTTTTGTCGATTTAACACTAATATAAATGATGTTATAAAAATTATGTCATAAATTATTATGGGATGTAATATAATGGTAATAAAATATTATATTAATATATTTAATATTTTTTAATTATTATTGGATTTTATTTTTAATATTTATAATATTTATTTATATAACACCTTTCAATTGTTAAACCAGTTCTAAAACTAGTTCATCGTGATTTCCCTTTTCACAAGTCGTATTCATATCTTTCAACTACTAAAAATGGAAATTAAGTTATAATTGAAGAAAAATTATTAATATATAATGAATTAACTGGTAATTATAATCTTGAAGCATATTAGTCACAATTGATCTCAAATTCAATAATTTTATATGAAACAAGCAACTGAATGTCCTAACTCCCAATATTCAAAATAAACTATCATCGGATAATAAATTTTCAATATATTGTAATAATATAATTATAAAAAGGTTATTATGATTATATTATTTCTCTAATATAATTAATTTATATATTAATGTTTATTATAACAGAGGTTGGAGCATGATCGAGTAAGTAGGAATATAAGGTAAGGGTTTTTTGTCTCAAATCCTCTCTTTGAGACAAGTTTTGTATTGTGCACATAATTTCTTTAAGTGGTACATATAATAACTAATTGAGATTTTATATCATTAAATACCATTTATTCATAGTAAATTAAGTTCAATATAAACCTCTATATCTGTGAAAAGTTTATTATTTAAATTCTCCCCAGGTTATAATAGTTTTTGTTAACTTATCTCATATTCATTGAGTTATAATTTTTATTCTTGAAAATATTTCTTATAAGTGGTTATATTATTCCCTTTTATTTTATTATGTTGTATTTTATCTTTAATTATATTGATTTACATTTTTACGTTATAAAAACTTTTTTCAAAATTTCTTAATTCATGAACCATGTTATCCATAAGATACATTGGTAACTCAAATTACTTTCATTGAGTTATATGGTTTATTTTGAACATTGAACATGAATATTATATTTATTAATTTATTTACCATTTTATATGATGTTATATTTTTTATTTATTGGGATAATATCTCTTCTTATTCAAATATTCCAAACAAATTATTCTATCACCTCAAATTATAACATTATCAAGAATAAATATCCATCTCTTAATTAGATCTTTATTTAAAGTATATATTTTTCATCCCATGAATACTCTACTCTATTTTTGGGAAAGATAATATGGATTATTTTCTATTATTATATTAATTTTATTTACCCCTTTAAAAAACAAAAATTAATAGACTTTTTATGATGAGGATTTTCAAACAAAGGTATTTTAAAATATATTCTACCCCAAATTTCATTTAATAGTCTATGAATTTTTGAGAAATCATTTATTAAAGATTATTTTTCAAAGCTAAATGCTTTACAAGTTTTAACTTCTCCTTTTTTATAATAAATTTTGAAAGTAACCAGTAACTTCATCATTTTGTAAATATATTGAAAATGATCTCTTTTAAATTTTTCTATGTAAATACATTTTTTAACACATTTGTTGTTTTATTTGAAACATTCTCTTTATGTTTTTATGGTTTATAAGAGAAAAACTATGCTTATCCTCAAATTACAATATATATCTTCTAAAATGATTTCAATACATCAATTATATTTCTTATTTCAAAATATATTTTTCCAAAACTCCATAAATGTATTTTTTTTATCTAATTCATTGTCCTTTAACGTATCTTATGATTGATTAGGGATGTTTTATTAAATTTAACCATTCACATTCATTCTCTGGAAGGTTTATGTAATTTCCATATCTTTTAGAGAAATGTTCCATCCCTTCCTTTGTCTTTCCTAATTGTTTTCAATGTATAACCATAATTTTTATTACAATGACTTTCCTCTATGAATAAAATATTCTTTATTCCTTTAATTGATGGGTGTTCACTTATATATCATACACTAATTGATTTGGTAAAAATATTTTCATAACCTTGCAACCTTTAAATAAATGGTGTCAATACCATATACTTTATTATCTTGATTGAATGGTATTTACCTAGAAAGTTTCTGTATGTCCTTGGATACCTAGTTATTTTCCATAGGATTATCATGTTATTATTAATAATGGTATTATGAATGATTTTCTTTTATGGATCCATTTTAAAAGGACATGAAACCCATTTTCTTTCCATGGGTTCATTATTATGTGGTGAATTAATCTAATTTAATTTCTGTGGGTTCTTTATGATATGATGAATGGTTATTTTTATAGCACTAATATGTATGTATTTTGAAGGTTGGGATACTATATCTACCTCTAATTCATTGGTCAAGAGTTTATATCTCTTTAGATAGGTATTACTTAGTTTATTTTATTTTCCCATATTCATGAGCATCGATGGTGTGGACCATGAAAGTTATGTTCCCTATACTAATTTATTTTCCATATTTGAAAAATACATTATAGTTCTATGTTTATTATCATGAATATGATATGATCTCATAGCTCGTGTTTATTAACTCACTCATCTAATTCATTTTTTATTTTATGTCATGATTTATTTGATGATTTTTGACCTAATATATTTTTATTATAATTTTCTTATGTATCTTTATTATACCCATATTCTCATATTATGTTAGCCCATTATATTTGATTTTTATCTCTTACATTTATCCTTACTATGAATTTGAGCTCACCACTTTCTTATGTTTTCATTTCCCTAGGTTTTGAAGATAAAACAAGTATGAAAGGTATTTAAGAGTATATTATATGGAGAGTTTGTGGGAGTTGTTAAAGGCTTGTTATAAATTAATTAGTTTCTTATATAGTGGAATAAATTTCCACCAGTAGAAAAAAACCTAAGTTATTTTAGTTAATGTTTTTTCCTAATTCTCTAGAAATATAAACCTAAAAGGACTTGAGAATATATTGTAACGAAAAAATATATGTATTCTGTGTAATTATATGGTCATATATGAAATCTATTAAATTTGGTTTCAAATCAAGGTTTAAATACCTTTGAATATTAGTATGATATCGGTTGAGGATAAACTAGGAGTGAAAATGTGATCAAAGCTAGATAAGTTAAGGTTTATTATAACTTCAAAGGTATAAATATCCCTTTATGTCCATTGAGGTAATATTATGGGAATTATGAAAAGAGAACCATAGTAAAAAATCTTGGAATAAGTCTACAGGAAAATTTTAAGTATAGGATAACATCTTGAAATTTTGATAAAGTGGATATTGTGTGGTTTTTCTAATGTTTGAATGGTAAATTTACTTTATTAGAGTTTTAATTTAAAAATTGGTACCACTCCACCATTGTAATGTAACCTTTCAAGGCCCTATATAGGTGATCCTACAGGTCACCCCAATATTGGATGGAGATAGAAGGGTTATTATTGATGGAGTTGATGTTGGTACATGTCATGATATTGAAGTATAAGGTAATCTAGGAGTAGATAAAGACCACTCAGAACTATCAAAAATCCTATGTGGGATAACTATAGAGGACTTTGTAGTTCACAATGTGAGATCATGTGTACATGAAAATATTTCTACAATAAAGTATGTGGTTATTTGGTCTATAAATCAAGATATCTTTGAGGCTTATCTATCCATCTGGATCCTACGTAGGTTGGGTGAGGTTTCTTACCTCATGGTTTATCCCCATAGTTGAATTAGGTTCACAACATCTACCTTGTTCCATATCTAATGATTTATGTGAATGATCTATCATATATGATTGACTTAGGTAATGTAGATATCAAGGATGGTTCCACTATCTTAGAGTATCACATGGTGATCAAGAACTAGTAGAAGAAAGCTATTTTTTAATTATCTATTCCACTAGTTTGTATCCTTTTATAGCACAGTAACCTTTAATGGAGTTCATGGGAGTGTAATATATAGATGCGATCTTAGTACCCTCACTAATTTGAGTAGGAGATGTTTTTCTAGGTGAACATATTTGAAGTTAAAGAAGATGTAATGAGCCATATTTATTAAATTTAAACCCATAGAATATTTCATATAATATTTTTGGGATGGTTAACTAAGTCTTCATGTTTTTTGGGTCATGGTAGGGCCTTGATGATAATGTATTATAAATAATATATCAATTTTAGTGTGTGCACTTCCATTCATCAGATAATTACTTTACCTCGAATCGATGCCTTTAATGGTAAATTTGAAATAATAATTTTGTTTAGAACTAGGTTTTTACCCGAGGATAGGTCTAATATCTATTCACATCATGTTCCTTGGGTTTTAATCATTGTGGTAGAATTAATTAATTAAAATAATTTATTAAAAATAATTAATTTAATTAATTAATTCAACTGAATAATTTAATGAATTACATAATTAGTTATAAACATTAGAAACCCTAGTCCCTATTATTTTTAATCCCCATTCACTCTCAAACTAAGGGAGATCCACCAAAGTAAACCCTTGACTGTCAGAGGGTGTATTTGGTGATACTGGAAGACCCAATAAATGGTTCTTCATGGAGGATCGACAATGTAACCAAAAAGAAATGCATTATTCACCAGTGAATGATTTAAATCATAAGTAGGGATTTTATATTATATAATTCTCTATTAATCATTATTTTGGGCATGGAATAATGTTATTGAATTTTTTTCAAGGGAAGCGACCTTTTAATTTATCTTTTTCTCTAAATAGGATTAAAATACACAATTCTACAATTCCATCATCCTAAATATTAATCCATTAACAATTATATATGGTTTTTCTTATCAAGTTAAACTATTAATATCCTCCCTGTGATTTTCATTGTATTTTATGTCCCCATTATTTGTACAATCATTACTAACATTAATTATGGTCAGTGGTTTGAAAATCTTGGTCTATATCATCATGCGGTCAGAATCCAATATTATAAGTTATTAATTTGGGTTTCACTTTAAAAATCATGGATGGTTGGAGTAACATAAAATGATGGTGGAAGTTTAGAGTATTACTGGTGTGAAGGTCTGATGAGCAGTGACAAGTAAGGTGTTAGGGTCCGCATTTAAGGTGATTGTGAACCCCTATTTCCAGCTGAGGATAAAAATAAATTGATCATTTGATGCATAAAATCCTTTAAAGATAAATTCAACATATTTTTTGGTTCCAAATAATAAATGGACAATTTCAAAGGAATGATTTCATGTGTTCTATAAAAATTGAGATAAAAAATATGAACATGGGATGAGTGTTCTTGAGAGGCACACCATGTATTTTCCAAGCAGTGATGGCTTGAGTTTGAGTCATAAATAAGTATCACATGTCATTTACATGAAGGGTACACACTATGTGAGCCTATACTGACTATCATGGAATGTGCAAGGAGTATATACATAGATGGTTTTTTTCCACACAAACCATGTTAGACAATATCTTGCTCTATATACCATCGACTGTACATAATTAAACCTTCACTACTATACAAATAGGATGAGCTAGATGAGTCCTCGTGTTGTGTTACTCATGGAACACAATATGTATTTTGAGACTCATATGTCATGATTTGTGTTGGTACATGATGCATACCCCATATATCCCATATTTTTTATGCCCTATCACACATGTTGCATCAGTAGACCCATACACACCATGTGGTGATGAAAAGCATGACAACACTATTTCTAAGGGGATATACATCATGTACCCCTATAGTAAATTCCATGTACTTTTTTAGCCTTAGTGTCTTTTATATCTCCTTAGTTGGGACTCAGATTTGGGTGTTCGAGTAGTCCATCCATAATGTTTTTTCATATAATATGTGATAGTGTACATATTTTTAGCATCATAGGTGAGGATAGAGGATATATTTTTAGTTATTATCTTATGCTCTATATAGTTGATGATGAGGATTGGGCATTGTGATCAGATTATTCACAGGGTTAGGTATTAATACTCTTATATTGGGTTCTACTCAATGAGGAATTGGACCCCCCCCCCCTTATTACTTAGGGAGTTAGACACTCTCTATCATTTGATGTGTGATACCCTCCTCTATTGTGGCTTAAAACCATCTATTATGCTCTGCATTATTAGACATGGTTCCTCCTTTGCTATTATAGAGAATTGATGTGGGTTGTGAGATATGGGAGGTTATTATTATTTAGGTTGTGTATTGAATTATCCTATAAATGGTGATAAAATGTGGGACTCTCTCCAATGTCCTAGAATCTCTCATTTAAATCATATCTGACTTGGTATTAGATGGGATTTTCCATCCTCCCGGTCTTGTTTCATTGATTTTTATATTTCTGGTATTATATCCATTGTGGATTTCAGAGTATCCTACTTGGTATTTTAATACCCACCCCTACATTGGAATATTTTCTTTCATGTATCATCTTATTTAGATTATAGATAGTTCAGTGACAACCTTAGTGATCGTTTTGTTTTTGGATCTTAGAGGTACCTAGTGGTGGTAAAAGTGGGTGGTGTTTATATATATAGATTGTTCATTTCAAGGACCTCATCACCTTAGATTATTATGTTGGTTTTCTTATTTGGTTATATGGAATGTATGTTTCCATTTTCATAATAGATTATATACTAATTTATCCATGTGAATCTTATCATTTTTAGAATTAAATATATATATATATATATATATTTCAATTGATTACTTTTATTTATTCTACATAGTTATGTCTTGTGTGGATGTGTGCATTGTACACAAGAACATTATGCTAAGGCCTTCAATCATATGTGATATTCCAAATTGGTGCTAGTAACCAACCATCGGCCGATTATAGGAGGGCTTAGGATGAAACACTAAGATTACTTCTACCCAGGAAGGGTCTCGATATGTTAGGCCATGTCATAACCCACCCAGGATAGTGAAAATTTGAGTGTACCACCCTAATTCCACCTTTAATAAGCAAGGGGGTGTCAAATAAAACCATTTTGGTATAAAATACAAGAGAGGCCTTATCCCATAAAAAATTATAACAGATATGAATTATAATACATAATATAACCATCAATCACTAGTTATATATATATAACTAATTATGTAAAAAAATACCTGAATGAAACATCAATTATCCAGTATATGACACACAAAAACTACCAAAAATGGAAACAAATAAATAAGGTAATATCCTTAATAATAACCAATATGATTCGATGGAAATCAAATTGTTTCAATAAAGACTCTTTGAACAAACTCCAATGGAAAATGTCTCCACTATACACCTACATACACCACTATGAACAAGCTCAACCAACTCTACTTTTTCAGCATTCACTAAAGTCACTACTGAACTATGTGTATTCTACACAAAAACAGCACATGTGTGCATGGATGCTCATATATCGGTGATTACAAACATTCCCTGCAAGATGCTCTAAAAACACCGAATAAAGAAATTTTTTTTCTAAAACTAGTAAATAAAACCATGTTATGATTTTAGACATAGGAAAAATTTGGTTATAATAAGGTCCCCATCATAAAAACTCTACTCCACTCTCATATTCAACATGATATGCTCATAATAGCCCAAGACAAGAAAGTTTGAAGTCAATAGTTTAGCAGTATATTGCATCTCAATGCAAACCAAGGGTAAATATAGAATACCAAATAACCACAACATCACTCTATAAATATCAATTAGTGAAGGGAACTTAAGAATATCACATTGAATATGATTTCAGAACTACCTAGAACTTCATAATTCTCATGCCACCTATTTATAATAGTATAGTGGACCCATAGCTCATTGTGATATGTGTACAAGTCAATTGGGTTACAGATATCATAGGCGGGGGAACCTATTCCAATATAAATGGTGTGTTTTTTCCTTCTTCATCAATAATATGAAGGACTCCTGCCTTGTTAAGGAAGTATTCAAGTCAAATGATGGGGTTAGAAACTCTTATGGAGAAACCCCTACATTTTCAAAAAAGAAGAAATACTAACATTATGTCTAAAGTGGGTAGAGGAACTATTCATTATAACAAGTAATACAAATGGGGGGTTACATACTTCATAACACATTTCAGTAGCCAAGGATCTATTATCAACATTCCATCAGGGAAGCTATCCCAAAACTGACTATAAACATATTTCCTACACCTTGTCTTCATCCCCATGAATTTAAATTACTCAAACATTACAAAACACATTATAAACATTCCCAAGCATCGAAGATACATTCACCATCATGTACCACATGGGAAAAATATTTTTAGACTATTGTTTATCCAATTATGAAACCTAGGTGAGATTTGAAAACCACCATGAAGTGGCAAGAACACAACATGTACTTCTAAATAACGTGATGTGCGAGCCTCTCAATGAATTTAGGAGTGTACTTATATTATCAGGTTATATTGTTAAATCATGTATGAAATTCCTTCTAGGTAAGATGATATGTTCATCCAAAGAGTCACCCACACTACCACAGATCGGGGCTAGGACAACACTAGTTTTTATCAGTGCTAGGAAAAAATTACTGATAAAAGGGGGACCATTATCAGTGATAACTAAAAGGGCTAATAAATCTACCATTTATCAGCACTAGAAAAATGCTGATAATGGTGTATCCTTTATCAGTGCTTTTTTTAGCCCTGATAAAAGGTAGATTTATCAGTGCTATTATTAGTTATGATAAAAGTTTTTAATAAAAAAATATTATTAATTTATATAAAATTATTGTATTTATATTCAAAAATAATGTTTATTTATATATATTAAATAAAAAGTTCATGTTTATAATTAATATATTTTTTCCAATAATTAATATATATATATATATAATGTTTTAAAAAGGTATTTATAAGATTATAATCAAATAAATATATATTCAAATAATTATAAATTTATAATATATTTTGTTAAATAATAAATATATTTATTATATTTATAATTTTATATTTATAATTATACATTTATAATTATATATAAATAATTTTTAAATATTTATAATTATAATTGTAATTATATATATATATATAAATAAATTTTTCCAATGAATTTAGTCAATAAATATATTTATGTGTGAGTATAATAAAATGTATATGTTATGTATTCATCATGAATGTTCATTTATACATTACACCCTTATTATTATTCTTGTTACCTATATATGAGATGACTCGTTTTTTATGATCTATACTTTACTAGGTATATGAGTCATTCATGTTATACCCATGAATCTATAATGTTCTAATAAATACTTATAAAATTACAATAAATATATTATTATATTAATAATTATGAATTTTTAATTATATATAAATACATTTAGAATATATTTATTTATAATTATAATTATAACTATATATATTTAGATAATTAGAAAATTAAAATAGATACATCTATTATTATTTTATTTATATATATATATTTATATTTATATTTATATTTATATTTATATTTATATTTATATTTATATTTATATTTATATTTATATTTATATTTATATACAATATAATTATAAATATATTTATTTATACATATAATTAAAAATATATATATGTGTGTGTGAATAATTATAAAATTATAATAAATATATTTATTATACTTATAATGTTATAAATATATATATAATTAAATAAATATATTTTTAAATATATAAACCTAGTTATAATTATAAATAAATATATATTTACTTAAATAATTATAAAATTATAAAAATATATTTATTATACTTATAATATTATATATATATATATATAATTAAATAAATATATTTATAAATATATAAAAATATTTATAAATATATATAGATATTTATAAATAGATACAAATATTTATAATATATACAAATATTTATAAATAAATAAAAATATTTATAATTTAAATTATAAATAAATAAAGATATTTTTAAATAATCATAAAATTATAAAAACATATATTTATTATAAATATTAATAAAATTACAAATATAATAAATATATTTTTATAATTTTATAATTATTTATATAAATGTATATTTATTATAATTTTTTATTATATATAAATGTATAAATATATTTATAATTTTAATTATAAAAATATATATAATTATAAAATTATAATAAATATATTTATTATACTTATAATGTTATAATCACATGACACAGGCGTGACACAAGTGGTGACGTTGGCACGACGCAGACAGACAGTGATGCAGGCATGATGCTGCACTAGCCCTTTAGGCTAGATTGTGGGCTTTTGGGCCATGTAATGGGCTTCATTCTCACTGGGTCTTCGGGCCATATATTGAATAAATAAGGCTTGTTGGGTGGGCTATCCCTTGGGGGGATATGGCTATCCTTTCCGGCCTGTGTGTGTGGTGTGTATGCGTTTATTGTAATTGTACCCACAAACACTTATATATATATTTATAAAATTATAAGTATAATAAATATAGTTATTATAATTTTATGATTATTTAAATAGATATATATATATAATCATAACTATAAATATATATATATATATTATTATTATTTTAAAATTATAAATAAATATTTATTTATTTATAGTTGTATATATATTTGGTGTTTGGGGGGAAAATTGCATTAAACACACACACACCACACACATAGGCCAGAAAGGCAGGTCATAGCCCCCTAAGAGATAGCTCACCCATCAAGCTCTATTTATTCAATAGATGACCCAAAGGCTCAGTGGGCATGAAGACCAATACATAGCCCAATGGCCCAGTGCAGTGTCATTCCTACATCATACTTCCTGCATCACCAGGTCTTCGTCATGCCTGCGTCACTATCTTCATGCATCATGCATCATGTTTGCATCACCACCTTCTTGTGGAAATTCGCTCCCACTCGGATTTGAACCCACATCTGATGCAGAATTACGGGGATCATTTTCCACTAAAGTAAGCTCGCAGCTGCTTTATTTATAGTTATAATTATAAATAAATATATATAAAATTTTAATTATGAATATAAATAAATATATGTTTATAATTATTTATAATAAATATATTTATTATATATATATTTATTATATATAATTATAAATATAATATATATATTTATTATAATTTTATAATTATAAATAAATATTAATTTATTTATAATATTTATAATTGTATAAATATATATAATTATATAAATATATTTATTATATATATAAATATAAATTTATTTATTTATTTATTTATAGTTATAATTATAAATAAATATACGTTTATATTTATTATATATATAATTGTATAACTATATTTAATAATATAAATAAATTATTACCTTTATATCTTTATTAGTGCTAAAAAACGCTGATAAAGGTAGGTTTTATCATCGCTTTCTATTTTAGCGTTGATAAAACATACCTTTATCGTTGATTTTTAAGTAGCACTGATAAAAGCATTACCTAATTCTATAAATGAACCCTAATAAATAGCTTGTTCTCTCGCACACCTTCAACCTCTTGTGGTAGCCAACTGTCATCGCATCATCGCTCTTACTGAACCATGCTACCGCCGCTTCTCTGCTCTCTCCCAATCGCACTGCCGCAGCCCCGCCGTGTTATCGCTCTTTTCAAACCCCACTACTTCTGCTCCTCCACTCTCACCCAACCACACTGTCTCAACCCCATCATGTTTCCACTCTTAGCGAACCTCATTGTCATCGTGCGCTTCTCTCCCAAGTCTCACTGCTTCTGTGTCGCTACTCTGCCAACTGCCATCGCGCTACCTCAAAGAAACCCATTACTGCCACATTTTCGACAAATCAAGACCCTCAAAACTAAATATATGATATTCATATATTATTTTTTATATTTCTCTAGGATTTATACTCCTCTCCCGTTTTTCTTCATTATTCATTCCTTTTCCTTTTTGATTGATACTATAGATGGCCATGGGGATTAACCTAGGGTAACGGAGGTGGGTATAATGAAATTTAATGTCTTTATTGATTCTTTAGGATACTTAATTAGTGATTATATATTAATGTGACATAGTTTATAAGTTTTAATATAGGTGTACTTTAATATTTTATCATTCCCTATGAACTCTTAATGTTATTGATATTTTCATTAGTTATTATTATAAAATATTCTTTTAATGAATACTTGTGGATTATTGTTTAATTTAATAATTTTTGTTTTCTAAAAAATAAATTCCATGTGGATTTTTAATGGGAAACATTTTTGAGTGCATTGAGTGCTCAATGAATTGATTCAATGGAATTATTTTTTTTCAAATAAATCATTAATATATTTTTTTATTGAAACTAAACATAGAAATGATTTTTTTTAATTTAAAACTTATGATAATTGAATTATATATGTTTGATTATTATTTTTACATGGGATTCATTGGGTGATTTGGTTACCCATACAGATGCAACGACCAGTACAGATTACACTCAAGAAAGGGATAGTTGCCTGGTTAGACTGAGTGTGTTAAAAGGATTTATTAGTACCCTAATGATACAGATGAGCTCCCTCGTATGGAATACTTAGTTCATGTACTCCATCTAGTGTTCCTAGTGATGGTCTTAGTATCCTCAGACTCATGGGTTTTATCATATGATGCAAGATTAATGACTACCTTGGATGTGATATATTTATTTCCCTCTTTATTATTGATTATTGATATTTCCAATGTCGTCCACCCTTTGTTTTAATTTATTTGATTATTTTCATGTATTCTATTATGGAAATATATTTTTAAATAATCAATGATTTTTATGTTATTTTTTCATACTAGAACTAATGGGTTCCATGGTGGAAAACATTATTTATATTCAATGTGTTATCTTATTGGGATTTTCTTCACACCCTACATATTCCAAAGGGGTTTATATGGACTTGGTTTTATAGGATAAATGAAAAATAAGGGTTCCATTACATTTTGTGACTATTATTAACTTGTTTTGTTTATCGTATAAGACAATTATGAGAAATTTTTAATCAATCAAGTGATTTTATAAATGTGGAATAATTTATAAATTTATTTAAATGGTTTTTTCAGTGTAATATTTTAAGAAATGCCTTATAAATGATTTCAAATTATTATATAGATAATTGTTCAGTTGGTGTGTTTTTTAAGTTGTTTTATCCTTTTTTATGGAATGATCTTCAATGAAAATTATTTGGAAAAATTATTAAATGGATTTTTTTAATAAATTATTTCAGTTTTAAAATTAGTGTTAATCACCGAATTGCTGATTTAAAATTTATTCTTCTGTTAATTGGAATTCAAACCAAGAGTTTGGGTGATATAAAAGTGTTTAAAATATTATAAAATATCGGTTTGTTTTTATATTTGTGAGTTAACCTCTATGATCTATATTTAAAACCACTTTTTTATACTTGTTTAATTTTTATATCATCATTTTGGGGTGATTAAAGATTTTATTATTTCCAAATGAGATGGATTATTTGAAAAGGTTGTGTTTTCCCATGTGGATTGGATTTTGAAATTTATTATGTCTTTTAAGGTTTTCCAATGGTCGTTTAAAGGGTGGTGTGAATTCCCATTTTAGTTTCAAAGGTGTTTTGATAAAATTTGTTCGAAGATTATATTTGGATGAATTTTATAAATGATAAAATGGATTGTTATTCCAAGAATGTTAGGCCCATTTGAAATTTTATAAAAAATGAGTTTTCATAAAAGGTGTGATACCCTCTTAAGACCCTTTTAAAAGTGTTCTCAAACGAGGAAAGTTAGAATGGTTTTTATTCAAAACTCTAAGAATTGTGAGTTTTGAAAATGGTGTTTTAGTCCACCATTCGTAGTTTTATGAAAATGGCTAGTTTTCAAACATGTTTTATAAAACTATATGATAGTTGGAAACCAATTTGTGTTTTGAAATGTGTATATCAAAAATGGTTGTTTATGAAATGGTTTAAAGTCATATCTTAAAAAGGTGATTTGTCCAAGTGGTATTGTTCAAAGAAAAAAAATTCCAAGTGATTGTTTTTATTTAATATAAATCTTAGAAAAAGAGTTCTAACACACTTTTGTGTGTTACTACATATTTTGAATTACATTGGAGAAAATTTTTATTTTTCTAATGTATTTAAAACTATATTTTTTAGGATGTAATAAGAATGTGATCTCTTAGATTTGGTAGGTTGTGGTGACCAACTGGTCTTTTAGATCATGCCTATATTTTATAGCTTCAGGTTTTTTATGGCTTGTTTTGTTTCCTTTGGATCTTCTAAGAGGGATATTTGGTTGGATTGTGGCCCTAATTGAGCATATTTTGTGTATTTATTTTCATAAATATTAATATTATTGAATCAAATAGGATGGATATGAATAAATATTGGATGGATTTCAATCATCTAATAAAAGAGTTTGAATATGGAGTGAAATAGTTCATGAATTTTTCAAAAGATCATGCATATAACCCTTATCAAATCCTTTTTCCATGTTTGCACTGTTGTTATTCAAGAATAATTAATCAAGAAGAGTTGGAAGAATATTTGATCTATCACGGAATAGAAATAAGTTATAAATGTTGGAATAAACATGGGTAAAAAGTGAATGTAACTAGTGGCTATGATATCATTTCATTTTATAGATCAACTTATATGATTACAAGAGGGGGAAATAAAGAAAACCATATCAAGGATGTGATTATAGATGTGAATTATGATGAATATCATATTGAGTAAATGAAAAGGACAATTGAAGATGAACTTCATGATTGCCCAAAATTGTTTGAGAATTTAAAGAGTTGTTCAAAGACTCCATTATATGCTAGTTGCACTAAATATACAATGTTGTCAGCCGTACTAAAGCTGTATAATATTAAAACATTAAATGGATGGATTGATTCAAGTTTTACAGAACTACTTTATCTCTTGAATGACATGGTACCAGAAGATAATGAGTTCTCTAGTTGAACATAAGATGCCAAAAAATGCTATGGTTAATGGGTATGATCTCTGAAAGAATACACTCCTATACGAATGAGTGTATATTATTTCTCAAGGACCAAAAATCACTTATATAATACCCAAAGTTTTGTGATTCTCGATACAATAAAGATGAACCTAGTCCTAAAAAAATATGGTACTTTACAATCATTACAAGGTTTAGGATCCTGTATGAAAGTGAGGAGACTGTAGGGTAATTGATGTGGAACACAGATACAATAAAAAAAGATGGGAAACTACATCACCCGACAAAATCTCCTTATTCTAAGATAATTGATCATGAGTATCCTGAATTTGTAAATGAGTCGAGAAACCTTCGTCTTATGTTATCAACAGATAGAGTGAATCATTTTGGTTTTCAAAGTATCACTCACAGTACATTGCTAGTTATGTTAGTAAATTATAACTTGTAAAAATGTTTATGCATGAAACAAAAATAAATCATTTTATCTATGATTATATCAGGACCAAAAAAACTGGGTAATGATATTGATGTTTATTTAGATCCATTGAGAGAGGATTTAAAATTATATTGGGATTGAGTTGATATGTTTTATGATTCTTACAAAAATAAATATTTCACATTGAGAGCCATGTTGTACGGGGTGATAAATGAATTTCCTGCTTGTGGAAAGTTTTTAGGATATAGCATTAAAGGATCTCAAGGTTGTCCTGTTTGCGAACAAGGTACACAGTCAATTAGACTGAAACATTCATTGAAACTGTGTTTCTATAACATCACAGATTTCTACCCCAATAGTATAGCGACCCATACTTTACATACATTGTTAGTACTTCAAAATTGAAGTACACTTATTACAACATATAACAAAACCATGAAAGGACCGTATAGGTATAGTGTCTTTAGAAACTGGTAAACATAAACAACTAGTTCATAAAGCATCTACACTGTCTCCCATTTATTTCATCATATCTATAGTCCCTTTTTGGAATATCTTACTTAATATCCTTCTTTCTGACCTGGGGAAAGAAAACATACAAAAGGGTAAGCTCAAATGCTCATTAAGGGTAAACAAAAGAAATATCAATCACATCATATTCATAAGAACATAACATTTTGGAAATCTTACCCTACAAAAGAGATCATAATTTCATAACATGGGATAAATCATGGTAGTGAAATGTAATCACAATAATCATAACTTAAAACATGAATCATTGTGGCATACACACATAATCATAGAGAATCATTCATTATTAGTTGAGACTCATTGTCAAGACTATCTTAGTGGACAAAGTCCATTTCTGAACTGAGTTCACTCCTCGCTTCAGTCCTGTTTCACTAAACCGGTTTAACTTGCCGTTCCAGCCATGTCTATCTCATGAGATATAAAATCTTTACCCAATGCATTGGAGGGAGATATAGGTCCCACCCATCTCATAATGATACCATTATTATGTGTGCCACAAAATCATAAACCATACATCATAGCATAACCCATGTAATAAAAATGGGATTCTTAAACATCGTGACATCATAAAACAATTCATATAAGATAAAGGAATTGATTAAAATAATTCCATCACCACATAATCAAATCAATGTAATAATAGGGATTGAAACCGAACCCTATATTATCTTAGATGGAAAATAATTTTGATAAAACACTTGAACTCCATTCTTGAGGAAAATATCCTTTCTACTTCAAAAACACTTTTCCTTTCTTAACATGTCATACAATTTTAAACTAAAAGAAGTTGACTAAAAATAAACTTGAAAACTTTTAAAGAATGATTCTTGGAAATAATTTTTTAAAAATCCATTCATTCCGTATAAGTTAAAAAAACATTCTTCTCGTACTTTTGCCGGAAAAGTCAAAAAGTTCCTCGTACGAAAAACGACAAAAGATTCCTTTCATATCTTTTACAAAAAACTCACCAAAGGGTAAAATTGTATTTAAACAATTTTATGTGGATGGAAATAATATTACATATTGAGGGAACATGGATGTGGATGATAAAATACACCCCAGTAAATACCAAAGTGTAAACAATCTCGGATAAAAATGAGATTGTAATATTTTCCCTTACCTTAGGTCCAATTTTGCTTCGTAATTGTCTGAACCTCCTGTATAATAATTTAAATAATTTTATTGACTTATTCCAGAATCATACTTATTGTTATGATATCATATATGTTCATATTCTTAGCTTCTTATTAGTAATATTTCATTACTACTTGTTATTCGAGTGTTTATTACTTTTTGTTCTTATGCGTGTTTTGTGGAATAAATTCTTATTCTTCTATTTAGGTTATAGATACCTCATTTACAGAATTTTATTAGTGTACTATATATCATATTTATTCATTCAATTCATTTTTATAATCATTATTCAATGAAGATCATGTAGAACGAATCGCATCACATCGTGGAGACGGTATTCCGTACGTACGCACGAGCGATGATATCATTCCCATGATCGTGGAATTGTATTGGAGTGTATGTATACTATTTAAGAATCAATATCACTTTAAAATAATCATATATAGTTATTATTTACACCATTATACCCATCCAAGTAAGGTGGTGGTGGAAAATAGATTACACCACGGCGTGGAGACGGTATTCCGTACGTACGCACGCGTTGTGATTTCGTTTTCCGTAGGATGGATAGATGGTTAAATAGGGTTGTTTCATAATTATAATAACATATAATTATATGAGTGATACTAATGTTATTACTTCATAATTAAACAACTAAAGAAGAAGAGGTGGAAGAATCAATAAAGATGAAAGAATCGGTAACGGGCATTACCTCTTCTTTGAAGCGCCTCTTTGAGACCTCCTCTTAGGGCACTACAATTGGTCTTTTAAGAATACAAGGACCTATAGGATGTTTCTAGGGAAGTGGGTAAGTGAAATGGTCAGGTATTGGCCGATCTTGAAGGCTCAAATTGGTGTGAGGAGGAGAGGGAGGAGGTTCCCTTTTATAAGGGAGGAGAGGGGCACCTTTGGAAATATAAGAAATATTAGTTTATATTAAATCCCAACCCCACATAAAAACTTCTAAAATGACTCATATCCAAATATTAGATGAGATAGGGTTTTAATCTCATCAAAAAATAAAATTTAGACATGTTATGAATTTATTGTAAACATTATCAACTTGATTTATCCTTATTTATCAATTTAATTTTATTTGTGGTAATAATATTCTAAATTTTAAATTATTATAAATTATTACATATGTGTTGTGAATTTTCCATAATTTTACACCTTATGAGATTTTCAACCATATAAATTTTAATTTATAATTTTTAAATATTTTTTTGATTTTTAAACAATTTTATAATATTTTATTTTTATAAAATAACAATAGTGTCAATTTTGACACTATTCATTTATTGGAATTTAAATAAAATATATACAGATGATATGTTCGAAATAAAAGCTTTAATAGATTCATAAAATGTCATATGTATCTAGAAAATAAGTGGAGCACATTAAATAGTTCATATAATATTTATTTTAATATTTTGAAAACCATTTATTTGATATTTTAATTAATAAAATAATTTCAACATCACTATTGTGTCATAATTAATGATAATTATTTAATCCCTAAAAATTCTAAATAAATTCTTATGATGTATATAATTGTATTATCTTTCTTTATACTATTCATGTTCTAAGTTTCAATAAGTTTATCACTAAATTGAAATTATTATACTTATAAGATTTAAGAAAGTGACATGTTGTCACATTCTTTGGTTTTAATAATAATTAAATTATTTTCATAGAAAAAATTCCATTAAATGAATCTAATCCGACCCTTAGGTGATATGGGTTGACTTTTAGTCATCCAATAGGATTTTGGAAGGTGTTAGGGTAATTTTATAATCTTATATTTACCCTTAATTACCTGATTTACCTATAATTATGGTAAATAAAAGTTACCATAGTTATTATTCATAATGCCCAAAAATAAAAAGTAGCCTATTAACATAATTTAGACCCACTTATTCCGAATATGGAATCCATTTTTCAAAATTAAAAACATATAAGTTGCAGTAATTAATTTAAAATAAATCTCATTGTTAAGAAAATGGGTTTTAGAAGTTTAAACATTGCCAAAGATTGAAATGTTTTTACCTATGAATTCAATGTGAAATTAATGCTAATGACATACATTATATTAAAGGGTAAAAATATATTATATTTATACTTTAAATCCATTCAATATTATAATTTAACCATATAAATTATCTCAATGAAAAAAGTTGTTTTTAATTAAAAATTAGCGTATTTTTACTATTCATCAAAATATGAAAGTTATCAGAAAAATTTCAAAAATTTATCCAAAGTAAATTTTTATACCCTGATTCAAAATAATAATTTTGTTTTGTCAAATTGAACTTATAAAAATGTCAAAAACTAGATTTAATGTGGGTGCGCCATCAAAAGGTGGCAAAACTGCATTTTTTGAAAAATGCTTATTTTACCCGAAAAATTTATTTTGTTCTCTTACCATGTTCTAGAAAATGTGTAAGATAAAATTCAAAATGTAGTTAATACTATTAATAAATTCTAGTCCATAATAATATATCATTGTTTAGTGAAACCCGGTATTGCATACGACGCAAGCTATCGAGGAAGGTCGTGATTGCGTGTAAAGCAAGTGAAGCTAGTGTTGTGTATAGTGAAAGATTCCTTTGATGATTTATATAACATAAAAACAAAATATTTCTCATAAAAGTCTTGGGTGTTACATTCTACCCCCCTTAAAATTAATTTCGCCCTCGAAATTTTTCACCTGTAACAAACAGATGAGGATACCTCTCCCTCATCATATCCTCAAGCTCCCATGTAGCTTCTTCTAATTGGTGGTTCCTCCATAAAACTTTCACCAAGCGAGTGGTCTTATTCCGTAGGACTTTTTCACTACGATCCAGAATCTCTATCGGTTGTTCTTCATAAGAAAGATCTTGCTCCAGCGGTATAACTTCTGAGCTGAGTACATGTGAAGGATCAGGTATGTACTTTCTCAGGAGAGATACATGGAACACATCGTGAACTTGAGAGAGATTCGTTGGAAGCTCCAATCGGTAAGCTACCTTCCCAACACGATCTAGAATTTCCAAAGGACCGATATATCTAGGGCTCAACTTTCCCTTATTTCCAAATCTCATGACCCTCTTCCAGGGTGATATTCGTAAGAACACTTTATCACCCACTTCAAACTCTAGGTCTTTTCTTCGGTTGTCGGCATAACTTTTCTATCGACTCTGAGCTGATCTTATGTGTTGTTGAATAGATCTGACCTTTTCTGCCATTCCATCAATGAGATCAGGTCATAATAGCTTTCTTTCCCCAACTTCAACCCAGCAAGTTGGAGTCATGCATTTCTTTCCCTAGAGAGCTTCATAAGGAGCCATCTAAATACTGGAGTGAAAGATATTATTATATGAAAATTCCACCAAAGGTAGGTGTTGATCCTAACCACCTTTGAAATCCATAGAGCAAGGTCTCAACATATCTTCTAGAGTTTGAATTGTCCTCTTAGACTGATCGTCTGTCTGAGGATGATAAGCAGTGCTGAAATTCAACTATGTATCCAGAGTATGCTAAAGACTTCGCCAGAACTTTGAGGTAAACCTCAGATCCCGATCAGATATAATAGAAAGTGGTACTCCATGAAATCTTACCACTTCCTTTACATATATCCTGGCAAGCTGATCTAGAGAGAAATCCTCTCTAATAGAAATGATGTGTGCAGACTTCGTAAGACGATCAACTATGACCCATATAGCATTATTTCCTTTGGATATTTTAGGTAGTCCAGTGACAAAGTCTATAGTGATGTTTTCCCATTTCCATTCTGGTATGGGTAATGGTTGTAACATCCCCTTAGGCTTCTGTCTCTCAGCTTTAACTTGCTGACAAACCAAGCATCGAGAGACATATTCAGCAACATCTCTTTTCATGCCATCCCACCAGAAGTACTCTTTCAGGTCTCTATACATCTTCATGCTTCCAGGATGAATAGATAATGAAGAACTATGAGCCTCATCCAACATCTCCTTCTTTAATTCGGGGATGGGAAGAACACAAACCCGATTCCTGAACTTTATTATCACATCACAATCAAGGTTGAATTCAGGAACATTTCTCACCTTCTTTTGTAACTCTACATCTTTTTTTTTTGTGCCTCTTTAATCTTCACATGTATAGATGGTTGAACATTTATTAGAGAAAGATATGATTTTTCCCCTTCCATTATAATTCAAAGATCCATCCATTGTAAATCCATAAATATTGGATCTTTTGTGATCCTCATCATGTATAAGCTAGCATGGTCTTGTCGACTTAATGCATCTTCCACCTTGTTTTCTTTCCCAGGGTGGTAATGAATTGAGTAGTCGTAATCCTTAATCAGATCCAACCATCTTTTTTGGCACATATTCGGCTCCTTTTGTGTGAAAATATACTTTAAACTTTTATGATCAGTATAAATATCACACCTTTCACCATAAAGGTAATGCCTCCAAATATATAATGCAAATATTACCGTAGCTAACTCCAAATCATGAGTTGGGTAATTTTTCTCATTGATTTTCAACTGTCATGAGGCATAAGCTATCACCATATCATTTTGCATGAGAACACATCTCAGTCCCTTCTTGGATGCATCACTATAGATCACAAACCTTTATCCACTGCAAGGTAGTGTGAGCATAGGTGCACTGGCTAACCTTCTTTTTAGCTCTTTGAAATTTTCTTCACATTCCTCCGTCCAAACAAACTTAACTCTTTTTCGAGTCAACTTGGTGAGTGGGTTAGATAACCTTGAAAAATCTTTCACAAAATGTCGGTAATATCCATCCAAACCAAGAAAACTTCGAATCTCAGTTATTGTTGTTTGTCTCGACCATCTTTTGATAACCTCTGTTTTTGCTGGATCCACATATATCCCCTCTTTTGAGATTATGTGACCCAAAAATGAAACTTTTTGAATCCAAAATTCACACTTGGTAAATTTGACATAAAGCTTCTCCTTTATTAGGGTCTTTTATACAATTCTCAAGTGATCTTCATGTTCTTACTTTCTCTTTGAATAGACAAGAATATCATCTAAAAAGACTACCACAAACTGATCAAGATAGTATCTAAAGACTCTATTCATCAGATCCATGAAGATAGAAGGAGCATTAGTAAGACCAAATGGCATCACTATAAATTCATAGTGTCCATACCTTGTACAGAAAGTCGTCTTTGGTATATCCTCCCTTTTGACCCTTAATTGATGATACCCTGAACGAAGATAAATCTTGGAAAAGTATTGAGCTCCACGTAGTTGGTAAAATAGGTCATCAATGCATGGGAGAGCATATTTGTTCTTGATAGTGATCTTGTTAAGTTCTCGATAATCAATGCAGAGTATCATTGATCCATCTTTCTTCTTAACAAACAGAACAGATGCTCCCCAAGGTGACGCACTAGGGCATATGAATCCTTTATCAAGATTCTCTTGGAGTTGCTTCTTCAATTCTTTCAACTCAATTGGTGCCATTCTATAAGGTGTCTTTGAAATAGGCAAAGCACCTGGTACGATTTCTATTGAAAACTCAACTTCACGATTTGGTGGAAGACCTGGCAATTCCTCCGGAAAGACATCATTAAATTCCCATACAATGGGCATATTATTAATCGTGAGTTTCTCTCCCACCATTTGAGATAAATAACCTTCATTTAGTGGAATCAAGACCCATAAGATGGATGAAATTTCCACTGGAAGGTTATGTTCATCCTTGCATCGATAGGTGATCATAGATTGATCTGGAATATGAAATGTGACTTCCCTTATTTTTCAATTTATATGAGCTCCATATAAAGAAATCCAATCCATGCCAAGAATCACATAAAATTACACTATAGGAAGGATCACAATATTTTCATGAAGAACTTTCCCACAAACTTCAATCGGAGAAGAATTGTAAACTTTTGATGCGACTGTTGTGCCATTAGGAGTTGTCACAGCCAACTCAACATCTAAATTTTGAGGTAATACGGTGATACCCTTAGAAAATTCTTCAGAAATAAAAGAGTGGGTGGATCCAGAATCAAATAAAACATTTTCTACTTTAGAGTGGATGGTAAGTGTATCTCCCACCACTTCGTTGTCGTACTCCACATCACCGATAGTAATTGCATGTGACTTTCATTTTTATTTGGCCTTAAGAGTTTGTTGATGTCGATCATTATCATCAACCCTTGGATTTGGGCATTGATTGGAATAATGCCCCATCTCCTTTCACTTGAAACATTGAAGTGTAGTAGGTTTATTCTGTGTATCCCTTCCTTTGTTTGCATCATTAGACATATTCTTCCCATTATTTCGACATTCAATTGACTGATGACCTTCTTTTCCACACTTATAACATTTTCTTGTCCCCTTAAGACAATTTCCTCCATGTTTCTTTCCACACATTGAGCATACGGGAAAACTCATCTTCTTTTCAGTGTAGTCTTTAGATTTTCCTTTGAATTCCATTTTCCTCTTCTTATCAAACCCATGTGACTGATGGGTTACACCAATCTCCATCTCAACCTTGAGAGCACATCGAACAATTTCCTTGTAGCAATTGAAGTCCCTTATGGCTAACGCCCTTCGAAGACTTGGTTTTAAGCCATTAAAGAATTGATCGATCTTACTCTCAGGTTGGATAATAATTCTGAAAGCATACCTTGAAAGTCTTGTAAAATTTGCTTCGTAGGTACCAACGGATTCATCATCATTTTGCTTCAGTTCAAGAAACTCCTTCTCCATCTTTGTTCGAAGAATACGAGGGAAATACTTATTGAAAAATAAGTTCTTGAACTCGTCCCATTTCATGGACTCAATTTCATCCCTTTTCCTCGTATTCTTAATAAGATTCCACCATTGAGCAGCATCACCTTCCAAACGATACACTCCTAAGATGACTTTATCATGTTCAGAACATTGAAGAACTGAAAATATCTTTTCAGTGGTACCGATCCATTGTTCAGCCACTAATGGATCATAAGACCCGCTAAATGAAGGTGGGCACTGCCTCATGAAGAATTTGACAGAATGTTGCTCCTTCCTTTGCTCATTTGGAAGTCCTGCATGATTCATAGCTTGATAAAGTTGTGTGAGCATTGCTACAAGATTTTGCATTCCATCTCCCATAACGTTTGGTTTCTCAAGGGGACAATCATTGCATTGCCCGTCGCATTCCGCATTAACACGGTTTCTTCGGGTTCCAGCCATTGACTAAAACCAAGAAGAATAGTGTGAGCAACACTAATTATAATAGGAAAACCACATAATCAAGAATAAAATTTCACACTTAAGGTCTTATCATAGGTTGTTCATGGCCATTTCTAAAACACTAAGATTTTTTTCTATGCTTAGATATATCCTTAGGTTTTTTTTACTAAGGATTTCACATCCTAGTTTCCAAAGGTGGACTACACCTTTCCTCTGATACCAACTATAGCGACCCATACTTTACATACATTGTTAGTACTTCAAAATTGAAGTACACTTATTACAACAAATAACAAAACCATGAAAAGATCGTCTAGGTATAGTGTCTTTAGAAACTGGGAAACATAAACAACTGGTTCATAAAGCATCTACACTGTCTCCCATTTATTTCATCATATCTATAGTCCCTTTTTGGCATATCTTACTTAATACCCTTCTTCCTGACCTGGGGAAATAAAACATACAAAAGGGTGATCTCAAATGCTCAGTAAGGGTAAACAAAAGAAATATCAATCACATCATATTCATAAGAACATAACATTTTGGAAATCTTACCCTGCAAAAGAGATCATAATTTCATAACATGGGATAAATCATGGTAGTGAAATGTAATCACAATAATCATAACTTAAAACATGAATCATTGTGGCATACACACATAATCATAGAGAATTATTTATTATTAGTGAAGACTCATTTCCAATACTATCTTAGTGGACAAAGTCCATTTCTGAACCGAGTTCACTCCTCGTTTCAGTCCTGTTTCACTGAACCGGTTTAACATGTCGTTCTAGCCATGTCTATCTCATGAGATATAAAATTGTTACCCAATGCATTGGAGGGAGATATAGGTCTCACCCATCTCATAATGATACCATTCTTATGTGTGCCACAAAATCATAAACTTACATCATAGCATAACCCATGTAATAAAAATGGGATTCTTAAACATCGTGACATCATAAAACAATTCATATAAGATAAAGAAATTCATTAAAATAATTCCATAACAACATAATCAAATCAATGTAATAATTGGGATAGAAATATAACCCTATATTATATTAGATGGAAAATAATTTTTATAAAACACTTGAACTCCATTCTTGAGGAAAATATCCTTTCTACTTCAAAAACGCTTTTCCTTTCTTAACATGTCATACAATTTTAAACTAAAAGAATTTGATTAAAAATAAACTTGAAAACTTGTAAAGGAAGATTCTTGGAAATAATGTTTTAAAAATCCATTCATTCCGAATAAGTTAAAAAAACATTCTTCTCGTACTTTTTCCAGAAAAGTCAAAAAGTTCCTCGTACAAAAAACGACAAAATATTCCTTTCATATCTTTTACTAAAAACTCACCGAAGGGTAAAATTGGATTTAAACAACTGTATGTGGATGGAATTAATATTACATATTGAGGGAACATGGATGTGGATGATAAAATACACCCCAGTAAATACCAAAGTATAAACAATCACAGATAAAAATGAGATTGTGATATTTTCCCTTACCTTAGGTCCGATTTTGCTTTGTAAGCGTCTAAACCTCCTATATAATGATTTAAATAATTTTATTGACTTATTCCAGAATCATACTTATTGTTATGATATCACATATGGCCATATTATTAGCTTCTTATTAGTAATATTTCATTACTACTTGTAATTCAGGTGTTTATTACTTTTTGTTCTTATGCGTGTTTTGTCGAATAAATTCTTATTCTTCTATTTAGGATATAGATACCTCATTTACAGAATGTTATTAGTGCACTATATATCATATTTATTCATTCAATTAATTTTTATAATCATTATTCAATGAAGATCATGTATAACGAATCGCATCACATCATGGAGACGGTATTCCGTACGTACACACGAGCGATGATATCGTTCCCATGATCGTGGAATTGTATTGGAGTGTATGTATACTATTTCATAATAAATATCACTTTACAATAATAATATATAGTTATTATTTATACCATTATACCCATCCAAGTAAGGTGGTGGTGGAAAATAGATTACACCACGGCGTGGAGACGGTATTCCGTACGTACGCACGCGCGATGATTTCATTTTCCGTAGGATGGATAGATGGTGAAATAGGGTTTTTTCATACTTATAATAAAATATCAGTATATGAGTGATACTGATGTTATTACTTCATAATTAAACAACTAAATAAGAATAAGTGTAAGAAGGAATAAAGATGAAAGAATCGGTAACGGGCATTACCTCTTCTTTGAAGCGCCTCTTTGAGACCTCCTCTTAGGGCACTAAAATTGGTCTTTGAAGAAGATTAGGACCTCTAGTATGTTTCTAGGGAAGTGGGGAAGTTAAATTGGCAGGGATTGGCCGATCATGAAGGCTCAAATTGGTCTGAGGAGGAGAGGGAGGAGGTTCCCTTTTATAAGGGAGGAGAGGGGCACCTTTGGAAATATAAGAAATATTAGTTTATATTAAATCCCAACCCCACTTAAAAGCTTCCAAAATGACTCATATCCGAATATTAGATGATATAGGGTTGTAATATCATCAAAAAATAAAATTTATACATGTTAGGAATTTATTTTAAACATTATCAACTTGATTTATCCTTATTTATCAATTTAATTTTATTTGTGGTAATAATATTCTAAATTTTAAATTATTATAAATAATTACATATGTGTTGTGAATTTTCAATAATTTGACACTTTATGACATTTTAGACCATATAAATTTTAATTTATAATTTTTAAATATTTTTGTGATTTTTAAACAATTTTATAATATGTTATTTTTATAAAATAACAATAGTGTCAATTTTGACACTATTCATTTATTTGAATTTAAATTAAATATATACAGAAGATATGTTCGAACTAAAATCTTTAATAGATTCATAAAATGTAATATGTATCTATAAAATTAGTGGAGCACATTAAATAGTTCATATAATATTTATTTTAATATTTTTAAAACCATTTATTTGATATTTTAATTAATAAAATAATTTCAACATCACTATTGTGTCATAATTAATGATAATTATTTAATCCCTAAAAATTATAAATAAATTATTATCATGTAGATAATTGTATTATATTTCTGGATACTATTCATGTTCGAAGTTTCATTTAGTTTATCACTAAATTAAAATTATTATACTTATAAGATTTAAGAAAGTGACATGTTGTCACATTCTTTGGTTTTAATAATAATTAAATTATTTTCATGGTCAAAAGTCCATTAAATGAATCTAATCCGACCCTTAGGTGATCTAGGTCGACTTTTAGTCATCCAATAGGATTTTGGCAGGTGTTGGGGTAATTTTATAATCTTATATTTACCCTTAATTACCCGATTTACCATTAACTATGGTAAATAAAATTTACCATAGTTACTATTCATAATGCCCAAAAATAAAAAGTAACCTATTAAAA
Organism: Viscum album; assembly: GCA_963277665.1. Classification (NCBI taxonomy): domain Eukaryota; kingdom Viridiplantae; phylum Streptophyta; class Magnoliopsida; order Santalales; family Viscaceae; genus Viscum; species Viscum album. The sequence continues at coordinate 1,236,039,569 of OY728137.1, read as the reverse complement.
AAATTTGGACCCACTTATTCCGAATATGGAATCCATTTTTAAAAATTCAAAACATATAAGTTGCAGTAATTAATTTAAAATAAATCCCGTTGTTAAGAGAACGGGTTTTAGAAGTTAAAACATTACCAAAGATTTAAATGTTTTTACCTATGAATTCAATGTGAAATTAATGCTAATGACATAAATTATATTAAATGGTAAAAATATATTCTATTTATACTTTAAAACAATTCTATATTATAATTTAACCATATAAATTATCTCAATGAAAAAAGTTGTTTTTAATTAAAAATTAGCGTATTTTTACTATTCATCAAAATATGAAAGTTATCAGAAAAATATCAAAAATTTATCCAAAGTAAATTTTTATACCCTGATTCAAAAGAAGAATTTTATTTTGTCAAATTGAACTTATAAACATGTCAAAAACTAGATTTAATGTCGGTGCACCATCAAAAGACGGCAAAATTGCATTTTTTGAAAAATACTTATTTTACCTGAAAAATTTATTTTGATCTCTTACCATGTTCTAGAAAATGTGTAAGATAAAATTCAAAATGTAGTTAATACTATTCATAACGTCTAGTCCATAACAATATGTCATTGTTTAGTGAAACCCGGTATTGCGTACGATACAAGCTATCGAGGAAGGTCGTGATTGCGTGTAAAGCAAGTCAAGCTAGTGTTGTGTGTAGTGAAAGATTCCTTTGATGATTTATATAACATAAAAACAAAATAGTTCTCATAAAAGTCTCAAGTGTTACAAATAGTATAATTATCGATCATGGATGACATTATTCGATTAAAGTTCAGAACAAGGTAAATCACCATCTCCACTAACAGGTGATCAACTTTTTAAGAATTTAAAATATGTGGACACTGATTTTAGTAAACTATTTTTTAAAAACCTTATCAAAACCAATTGAAAAAAGAGATCTGTTTTTTTTTTGAATTACCATCTTGTAATTTTCTATACTTTAGAAATTTTCTTGATGTTATTCATGTTGAAAAAAATGTATGTGATAGTGTCATCAACACATTGATAAATAAACCCCTCAAAAAAATTATGGAATTAAGGCTAGGTTGGACATGGTTAATATGGGAATACGAGAAGAGTTAGTGCCAGTGAAGGGTTAACAACAAACATTTCTTCCTCCAACTGCTTACACTCTTTCCAAGAAAGAGAAATATCTATTTTTTAACTTCTTGAGTGATGTAAATGTTCTAGAGGGGTATTCATAAAATATCAAGAATATCATGTCAATGTATTATTTAAAGTTAAAGGGTATGAAATCACATGAATACTAAGTTTTTATGCTAGATATAATTATTATATCTTTATGTTTAATTTTTTCCAAGAATATATGTCATACACTAACCAAGATCTATTTCTTCTTCAAAGAAATATGCATCAAAGTTACAGGCCTGGAAAAATTTCCGACTATGGAAAGAGAAATTGTCATCATATTATGTGAATTGGAAATGTTATTCCTGACATCATTCTTTGATATGATGGTTCATTTGATGGTTAACTTGGTGAGAGAGATTCGACAATGTGGTCTTGTACACTATAAATGGATGTACCCCATTGAATGGTATATAAAGATTTTGAAAGGGTGTTTCAAAAATTGAAGTCATCCAGAGAGTTTTGTTATGGATCAATATATTGTTAAGGATGTTGTTGAATTCTGTATTGAATACCTATCCAGTGTGGAAAGAATCAGTTTATATAAATCTCGTCACATTGGGTAGCTTGTAGGTGAAGGAATTTCTAGAGGAGATATTGTCACAATCAATATTACAAATCAGTAGTAGGCCCACCTTTATGTTTTGCATAACAGTTTTAAGGTTTCCCCATATGTTGAAACCCAAAAAGAAATTCTTAGTCATTTGAATACAACAAGGGATGAAATATGGATATCAAATACACATAATCCATAGTTTATAGGATGGTTTTAGGACCATATTTTTAAGGAGTCAGATTAAAATATGGATTCAATTTTAGAACGACTTTGATGGCTATCTAGAGGACCAAGTGTGTATGTATTATCTTAAAATGGTTATGTAATTAATGGTTATATGTTCTATACAAATTAACATGATTAAGACAATACCTTGAAAAATAGTGGATTTACACTAGTGGATGAAGAAATTCATCTTTCTATTACTAAATATAGAAATCCAATTTATGATAATTTTTCATACTTTGGCATCATCAAAAAAATATGGGAGTTGGATTATACAACATTCCACAAGACTATTTTTTTCAATTCAAGTGGGTTTATAATAAGAGTATTGTTAAAATAGATGATTTGGGATTCATGAAAGTTTATTTTAGTAAGGAAGGGTACAAAGATGAACTATTTATAATGGAATCACATGTAGTACAAGTATTTTATGTTCCATATCCCATAAACCAAAAGTGGTCAATTGTTCTATTGTCGACCAAAACCACTGAAGGATCATATGAAAATTTAACATAGGATGACCCTTTCATTGGGATGTCACAATCATTTCGTAGTGGTTGTAATGTAGGTAGCATTTTTTATTTCATAGGAGACCAAAATGAAGGTATTTGGATAGTCGATAGAGGGGTAAAATCCCTTCAGCATTTAAAAAAGAGATTTCAATAATCATGTTATATTTTTTTGTAATATACATTGAGATACCTCATGTTATTATTTGTTCACTACTGCATTTATATAATCTAAATTAAATGATAAACCAATTTTAAATATAATGACTTCTGAACATGATGGTGCTCCTAATCCTAACAGAAAATAGGCCTCTCAACATTCTAATGCTCGTAGTGCAGAGAAAAAATGCCCTTTTGTATGTACTGATGCTCCCAATCTTAAGGAACAATAGGTTTCTCAACCTGTTTATAATCTCAGTGTAGAGGTACAATGGCCATCATCACATGTTTACCACTGCATAAGAAAAAAGTATTGGCGATGTTTAATCTGAGGAAATGGTAGGTGATGAAGGACTAGCATGGAAAAAAAATATGAGCACCATAGTTTGACAATGTTAGAAAAAATCATTAAGGTGAAAATCGAAGGCATAAAATATGAGGCCAAATGGAATGTGCAGGGCTAGCAGGTTAACCCCAACAAGGCCATGTTGAGTAGTTACATTCGAATCGTAACTCAATAATGTGTGATGATTGATATATATTCATGGAACAATGTTGTGTCCATGCATAAGACACCGATGTGGGAAGATATTATGGTAACATTATGATATCATTTATTTGTTTTACTAAAAAATTAAATAATGCAACATTGACTTACCCTTTATCATCCCTTGTAGAGTGAATTTATAGTAGATGAATCCCACAAGAAATATGAATTAATGATTGCTGGAAGGATTTGCAAGGATTTCGCACAATTATAACAAGACATCATCTTAAATATTATGAAGGGAAAATAGACCCACACCCACCACTTATGTATGTACAACTGATAACCCAATAAGCATGGAATGTGTTTATTGACCATCGTGTGGATGTGTCTTTTCAAGAACATTATGTCTAGTAATATGTTCTCTACAAATATGTGTATTCATCACTTTGATTGACAATTTTTTATTCATGAAACAAAAAATGAGTGCTGAAAATAAGAAATGGGAAGAAAAACCAATGTATCCCTATCATAAAGCAAGGATAGGGTACGCTTAAATTGAAAAAAAGGTACATATTTTAAATCTACCGTAATACTTTTATGTGACATGAAACAATAGCATAATTATTTTCCTATATTTTTATGCAGATTGATGACTCCAATCTAAATCAACTTCCATCCCATGCCATGTGATATGGAAGGAGGCACATGTAAATAAAGATGTGATATTAATACAATAAAAAACAATAAAAAATGTGGGAAGAATGTGTAAGTATTACATAATTAAAGTTTGTTTTTCATTAAATCACTATTACATAAAAATGATTAATTATTTTCTTATATTTATTATCTGACATAGTCACATGAATTAGAAACACCTATACCATATGAACACCTACCATTGGTAGACTTTAAGTGGCCTAAATGGTATAGTTTCATCATAGGGGAAGGTTTTTGGGTGACACCCCAAACATTTTTCAAGAAAAAACAAGAGGATAAAAATAAAGAAATGAAACATATGAAAGAAATATTATATACCCTTGAAGGAAAATTTCAATGGCATAGAGAGTTGCTAAAAACTTTTATGGGGGGAATAAAATATAAGAAACAACTCAATAAAATCCATTTTGTGAAGATCTTACCCCCCCCCCACCCACCATCTTGGATGTGATCCATTCCCTATGAAAATATTTATTATTCATGGTAATCAATATTTTAATAATTTTTTCTATGAAATGTAAATTAGACAGACACTGATATCTTTCCTATAATGATATTCTATAGGGTGAAAATCACTATGATTTATTTCTATCAACACCAACCCATCATCTTGTAGCGAGGGCTATGGTTTTCAATATATAAGATGATAGTTTACACAAAATACCACTTCCAACAGGTCATGTGAGAGTGGAAATTAGCATAGCTCATGTGATGACTGTCGTGCTACCTATTCCACTAGATGATGATGATATTCATACAATCGACTGAGATGTTGGAACATTCGTCACATTACTATCAGATCTTGTAAAAAACATGTCGACAAGGAGGTATTAATTTCTAATTTATTTCTCAAGATAAACCTTTAACAAAAATGAAAACAGGTTTTAACCGGTGAATGTTATTATAGATAGACAAAGGAAAGGGTTGAAATTAAAGACTGACTCAAAACCATCTAAAGGATCAACCAACAAATCAAACATATCTTTCTAAAGAACCTTTACCCCACCAGTTCCATATCTGCATTTACTAACATTGAAGGCTCATGTGGATACAATGTTAAAAAATTATAGTAGTCACATAGTTGATTTTAAAGAAAATATGTATGAAGAGGAAGGTGAATACTGTAATATTGTTGAGAATGTAAATGAAATCCTTGACTATGATTGGCTTGGTACCTCAATTGAAAATGTATAAATGAGGTATGTTTTCATGATTTGATTTTCCAAAATCTGATATACTATGTTAACTATGACTAAATATATTTCATATTTTTGGAAGGTGTATATATCAAAACAAATGAAGTTATTTCCCCATGAAATAAATTTGTACTCATTAGTCCTCACACCACCTCTATAGAACAAACAAAAATAAAATCCAAAAAAAGATGAAATAGTGGTAGGAATAGTCAAATAATTTGAAAGAAAACTTTTGTATGAAAGATAATTTTTAATACCAACATTGTAGGGGTAAAACTCTAAAATTTAATCATATAAAATATATTTTTGTTCCATTCATTACGTATTCTATTTTTAGGAAACATTGGATGCTCATTATGGTCAATTTGGATACTCAAAATATTTATTTCCTGGATTCACTACATGGATACCCAAAAAACCAACCACACATGATGGCATTTGTCAATTTTTAATATACTATATCCAATGTTTTATAATTAAACATATAGTTATATAATTTATATTATCTTTTAATTAAGATCCATTATGATAGGGTGGTGCATCAATATCGTGAAAAATAAGGAATGAGGCGAGGAGTTAAGCACGAGGAGCCTAAAAAGTTCTACAACTGGACAAGTATTAGGGTATAAATAGTAATATTTCACTATCTAAACACATATAAAATTAAATAACATATTCTCCTCAATGTTTCTGTAGTGCCTAAAATAAAAAAAATGGAAAGTATTGTGGTTGTTATGTTTTTAAATTTATGAGAGAGATCAGATTCCATGAACAAAATAGCATCCCCGAAGAGGTATTTTCAAAGTTAATTACTATTTCATTTAAAATATTTATTAATCCTTTGTGTATTTATATTTTTTTAGTGATACTACGACTATCGAAAAGACTCATATTCACAAGATGATATGTATTTTCTTAGAAATGAATGGGCAACATAACTGATAGAAGAATGCACCCAAATAGCATGAATATGTGACTTATATAGAAGTAGTGGATTGTTTCATATTTATATTTAATTTACTTCCTTTTATTATTACTCATATAAGAATTTTTTTCTTATAAATGTGGATTCCTTCCATATTTATGGGTCAAGAATGTATACAACCATCATGAAAAGGTGATTCCTACTACTTCTTAATTAATTTTGTTGTCATTTTATATACTATTTGTAAGTTATTTTCCCTACCATATTTATCTAATACTTATTTATTTGTTTTCAAAAATCTTTTGGGAAGAGATAACATGTTACTTTATACCAATGTTACCTCACTTTCCATTTATTTTTTTATTGAACTGCCAATGTTGTAGATTTAATTGATGTTCTTAGCTGAAAAACCTTTATCAAATCAATATGTAGTGTTGGAATCTCGATAGAGATAGAAAATAATAATTGTGGTATCATTGGAAGTTATAATTATTTTTATACTTTTGGATATATAAGAATCAGAATCACCTCAATCCAACACACAGTGTGACCGGTATGACTCCAGGTGCATCTTTTTATTTAAAATTAAAATTAATTTTTTGTAAAATAGACAACTCACATACTCAAAACCAAACAAATGAATTCATATAGTTTTGAAACTTCAAAAAAATTATCCATAAGTCATTTAGGATGTGTAGGAATCATCTGAACCTCAATCTAATGTATAGTGTGACCAGTATGACTCAAAGTGTTCGTTATCAGTTTAAAATCAACATTTTACTTCAAAATGCGTTAATCACTGAAAACCAAGAAAACTCACTCATATTTTCTTGATAATTTAGGAAATTGATTCATATATCAATTTTGACATGTATGAATCGATATCATGTCAAAATGATACACAATGTCACCGATATGATTCATTGTGTGTGTTTCTAGTTTAAAAGGAAATTTTAGTAAGAAATAAAATTGACTTACTGAAAACTAAGAAAAAATATTCATATTGTTTTTATACTTTAGGATAATGCTCCATGAGTCACATGGGACATGTAGGAATCAGTTGAACCTCAATCTGATGTACATTATGAATAGTATGACTCCAAATGTGTATTTGTATTTAAAATGGACCTTAATTTTAGTAAAAGGAACAAATGATTGATATAAAATGAGAAAAATCATTCAAATTATTTTGATACTTTATGGAAACAATCCATGAGTCATTTTAGAGGATTAAGAATCAGTCACACCTCAATATGAGGCATGGTGTGATCGATATGACTCTAAGTTCATATTGTTTATTTAAAATTTTCAAAAATTTTAGAAAAGAGGACAATTGACTTGATCAAAACCAAGAAAATGGATTAGGAATGTTTTGATACGTTTTTAAAACAATTCATGAGTAATTTGAGATGTTTATGAATTTGTCAAACCTCAATATGATGCATTTTGTGATCAGTATAACTTCATATGTGTCTTTTTATTTAAAATTGGCATCAATTTTAGAAAAAGGAACAAGTGACTTACTAAAATTTGAGAAAACACATTTAAATTGTTTTGAAAATTTAGTCCAAAAATCTATGAGTCATTTGGGATGTGTATGAATTAGCCAAACCTCAATCTGAGGCACATTCTGACTGATATGTCGCCCAGTGCATCAGTATAATTTAAAGTTGACATCAATTTTAGTAAAAAGGGAAAATGACCTACTCAAAACTAAACAAATGAATTCATATTGTTCTGATACTTTAGGAAATTGATCTGTAAATCATTTTTTGATGTGTATTAATCAACCACACCTCAATCTGACACACAGTGTGATCGATATGACACTAAGTGTGTCTTTTTCTTTAAAATTGACGTTAATTTTACCAAAAGGAACAAGTTTTTCACTGAAAAACAAGAAAATTAATTCAGATTGTTTTTATACTTTAGTAAAACAATCTATGAGTAATTTTGGGATGTTTTGGAATCATTCACACCTCAATATCATGCACAGTGTGATCGGTATGACTCCAAGTGCATCTTTTTTTTAAAAATTGACATGAATTTTTGTAAGAAGGCAATTGAACTACTCAAAACCAAGAAAATTCATTTGTATTATTTTGATACTATAGGTTAATGATCCATCATTCATTTGAGATGTGTAGAAATCATCCTCACCTCAATTCGATGCAAGGTGTGACCGGTATGACTCAAAGTGCATCTTTTTATTTAAAATTAATATCAATTTTAGTAAAAATGATAATTGAACTACTAAAAACTAAAAAAAGAATTCATATTGTTTTTTTTTTCTATTGAAAAATTATCCATAACTAATTTTTTATGTATATGAATAAACTTAGCCTCAATCTGATGCATAGTGTGATCGATATGACTCTAAGTTCATCTTTTTATTTTAAATGGACATTAATTTTAGCCAAAGGAAAAAGTGGTGTACTAAAAACCAAGAAAAATCAATTGGATTATTTTGATAATTTTGAAAAACATTCCATGATTTATTTTTTGATGTTTAAAAATAACCTTCACCTCAATCTGATGCATGGTGTGACTGATATGGTTAAAAGTATCTATTATCAGTTTAAAATTGACATTTTAGTTCAAAACTTGTGTTACTCACTGAAAACCAAGAAAATGTAATCAGATTGTCTTGATAATTTATAACATCAATTCATAGGTCATTTTTGACATGTAGGAAGTATTCATACAAAAAACATGACACACAATGTAACCCGTATTACTCAAAGTGTGTGTTTCTAGATTGAAATGACACTTTTGTATAAAACAGAAATGACATACTAAAAACCAAGAAAATGCATTCATATTTTTTTATACTTTTGGAAAATTTTCCTTAAGTAATATTTGATGTATAGGAATATTATGTGCCTCAATCCCATACATGGTGTGACCGATATAACTCCAAAATGTGTCTATATTTAAATTTGATATTAATTTTATTAAAAAGAACAAGTGGCATACTCAAAACCAACAAAAACACAATCGAATTGTTTTTATAATTTAATATAATGATCCATGCCTCATTTTATGAGTATAGGAATCAACAAAACCTCAATACAGTGCATGGTTTTACTGGTATAACTTTATGTTTCTTTTTATTTAAAGTTGAATTTTTTAATGTATTCATTGACATTAATGTTTAATTAATTTATTTATAATATTACTAACATTAGATTAGTTTTCTTATATAGGTGGATTCTTTTTCTCAGTTTGAGGTGATTTTTTTTGCAATGGATACCATGGGAAGATAATTTTTTAGAGGGGATCACAGGTGGAAAAGACAAAAATTAATGTTTTAAATTGTTTTTGGATAGTAATTGTAAATGTAATTATATGAAACATTGTTTGAAATGTGTATAGTAGTGTTTTTTTATTTATGTTTGAAACTTTCTTTAAATTAAATTATATATGTTGTGTATGGGAGGTTATGGTGTGATATTTTTGTGTACTAGAGGTTGCTGCAGTGTGATATTATATAAACAGCATAATACAGCAGATGGGGCCTTTGTCAGTGCTATTTCTAGCACTAATAAAGGCCATCATTTATCAGTGCTATTGAAACCACTAATAAAGTGAGACCTTTATCTGTGCTAAAAATAGCGCTGATAAATAATAGAATTTATTAGATCTAAACTACGCTGATAAAGCCCCCCCCCCCAATAGTGTTGTCATTAACAGCATTTTTTTAGCACTATGATTAACATCACTTTTTTAGCACTATGATTAACATTGCTTTTTTAGCACTATGATTAATAGTTCTTTTTTATCTTTGTGATTAACATCACTTTTTTAGAACTGTTAAAATCCTTTTTGTGTGCTTTTAAAGGTCATATTTATAGTAGTGACATGGGTGTACCTCATAACCCGAGTGATATAACATCAATATACATATTGTGTTCTCCATCTATACATGGTGTGTGTGACTCAAGGGTTAATCATTGTTTATTTTGTAGGGTCCTTGGTCATGGAACTTAAAAAATGGCATGTGATCACAAACTACATGCCATATTCATTTTATATACAATTAAATCATGTAAAAACATTTTTAATATGTGAACCCTTCACTCATATATCTTATCCACTAACCCACATAGAATGTGTGTCAAGGTGGATAGTTGGGAGTGCAATCTTGTATATGTAAAGTCACGTTGAGTGGTATACATTGTGTGTGTTAATTTAATGCAAACCATGTGATATTTAACTCCATTAATAAACCTTATCCACCATTTAATAGGTGAACAAAACATGTTCTATAATTTCACATAGCATATGATATTTAATATCTATGTGGAAAACCTAGCACTATACAGAAAAGTAAATGACATGTGTTTAATGTACACTATGTTATATAATTATAACTTCATAAGATCTTAAATTTTTACCAATTTCTCTAAAACTACCACTTTTTTTACTACTTTCCATGGCCAATGTGTATTTCTTAGAATCCTAGTTCCACTGCTATATCTCTAGTGTTTTTCACATAAACTTTAGGATTCTGGAGAAGTTTTCCCCCATTTCTCACACCTATATAGAGGAACTATGTCACCCATTTTTAAATTATCTATTTGAATTTTCTCTTGATAGTTTTTAAAATGTATGAATCAAACTTCCCTCATTTTTTATTTATTTGGTCCATTTATTTGATCTCTAGTTATCAAACTAATTCCCACTTTGAAATCTATATAACATTCTTCATGAGATAGAATGGAATAGGATGAATAATGATGAAGTAGTGGTTGGTGAAATTCTGACTACCAAAATTATTTTGAAATTATTTTTATCTATGAATGTAGAAACTGAGATTTTTAATAAGTATTAACACAATATTAATGTGTGAAAGTAAAATATTATTAGGATTAATTTATCCAAATTAAAAATATAAATTCATGTTAAAAATAAAAAAAAATAACATAATACCAATCATTATTAGAAGAAAAAAAACAATGATGAATGTTATTATTAATATTAATCGCATGAGGAATTAGGTAGGGTTTGTTTAAGGAACCCCTAAATCAAGGGAAAAATACAATATATCAAAGATCCCCGTGTTTAGGTTATCTGAAATTATGTATGATTTGAAAAAATTTCCTATAAGATCATATGTTTTTCGAGTTGGAAATTTTCAAAAGGAATTTGAATTTCCAATTACTAGACTGGTCAAATATTGATTATAGATTCAAAATAGAATTCCAAAGTTTTTAATCCCTCTAAGTGGTTATTTAGATGAGTAATGAGGTGTAGAACATAGATCAACAGTTTTGGGATCATCCTAAGGGTTCGAGACTCAAAGTCTCAATTTTATAACTGTTCATCCAAGGGATTGCAGTTAGTACTAATCATATAGACTAACCATGTGTTTGAGTTTACATCAGAACATAGGCTAGGGAAAGAATGAAAAATATTTGGGAATATCATGTGGGTGTCTATAGTTTATTTCAGACATGTCATGTAGTTAGCATATGGTATGTTAAACTATGCATCATGCCTGTGCAAGAGGGTTATGCCTCAGACATTATAGGTTCATGGTTGACACATGGTTTGGCCAACCATGTGGCTAAACCACGAATCCCATTAAAAATGGGTAAATGACCATTTTACCCCTATGTTATTTAATAGGTAAACCCCATATTCTCTTTCTCCCTCTCTCACATATGACCCAATAATCCATCTCTTCTCCTTCCCTTCTTTATACCCCATAAAGGGGGTTTTCTTAGTGGAATTTTGTGGCGTTTTGAGTTATGGATTCTCCTACAATAGACTCTCTTTCTCTTATCCTCCCTTAAATCTTAATGTTTGGTTCCCCATTTATGTATTTCAATTCCAATTCAACTAGATCATTGTGGAATTGAATAAAGGTGATAGATTTTTTACAATTCCAAAGAATATGATGACCCAAGAAGCTATCTAAGTTTCACTGTATTCCATTTCATAAATATATGATGTTGTAATGAATTTATAAAGCCTTAAAACCTAAATTAAATTGATTTCCTTATTTTTTTGACATAATTTCATAAGTATTATTTACAATTTATGGTTGAGTATTTTCCAAAAGTGGTTGGTGAGTGTTTGGTCATGGTTCTGGTGTGATGGGATGGACTGGTGAGGTTTCAATATTTATGTCTTGGTTTTTTTAGAGTAGTTGATTTTAATTAATTAATTATAAGGTTTTATAATAATCTAAATTATGGTTTTTTAGTTGTGATAAAATACCATGTGTGTCTCTAATGATCTTATATGGGATTTGGTAGCTACTTCTGGCTCTTGGAAAATAAATGGAAAGACACTTAATGGTAGATGTTCTTTCATACCTACCCTTTTGTATCGATGAATGTTTATGGTAGTATGGGTATACTATAGATATACTCTAAGTTTTATGCCTCAAATTTAATTTATTACAATGATCTATTTAATTAAGTAAATAGGAAATTTGTAATGGATGAATGTCAGGGATCACTAACAACCCATGTGTGATTGTTTTATGGCTTATCCCTTTAAGAGACTGAGTAGCCTCTATACCTCTTAAAAGTTTATAGTGAATTTGGTGAGGTTTTTAGGACCACATAAAAGCCTCGGAGGGTATACCTTAGGGAGGGAGGGAGTGATTTGGGTATGTAGACCATCCTAGAGAAATCTTGGCACCAATATTAGGTCATGACACATCTAGTGATGGTTGGATTACTAACATGACCCATGTGTAGTTGGTAAGTCTAAGCTAACCTATTTATGATGTTGTGGGTTGTGTTGGAGTGGTGCATTGGGTTTGGACCTGAGACCATTTTACTCACTTAGTGGATCTAAAGAGTGTTACCTATTCTTAGGTATGGACCTCTAAAATTCTGAGTATTTTTCATATCCAGTGTTTTGATCTAGGGGACCATAGTGGGTACCCTTGTGATTAACTAACACTATCTTGGAGTGTATGGATTTGGGTAGAGATGGTGGAGGGTGTCACCTAATAACCCATACCAAACTTTTAAGCCCAATGAGGTGTGGAAGTGGTGGTATGTTAGGAGTTTAAACACCCTCTCTCTTTTATTTATGCATTCACTAGGTTATTTTTTATGCATATATGTTTTCTAGATGTACTTCCTAGTACTCAACTATGGGTCCTGATGATATATGTTTCTATAATGGGGATACCCAGAGTTACTTCCTGGGATCTGGCCAAAGATCCTTACTTGATTAATTATTACTATTACTATAAGTCCCATTTTCACTAGGATTCTTCCCTACTTATAGACTACATAGGAGGTCACTGAGGATGTTTCATAATCCCTCTTTTAGATGTTCTCGAGGATTTATGATGATCTCATCAATTGATTCCTTGAATTCTCTCTAGGATGATGGCGGATTCACCGTTACTGCAGTTCTTAGACTTTCTTGGAGATGGGGTTGTTGATACATTTATTGAATTGATCGTGAATTATTGTCCTGGATCGATATATTGGATATGGAGCTCCTCGTCACATGTTGGGGATTATTTGACATGATTCTCCATGCCCTCTTAGTTCAGGATGTTGGACATGGTACTCCTCATTATTTATGGGAATTTTTAGACATGAATCTCCATGATCTCTTAGTTAAAGATTTTATATAATTATCTCCTCATATTTTATTTAGAATTGTTAGACATGATGCTCCATGCTCTCTTAGTTTATAATATTGGGAATGGAACTCAACATCATTGATTAGGATTTTCAAGCATGCAATTCCATGTCCCTAGTTTGGATTCTTCATTTTATTTCCTTTATTTAAAATATGATACCCTTATGATATATATAATTCAGAAATATTTCTAGTGTTGGATGAAGTATGTATGGTCAATCGGGATCATGTCCCTAATGATCGATTGGATTATGCATGGATTGAGTGTTATGACATCTAACTCAATGACCTATTCAAAGGATATCCCATCAATCAGGTTCATGAACCCATGGATTAATTGTGGATTAATTTTATTATTTATTTATTATTGTATATCATCTAGTCTAAGCATATTTTATGAGAATACCTTGAATGATCTTGTATTTTAGTTTATCTCTGTCTTTTAGTTATTATCATTATTGTTATCCTTATTAATAGCTCACATATACATACACTACATTTTACTGGCTATGTATGGTAACACCTTGGTGGTTCCCTACTGAGTTTTGTACTCACACCCTACATGAGAAGCCATTATATTGGGGTACCTGAGAATATGTTCACTTGGTTGCAGGAACAGGATGGGATGAGGCTCAGGAATGATCGATTAGGATGGATTAGATATTTACATGGAGTTTGGTATGTGGTTTATCAAAAAATTAGCATTAGATTCATTTAAATTTATTTATATTTACTTTATTTCTATATATGTATGGTCGGCCTAGTGGGTGATCGGTTTTGTGTGTATGACATGGTTGTTCGGGCCTTTACTGCATTTCATTCCATTTATTACAATCTTGTTTACATTTATTAATACTTCACTCTGATTATTTACTATTATGTATGATGTTTTCTTATTTCTATTTTTTTACTCTAATATGAGGAAACAGCCTCCTCACTATCACACCCTAGGCCCTTGATACTAGTTGGCAGCCTCTAGCATATGGAGAAGTACGCTTAAGTCCTTATCACCAACCAGTCAAGTTACTGTTCATATAATAAGGTGGGCCTAGACATAAAAAATTGTTATCAAAGGTTTTTCTATTCATGTTGTTTTATTACCTGGGATATGGTAGATAGGAGTATTTGGAATGTGTCAGAATATGTGATGGATATCAGGCTGGTGTTTCATTAACACTTGTTCCAATAATAATTCCATATTTCTAGGGTTATGGGATTTTTATACTTGATCTATGATGTTAGATCTGTATATAATTTTCTCTTTCATCAATGCTCATGTGGTGTATATTTTATTATTTATTATATAATTATGGCCCTCAAACCATTGGTGATAGTCCAGTGATTGTTTTGGACTCTTGCTTGGTAAAGGTAAGATGGATTTTTTAATGCATAATATTTGGAATATGGGGTCCACATGTTGTAGGTTTTATAATGTGTGATTTTACTGATGATAAGGGCCAATTGTTTAAAGGTTCAACAAAAACAAAATTTTTGTTTTCCTATATAGAGGTTTCTTGAGGAATTATAATCAATTGTGTGGACTTGTGTGTGTGTGTGTGTGTGTGTCCTTCTAATGGAAGGTCATGTGGATCTATGGTGACATGTTTGACAGTGAGGATGATGACTCACTCCTCATGCAAAAGGGTTGCAGCGACCCTAGTAGGTCAATATGGAACATGGTTCCGAAGTGTTTGACCCTTTATGGGGTGTTTTTACTTAGGTTTGGTTTTTTAAAGTATCAAAAACAACTAATCTAGTGTTTTCCCATATATCTTGTAATGTCATTCTACTTAACTGAACTTTGTGCATGTTGTAAGACATAGATCTTTGAAATGATGATAAGTGTGTAATGTTGACCCTCATATGTCGATATTGGAAGTTTATTCCTTTCTAGTAGACCCATTGAGGGTGTATCCTTTTCCGATGTGGTTAATCAAAGGTTCATAGCAACCTACATGTAGTTTTCACATCTATCTTCCTACAATATTTTACTTAACTAACCTTTATTTATGGTTATCTAGTTGGATAATTGAGTGTGATGATGATAAGTACCTGAATATTTATATTAAACTAAAACCTAGAGGGGTATTATCATATGTAACTTCCCAATGAGTTTTATTTCTTATCCCCTTTGTTTTTATCTTGACCCTCTAGGGAGAAATTATTAATGAGGATGCCCTGAGATGATTAATCCCTAATAGGGTGATGTCATCTTTACCTCCCCTATAGAGGTTGAACTTATGGGAATAAGTGGTAGGATCTGGAAACCATGATATGAGACTGGATTGGTAAGGCTAGGTGGGAGACCTATATTCCCATAGTTTTGACTCAGACCCTTGTGATTCATCATTTATTTTGATCAAGGGAAACCAGTAATAGGGGTTAGTCTAGGTGTTCAGATACCTTTTTAGGTAGTGAGTTTGGTTGTACACTCTTTTTGAGACAGATTCATAGGAGTTTCTTAGGTTTTGTAACATAATAATGATGATGCCTTTGGTTTCGTAGAAAGCACCTTGGGTACTTGGGTTTCAATATTAGATTTAATAGGAAAAACTATTCATGTGACTATCCTCGTTGACTAGTGGTTGTGAGATCGATGCTTTAGTTTTAAAAAATTAGTTCGAGTAATGGATGGTCTTTAAATAAATCATAAAATAAGTGAGGTATTTTATTTTGAAGAGGGTTTCCAAAGGATATTCTATATTAATAGTACTGAAAATCCATGTATCATGGTTAGATTGTCCATATAACATGCCAATCATGGGAGTGTGAGTTGGGTGGTATGATTGTGCACACTCTTTGCATAGGTAAATTTTATTTCACACCGATTGTATATGGTAACTATTAAAATATAACATCGATGATTATTTAGGTATGGGATTAGGATCGATAGTTTTGAATGTATTCTTATGGACATGGTGACTCAGAGCTTTGGGTAAAATAAAGAAAGTTTCCCATAATGGGGGCAGTCTAGAAAATAAATCATGTATCACGATGTGGTTGACGCACGGCTGGTACTTGACCAACATTGTTAGGTGACATGGTTCCATGGGTTTGTTAAAGGTAATTGTATCCTAGTTTTATGTGAGTGTGGATTAGGGAGAGTGATACCCGCCTATCAAAAAATATTAGTGTACTCCCATCTAAGACATAATCATGCTCAATATGTTGACATCATCCTGAGTAAGTTAAGAAAGCATCATCTATGCAATGAGCTATCTAAATGCATTTTTTGTTTGATGAATGAACTATGTGTTAGTTTCACTCAAGTAAATGTATAATTTCAACCATATGGTGGGAGTTTTCCATTTATCATTTGGGGGAAGTGACCCTCATTGTGATTTTAAATTCAATGTATGTCATGGGTTTTGTTCCCATGGATTTTGAAATATATGCATTGTGATATTATCATTGGTGATCAAGAGTGAGGGAGTTTCATTCCCTTCCATTGGTTATGTTTGAAAATATAAAGGTATTTTTCTACATTTATTGGGAACTCATTTTGATATTTCGATGAAAAGTATTCTCCTAGGTTGGGGAGAGGTGTTTTACACTTCAGCCTTTGACCCTCATGTGAGAAGAGTCATTCGGTGATGATACCATTTGTTGTATGTTTGTTTTGGATCTTAAGTATTTTTGGATAAATGTAACTATTTATTTATGGATTTCATGGGGAATGCTTGGTATAGGTTTGAATATGGACCTAGACAGAGTCCAAGAATTGGCATCAGGCATGAGGTGTTTTTTATACATGAGTGTTGTATTGGGAATGTGTTGGTGTTTATGCTGTGTAAGGACAACATAAATGTAATGTGGATGGTTCATCTTGGAAGTGTCACTAGAAGTTAGTTATAGGATTTTGTGAACATGATTTTAAAAATCTCAGTGTGCTTCTAGATAAAGGCATGAGATCAGGTTTTACTAACGTGTCAACAATGGAAGTTGAGTGTCTTTTAGAATAGTATTCTTGAGGTTCTTCAACTTGAGTTCTCTTGAAAAGTTGTATGTGGTCAGTGGGGCATTGCATTATTCATGATGATATGATAAGACAGGTGTAGTTCAAGAGTTAGCCAGGAATTTTCATGGAAAATCTAGTGCAGCCGATTTAATCATGGTTGATTGGAATTTTACCATTTAGATAAAATTGAGGATCAAGAGGTGTGTAATCATTTGTGATTGGGTGTTGTGAGTTGAGAAACATATAGGTATTTTTTTAGGACTCTAGTGGAATGTTTTAGTAACAAATTATGATGGTGTAAGTATCATGGTTCAGAATCGACTGTTAAATTAAGAACATATGGTGGTGTGAAACATACACTAGTTGATAAACCAAACCATGAAATAATCATATTTCAGGTTATACGAGTTTGTATGAGTGACATATTGATGTTTCTGTAGTAGTTATGAGTGTTGGATCAAGTTTTTACTTTGTTAAACACCTTATGTTTAAAGTTGTTCTTAGAAGTGTATTGGGAATTCCGAATGCAACATGGGAGTTTGAACAGGAGTTCATGACCCAAGTAGGCTAGTTTATTCATTTTTATGCCCACCAAGACTTCTCATGGTTGAGAATAATCAAGGTGGGGAGGTTGTATGATCACTTTTAATAAAATTGGAAATTTTTAGAGGGAATTTAAATTTTCAATTGCTGGATGGGTCAAATAATGAATAGGGATTTGAAATGGAATTTCAAAGTTTGTATTGCGTCAAAGTGAAGTTTTTAGATGTGTAATTAGTCTCAAAAGGTAGGTCATAGGTTTTAGGATAATCCCAAGTCTTTAGGATCCAACGTCTACATTTTGAAAATGTCTAGCCAAGGGAACGTGGTTGGTACATGGTTAGTGATAACTGTGAGGCCTAACCATAAGGACCAGATTACATCGGCACATGTGTTAGGGAAACCATGTGATAATCCAGGGAAATCCATGTGGGTGCCTTCAGTTTAGTTTAGACATGTCACACAATTGGTTCATGGTCTGTTAAACTATGTTTCATTCCCATGTGATCGGGTTTTTCCTTAGATATTAAATGTGTATGGTTGACACACAGTTTGGATAACCATGTGGTCAAACTATGAGATCCATTAAAAAGGTAAAAAAAATCTGGATGGTATTTAAGAGGTTAAACCCCACATTTCTTCCTCCCTCTCTTGCATGTGACCTAGGAAGTCCTCTCCTCTTCTTACCTTATTCCAACCCCACCAAGGGGGTTTTCATGGTGGCCTTCTATAGAATTTCAATATATGAATTCTCCTCTAGTAATCTCTCTTTCTCTTTTCTTCCCTTCATTATTAATTTTCATCTCCCCATTAGAGATTTCAATTTATATTCCACTGGATAATGGTGGAATCATATATGGGTGGTATGGATTTTTCTTTCCCTATGAAAAGGATGACCTGAGAGGCCATTTGAGCTTCACAACATGTTCTTTCATAGATAGCTTTGACATCATGATGAATTTTTAAATTTTTAAATCCTAAATAAAATTTCTTGGATGTTTTTCTTGAAACTTTTTCTTGGGGATTACTCCTAGTGTAAGGTTAAGGATGTTTCATGAGTATTTTATGAGTGTTTTCTCATGGTTTTGGTATTATGGGATCATCTGGTGAGGCTTTGAGATTTATTCCTTGTGTTTAGTTTTTTTATAGTTGTTGAGTTTAAATAATTAATTATAAGGTGCTGTAATTAATTAACTTCTTATGATTTGGTTGTGAGACATGACCCCATTTGTCTTGGATTAGCTTTGACAAGCCTTGAAAGCTATTGTTGTCCCTTATAAAATAAATATAAAGCTTCAAAATGGTAGGTGGTCTATCATACATGCCCTTCAGTATTAATTCATGATTATGGATGTATGTGTATGTTATAGTTCTCCCCCAAGGGTGATTCCTTAATTTTAATTTATTCTAATGAATTCTTTAATTAAATAAATGGGTAGTTTTTAATGTATAAACACTAGGGGTCACTAATAACCCATGTGAACTAGTTTCATGGATTGTACCTTTGAGAGATAAATTATCCTCCATACCTCTTAAGAGGTGAGACTGCACTTGGTGGGTCATGGAAGCCCTTATACAGGCCTAGGTGGATAGAACATGGGCATACCAAGACTCAGTTGGATGTGTATACTATCCTAGAGATATCTTGGAACTAACATGGGTTCATGATCTATCTCTTGAATATTTCCTTAGGGACATGACCTCCATGTAGCCAGAAAGGTTGTGATACCCTATTCATGATGTTGTGGGATGTTAAATCATGGTGCGTCAAGTATTGACCCAAGAACATGGTACTGACTTAGATTATCCTAAGAGTGATACCTCCAATTATGTATAGACCTTGAGGATTTTGATTAGGGGACCCCATTGGGTTCCCCAGTGGATGAATAACCCCAAATTAGCACATATGGGTTTGGATAGAGATGGTGGTGGGTGTTTCCTTAGAACCCATAACAAACTTGTAGGTCCAAGGGGTCGCGGAAGTAGTGGTGTGTTAGGAATTTAACCACCCTGAATTGTTTATTTATACATTCACTTGGTTATTTTTATACAACATTTTTTCCAGATGTACTTCTTGGTACTCGTTTGTGAGGCCAAATGGGATATATTTCTATGATGGGGATTTCTAAAGTTACTTTCACATATCTATCCTATGAGCCTTATGTGATTAATATTAATTATTATTATAAGTCTCATTATCATTGGGATACATCCCCACTAAGGGATTATAGAAGAGGTTGTTGAGGATGTTTCAGAACCCCTCTTTGAGATATTATCAATTATTTATGATAATCTCTTTAATAAATTCCTAGGATTCTCCTTATGATTGAGTTGGATTCTCAAAATGATAGAGAGATTTGTGGTGGAGAAAATGAGTAAACTTCTAAGAATCACTGAATTAAACCTGATAGAAAATTCCATAGATGGCACTAATGAAAGTGTTTGGAAAAATCAATATATATCTTCAGAACAGTTTAGGGAAGATAAAATTATTTTTCTTGAAAAATATAAAAATTAAAATATTGAAAATAAAAAATTTAGGTAACTAGACATCAAGATCTAAATAGATTTATAATATGTTTCTCCACCTTAAACCCAATATAACAAAATAAAATGAAATGGGTGTTAGATAAGTAAATAAAGAGATATGAGGTTAATGAAAATGAGATAAGTCCTCTTATTTTTCATCATCTTATACCACCATTTCCATTTCCTCAAAGGAATAATCAAAACAATATTAAGCTATATTATCTCAAATTCCATGATATGTTTAAGTCAAAAAAAATTAGATTTTACTTTTATAGAGGGATTTAAAAATATTTCATCTAGTAAATGTAATTCTTACATGGAATGTCAATTCCATACTTTGGAATTATTATTTGGTGACTAGTTTTTCTTGAATATATCACCCCTATTATTTCACCATTAACTTGGGAATTAGGGTAAGTTTGTTTTGACAAATGTGGGACCATTTGAGATTATTGATCATATTAAGAAGGTGGATTATTGTTTGGTGTTACTGTCTTGGTTGAATACAATTAATGATGTATTCTACATCTCTTAACTCAGTAAATATTATCCTTATCCTTCTAATATCTTGAATTGGGAGGATATTTCTCTAGAATCAAATCTAACTATGTTTGAGGAACCAGTATAGATTATTGATTTTCAGGAAAAAGTCCTTCTTGTAATTTATATTTCATTGTTTTGAGTTTTATGATGGTATGGAATGGATTCCCATGATACTTGGGAGCAATAATTCTTGATGAGGGAGTAGTGGCCTCATATATTTTTTTATAAACCATCTATAACTTAATTTTATAAGGGAATAAAGTGATATAGTGGGGCGAATTGTTATATCTAGACATCAATTTCATGTAAGAATATCCTTTTTTCAGAATCTCTTTATTCAAATTTTTCTTATCTTTTTTTAGGTGGAATTTTAGAGTTTTTTTTCCTATACATGGTTGGAACATGGTTAAATAAGACCATTTGGGTTATCCTAGGAAACTCTGTATATTGTATTGGAGTTTTAGAGAAGTGCACATAGTTGGAGCATGGTTAGGAAAAATATTTCTTTCCTTTACTCAAACTATAAAATATGGGATATATTCATTTTTCATAAATAGTTCATCATTTTTCAAACTTGTGATTTCTAAAATATCTCATAAAGGGGAACATGTTTGGAACATATTTTTCCAAACCACGCATCCAAACCATGCAATGTTAATTAATTAATATAAATTTTTATTTTAATAACTGATACACCTCTGATTAGCCCCATTATTCTTCTGGTGGATTAGTCTCTCAACTTATGAGACTCTACTCAGATATTTGGGAGAATCCTTTTTTTCCAGTGTTCAATTTCAAATAATACATGGGTTTTAGATGTTAAATTCTCAAAGGTAAGTCTCTGTTCTTTAATTTTATTCTAGATCCACTTTTTATCAATGAATGGAACCTTAGATCAGGGTTTTTGGGGCTAGATCAAAGGTTTTTGAAATGATCTAATAGGGTTTATTGTAGATCCATTATATAATTTGAAAAAAAAATAGATCATAATTTATCATTTTACAGTCTTAGAGAATCATTATGGTAAGTGATTTCTCTCTCTTACTTTTTTCTATAAATTAATGAATTAGATATTCTTAATTGGGTATTCTTTTTTTCAGTTTCTCTTTTATTTCCTCAATCCCTCAATTCACCTTTAGTGTCTGGTTCTCATGGAATTGTTGGAATACCAAGTGTTTGAGGTGGCTGGTTTCATCTAAAGTATTTATTTTATGAACTACACATGCTCACTCATTTATAAAATTTATTTATAGAATATTAATTTCATGATCCCCGATTTATTAAAAATTTTATAAGGTTATTTTTTATATAAAATGTATTTTTCATTTAAATTTGATAAAGAAAGGTTGATTTCAAAGCATGTTTGGTTTTGTTGCATAAAATGGATTTTAAAGCAAGGTTTTGGGGTGAAAAAAGGGTTTTAGTTTTATTTTTTTAATGTGATAATCCCTTTGAAAATGATTTAAATTGTTCATCACATGGGATCTCAGGGTATTTAAAAGGGGGTCATGAAGGGAATTTTTTCCATGAAGCATATGGGAGGAATTATGCATTGCGGTATTCCTCTTCTTCTTTGGTCATCATGTCGGGGACCAGTTTACATGAAATAACAGGGGGAATTACACATTAGGGTATTAATATACTCCTTTGGTCATATTTTTGGGATATGTTTAGTACACACCAATCATGATTTATCATTAAATGAGAAACCTAGCTAGCCCAAACATATATTATCCTAGGGTTACTTTCTGTTGTGTTTTATTTTTTATATGGATTTATAATATATTCTTTGAAAATGATAAATAGTTTATTTTAAATTTCTTTGAAAATTATTTTATAAGGAATTTTTTATAAACTTTTGAAAATGGTGAATTTCTATGGTTCGATATAAATCATGAAATTTCTATATCATGCCTTTTTTATTCTAAAATGGGTATATTTTGATTATTTAACAAATATAACTTATGGAATACTTGTTGGGATCCCATTGGGATTATTTTTGTCGCAACCTAACCACACCCTAAAATGTGACAAGAACTTTTTTATCTGATATGGGAAAGAGAAAGGTATTTCAATGAGGTGGAAGGTTCCATGGTAAACTGGGCTTGAGTATCTGGTAGTGAGATGGTTGGATGTTTCCCAATTGACACATGGAGTTAGTTATCGTTCATTTTGAGTAATATGGATTTTTTACTAGATTGTGTATTATGGTTTTGTATTTTTTTTTTTACTTTTATGTATCACTACCAATATTTGACCATTTTTATGGAAACTTCTTTTCTTCCTTCTTTCTTTATATATAGCATGCTATATGTTGTATCTGGCTAGGTGAAATCATTCCCAAAGGGTTTTTTCATGACAAGGTGCTTATTGCTAGCCCATAGGGATCAAGAATTCCGTAAATATTTTATTGATAATTGTTTCATAACCTATATTTATGGGTCTTATGATTCCATTCATATCATACTTTCATTTATTTTTATCTATTGAAAAATAAAAATGTTGCTTGTGCGTACGTGCGGATTACCACCTCCACAAATGATGTGTTTTATTTTTCATAATTACCTTAGATGGATAGTTATAAAAATGTATTTTATGAATATATATGATATTAAGGATTAATATATTTTAGGAATAATATTTTTTAAAGATAATATAATAATTAAGGATCATTATAAATTAACTCATCAATTTCAGTAAATTACCTGAAACAATCTCAGCATGGATTCCATTTTTACAAACCATACCCATAACTTCCATGAAATTAAAGTGGAAAATAATGAATAATTGAAACAAAGATATTCAAATATATTTAATAATATATTAATTATTAACTTTATATCAATAAATAACTACCAACATCTCTATTACAAAACTTGAATGAAGCAAATGAAAAAAATGAAATTATTAATATCTGATGATGAAAGTATATTATAACTAAAAAATATATGTGTAGTGAATAATTATAGATAAAGAATATAAAAGTTAATAGATATGAATAATGTTCTAAAATAATTTATTAATATTTTTATGTTTATTATATTGGAAGTTAAAGATATTTCATGAAATTTGGGAGTAAAATTTATGGGTTTTCTCATCTCAATTTTCATTCATTGAGATATATTATATATTCAACACCTTCTTTATTTATGTGGGGTATATTCTATCCAATGACTATATTTTACTATATACCTCATTTAATTAATGTGATCGAAAATTCCATGTCATTTTATTTCCTTAAAAGGATTCTAATTTAAAAGTTACCAAAGTCATAAGGGTTTCTTTTAAAATCTCACTTATTTTGGATGGGAAGCTTTCTCCTCCATAGCCATATTCTTCTCCTCACCAATGATTTCCATTTTTATTTTTAAATAAAAATAATTAATATTTCTTATTATCTTCAATTTTTTTACCACTTTTAAATAGGAAATCATATTACTCTTTTAAAGATGTGGGTTTCGATAAATATGTTTTGAAAATTTATTCACGTTTGTATCTTTTATCTTACATTACACATTTGTGGATGCTTCCATTATTTATTTTCAAAATTCTTTTTTTTTAATTTATATTTTTAAATAAGGTTTTAAAATAATATTATGGTTATCTTTTTTAAAATGAAATTTAAAAGTGACTTGTGACTTCATTTTTGATTAACTTTTACTTTCCTTACAAAATATGAAAGGAAACTTATTTTAAATGTTTTATTTACTATTTAATCCCCCACCAAAGTATTTGTTTTATTTAATAAATATCCTATAAAATTCTTGATGGTTTTGATTAGTGAATGAAAGTAGCTAATATTAATTATTAATATATTTATATTCATTGTTCCAAAGTCCATAAACATTTTTTTAGTGCATTACATAAATAGAACTTCATTTCTCATCCAAAATGCAATTCATGTTTAAAATGCAAATTTGGTCCCAATCATTCACTTGTTTGTGGACAACATTATATTCATTTTCTGAATTTGAAATTTTGGGATATGATTTATCACTTTGTTTGTAACATTTTATCTTTTAGGTCCTATGGATGAATCCCAAAGAAAGATGGATAATTTTTCTCCTGAAGGAAGAAACTTTCTGGAAAAAGCATAATGGGCCTAAGGCCCATCAAATAAATGTGGGGCCCAGAAACCAAACACAATGAAGCTCAAATTTATACAGTAGAAAGATAAAAATATTAGGATAATTTTATTAAACTGTGGCCTGAGCTAATTCTGATGTTTTCATGATGATAAAGGGATCTGAGTTGAGATTTAAATGGTGGACCCAACATTAATGCATAGAAATCCGTCCCACTATTTCGACCATAACATCAAAACGGCTGATTCCAATTTCCATAAATTTTTAAATATCATAGAGGAAATATGGATGAAGATATTTCTCTTCAACAACCCCTCTGTATTCAGAATTCTTCAATTTCCAATTCACACGTCAATATGGTGGACGAATCTGGACAGTTTTCCGGGTCAAATTCGAAACATCAATTTCCTTTTGATTATTCACCCTCCATTTGACTCTATTTATTGTTTGGGGTGAATTAATTGTTGTGGTATTGACCTAAGGATTCTAATATGCCTATATAAGGAGCTAGTGGTGAAGGGAATAGGGGGTGGATATTTTTCATATCATCTTTTGTTGCTTGTTTCATTGTAAGGTTATGCTTCCAAATTTCCTTTGTAATGTTTTCCATTTCCATGTAAGTTTATTTTTTGTATCTTTATGTTTTTAATAAACTTATTTCTCTTCTATATTTTCCATTTCATTTATTAAAACTTTATTATCACAAAGCACAGTGATATCTATGTGTTTTTCTGAATTAGTTCACACATAGGTGTGAATTTCATTCACACACACGGAGGAGTGCTCGTTATTTCTGTGGTTTTAATTTCATAAATCCAATTCTTGTTAGCCATCTTCCGCCCACCATTGAGATTATACCATCAATGGAGGGATAAACCTTTAATGGGTTGATCTTAGGAGGATGAAAAGGCTGGATTGAATGTTATTTTATGAACGAATTGTTGTTAATTGGATAATTAATTTAAGACATCCATTCTTCAGTTATTTCTACTCTTCATCTTTACTGTGTTTGAACAAACTAAATTCAATTACTAAATGAACATATACCTTGGAGAGATCACAAATTTGGTTCTCTAAGTGTATAGGGGATTAGTAATTGTGTTTATTAAGTACCAAACCAGAAAATGATGAATGTAGTGTTATTTTTGAAGAATGGATTTATCAAGAATTAATAAAACCAAAATTGTATAAAGAAGTAAAATTCATTCAATCCACCCCGAGCATAATCCTAAGATCAACCCATTTTCTTTGTATTGAATTCACGTAGGTTTCTTAGTGTTCTTTAAACCATCCAAAATCAAACCCAAAGTTGGCTACTTCATAGCCCATCCTTCACCAAATCATAGCGTCTCAAGGTTACTTCTTCGGTCCCTGTGGATTCGACCCCTACATGTACTACATCGACCGCTTTTACCAGTAGGGTAAATTTGGGCGCAACCAAATTTTGGCGTCGTTGTTGGGGACCAAGTAAGTTCCTTAGACCAAAAACCTTCTTTTCTTACCCCCATTCTTCTATTCTCATCCCAATTCTCTTATCTTTTCCCTTTCTCTCTTTTTTTTCTTTTGGAGCATGTCCGCCTACACCCGCGACAACTCAAACAGATTAGTTAGGGTGGATACTCCTAGGGATAGGGAGTCAAGAACTAAAAGAGGTATATTTCCTTTGGATACAAATCTTTCTAATACTCAAAATTTAGACGTTGAGTTCGATACAATGGAGAATCTCCCACAAAACCAAATCATAAACCGGGGAGGGAACCAAAATAACGGGCAAGACCCTAACTTGGGAATTATTGCAGACCCGACCATGAATGACTACCTCACACCAACCTGGACCAATGCACCCTCATGCATTAGACATGATAACATAGGATATTCCCAATATGTTTTCAAACCCCATGTCCTTAACCACCTTCTAACCTTTCATGGGATGGAGTCTGAGATGCCTTACCTTCATGTTAAAGAATTTAATGACATTATCAAAACCATGTGCCCACCAAATCAAATTGAATCTGCTAAAATGATACTTTTTCCTTTTTTATCTTAAGGACTGAGCAAATAATTGGTTAAACAATTTGATACCAGTATCCATTCACTCTTGGGACCAACTTCAACGAGAATTTTATAAAAAATACTTCCCCCATCACAAAACAATTGCACTTAAAAAGAGCATACAAAACTTTTTTGAACGAGAGGGAGAAACATTCTATGAAACATGGGAAAGGTTCAAGGACACATTAAACATGGTACCACACCATGGTTTCTTAATCCCAGAACAAGTGAGAATTTTCTATGAAGGGTTGGGTCCCGGAAACAAACAATTCATTGATATGATGTGTAATGGAACCATCAAAAACAAAGCCCCAAATGATGCTTACGAGTATCTAGAAAATCTTGCTGAATAAAACCAAACATGGGGAACATCACCATACTTTGAGAAGCCACCCAAATATGGTGGAATGTACAATCTTGGAGAAGAATAAAACCTTAGATCAAAACTTGTTGCACTCACGAGGAAAGTTGAGGAGATTGATCTTAGGAAGGTCCACAAAACCCAAACTGTTGAGCTTGTTTGTCCAATTTGTGACAAGAATGACCACAAGACTGATAATTGCCCAACCATTCCTTCCATCAAGGATGTTATTTTAGGAGGACCAACAAAATTAGTTAATGCAATGAACTTTCAAAAGCCACAATTCACGAACACCTTCAATCCAAGGTATAATGACCATCCGGGCTTTCGTTGGAAGGACAATCAACAACCAACACAACAACAATGTATCAACCCATACCCTCAACAAAAATTTCAACCTCATAATTAGTTCCAACAACAACCAGTAAAATTCCAACATCCTCATGTCCAATATCAACAACCTATCCAACAACCAAAGTATCCTCCTGTGATAAACCCACAAGCTCAAGCACCAACCCAAAATGTTCCACAAATCCTACTAGAACAACTATGCAAACAAATGGACAAAATGAACTCAGAATTCTCATCCATTAAACAAGAACTTCAAACCATCAAAACTAGAAAGGAACCCATGCCCACACAGGTCATTCCACAACAAACATCAAGGGGAGAGACAAGTTTCACTCAAACAACTCACGAAAAACTAAAGGCTGTGACAGTTTTAAGAAGTGGGAAATCATTTGAAAAACCTGAACAAATAAGTCCGAAACCATGTGAAGCTTCAAACTCTAATGAAAATTCAAATGAACCACAAGCTCAAACTGAAGAAACTGATAAAAATGTGAAATAAAAAACACTTCAACAAACAACTCAACAACCGGCACCATTTCCTCAACGCATGAGGGGAAAAACCAAGCCTGAATTGAGTGACACATTAAGGGAAATCTTCTCACAAGTCAAGTTGAACATTCCCCTTCTCGATTCCATCCAAACCATACCTTCCTACTCAAAGTACCTTAAGGACTTGTGCACTTTTAAAATAAAATTTTCACATAAAAACCAAGTCCTTTTGGCTGCTAATGTGAGTACCACCATTCAAGGGACCATTCCTCCTAAGATGAAAGACCCAGGATTCCCTTACATAAATGTTGAACTAGGAGAGAACAAAGTTGTAAAAGCCTTGTGTGATCTAGGTGCCATTGTGAACCTCATTCCTTATGCCATGTATTGTCTGTTAGGTCTCGAAGAACTCCAACCCACATCTGTCACTCTTCAACTTGCTGATCGTAGTGTTCGAGTTCCAAAGGGGATCTTAAAATATGTTTTGGTGAAAGTTGAAAATTTTATTTACCCATCTGAATTAATTGTTCTGGACAATCACCCAATCTTAGGTCCTAGGGAGCAAACCCCAATCATACTTGGTCGTCCCTTCCTTGCAACAATCAACTCTGTTATCCGAGTCCGAAATGGGAACATAACCACCACCTTTGGGAACATGAGTCTAGACTTGAATATCTACAATTCAAACTCTCAAATTGGGGATGATGAAGAGATCCATGAGGTTAATTGGATTGGTAGTGTTGATAATGAACTCAATGAACATCAAGGAATTACCTAAGGATGGTTAAGTCAAGAAGAGATTGATTTTCTTTATTCACATTAGGGAAATTTGTCTCCTTGGATTGAATCTCTTTCAGATAGCTCTATTGATGAATTTCTAGAATCACCGATCAATGATACCATAGTTGACATAAATAACATTGAGTCTATATCTATTCATGACACTACTCTGGAAAATTTAGTGGATGAAAATTCTGTTCACAAGGAACCAATTTTGTCAAGAAATCTGAACAAAAAAACTGAGTTCAATACAAAGTCTCATCCTTTCTTGGGAAGTCTTGACCAATATGATCTTGAATTTAAAGTCTTACCTTCATCACTAAAGTATGCGTTCTTAGGGGACAATCAATCCTTTCCTGTTTTCATTTCTTCCTCTCTTGAAGCCAATCATGAGAGGATGCTTCTAGATGTTCTTAGGAGACATAAGAAAGCCATTGGATAGACCCTATCTAATATTCCTGGGATTATCCCACTTATCGGGACTCATAGAATTATTATTGAATCTGAGTCAAAGCCATGTCGTCAACCTCAGAGGCGACTCAATCCTAATCTCATGGAAGTAGTGAGAAAAGAACTTTTGAAATTGTTAAAATCTGGTATCATCTATCCTATAGCTGAGATTGAGTGGGTTAGCCCAATCCATGTGGTTCCAAATAAGGCTGGAATCACAGTAATAACCAACAAGGATGGAGAGATGCTTGCAACAAGGGTCAGTAGTGGATGGAGAGTTTGTATTGACTATAGGAAGCTCAACTCTTGTTCGAAGAAAGACCATTTCCCCTTACCCTTTATTGATCAAGTCCTCGAGCGAGTGGTGGGGCATCAATTCTATTTCTTCCTAGATGGATTCTCAGGGTATAATCAAATCTAAGTCTCCTTAGAGGATCAAGGAAAAACAAACTTCACTTTTCCATTCGGCACTTTTGCCTTCAAGCGCATGCCCTTTGGGTTATGTAATACCCCCGGTACCTTCCAGCGATGCATGATGGGAATATTCTCGGATATGGTGGGTGATTTTTTAAAGGTCTTCATGGATGAATTCTCCAGCTTTGGGGATACTTTTGAGGGATTCCTTATAAATGTTGAAAAGGTTTTGTCAAGGTGCGAGGATAAGAATCTCATACTAAATTGGGAAAATTGCTATTTCATGGTAAGGGAAGGACTTGTTCTAGGTCATCTGGTATCTGGTAGAGGGATTGAAGTTGATAAAGCTAAGGTTGACATCATTCGTCACCTTCCCTCTCCTAAAACTGTTAAGGAAGTGAGGTCCTTCTTAGGACATGCTTGTTTTTATAGAAGGTTTATTAGGAATTTCAGCTCTATTTCTCGACCACTTTGTGCTCTATTGGTAAAATATTCTCCATTTTTATGGATAGAAAGTTGTGAGTAATCATTCTCTACACTCATGTCAACTCTTATATCTCCACCTATCATGCAACCTCCAAATTGGAAACTTCCTTTCGAGCTCATGTGTGATGCAAGTGATTTCTCCGTAGGAGCAGTCTTAGGACAACGGTGTGAGAAAACTCCACATGTCATTTCTTATGCAAGCAAATCTTTAAATGATGCACAAATAAACTACACCACCACTGAGAAAGAGTTACTTGCTGTTGTCTTTGCCTTAGAGAAATTCAGGTATTATCTCTTAGGATCACCCATCATTGTCTTCACTGACCATTCAGCCCTAAAATACCTTTTCCAAAAACAAGATGCCAATGCTAGATTGATTCGGTGGGTCCGTCTTCTTCAAGAGTTTGATTTAACTATTAAGGATAAAAAGGGTTTTGAAAATATTGTAGTTGATCACCTCTCTGGGATGGAATTCAAAGACAACTCACACCACCTCTCTGTGTCTGATTCATTTCCCGATGAGCACCTCTATCCAGTGAGTGATTGCCCTTGGTATGCTGACATAGCAAACCATTTGGTGACAGGTGACATTCCAAAATTCATGGGGACCCAAGCTAAGAGGAAATTCCTTTCTGATGTAAAACACTAAGTGTTTGATGATCCTTACCTCTTCAAGTTCTGTTCTGATCAGATAATTAGGAGATGTATTCCCGAGTCTGAGCAAGAGTCCATTCTAAAATTTTGTCATGGAGAGGCATGTGGAGGCCACTTTACTACAAATAAAACCACTGAAAAGGTCCTCCAAAGTGGTTTCTACTGGCCGAACCTCACTAAGGATTCCTTCCAATTCTGAAAAATTTGTCCTCAGTGTCAGCAATTAGGATCTATTACCAAACGGAATCAAATGCCCCTCACTCCCATTATGGTCGTTGAAATTTTTGATTGTTGGGGAATTGATTTCATGGGACCCTTTCCAAACTCTAAGGGATACCTCTACATCCTCTTAGCTATTGATTATGTCTCAAAATGGGTTGAAGCCATTCCCACCAAGTCCAATGACCACCATATTGTGATCTGATTTCTGAATGAGCATATATTTTCTAGATTTGGAATTCCTAGGGCTATAATCAGTGATCGTGGAACCCATTTCTACAACCACCCATTCTCTTCACTCATGTCTAATTATGGTATTACTCATAAAGTTTCCACTGCATACCATCCTCAAACCAACGGTCAAGCGGAGTAGGCAAATAGAGAAATTAAGCGAATTCTTGAAAAAACTATCAATCCCTCTAGGAAAGATTGGTCTGAGAAACTCTTAGATGCCCTTTGGGCATATCGAACTGCTTTCGAAACTATCCTAGGCATGTCACCGTATAGATTGGTTTATGGAAAAGCATGTCATTGACCTGTTGAAATTGAGCATAAGGCCTTTTGGGAAATAAAAAAAATGAACTTTGACATTTCTTTGGCTGAAACAAAAAGGAAATTAGATCTTAATGAACTCGAGGAACTTAGGATGGAGGCTTATGAAAATTCAAGGATCAATAAATCTAAAGTTCAAGCCTACCAATCTTGGAATCTCAAAGTCAAACACTTTGAACTGGGAAAATTTGTGCTCTTGTATAGTTCAAAACATCATCTACACCCAGGAAAGATAAGGTCCAGATGGTCTGGTCCATACCTAGTGTATCATGTGTACCCTCATGGGGAAATAGAGATTCAGGATCCCACAAGTGGTCATGTCTTCAAAGTCAATGGTCATAGGTTAAAACCATTCATTGAATCATTCAATAAACAAGAAACCAAGGAGGAGTTAACTGAGCCAACATATGAACCAGAGAAAAATTGATGGATTTAGGGTACAATTCGGGCTAACGACATTAAACAAAAGCATTGCACGAGAGGCAACCTGTGGTTTTCATGTTTCCAATCACTGTAAATCATTTTTTGTTTCCTTCTGCTTTATTTTGTTATTTTTTTTATATATACTGTTAACCTATTCTTCTTTTATGAGTAAGGATGGGTATAAAAAGGGAGCACTATATTCATCTGTGTCACGCGGTGTGATCCCTGAGTAATACCATACCCAGAAAATATAAAGAAGACAATGTATCATAAGTTTATTTTATTTATGTTTTTTTAGGTTAAAAAATAGAATCTTGACCTGTTCTTATTTTATTAGTATGGATGGGTATGAAAGGGGAGCACCGTATTCATCCGTGTCACGCGGTGTGATCCCTGAGTAATACCTTACCCATAAATTTAAAATAAGACAATGCATCATTAGTTTAATTTAAAAAAAACATGAAAACCCATAAAAATGATGATGCTTAGAATTAAATAAATCAATGTGTTGTTTGTTTTTTCTTATTTGTCCTTCTTTTTATGGTTCAAGAACTATTTTGGGTGATACATGTTCAATTAAGGAGGTGCCTACATCCCACAAGAGATCAAAGGAGTAATCTGGAGCATCATGAAATTCAACTTCAAAAACCAGGTGAATTTTTTCCATGTTTATCATTCTCAATTTCATCTTTTAACTCATATCCTACCCCCTTCTAACTTTTCATTTCTTTAAACACTGGGTAAAGTGTTATTCTAAGTTTGGAGGAGATAAAAATGATTTTTTTTTAATAAAAACATGCATGAAAAGAAAAATTCCATTAACCTTAATCATGATAACACACATTGCAAACTCTAAAACTGGATATCAAATAAATTTTGCATGCGTTGATTCTGATTTTAATGCAAGTTTAAGTTTATGAGCATAGTTTTTGGAAAGTTCGGTTGTCTGATGTGATTTTTCAATGTTCAAATTTTCATCCTCTTAATAAAAATGCCACAATGCACGTCTCCTGGATCGTGGGTGTAAATTTGAGTTCTTGGGTCCCTTTCATTATAGCATAGGGTTCTGGGGTCACTTTTAGTTTAATTTGAGTATCCAAAAAAACAAAAACAAACAAAAACAAAAACAAAATGACCACATAGAGAAATGTTTTTTCCAAATGTGTGGCGTCCGGTACTTGGGGATTGTGACTCCATAGTTGTCTTGCCCAGAGTTAGGCTTTATATCTCTATTGTAGAGCATGAAATTGAAAATATGTGTGGAATACGACACTTGGGGATCGTGACTCCATAGTTGTCTTGCCCAGAATTAGTCATTTCATATCTATTGTGGTTAAAAAAAATAAAAAAAAATATAAAAAAAATGGATACTCATCTTAAGGTTTAATTTGATTCCCACCTAGCGCTTCCATTTTTTCCCCTTAAACAATAAAATGGGCCCCATATCTTTTATGATGCACAACACTTTATCATGCTTAATTGGAATTGCATGAAATGTGGCGATGAATTTGAATAAAGGAATGGACTTGGTCATGGGATATGCTTATGGACCTATCTTTTTTTTAATGATTTTGATGGGTTTTCATAATTTTTTTGGTATTAGATATTTGGGTGAGAAATGTGTATTAAAATGTTTTTGGAAAAGGGGATTTGAATTTCATATTTGTAATTTATTTTGCTCGGGACTAGAAAAACTCAAGTTTGGGGGTGTGATTAGTCACTGAAAGTGGCTAATATTAATTTTTAATATCTTTATATTCATTTTTCCAAAGTCCATAAACATTGTTTTTAGTGCATTACATAAATAGAACTTCATTTCTCATCAAAAATGCAATTCATGTTTAAAATGAAAATTTGGGCCCAATCATTCATTTGTTTGTGGACAACATTATATTCATTTTCTGAATTTGAAATTGTGGGATATGATTTATCACTTTGTTTGGAACATTTTATATTTTAGGTCCTATGGATGAATCCCAAAGTAAGATGGAGAATTTTGCGCCTGAAAGCAGAAACTTGCTGGAAAAAGCATAATGGGCCTAAGGCCCATCAAACAAATGTGGGGCTCAGAAACCAAGCTCAATTAAGCTCAAATTTATACAGTATAAATATAAAAATTTTAGGATCATTTTATTTAACTATTTCCAGAGCTAATTCTGATGTTTTCACGATGATAAAGGGATTTGAAGTTGAGATTTAAATGGTGGACCTGACATTAATGCACAGAAATCCATCCCACAATGTTGTCCATAACATCCAAACGAATGTGACAAATTTCCTGAAATTTTTACATATCATAGAGGACAGATGGAAGAAGATATTACTCTTCTACAACCCCTCCGGATTCTGCCTTATTAAATTGAGAATTCACACTTTAATATGGTGGACGAATCTAGACAGTTTTCTGAGTCAAATTCGAAACATCAATTTCCTTTTGATTATTCACCCTCCATTTGACTCTATTAATTGTTGGGGGGTGAATTAATTGTTGGGGGATGGACCTAAGGTTCCTAATATGCCTATATAAGGAGCTAGTGGTGAAGGGAATAGTGGGTGGATATTTTTCATATCATCTTTTGTTGCTTGTTTCATTGTAAGGTTATGCTTCCAAATTTCCTTTGTAATGTTTTCCATTTCCATGTAAGTTTCTTTTTTGTATATTTATGTTTTTAATAAACTTATTTCTCTTCTATATTTTCCATTTCATTTATTAAAACTTTATTATCACAAAGCATAGTGATATATCTGTGTTTTTGTGAATTAGTTCACACATAGGTGTGAATTTCATTCACACACACGGAGGAGTGCTCGTTATTTCCGTGGTTTTAATTTCTTCAATCCAATTCTTTTTAGCCATCTTCCTCCCACCATTGAGAGTATACCATAAATGGTGGGCTAACCATTTAATGGGTTGATCTTAAGAGGATGAAAATGCTGGATTGAATGTTATTTTATGAACGAATTGTTGTTAATTGGATAATTAATTTAAGACATCCATTCTTCAATTATTTCTACTCTTCATCTTTACTGTGTCTGAGCAAACTAAATTCAATTACAAAATGACCATATAACTTGTAAAGGTCATGAATTTGGTTCTCTAAGTGTATAGGGGACTATTAATTGTGTTTAGTAAGTACCAAACCAGAAAATGATGAATGTAGTGTTATTTTTGAAGAATGGATTTATCAACAATTAATAAAACCAAAATCGTATAAAGAAGTAAAATTCATTCAATCATCCCCGAGCATAATCCTAAGATCAACCCATTTTCTTTTAATTGAATTCACGTAGGTTTCTTAGTGTTCTTTAAACCATCCAAAATCAAACCCAAATTTGGCTACTTCATAGCCCATCCTTCACCAAATCATAGCGTCTCAAGGTTACTTCTTCGGTCCCTGTGGATTCGACCCCTACATGTACTACATCGACCGCTTTTACCAGTAGGGTAAATTTGGGCACAACCAGGTTTTTACAAAAAAAATTCTATTCTATTTTCTTTATAAAATATCCTATAAAAGGGTATCAAAAATGTAAAGGGTATTTCTTATTCTTTCTCTAAGTAAATTCATAATGATCGTCTAATGGTATTTTTCATCTTTATCAACATCATTTAAAGTTTCTTGTTTTCTACTAGGTATATTATCTAATGATTCCATACACCTTCATTCTCTATATAAATTCTATTAATGTTATTTAATTTATTAACTAGGGAAGGTATTAACATCCTGTATGTTTATTACTCCAATATGAATGTTTATTGATTACTAAGGAGAGTTGATTATGAGTTATATTTTTATCAATTTATTTAATATGGTGAATTAATTGGACTAAATTAAGTGATATGTAGGTCCTAGAATTATATATTCCCTTAATTCATCCACAATTATCATGATACAAATGGTTTACATATTTGGTTTATACCTTCCAATTTATTAATATTTCATTTACATGAGGTCTTGACAGTAAGATCATGATATCTTGAAATGAGACCTTGATGGTAAGAACATGATGTCTTGAAACATGGCCTTGATGATAATGTCAATATTTCTTATCATATGTCCTTGATATTAATATCATGATGTCTTGGTATAAGGTATTGACGATAAGGTTAATATGTTAAGCATTATGTATTTCATTACTATAAAATCAATTATTTCTATCCATGTGATATATTTACTTCCATTATTATGTTATACATGGATATAATATGCATGAAATTTCATTTCATTATGTAATTATTCTGATTATTTTTTCTTACAATACTGTCTATATCATTCTTATAAAAAGATAGATTTTATTATATGCTACCCCTTACTAATTAATTAGGATAAACCCATTATTTTTTTACTTTACCTAGAAAACCAATAAGGGGTATTTAAATGAATTAAAGTATTTACTACAAGGAATAATAAATTTTTTGAAAATTTGATAATGTTGTGTTTTTAAATTTCAAATTTTATATGGAAAACATGTATGTATCTAGTCTCACAAGACTACTAAACTGTAAGAACATTTATGATGTGATGCCATGTATCTTATAACAACGTAATAAAGTAAAATTTGGATACATGTTACTGGATTTTGGGTTTTTATAGTCTTAGATGTAGTTAAAATTTAGGTTACTATCTATTTTTAGGTTATTCTTGATGAGTTTTTAGTCAATTGAGCTTTTGAAGTAATTATTACCATATGTATTCATTAAGTTTTTTATCCATCCATATTTAGAAGAGGTGTTAATTATTTCTAGTTTGTGTTTGTGACTCATTGATTTATTATTCCTCTTGAGTATTTATTTGATGTTGTATATGTGATGATATATGTATTTTTATGGTATTCTCATGGGAATCCATGCGTAAGCTTTTGGGTAACTGGGATGAGGGATACATCAGTTTAGATTATGCTTTGGATGGTGACCAATTTTAGATTTTTTTTAGTTTCAATGTGGGTAGTTTTTCTTAAATCATGGTCCTAGGTTATTTGTTCTCTTTAACATCATGAACGAATTATAGATCCCATCATTTTGAGGAATTTTTTTGGTCCCAAGCAGTGTTAGGGATTAATCAGTGTATTTTTATTTTTATTTGACTCTTTCTATCAATATTGTTCCATAATTATTAGAAAATATTTCTCCCTTACCACTATTGTAAAGTGTTAAATTTTTAAAATAAATTGACATGATCACTTTAATTAGTTCATCCAAATTTATCTAATACAGTGATCATGCAATGAAAATGTATTGATAAACCTAAAACACTAAACATGTTACTTTTCTTTTATGATATAGAGTGGTTGAACTAACCCTCTTGGTTCACAACCTTAAGAAAATAATTGAATAACTCGTTGTTCTTATTATAATATAGAACTCACTACTCCTACAATATCCCTATTTAACTCCCATAAACAATGCATATAAATTACACCAGGGATAGTGTAGTAATCATCACTACTCCCATGAACTTACAAAGAGATAGTCTTCTAGAACACATTCTTCTACTTCTATATTTTCTTTCTATTGTGACTTTAGAATATTTTTTCCTTCAATTCTCAAGATAATGATCTAAAAAATTAATCAGTGTTTCTTTTATTATTCTATAAAATATAAATATATATCCTCCTTTTTTTCTCGAGAGAGTTTACATGTTTTCTTATTTTAATTTTATTTCTATATTTAATATTTTATTCACTATAATATTCATGTGAGAAATATTATTCATGTAGAATATGGAAAATACAAAGTTAATAGCATGATTTTCTTTATCATTTAATGGAATCCAGATCATCTATTATTTTCAAAATAATTAGATCCATTATCTTTGTCCAAATCCCATTTTTAAATCAATTTTAGACAGTAAATTCCTCCTCCATAGTGTGAAATAGTCCACTGTGATGTATAACTTACTCAAAACTATATAAAAAACTACACATACATTGTATTTAAATCACTAAAATGTCTTGGATTTATCCTCCTATAAATATCAATGTGATTTTCTACTTGCACACTTGGATGATTTATTAATCATGTTTAATGATTAATAAAATATCTCATAAATTATTGCAAGTCAGCCTTCTAAATATGGATAAGGGAATGAACCTTATGTAATTCTATAAAACTCTAAGATAACCCTAAAAATTATAATGATATATCCCTTGTAAAATACTTAAGTCACCAAAATGACTCGTACATTTTCTAAGGATGACCTTTATGGAATTTTAAACTATCCTTATGAAACCAATTATGAACCTTACAGAATCTTAAATGACCCTTACAAAACAAAGGATGGACCTTGAAAAATATGTATAACCCTTATGATTTCCCCATATATCATTTTCTTTAACCTGAAAGACTCTTAAAAAATTGCAGAAATGATTCTTACACTCCATACCCTTTGCTAATTTTTAGGACCAAGTCACTGAGTGACTCTTACGGAATCTAGGGATGACTCGTACACATTAAAGAATGAATATTAAGTTTTTAATACTAAATTAATCTTATGAACATAGATAGGCTTCAAGAATTATCTATTTTCCACTATATCATTTAAAAATTAATCTTAAAAATAGTAAATGACCCTTATAAAATGACTTATTCATATTCATAGCATCTTTTAAAAACTATATTCCTCCATAATTACTCTAAAACGCCTCTATTAGTCAAGATACACATCCCTCGTGACATTAAAATATTCGTTGAAAGTCCCTTCAATATCCTTGCCAACAAAAAAACCAGAAAATAATTCTAAGGGGAGTTTTTCAAAAAAAAAAATCCCCCTTTGGGTTTGTTTCAAAATCCAAACCAAATTCAATAATTTTTCACATAGAACCTTCAAATCCAACCAGATCTGACTAGCTCCACTATATGATCCTCTTTCCATCAGAAAATGTATCAATGATTCACTAAACATCAACTCTAATCCCACTTGAGTCAATAATGTTGTGATAAATAAGAGTTAAATGAAAATATCCAAATGAATACACTTGATTTAACTCCATGACTTATTAAAATATTCCAAGATATTTCTCCCCTTGATTACATAGTCAAATAATTTCCCATTTTCAAAACATAATCATGGGAAGTTCTATCTTTCTCAATAGGAAATAACACTCTCTACCCAATTCATTCCAAAACATGGAAAACTTCTTCCAAGTATAGACATATTTCCCCCCTTTATTAATAAACCCAAAGATCACTTATTTGAAACTTCATAAAAGATAATTAGAAATCATAACATTTCATTCAAGAGAGTCATCATAACTTTCTATAAATATAAAATCCCATGAGGGGGCATGGGTCCCTTATTAAAACCATATAGGAGAATGGAGATAGTTATACTCTAAGATATAACTAATTCCTTTAAAAATATATCATGGGTAGTTCCTTTTTCCAAATATAAATAACTTGATTTTGTTTTGGAATATGCTAAAACATCACCAGCCCTTGCACAACCTTCTCCTTCATGAAGAGATACTCTATTTTGATGTGATTTTTCTTTGAATAATGAATGATATTTTTTAAAATATTAATAGCACTCAAGTTATAACACATTATTAAAATAGTATATTTCAATTAAACTCCAATATATTTAAGTTATTACTTTATCCATATAAACTGATCATTTTCTTGAGTAACCATAATATACCTAGCCTTAAGAGTGGTTAAAGATATGAAGTATTACTTCTTAATCAGATAATAAGTGCATAAACTTCCATGATTGAAAGAACCTCCTGATGTCGACTTGCGATCATCTATTGAACCTACCCAATATATAATGATGTATCCTAACAACTCTTATTATGTTGTTATAAAATAAAACAGACTATAATCTATCATGTTATTGATATACTAAAACACTCTTTTAACAGCTAGCATGTGGCTTTCCTTGGGACTAATTTGGTACAGTTTTCTTGACATTTTTCGAATACAATGTCAGGTCATGTTATTATTAGTTATAAGATACTCCTAATAATATATTGTCACTCTATGATATTGACCTCATTTCCATAATCATCTCTTGATAATTTCATCTTGGTAACCATTGGAGTTTTCAACATTTTTGAATCTTCCATTAAAAATTTCATTAGTATTTATTTATATATTTTAATTGATAAATGAATGTTTTAGTCATTCCTTATGTCACATATAAACAAAAGAAAATATTAACTCACCAATCATGGACATCTTGAATCCACACCTCATATATTCTAAAAATAGATTGCATCATTAATCATATAATCCTAAAAAAATTATGTTATCTACATAAATAAGCATCAATAACCTTTGATCATTTTTTGTTGATGTAGAGTTTTTTATCAAATCCAACTCATTTTAATTCAACCATCTCTATGTTTTGATTGATTCAATAATTTCAGTCTCTTCGAGAATCATTTAGTCTATAAAAATCCTTCTTCAACTGATACATGTTGATTTCATCTTTATATGCAATAAATCCATCTGGTTACAAGAAGTATACTTCTTGATCAAGGATTCCATTAAGAAATAATTATTTAATATACATTTGGTACACCTTTAATCCTAATTATACCAACACAACCAATAAAATTAATTTTT
Organism: Viscum album; assembly: GCA_963277665.1. Taxonomy (NCBI): domain Eukaryota; kingdom Viridiplantae; phylum Streptophyta; class Magnoliopsida; order Santalales; family Viscaceae; genus Viscum; species Viscum album. Next base: position 1,235,998,534 of record OY728137.1, on the reverse strand, counting down.
TTTTCTCAAGAGTCTGATCTATATTAAAAACCAGCAAGAAAATTACAAAAGTCTAAAAGAGGGAATTTTATTACAATATTTAGCAAGGAGAGGGAAGAGATCATACAATAACTCATCAGACCACATAATGGCCAGGCTGATCCCCTTTTTGGAAAGACCATCTGCCACCATATTAGCTTCACGGTAGGCATGGGTGGCAATATATTTGATTTCCAGAAGAGAGTTCATGAAGATCTTCCGACTCACAGTAAGGGGCCAAGAGAGGTGAACGCCCCCATTCCAAATTATTTACAACTAGGTTTCTAGATAAAATTTATCATAAAAATTTATCCCTTATATTTGGGAATACCCCTTATATACCAATTGTTCCATGTTCTAAGTTACCATACCATCTTATTTGAGTTTTTTATGGAACAACAACTTGATTCCAATCTCATTTTTATCTTTTGGACTTAGAATAACTTCCCATGTGTTTTTATTTTCTATTTGATCAATCTCTTTATGAATTCCATTAATTTAAATCTCATTTTTTGTGGTATCATCAAAACTCTTTATCTCTACATTATATAAAAAATATTTTTGTTATAAATCCTTCATTCTTTATGTTTTTACTGGATCTATCTAGTCACCAAAAATGTTCTCATTTAGGATTCCAGGCCTACTTATTTTCCTCTTTGAAATTTTTAAATCTAATGTATTTTTTCATATTTGGTGTCTTCTTTTGAGTCATATCCAGCTCTAAATTTTCCCCCTTGGTTTTACACTTCATCATCTTCTTCCTTAGACAGTTAATCACAGATTTGTAGAAAAATATGCTCACTATGTTGAAATATCTACTCATTTTCAACCACCATTATTTATTGACTTTCTATAATTTTACTAAGACTTTTTTATCATTTATATACCTTTTTTGGATGATTATTCAAGTAAAATATTTTTATCCCCATGATCATCAAACTTATGGTTCTTCTCTTTACTGATAATAAAGAATTTAATTTCAAATATTTGAAAATACTTTAATGTAGTATTATTATTATACACATATTATACATTTTATTCTCTTAATTAAGATATATAAAATCCATGTTGGAGATATAAACTAATATAACCATAAGCTCCTTACAATAAGTATTTGGTACATTCATTTCAAACATTATTGTATGTCTTGTGTTATTAATAATTCAGTTACTCCCCTCAATAACTCAATTTTGTGGAGGAGTCCTCAACACTAACACTTGATTCCTTATCCCATACTTATAAATATATTCTTCCACCTAATTATTAGTGAATTTTATGCCATTATTTATCTATAACTTTTGAATTTTCATCCTGGTTATTTTCTTTTATAGCCTCTAATAATGAGTAGTACACTTGATTACTTGGGATATCTGGGAGATTACAATCATCCAAGTCATCTGGTTATAGTAATCAATAAAAATAATGTAATACCACTTTCCATCCATGAATTTGGGTGAAATTGGTTAATAATTATTAGTGTGAACTAACATAATTATTTTTATGAAATTCTTGTTTTTCATCTTGAAAGTCTTCCGAATAATTTTTCTTTTTGGAAATATTTTCGTGTGTGAGTGTGATTCATGAAATATTAGGGTTATAACATGATCCCTAATTATTTAATAATTCTTCTAATGAATTATTACTTTAATTACTAAGTCATTTTTGACACAACCCATTCTATTCTTCCTTGGTAATAAATCCCTTCTCATCTTCTCTACCAATGAGATAGATATTCCTATTTGTGAACATTCCTTACATTAATATTGAACCATTTATTACATTGATGATTCAATAATTCATGTTTAAATTCACTGAATTCCCTAAGTCACATAATTAATATACACATAGAAATTTCTGACTAACCCCCTCAACCTAAAATACATATGTGTGCATTTTCCACAAACTTTATATTCTATGTAGCTAATAATATTTAATCTTTCATCATTGCCAAAGTGAACGACATACTATTTATTCCACTTTATGACTATGATTAGTTCTTTATTTCTCTTCATGTGGAAAGTACAACCATTTTCCATAATCCATACTCTAGTTTTATCCATCACTTTAAAATATAATTCATTGATGATGGACTTATAAAATTTTTCTTTCTTAATCTGTGTTCACTACTTTATTTCATTTAATAGTGAATGATATTGTTCAACCTTTGGATCCATTGGATCATTTTTATTTTATAAGACTACAAATTTATTATGTGTTTCTATCTTGTTTCATGAAAATTATAGAACCTATAATCTCCTTCTTTGGGACTCCTTTATCATAGTTCATTATACCCTTGATTAGATATTCATGAATTCGTGCCTATATCTTTCACACTAAAAACAATAGTCATTAAAAACATATTGATTATAGGAAATTATGCTCATCTATTTTTTTATCCTGATCCTTAAAATTCCTTTTTTCAATGGAACAAATCAATTGATTGTTCCCTATATTTCAACAACAATATCACTATATTCATGGTGTATTATTGTGTGTCTTTTCATCTCTAGATGTATCTTTTGGATCCTATTTTGAGTCATGAAACTCAACCTTATTTAAGGGAGTATATTCTTGTGGTTTCACTTCATCCACCATTGATTTTTTCTTGTGATCAAACTCAATAAAATGTTTACCCTTATCTTTGAACCAATATACTTATAGGAACATACATAATTTATCTGTTGACTCTATGTAGACTTCCTCAGCTTATTTGTTGGTCAGAATACTGTAACTTCATGATGTCATACCTAGGGTTAGAAGTATTTATTGACTACCAATGTTTTCTCATATCCTCATGGAATCCCCTTATAGTTCCTAAATTATTTTTACATAATATTTAAATAAGTGATTCAGGCCATCAATGGTATAGGAATATTCATTAATATTGATCTTATGCTCAATTTCCTTCTCCAATTTATCATAATTTATAGATTTAATTCATTAAATTTCATCCTTTAAATTAAACTTTACTTCTTATTTCTATTATATATAAATCATAGTTTCATGAACTACTCAATTTTCTTTCTTTTGTTTTTGGCCCTAAAAAATCAATTTCTTCAAGAGAAACTTCAATTTTATCCTTAGGGTTGACTCTTCCCTCAAATTAAACACCTTTATAATCATTTATCTATACTATTGGTATATCTATTAAGTAAAATATAAATTACATTCCAAGGACATTGTGGTTCTCAACTTCTTATGTTCATTTTTCCTCTAAGATGACATATTCTTAGGAAATAAATTTATTCCTTTTAAAGAATTTTTGTTGTTATCTTCCCCTACGTATTTCAACCTTAAATGAATTATTCATGTGTCGTTACTATACATTGTTATCTTAGAATTTATTTGTATATATTATAAGGATATTCCTAGATTTTCTGTAGGGAAATCAAGAAATTGGAAGCTTGACTTCGAATTTTCTATTTTCTATTTTTGAGATTTGAGGATATAAAAGACATTACCTAATCAAAATTAATATCCCTGGTATTATCTTCTATTTAGAGTTTCTTTATATCCATGAATGAAACATTCTGAGCCCTTTCCTTTGTCATAACATTATTTCCATTGTTCCTCATCTCATATTCAGTGATATTGTTTTAAATAGTATCTAGTGTGGCCTTCCTTAGATGTTTATCTTTAAGCACCAAGACCTTTACATTGAAATGTGGTGGTAAACTTCTTAGGATCAACTTTATGATTTTGATATTGTAAAAGTTTTATCTAAATCAATGAATTCTTTCTAATATTATGTTTATCGAGTCAAATAAAATGCCAATAAACTCAATCGAGTGAATTATAAATCCCTCATACTTGTTCCAAAATACCTATAATGTTGGTTCACATACATTGGAGTTTCCATTATAAACATTGAGTAGTTTTTTCCATAAAACATGTGAGGATTTACATGACATCACCTTCATGTATATGGCATTAGATAATTCTCATACCAGTGTATTGACTCCTAAATTAGCAACATTCTCCCTAAAATCATTCTTTAATAATACTTTACTTTTTATGTGGGTTAAAATGTCGTATATGGAATCTATGTAGATATTCATTATCAATGATCAAAATTATTGTTACTTATGATTCTTCCATAATTGTAAATTATTACCATCAATAATAAAAATTCACTTGTTTTTAATGACCATTATCATTTTACATCAGAGAGAGAAAAACTTCACGAAGAACCTTTAGATTTTCTACCACTTGTTGGTCCCAAATAGGGTTAATACTCTAAGGGGAGTGAATTTGGATATATTTATTTTTAATTAACCCTTAAAAAAATAGTGTTCCAAATTTATTAGGAACTCTCACCACCTTACCATTGATGTTGTTAAATCAGAAAAAGAAATAGATATGATAAATTTACTTAGTCCACCAAAATCGGGCTAATCTAAGTAGTATGTAATGGAAAAAATTTTATGTACCTACCACAATAAAATAACTACTTTTTTTAATATAGTTCATCCACTTTAACCCTAAGTGTTCACAGCCTTAACAAAAAAATTAAATAATGAATTTTTTCCTTACAAGATGGAACTCAATATTTCTTTCATAATGCACTTTATCTTTCATAGAAAATAGGTAAACTTTACACCAAGGACATTATATAAATAATCACTTCAACAATGAACTTACATAGGGATTACCTCCTAAAAAACCTTATTTTTATTCTGTATTTTCCTTCCATTGTGTGTAAGGGACTAGTTTTTCTTGATCCCTTACTTTGTGTTTTTAGGTTCTTGTTTGAGGGAGGATAGAAGAGTATATGTGTGGTTTGGGAATAAATTATAGGTATAGGAGGAAAATTATAGTGTGGAATGAGAGGATGTGATGTTTTTTAGTCTTGTTCATGGCCCTTGTGGTTTTTCCATGTTCCTATGGAATATATTTTAGGAAGAAATGTTTTGGTGGTTCTACTATTTTAATAACCCCTAAACTATGGAACTCTGGATACACTATGGAGTAATGGATGGAAATTTTGGTTGCTTTTAAATTTAAGGGTTGTTGAAATGTGGGCCTTAGGTTTCACCATAGATCTTAGGGTTCAATTTTATTGCCTTATCCTCCATAATGGTCATTGTGGGGTGGTATTTATGGATGTATTATAGAGCCCCATAGTTCAGAAAACCTTGGCTCTACCGATCTAGGTATCATAGTAATGTGGTGTCTATGTTATTTCATGGTGTTACCCTAGGTTTATAGGATCAAGTATTTGAAAAAAAATTGAAAAAATTGGGGATATAGGGGATTTTTACCATGATTTATAGAGGGTGTCTTTGAATAGACCCATTTTGGAATTTCCATATATTCTACATTTTGGTTTTAGTAAAAACCCTAGGGGATATAAAATGTTTATATGTGTTTTATTGTGGTTTTATTAATAATCCATCCTACATTAATTCAATACCCCTATAAAAATTCTTATAAATAATACCTTATCCTTAAAACCCTAGGTTACAAAATGACATATTTTAGATACTTTTAGCCCCCTTTTTAGGATTTAGCCCCTAAATTATGGAAATCAAATTTTTTGTGATATAGGGTGATTTTATTTCTTCTTGTTGGTTCTTGATCCCTATCATTCTCACATTCCATATTGTGGGTTCATGTTTTTCATTAGTTTGTGTGGATCTCTATTTAAGATTTATGGTGGATCCATGGTGGGGTTCCCATAGAGATCGCATGTTCCTCATGACTGAGGTGATTGGTGATTTTTTCTTGTTCTTATATTATTTCTCAAAGTATGTTGAAATATTTATTTCAAGGTATGGGATTTGTGACTTCTATATATTTTAAGTAAAAGTGTGGGATTAACCTGATTTATCTTCTTTGGGTAAATGGGGGAATCAACATGATGGAGAAAATAATATGAAAATTAATCAAGAATGAAATATCGAATGGGATACATTGATTGCATGTTGTTTATGTTATGTTGGATTCCTCTTAACATTTTCTAGATTTTTTTTAATTGATTGTTGTGATTCTTATTGTTCCATGGAATTGATGATATAATTATAATTAGGTAACAATATAAATATGGTAAAATAAAGTAAATGATTAATTAGGAATGTGAAATTAATTATTTCTATTTATTTAAATTATATTAATATGAAATTGATGTTTGAAACATGTATGTGGTTGATTTATAGATATTGATAGCTATTGTATTTAAGCCTTTTGTTGATAAAACCTACTCATAATTAATTGTTTAATCTAACACAGTAGAGTAAAAAGGTTTTTTATAGGAATTAAATTCTTGGGGTTATTATCATCCCATATTTTTTTGTTATGTGCATTTATGCCAAGGTGTTATGACCTTAGTTTCCCCTTAAGTTTATTATGATGATAAATACAATTGTTGTTATGTATGAGATTTATATTGGTTGAACCCTTTTTGTGTTTTTTCTTAATGTGATATGGTTAGAATATTAGGTGAGGTATGTATGGAACATTTTGAGATTGGGGATTTCTTATTTCCTATTCATTGAGATGAGATTGATGTTGGGATAAATAGAATAGTTTGATATTTGGGCTTGCCTGTTTGTTGGATTTTTGAGTTGGGTGGTTGATTAATTGAATGGTATAGGTTTAGAGTTGTGTTTTTCCATCCTATTTGATTTTTATTTCTTAGTATAGGGTTTTATTGATGAATTTTCTATTTTTTTGATTTCTTATTGCCTACTACATTTGTCTTATACACCATGAGTGCATCTTCCTTGTGGTATTTCAAGTTTAAGACCTATAATACCTAGATTATGGAATATTGAATGAATTATAAATAAACTCATGGGATTGGATATTGACAATAGTTGTGTTAAAATATTAAATGATAACTATCGGATGGTTAATATTAATTCTCTAAGAGTTTGGGATGGGGGTTTATAATTGAAATATGAATTTATGGAATCATTTTCTTGTGATGGAATGGAATTATTAAACTAGTGATTATAATAGAGTTAGTGAGTTATTGGTAATTTTTTATTTACTAAATTAAAATTATTAATGATGTTTAATCTTGAAGATCATGCGTGATTGTATGGAATATTGTTTCTTATACCTTAGAGGTGCTAGTCGGATGTCATGTGGGTTGATAAAAATAGTTGATTATATGTCTAGGTGGTTTTATTTAGTTTGATTTTGTGATATGGTATTCATTATATATTTTTATTTCATATGTTCCATCACCCAAGTTGGGTGGGAAATCAATGCCCAAATGCTTTGGGTTATGGGTGTTTTCCCTAATATGTAAGTTAGTGTGGGAATAGATGGTTAATTATTCCCTCTTCTCATCTCTCAGTTCATATATATAATGATGTGTAGGAATATCTATACTTGAATGGATTGAAGTATAGGGGATCTGTCTACATAATCTATGATAGCTATCAATCTCACCATAAATGTATGTGCAGGCTATATAAGCTCAAGGTTATTGAATATACATATATTTAGGCTATAGTAACTATGGTTTATATGGGTTTACTTTCATGAGATATAATGTATCAGGTCATAATGTAGGTTACATAGGTTATAATGGATTTCATACAAGTTACTTGGTTATGAGATTTGATTGGGTTATGTGTGAATGGGTGTAGTGTGAGATGATGATCTAGTTGTGTTTTGGTTTTTTGGGGGATAGGATAACTTATATAAGGTATTTTAGTTTAGGAAATTTAGCATTGGGTTGTGAGAGAAACAAAGCAGTAGGGAAGTGGATGTGGGGTTCCTTTATTATATATATTCTTTTTATATATAATTACTTACTTATATGCATTACTTAGAGAGCCATACCAGGTGAGAATGGGATATCGTCTTACCTTCTTAGGTGATGGGTTGGTTTCTAATGTTTATTTATTAGGATTTAATATACTTATTTCACATTTTCCTAAATAAATTAGGTGGATCCTACTAATTATACATGTATTCCCACCATATATGTAGATAAACTATGTTTTTTAGGTCTGCAGGAGCTGTTTGGTGATCAGGTTGGGCATTACTAGCTCAAGGAGTTGTTCATGAGTTGTTGGAGTTTGTGGTTTCTACCTAGGTATATTCTTGGTAATTTCAGTTTTTTCATTATAATAACATAACATTCATGTATTCGGATAGTTATATATTATTTATGTGATGTATTTGGTTGGTGGATCTTATATGTCATCCTTATATATATATATATATGGCAATTCCTTCTATTTATATGAATTATATACCCTTAGTTCTAGTCTTCAACATGTAACCTATTAGAGGAAAACTTCATGGGTCATCCCTAATTTTATTTCCATCCCAAGAGGGGTAACAGTGGAGGGGGTCATGAAAAAGTAGTATCAGAGCTGATGATTAAGATATAGGATGGAGATTTGAGATAGGCATTGGTGATAATTTCATGGGTTAGTAGGGAAATATTATCAGTTGCACATCACATGTGATGTTAGAAAGGGTGACCAGCTAAGACATGGGATTTAAGGGACCTTTTTGATCTTATGGAAGGAAGATATGTTTAATAAACATATTATGTGATCTTAATATGGTTGTGGCGTAAAGACTTAGGTAAAGATCATGTATCATGATTGTCTATGCCTATGTTTTAATTGGGTAGACAATGGGAATTGGGTCTAATAGTAATTAATTAACATTAAATATTATATATTTCATGTTTAGGGATTCCCTGATAGTTTAATCTTTTATAGGTATGGAACCAAGTTAACATCCTCATCAGGTTTGAACTGATGATGTCCAATAGGATACTCCAGTAGATTGTCGCAGGGTTAATATCAATGATGATGCTTCTTGGAGGAAGATACCTCAAGACTTTCAGCACTATAGCCTACATAAGTATGGGAGATCTATTTCATATTTTTAGATCAAGTATCAACTAGAAGAGTTGTAGATTTCATTTACCATGATACATTATTATTGTTAGGATTAGGTTCCATTAATAGTTAGTGTGATGTGCGGTGTAGCTCGAAAATGGTGGATTCTATTTCAAGGTGATTTTAATGATTTGGATATTTTATGGGAGAAGTTTTATGATCTATTTCAAGATGATTTTATTTCATCTACCATGAAGGTATCCTATTATTAGGAAATACATACCCTATAATAGGGGATTTTAAGCATTCGAGGGCTTATTATCTAGTATAAGAACCTATTTCGTTATTATTTAAACTTTTTCTAAATGATGAGGCTAGGGAGAGGAATTTAGAGGAGTATTTCCATAAAAATATAAAATGTTAGGTCACCCCCTTCACATTAATGATATATATTGATGTGATAGTGAAGGCATAGGTTATCAAGAGGATACTGAATAAGAATGAATCATCATGGGAGGAGAGTTTTCTAGAATCTCCATAGAGCAGAGATGTGGATAAAAATTCTTAGTTTTCTGGTCATATGATATCTCAAATAGAATAAAGTCAGTTTCAAACTTCTTCATCCCGTTTCACTAGAGATGATTGTTATTGGAACCCTATCATTGGATTGGGGATGGTTTTTTTAATGTAAGGGTCGTATTTTTTAAAAACTTGAGTGCTTGACCTTCCATGTAAGTTAGTGTGGAGTTGGTTCCCCTCTTTTATCTCAACCATTATAGAAGTATCCTATGAAGAAATTGTATTAGGGCTCTCTAGGTTTTGATTAAAATAGAGAGGATATGGTAAGTAGAGGAAAACCCTATGAATCCCCTTTTTCTCAAGGTAACTTAGTAGATCGTGTCTATTGTGGTGGTATCCATAAATTCTAGAGGTGATGTGAAGTCGAACTTGATCAGATGCATGCTTTGAAAGTTCTAACTCCATGAGATCCAAACATCATGTGAGGTAATACATAATTATTCTACCTAGGAATGTGATTTGTTTGATTTGTGAGTTACACACTCCTTCATTACACCTATAAGATTCAATGCATTTGGTATTGAGGTGGATATACTTTTAATTCCCTTAGTTCTGTCTACACTAGTTTTAGGTTGAGGTAGATTGTATGATATTTTTAGATATTATGAGTTGATTCGAGGGAAGAATTTCTCTTGGGTATATTTTATATGTTTTCTAATACATCCATATAACATCATACTTAGTATGGATTATATTTATTTTATAGAGGCAATTTCATATTTATTTAAGAGGTGAGTTATACTCTATAATACTAATAGAGATAATTTCATGTTTATTTAAATGATAGACCCTCGAATGGGTCAGATTCATGTCAAGTCTCTATCTTCCAAGATGGTTGATATGATATTGAGTTTTTTAGAGGATGGGGAAGTAACATTTCCCAAGAAAATAGAATAATACCGTGATGTATTTTTGAAATAGGTTGAGACCCTACCCCCTCGACATGACATTGAGTTTGGGATTCTTTCTACAATCGAGGATTACTCTGATATGGATATCTCCATATATAATGGACCCTTCTAAGTTGAAGGATTCACATATTTAGATTGATCATATCCTATAATAGGGTTTTATTTTTTCCAGTGTGTCACCTTGGGGTGATCTAGTTCTGTTTTCAAAGAAATCGGATGGTAGACTATATTTTTGTATCAATTAACATCACTTGAATAAGGTTACACTAAAGAACTGTTATCCCATATCATGTATTGATGATTTATTTGATCTACTAAAGGGGTAGTTGATTCTAAAAGGTATATTTTTGGTCATTATATCATCTTATAAGGGTGTAGGGTGAGGATATTTCAGTGGATTCTTTAAAATTTTGTTATGATAATTATGATCTCATTGTAATATAGTTTGGTGTTACAAATGATCAAGTTGTGTTAATTGGACTAATGAAATTAGTTTTAAATGAGTTTCTAGATTGATTTTTGGTGATGTTTATTGAAAAAATCTTAGTGTATGTTAAGTTGGAGGAGGATCATGATGAGAATCTAGGAGCTATTTTGGGAGTTCTTTATTGTCACTAGCTATTTTCAAATCTATTGAAGTGTAAGTGATGGGCCTATGATGTAACATCCCTACTTAGACCATTGGTTTAGGATGGATCAGAGGTGACACTAACCTTAGGTGTTGTCTCCAATACAACAAATGTTGTTAATAAATTCCAAGGGATTACCTAAAAAATAGGTGATGATTTTCCCTTTTTAAGATAGAAACACATCCAGACACAACAAAATGACAAGATAGAAAAATCTAAATGATGCATAATTATAGAATTGTTTTAATACAAGTCTCAAAGTAAAACCAAAATCATAGTATAAATAGAAACAAGATAATCAATAAATAAATACCAAAAGAAAACATGAGCCTATGACACCAAAGTGACATCATCCCAAGCATCACCTGGTATATCTCCAAGCTCTAACTTTGTAAACCTTACCCACTGTATCAAGATGCGTCACTAGAGAAGTATGAAACCTTTCCCTTACTTGTGTCCAAGTAAAAAACATCTATAAATTCAAAAAAGTTACAAATAATGGATTGGGTATAACACTCAATAGGTAATACCTAGATACTTCCCAACACACACCACTAGGATGAGAACAAGTTAGTACATTTTATATAAAATAAGTGATAAGAAGATAAATAGTTTTATACAAATCCATAAATGAGTTCCATGTAAGAAAAAAATTAATCAAATCTTGTTACCATTCCTTAATACTTGGAATATCCATCCCATGTTCACACAAACACAAATCCATTACATGTACCTCCCTTTACTCATGAGTGGTGATTCATCCTATCACCAAGTGATTTCTTGGCGACACAAATTAATGGTGGTATTTCATAACCATGCTCCATTACACATTTACAGTGGTGCCTCATGATCATGATCCATCCTGATTTGATGGTGGTACTTCAAAACCATGATCCATCTTAATTAGAATGCACTAACTAGGTATTACAAGTCCTCATATCAAGCATTCATTTTAAAACATTTCTTCCCTTTAAAACATTTTTTCAAACATCATTCTTCCGTTAAATCAAAAACATAATTTTAAAAATCATAATTTAAAATTATAAAATAATCTTTTTTTCTAAAATCCATTAAAATTACATATTCCCAAGTCATAAATTAAAATGGTTTCCTTTAAGAAATAATTCAATGATTCCTTTGAAAATATAAGAAAAACATTTTAATAAAACCAATACTTTATGTTATAGAATAAGCATAGAAGAGAGATAAATTGTTTGCCTCTCAACGGGTGAATAAAATGAAGAATGGCATAAAGAAAATCACTGATTTGGGGTCAAAACCTATTTACTTAAGTATATCCAATAAATATCTCATCAAAAATTATATCTAATATTATAGGTGAGAGAAGATTAGGAGATATAAGTAAAAGAGAGAGAAAATGAAGACTTTCCATTGATTCCAGAGATCCAACACACTTATATTCATTGAAATAAGTTTCAATATCAAAATGAACCTCCATGAACTCATATGGAAGGATATGACTTTGAAATACTAATATAGGGGAATAAAAATGAGGGTTTTAGGTCAAAAAACTAAGTTAAAATCAAATTTTAAGAACAAAAAATGCATCTCACATGGTTGGACTATATGGTTTGGGAAACCATGCACTAAACATGCACATGCTATTGTCTCAAAACACCCCCTCACAGGGTTTGATTACATAGTTTGAAAAACCATGAACCTACCATGATTTTTCCATATAACTCCACTAACATGGTTTCACCTAGAATCCGCACAATTTGGCCCAACTGTACACCTGCCCAATGACTCCCAAAATTACCATCAGGGTTTCTTAGAGAAGTTTCATAGTTTCCCCAAACTATTCTCAAGGTGTAAATACTAAAAAACACTTCCAAGGCCCTCCAAATCATCCAAAAACATTGAAAACTCAACCCAAGTATTATATAATTTCAAAATACATAATAAAAGATTAAATTACTTAAAACTAGGTTTGTTACATTTTCACCACCATTGTGATTACCTTCCCCAAAAACATGGATATTTAAAGTTATTTGGAAAATAGTGGGACATTTATCTAGTATAAAAGTCTTATTATTACCATTTCTTTTCCTAAATCTTACCATGATTCCATGAAACTCACACCAAATAGATATTGTTCACATGTAACAACTTCTCTTCTCTATCCCCAACTTGTATCGATACATGTTTCCAAGTAAAATATGGTAAAAGATCAATGTGGTCACATCGAATCACATGGTCAGGATCAGGCTTGTACTTCTTCAATTGGTATACATGTAATAAATTGTGTTTGGATATAAATCATAGTGTTAAAGTTAACTGATAAGACACATCACCAATCCATTAAAATATCTCAAATAGTTTGATGTACCAATGAGACAATTTACCTTGCTTACCCAAACATCGATGCCCTAGAGATGGAGAGACTTTTGAGAACACATGTTCTCCCACATTAAACAATTACTACTGATGAATATGATTTGAATAATATTTATGAAGACTCTAATCTATATACACCCTTTTACTAATCATTTTTATTTTCTTAGTCATGTCCTAAATAGGACTAGGCCCCAACAGTTAATCTTCTCCAGTCTCTACCCAAAAAGTGGAGATCGAAAATGATGGACATACAATGCTTTAAAAGGACCCATATATATCAAGTCCTAATGACTGATATTATATGATAACTCCACAAATGGAATATAATCCTCCCATTATCCACTAAAATCTATAACACAAGCTCAAATCATGTCTTCTAATGTTCGAATCATCTATTCACACTACTCATCTGTTTGAGGATGATATATAATTATCATGGTTAACGGGGTACTAAAATATTACAATAATGATTTGAAAATCAAATAATTAAAATAAGGATATTAGTCATAGATGATCTAAAATGGTATTCCATACAACCTTACAACTTCCTAAATATTGATTTTTCCAAGACTTCCGCCATATTAGATTCATGAAAAGGGATAAAGTGGGCCAAATTTGTGAGATGATCCACAATCACCCATATGGAATCATGTTTATAAACAATTATTATTATAATTGTAAAAAATATACAGATATATGATCCCATTTCCAACCAATGATAGGTAAATATTTCAAAATATTAGTCGGTCGTTGGTTCTCTGCCTTGAACTACTGAAAAGTGAGGATTCTTAAGACAAACTTGACCACTTTCCTATTCATGATAGCCTACTAGATATGGGTTCTAAATTCCTTATATATATTCTCTATTCTATTTTTAATATACCATTTTAAGTGGGGGTATATAAGAAGTATTTTTTCTTATAAATACTATGGAAAAACTATCCAATCACAAAAAAGTAACACAAAGTTCTCATCTTGTTTCCATCCATCAGGGGTCTCCCCACTATTGAGTTTTGACATTATGGAAAGGAAATTAGGATCTAATCTTTTTATATCCTTGAATTGTTAAAACAAGTAAGTAATAATATATACAAGATATATAATTGAAAATTAATTCTTCTTAGTGAAATCCAAGTGCATATCTGCTATCATAGTAATCAATTTTTACTAATCGCGTGATTCTTTTGCTAATTAATTGTATGAATTTCAATTTAAATAAGTTTATATATATTCCCTTTCCATGTTTATAACCCGATTCAAATTTGAACATATGGAGGTATTAAAACCATAATATTTATCTCAGGTTCAAATCTATTTTTGAAAAGATGTGTTTTAAACTTTTTTAGTTTGTGAACATAGTGAATTTCACACCAAATTGATAATGATGCTAAGTTTTCATGGAATGGAATACCAAAGAAAATTCCATATAATGGGTTTTATAATTATTTTAATGAATTAATAAATATAATTATTCATATGATACCACATGGTCTCCTTTCATGATAACAGAATAGAGTCTAGATCCAGACGCGTCATAAAAGACCACATAAACCTTCCCAAGTTTGAAAAAAACAAGAATTGGTGTAGAATTGAGCCTCAATTTGTGATCTATAATGGATTGTTGAAAATAATAACTCTAATTTAAAGTATATAACTTTCTTTTGATATTCAAGTCATTATTAGTTCTAAACAAAGCAATGAAAGTAACTTGCTAAGCCCAAAAGCTATGTATCTCAAATACATTTTTTAGTTGTTTCCAAGTGATAGGAGCTTCTATACTTATAGGATCTACTGATATACCTTTTTATAAGTAAAAGGATAAGTAAATTGACTTCTTGTATCTATAAATTTCATTTGTATAATTTTGAATATAACTGATTCTATCATGAAATGCTTAATGCAATCTCAAAATGTTCTTCATGTTGTTTCTAAGATCGAGAATACACCAAAATTTATTCCAAAAATACCACAATAAAAGATTCTAGGTACCATTTAAATACTTGATTAATCAATTATATTAATTCATTTGGTGCATTTTTAAGACCAAATGGTGTGGCCTCATATTCATGTTGACCATAATAGCTCCTAAAATATTTCTTTGGTATATCCCCTTTCTGAACTCAAAGTTGGTGATACCCTAAGAATATATAAATTTTATAGAAATATTACGATCAATTAAATTGATAAAAAGGTAATAAATTTTAGTTATTGGATATCTATTCTTTATTTTAACCTAATTCAACTTCTAATGATCAACACAGAGTCATAACAAACCACCTAAAGTTTCCCAATCAAGATAGATCCATCACTAAGAGGGAGAGGGGTGAATCAGTGATATATTTTTCTTTTATATTACCTTACATTATGAAACAACCATCACATAATATTAAATATTTCTTTCCCTACTGAAAAAAATTCAAAAACATATCCATAGGAACACAAAAATATACAAGTTTCATTATCCAACAAAAGTAGCTACATCCTTGGTATGGTTTCTAAAAAATCCAATACCACAAAATCCACTAGAAAACAATCCTTTTGTGTTAAATAAAATGAGTAGGATATTACCTTAAAGTCATGTATCACTTTGAACACAATCCAATAGTGAATTCTTGTAGCACTATGTAAATAATCCAATAGTACGTGTGCTTATTCTAGCGTAAATTATGCAATACAATTTTTGTAACAAACATGTTACTGTGCTTCTTGATCAACTTTCACAAATATGATCTTTCAAAACAATTATTCAATTTCATACCTATAATATGGTATGAACTTACTATACTTTTTAATGGTACTCAGTTTGATTTACCAATCTGATTTCCATGTCTGATTGCTCATAAATAAAACCTCATTTTTTCATGTACTGTCAGTTTGCAGAAATTTATTTCAAAAACTATTTTATTGCCTTTGAAAAAATCCTTAAATCCTCCATGAACTGTCAAAATTCCTTCACTAAGTTATTTTATCCTTCATGTATTGATTTGAACCATGTGGCATGAGCACTTTGTGTACCACTTCTTCTTCTGTGGACCGCCTCTACTTCTGTGGACCGCCTCTTCTTTCATGGACTGTATTTTTTTTTCATGGAATTCCCCTAATTATATGGAACTCTTTTCTTTATGATATATAAATCCCCATAAACACCTTTCAAAGAAAATTCCTACCTTAGGGAATTTTTTCTCCACAAACTACTATTATTTGTATAATTCTCCCTATGAACTTCTTCTACTTTGTGGAATTCTCCCTCACAAACTCTTTCGGTCTTACCCAAATTCCTCCAACAGTGATAACCTCTTCTAATAAAATTATCTCTATCTAATGATCTAATTAGGGTTATTTATATAGGAAAATAATATCTATAAAACCCTCTAGTAACATTTACCCAAAACTCCAATGTCATACAACCTTCACCATGAACTGTGTTATATGGTCCACATATGACCTTTCTCCTTTACGGAGATTGTTGTCTTACCCATATGGTAACCCTTTGTAACTTCCAAAAACATCACCTCTAAATCTAAAATGACATACCACCCACAAACTACAAGCCTCCCACAAACCTTTTTCCCTATGTGGTCCACATAGCACGCTTCACAGTCCACATAGCACTGTTATGTGGAAATCTTCCTCTACTGATTTCTCTTTTTCATTATACTTACCCCCTTTGTATCCAAGAACTATTATTTTTGGTATATAAACTATGTTCCACGAAATCCTTTGTATAAAACCTTCCTTTTCCAAAAAAAAACCTCGATTTTAAGGCCCAAAAATTTGGAAAACACTCTTAAACAGCATTACCTTAAAAATATTGTTTAGCAACACCAACCATACTACTTTGCGGTTATATGGATTTATAGAAAAACACATTGATAAATCATTTAAGATTCAACCATATTCTAATAAAATTCACTTTATTCCAAAACCACTTGATTTCTTTCATCAAGAACCCCATCTATTATGATATTTAACCTTTGATCGATCACCTTTAGCATTGTAATATTTAAAAAGGAAAGTATTGAAACTTTCCTATCTTCCAACAACAAATTTCCTTCCTAATAAAATGTAATTTATTTATATGATTTCATAAATACAATGGTCATTATAATCATCCACTTTGACAAATTGAAGTGATTTCTTTTCTTCCCAAACTTCCTTAACAATAAAAGATAATAACTGAATATGATGATATTCCTTATAAGCTTGGTCCTGACAATATTCCCCTTTGGATTATATTTTAAACCAAGATTAATAAATAATTTAACTTTGTAACTTCAATAAATTAATTAATCATCAACAATTCTAATCCTACATGTGCCAATTCATTTTAGGAAACAAGAATTATTAACAGAAAAAAACATATTGTCCAAAAGTAGTGACTCGTTTCTTCCTTATCTTTCTTCGTCAGCCTTATTACTCATAATTCTTCCTCATATTTCTCCACTTCTTCAAATTTCATTGAATACAAAAATTTTGTTTCCTACAACCGCTCCAACAAATAGTTATAATAGTTCACACACTTATATGTTGTATTCACAGCTTACTCACAACTCCCCCTCTATGCATGATTCCATAAGGATAGATTTGTGAAATAATTCTCCCCTTGAAAACACTATACAAAGGTAATATGAGATAGGGGATATAAACACATACCTAATACTTTATGAGAAAGAGGTTGGATGCCCATGTTCAACCTCAATTTATAATATGGTTCCTTTGGTAATGGTTTTGTGATTTTGTTAACAACTTGTTCTGATGTAGGAATATACTCCAACTTCAATTCATTCTTATCCACATGCTATTGGATAAAGTGGTACTTTATGTCCATATGTTTTAAATGATAATTTTGTACTGTATTCCTTGTAATGTTAATTTCACTTTGATTATCAAATCCCAAAAACAAGGGTAACTTTAATTCAACAAGTGCATCTTCCAACTAAGTTTTCATCCACATAGGTTGTGTAGAATCTTGAGTGGCAGCAACATACTCAGCTCCATCCATGCTAAGAGTTGCTGAATTTTTTTATTTATATTTCAAATACAAAAAATCTTTCCCAAAAAGAAAACTCTACCAGATTTGGATCTTCTATCATCAACATTTCCTTCCCAATCAGCATCCAAATACCAAAACAAGTCAATAATTTTTGAGCTATCATACATGATTCAAAAAAAATTCCTTTAATATATCTAAGAATTCATTTTATAGAAATTAAATTTGATTATTTAGGAACAGTCTAAAATATTTCACATAAGGTGACAGTATAAAATATATTAAGTCTTAAGGCATTCAAATATAAAAAACTTTTAATCATCATCTGAAAATATTTCTGATCAACTTAATTTCCTTATCCATCTTTAAACAACTTAGTTCCCACTGAAATTAGTGTGGAAACTGGATTGTAATTTTCCATGTCGATCTTCTTAAGAATTTCTTTAGAATAATTTTCTTGAGAAATAAAAATGTGTTTCTTATTTTGTAAGATTTGTAACCCAAGAAAGTATTTCATTTCTCCATGTATAGAAATATCAAAAAACTTTTTCATCTATTTATAAAATCTTTCACAAGACCTTTTATCATT
The DNA here is from genome assembly GCA_963277665.1 of Viscum album. Taxonomy (NCBI): domain Eukaryota; kingdom Viridiplantae; phylum Streptophyta; class Magnoliopsida; order Santalales; family Viscaceae; genus Viscum; species Viscum album. The sequence goes on along the minus strand of OY728137.1, from coordinate 1,235,979,647 downwards.
CCCAGTAGAGAAAATGCCATCAAAATAAAAAATTATGATGATGGAAAACTCCTAACTTTACTTGATGTAAATATTATTATCAACTCTTCCTTCATTAAAATTCATCTTTATCAAGAAAGTAACCAATTTTGAATACCATACTCTTGGATCCTATTTTAGACCATACATGGATTTCTTTAGCTTACACAAATAACTTTCTTCATTACCAATAATAAATCCACATGGTTGTTTAATATAAACTTCCTAATCAAGATCCCCACTCAAAAAAGCGTATATCACATCCATTTGAAAAAAAATTTAACCTCGTTGTATAGCAATATCAAGAAATATTAGGATTGTTTCTAACCTTTACACTATAGAAAAAGTCTCATAAAATTGAAACCTTCAATTTGTGAGTAACCATTGAACAATAATCTTTCCTTGTTCCTTATAAATTCTTTTTCTTCATTCAAATGGTTCTGGAAAACCCATTTTGTATCGATTACATTTTTGTTATCTGGATTGGGTACGAATTACCAATTTTCGTTCTTTTCAATCTGATCAAGTTCTTCATTCATAGCCTGAAACCATTCCATATAATCAAAAGATTCATTCACATCATTCGGCCCAACTTTTGAATACAAGGAAGTGTGTGTAACAACATTTGATATTCTAATTTTTTGAACCTTATAATGTTGATCACCAATAATGTTATGAGCCTCCACTTTCTTCCTCAGACTAGGATGAGTTATTTAAGTTTCATCCTCATAACTTGAAATATTTGAGTTCTATTCTTCTTCTTGAGTAGGATTACCACAATTGGCTTCATTATTAGAATTGTTAACAAAACTTTCCTAATCCTTCAAAACTTCCTTATCAGTATAAGTATGTTTTTTTTCTCGACATTTTCAAAAACTTTCAAATTATAAGAATCAACAATTGTTTATATTTATTTTTTGAAACATCTAAATTATATTTCATATGGATAATAACCAAGGAAAATTTCATATTCACCTCTCTGTTCAAATTTTCCATGGTTTCCACCTTTCTTCTTAATAATTCATAGACTCTGAAAAACTCTTAATTGTTTCAAACTTAAAGTTTTTCCATAAAATATTTGATATAGAGTCATATTTGAACTTTTCCTATAGAAACATCGATTTTGGATATATATATATATATATATATACATATATAAGTACTCATGGCTTGCCTCTATAGTAATGAGAAAGACCATGTTCAAGTAACATAGTTCTTCCCATTTCCACCAGACTTATATTCTTTCTTTTAGTAACCCCATTTTTTTGAGGTGTGTATAGTGAACTGAACCCATGCTGAATTCCATGATTCTTAGAATAATTTTCAAATTATTTATTCTTATATTCACCACCATTTTCATTTCTCAACATCTTCACTGAATACTCATACTTCTTCTCAGCTTTCCTCTTGAAACTTTTAAACATTTTTAGAGCATATGACTTATGTCTCATATACATAACACAAGTAATGTGAGTAATGTTATCAATGAAAGTGATGAAGTAATTTTCTATATTTGTTGATTATTTTTTCATTGGACCACAGATATCAGAATGAATAAGTTTAAAGTTTCATTTTTGAACAAATGTTAACTTTTTTATGCATTGAATTTGTAATTTTTCCTTTTTGACAAATAGTGCAGCACCAATCTCTTGTTATTGAAAAATTAAGAGTATATCAAACACTATATAACTTAAATAATATTCTCATGTTTCTCTAACATGTGTTTCCTAGCCTTTTATTTCACAATTGATTTTCTTACACCATACCCAAATAAAAAGAGTTTTGTATTTCACCAACTTGGAACAAGTTTCCATTTGTACGTTGGCCTCTTATAACTATCTTCTCATCTTCCTCACTTTTCAAAAAAACCCATATTTTCTAAAGATAACTATGTTAACCTTGTCACATTTTTGTAAAAAACTCATCAAATTGTGTTTCGGGCCATCAACATATAAAGTTTTCTTGGATTTTATCTTTTCTTTCCCAATGATGGCTGATTCAACACCTTTGATTTTTAGAGATTCATCATTTCCAAATGTCACCATTCCTTCATTGAATTATTTAACATTTTTCATAAACATTAAGTCTCATATAATATTAGATTAATACCCACTATCAATAATCCAAGGTCCTTCTCCTTTTATATCTTTTAAATTAGTTTCAACAACAACATATTTTTCTTACTCCTTTTCTTTCTTCACCTCCAGCTTATGAGGATTGTTAAGAATTTTTTTGTTAGTAACAAAAAAATAAAAACCTTATAAATATGTCAAGGTTTTTCACATATTTTGTAAATAGTTTCTAGTGGTTAAAACCTATTCTCAAATTTCATGCCATCCTCCACAGGTTTCTTCTGAACTTCTTTCTCAGACTTCTTCTTTTGAAAGGATTTAATCCCCCTCAGACATTATCTTCCATAACTTGTGGAGTAGTAGTAATGTTTTTGGTTGAACCAACACATATTTTTTATATGCTATAATCCACCATAATACCAGTTGTATCCAGAGAAAGAGTATTTGCCTCTAAATTTTTTTTATTGGCCAGTGTGGTGAGTATGTTTCTTAGAAACCTTCTTAACAAAACTTTGTTGAACATCAACCTTTATGTTATCAAATGGAAAATTATTCTTCAGACCATATTTCTTTCTAGCCTTATCAGAAATAGAAGTAATAGAAATTTTTTTGACTTGGGATTTTTAGAAACTTCTGATTTTTAAATTTTATTATCTTTGGCCAGATTCATAATCTTCCCAGCTTTCTTCTCAACCTTTGAAGGTATATTTTGTTGATCCTTCTCAAATTTATCCTTACCATAACATTCACCATATTTTGAGATATTGTTTTTGAAATTTATACCTCTCTGTTCAGATTTATAAATTTTGTGTTAGACAAGTTCAAACACTTCTTCTTTTTTCATTCAGATTAACTTCCAGATGTTCATTATAATTCTTTTCTTTCTCAAGATAATTCCTCAAATCATCAATCTCTTTTACCAGCTTGTATTTCCCATTAGGAAAACCTTATTTATTTTTTGATGAGGAATTTACATTTATAAACTATATGTTTTCCTTCTCAATCCTTCTAATCTTTCTCAGATATTCGTCAAATCTTCTTTTAAAAGATATTCAAATTGAGTTTCTTATTCTTCAGAACTATTGCTTCGGAAATATTCATTATTTAAAATTATAATAAAAGTATTCTCTATTATTTTCTTATCAAAATAATTTTCATATTCAACTTCACTATCTTCTTCTTCTTCATCTTTAGAAAAAAATATTCTTCTTTTATATTTGAATAACTTTTTATCTTTCCCTCTGGAAAAATATTTATCTTTATCACCATGTTTATTCCATGACCTTCTTGGTCTTCTTTCTTCTTCATAATTGTCTTCTTATTTATTTATTTGAGGTAAATTAGCCACAAAGTTCCCAATGGATCCACCTTAAAAACAATTCAAGGGAAGTTTCCCTTTGTATTTACCTGTACCTATTATAACATTTTTAGAAAACAAGGATAACATTTCATTAATATTTTTACATACCTCACTTTAACAGTAAAAGTCAGTAACATTATATTTCTCAAGAAACTTCTTAGAATTTTCTTTCTTGGAATATTTGAAAGACATTTCTCTATCAGGTTTTTTCTCTCTTTATAATCTTCTCCCTTATCATTTCATAATGTATGATAGTTTTATGCAAATCATCCAGAGATAATGTTTTAGGGTCTCTATCTTCTAATGAAGAAACTTTAGCATCAAACATGTCAAGAAGAATTATTAAGATCTTTTCAACAACTGTAGAATCCTCCCACTTTTCACCAAGATATCTAATAGTGCTGAAAATTTCATTTACCCTGGTAAAAAAGTCCTCAACAGATTCAAACTCACCCATTTTCAAATATTTATACTTAATCCTCCATATTTTTAATTTTTTCTTATTCACTTTTTTATTTCCTTCATAGATGTTTTTTAGATTATCCTAGATACCTTTTGATGTGGCAGTACCTTTCAATATTAAAAAATAACTTTCAGAAAGTGATGAGAGTAATGCATTTTTATCTCTTCCATCATTCTCAAGATTATTCTTATCAATAGGTGTAAGAGGAACCATGTCATCAATATGAGGAAATCAATCTATTATATATTCAATAACATCATACCCAAGAGACATAAGATAATTCCAGATATGATAATTCTTTCCATCGAATATCATAATACCCTTACTATTCACACAATTCAGTTTCTTCATCACAACCTCTCTTCAAAATATCATAAAATAATAAATGAAGAGAACCTTCAGATCTGATACCAATTGATGTTCCCAATCAATATAGTTTTATCATTAATATGGGGAGGGTTGAATTAGTGATATTTTTTCTTCTATGTTTCCTTATTTTATGAAATAACCTTCACTTCCTATTAAATATCTCTTTCCCTATTGAAAATAATTCAAGCACACGTCTACAAGAACACAAGGATTTACATGGTTCACTACTCAACAAGAGTACTTACATCCTTGGTATGGTTTGTAAATAATACAATACCAGCCAATCTACTAAAAAATAATTTTGTGGAATACAATGAGTATGATATTCCCTTACACTCATGTATCACTTTTAAAACAATCCAATAGTGCATTCGTGTAGCACTATGTAAATAAACCAATAGTGTGTGTGATTCTTATAGCACAAAATATGTAATAAAATGTCTGTAAAAAACATGTTACTTTTCTTCTTGATCAACTTTCATAAATATGATATTTCAAAAAAAATTACTTTCTTACCCAAAAGCTAGTAAGAACATTCTGGACTTCGTAGTGGTTGTCAGTCCAATTTTCGAGTCTGGTTTATATGTATGATTGCTCACAACTAAAATCCCACTTTTCTGCATACTGTCAGTTTATGAAAATTGATTTTGTAAACTATTTTAGTGTATTTTAAAACTTTCTTTAATCCTCTAAAAATCTTCACGCTTCATCCATGAAGTGCATGTATCCTCTGCGTACTAAGTTGCACCGCATGAAGCGAGTGCTTCATGGGTCACTTCTTCTTTCATGGACCACCCCTACTTCCTCGGACAGCCTCTTCTTTTACAGACCGTCTTTTCTTCAATTGAATTCCCCTACTTCCACAACCCCCTTTTCTTTAGGAGCTATCAATCCCCAAAAACTTTGTTCACAGAAAACTTCCTCCTTCGCGAAATGTTTTCTCTGTAAACTACTATACTTCATGGAATTATCCCCTAAAACTTCTTCTCCTTCTCGAAATTCTCCATCAGGAACTCTTTAGAACTTACCCGAATTCTTCCAGTAGTGATGATCTCTTCTAATAAAACTATATCTCTCTAATTATCTGATTATGCGTATTTATATAGGAAAATAAGATCCGTAAAACCCACTAATTTGATTTACCTAAAACTATGATGTGGTACAGCCTTCATCATGAACTATGATATGTGATCCACATCATGCCTTTCTCCTTTGAGGTGGCCATTGTATTCCATATACAGAAACCCTTTATGGATCCCAAAATCAACACCTATCAACCAAAAATGGAACACCTCTCAAGAACTACAAGCCTCCCTCAAACTGTTTTCCCTACACGATATGCATAGCATGCTTCGTGTTCCACATAGTGCTGCTATACATAAATATTCATCTTCTAATTTTCATTTATTGTTCCATGTACCTTATTTGTGTCTACAAATTTTGATTCATAGTTTTTGAAATATGTTCCACATACTCTTTTGGATAAAATCTTCTTTTTCCAAAAAACAAAATCTCTATTTTGAGGCCCAAAATTTTGTTAAACACTACGAAACGGATTCACCTTAAAAATATACTTTGGAAACACTAACCACACTGATTTTTGGTTCTTTTTCTTTGTCGAAAAACACCTTGATACATCTTTTAAGCTTCATCCATCTTCCACCACAATTCACTTTTATCCAAAACCACTCGATTTCTTTCATCAAGAACCCCATATTTCATGATATTTAACCTTTCATAAATCACCTTTAGAATCATCATATTTACAAAGTAATGTATTGTAACTTCCTTGTCTTCCAACAAAATATTTCCTTCCAAATCAATTGGAATTTCCCAATAATTTTGAGTCTGATTTTCTAAATATGATGGACAGTCCGATCATCCACTTTCACAAAGTGAAGTGATTTATTTTCTTCTCAAACCTCATTAATAATAAAAAATACATAAATATGATAATCTTTCTTATCAGTTTGGTCATAACACTATCTAAATTATTGATAAAAAATTGTATAAACCCAAAGAAACATACTCGGTATAATTAATCATTTACTTTATAACTCTTCTAATTGGATTTTCAACTCCTTTAATTCTTCTGGTTCTATTCTATATGATGGAAGGGAAATAAAATTTGTCCTTGGAAGATATTAGTCAAAAATTAGACCTCCCTTTCAATTGGAAAACCAATGAAATCATCAAGAAATATGTTAGGATAGAAATCTATTTTGGTAATAAAACTTATAGTCTCAATTATGTCATCAGTCCCCAATGTGAATTATTTTAATTGATAAGAAATAGTTTCAAACATTTGTGCTAAAGGTCCTACTTTTATAACCTTTACATAACAACTTACCTTAAAGAGATGCACTAACCCATCATGAGATTTAATTTTTACCCATCATGAAAAAAATAAATATGTTCCATGAATGAAACTAACCAATATATTCCCACGATCAAGTAAAGGAAGTCTAAATCCAAAATAGAAAATTACTGATCAAACTAGACACCATTGATTACTATAGAACAAGTTACACATTTAAATCCCATATACTCTCACTACAAAAGAGGTGTATGGATAATCATGATGTGTGGCATCATCTTGACATGAAACCATCATTGATTAACAAAGCATGAAGAAATAAAAGAGTTGTATACACCAGTAAGGACCTGAGTGACCTTTATTGATCATCTACTCAACACCATACAACTATTTACTCGCTCCCCCTTATTACTTTCTTCCTTATTGTGTTTATATTACTTGAGGAGTCAAGTAATTCCTAAAATATACCTTATTAACTCTATTCTAAGGATGTGAACTATTATGAAAATATAATCCAATCGAAGTATAAGATGAAACAGAGACAAGAGATGTATTCTCAGCAGATAACTTAGCAGTGCTATATAAATAATGCTGAAGAGTTCCATCTGATTACAGTTATGACATACTCTTGGTGGTTACATAAAATATCACTTGATATACTCAAGTAAACCACATTAGAAACATCCAAAATTAATTTTATATCATAGAGTAAAGTTAACAGATTAAGTGGTATGATTCATAGATACTCTACTGCCTTGTAAATAGGTTCCTACTTCTACTTATTCCCAGCAATATATTTCCCACCTGTTCTTGTGGATTTAAATAAACTTCATCCAGTTAGATTTACAATTATATCCATTTTTTCACTATTGATCTATTTAAATTATTTTGATAATCAATAATACAGAGGAAAACAATCTTAGAAGAAATTTCTCATTATATACCAGACTTAAGGATGTATTCCTCAAGGGACACAATAGTAGCTACTTCTAGAAAAAAATGTACTAAGTTCATAAACATAGATGCATACTTCATCACTGGTAGAATTTATTGATTTAGGCTAAATAAGTCTATCATTTTGGCTATCTTGAAGGTGTGAGGATAGAATTTTTTTTTTTAAATTTCTGCAAATTTATCCCATATAAGGCCTTGGTCAACTTTATCTAGGACAACTAAGTCCCACAATTGGTATGAAAGATTCTCCAGCATCTTGACTTCTAACTTTACCTTTAGATCATTTTATGTTCCCAGAAAATTGAAGATTCAATTCATTTTATTAATCCACACCTTTTCATTTTTAGGTTTTGAATCCCCTTGAAGTATTGGTGGATTAGGTTTTGTAAATTTCATAAAATTATCCACTTTTATTGGTTTATATTTTTTATTTCCTTTATCAAAATATTTAAAAGATGGATTAATTCTCTGAACAAGCTGTCATTTCACTTGTGTATCAACTCTAACCATGTTTTCTACGGCCTCTTGTTGTGGGTTTTTGCATCTTATAACTAGTTCCATTTCTCTATAAAATGATCAAAACACCACTTAGTCATCACTCTCTTGTAAACTGAAGGCTTATGATATTACCAATCATCAAAATCACCAACCATAACAACCATTTTACAAGATTCATAAAACATATTATGAAAAATGAATTCCAAGTGGAAAATATCATTACTAATGCATGTTATTCTATACTCATTGGCTAAACCCATGACTATGAGATGAAAACACACCTATAAGTGTCTTAAAAAACTTTTTATATTCATACCACCCTAGTAAATTTATGTTTAGCATAAAGAGGATATCTATATATTTTTATATTATACATTTCAAGGTCTGACATCCCTATCTCCTTGTAACCGTCTCATAATGATGGACCAACTAAGACTGATACAATTTGTAACATCCCTGCCCAACCCATTAACTTGGGTCGGGTTGTAGGTTTCACTAACCTTATGTGAAATCTCCAAGACACCGGAGTCTGGAAATAAATTCTAAGGGATTACCTGAAAATTGGGGGACGATTTTCCCTTTTAAGATAAAAACACATCTAGACATAATAAAAAGACAAGATAGATAAAATTTATATGATACATGATAAGAACACTATTTTAACATAAGAATCAAAATAAAACCAACATCATATTAGCAATATAAATAAGATACACCAATAAATAAATACCAAAAGACAACAAGACTCTATAACTCTAAAGTGAAATCATCCCAATCATCACCTGATCTAGATCCAAGCTCTAACTCCACATGCCTTACCCATTGTATCAAGATGCATTGCTAGATAATTATGAAATTTTTTCCTTACCTATGTCCTGGTAAAAATACATCTATAAACACACAAAAGTTCCAATGTTGAGGGTGAGTATAAAACTTAGTAGGTAATCCTCAAAGACTTAACAACACATTCCACTAGGACAATAACAATTTAATATATTTTAGATAAATATGTGAGAAGTAGATAAATATTTTTATACAAATCCATAAATTATTTCTATGTAATAAAACATTAATAAAATCATATTACCATTACTTACTACTTGGGATAACCATACCATGTTCACACACACACACACACACATATCATGGACCTCCCTATACTCACAAGTGGTGAGTAATCCTGTCATCAAGTCACCACTTAGTGAGACACATGAAAATGGTACTTCACATCCATGCTTTATCCCACTTTAATGATAGTACTTCATGGTCATGCTTTATCAAAATTTTACAGTGGTACTTTACAACCATGATTTTTCCTAATGAATACATGTCTAACTATGTATGAAAAGTTCTCATATCAAAAATTATTTTAAAAATATTTCTTCCCTTTAAAACATTTCATTGAACATTATGCTTGTGTTAAACCAAAACCATAATTTTAAAGACCATAATTTAAAATTATAAAATAATGGGTTTTATAAAATTAATCCAAATTCTATTTTTCCAAATAATAAACCAAAAATATTTCCTTAATAAAATTATTCAAATTTTTCTTTTAAAATCATCGAAAAAATTTGAATAAAACCAAGAAATAATGTTCATGAATAAGTGGATAAGAGAGAGAATCCACCTACCTCACAACGGGCGGTGATGATAAACAACAACACAAATAAACTTATATATATAGGCTCAAAACTTCTTTCCTTAAATATATATAATCAATATATCATCAGAAAGCATCATGGATCATATATATATATATATATAATTGATTAGATCGGAAATTCTGGGTGAGAGAAGATGAAAAGGTTTAATGAGAAAGAGAGAAAACTAAGACTTATTATTAATTATAAAGATCTAATACACTTATATCCATCAAAACTTGCTTTTAGATAAAAAGAAACCTCTAATAATACTTAGGGAAGGAGAGGATATCAAGATCCTAAGAGAGGAGAAAAAAATGATGGTTTCATGGATAAAAACTAAGTAAAAAATAAAATTTTCAAAATAATAAATGCATGTTGCATGTTTAGGTCACACAATTTTCCAAAACATATGCTAACCATGAGTATTCTACTGTCTCAGAAAACCCCATTGCATGATTGTATCACACCATTTGACAAACCATGTGCCAATAGGGATTTTTCCCTTTTCCTCCACTTGCATGGTTCACCTGTAATATGCATGGATTTTCATAACCATTTTCCATCAATGAACCTACCCAGTGAATCCAATAATCTCCATCATATTTTCCCAGATAATCAATATGATTTCCCCCAAAATTTTCTAAAACCATGAACACTTAAAAACAATTCCAAAATAATCCAAAACAATCCAAAAACTTCTAAAACTCAACCCAAGTATTATATAACTTTAAAATATATAATAAATTTGTAAGGTACCTAAATATATGGGTGCTACATGTGTGGTTTATTTCTTAGTAAATGTTGTGTCGCATAATAGAGTAGTTTTTGATCCCTTGAAGATTGAGTCTATTGTTTCTTGGGTATCCCCAAAGAATCCTGATGAGTTATAGAGTTTCCTTGGTCTTTCAGACTATTACCAAAGGTTAATACTTGAGTTATCTCAAATTAAGACTCCACTTACATATTTAACTAGAAAATATTGGGTTTTCATATGAACTAACTAGTTTTAGGTTTCTTTTTAAGTATTTGAAGGAGAAGTTGGCTAGTGATTTTATTCTTCATTTATTAAAGGAAGGTGTTGTGTTTGATTTTTATCGCAATGTTTCACATCTTGTATTGTGTTTTTTCTTGATGTACTAGAGATTATTTATCTCTTATATTTATGAATACTTACAACCTCGTTAATATATATATTCTACCATTGATCTTGATCTTGTTGTGATTGTGTTTTCTTTAAATATTTTGTGGAATTACCACATTTATGATCACTTTTTAGTCTTAATGGATCATAATATATTAAGATATATTTCTTGAAAAATTATTTGGATTAACAGTAGTGATTTTCTATAGAATGATTGCATGATTATGACTTTTATATTTCATGTACATAATTTACAGGGAATTTTTTGGTTGATTCTTTGAGAATGAAGTCACATATAGATATTTTGTGTGAGTCTGGTGATGCTTAGAGGGTGATAGATAATATTTTCATAATATTCCTTAATATGGGAGAAGTTTAAGTTAGAGGGTATCTTTATAAAATGATGGTGTAGTTATCCTTTGTGCAACAGGTGGATGAATCCCTACTAGGTAATTTTGAGGTGGAGGTTCAGTGAGATAAATTTGTTTATAGTGATTCCCCTAGTGTAAATTCAAAGGAAAAACAATATTGAGTATTGTTTGGTGGAATATCATTGTTCCTTCTATGATTCATGATGTGGTTCTTTGTGAGTTATGTATATCACCTTTGGAATTACATCCTAGTGTAAAAAAGATGTATCATAATTTGTGAGTTTAGTTTTGGTTGCTTGTGGTGAAGCAATCGGTTATCGAGTTCATATCTCTATGTTTGGTTTGAAATATAGTGAATGCTGAGAACTATGTTCATTATGGGTTACTTTAGCCGCTAGATGTTCCCCAGTGAAAGCGGGAGGACATATTAATGGATTCTTTCACCAGTTTTCCTATAGACTAGAGATGTTGTGATGTTATATAGATGATCATGGACCACATAATTAAGTTATATCACTTATTAGTGATTTAGGATTTGAGCACAATGCATGTTTTATTGAGGCATTAGTTGGAGGAGATATGAGTCTTAATGGAGTTTTAGAGATTATTATATTTGATCATTATCCCAATTTCACCTTCAGAGTGTGGAGAGGTCTAAAACATGATTTTTGGGTATCATTAATTCCTTAGTTCCATTTTTCATCTGCATATGGATGGTTAGATAGAGCAAACTATACATAATTTAGAGTTCATGTTGTGCGCATGTATTCTAGATTTTTGTAGTTCATGGGTGAAGAAATTTCCCTTGGTGGAGTTCTATTATAATAATAGTTATCACCCTACTATTGGTATCGATCTATTTTAATATATATATGATCAACTCTAATAATATATATTGTTTTGGAACAAGGTTAGAGAGTCAGTAATTCTTGGATAGGAATTAGTCTGAAGCGTAATGGAGAAGGTGAAATTGATTTGCGAGTGAATGAAGGCTATGAAGGGTAACCAAAAGTACTATAATGATCATAGGAGGAGGCCTCTAGAGTTCAAATTTGGTGATCATGTGTTTTTTAAGATATCTTCTCATTATGGTAAGTGAAGGTTTATTCATGGGAATAAGCTCTCTCCTTGATGTTTTGGAAATTTTAATGTGTTAGTGCATGTTAGAGTTGTTGAGTATTGGCTAGTAGTATCCCTACAAATTAGATGGATATATGACTTATTTTAGGTGTTGTATCTTATCTAGTATCTTTATGATGATTCTCATCTCATTAACTATGTTGAGATAAAATTTGAAGATGATGTGATCTTCAAGGAAAGTCATATTGAGGTTTAGGACCATCAAGAGAAAGTGTTATGAATGTGTGTTATTCCCTTGGTTTGTTTCCTATGGTAACATAGTGTCTTAGAGGAGAGTACTTAAGATTGTGATTAATATATGTACACTCAATTTCCTGAGTTATTTTATTTTTAATTTTATTTAGATACTATCTATTACTTTAGTTGGTTTATTAGATGATTATAATAATTCTTATTTATACACCTTGTCTCTATGATGTGTTTGATGTGTTCTTATTATAGAAAGATCCCAGAGTAGTATATAATGGGGTGGTTGATCTATCATTTCCTTTCCTTTCTTCTTAGTTTTTGGTTTAAATTATTGATTATAAAAATGATTTTAAAATTTATCTAATATAAGGGATCATTTTTTATCAATTCATTCCTTTGTATTTTTTAGTGTTTATAAGTTTATGGGGGAAGATAGAAAGGTAAAAGTATGTTTTTGGATGAAATTTAAATAATAGGAAGGGGTTAGAGTGGGGTATTCTATAATTTGGTGTATTTTAGTCTTGGACATGTCCCATTAAGTGTGTTTATATCCCTGTGTAATGAAGTTTGAGATAAATGATTTCAGTGGTTCTATTGTTTTGAATTCCCGTACACTATGGATCCTAAGTTATTTTTCTATTTTTAATTCCCCTGTATTATGGATCCTAAGTTGTTTCGGATAGAAATTTATGGATAGTTTGGTGATTGTGTTGATTTATAGATTGATGAAACATGGGACTTGGGTTGCGTCGTAGAGCATGGGTTCAGTCTTCTTATCTCTTCCTCTATGAGGGTTATTGTGGTGAGGTGTTTATAGTCGTGACATGGAGTCCATAAGTTAGTAACCTTCACTCTATTGATCTAGGGACTATTTCATCATGGTTTCTTGGATTCACTATAGTTTTACCCTATTTTATAGGTTCAAGGTTTTAATCAAATTTTGGGAAAGGTAGTTATACAGAGGAATTAAACCAAGATTTCTTGCATTTGGCTTCGACCAAACCTGTGACACCCTCATTTTTTGGTATGTCATCATTTTTTATGTATTTTTTAGGATATGAGGTTGTTTTATTTGGGTTTAGGAGGTTTTGAAAGGGTTATTGGTTGTATTGGAAAGGTTTTGGTTCTATGGTTCCACCACAACACGGTGGTAGCCATGGTGGATGTTTTGGTTCCTTTCGTGGTGATGTTGCAGATATAGCAGGGTCGAGTGCCTAGGGGGAGGCCATCATATTGAAGTGTATGGGTTTTTAGTGAGTTTGGTGTGTCAAGATATATCCCTTCATAAAATAGGGAGTTACATTATGTTCTAGTGTTTTGTGTGGCCTTTGTAGGCCTTCAGTGAAGCTAAGTAAATACCACCACACCATAACGGTGGTGGTTTTATAGGGTGTAGTAAGATATCCATAGGAATATGACTTCACCATACTATGGTCCTTACCATTTTAGTTGTAATGTTGAGACAAATATATGATAGAATGTTACCACTTTTAAGTGTTGGGTGTTATGGTATTCATGGAACATGGGAGGTTTCACTATGGGAAATGAAAGAACAAAAACACCTAGGTGAGGGGTGTGGTAGTTTTGTGGGGTTGGCCTCATGTAGGCTATTTAAAATGGATTGGTTGAGATAAAATTCCATATGGATAGTCATTTTTATGGTTTTCCTTGTATAATATATTCAAAATGGCTTGCGAAAATGCACAATACCATGGACCAAGTCATGGTATCGGTCATCTTGTTTTTAAAATGAGCAAAATGATCGTTGATTTTTGGGGGAGATGCATGTTTGAAAATAAAAATATGTGTGATATTTTGGGGTGGATTATGTATGTTATTTTAACTTGATTATCTCCCTAACCCCATAATTTTCCATCTTCTATTTTGATATATCAAAACAGATGCACCCTGAGGTGACTTTGAGATATTATTTTTTTCTAAAGTTTTCTTCTTAGACTCTTTTGGATTGGTGTGATTGAGGTAAATGGATTCTCTCTCACTCCCTTTTATCTATAAATCTAAGGATTTTTTTTTTTTTGAATGTTTAATTCTTACATTTATTTCATGAATTCTCTTGATAGATACTTTTGAATTAATTAACCTAGTTCTCCCTGGTTTTGATAATAATGGTTGTGGTCAGCATCCACAAAATTTTTGTAAAATATATAAGCTTGGTTACGATTTCAAATGAATCTTTTTTATGCATGAAAATAAGGCATGGGAATGTGTTTTTTTGCATTAATACTGCATATATAGGGGACTTATTGGTATGATATTTTCTACCAATGTTTTTTAGGTGGTCACATTGGTTTGCATTGGGTATGGGTGGTATATTTTCATAATGAATAGTGAATGGCCTATGTTGTTTTGGACTTGGATGCTAGTTCCATTTAGTTGTTCACATTGGTTTGTACCACAAACTGATGACTTGGGTCAGGGGGTGTGCTTCAACTCATGAGTTGGTTTACTCAAATGGTCTTTTTTTGGAGTTTCGTTTGGTTGGGTGTAGTTCATTGGGTGTTTGTGAACATGGATTCAATTCATGATTTGTGGTGTGGGTTTCATGTGAAAATTATAGATTCTATGAAAGATGAATTTTGGGTGTGAGTTATTTACATGGGTTTCTTTGGACTCATTTTTTATCTTATGACTCTCTATCCCTTTTTATATTAAAAATATAAGATAACTTTTTATTATTTAAGCGGCATGTTTGGGAAGTATTTAGGGGATTTCCCACTAAGTTTGTATAGTCACCCCATGCATATATATATATATATATATATATATAATTTGAGTATCATATTTCATGTTGTTTCATATGAAAGGGAAAATATTTTCCCATGGTATGGTTATTACCTTAAAATTTATTTCTAGCCTTTGGTGTCTGGGGGATGCACCTAAGGTTAATGGAATTTTTCTCCTTCCCAAACCAATTGGTTGGGGTCATGATGTTACAAATGTTATCTGTTTTTTATGTTTCATAATTTAGAATTGTAGAAATGTATATTGGATGTTTTTTTACTTGAAATGTAAATTATAAAAACGAATATCTAACCTCTTTATACTAAACTTCAAGTTACCATTTTGGTCTATGTATGAAAAGTGTTATTTAACACTTCTAGGCATGTATTCACCTCATCATCATGGTTTAACTAATGGGATTTATGTATCACACATTAGTAAAGAGGATTCCCACTAGGATTCCATAATTAACATATTGTTTTATTTATTATGAATTGGAAAATGATTACATGATAATTTTGTTTCTATAAATGGTTGTTTATACTTGTGGATTAAATTTAATTGTTTCTTTAAAATGGTTTTTAGAACATGGTAAATGTGGTCTGTCTTTGTGTTGTGTGTTGATTCTTGCTAGTATTGAATACTATTTATGCATTCCTTATGTTTTTTTATTTAAAAAACCATGACATTCATGTGGAACTAGAACTTAAACTAGTAATGACTCTAATTATAAGTAACTAATTTAATGGTAGTTGGAATCCATGATATTTTAAGAGGATGTTAACATTTTATAATGAGTACTTAAATACATAATTACATGTTTACTTTCCTTAATTAATAATTATTTTTTAAATTTTTATACTGTATATAACCTTTATAAATGATATAGTGGATTATTTTAGCCTTATATATTAATTTTTTTATGATATGACATATATTGATTAAAATTTACTGATTTGAAATTTTTGTAAATGATAACTGTAATTAGAAAAAGTATTATATAGTTTTTACTATTTTGTTTTAGTTAATTTGAAAACATAATAAATAATATAATGTTGTTTTAATTTCACGATATGTACATAATTAGTGAATCATGTCTGGTCTAATAAGTAACATAGCTTGTAAAAATTATTATATGTCAAAATAGATAGTTTTCTATAATGTTTAATCTATTTTTCAATTATTATGATTGTTATATTATTGGTTATGAAATGATATTTAAATCTATGATATATTACTTTTATATTCTTTAATTTGTCATTAATTGGGAATGATTGATTGGTAACAGGGTATTTCTGGTAAAATATATAAGTTAGAGCGTTATGATATGAAATATGACCATAGAAGGTGTGTTGTAAAATGTTTTTTTCTTCCTAATAGAGAATAATTTAATATGCTTTAGATTATTAGAATATGATAAAATTTGTTTTTGCAGTAAACTGGTTTATTGATCATTATTTTAAAATGAGTTTGATAGCCTTTTCATGTATTTGAAATGATCAGTGCACATATTCCAATTGTTGTTTATTTGTGCTTATATGATTTATGTGGCGGTGTTTATGTGATCTTGCTAAGAAGGATAAGTTCTCTTGATAAAGAGGTTTTCAAATTAAATAATGTCATTGGAAATTTTGTTTTATAGTAAATTTTTATGATGTACACTAGTTACTAAATATATTTTACAAAAAAAAGGATTTCCTGAATGATTTTACTCATTTTTTAATTTTATGGAGGATTTAAAGAGTTAATTTAATAGGGTATTGGAAAGGAAAATTTTTAATGAAAATAATGTGACTGTTTTAGAAACTTTGTAATTTTGGGTATGGTTTTATGGAAAGGTTGTAGAAAGGTGAATTGATGGTTGAAAGCCTTCTAGTATCTTGTTGGAATGAGAATAAGTAACTTACTGTGCCTGGGAAAGATATTATTGGATATTTTATTTGGGTAATTTTTGTATTAGTTGTGTTTTTTATGCCAGTTATTCTATTTATTCCTTTTGTATTGGTTGTTCTTTTGTGCCTCTTACCCTTATTCTTCTGGTAATATTGGTTTTTTATATGGTATACATGTTGATAAAAAGTGTAAAATAAGGATTTCATGTGGAAATTATGTCTCATGGGATGAGAATCAAGACACCTCATGGGTAAAGGGATATTTTGGGAACTATATTAGTGACCATTCTAAATTACCATTAACATGGTTTATCTTTAGTGGATTTTTTTCATAGAAGTGTTGTTTATGTGATCTACAGATTCAATGGTTTCTAGAATTCAATGTCATATTTATTGTTATGCCTAGCGAGTCATTATCACATTTTATGATGGGGTTGTTCATCTTTTCAATGGGGTTGGGATGTGAATATAGAAATAGAACAGTCTTATAGAGATATTTGGTAACTATATCTTATCGGTCATCAGTTGAACTATATGAACTATAGTTCTGGTTGAAGGAATTGGGAAAAAGGGTTCACATTATTTTCTAGAAATATTCCTGGGTTGAATTTCTTAGTTAAGTGTGGTCTTTCGATAGTGATTTTAGGATGGATAATACCATTTAATGTTTTTCATGGTATGGGTGAGTTCTTGGTTATGTCTTTATATTTAGCAATTTGAGAACTATTTTCTTAGCATGGGTGAATAGTGTTATTTCAAAATACATAAATGAATCTTAGTCTCTGTGATTAGTGGGTTATTTCCATATACTTTTTTATTTCTTCTCATGTCTGAAATCATCAAGGACTACTATGATTATTTCTAGAAGCTCATGATCAATTAGTTAAAAGATGTTGTAACTTAAAATTCTCTGGGTGATAGTTTAGTCAAATATTGGATCATGAATGATTCTTAGGTCAGATCGATAACATAAAGTTGGGTTGTATAAACCAGGATGATGTCATGGTTTTCTATCGGGTGGTTCTTAGTCTTGACTTGGATCAGGAAGTCCTATCAAGTTCAATGGGTTATTTTTAATATACATACCATTATATTAAACCATAATGATGGGGATTCATCAATGGGTGGGTGTAGAATAAAGAATATCTCTTCTATATTAAGGTACAATTTTAGTTCCTTCTTGTGGTAGGGAGATTTTAGTTTTATTGATAATTTAGATATTGGGATGGTACATAAGGTAGTAAAAATTGAACATCGACTAGTGGGAATGTTTCTGATATTACCTATACTTTAAATGTGGGCGGAGTAAATTCTCATAGGATTTGGAACCATCATGTCTTCAAAAGCATAATTTTATCTATATAATAGTTGGATAACTCAATAAGTTGGTGGGTAACATCCCAACCCTAGTCATTGGCTTGAGTATGATTGTTATTTCATTAACCTTAGGTGGAATCCTCAAGACTCTACAGGCTGAAAATAAATTACACGGATATACATAATCATTTGGGGATTATTTTCCCTAAAACATTACAACCTACACTAGACAAACTCAACATAATAAAATAAACATGATGAAAGATATAAAGACTAATAATAAACCAATAAGATAATAAACAAAAAATATAAATAGAGTCACAATAATAAAATAGACACCAAAAACTCTACATCAATGAGGACCCAAAACACCAAGAGAAACCAAGAAACTGATGTGGCACCACAACCAGCTCTATAGCATTACCTCTCCATGCTCTGACTCCCAAAAACAAGACTGTAGCATCACAGTGCACCTCTAGTGAATTATGAAATATTACCCTTACATATATCATGATAAATGATGTATACATACACATCAAGTTTCATATATATGGGGTGAGTATACAACCTAGTAGAAAAACCTTGAGACTTCCCAAATATACCACTAAAACAAGAATATGTTAGATCACATTTATAATATAAAACAAAAAAATTAAATAAACCAATAATCAAGGAAGGTATATATAAAGAAATGAAATAAACAACAATAAATAATACTCTTCTAATGAACCCCTTAACCCTTATAATGAAAAAACCCAATTCATCTCCTGTCCTAGTGGGATTTCTAGACGGTCCAACTCATTAGTTGAAACTCATCCCTCTAATCTCAATTCATCACTTGGTGTTATAATCCAATATTCTCCATTATTGGCATTTTGGTCATGTCTAACTCAAAAAGACTTTCCCATGTGTATATGGATACATTTCAACCATTTCCATGCCATGTTCTCACACCCAAAAACCATTTTTTTACCATAAAATTATTTTATAAAACATGTTGGGGCATCACCCACAACTAAAGATTTAAAGACCAACCAGTAAGAGAGTTCCCGATAGGGATTTAACATGTTTCTTTATTGGAATAAATAATTCCTATATAAAACATAAGCCTTCACATTCTTGAAGAATTTAGAGTTATGGAGAATCCACCAACCATAAATGGGTTCATACCGAAGAATAACACCATGATCTCACATATTCGGGCTCCCATTTTTATTTCTTTCAATGAATATTAAAGTTCTATCAACATGATATATAAAACATATATTCAGGCATGAAAACCATATTATAGGGTTTATCTTAGAATAAAAAAGGATATTACGTGGGATAAGAAGAATAAATATTCTTACCTTTGATTACCTAGGCCCAATGCTTGAATATTCATTGAAATCAGTCTCTATAAGGAAAAGGATCACTAAAATATCCTCGAAAAATCATGGATTTCGAGATCCTAAGTCTAGGGAGGAAGAATGATAGATTTGGATAAATTTTTAGTTCTTAAAAACAATTTTTTTAGTTAATTAATCACGTCATATGTTTTGGATGTGTGGTTTGGAAAACAGTGCACCAACCATGTGAGTGTTACTAGACAATACCTAGGGAAAAATGGTTGGGATACGTGATTTAGAAAACTGTGCACCAACCATGAAAAATACCAATGTCTGATAAATTATAAGATTGCATGGTTACCACATGATTTACCCAAATCATGTGAAAAACCCTACACTTCCCTCTAATTCTCCTCTCTACCTCACATGGTTACTCAGGAAACCTGCATGGTTTCCCCTAACTGTGCTCAAACCATGCACCCTCTCTAAGGATTCCAAAACTCCTTGAAACCATCAAAAACCTCCCTAAACTCAACCTAAAAATTATATAAATTAAATATATAAAATAGAATAGAAAATTACCTCAAACTATGGGTGTTAGATTCTCACCACCATTGTTATTTCCATCCTTAGAAAGTTGGAGTTTGGTGGTATCTTTGAAGAGTTTCAACCATGGCTTGAGCATAAACATCTACCAATTACAAGTTTATTATCGAATCAAACCATGCATCCATAATACCCATACCAAATAGATTCATTTTCCTTGTAAGTCCTTTTCTTTTCTATCAAGAATAAGAATCAGTTCATTGATAATTGTAGCATCTAGTTCAAGATTAGCATGCTCCCAACGAATCACATGTTTAGGATCAGGGTGATACTTCTTTAACTAAGACACATGAAATAGGTTATGGATAGTGATAAATATTCATGATAAGGATAACTAATATGAAATGTATCTAATACATTATTTAATCTAAAATGATTCAATTTATCAATGAGATAATTTTATTTTCTTACCCAACCTTTAGTAACCTAGTCTCAATGTCACTTTCAAGAATACAAGATCACATATGTTAAAAGATAATGGTCATCAGTGATAATCTCCATCTTATTTCTAATGGATCTACACTATAACCATCTGTTACCTAATCATCTAGATTATTACAGTAGTCTCATGGATATGACTTGTCCCATTTAGGGAATTTTACCCAATCTCTAACCACTAATGAGTAGATCGACATATATAGTCATAAATTTCCTCAAATAGGTCCATATTTATTTTGGACTAATAACGGTTATTATAGGAGAACTCCATTAAAGACAAATGATCTTTCTATAAACCACTGAAATCCATAAAAAAGTTCTGATCATATCTTATAGTGTTGGGATAGTATTTTATGACAATATAACCATTTGAGGATGATATACCATGCTCATGGAAAAAGTGGGTTTTAAAGGGTTGTTGTAGGCATCACGAGAACCATAACATGAATTTAGGGTCTCTATCAGAAAAAATGGAAACCATAACTCTATGAAATTTCACCATGTTTTGAATATATATATTTCCAAATCTGCTATCATATAAGAATATTGGATTGTAATAAAGTATATTGACTTGGTGTGGTGGTCTATAATTACCCAGATAGCATCATTCTTTCAAAGTGTCTATGTTAGGATAGTGAAAAAGTTCATGAAAATTTGTTCCTATTTCCATATAGGTATGGTCATGTACTGTAAGATGTATATTGTTCACTAATGTTCAACATTTAACTGTTGATAGGTGAGACATCTAATAACATAATTATCTAAAATTTGTTTCATACATAACCACGAAAAATGGGTCTTCATTTCCCTATAAATTTTTTGAATACCTGGGTGGAAAACCCATTTAGAATAGTGATAAGTATAAAGGAGTGATTCTTGGAATGATAAATGAACTATGATGTGATAATGAAAGCATAGAACAAAGTTTACATCTTATTCCCAACCATCAATATTTTCCCCACTATTGAGGTTTGACCTAATGGTAAGACATTATGGGTCAGATTGTTTACCCTTATTAACTAGGTTAACTAAATTAGGAATAAGAGTAACTAAAAGGAAAATTTAATCTATATTTTATTCATACAATCCAAATGTATATTGGTAATCACTCCCATAAGGTTCCATTGGTCATAAGATTCTCTGACCACTTCATTATACAAATTCTGACTCAAATCATCAGCTACTGAATTTCTTTTCCCCGTAATATAAACCAAGTCAAGTTCCAACATTTAGATACATTTAATCTATCGTATTTTCTTCATGTTCAAATACATTTGTGAAAATATATTTTTTTCAAGAATTTATGATTAGTAAACATGGTGAAATTTTTACCAAAGAGATAATGGTGATATGTTTTTAATGAATGGACCACTATAACTAATTCTAGATAATGAATTGGATGATTACTTTCATGTGTTCACAAAAAACACAAGAAATAAGAAACCACATAGTATCCCTGAATAATAAAACAACCTAATCCAATTTCAAAAACATCATAATATACTATATAATGTTGTCCTAGTTCTATAAAGATGGGGATAGGTGAGGAAGTAAGGTGATCTTTAAGATATTAAAAGGATTTCTTATGATAATAATTCCATTTTAATATAATACAGTTCCTTGTCAATGCAGTCATATGTGAAGAGAGTCTTGATAAATCTTGAAAAATTGTTGATAATATCCCACTAATCCAAAAGGGATCTATATTTTGAAGACATTCTTAATTGGTTTTCAAGAAATGAATACTTCTATCTTCTAAAAATCAACCAATATGCCTTTATCAAAAATTAAATAACCAAGGAATCATACTTCTTGTATCCATAACTCACACTTAGATAATTTAACATAGAGTTGGTGGTCACACAATATACCTAATACAATTTTCAAGTTCCTTTAATTGTTATTTCTAATTTGATATTACACTAATATATCTTTAATAAGTACCATGAAAAACATTTCAAGGTACTTTTGGAAGATAAGGTTCATTAATTACATGAAAATTTAAGGTGCATTCATAATAAAAAAGGGCATGACCAAGTACTCATAGAGACTATATTAGCTTAAAAAATATTTTTTTGGGATATCCTCTTTCCTAACTTGGATTTTTTGATACACTGATCATAGACCAATTTTAAAGAAACATTTTTCTTCATTCAATTAATTGAATAGATCATTTATTTGAGAAAGATGATATTGATTCTTTATCATAACTTCATACAGTTTACGATAGTCAACACATAATCCAAGTGAACCATCTACATTATTTATGAATAAAACTAAAGTGAACCAAGGTAATGTACTTGGTCTAATTAAGACCTTACTTTAAAGTTGTTCTATTTAAACCTTTAATTCTCATAATTTTTTTTGGTTACATACTATATGATGGAAGACAAGTAGAAACCAAATTGAGAAGTAGATCGATAGAAAATTTGATTTCACATTCAGGTGATATCTTGGAGAATTCATGAGTAAAGACATCAGGATATCAGTTTACTATGGTAGGAAAATCATATTCCTAATTTAATTAGTTGTGCATAAGGTTATTGCTTCTAGATGATAAGAGATAGTTCCATCCACAGTCACTAGAGGCCCTACTCTATTAGTATTCATATTCCAGCCCCTTTGAATAAATTAATATCACCATCAATTAATGTAAAGTTTAATTGTTTATAATAATAGTCAATAAAGTATTTGAATGATATCAACCAATCCATTCCAAAGATAAGATTGAAGATATTTGTTTCCAAGATAGTAAAGTCCCACAAAAACTACACTACATAGATGGTAATGTAAGATGTTGGACACTTAAATCCTCCATATTCTTATTTCCTAAGAGGTTTCTTAATGATAAATACATGAGACATCATTTCTTAATGAAACCCCAATTTATTTACCACATGATAAGAAATAAAGGAATGGGATTCACCAGTATCAAACAAGGAAAGCATAAGGGTTGAGTTAATAATGGTGGTACCACACATCATCAAGGGACCCTATTATTTAGTTTTTATTTACTACATTAACTCTACGTAGTTTTTGGTCAACTCCTATTGAGTAGTCATTATTCCCCTATTAAGGTGGTGTTGGATGGACTATTGAGTTTTCTTGAAATCATTCTAGGATACCCAATTTAGGGGAAAATAACTACTCTAATGAGACCATATTGGTTGATCATGATAGTCATGAAATAGATTTGATCCATCCCCACCTATTGACTTTAGAGGTTTTGTACAATAATGATTTAGGTGTCCACTTCATCCATAGTTGTAACACTCTTGAGATAGTGTGGTATATTCCCTATTTCTATCCTTTAATGATCCATATTGAAATCAACGAAGTTAATTACTAGGATTAAGGGGAAGATGATTGATCTAGTGGATTGGTTTTCTAGTGATATTCTACCCTGAGAGTAGTTTTCACTCATGTTCTTATTTCCACCACCAGAGTTCTTAAATGTATCTAATTAGAAAAAATATTTCCTCCTATCTAGTTCTTGGAAATTTATTTTTCTTTCACCATCACTTTGTTCACCAAATACATGTAGTTTTAAATAAAGAACATGATAACCTTAGAGTGAATATCTGATCAAAAACCCGATTCGAATATACATGCCTTGAGAAATTCACTAGAATCTACCTCTGGTTCAATGCATGTTAGGAAAGTGAATCTAGATACATATTCCATAACTGACATTCTTCCTTACTTCAAATCAAAAAAATCATTTAAAATACTTGAAAAAGTATGAGGATAGAATTATTTGTTAAAAAATTACACAATTCCTTCCCAAGTAAGGCTTTGATCAAGCTTAACTTAAATACATAATTCTCTCCATTTTCATTCAAAATCATTGAGCATTTACACCACTAGATTGAAATTAATTTTAGTTGGAGTTCCAAAAAAATCAAAAAATTTGTTCATCTTACCCAACCATGATTCTACTTGTTCAGGTCCTGAATCACCCTGAAATATCAGTGGGTTTTATGTCTATAATTCTAGTGAGCAATATAAAGGACATGGTTACTCGATTTTATTTACCTTATTAGTAGTTTAGAATAATTGTATGACTCTCTAGATGAGCAATTGGTTTAACTATGGTTCTAGTGTAACCACATTCTCTACCACCCCCAGTTATTGGTTTCTAAGTCTCTTGATTGGTGGAATATCTTCTATAACCATAGTAACAATATCCATTTAGTTACCACGTGTGTCTTAAATAATCAGTTATATATTATATTATATCCAAAAATCAAGCTCATAGTAAAATAATTTCAAAATCAAGGATTGTAATTAAAATATAGATGATTCAATCCTAGTTGGAAGACTCTTTTTTAATGCATGATACAAGCAATCATCAGTTAAAACCAAGATAATGAGTTGAAAATAGACATAGAAGTTCTTAAAACAGTTGTATATAGAACACTATAGTAACTTGAATTATAGTATAAATAGAATTTTTACACCTATTTATCCTCTGCATTTCAAGTTATGAAACATCTTATCTCCATGCCTATAATCCCAACTGAAGGATCTTACAAAACTGATACCATTTGTAAATATCAACCCCAACACATTTTCTTGGGTAGAAATAAGATTCCACTAACCATAGATGACATCCTTGAGATAATAGAGGCTATAAATAAATTTCAAGGGTATATATAATAATTTGGGATGATTCACCTTGAAACAATACAACTTGCACTATATAAACTCAATGTAATAAAATGAACATGATGCATGATGTAAGGAATAATAATAAACCAATGAAATAATAAGCTAGAAATATAATCAGGGTTGTAGTAGTAAAATAGAAACCAATAAGTCTACATCAAAAAGGACCCAAAACATCAAAAGAAATCAAGGCACCGATGTGGCACCACAACCAACTCCACAGCAAGACCTCTCCAAGCTCCAAATCCTAATAAAAAATTCATTATCAATTTATTCTGTTAGTGAAGTATAAAATCTTCCCCTTACATGTATAATGATAAAAAACATCTTCATATGAAAAATGGTGCATGTGTAAGGAGTGAGTATATAACCCAGTAGGAAAATGCCAAGACTTCCCAAACATGCCACTAAAACAAGAATAGGTTAGCTTACATTTATAATAAAAAAATAAGTAGAAAGTTTGAAAATAAATTATTAAGATAGATATACATAAAGAAGTGAAATAAACAACACCAAAACATACTCCTAGAATGAAGCAATGTACCCATACAATGTACAATCCCAATGTATCTTTTGTCTTAATAGGTCCTCTAAACAGTCTAACATTCAAGATGATCCTCATCCCTCTGGTCCCAAGTCATCACTAGGATATAAAATCTAGGATCCCCATAATTGTAATTGCAGCGATTTCTAACTCACAAGGCCCTTACCATATGAATAGAATGCACTACAACCATGTCCAAGTAGATTTCTCACACCCAAAACCCTTATTTGTTTGAAAAACCATAAAATCATTTTATCAAACTCGTTGTGGGTATCACCCATAACTCAAGATTTAAATACCATCTAGTAATATATTTTTAAATAGGAATTTAACAAGAGTTTCATAGTCATAAGTAGAAAAAAATCCTTTATAAAATAAGATCCTTCACATTTTGGAAGAAGTTGGAATAAAGGAGAATCTGTATAATTAAAAGGGGTTTGTGCTGAATAATCACACCATGATCTCATAGATTCATCATCCCTTTTCCATTAATTCAGTGAATACAAAATATGTTCTATCAAAATGATCCTTATATTATAGATATGGGAATGAAAGCCTTATTTTAGAGTTTTTTCCAAAATAAAACAATGAGATTGAAAGGGAGAATAAGAATTGGAATTCTTACCGTTTATTCACTAGGTCCAATTATTAAATATTTATTGAAATCAAAATATGGAAGTAATAGTATCACTAAAATTTCTTAAAATAAGCTTGGAGTTATAAAGCCTAAGTCAAAGGAGTAAATATGAGGGTTTAAATAAAATTGTTTGGGTGTTAAAACCAATTTTTGGATTTAATTAATCATGTCTCATAGTTTGGAAAATTGTGTGTGTTACTAGAAAATATCTAGGGTTTCACAATTTGGATTCAAAATTTGGAAAACCATGAACCAACCATGGAAAATGTTATTATACAAAAAAATCCAAGACCACATAGTTTACCCAAACCATGTAGAAACCATGTGCTTCCCTATGAGTCTCATATCTATTACATGTGTTTTCTTAGGAAATCCAAATAGTTTCCCCTGACTATTCTCAAACTATGTTCCCTCCCAGAGTCCTAAAAACTCCATGTAACCATATATAACCTCTTTAAACTCAACCCAAATATTATATAACTTAAAAATACATAATAAAATATCAAATTACCTCAAATTGGGGGTGTTACACAATGTTTTTCATTCCTATTCAATGGGACAATGTTCGTAAATATTGGGTGGTGGGGTATGTTTAGGAAGTACTAACCTTGAATAGTGTATTGATTATCATCATCTGTGAATTATACCCAATTTTATTTTGTGGGTTAGTGGTTATTTTATTTATCCCTGGGATACTAGTTATTTATGGGTATAGTATACCACCTCTTATTGAAGGGTAATTCTAGGGGATCATTTGTATGGGAGGAGGTGTATGAACAACTTTATTGGTTTTAGGGAGGATCTTGTGTTGTTAAAATAGATTTTATAGGTTTCTATTTATCTTTATATGCTTTATTTATCCCTATTTTGATATTTTTACCACCATTTGTGTTGATATATTATTTTGTGATTTGGTTTTCTATTGTTTTATATTATCATTAATTTTGTGAAATTAGGTGTTCTCTGAATATTCCTTGGATTGGGGAATTGTCTTCAGATCAAGGGAGGTAATTTTCATCCTTAGTCTAAGTTTACCTTTATTCATGAAATTTTTTGGGATTAGTATGGTATTACCAATAGTAGTGAGGGATCATATGTTCCTACGAGTATTCCCATGAATATAAAGATATCTTTTGTTTAAGAAATGGTAGTTGTAACCTTGGTGTGTTGGGAACTTTGGAATTATCAGGCACATTTTTTATGTTTATTATCCGAAAACACTACCCTCGTAATTTTTCAATGCCTTACACTTTCACATATCTCATATCTATAGGTATGTGCTTAACATTGTTTTGTAAGTGTTTATAATCTTGTTTCACTCCATTCAGATGCTCTTTTGGGTCTACACCATGGCCTGAATATTGGTATAGGTAAGATAAACTTGTGAAATTTCAATAAATACCTTCAGTACATGTGTCATAGCATCATGGTTGGTTCTTTGATGAATCTTGGGAACTGAGAATTATTATGTCAGACCAGTGGCCAAGGATTTTTTCAAGACACCTCTAACCACCATCTTTCTCTTGTTGAAAATATTAATGATGGGGAAAATGTAACACCCTAGTTTGTGGTAAGTCATCATTTTCTTATGATATTTTAGGTTTTCAGGTGGTTTAGGTTGGATTTTGGAGGTTTTGGAAGGGTTCTTGGTTAGATAGGAAAATTTTTGGTTCTATGGTTCTACCATGGTATGGTGGTGGCCATAGTGGAAGTCACAGTCCCTATCATTTTCTATGTCATGGGATACTATAGGTGTAGCATTGTTGAGTGTCTAGGGTAAGGCTACCAATATATATTACATAGATTTTTAGTGATTTTAGTGGATCAAGGTGAATCCCTATATAAATCATAGAAGTAAAATGTGTTGTAGTGTTAGGAGCAGCCTCTGTAGGCCTTCGGTGAAGCTGAGTGGATACCACCATGCCATAATGATGGTCATTTCAGAGGGTTTGGTTAGAGATACATGGTAAGAGGACATCTATATTCCATGGGCCTTACTATTTTATTGTTAATGGTGATATGGCTATGAAAATAGATCACCATTCCATAGATTTGGTAATTTTGGGTGTCTTAGTTCCTAAGAGGTTTTCTTATAAAAAATAGGAGATCCAAAATACCCAGGTGACTGGGTGTGGTGGTTATACAATTTCAGCCTCATGCATACTATTCAAAATGGATATAGAGAGACAAAGTTCCATAGGGATGGGTGTTTTGATGGTCAGCCTCATGAAAGTTATTCAAAATGTCTTGGGGGAATTCACCACATAATGGACCAAGGTGTGGTGTCAATCATCTCATTTTTAAAACAACTAAAACAAATGCTAAGTGTTTGGGGGAATATGCATGTTTGAAAAAGGAAACTATGTGTGATATTTTTGGAGGCTTAATAAATGTGATTTTGACCCAATTATCTCCTTGAAAATCATCATTCTTCATATCTTCTCTTGTTCTCTCAAATCAGACACACCCTGAGGTTGTTTTTCAATATTATTTTATATCAAAGTTCTCTTCTTGGACTCTACTGGATGAGCGTAGTCGATTTAGGTGGATTCTATCTCACTCCACTTTACCTAGAACTTGGAGTATTTGGTTTTGAATGTTTAATTCTTATGTTTGTTTCATAAATTATCTTTATAAATCCTTTTGAAATTTCTAACATGGTGCTATCTTGTTTTAAAAATAAATTTTATAGGAAGAACCCATAAAATATTTAGAAAATACATAATCTATTTTTTGGTTTCAAAGGAGAAAGTTTTTTTATGGGTGAAAATTGGGAATGATAATGTATTAGTGTAAATTTATACTACATTTATTTGGACCTTGTTAGAACATATTTGGATATTAGTGTCATTTAGGTGGCACATTGGTTTAAATTAGGCATAATCAGTGTTTGTTCATGATGTATATAGATGGGTCCTTGTTAGTTCGAAATTGGATTCCAATTCCATTTAGGTGGGAATATCAGTTTGTACCACCAAATGATGACTTGGGTTAGGAGGAACTAGTTTCTACTCATGATTTTTCTTATTTAAGAGGTCCTTATTTGAAAGGGGGTTCATTAGGTTTGGTGCATTTCATTGGGTGTACATAAAATTAGCCTGGGTGTATGAGTTATGGTGTTGGATTCATGAGAAAATTATGGATTCAATGAAAGGTGAATATTGGGTGTGAGTTATTTACATGGTTTTATTTGGACTCATTTATTTTCTTTTGATTCTATTCTATTTCATATTAAAAATTTGAGCTAAATTTTTCTTGTTTAGGTGGTGTGTTTGGGACGACTTTAGGGGATTACCTACTGATTTTTTATACTCACTCCATATATATACATCTTGGTGCATATGTAGTCATTGTTTTATATAATATAGCTAAGGGGAGATCTCTCACTTTTATAGAAGAGCTTATAGATTCTATGGTCTTATGTGATGGAGTTGGGATCTTGGAGTTATTAGTCTTGTGGAGCATGGGAGTCTATCATGTTGACACTTGTATTTCACTTTGATTTTTGGTCCTGTAGTCTGAATTGTACACATTTTTATATTTTGTGACTCTAATTATTGTTAATTTATATTATATAGTGGTGGTTGTCCTTTTATTGATTCATTCATCATATATATATATATTTCATTTGATTTTTCTATTTTATGTTGTTTCATATTAAAGAGAAAATCGTCCCCCATTGTTTAGTGTTTCCCTATGCACTTATTGTCAGTCTTTGGTGTCCGGGGGATGAAACTAAATTTAGTGGCATTCTAGTCCTTCTCAAGCCAATGTATTGGGTTTGGGATGTTACAAGACCCATTTTTGAAAATACATATATTATTTATTATGATTTTATTGAAACCCCTAGGGGTTGTGGTGTGGTCAGGGGTATTGCATCACAGTCCTATGAAAAAACAAACATGTATAAATTCAAGACCCCTCTAAAAATTATCATATTTCCTCCCTTATCCTTATAAATCTATGTGATATGATGACCTATTTAAAATAATTTGAACCCCCTTTGATAATATTTATCCCCCATATTTTGGAGATCAATTGGTGGATGATTCGAGGTGGGTTTTCTTCTTCCCATTGGTTCTTAATCCCTCTTGTTCTCTCTTTCCATACTATGGAAGCCTTGTTTTCTTTAGTTATTATGGATTTCTATTTATTATTGATGGAGGATACATGGTGTTTTGTCTATATGGAACTTTTTTTACTCATAGGAATGGTGATTGGATATCTATACTTGTTCTTCTATTCTTTCTAAAATAATGTTTAAACCTTCATATCCAGGCAGTGGATTCATTACTTATCCATATTTTATATACAAGTGCGTGGTTAAAAACGTTATATTATTTGATAAAATATTGTAATTAGCCTAATGAAGATAATATTTCAGAAATTATGGAATAATGAAATATAAAATAGGATGTGGTGATCGCAGGTGGGTTATGTTATATTGGATAACTCTTGATATTTCATATAAAGTGTACAATTTATTTTTATGATTCTTATTGTTACATGGAATGGATGATATGCTTGAAATTAGGTAAACAACATAAATATGGCGAGGCAAAGTAAATTATGAATAAGTCATGCGAAATTAATTACCAATATTCCTTGAAAATATCTAAATCTGAAAGTGGTGTTTGAAGCATGTCTATGGCTGATTTATATACATTGTTAGTTGTTGTATTTGTGCATTTTATTGATAAAAATTACTCATGATTATTTGGTTAATCCAATATTTTAAATTAAAAATGTTTTTTGATGGAATTAAATACTTATGTTTTCTATCTTCCCATTATGGTTTGTTATGGTATTTTATACCTAGGTTTTAGGGATTTGGTTTCCCCTTGATTTTTCTATGCTAAAAAATTTGATTATTGGTATGTATTAGTTATATATTGTTATAATTCCTTATCTATTTTGTTATTAATTTGGTTTAATTGGGATATTAGGTGGGGTATGAATGGAAAAGGATAAGATTTAAGATTTCTTTATTCCTATTCATTGAGATGAGGTTGATGTTGGGATAGATAGAATAGGTTGAGAGATGGTCTTGTTTGATTTTTGTTATGAGTTATTGATTAGTTCAATGGTATGAGTTGGGATCTGGTCAATCTCATCATATTTTATGTTTTTTTATCATTGTATGGTTTTCTTGATTTTTGGATAATTATCAGGACTTCCAACTGCCTATTGTAGTTGGCCTAATAACTTGGAGTATATCTTCCTTGTATAATTTTTAAGTTGAGTCCTAAAATACCTAGATTATTTAATAGTAAATGAATTATAAATGAAATCAGAGGATCATATTCTGATGATGGCGGTATTGAAATATTAAATAATAACCATGGTATGGTAATAATGAATACTTTAAGATCATGGTATGGAAATATGGAATTTAAATATGAATTTATGGAAGCATTGTATTATAATGAAATGAAATGATTAAACCAGTACTTGTAATGGTGAAAATTAATGATTGGTAATTTTATAAATTACTAAATATAAATGATTAGTGGTGTTGAATCTTGAAACTTTTTTTCCTTATATGAAATCCAATTTCCTAGACCTTAGTGGTGGCAGCCAAGGGTCATGTGGGGTGATAGAAGTAGTTGAATCTAAGGCTTGTTAGTTTCCCTTAGTTTGGTTGTGTGATGAACTATTAATTATATTTTCTGATTTCATACACCACACCAACTGAGTTGGGTGGGAATCCTACACCCAAATGTTTTAGGTTCTAAGTGTTTCCCCTAATATTAAGGTTTGTGAGGGAACAAATGGCTGACTACCCCCTCTTCCCCACTCTCACTTTAGATGTTGAATGATGTGTATACATATCTGTTATGATGTATTAAAATATAGAGTATGTGTCAACATGGGATTTTATGGCTCTTAGTTTCACCATGCATGTACGTACAGGTTTTAGTGGCTTAAATTTATGGCATATGCATGTTTTTCAGCTATAGTAATGGAAATTTATATAGGTGTACTTGTATGGACTATGATGGCTTAAAGAATAAGGTGGTTTACATGGGTAGAAATTTCTTTTTAACTAGTTACTTGGTTTTGAGATTTTATTGGTTTATGTGTTCAAGGGGTGTAGGATGAGATGATTATTTGGTTGTGATATGGTTTCCTAGGGGTAGTATGACATATAGAAAGGATTATATCACATGATGTTTGGATATGTAATGTGAGAGTGATGAAATTGTGGATAAGTGGATGTGAGTCACCATTACTATGTATATAATTTTGATATAGGATGACTTAATTTTATGTTCTACTTGGTTAGTGATCCCTTGTAAGAATGGGATATATTCTTACCTTCTTAGTTGACGAGTCAGTTTCTACTATTTATTCACTGGGATTTAGTAATATTATTTTCTCATTTTCACAAGAGATTTCCAGGAGGATCCTATTGAGTATAACTATATGTTCACCCCATATGTATATAATACATTTATTCTCACACCATATGATTTTAGAATATATTTTCCTTTAAAATAAAGTTAATGCATTTGATAGCTTGTAGTGCACAAAATACTAAACATAAGTGAATAATTATTTATTATAATACAAAATGAAAGACATCACAAGATGGTTAAACGAAACATAATTGATAAAATCAATGATATTGTAAAATTTATAGGGTTTAATTTTACTCTTTAAAATACCATTAATCATAGAGAAACTAAATTAATCAATTATATATTTTTGATAAATTTAATAATTTTAAAGAATTGATATCAATAGAATGTATCAATAAAATGTATCAATAAAATTATAATAATTATTATTAAAATAAATTAGTAAAATCTATAGAATGATTAAGAAACTTTAATCAATGTTAATTTAGTTATTCATGGTTAAACAAAAATGTATTGTATAAAAATATTTTTTATTATATATTATATATGTTTATTTAAAATTTAAATTTCTAAATTTTTTAATTTCAGTTTTATAAAATTAATTTTTTTTATTTAGCATGATAAAATTATATCGGGGTTAATTTTTTGGTTTTTTTTAAAGGTTAAATTTTATTTGAATAGTGAAAAATACCTTTTCTACAAATATCGTAACTTTTATGACCTCATTATGATATAAGAATGTATTTAAAATATGTAAAAAATATTATCAACCAAATATTTATTTTAGGAGTAAATTAAAGCATTTAAAAATATCATGATGAATTTTGAAACTCATGCTGGACTATTTAGGAAATAAGTAATATTTTATTCTAATTAAAAACAATTTTAGTACACTTCCTTTAATTAATTATTCACAATGATAAATTCAGTTTTGGATTTATTTTAATGTAATTATAAACTTATTTAATTATCTATAATCCAAAAAAAATCATGTGGATCCATTTTATATATTATTTTGGTGTAAATTCGTTTTTATGCTTAAAAAAACTTTTTTCTAAAAACATTTTTTCATTGTGTTTTGAATAATTATATTAAAAGTAATTTTTACTACTTATAGAAATTGAATCTTATAAAATGGATTAAATATTTGGAATCATCACATAAAAAAATTATAAGTTCAACTTTAGTTTTACCCATAAAAATTAATTTACCTTGGTAAAAAAAATTCCACCTCGTTAAAGGTTAAAATGGGTTAAAAGGGTTAAAATAAATGGATAAAGATTAAAAATATCACTAGACATTATATTTAATTATATTGGTTGAGTGTATTTCAATATGAATCACCTTATCTTCTATATTAGTCTTATTTACTATCACTTTCCCATGAAAATTGACTTTATATTATTTTAAAGTTAAGGGTATTTACAAAGGTGTCACTCCTCTTACTTATAAAAGAGAACCTCTTATCCTCACTTATTCACACACTTTTATCACCTTAGATTGAAAAATATCTTCCCAAATAACTTCAAAAATATCCTATATATGTCCTAAATTTCTTTTCTCATTAAAATACCAACTAAATAATTCTAAAGGAGAGATCGAAAAGAGGATACCCAAGGAAGATGGAATCATCTTAACCAAATTATTTTAAGTTTATTTCTTCTTTAACATCCTCAAAAATATTCTATAAACA
Source organism: Viscum album (assembly GCA_963277665.1). Taxonomy (NCBI): domain Eukaryota; kingdom Viridiplantae; phylum Streptophyta; class Magnoliopsida; order Santalales; family Viscaceae; genus Viscum; species Viscum album. Next base: position 1,235,944,882 of record OY728137.1, on the reverse strand, counting down.
CATAAAAACAATAGAATTGAAACTTTTAGTATAAAAAACTATTTTATTTATGTAACAATCATTATCTACTTATTTTTCATCTAATGGAAAATGAAAATTTTACTCTTGTGTATGTGTGGACTACCACCTCCACAAAGTGATGTATTTCATTTTACATCATTATATTATATGATCAGTTATAAAATTTTATATAATAAATAAATATTATATTTATGATATAATTAATATTTTATATCCATGATCAAGGTTATGGTACTGAAACCATGGATTCAAAACATGCATGGAAAACTAAACAATTAACACCCAAATATTGATTATAATAACGAATTGTTATTAAAAGAGTAATAAGAAATTATAAGTGAATGGTATATAGTGGATAAATATAAATATGGTTCCAATATATATTTATAATAAATATAAATTTATTATACTGGATTTTAGAGTGTGTGATAATAAATTCTAGACTTGGGGTAAGGGTTTATGTTACAATCTCACCTTTTATCATGATTGTTTATGTTTCAATTACCATTATAAAAAATTATATTTTTTTATATCATAAACCCCATAAATTTTATTCTAATTTGGTTATTTTTTGTTTTTCAATTATTCTTTCCATTTCCCCCATCTTTGGTGCTCAAAAATACAGAAATAATATTTTTAAGAAAAGTCATCTTTATTTCTCCTTTTAGGTTGGGAATATTTTTATTCCATGACCATGTTCTTTAAAGTGTTTCAAGAATTTTGTTTTCTATAATAAAATGATTGTGTGAATTTTTTTTCAAATATATTTTAATTTAATTTCAAAGGCTAAAAATGAATATTTTTAATTTTTATGTATGCATTATATTTGAATTTTTATAAAAGTGTGAAAACAATCATTTTTTTAATATTTATCGAATGAAATAATTTTCCCACCATCATGTTCGATCATTGTTAAAAATATTACATTACAGGTTTCTATGGGTTTTTAAATAAAATCTTATTCCCATTGTTCTAGGAATTTTTAGTTTTCTTTTTTTAAAATTTATCAAAATAAAAGGATATTTATTCTCATTTTTCAAAGCATATTTTTAATGTTTTTACAAAATTATTTTTAATCTATGTCAACATACATTGTTGGTTATTATGATTCACTGAGGATATTCACTAATGATACCATACACTTTATTTTTATGTATGGATTATGATGACATTTTGAGAAAGTTTTATGAAACTCGTTTCTTTCTCATGGGTTAATTAAGCTATGATGTAATAATGAATGTTTTTATGATCTTTTTGCAGACATATATTTGGTTTTCATCATGTTGTGGGTGGAATTGAAAATATATATCCATCCAATGAATTGGAAAAATATTTTAATCTCATGACATAATATGTAAGGTAATTGGGAGTGAACCCAATATAATATGGGAATCTATCCATTAAGGTTTAAAAGGGACTAGGGAGTGAACCCAATACACTATGGGAATCTGTCCACTATGTGATGATGGTCTTGTAAGTGAGACCTTAATAAGGAAATGATTTTATATGATTATGTGTATTCCAAAAACTTATGTATTATGCTTATGATAATATCTTATGACTCGTGATTTATTATTGATGATTCCTCACTCTTATGAATCATGTATTCTGTTATGAAAAATAGGATACCAAGGCTCATAATTTATGGTCTATGAATTTTGGGGTATGTTTTAATAAGTTATAATCATGTTCTTATACCATTATTATAATATTATTCTCACTTTTAATCTTCTATTGTTATCTCCCATGTTTACCCTTACTGATCATCTGAGCTCACTGCTTCTTATGTTTCCATGTTCCCCGGGTTATGAAGAAAGGTATTAAGTAGGATGTATATAAGATGGAAATTATGTGAGAATAAATTTATGAGAGATGTAGCATATTTTTCTTGAAATATATTTATAATTTATATAGTATCCAAATAAACTAAACCTTTAAAGTTTTGGGGTGTGAATTATTGTGATGTGTATTATGTTTTCTTCTAAAAATATAGAATATGTATATATGTTATGCTCAGGTCACATCAGTTGGCATCAAAGTAGTGTTTAGTTTTTTTATTAGGAATTTAGAAAGTTTGTGAAAATCCCTTAGGATAAGCCTAAATATTGGAAAATATCATAAAATTTTGGTAAATTATAGTGTGTGGTTTCCTAGCAACGAAATATCTATTTTGATACAAAAAAGTAGATGCAGTCTTAATCACATATGCACATAGGGGTAATATACCTAAAAAATATAGTTGGGTGTTAACTTGATCTTCACTCGATGCATGAAAAATATTCCTAAATAATGGCACAACTAGTTTGATGCTCTTGGGGGATATGTTTTAGTCAATTCATGTTATCTTTATTAACCATTATTTATAAGTTATTTATTCTAATTCCATAGTGTTACTTTTATAAGTATTTTCATACCTAACTTTACATTATTTTATTAAATGGTTAGAACCATGAGTAACTGAGTAAAAAATGGATGTGAAGGACAATTTAGTGATTATCCCAATGAGAACCCAAATGGGATGGGATTTGGGGTGAAAAAGCTCATGGAAATGCTCACCCAAATATCTCAAGCTATGAATAATAATGTAAACCATGTTAAGCACTAGAACATACCAAGGAAATATAAACTTGTTATCTAGTCCTTTATGAGACAACAACCAACCTATTTTAGTGGCTATTCCAACCCACTAATCAATTATTAATGGATTAATGAAATGGAGAAAATATTTTATGTTATCTTATGCTTAGTCCATGAGAAGTTTTTTCTAACCTTCTATCATTTGGATGTTAAAGCTGGTCAATGGTGGAATCTTATCAATAATATAATTAAAGAGGAATAAATTGATTCTATAAAATATAAAGATTTTAAGATGGTGTTTTCTAATAAGTATTTTCCCCAAAATCTTCATAATAAAATAAAGATTGAATTATTAGAATAGGAACAAAAGTATGATGAATCCATTATGACTTTTGGGGAAAATTTCACCATAATTTAAAGGTATGCTTCTAGTTTTATCATTAGTCATGAAATAAAAATTGATTGATTCTTTGGTGACTTAAAACCAAGTATCGAAAAGGCATTAACTATAATAAAATTTAATAGCTATGAAGAAAGTATTTGATATGCTCTGAAGGAAGAACTATAGAGTATAGACTTTAAATATTCTCATGGTTTTTGGGATATGAAAAGAAAGATAGAGTTTTAAGAAATTTATAATAATAAAACCATTTAAGTAATGAAAATAATCTTCCTTTATACTATAAATTTGGAAGTGAGGATAAAGGAAATTTCCTTAAAGGAACATTTAAATGCTTAAATTTTGTAAAAAAAGGTTATATACAAAATGAATGTTGATGTGACATGAAGAGGATGATCAATGAGAAGGATGAAAAGAAAGATCAACCAAATACACCACCCACACTCTATTCTAGAATTAAAAGGAGTATGGATATTATACCAACCAATTCAAAAATAAAAGGGGAAATGATGATGATCGGTATTATAAAACTTTTAAGAAAAAGTAAAAAGGGAAATCATATGCAATCACAACTACTGAAGTGGGACATAATAACAAAATGGTGAATGTTACACTTATAATCCACTCTGGAACTATAAATATCTTAATTGATTTAGGTTTTGCCCACACTTTTATATCTGAAGTATTTAGTAAGGGTATCACATCACCAAATTAATGGTTATATATAGGAATATTGGTGAAAACTCTTAATTTTATAATGATTTCATCCAAAGTATATAACTCCATTATAATAGAAATTTATGGGAAAGTGTTTCCTACAAGTCTTATTATTATCCCAATAGTCATATTTAATGTGATTTTGGGAATGGATTGGATATCTCTATATAGAACCCTTATCAATTTTTGGGGAAGGGAAGTCACATTTTATAATACCCCTAGTTTGAGGTATGTGCTTTTTATTACATGTTTTTATGTAATAAGTTAGTTCCTTTTGAGTTTTGGAATCGTTAGGGGGTATGGGTGAAGGATAAAGTGTTTGTGATTTCTGGGATTCACTATGTCATGGGACTAGTTTTGGTGAATCTCATGGTACCAAGAATTCTAGAACACTAGACATGGGATTCTTATAAGAATTAGGGACATTACCGCACCCTAGAGCCTTGTTTTTTGGTGGGTATGGTGGCAGAGAGTCTCAACTATGGGAAACGAGCAGCCTAAAATACCCAGTTATTTGGTGTAGAGGTTATGTGGGGTTGGTCTCATATGGGATCTATCCAAAATGGATTGGGTTAATATACCACTTCATGGTCCTAGGAATCAAGTTGGATAAATTTTTTCACATGAGAACCTCCCAAAACAGCTCCGGTGAGCGCACCAATCCATGGTCCAAAGTGTGGTGTCGATTGTTTTGGTTTTTGAAAAAATTGATTTAGCAGTCATACTTTGGAGTAAAACTACATTTAATATGAAAATTAGAGGAAATATTTTTGTGGATATTAAATTTTATTTTTAACCAATTTTTCCCCCAAATAAATATAATTCTCCTTCTCTTTGATTTGTCTCTTGATCTAAGTACTATTAGAGGCATTTATGGACAATCTGTTGTCTAAAGAAGTTATTCTTATTGGTTTCTAATTTGAAATTGGACTCAAGGTAAGTGAATTATTTATTTCTCCACTTTTACATAGAAATATAATTCTTTTTTTTTAAATTATTTTCATAACCCGTCCCCCGGGGCTTGTGTCGTGACTACCCCAATCCCTCCTTCCATAGGCCAGGGGCTGGAGACTAGTACTGAAGGCGTATTCCCTAAAACTGGGAAGGAATTGCCTTTATAACCTGTAACACACACAACCAAGCACATAGCAAGATACGAAATCAAGTAAATTGAATAGTAAATAGAGTGAGTACAGTAAGTTAAAGGGGCCAGAATACAGGCCCAACTATAAATATAAGAAAAACTAGAAAGTACAAGAAAGATGATAGGTGAAAAGCAGCTCCTGGATCATCCACCACGAATCTTGCATGAAGGGTAGGTACAGCTCACGAACGGTCATCTCTATAGTTCTCCTTGTCTAACATCCACCTCCAAGCTACCTCCAGTTCTAGTACTCTCCTCCTCAGTAAACGTTGTCCTTCGTCTGCACCACACACAAGAGGGTGTGGGCATAGCCCGTGTAGGGGTGAGTATAACGATACTCAATAGCGACCCTGAGATCCTCAAGGTCTCACAAAATCCACCAAGGATAATCCACACAGGATGTAATCAACTGACAACCCTACTTATGTATATTCCCATACATATACCTAAGTTATCAAGTATATCCATCTCAATCATGAGGGAACACAAAGTCAAACTCAAAAGCCCAAAGCTCAACCGTTCCATAAAGGAAGGAAAACCACGATGGAAAGTACCATAGAGGTACGCCACACAAAATAATACCACCAAGGTATTACCACAAAGGAAAGTACCACATAGGTACAGACTCATCTCACACCAGGTATAACTTAAGTACAGAAGTATAGATTATTAGATGTAACTACTGAATCATATTACTCTGTTAAGAGGCTCTACTACTGACCCACACAGGATCGCTCGGTGCTCACCCATACAGGATCGTTCGGTGCAGACCCACATAGGATTTCTAGGTGCTGACCCACACAGGATTTCTCAGTGCTAACCCACATAGGATCGCTAGGTGCTGACCCACACAGGATCGCTCGGTGCTGACCCACACAGGATCGCTCTTCATTCTTCACGTCATAGCCAGCTATAACGTTCCCGCACTAGGCTTGCTCGTCTCTGGGAGGCTCTGCTCCTCAATCCACTGTTCGATACTCCAACTGCCACAAAATTCCATGAAGTAGTATCCCAAATGACTGTCGTTCCATATGGGTCTCAATGCAATAGACGGTGCGTTAATCGAACTCCCGGTCTATAAGTTATTAGCCTTTTAGTCCTGAGGGCCTGGTTGGATTCGTGCTCGATCCAACCCGACCATACAGCAACATAATTCAAATCTTCAGTGGGGTATACCAAAGGGAACTTCTCGCTCCAAGGCTTCTAGTTCCACTGATAGTTATTCAAACGGATCTCCAGTGCCAAATTTTTGGCCAAAAGAGCGTAAATGGGTCGAAGTGACTCCGGGTCCGGTCTGACCTGGTCGGACTAACCCGGCCCGGCCCACTGGGTCTGGCCTGGCCTGCACTGGGTGGCCTGGCCTGTGCTGGGCAGTCCGGCCTGGGAGGCGCGGGGCAGCGCGGAGGCCGTGAGGGCCGCGAAGGCCGAGAAGGGGCCGCAGAGGCCACGAGGGCAGCACGAGCCAGTGGGGGCCGCTGGACGGCGTGAGGCCAGAGGGGCCACTGGACAGCGGAGCACCACGGGGCGCGGAGGCCACGGGGGCTGCTGAATAGTGGAGGCCGCTGGGCGGTGTGAGGCCGTAGGGGCCGCTGGATGGCACGTGGCTGCTGGACGGCGTGAGGCCGCAGGGGCCGCTGGACGGCACGAGGCCACGGGGGTCACTGGATGGCGGAGGCCGCGGGGGCCGCTGGATGGATCGAGGCCACGGAGGCTGCTCGACGGCGGAGCGCCACAAGGTGCAGAGGCCACGGGGGCCGCTGGACGATGGAGTGACACAAGGTGTCGAGGCCGCAGGTGGCAGGGGCCGCAGACGGATGAGGTCGCGGGCGGCGGTGGAGGCAGACGGCGGAGGCCGCGGGCGGCAGTGGCCGCGGATGGCGGAGGCCGCGGGTGGCGGAGGCCGCGGGCAGCAGTGGCCGCAGATAGCTGAGGCTGCAGGCAGCGGTGGCCGCGGACAGCTGAGGCCGCGGGCGGCGTGGCCATAGACGGCGGAGGCCGCGGGTGGCGGGGTCGCAGACGGCAGAGGCTACAGGCGGCGGGGTCATAGACGGCGGAGGCCGCGGGCGGCGTGTCCACGGACCGTGGAGTCCGCGAGGTGGCGGAGCGTCGTGCCTTTTTCGGTGGCTGGCTTGAGCAGTCTCCCTTCATTCATCACCTTCGTTGTGGTTCTCGATCTCCACCTGTGCCAACCGCCAGCACCATTCACCTTTACCATCGCGAAGAACACACAAGAGAACCAGGAATCTGCAGAGAGGATGGGCCATGTTTTTTTAGCCTTCACTCTCCAGGTTAGGGAGGTAGCAAGCGGCTATAATTTCTTCCTTGATTCATGAATAATTTTCAAGAATGGGAAGGGGAGAAATTCAAGCATCTAACCTGCCTCAATTAGTTTGTTTATGTCGATGAGGAGGGAAGGACAGTCGTCGATTAAAGACGTCCCACGTTGGAGGATGTCCCGAGGAAGATGTTGAAGTCGTGCATCGGTGTTCTTCGTTTGAGAAGAGTTCTTCCATGTTCTCCTCCTGCCAACCCTTTCCTCTCAATTCCACCAAAATGAAAAGTAGCCCACATAATAGAACAAGTTATCTATTATGTTTGTTTGGATAATTTCAAATTAGCTTAATTAATTAATTTATGAGTTGGTATAATTAATTAAGTGGGTGGCACACATAAAAAAGGGGGAGTTCAATAGGTTTTTCTCTTATAAAGAGGGGAGTTCAAGGGGGTTTTAGTCTCAGGTGGTCCCCACCACGATAACCCACATGGGAGGTTAATTCTGGTGGTCCCCACCTCCATAACCTCACATGGGATGTTTAGTTCTGGTGTTCCCCACCTCTCAACATCCACATGGGAGTTCCAAATAAAATAAAATGTCACACAATTTTATTTTATTTTATTCTTTCACAAAAAAACCAAATTCTATCTTTCACCCTCGACCTACTACGGTTGAAGTGAAGGTCCCCTTAAAAGAATACTGGCACTACGAGTTCAACGGTGCCCTCAGATTTTAATTTCGAGCACCGGTTCAAAAGTTAGAAAAACTCACTCTCACGTTTACTAAACGTACCCTAAAAAAAGTTAATAAATTCATTCTAGGCAATCCGGGCCTCAGAATCACGCGCCGTCAATTTTCACAGACTCGTAAAATTCTTGTATAATTAAAATAAATTACATGGAATTTCTGGGTCTTTACATTCTCCCCACCTCAAAACTTTACTTCCCCGTAATCTACATCACAAACTAGGTAAAAAAGTGGGGGTACTGAGCATGTATCTAAGACTCCCGCTCCCATGTGCTCTCTTGGAGGTTCCCGTGCTACCAACGAACGCACACCAGAGGTATCGACCACCCATGAAGAACCTGCTCATGTCGATACTCAATCTCTACTGGAAACTTCATAAAATTTTCCCCATCGTCGGTGTCCATATGACCGTGGTCGATGATGTGAGAATGGTCGTGCACGTATCTTTTCAGCTGGGATACATGGAAGACGTCATGCACCCAGTGCAACTGAGGTGGAATAGTTATGCGGTAAGCCACTCGCCAACTCTTCTGAAGACCTGAAAGGGTCCAATGAACCTCGGAGAAAACTTTCTGCCTCGGACAAATCTCTGCAAACCTCATCGAGGTGAGATCCATAAAAAAGAAATGGCCGCCATCCTCAAACTCCAGATGTCTTTGTCTCCTATTAGTATACGACTTCTTCCTGCTCTGTGTGGTCTTTATCCACTCTTGTATGATCTTCACCTTCTTTGTGGTAGCATGTACCATCTCTAGTCCCACTAGTGCTGACTCCCCTGGGTCAGTCCAGCACAAAGGTGATCTGCAAGGTGGCCCATACAGTGCCTCAAAAGGTGTCATTCCAATGGTGGAGTGATAGTTGTTGTTGTATGAAAACTCCACCAAAGTCAAGCGATCCTCCCAGCTGCGACCAAAGTTGAGGACGAAAGCACGCAGCATGTCTTCGAGGGTTTGAATAGTCCTCTTAGTCTGACCATCCATCTGAGGATGGAAGGTGGTGCTCAAATGAAGTTGCATCCTGAAATCCTCCTACAACCCCTTCCATAACCGGGAAGTAAAACGTGCATCACTATCAGAGACAATCATAAAGTTTACTCCATGTAGCCGCACAATCTCCTGCACATAGAGGCATCCCAAGCTCTCTACTGAACCCTGCTCTCTAATCAGTAGGAAGTGGGACATCTTGGTGAGTCCGTCGATGATCACCCAAATCGATTCATGACCCCTGGATGTACATGGAAGTACTGTTACAAAGTCCATGGATATCCCTTCCCACTTTCACTCTGGGACCTCCAATGGCTGAACCAAGCCTGCTGGTACCAGATGCTCCGCCTTCACTTACTGAAAAATGAGGCACCAAGAGACAAACTCTGCAATAGCTTTGTTCATTCTCAGCCACCAATGTTGTCGTCGACGATCCTGGTATATCTTCTCCACTCCTGGATGTACCGCTAGAGGGGATGTGTGGAACCCCCTCAACACTTCCTCTTGAAGTGACACTGGTTTCATGGTACGTCCTCTAAAGAGGATGATGTTCTCCCCACCTTCAGAAAATCCATCATGTGCCTTCCCTGTGGATGTCTGAGCACGTCGAGCCTCGCAGTCAGCATCCCCACATTGCGCCTCCCTGACTCGCTGAAGAAGTGGGGGAGTGACTGTAATAGATTGAAGAAAAGCTGCTCCATCTCGATCCACAAGGATATCTACAAAGCGGCCAGCCGCTCCATCACCTCACCTAGTAATTGTATACTAGACCTCCTACTGAGTGCATTTACTACAACATTTTCCTTCCCAGGAGTATAGACTCTCTCGAAGTCATAGTCCTTGAGGAACTCAATCCAACGTCCTTGTCTCAAGTTCAGGTCCTTATGAGAGAAGATATACCTGAGACTTTTGTGATCAGATTACACTATAAAACATTCGCCCATCAGATAGTGTCTTCACATCTTCAAGGCGAAGACCACTGCTGCTAACTCTAGGTCATGGGTAGCGTAGTTTTTCTCATTCTATATCATTTGTTGATAACCATAAGTGATAATTGCTCTCTCCTGCATCAGGACACATCCAGTTCTGTTCCCTAATGTGTCATAGTAGACTATGTACCCTACGCCCTCCTCCGGTAGCCTCAAGATGGGGGGCACTAGTCAGCCTCTGCCTCAGCTCCTGAAAACTCTGCTGGCATCTCTCCGACCACATGAAGGGTTGCTCATTCTTTACCAATGATGAAAGTGGTGCTGCAACTCTAGATAAATCTAGCACAAATCTCCAGTAGTATTCAGCCAAACCCAGGAAACTCCATACCTCTGTCACACTCCTGGGTGGCTCCCAAGAAAGTACCACCTCAATCTTCGCTGGATCCACTGCAACTCCAGCCTCTGATATGACATGTCCCAGTAATTGAACCTATCGGATCCAAAACTGGAACTTCGAGAGCTTACCATAAATCTGGTGCTCTCGGAGTGTGTCCAGTACTACCCACAAATGATAAGCATGATCCTCCCCAATAGTTGATTAGATCAGGATGTCGTTGATGTAGACTACTACAAAGCGATCAAGGTATGGCTGAAAGATCTTGTTCATAAGTCCTATGAACACTGCTGAAGCATTGGTCATGCCAAAAGGCATAACCAAGAACTTGTAGTGGTCGTACCGTCATGTGAAAGTCGTCTTTTGCACATCCTCGTCTCATAATATGAGCTGGTGATAGCCTGATCTGAGCTCTATCTTCGAGAACCACTGTGCTCCCTTCAGCTGATCAAAGAGGTCGTCAATCCTCGGGAGTAGGTACTTGTTCTTCATGGTCACCTGGTTCAGGTGCCAATAGTCGACACAAAGTCTCAAGCTCCCATCCGCCTTCTTGGAAAACAAAATCAGGGATGCCAAAGGAGAAACACTGGGCCGAATGAACCTTTTCCCTTGTAAGTCCTCCAGCGGTACCCGCAGCTCATGAAGCTCTACGGGAGCCATCCAATATGCTGGTGTAGATATCGGTGTTGTCCCGGGGTACAAGTCAATGTAAAATTCCACCTCTCTACGAGGAGGTAGACCCGGAACATCATCAGGGAAGACATCTGTGTACTGGTCCACCAATAAAGGATAACTCGGACTTCACATCAACCACTCCGAGGGTAAGGCTAGCTAACTAATGAGTGATCGGTTGCACCCTCCTTCGGGTAAGTTTGTCCTGTTCTGTAAAGGCTCCCTTCTCACCGGTGAAGGTAAACCTGGTCCCATCCATGCGGACACACCGCACTTTTCACCTAATACAGTCTATCTAAGCATGGACTTTAGATAACCAGTCAATACCCAAGATGACATCGTAAGGCCTCGACGCTGCTACTAGGAGATCCCAACCGAAGCTCTCGCCTCCTATAGTAAGCTCACATTATCTGCACGATTGCGTAATCATTGAATCCGCTCCTGTAGGAGTCTCTAGCCATAAGGATCAAGCCAATGGCTCTGTCGGAATCTGAGCTCCGAACGAGGGCACTAGCAATAAAAGAATGACTGGAACCTATGTCTATAATTACTGCAGCTAAGGTGGAGTAAGAAACAGATCATACCACATATCATCTTCAGAGCACCATGATCGTAGGCCTCAGTTGCCTAGATTTGGGCTCTTCCCTATCCACCTTCTCCCTGCGGTCAAGGTGGACCTCCTGGTGGTGGTGGTGGTAACATCTTGAATAGTCTCCCACCGCCAGCTGCACGGCCAACTCCTCTTCCACGTCCACCTGCTCTCTGCAGAACTCCTCGGTGGAATCTTTGTCTCTAACTGGGTGGTCCTTAGACTATCTGCTGATCATCCGTACGGTAGTTCGGATATTCACGAGCCATGTGACCCTACCCACCGCATGTGTAACACTGCCCGCTCCTGGCATGATTGGCTCTGCCTCGTGTGCCCCACACAACCGACCCTGAATCATGTGGTCATCCATATGTAGGTCTGGTGTAACATACCAAGTAAGTAGTGAATAATAAATATTCTTATCTATGTATATTTATGAATTATATATTGTTTTAAATACTTAAAATTATAATAAATCCAATCATAAGCATAGAATTCTCTAATATTTTTAAAAGATTGTTTTACCGCCTTTTGATGGAAAACCATTTTTAAATCAAACTTTTGAAACTTTTATAAGCTCTATTTGTCAGAATAAACTTATTCTTTATGATTGGGACATTGAAATTTACTTTGTAAAAATTTTTGGTATTTTTCTGACAATGTTCATTTTTTAATGAATAGTGAAAAATACTGCATTTTACATCACAACTGCTTTTTCATCTAATTTAATTATATGGTTATATTATCATTTTAATTGGTTTTAAAGTTTAAATAGAATACATTTTTACCATTTAATACAATAGTGGTCATTATAATTAATTTCACTTTGTAATTGGGCATAAACTAATGCCAAACTTTTCATAGATATTGTTTCAAAAAAACCCGCTATTTGTTTTGACAATGGGAATTATTTTTTAAATTAATTATTGCAATTTATGTGTTTGGAATTTGGTAAAATGGATTCTATATTTGGAATCATAAGGTCCAAATTATTTAATTAAGACTTTTTTTTTTGGACTTTGTGAATAGTAACGACGGTAATTATCGTTAATTATCTTGATTAATTAGTAATCGGGTAGTTAAGGATAATAAAATAATATCATAATAATAAAAAATGACACCAACATGTGTCCTAATACTACTGCTTGTGTCATGGCCGACCATGGGATGTCTTGTTCCAAACTTTGGGACCCCATGAAATCACTTTTGTGTGATAATGACTTTTTATCTTTTTATTTTTTTTAAAGAAAGTAAATATAACAAATAATGTATCACCTGAGTAAAACATTTTTAATTTTGTCTAAATAAATGATCTCTTGAACTATAAATAGTCATTATAAATCTAAAAGGATTTCATACATCATATTATTTTTTTTATAATTTTTGGACATTAAATAAATTAAATTATATATGAGACCATGATGATGTAGCGATTACCTCATTATTTAACGATTAAAATAAAATGAAAAGATAATGTAAAATATAAGACCTACACATGTCAAAAACCTATTGGATGGGTGTATTTAGAATCCTTATCACCTTATCCTCAAAATACATAAATTTGGGACCTTTAAAATCCGAAACTCATTTGAAAATAAAGTAACATTTTATACCTTTCCAAGAGTGCCCCTCCTCTCCTCTTATAAAAGGCCCCCACCTCTACCTCCTTACTCACACCTCTAAAGCCTTTGGATCGGCAAATCTCTACTCATTTCGTCTATCCACATCCCTCTAATCATCCTAGAGGACTTACCTTAGGTAGGAAGCTCTTCAAGAAACCCTTTTGGTTCAAACCAAAGGGAGTTACCCGATTTTAAGGTAAAGTCTTCACTTGTGTTCTTTTGTTTTATTTTGCTTCTCCAACACCCTAAACTCTTTTTATTCATTTCTTTTGTAAAAACTCAAGGATCTTAAATATACTAGGATTTTTTAATAAGAATTATTCTAACTACACTTACACACACCTACATATATTGGTTAAATAACATACTGTTTCTGTGGATGGTGAATTTCTGCCTCACGAAACGATGATTGTTCAGTATTTTTTTAACACCTTAAAATGTGTTCATTAAGATGTCACTATATTTATATATGATATATAATATGTTTATGTTTTACTTAATATTCCGTATTTTTCATTTATGGCATACTTTTATGGTTTCCATTATGGGTATACGCGATATCTTCATTTTAAGAAGTGCGGAATACCGCCCCCTCAAAGTGATTTGATTCGTTAATGCCATATATGGGACGTATAAAGGATGGATTTAGTGATATTATATATGATATTATACTGGAATTATAGTATATCTTTATTTCATTATTATTTCATTCCATTAAATACGAAATAGAAATGAAAGTAGCGTTCATGCGTACGTACGGCTTACCGTCTCCATGAACGGTGCATTTCATTTCTTACCTCTAAATGTTATGTAATATTATAAATTCATGCATATAATAGATATATATGATATATATGATATCTACATCATGAATATAATTCTTTATATAATGGATATTTTACCACATGAACAACTTGTAATTATAAAGAGTTTATTTTTGATTCAAGTACCAATGATTGACAAAACGACCATTATTAACTTAAATAATTACATAGTGTTCATAACATGGTAATAATTGATATAAAATAAATAATGAACTTGAAAAAGGTTATTAAGCAAGTAGAAATTAACTCAAGTTTATTTTTCAGGACGTTAAAGTACTATCGAGTCAAATTGGACCCGAGGTATGGGACTTCATCTCAATCTCCTTTCATTGAGGCATATTTTGTTTTATACAGTACTTTATTTTATACGGTGTATAAACCCCTTTTACTTTTACATATATTTCAAAAGGAATATTTTTTATACGAAATTATTTACTAAACGAAAAAAGGAATGTATTTTTTTCGTATGCATGTGGCGACAATGACTTCTCCGCCGCTGTGACCATTATTTGAGTTTCGGCTTCCTCTAAAAGCCAAAAAAAAATTTTAAAATGAAAAATAAATACCATGTTTTACTTTTAATTTATTTTGGTATTGAAAATGGTTTTCATAATGTTTTTATTATATCAATGTGTTGTATTGATATCTTGTAATTGAAATGTGGAAATGTTATGTTTCCTTTATGCATGTTTTATGTGATACGATTATGTTATGGTTCTTGGAATTGTTATGAAGATGGGTGGTTCTGTGATAAACTAAGGGTGGGTGAGCCTGATATAGCTCTCCAATGCATTGGGTAATGCGAAGGAGTTAAACGTTAAGGTTTCTCCGAAGAGATTTAGGGAATATACTGTGATGGTTATTCCAAACATAACCATGAGGGTTACTCCCTACATAAGAATGTTATGAATGCCTCAAGTTACCTTTATGTCATATGATTTCTATAATTTATTCATGATTTGATGAGGTATATTAAAATGCTTATGTTTTATGAGTAAAGTATGATTTCATACATGGACTAATGTTTTCTTTTCGTACTTTTATATCCCTTACTGAGATTTTTATGCTCATCCCAAGTTTTTGAAATGTTTTTCACAGGTCAAGGGAAAGGTACATGATGTAATGATAGTGTCAAGGAAGTTTCAAGAAAGAATCCATGTTTTATTTTAAATATGTTTCCATTGATGGCAAAAATGAGTACTATCTTTTATGTAACCACTTTGTTTAAATGTAAAATGTAATGTATGTTTTATGATCAAATTCTCTAAAACTCTAAACCTGAAAAGATCTTTAATGTTCATTCTTGAAGTAACTCAAGATTAAGTAATGTTTAAGGCTGGGGCCTTATAGTTGGTATTAGAGAGAGGTTTAGATAACTTTAGGAGTTAGAATTCTAATTAAATGATCATCCAAAAATAATTTTTTTATGGTCAAATTGAAATGTTATAGAATTTGAATATTACCATGTTGCTTCATCTAAGACATGTTTGTTCAGAATGGTTTTCCACATAGGAAACATGGAAGAAGTGCTAGGAAGGAATACATAACGAAATAACCTTCTGAATCAGCATCCTGAGATGGTAGGAATCGGAACTGAACAGTTTATTGTAGTAATGGAGCAGTTGACTCAAGCGATAAATGGTGGAGGTATCCATGCATGAGATCATCAAGATCAACTATAGAGGAACATGTCAGTGGTGGAATATTTCATGAGGAAACATCCCCCATCTTTCAGAGGATCATCTGACCATGTGCTAGCTGAAGGGTGGATTAAAGCACTGGAGAATATTTTCGATGTCATGTGGTGTTCAGACAATCAAAAGGTTAGTCTTGAAATTTACCGTTTGGAGGGTGAAGCAGATCAGTGGTGGTCGATGGTTAAAAATATTAGGGATGCTGATGAGATTGATACTCTCGACTATGATGAATTCAAAGGAATGTTTCTTGAGAAGTATTTTCCTAAGGTTGTTCGACTTAGGATGGAAAAACAATTCTTGTAATTGAGGAAAGAGGACGACTCGGTGGCTGCTTATGAAGAAAGGTTCACTCTATTGGAAGGGTATGCTCCAAATTTTATCCGAGACCTTGATAGTAAAATTAATCATTTTTACACAGAATTAAAGCCAAAATATTGAAGGGCTTTAGCTTCTCATGAGTTCAAAAGTTATGAAAAGCTTGTTCAATGTGTTGAGAAGGTGGAAATGGAGTTTTCTGATGATCAAGTGTTCTATAACAACCAATAGAAGAAGAGACTGAGGTGGCAGGAGAAAGAGAAGAATTCTTCAAAAAGGTCTGATGGTAAGAAAACTAAGTTTCCAGTTTGTGATAAATGTGGTAAAAGGCATGTTGGGGAATGTCTTCTGAATTCTGGGAAGTTCTACCGATGTGGTAATATGGGACATAAGGCTCGTGATTGTACTGAAAAAGATCAGGGTGATGGTAATACCAAATTTGATTTACAGTTAGTGAAATGTTTTAAGTGCAATGAGATGGATCACTATGGAAATGAGTGTCCGACAAAGAGCTCGAGTGATAGGAAGCAGTTAGACTACAAGCAGAAAGGGGTGGTGAAATCCTTTGCAACTACTTCAGTAGATGTTGGGCCATCAAATGAAGTGGTATCAGGTACTTTGTTTATTTTTTCAGATTATGTCGGTGTGTTGTTTGATTCAGGGTCTACACATTCTTTCATCTCTGAAAACTTTTCTAGTAAAATGGGAATACCATCTCAAGAAATTACTCCTGAACTTGTGGTAAAAACACCTGGGGGAAATGTTGAGGCAAAAATAATTTATAATAATCTTTCTATCCTTATCCGTGGAAAGAACCTACTTGAAAACCTTATTGTTTTACCTCTAGTAGAGTTTGATGTTATCCTGGGTATGGATTGGATCTCTATTTACCATGCTAAGATTGATTGTAGAGCTAAAGAAGTTTCTTTTCAGAAATGCTTTCAGTTTGTGTACAAGAATGAACCCTTACTGTTGATAACATATCAAGAGGATGAGAAACTTGTAGAAGATGGAAATGAATGTTACCTTGAACATATTGTTGAAAACAAGTGAACTGTTCAGATTAATGATGTGCAAGTGGTAAATGGGTATCCTGATGTTTTTCCTGATGAGTTTCCTGGAATAATACTAGATCATAAAGTTGATTTTACTGTTGACTTAGTTCCTGATGCTAAGCCAATTTCAAAACCCCCTTATCGAATGGATCAAATTGAACTTTTAGATTTGAAGGAGAAATTGAAAGATCTATTAGTGAAAGGTTTCATTCGACATAGAACATCACCATGGGGTGATCTTGTTTTATTTGTTAAAAAGAAATATGGTTCTATGAGACTTTGCATTTATTATAGAGCCTTGAATAACATCACTGTTAAGAACAAATATCCTTTGCCTCATATTGATGATCAGCTCCAAGGAGCTCAGTTTTTTTCAAAGATTGACCTGAGATCGGGGTACCACCAGTTGAAGGTAAAGGAAGCAGATATTCCGAAGACCGTTTTTCATAAAAGATATGGCCATTATGAATTTGTAGTTATTCCTTTTGGGCTAACCAATGCACCTGATGTATTCATGGACCTTATGAATAGAATTTTCAATGAGTTCTTGTAGAAGTTTTTGGTGGTTTTCATTGATGATATTTTGGTGTTTTATAAAAGTAAAGAGGAGCATGAAAGACATTTAAGGGTTATTTTTCAAACCTTAAAAGAAAATAAATTGTATGGAAAATTCAGCAAGTGTGAGTTTTGGTTGCAGAAAATTTCTTTCCTTGGTCACATTATTTCTAAAGATTGGATAATTGTTGATCCTGAAAAAACAAATGTTGTTGAAGAATGGCCAAGACCCACAAATGTAACCAATATTCATAGCTTCCTTGGTTTGGCAGGCTATTACCGAAGGTTTGTTAGAAATTTTTCACGATTATCTAGTCTAATGACTAAGCTAACTCGGAAGGCTGTTAAGTTTATCTGGACAATAGAATGTGATGATTTTTTGTAGGAGTTGAAAAGAAGATTGGTGAATGCATCAGTTTTGGCACTACCTTCCATGAATGGGGAGTTTGTTATCTACAGTGACGCTTCATTGAAAGGACTTGGTTGCGTCCTAATGCAGAATGATCAGGTAATTTCTTATGCTTCGCGACAGTTGAAAACTCATGAGGTAAATTACCCTACACATGATTTGGAATTAGCTGCTGTTGTTTTCGCTTTAAAAATTTGGAGGCATCATTTGTATGGAGTAAAGTGTGAAATATATACCGATCAAAAAGGTTTAAAGTATATATTCACTCAGAAAGAATTGAACATGAGACATAAGAGATGGCTAGAATTAATTAAGGATTATGACTGTACAATTCATTACCATCCAGGAAAAGCAAATAAAGTGGTTGATGCTTTGAGTCAAAAAAGTAATGCTTCATTAAAAATGTTGTGTTTGGAACGTGATCCTTTGGTTAAGGATTTGATGAACTTTGGCATAGAATTTGTTGGTGCAGGATGTCCTTCTATTTTGTTTCCGGTATCAGTGAAATCTTCTCTATCAGACAGAATTAAGCAAGCACAGAAGCAAGACAGCGAGTTGCAGAAAAAGGTAGAGCTGGTTCAGAAGGGTAAGTTGCCTGAATTAAACATTGACAATGAGTGTGTTTTGAGATTTGGTAAGAGATTGTGTGTGCCTTGTGATTCACAGATGAAGAGAGAGTTGTTATGTGAAGCTCATAGTTCTTCGTTTTCAGTTCATCCAGGAAGTACTAAGATGTATAGAGATCTTCGGGAGTATTACTAGTGGGATGGAATGAAAAGGGATGTTGCTGATTTTATTGTGAAGTGTTTGACATGTCAAGAGGTTAAAGTAGAGTGGCAGTTACTGACAGGGATGCTTCAGCCTCTACCAGTACCAGAGTGGAAATGGGAGAATATATCCATGAACTTCGTTGTGGGATTGCCGAAGACACCTCGAGGTAATAATGCAATCTGGGTTATTGTTGATCACTTGACTAAATCTACTCATTTCCTTTCTATACGAGATACTTTTTCCCTAGATCAACTTTCCCGTTTGTATCTTAAATAGATAGTCAGGTTACATGGAGTTCCTCTCTCCATTGTATCTGACCGTGATCCCAGGTTCACTTCTAACTTTTGGAAAGGCCTTCAGAAGTTGTTGGGTACTAAATTAAATTTTAGTACAACTTTTCATCCTTAATCATATGGGCAGTCAGAACGAACAATTCAGACTTTGGAGGATATACTACGTGCTTGTTCGATGGATTATTAGGGATTTTGGGACCAACATATTTCTTTGGTTGAGTTTTATTATAATAAAAGTTTTCATTCCAGTATATACATGGCACCATTTGAGACATTATATGGGAAGCGGTGTCGAACTCCAACTTTCTGGGATGCAGTGGGTGAAAGGAAGTTGATGGGACCAGAATTGGTAGAAGAGTTGGCAGAAAAAGTTCAGCTGATACAAAAACACATGAGAACAGCTTAGAGTAGGAAGAAGAGTTATGCAGACAACAGGAGGAAGGATCTCTCTTTTGAGGAAGGCGGTCATGTTTTTCTCAAAATATCTCCATGGAAAAGTGTGATACGATTTGGTAAGAAAGGAAAGTTGAGTCCAAGGTTCATTGGACCATATGAAATTATGGAGAGAGTTGGATCAGTTGTATACCAAGTGGCTTTACCTCCTAGTTTATCTCAAGTACACAATTTTTTTCATGTTTCAATATTAAGGAAGTACATGCCAGATCCACATCATGTTTTGAGTCCAGAGGTAGTTCAGTTGGAAGAGAATCTATCTTATGAGGAACAACCGGTCTAGATTCCTGACCACAGGGAGCAGGTGTTGTGGAATAAGGTGATTCATCAAGTAAAGGTTTTGTGGAAAAACCACATGAGTGAAGAGGCAACATGGGAATCTGAAAATTCAATGAGGGATAAATACCCCCACTTATTCGATAAGTAAATAAATTACAGGGATGCAATTTTCTAAAGGGAAGAAGGATGTAACATCCCAAGTAAGTAATGAATAATATATATTCTTATCTATTTCTATTTATGAATTTGTTTTAAATAATTAAAATGATAATAAATCCAATCATAAGCATAGAATTCTATAATATTTTTAAAAGATTGTTTTACCGCCTTTTGATGGTAAACCATTTTTAAATCAAACCTTTGACAATTTTATAAGCTCTATTTTTCAAATTAAACTTATTCTTTATTATTGGGAAATTGAAATTTACTTTGGATAAATTTTTGGTATTTTTCTGACAATGTTCATTTTTAATGAATAGTGAAAAATACTGCATTTTACATCAAAACTGCTTTTTCATATAATTTAATTATATGGTTAGATTATCTTTTTAATTGGTTTTAAAGTCTAAATAGAATATATTTTTACCATTTAATCCAATAGTGGTCATTAGAATTAATTTTACTTTGGAATTGGGCATAAACTAATGCCAAACTTTTCATAGATATTGTTTCATAAAAAACCCGCTATTTGTTTTGATAACGGGAATTATTTTTTAAATTAATTATTGCAATTTATGTGTTTGGAATTTGGTAAAATTGATTCCATATTTTTAATCAGAAGTTACAAATTATGTAATTAAGACTCTTTTGTTTTTGGACTTTGTGAATAGTAATGACGGTAATTATCGTTAATTATCTTGATTAATTAGTAATCGGGTAGTTAAGGATAATAAAATAATATCATAATAATGAGAAAATGACACCAACATGTGTCCTAATACTACTGGTTGTTTCATGGCTGACCATGGGATTCCTTGTTCCAAACTTGGGGACCCCATGGAATCACTTTTGTGTGATAATGACTTTTTATCTTATTATTTTTTTTAAAGAAAGTAAATATAACAAAGAATGTATCACCTGAGTAAAACATTTTTAATTTTGTCTACATAAATGATATCTTAAACTATAAATAGTCATTTGAAAGCTAAAAGGATTTCCTACATCATATTATTCTTTTTATAATTTTTGGACTTTAAATAAATTAAATTATATATGAGACCATGATGATGCAGCGATTACCTCATTATTTAACGATTTAAATAAAATGAAAAGATAATGTAAAATTTAAGACCTAAACATGTCAAAAACCTATTGGATGGATGGATTTAGAACTCTTATCACCTTATCCTAGAAATAAATCAATGTGGGACCTTTAAAATCCGAAACTCATTTGAAAATAAAGTATCATTCTATACCTTTCCAAGAGTGCCCCTCCTCTCCTTTATAAAAGGCACCCACCTCTACCTCCTTACCCGCACCTCTAAAGCCTTTGGCTCGGCCAAGATCTACTCATTTTGTCTCTCCACATCCCTGTACTCATCCTAGAAGACTTACCTTAGTCAGGAAACTCTTCAAGAAACCCTTTTGATTCAAACCAAAGGGAGTTACCCGATTTTAAGGTAATGTCTTCACTTATGTTCTTTTGTTTTATTTTGCTTCTCCAACCCCATAAACTCTTTTTATTCATTTATTTTGTAACAACACCAGTATCTTCAATATACTAGGATGTTTTTATAAGAATTATTTTAGCTACACTTACACACACCTACATCTAATGGTTAAAGAACATAGTGTTTCTGTGGATGGTGAATTTCTGCCTCATGAAACGATGATTGTTCAGTATTCCTTTAACACCTTCAAAAGTGGACATTAAGATGTCACTATATTTATATATGATATATAATATGTTTATGTATTACTTAAGCTTATGTATTTTTCATTTATGTCATACCTTTATGGTTTCCATTATGGGTATACGTGATATCTTTATTTTAGAAAGTGCGGACTAGCGCCCCCTCAAAGTGATTTGATTCGTTAATGCCATATGTGGGATGTATAAAGGATGGAGTTAATGATATTATATATGATATTATACTGGAATTATAGTATATCTTTATGTCATTATGATTTCATTCCATTAAATATGAAATAGAAATGAAAGTAGCGTTCATGCGTACGTATGGCCTATCGTCTCCATGAACGGTGCATTTCATTTCTTACCTCTAAATGTTATGTAATATTATAAATGCATGCATATACTGGATATATATGATATCTAAATCATGAATATAATTCTGGATATAATGGATATTTTACCACATGAACAACTTGTAATTATAAAGAGTTTATTTTGGACTCAAGTACAAATGATCGACAAAACGACCATTATTAACTTAAATAATTACATAGTGTTCATAACATGGTAATAAGTTATATAAAAGAAATAATGAACTTGAAAAAGGTTCTTAAGAAAGTAGAAATTAACTCAAGTTTATTATTCAGGACGTTAAAGAACGATTGAGTCAAGTCGGACCCGAGGTATGGGACTTCGTCTCAATCTCCTTTCATTGAGGAATATTTTGTTTTATACACTACTTTATTTTATACAATGTATAAACCCCTTTGAATTTTACATATATTTAAAAAGGAATATTTTTTATATGAAGAGCTTTACTAAATGACAAAAGGAATGTTTTTTTCATACGTATGCGGTGACAACAACTTCTCTGCCGTCGTGACCGTTATTTGAGTTTCGGCTTCCTATACAAGCCATAAAATTTTTTAAAAAGAAAAATAAATACCATGTTTCACTTTTCATTTATTTTGGTATTGAAAATGGTTTTCATAATGTTTTTATTATATCAATGTGTTGTATTGATATCTTGTGATTGAAATTTGGAAATGTTATGTTTCCTTTATGCATGTTTTATGTGATACAATTATGTTATGGTTCTTGGGCATTGTTTTGAAGATGGGTGGTTCTGTGATAAAATAAGGGTGGGTGAGCCACATATAGCTCTCCAATTCATTGGTTAATGTGAAGGAGTTAAACGTTAAGATTTCTCCGAAGAGATTTAGGTAATATACTGTGATGGGTATTCCAAACGTAACCATGAGGGTTACTCCCTACGTAAGAATGTTATGAATGCCTCAAGTTACCTTTATATCTTATGATTTCTATGATTTATTCATTATTTGATGAGGTATGTTAAAATGCTTATGTTTTATGAGTAAAGTATGATTTCATATATGGACTAATGTTTTCTTTTCGTACTTTTATATCCTTTACTGAGCTTTTTATGCTCATCCCAAGTTTTTTAAATGTTTTTCACAGGTCAAGGGAAAGGTACATGATGTGATGATTATGTCAAGGAAGTGTCAAGATAGAATCCATGTTTTATTTTAAATATGTTTCCGTTGATGGGAAAAATGAGTACTATATTTTATGTAACCACTTTGTTTAAATGTGAAATGTAATGCATGTTTTATGATCTAATTCTCTAAAACTCTAAACCTGAAAATATCCTCAACGTGTATTCTTGAAGTAACTCAAGATTAAGTAATGTTTAAGGCTGGGTCCTTATATCTGGTCCTCTTGGACCTCTGTGACATCTGTCTACTGCCAGCTACAGAAGACTCTGCTACGTGATGACCGGTGGTGGGTCTCGCTGCTAGTGACTACTCAGCAAGGAAACTCTCCACTAAAAGGGCTCGCTCTAACACTTCCGCCTGCGTCGGGATGCTGAGTGAGATCATTGAAGCCCTGATCTCATGCATAAGTCCATGCTCAAAGGTCCGGGCCCTGAAGAATGGGTCCCGCACCATATTTTTGGAGTATTGTGAGAGGTCAATGAACCTTGCTGAGTACTGAGCCATAGTCATGCTGCCCTAATATAGATGAAGTAGTTGATGAATGCGCACTATGTGAAGAGTCGCTGGGACAAACTCTGCTCGAAACAGGATCTCAAAGTCTTCCCAGAGAAGTGTCACATCATAGTGAGCCTAGAGCATCAAGCTCCACCATCTGCCTGCTGCTGCCTGTAGAAGGCTGGAGGAAAGGATCACCATGAGATCAGCTGGTGTCCCTACCAGTTGGAAAACTCTCATTATGGACTCCATCCAATCCTCAACTGCCTGTGGGTCCGTCTCTCCCCTGAATCTCGGTGGCCTCTGGCATTGGAACTCATGCAACGCGCTCAAGCGGCGTGCACTCTTTGCTGTTGGGGCTTGTGGCATCGGTGGCCCAATGGGTAGTGGTACCACAGGTTCCTTCGTTGGTGCCTCTACTGGATGAGGGCCCTGCACCAAGGCCTCGTTGCTCGGTGGGATATCAGTGCATACTACTCTCGGAATCCTAGTTGGCTGTCTGCATGGAGGCATCCTGAAAAGGAACGGGTGTTCCATGGTCAATAAGTTATACCTATTGAGCTGACTCAAAGAGCTCACAAAGAAAACTCTTCAACACACACATGCAGGCAGTGTTTTAGTGTACTGAGTCATAAATCAGAATTCAGGGTCCTGGTTTATGGATACACCGGCCGCTGCACCAACATTGGATTCCCTAATCTAATAACCACACTCACTACACCTAACACTATTTCCATTAAAAAGATCATAGTCCTATTTTCTACGGTAGAAACGACTCCTCTGATACCAATTTTTCATGACCTGTCCCCCGAGGCCCATGTCGTGACTACCCCAAGCCCTCCTTCTATAGGTCAGGGGATGGAAACTAGCACTGAAGGCGTATTCCCTAAAACTGGGAAGACATTGACTTTATAACCTGTAACACACACAACCAATCACACCGCAAGATATGAACTCAAGTAAACTGAATAGTAAACAGAGTGAGTAAAGTAAGTTAAAAGGGGATAGAATACAAGCCCAACTGGAAAGTACAAGGAAAACTGGAAAGTACAAGATGGATGATAGGTGAAAAGAAGCTCCTGGATTTTCCACCACAAATCCTACCTGAAGGGTATGTACAGCTCACGAACGGTTGTCTCTACGGTTTGCCTCGTCTAACGTCCACCTCTGAGCTACCTCCAGTCCTGGTACTCTCATCCTCAGTCAGTGTTATCCGTCGTCTACACCAAACACAATAGGGTGCGGGCATAGCCTATGTAGGGGTGAGTATAACAATACTCAGTAGCGACCCCGATATCCTCAAGGTCTCACAAAATTCACTAAGGATAATCCACACAGCATGGAATCAACTGAAACCCTACTTAGGTATATTCACATACATATACCTAAGTTACCAAGTATACCCATCTCAATCATGAGGTAACACAGAGTATAACTCAACATCTCAAAGCTCAACCATTCCATAAAGGAAGGAAAACCACGATGGAAAGTACCACACAGGTATGCCACACAAAATAATACTACAAAGGTATTACCACAAAGGAAAGTACCACATAGGTATGAAATCATATCACACCAGGTATAACTTAAGTACAGTAGTAGAGATGATTAGATGTAACTACTGAATCATCTTACTCTGTTAAGAGGCTCTGCTGCTGACCCACGTAGGATCGCTCGGTACTGACCCATACAGGATCGCTCAGTGCTGACCCACACAGGATTACTAGGTGCTAACCAACACAGGATCGCTCGATGCTGACCCACACATGATCGCTCGGTGCTGACCCACACAGGATCGCTAGGTGATGACCCACACAGGATCACTCGGTGTTGACCCACACAGGATCGCTCTTCATTCTTCACGTCACAGCCAGCTACAAGGTTTCCACACTAGGAATTCTTCACGTCAGAGCCAGCTACAAGGTTTCTGCACTAGGCTTGATCATCACTGGGAGGGTCCGCTCCTCAAACCACTGGTTGATACTCCAACTGCCATGAAATCCCATGAAGAAGTATCCCAAATTACCGTTATGTCATAGTGGTCTCAATGCAATAGATGGTGCATCAATCGAACGCTCGGTCTGTAAGTTATTAGACTTTTAGTCCCAAGGGCCCAGTTGGATTCGTGCTCGATCCAACCAGAACATACCCCAACTTAATCAAAATCTTTAGTGGGTTATATCAAAGGTACCATCTCACTCCAAGTTTTACAGCACCACTTACAGTTTGTCAAACGAACGTCTGGTGCCAAAGTTAAGGCCAAAAGAGCGTAAATGGGTCAAAGTGAGTTTTGGTCTGGTCTGACCTGGTCATACTGAACCGGTTTGGGTTGACCCGGACCGGCCCGCTGGGTGGTCTGGCATGCTGGGTCCGGCCCGGCCCGCACTGGGTGATCTGGCCCACTGGGTCCGGCCTGGCCCACGCTGGGCAACCCAGCTTGCACTGGGCGGTCCGGCCTGACAGCCTGGCCTCGGCGGCATGGAGCGGCACGGAGGCAGCGAGGGCCTTGAAGGCCGTGAGGGGGGCACGGAGGATGCTAGGGTGTCACGAGGCCACAGGGGCCGCTAGATGGCATGAGGTCGTGGGGGCCGCTGGATGGCGGAGCACTGTGGGGAACGTATGCTGCTGGGACACTGGACGACGGAGCGGCGTGGGGCACAGAGGCCGCGGGGGCCGCTGGACGGCAGAGTGTCGTGTGGTGCGGAGGTCGCGGGTGACGGTGGCCGTGTATGGCAGAGGTCGCGGATGGCGAAGGTCTTGGGGCAGCGGAGCGTAGTGCCTTCGTCGGCGGTCGGCTTGACCAGCCACCCTTCGTTTGTCCCCTTCGTCACGGTTCTCGAGTTCCACTGGTGCCAACCACTGGCATCAGTCACTATAACCATCACGAAGAACACAAAAGAGAACCAAGAATTTATGGAGAGTACAGGCCATGTTTGTTTGGCCCACACTCTCCGCGTTAGGGCGGTAGCAAGCGGCTATAATTTCTTCCTTGATTCACGAAGAATTTTCAAGAACAGGAAGGGTACAAATTCAAACATCCACCATACCTCGATTTGTTTGTTGACAACAATGAGGGGAAAAGGACAGTCATCAATTGAAGACGTCCCATATTGGAGGATGTCCTGAGAAAGAATTCGAAGTCATGTGTCAGTGTTTTTCATTGGATAAGTGTTCTTCCAAGTTATCCTCTTGCCAACCCTTTCCTCTCAATTCCACCAAAATGAAAAGTAGCCCAAATAATATAACAAGTTATCTATTATGTTTTTTGGCATAATTTCAAATTATCTTAATTAATTAATTGATGAGTTGGTATAATTAATTAAGAAGGTGGAAGAAATAAAAAGGGGGAGTTCAAGAGGTTTTTCTCTCATAAATAGGGGTGTTCCATGGTGTTTTAGTCTCGGGTGGTCCCCACCACCATAACCCACATGGGAGGTTAATTCTGGTGGTTTCTACCTCCATAACCTCACATGGGAAGTTTAGTTCTGGTGGTCCCCACCTCTCAACATCCACATGGGAGTTCCAAATAAAATAAAATGTTATACAATTTTATTTTATTTTATTCTTTCACAAAAAAACTGAAATTCTATCTTTCACCCTCGACCTACTACGGTCGAGATGAAGGTCCCCTTAAGTGAATACTTACGTTGCGAGTTCAACGGTGCCCTTGGATTTCAATTCCAAGCATCGGTTCAAAAGTTATAATAACTTGCTCGCATGTTTACTAAACGTACCCGAAAAAAAAGTTCAGAAATTCATTCCGAGCACTCCAGGCCTCGTAATCACGCGCCGTCAATTTTAGCGGACTCATAATATTACCATATAATTAAAAAATATTACATATAATTTCCAGGTCTTTACAATTATACTAGTGATTGTTGATGAATTTACTGAATGAAATCTCCAAGTTTTATTATGAATCATGCTTTGTTTTTCAAGGAAAATATGGTTTTTTGAAAAAAAATTGGTGAATTTAGAACATCAAGATAAATAATTTTTTTAAAACGAAATGTGGAATTTGGCATATTAGGGTTTTATTTCATGTTGTATATAGAAATGGCCTCATCATGTTAGACTTTTTTGTGGGGTTAATTTTGGGAACAAGGGATTTTATCACTAAGTAACAGCTTGGGTCTGAAGGGAATGCTACCGATTGTGAGTATAGGATTTCCAATGGGCCTATTTTTTCAGTGAATTCATTGGGTGTGTGAGTTTCATCGGTGTTCATTCATGACATGAGTGGCCTTCATGGTTTGATTTATCTTTTAATTCTATTGTATCTTCATTTTTCGAGCCTTGTTATCCTCTCCTGGTTTTGATATCTATATATACATTATTTTTATGAGATAAATTATTATTGTCTTTGTAGTGTGTGTAGGAAGTATTGATTATTTTTAGATGGGTTATATATTCACCCTATGTATATTCCCCTTGGTGTATATGTTGATGGTTTTTACCAAGATATAGGCAAGTTGAATATCTTATATTATTCTATCAATGCATCCTAATGTTGTAGTTGTGTTATTTGGGATTTGTATCTTGGATATTGTCATGTAATATAGTTTTCTCTGTTCCACATGAATTATTTAGATTCATTTATAAATTTGGATGTTTTATACTTTACATTATCTATTATTCTACTATGTATCTAGATTTTCTATGATTCTTTCATTGGTATTTTGGTTGGATTTATATCATGCATCATGTTCACTTTATATCATTATGGATTGTCTATTATAGGTTATTTATATAAGGGAAAATAATACCCCATTATTTGGTTATAATTTTGGCATTCAATTCCATCCTTTGGTGTCTGGGGGATATCACGTAACATTATTGGTGTCTCAGTCCTACCCAAGACAATGGGTTAGTGGTGTGATGTTACAAATGGTATGAGTTTGGTATGGTTCATCGATTGGGATGGTAGAAATGGAGATAGGATATGTTAGAACCTGAAATGAGGAGTATAAAAAGGTTTATCTAACATATTTATACTAAATTTGAAGTTATTAGGGTATTCTAGGTATGAAAATAGTTATTAAACACTTTTAGGTGTGTCATCATCTCATCATAGTGGTTTTAGTTGATGGGAATTCAGTCCCATGAATTAGTAAAAAGGCTTCCCACTAGTACTGCATCATTCATATTATATTTTATGATTCTTATTATTATTAATTGTTATATGGTAAAAGTTATATGATCAAAATTTTAAGTTTGATTGAGTGGTGGTGTTTCTATTACTATAGGAAGATTCCACCATCCAAGAGTCTTAGAAACTAGAAAGAGGATATTGTTTAGAACATGGCTCAACCTAGACAAAGTTGAATCAAAATATAGTAAAAATAATTTTGGAAGCATTACAAGATGAGGAAAAAGTAAATCAACCTAAGTAACCATAAGATTCAGATTTCTCACTATAATTCCAAAGGAATAACCACCGATCTTTTGAGGTCACTTGGGACCCGAGAAAGTGGAAGCTTTGTTTGAGAGGATGAATATAATATTTTATTTCCTAAGGAACATAGTTGAAATCTAGGTGAAGATCACTATGTATATTCTTGTGGATATATCATTAAAATATTGGGACCTACCCATTTATGCTAAGGTTGACCAAGGCCTCACTTGGGGTGGATTTGAGGAATTGTTTAATAAAAAATTCTACACATGTTCCATTAGAGTATTGAAAATAATGGATTTATTTCGATTGAAGTAAGGAAACCTCTCAATTGTTGAATATGGATCTCAATTTAAATACCTTTAACATTTTACACTAGAATTTGAAGTAAGTGAATCACTCAAGGCACAGATATTCAAAGTGAGTATGTGATCGGACATTCATTCTCGAGTGGTGATGTTCTACTTCGAGAACTACATGGGAATGGTGAATAATTATATAATGGTGGAAAATATATTATTGAGAATATATGTGTAGGGAAAAGATTTTTCTTTCTTGATATAGGTGGGAATTATAGTTTTGTGAATAAGAGTATATGTGAGAGTTACTCCCATGGTAGAAGATCACAAAAGAATCAATACATGGAATCAATTTTTTCCCCTCTATAACATTGTAATAAATTTTATTATTTCCAATGTGTTTCATTAAATCATATAAAAAGGTAATTCATGGTACCTCCTTGACACTATAATAACTATGGTCTTAAAGGTAATTTTAATTTCTATTTTACAAATCTCCTAAATTCAACTAGTGGTGAGAGTTTTACTATGTCATAGTCTTTTAATGCTCTGCCAAAATGTTCTCATCAAAATAGTTCTTTCCCACATAATTAAGGGAGTTAGGGTGACTCCAAAAATTCAAAAACACCTCAGAAGGCACTGAATCAGCAAGGGAGAAAGGGTAATTCATAGATATTGGATTGAAAACTCTTTGGATTTGATCATAGTATTATAAAAAAATACATAGGTCCATCAATGGTGCGAGGTAACATTCTCCTTAAATATACCCAAATGCATGTTTTTCTTGACATCAGTGCATCCAATTTCTTTATTCATTATTGAGTAGTAAAATAACTAGGATTGTATATGGAAATGATGCCTCATATTATGATCATCAAGACACCCCTCAGACAAAAGGAGTGGAGAGGATTTAAATGTTCATCATTTTCCATCACCATTTAATCAATCCACTTTCTGTGGTGTTTACCATCCTAAAAATGGACATCTTTGATGTAATCTTGGGAATGGATCAGTTGGTAATATTAAAGGTTCACATTGATTACTATGCTTGATGAATAACTTAAACATCGTGACATAACCCCCCCCCCCAAAGGTAACCCTCCTTGTCCTAAAATGAGAGAAGGTGCGTGATGATTCCCAAAGTATTCCTCCAATAGGCCATGGGTTGGAAACAAGCATCGAGGTTATATCATACACACATATGGGAGGAATTTTTCTATAAGGATAACATAAGGAAAGATAGATAAGATAAACCAACATATAACTCCTTCTCAATAAAAAATAAAATATCCCAAGTACATGCACATAATGACATACAAACTAAATCAACTACAAAAGAAACTACAAGTACCAAACATAAATACTAGATAGTGACCTCAAATCCCAAACAACTCCTAAAAAACACTACGAGATTTTAAAGTATATATCTATCTTCAAACATCTTCTTTGTTACTAAAAAATAGTATTTATATATGTAGGTTGATAATGAATGTATACAAAATAGGATACTCCCTAGATCATCTCATGAAATAGATATGGAAATCATAATAAATCCTTGTGAACAACAAGTGAACCTAACTTGTCACCTAAATAGGTATTCTAATTTTCCATCCTCACCATGGATATCACATAAAGTATCACATACAAGTGATCATATAATATAATATCAAAAGAATGTACTATGCTACTACTTCCCAACTGGTTTACTTCTTTTCCCTAATGTCACATGTCCAAATCCATATCACTCCAAAAGTAATCCATCCTGAAGACATCTGGGCGACTGTATCATATCAT
Source organism: Viscum album (assembly GCA_963277665.1). Classification (NCBI taxonomy): domain Eukaryota; kingdom Viridiplantae; phylum Streptophyta; class Magnoliopsida; order Santalales; family Viscaceae; genus Viscum; species Viscum album. The sequence goes on along the minus strand of OY728137.1, from coordinate 1,235,913,806 downwards.
GCATCCTATGTATCACATACACAAAATATATATAATAATATTTTGGATACTATATCCAAAGATAAATGTGTGTGAAATAATCTCAATCCATTATATCCATTTAAACACACACACACACACACACACACACACACACATATATATATATATATATATATATATGGGAATGATAACAATCATGCATACCAACACATAATACTGCCAAGAGAAGAGAGCGATGAAAGAGGGGGTAGTAAGCCATTTGTTCCTCTCCAACCTAGATATTGTATAAAACTCCCTCCCAAATTCCAATGGGTGTTAGTCTCCATACCAAAAAGGTTGGGGTTGTGTATGAAGTCACATGACATATAGAATATATGAATAGATCACAACCACACTATGGACATCTAGCTAGTATTATGTTCAACTACATTTATCACCTCTCAGACACCCATATTTCATTGCTAAGGACTAGGTATCCTATAATCACACAATAATTTTGTGAAAATTTTATTTAATTCTTTATATTAACATTCACAGTTACATTAATAAACATTATTCCATCTCCACTTTAAATTAACAACCAACTGATAATCATTCCCTCCATACATAATCAGACTAATCCCATGGTTCCTTAAGAGTAACATCTTTTCAAAATTCCATTCAAGAACCAACCCCAAGGGTTAAAACATTTATTATTCATTAGAATTCCATAATTTTAGTTACTCTAGGTCTTATCCTAAGCTACCATAAAAATATTCATAACCAAACATATACATCTTCTTCAAGCAGTGGGGAAAGGAATAAAAAATAGGCAACTCAGATGACCATCCTTTAAGGAATACTCATTATCAATAAAGTATCCTATATTTTAGCATAAAAAAATCCTAACTCCATCCCATTCTATCAATCCTGATTTTATCCTTGATACTACCGTGCATATCATCATGCATACCACCATCATAGGTATAAACTATCGCCATAAACCTGAGCCTCCCCACCCATGTCTCATCAACCATTATCCATCCTAGTCTCATATCATATTGACTAAAAAGGATCCCCATCTAGATAAATCACACAAGGAAGTAAGAAAAAAATAGAATTCAAAAAGACACTTAGGCCCTAAAACCAAGGAATCTAGCCTTCATAGGAAAATAGGATTTTTCAACCCCAAAAATTTATCTTTATCAAACAATTAGTTCATTAAAATCTTGAATTAAGTAATTCATTTATCATAGGTTGTAACCACAACCAACCTAAGGAATTTGATATAAATAGCTACAATATGTTTTTTTATCAAACTATAAGGAAGAAAAAATATATTTAAATATTCCTATTTATTATTTCAACAACAAGAATTACCAAATTTACATTATTTATAAAATTTCTATTAACATGATGAAGAATGATTTATATTAAAAATGAATAAAGCATCATTTTTATTTCCATCATAAATATAAGAAATAATGGTTTTATTTAAACATGACACTTTAATTATTTGACCAACTAGAATTACCATATTTACATTCTTTATACAATTTAAACATATAAAACATGTTAATCCAAAGAATAAACAAACATGATAACAATAGAATTAACATAGATATCACATTATATAGTAAAATAAGATGAAAATTGTGATCATGGTGAAAACACATGTGATCACAATAACAAAAAACAAGGTTAATTAATTAATTTGGTTTAATCTTTATCAAGATTATTTACATCATCACAAAAATAGATAAATAATGATAACTTTATGATTACATATAAAATAATAGAGAAGAAATTAATTTCCTACCTTGATTAGAAGTACAATGCTCTTTACAAAATAATGGAAGAATGAGGTTCATCCACCATCAAAAGAAACACTACCAATCCAAAGGAAGGCTATCTAGAACCTATAATTCATAAACTACCATAAAAATATACTAAAAAACACTCATAATGGGAGTCTTTAGATTAAATAACATCTAAACAAAAGGGATGAATGAATAAAGAAGAGGAGAAAAGTACCTTGAACCAAATAGTGTTCAATTTTCCATGAACAAAGGGTTTGAATCCATAAAGAATCGATTAAGAGGGATTCAAGGGGTAAAAAGAACATGACCAAGCAATAACTTGAACCAATCGAGCTCCAGCATGAGAGATCACTTGACTAAGCCCTAGTTCATATGACGCATCTAGAAATTAGAGGAATTCACAAAGGAGATGTTTGAATCAGTTATTAGATAGAAAGAAGGAATTTAAACCACATTCAAAACTACTATTAACTCCTCATGAGTTTCCCATTTCAAACCATTCAGAATCCATAAATATCAGTTGTTGTTTCAACCATTCAAAAACATTCCCTACCACCACCATGGATTCCAACAAAGTTTGGCTATATTCATGGTGTTATTTAGTGTGTCAACCCAAAATGACTTCTTCCGGGGAATGTTTCTCACACCCTGGTTTTTTCCCTCATTACTCCCAAGACCACAGGCATGGTGATTTACTCTACCTTTTTTGGATAGGTGGTCCTCCAGGGTTCCATACCTAGTTCCATTTCCCCTCCTAGATATTTTGATACTGGATGTTTCAAACATAGGGATACACCATCCAACACAACTTCCAAAATGACTTAACAATCCATGTTTCCAGCCATGGTTCACCAATAACCACATAGCCAACCCAAAATGGCCTCCACCACACCTGCTATTAGGATATGGTATCCCTTTGAAAGGAAAAACACCTATCAAGCCTATGAGACACCACTAAACTCACTCTTGGTACCAATGATCCTCAAGAAAACACAAAGTAAAGTTCAAGAAGGTATAGATAATTACATTAGATACATATTAAAAAATTATCATACTCAAGAAATAAAACCAAACCCATATAGTGGGAAATGAAAAAGGGGTTTTCTGAATAGCCACCCCATGAGATACACCTCAAGAATCTTTCCATTATAAGAGAAAAAAATATCACTTAGTTGAACAAGACACAAATATTTGAAACAGAAAAAACTATATCCCAAACACTCCCATGTGGGAAATACCTCTCAAACAAGTGAAAACTCACAAACAAGGAATTGGGGAATAGAAAACCATCTTATAAACCAAATAAAGTTAAACAAACATAAAACATCAATACAAAATAATAAATCAACACTAAACAACTTAGAATATTGAGTGTGCAAATGTGACTCATGTTCCCAAGTGATATATTCCATACCATTGTGCCACCAAAGGAAAAAAAACTAAGGGAATAGCACACTCATGTAACATCTTCTTCTGGAGGTCCCACATCTCTATAAGTTTCTCATCAAAGGTTGCATCATCATCAATGTCGATCTCACCTCAATCTATGATGTGAGAGTCTTCATAAATATAATGGAAAAGATACAATAGATGAAATATATCATGAATCTAGCTCATATATGGAGGAATTTATATCATATATAAAACATATCCAACATGATACAACACCTTAAAAGGCCCAAAAAACCAAGGATAAATCTTACTTCCCTGACCAGACCTTCACTTCCCATGATGAGGAGTCACCTTAAGGGACACATGATCTCTAACTTTAGACTCCAAAGGTCACCTCCTATCATAATCATTAGAATTTTGAAGATCCTATGCTCCCTTAATCCTATCATGAATCAATTAAACCATCTCTTTCATTCACTCCACTAGTTCTAGATTGAGAATTGTTGGCTCTTAGACCCTTTTCTAGCATAATAGATAATGGAAAGGTCGTATATAAAAATATTTAAATAGATCCATACCAATGGTTGAGTGAAAACTATTATTGTAAAAAAAATATCCAAAGGTAGATGCCTCATCCAAAAACCTCCAAAATATGGGACAAAATCATTCAACATGTCTTCAATAATTAAGATGGTCCGCTCTATCTAACCATCCACCTGTAGATGAAAATTACTACTAATCCAAAACTGAGATCCAAAAGCATATGAATACCTATCTAAACACTGAAGGTAAAACAAGGATCACAATAATATAGGATCATCCTTGTGTCTCCATAGAACCTCCCCAAATCCTCCAAGTACTACCTCGATAAAACCTCCACCAAGATCGACTCTGTGATTACTAAAAAGTGGAAAGGAATTCTCAAACTATCCACTATCACCCTTATATAATCATAGCCTCGATGAAATTGAGTTAAACCAGTGATGAAGTATATATATATGTCCTCTCACTTCCACTAAGGAACATCTAATTTCTATATAAAATCACCAGGAACACAGTGTTCAGCCTTTACTTTCTGGAAAACTAAACATCTAGACACGAAATATGCAATAGAACTCTTTAACCCAAGACACAAAAATTAGACTCTCATAGAATAATATATCTTTTTCATTCTAGGATTTACCATAAATGGTGATTAGTGTAACTCTTTGAGAACCACCTCACATGTCACTAAAGGAATGAAAATCCTCTTCTAGAACAACACTTGATTTTGATCATCCTCAAACCAACCATCAGTGGAATTACCATAGATAACTCAGTATTTCCTTACCTCCACCTTAGAATCCCCTAGATTCATGAATGAAATCACTAAATGACTTCTTTCTTAGTTCATCACTACAACATTACCCTTTCATAGGGTATAGAAAATCTCACATTCGTAACCATTTAAGAATTATGTTCATTATCATTGTCAAAAATTTAGGGAACAGTGGTAAAAGACATACCTTAGTATCCTATGATCAATGAAAACCAAAAATCAATATCTAATGAGGTATTATTTACAAAACTTCAAGACAAACATGATCGCTTCGAACTCGAGATCATGGGTGGAATGGTTATTCTCTTGGGGGTGTAAAAAATTATTCTCATAAGAAATAGTTGATCTCTGTTTCATTAATACACTTCCCAAGAAAATATCTAAAGTGTCATAGAAACTCTAAAACTAAACTCCTTATTTTGGAAAATGAAGAACATGAGTGCTGGATATCTTCTCCTTTAGATACTCAAAACCCACCTCACACTATTTAGTACATAATAACACTTGATTCTTTATGTTCAAGGTTTTCAATGGAGTTTCAACTTGAAAGAAGTTAGGTAAGAACCTCCTATAGTAACCTATAAGACCAAAGAAAATTTTCACCTCTACAACATTCTTAGGAGATGCCCAAGAAACAACTACCTTGACATTCAAAGTATCCACAGCTACACCACAATAAAATAAGAAATTCCCTAAAAAATAAACCTCATAAGACCAAAAATCACACTTCTACATCTTCCTGAATAGATACTGCATGATCCTCCTCATATGTATAGTATATGAGTATTTCATCAATGAAAACCAACATGAATCAACCCCGAAACTCTCTAAACACTACATTCATTAACCCCATGAGAACTGTTGGTATGTTTTTTCAATCAAAAAGCATCACAATGAACTTTTGATGCCCATAACAACATCGAAAAGTGGTTTTAGGTATATCCACATCCTTTACTGGTCATAGATTGATCTTCAAGAACCAACTAGCTCCTTTTATCAGATCAAATAAGTTATAAATACATTAATGAGGATAGGATTCAAGTGGTGATAATCAATACATAGATACATAATTCAATTGACCTTATTTATGAATATAATTAGATTACCCCAAGGTGACATGCTCAACCAGAAAAAAATCCCACTAAAAAGATAATCAATTTATACATGTTTCTTTTATAACTCTAAATGAATAATCCTATATGGAGATATAAATATAGTAGAAGTGCCTGGTCATAGCTCTATTCCAAACTCAATCTCCCATAAAATGAATAACACTGAAAAAACTCAAGAAAAACATCGGGGTAGTCTTACATAGCCCTGGAAAACACCATTGGTTGAACCTCTAATGAATTCAAATTCAACTTGGAAATCAAGGAAGGTAAAGACAGAACATGAATCCATACCATATAATGGTTTATCTCACCAAATAACAAGGAAAAATATCTATCATTATAACACATTCCTATCATGGGGTGTGCAAAAAAACAATTATTTACTAAGTTAAAATATATTATAGTGATTAACCTAGGTTGTCTCCAGAGAGAAGTGCACAACAATCAAGTTGTCACTTAAAATAAGAGAATGATGTGGTGGTTGTTTTTAAAATTGTTTGATTCAGAAAAGACAAGAATAAAAATAAAAAAGAAAAATATTAAGATCAAATTGATAAAATAAGTGATTGAAAACTATTATATGAGATGGTGATAAGGTCAGGGTTGGTTTTCAACTGTAATTCTATCATAGTTCAAATCATCCAATTCTCTTCTGCTAAGTCAATAAAAGTGAGAATCCACAATCGTTTCTTCTTACTCCCTTGTTCAAATAATAATGTTGAGAATAAACCTTAAAAAAATATCATATTGGTATACTCTCCTTCCATTGTGTGTTATAGTTGTATTGAATAACCTCAATTGACTTAGGCAATTCCCAATCGGGTCTTGTTTATCCCAAACAATCAAGAACGTTCACTACTGCTCACACACGTATCAGCAATCACCGAGTACTTCACCACTAAGCCCTGATCTATTCCATCGTATATAGAACAAAACCTAGTGGAGGTAGAAATTTATCATTGAAAAAAGTAATAGAAATAACAGAATCTATAATCAAATACAATTATACATGATAATGAAAACCATTATAAGAAATTGAAACTGATTTCACAGAAGAGAGAAAATGATCTTAAAACATTAAGTGAAAGAAATCATGAATCAAAAAATGAAAAACCTATCCTTCCCCAATCATAGAGAATTTTACCCCACCATGGTAAGGGTAATTCTGAATAAGTGGGAAGAATAATTCATTACAAAACTAAGAAGAATAAAACATAGAAAACAAATAACAGAAATTTTTCTCTTCCAAAATATGTCTTCTAGAAGTTTGATTCGGTTCTGCCCACCAGAAGGCCAAAAATCACTAAGGTATCTTCCTATAATATGTTTTAAATGAATTTTTCTATATACCCTAAAAATTTAAAAGTTTTTTTATGATTTTTAAGTAATGTTATGTCCAAATCAATGAACTTGACTTTTCCTGGATGGCAAACACTATTTCACTCACTCCATTTGGAAGCACTAAAAATATGGCTTAATGGGATCCTTAATTTATGAAATTTAATTTGAACCATAAATTTTGATTACTATATATAAAAAAGTTATAATAAAATCATTTTAAGGTTGGTAATATGAGATATGATTGATTTAACATGGTGGGATCCATTCTGTAGGCCAGAAATATTTCTCGAATTGAATGACTTTTATGGGCCATTGGGTGTAGAATTGGGTCTTGGTCAATAAGAAAAAGATTAAGAACACGAGTAAGGAAATACTAAAACATTAATCACATAATTTAGATCCTAATTGTAAATGTTATGCCCAAAAAATAGAAGCTCTAGAAAACTGTGAATTTTGCAGAATTAAGTGAATTTTATAATTAAGTCCAAAATTCACCAAAACACTAAAATAATAAAAATTTAATCAAATTAAATAATTGGGAGGGATTAAAAAATTTAAACACATATGAAAAATAACTAAAATGTTATATCTATTAATTCCCCCACACTTAGAACTTGGTCTCCTGGACAAGTCAGCATCAAAATCCAAATCAAAACAAATTCAAAACGCATGCCCATTAGATCTAACAATTTGACAAAAAAACAAAATATATCATGCCTCCTAAAAGACCATTATTTCAAGTTATTAATTTCAAATCATTCAATATATTTCCTCTTAATTTTTCCTCCCATTCACACAAAGCAGTTACCTAACATTCATTTTCACTCATCACATAAATGTCAATTTTTTCAGCAATTTCTTTCTCATCCAAACTCATACAAGGGTCACCATAGGCTTGATAAATTCCTAAATCTCCACCCGATGTGAGTCAAGGAAATGTGTTTATCATGAGGAATTTTCTGGGTTTTTCTGTGGATTTTGTTTGGTAGGATTTAGATATTAACAATTCTGGTGCTGAATGAGGAGGGCTTGGCTTTTTTTGAAGAAAAATTGCATTATTCTAATTTTCACTCAAGTATGGTCTCCTCCTCACTCACCTTAGTTAAGAATCAGCTTCTTTATCATGAAAAATCAATTAATATTAACCTAGTTTATAATTTCATCAGTAAACATTTCAATCTTCTCAAAAATAATTTTTCTTGAAAGCTTCAGCAAAGGCACAACTTTCTTCCTCCATTAGAAGCTCTAAAAAGGAACAACTTATCTTATCAGGAAAGCTCTAGAAAATGCATAGCTTTCAATAGAATGATTTTCTTTTGAAGTAAGAAAATATATTTAACTTTTTATTTTCACTCAAATTATCTCTAAATTAGGTATCACAATAATAGATATCTTCCCCCACATTTAATTTCAACTAGATCGTGCAATATCACTTCAAGAGTAGGTTGGATAGGGAAAATTGGTTTGTAAAGTGGCTAAGAAAATACGATGTTCATGGGTTATAAGGTTTACAATGATTAAATATACAAGGTATACCATAATAAAAATGATTATTTTGAAAAGGAGGATTTAAAACCAAATAAATTCCTCAATATTTAAAACACTAATACCTCAAACCCTCAAGTTTTGATAGGAAAAAACCAAATTCTGGTTAAATCAAGCATGATTTAGTTCTCTCAATATGTGAGGTGAATGTGAATAATATGAAAAAATGGTTCTGAAGACTCATAGGAAAGTGATTTAAAATATATTGACAATGATATGTGGCATGGGATTTAAAAATCAAAGTACTTTTCATGAAATTCATAAATATTTGAACTTGAAAAAAAGTAATTTTCAGCATTCATTTAAGCTCGGTTTCATGGAATAAATTTTTTCACTCATGGAAATGGGTTTCAAAAATGTCGAAGATAATCATTTCTGCTCAAAATTTTACACAAAAATTTGAAAAAGAAACACACCAAATTTGAAAAACATAAAATATTTTTTTTTGAAAATAGGAAAACAAATAACAAATAAAAATCCTAATCTAAAAAGGTTCCCTCCCCAAAACTTAAATGATGTAGTGTCTGCAATTCATTCAAATGGATTTAACATGTAAGTAATTTTGTATGGAATAATAATAAGAAATAAAGTGTAAAGGAGAGGTGTAACCTAAATTATTGGTAGCGCAACATTAAGTTAAGCTCCTAAGTGTTTCACACTGAAAACCTATAAGAAAAAGAACAAAAGAAAATATAAGATATTTATAGAAAGTAAAAAATATAAATTGGATGAGAAAAGAAGGATAGATCTTGGTTTAATCCCACAATTGGGCCTTGGGTTTTGACTACCTCTGGATGGTAAGTTATAATCAGTTATCCACAATCTGATGATGGGTTAATTTTCTTAATCATGAACAAAAAAAATTCTTCTTTCCAGTATTAACTTATTACTTTTTTTTAGGACTCCATGGATATAGTATTAAAAATACACCTACATGGGAATTAGATAAAACTTTCATGGTGGAGGTAATATAATGAATAATTACTCCTCTTTCTTTGTTTACACTTTCACAACTTCTTCTTAATTCTCCAGTGGTTTCTCAAGGTATGTTACATAAAAAAATATTCAAATGGAAAATCAAAGTGTAATTATATTTGAATAAAATTAAAACATGATGAATCAATATCAAATTATTCCCTTTCAATGTAAGAATTTTGTGTCTCTTTTTCCTCAGGAAATTCCACTTTTGTATCCTCATGTACTCCCTCCAAAAAATGTTTAACATGTTTAGGGAGCTCTATATACTCTTTATCAGATGCATCTTCTTTTTCTTCCTCATCCACCAAGGCAATACAAGTGTTGGATGAATCTAAAAATTTAAAACAAGGGGAAGTAGTACTCAATTAATCTTCTATAAAATTAGAAAGAAAAGTGTTTAGAATAATATTATCTCCCTTAAGTGGATCGACTTCAATTGATTCTTTAGTGGAAAGTTCCTCTTGTAGTTGAATTTCACTGGGTATAGGTAGGTAGTCAGGATCCTCTATTTGAAAGATGTGTCAAGAATTCACTTCCACCATTGGTTCTAATTATGGTTCAGGTTGAGGTACTTTATCTAATGTAACATCCTCATTGTACTTCAATATTTGATAATCATTTTTCACTTGATTCACTATGTCCATCAGTTTTTGAATTGAGATACATGTGACATGTACATTCATCATTTTCTTGGCCAAAATAGTGCATTCATAAAGCTTTTGAAAGAGGGATTCCTCATCATTATGAACCATTTGTTACTAAAACTATGATTAATCAATCAAATAAGAATAACATCAATTATCATACATCATGGAAAATACTTTTTTAGTTTTTTTTAATGGATGAAAAGAAACTTATTTATGAAATGTTAGAATTAGACTCTTTCCAGTGCCTCCCCAGCAACGACACCATGTTTTGACACCTGCCTATCATAGGGTGTGGAAAAAAAATATTTACTAAGTTAAAATATAGTATATTGTTTAATCTAGGTTTTATCTAGAGATGAGTTCACAATAATCAATATGTCACTTAAAATAAGAGAACGATTTGGTGGTTGTTTTTGAAATTATTTTATTTAGAAAAGATAATAATGAAACTAAAAAAAGAAAAATATTAAGATCAATTTTATAAAACAAGTGATTGAAAACTATTATATGATATGGTGATTAGGTCAGGGTTGGTTTTCCAACTATAATTCTATCATAGTTCAAATCATCCAATTCTTTTCTACTAAGTGGATAAAAGTGGTGATCCACAATCGATTCTTCTCACTCCCTTGGTCAAATAATAATGTTGAGAATAAACCCTACTAAGATCTTAGATTGTTATAATATCCTTCTATTATGTCATAGAGTTGTATAAAATACCCTTAATTGACTTAGGCAATTCCCAATCAGATCTTGTTTATCCCAAACAATCAAGAACATTCACTACTCCTCGCACACATATCGATGATCATCAAGTACTTCACCACTAAACCCTGATCTATACCATCATATATAGACCAGAACCTAGTGGAGGGAGAAATTGATCATTGACCAAAGTAATAAAAATAACATAATCTAAAATAAAATACAATCGTACATGATAATAAAATCTATTATAATAAATTGAAACTAATTTCATAGAAGAGAGAAAATGATCTTCAAACATTTAGTGAAAGAACTCATGAATCAAAAAATGGAAAACCTCTCCTTCCCCAATCACAAAGAAGTTTACCCCACCATGTTAAGGGTAATTTTGAATAAGGGGTAAGAATAATTCATTACAAAACTAAGAATAATAAAATAGAGAAAACAAAGAACATAAATTTTTCTCCTCCGGAATATGTTCACCAAACGTTTTATTCTATTATACCCACTAGATGGTTGAAAATAACTAAGGTATCTTCTTATAAGATTTTTGTAATTAAGTTTTATATCTGCCCTCAAAATTTCAATGTCTTTGGATAGGTTTAAAGAAATATATGGCCAAATAAATAAACATGACTTTTCATGGCCTCCAAACACTCTTTCTCTCATTCCACTTGAAATCACTCAAAAGGTTCCTTAATGAGATCATTAATTTAGGAAATTTAATGAGAACCATAGATTTTGAGTCCTATGTTGAAAAATTTTGTAATAAAATCATTTAAAGGTCGGTAATATGATATATTATTGATTTAACATGGTGGGGTCCATTCTATAGGCCAGAAATATTTCTCCACTTGATTGATTTTTCTAGGACATTGTGTGTAGAATTGGGTATTTTTTCAGAATACAAAGATGAATCCCATGAGAAAGGAAATACTAAAAAAGGAATCACTTAATTTGGATCTTAATTATAAATGTTATTCCTAAAAAATATAAGCTCTATAAAACTGTGAATTTTACAGAATTAAGCAATTTTCACAATTAAGTCAAAAATTCACCAAAAACACTAAAATGATGAAAATATACTCAAATTGACTAATTGGAAGGGATTAAATAATTGAAACACATATGAAAAATAATTAAAATATTAACTCTATCACATTATCATATAACATAATCTGCCTCTTGATAAAATCTATGATATCATACACTGAATACATCCAATCAATGTTGAGGATGATGTAATATGGTTATATATAAAAATATAGAAAGTCTCCACAATAGTTGTGCTACCCAATCACTATCTCACAATCTATACATACTTCACATAGATAATATTGACCTCCAACTAGAGTAGTTAATTCCCAGAGAACTGGAAGTCTATCTACCTCATGTCATAAAGAATAGACTAAGGCAAGTGATATGAAGAAGTGAATAGCTCCTAAATCAAACAATTCATACACCCAAGTATAATATAAGAAAAATGTACCTTAAATGATGTTCATATTTTCTAGTGTTGGCAACTCTAAAGCATGCAGCTGACCATGACCTACTCCATGACCTCTCTGATCATGATGAAGACCACCTCCATGACTGTTATTTTCTATCTAAGGATTAGGAATATCATAGGGATTCCCTCTACCATCCTCTTATCCCCTATATTGATCCAAAGCGCAACCACCCTTCTATTATTTCCTCAGTTGAAACTACCATAATGGTAGAACTTGAAGCATAACATCAGTTGCATGTTTCTTGTTCAGAAAGGTTGGGAACTATTTTCACTAATGAATACACCCTTTATAAGAAAAACAATTATCTAATCCCATGGAAGGGGATTGAGTTCCACCACCCCTAGAAAAAAAATGTTGAGGGTTGGGACCTACCCATGACATCCAAAATCTCTCTATCCTGGGCATCTAGGAACCCTAGACTATAGCTATACTATGTGTAGAATCCTAAAGACTCATATCCCATAAAAATTTGGTCCTATCTAATGTACTCTTAGGGAACTCTACCCACACTAGTACCTCAAGATATATCAGTAGCATAAATTAGGTGACCTGGAATTGGATCTCTAGAATCAAAGCCTCCTAAAATGCCTCATATTGTCCTATTAATTTGGAAATAGGTATCAAACATATCAAAAAAAGGCTATTGAAATGATCCTGAACTCCCACACCATGTATCTCCCTTATATAGGGGTAAGAAACACCTGGTGATTCTCTATCTTCATGGTTCAATAAAGAAACACAACACAAAAACTACTCTAAGAACTTCTCCCATGAGATAGCTAACTCCTCATGATCCTTAGAAAACAAGAACCACCACTACTTGGCTACACCAAATACCATCATCACTGCTAATGAAACCTGGTGCTCCTTACAAGCACAGATCAAACTGAATTTTATCTACACCTACTCTAAATATTATTATATTTCTACATCTGAAACATATCCATCTTACTTCTACAGAGTCTGACACTGAAACTCTCAGAGTATCCTCCTCCAAGTTTCATCACCATTGACCTCAACTATATGGAGATCTGCGAGCACATCCTGATGAATATATTCAACATGAACCTAATGAGGATATTGACATGGATTCATACCTAAAAAATAAAAAAATGGTTAGGGAATTCTAAAATTGTATTATGGAATATTTAAGATTAATTAATTAATTGAGGTTTAATCTAATCCCATGGTATACCCATTCAAACATAGGCATGAAGAAGAATGATTCATGAACCTTTACTAGGTCTCTATTCTACAACCCATGTCACTTCTCTTGGTAATCTCAAAAAACATAATTTCATGTGAATCGAATCACAGTTGTCCCTAAAAACCCATGTCATAACCGATCTCCCTTGTTTACATTGCTTACTAGGCTCAGTTGGCACCGTTTTCATATCAACCCATATAGTCCCCACTAGTACCTACCTCAAAACTCCATCAAATCCCTCAATCTAAACTTTTATACCACTCTATCATGACCCACTCCCCCCAAAGGTACCCCTCCTGGGCTTGAAATAAGATAAGGGAGATAATGACATAAAAGCCCACCCCTAATAGGCTATAGGTTGGAAAAAATTAATAAGGGTATATCATACACAAATATGGGAGGCATTACCCTCTTAGGAGAACATGAGGAAAGTGAGATAAACCATCATACAAATATTTATCAAGAAAAAACAAAATATCCCAAATACATGAATTTAATTTCATACAGCCTAAAAATTGAAAAATAAACTACAACTTTCAAAAGTAAATCCTCAGTAGTGACCATAAAGCCCAAACAGCTCTTGAACAACAACATTATCTATTAAATTCCAACTCGATCTCCAAACATATCCTATAGTCTTAAAAACGTTATATATATATCTGTGTGTGTGTGTGTGTGTGTTTGTAGGGTGATCATTACATGTATACTTAGTAGGATCCTCTTTGGAGCCTCTCATGAAAAATATTTAGAAAAGCATAAGAAAGGTCACTAAACAAAAATTGAAGTTATCTTAACACTTAAAAAAGTATTATAAGTTCCCAACCTCATTATGGATCTATTTTAAATTATCATATACAATTGATCATATAATATAATTTAAAAAAGGTACATTGCTACCACTTCTCCATTGGTTTACCATTCTACCCCAACGTCGCACGTCTAGAGCAATCTCTCCCCAAAATTAAGTCATCCCAAAGAAACCTAGGCTATTATATCATATGATATATCTCATTCATCCCATAATATCATCATATCAAATTATGCACCTCATTTATCAAATCACCTCATCATCTCATACCAAATATTTAAATAGTAACCAAGTAGGTTTTGGGAGCTTTCACAACCCGTACATCTTGTATTATACCTCAATCCATCACAGACTATACATGAAATACATATAATAATCCTTAGAATACTATATCTATATATACATGTTTTTTAAATAACTTTAATCCATTATAGCCCTTTACACACAAATATATATGAGAAATATAACCATCATAAATACCAACACATAATACTACCAGGAGAAAAGAGTGGGGGAAGAGGGGGTAGTCAGTTATCTATTCCACACCAACTTTTGTGTTGGGGAAAACACCCTCCTAGAGTCCACTAGGTGTTAGTAACACTACCGATATGGTTGGTTTAGAATATAAAATCACATAACATACAGAATATATACATAGATCACAACCATACTATGGATATATACCTAGTCTTATGATCAACTATAGTTATTGTCTCTCAAAAGCTTGGATTCCACCTCTAAGGACCAAGTTTCTTAATAGAACATAATAATTTCAAGAAATTTTCATTTAATTATTTCCCTTAAAATTCATAGTTACATTAATTAAAATTATCTCATCTCCACTTTATATTAAAAACCAACCGATAATCCTACCCTCCCGGCATAATCTAACCAATCCCATGGTTCCTTAAGAGTAATATCTTTTGGCATTCAATTCAAGCACCAACCCCATGGGTTTAAAAAATTATTAATAATTAGAATTCCATAATTCCAGTAACTCTTGCACTCATCCTAATCTACCATAAAAATATGCATAACCAATCACAATCAGCTACATCAAGTGGTAGGGAAACAAACGAAAAAGTAAGTAACTCAGATGATCGGCCTTTAAAGCAGATTCATTATCAAGAAATTATCCCAGTTTTCAATAAAACAATGGTTAATCACAACTTCAACCCATTCCATAAATCTCAGTTCCATCCCCAACACCACTATGAATGTAACGACATGAAATTTTGAATAAATCTGGTTTCCTAATTTTGTGTGTTATTTTATTTTTTTTTTATACTCAACAAAACTGTTTCATTGGATAGCATGAGTATAATTAAAATGAGACTGTTGGGTTTTGACTGTTATATGACCATTGGTCAATATGACTGCTGGAAACTAAACATTTCAATATTTGCCTCTAAATACAAGTGATCTTGTTTAATTAATATAGAAAGAAGATTTGATGGGTTCACCCAGTATTCTTGGCCCGATTGAAGCCCATCTAATAGAACTTGGGAAGGAGGTAGCACCAATGGGCTGTGCTCAGGACCAAACTCAAGCCGAACTTCATCGTATGAAGCTAGAATGGAATCGCCTTCGTGAGAAGTTCAAACTGATAGAAATTACTACTCGTGCGATGTTGGCCGAGCCTCCCTCGGATTCTCTCACCTTAGCACACCTTACACTTAGGTCATATACTGGTGTGATAAGGGGCTATGTAAGGAGACCGTAACTACCTTGTGTAATACTTTGTTTTAAATAAAAATTTTGATTTCTTCTTATGATGAAGTTTATGAATTTTCAAATGTCCGGATAAATATAGTATGTATATTTTTAATGAATTCTAGAAAAAGGATATTTGAAAATAATTATGTAAACCTTAGATAATTAATTATGTGTAATGATTTTCAAAAAATGTTCTTCTATAATTATGTTCAGTATGAATTTTAGAGTCTAATAAGATCAACTTAATTTTTGATGAATAGTAAATTATGAATAGTGATTTTATGCTTAGGATTAGTAATGTGACCAAATGGATTAGTAATCTCACTTAAAGAAATTATTAATATAATCTAGGCACCTTTATTAAGTAATGTGATGGAATAAAATGGTTAAATAACGGTTTCATAAATTATTAGTCAAGTATTAGTTTTTTCGGGTGAATAGTGTTTTTTAATTAAAAATTTAATTAAAAATATTTAGAAAATTATTTTTATAAAATGGATTTCATTTTTGAACTCAGAGCGTCGATATTATGTTAATGTAAATTTTGGGGATTTTTCTAAAAAAAATGAATTTTCAGTGAATAGTGTATTTATTTAAAAATTAAATTAAAAATATTTAGAAAATTATTCTTATAAAATGGAGTTCATTTTTGAAATCAGAGCATCGATATTTTGTTAAGGTGAAATTTTGGGATATTTCTGAGAGAAAGTTGAATTTTCGATGAATAGTGAAAATACAGTTTTTAAGTTACGGGTGTTTAATGACATCATTAAATGATGTATTAAGTATGTAATCAATATGGTCGACTTATAAATAGTAATATAAGTTATGAGGTGTCCCAAGTGGCCAATACCATGGGCAAATACCACGGGAAAACCCATGGTTTTTCTAAAACCACTAATGAGGTGTCCCTTGGTCATTAATGCCTTGTCCCCTCACTTTCCCTATAAATACCAAGTCATCCTCTCATCCATCCGACTCCCAACTCTCCCCAAACGAAGATCTGGTCTCATTACCTCCCAAGGAGTCCTTCCAAGGTTCCCCCAATCCCTCAAGGTCCCAAACATTGAGTTTTAAGAGTTACATTTTAAGGTAAGGGATCCGACCTCTCTCTTTCTTTTCAAGTAATCTCTTTTATGTCATTTCTTTTATGCTCAATGTTATTATGTTGGAGGATGTTCTTTTATATTCATATTACTTCCCTTTTAATTTTTATATGATTATATATCCCCTCTTTCTCTCATCAATTCGTTTTAAGAATGTTTAAGTGGCGCGGTTAGGCTGCCAAATTTTTAAGGGATTCGTTCACCATTCTCATTTTTCAAAGTTCTACTTTCATGTCAAGTCTTTCAAGTTCCTTTTTATTTTTTTGGGGTATGATATCTATATCTATCATATTGATATTTTATGTTCATATGATTAGAGACACTATTTTATCTCTTCAATTCAGTATTTTGACGTTTTAAGTGGTGCCATTAGGCTGACGAATTTTTAAGGGATTCGTTCACCTTTCTCATTTTTAAAAGTTCTACTTTCATGTCAAGTATTTCAAGTTCCTTTTTATTTTGTTGGGGTATGATATCTATATATATAATACTGATATTTTATGTTCATATTATGAGAGACCCTATTGGATCTCTTCAATTTAATATTTTGAAGTTTTAAGTGGCGCCGTTAGGCTGCCGAATTTTTAAGGGATTCGTTCACCTTTCTCATTTTTCAAAGTTCTACTTTCATGTCAAGTCTTTCAAGTTACTTTTTATTATTTTGGGGTATTATCTCTATATATATCATACTTATAGTTTATGTTCATATGATGAGAGACCCTATTTTATCTCCTCAATTCATTTTTTGAAGTTTAAGTGATGTCGTTAGGCTGTCGAATTTTCATAAGAGAAATCTTATTTTTGTCTTCCTTTCATGTTCTTCATTTCATATGGTATATCTTTCAAATTTCATTAACATGATCATATATCCTTCATATTCTATCCCTCTGCTATTTTATGGGTCATTTATGAATGTTTGACCCATGTCCCCTCTCTTTTCAATGTTTTCTAAAACCCTGAAACATAGTCGTTATGCTGCAGAATTTCCGTCTCAAAATGTCTCTCTCTCTTGTTATAAAGTTATTTTATTTTATTAAGTGAATACTCAAATATCTCTCTTCTATAGGGGTATTCACATATATACCAAAATGTTTTATTTTAAATTCTGGGATTTATATACATGAGACCCACCTTCCTTTTCTGTGGGTTTTAAAGTGACACAAAGATCATGTCTTTAAAACAGTTTTTTTTAAATGTTATGATTATGAAATGAAACCCATTCCTTTTATGCTATATGGGTTTTTTATTAAATGATTGATGATGATATATGTGGCTCACATGATAATAAATACATGTCAAGGGTGCTCCCTGATAGCGCTCCAATGCATTGGGTAAATACTTAATCTCTAGAGATGACTATTTTTTTAACGACGCCTTGGTGAATAACCTTGGTAATTTTTAATGACACCTTGGGGATGGACCTCGGTGAAACAGAAATGATTGTCAATATTAAATCTTTTAGCCATATCTTCAAGTTATGAAAAAATTTATTTTTATTATGATATGCCTCATGATTTCTTTCTCATGCCTTAAAGTTCTTTTCATGACCTTATTGAAGTATCTCAAGTTCACATGTAAAATGTTTCTCTTGTTTCCCTTACCAGGCCTTCTGCTCACCCTTTCGTTTGATGTATGTACCCAGGTTATGAGATGCAGTAATTAACCTAGGATGAACTTAAGGATAAGCCTTCCAAGTGTTTAAGAAGAATGTTTTATGTTTTTTTCATGTATTATGTTCCTATTTTCCAAGACACTAAACCTTAAAGATCCACAGTTTTGTGTAATGTAATGAAAGTTTATGTTATAAAAAGGCGGGATACCACAGTTCATATCAAAGGATGGTTTAGTTATATGTGTAAATTAGTATATTAAAACATTAGGAAGAATCCTATAAAGAAGTTTAAATATAGGAAATATTTCTGGTATTTTGGTGAGTATTGAGTAAAGGGTTTCCAAGAAAATACATCCATGTCTGGATACGAGCAGGTAGAGGTGGCTCTGGCACAGATATACATAGGGGTAAAACCCAAAAACACCATTTTGAGATAGACTCGAACGGGAACTGGTACACGACAATGGGCCTTGATGCACTCTTGGTTACGACACTCCCGGGAGATATGCTTTGATAAATTCATAAGCTTAGTATGAACCATTATTAAATGAAAAAAGATAAAATAAAATAAAGATTCACATAAGAATATATGATCATGGATAACCTAGTTTGGAACCTAGGATATCAAAAGTTAGGGTATACTTTTCTTCTATAAGTTATCCTTCTATGCTTTAAGTTCATTTTCATGATTATTGGCTAAGTATTTGAGCCCCTAATTGTACTTTATTTTCTTAGTTAATGCCGGGAAATGGAAGAACATGTCCCAATAACCAATATGATAGGACATGTGACGTTTGATGTATTAATATGACAGAGATGATTAGGGGATTAAAAGATGATTCTTATTTTGGAAGACGTTCACTATTTTGGGAACCCTATTTGATCGAGGTAAATAGATTACTACGGTATTTTCTTTTAGGAGTAAAGGTTGACTTATATTTTGAAGAATCGATGAATTTAAGGTGGAATTATAGTAATTTAAGTTATATATGGAAATGATTAACCTATCTTGGGGAAAATGTGATTAGGTTAGTTAGTTTTGTTATAAGATGGTAAGAGTGGTTGGTGTTGTTTGAAGATGAACGATAAAGTCTATCTTGGAAGACTACGTTATGAGATCATTCTTATAATTGGGTTTCAATCTTAGTTTGGTTTATTTTGAGGAATTTTATGGATAGTTATTTATGGGTTGTTCTATGGGGATCTTTGGATAGTACCATGGAACTTTGAAGATTTAAAAGTAGTTTCCCTTCTTATGGGATTCTTTCTTTTTGAAGAGTTGTTTTATCTTACCCTTTCTGCTTTTGGGATAATGTTTAATGATAGAAGAAATTGATAGTTATTCTTTTGTGGATTTCATGACTCTCAAGAAGATGATTCTTGTGTTTTGATGAGACCAAGTGTTTCTGAATACTCATCGTTTGGAGAAAAGATTAGTTTTGGTAGAAACTTATTAAAGGATGAAACTCTACTTGAAGGTAGGTATATTTCATTATGTTTTTGTTCTATGTAGTAAATTAATTCCTAAAAACTATGAAAAGGAACATAAAACAAAAAACGTTGTCTGTTAACGTTTCCTACTAGTAAATCAAATACCGTTTGACCCATCATAAGTTTGTGATTTTCTTGTTGTTAACTTTCTCCAAATCATGTTTTCTATCACTCTCCCTTAGAACGTGAGCCTTTGTTTTTTCCTCCATGTCCATGTTTTCCTACATGGAATCCTAGTATGGGTTAACTCGGGTGACCTTTTTACTTCCATTTCTTTCTTTTAAATTAATAGTTTTACTGACTCCTTTTCCGGTGTGGGACTTTCAATGAAATTTCAAAACCCAATTTTAAAAATTCCGAGGATGCAATTTCTTAAGGGGGGAAGATTGTAACGACCCGAAATTTTGAATAAATCTTGTTTCCTAATTTTTTGTGTTATTTTATTTTATTTTTATACTCAACAAAACTGTTTCATTGGATAATATGAGTATAATTAAAATGAGACTGTTTGGTTTTGACTGTTATATGACAATTGGTCAATATGACCGCTAGAAACTAAACATTTAGATATTTGTCTCTAAATACAAGTGATCTTGGTTAATTAATATAGAAAAAAGATTTGATGGCCTCACCCAGTAGTCTTGGACCGATCAAATCTCATATAATAGAACTTGGGAAGGAGGTAGCACCAATGGGCTTTGCTCTGGACCAAACCCAAGCTGATCTTCATCGTATGAAGCTAGAACGGAATCACCTTTGCGAGAAGTTCAAACTGATAGAAATTACTACTCGTGCGATGTTGATCGAGCCTCCCTCAGATCCTCTCACCTTAGCACACCTTACACTTAGGTCCTATGCTGGTGTGATAAGGGTCTATGTAAGGAGACCATAACTGCCTTGTGTAATCCTTTGTTTTAAATAAAAATTTTGATTTCTTCTTATGATGAAGTTTATGAATTTTTAAATGTCTGGATAAATATAGTATGCATATTTTTGATGAATTCTAGAAAAAGGATATTTGAAAATAATTATGTAAACCTTAGATAACTAATTATGTGTAATGATTTTCAAAAAATGGTCTTCTATAATTATGTTCAGTATGAAATTTAGAGTCTAATAAGATCAACTTAATTTTTGGGGAATAGTAAATTATGAATAGTGATTTTATACATAGGATTAGTAATGTGACCAAATGGATTAGTAATCTCATTTAAAGAAATTATTAATATAATCTAGGCACATTGATTAAGTAATGTGATTCAATAAAATGGTCAAATAACGGTTTCATAAATTATTAGTCAAGTATTAGTTTTTTTGGGTGAATAGTGTTTTTTAATTAAAAATTTAATAAAAATTATTTAGAAAATTATTTTTATAAATTGTATTTCATTTTTGAACTCAGAGCATCGATATTATGTTAAGGTAAATTTTAGGTATTTTTCTGAAAAAAAAATGAATTTTTGGTGAATAGTGTATTTATTTAAAAATTAAATTAAAAATATTTAGAAAATTATTTTTATAAAAAGGAGTTCATTTTTGAAATCAGATAATCCATATTTGGTTAAGGTTAAATTTTGGGATTTTTTTGAAAAGTTGAATTTTTGATGAATAGTGAAAATGAAATTTTTAAGTTACGGGTGTTTAATACCATCATTAAATGATGTATTAAGTATGTAATCAATATGGTCGAATTATGAATAGTAATATAAGTTATGAGGTGTCCCAGTTGGCCAATACCAGGGGAAAATACCATGGGCAAGCCCATGGTTTTTCCAAAACCACTAATGAGGTGTCCCTTGGCCATTAATGCCTTGTCCCCTCACTTTCCCAATAAATACCAAGCTATCCTCTCATCCATTCGACTCCCAGCTCTCCCCCAACGAAGCTCTGGTCTCATTACCTCCCAAGGAGTCCTTCCAAGGTTCCCCCAAGCCCTCAAGATCCCAACCTTTGAGTTTTAAGAGTTACGTTTTAAGGTAAGGGATCTGACCTCTCTCTTTCTTTTCAAGTAATCTCTTTTATGTCATTTCTTTTATGCTCAATGTTCTTATGTTGGAGGATGTTTTTTTATATTCATCTTACTTCCCTTTTCATGTTCATATGATGAGATACCCCCTCTTTCTCTCATCAATTCGTTTTAAGAATGTTTAAGTGGCGTTGTTAGGCTGCCAAATTTTTAAAGGATTCATTCACCTTTCTCAATTTTCAAAGTTCAACTTTCATGTCAAGTCTTTAAAGTTCCTTTTTATTTTTTTGGGGTGTTATATCTATATCTATCATACTGATATTTTATTTTCATATTATTATAGACCCTATTTGATCTCTTCAATTCAGTATTTTAAAGTTTTAAGTGGCATCGTTAGGCTGCCGAATTTTTAAGGGATTCGTTCACCTTTCTCATTTTTCAAAGTTCTACTTTCATGTCAAGTCTTTCAAGTTCCTTTTTATTTTGTTGGGGTATGATATATATATCTATAATAATGATATTTTATGTTAATATGATGAGAGACCCTATTTGATCTCTTCAATTCAGTATTTTGAATTTTTAAGTGGCGTCGTTAGGCTGTCGAATTTTTAAGGGATTCGTTCACCTTTATCATTTTTCAAAGTTCTACTTTCATGTCAAGTCTTTCAAGTTCCTTTTTATTATGTTGGGGAATGATCTCTATATCTATCATAATGATCTTTTATTTTCATATTATGAGAGACCTTATTTGATCTCGTCAATTTATTTTTTGAAGTTTAAGTCACGTCGTTAGGCTGCCGAATTTTCATAAGAGAAATCTTATTTTTGTCTTCCTTTCATGTTCTTCATTTCATATGGTATATCTTTAAAATTTCATTAACATGTTCATATATCCTTAATATGTTATCCCTCTACTGTTTTATGGGTCATTTATGAATGTTTGACCCATGTCCCATCTCTTTTCAATGTTTTCTAAAACCCCGAAACATAGTTGTTATGCTGCAGAATTTCCATCTCAAAATGTCTCTCTCTATTGTTCTAGAGTTATTTTATTTTATTAAGTGAATAATAAAAGCTCTCTCTTATATAGGTGTATTCACATATATACCAAAATGTTCTATTTTAAATTCTGGGATTTACATACATGAGACCCACCTTCCTTTTCTGTGGGTTTTAAAGTGACACAAAGATCATGTCTTTAAAGCAGTTTTTTTAAAACGTTAAGATTATGAAATAAAACACATTCCTTTTATGATATATGGTTTGTTTATGAAATGATTGATGATTATATATGTGGCTCACATGATAATAAATACATGTCAAGGGTGCGCCCTGATAGCGCTCCAATGCATTGGGTAAAGACTTAATCTCTAGAGATGACTATTTTTTTTAACGACGCCTTGGTGAATAAACTTGGTAATTTTTAATGACACCTTGGGGATGGAGCTTGGGGAAACAGAAATGATTGTCAATATTAAATGTTGTAGCCACATATTCAAGTTATGAAAAATGTTATTTTTATTATGATATGCCTCATGATTTCTTTCTCATTCCTTAAAGTTCTTTTCATGACCTTATTGAAGTATCTCAAGTTCACATGTAAAATGTTTCTCTTGTTTCCCTTATTGGGCCTTCTTCTCACCCTTTCTTTTGATGTATGTCCCCAGGTTATGAGATGCAGTAATGAACCTTGGATGAACTTAAGGAGAAGCCTTCCAAGTGTTTAAGAAGAATTTTGTATGTTGTTTTCATGTATTATGTTCCTAGTTTCCAAGACACTAAACCTTAAAGATCCTCAGTTTTGTGTAATGTAATGAAAGTTTATGTTATAAAAATGCGGGATGCAATAGTTGGTATCAAAGGATGGTTTAGTTATTTGTAGAAATTAGGATATAAAAATATTAGGAAGAATCCTATAAAAAAAGTTTAAATATAGGAAATATTTCTGGTATTTTGGTGAGTATTGATTAAGGGGTTGTCAAGAAAATACATCCCTGTCTGGATACGAGCAGGTAGAGGTGGCTCTGGCACAGATGTACATAGGGGTAAAACCTGAAAACACCGATTTGAGCTAGACTCGAATGGGAACTGGTACACGACAACGGGCCTTGCAGCACTCTTGGTTACGATACTCCTGAGGGATATGCTTTGGTAAATTCATAAGCTTAGTATGAACCATTATTAAATGAACAAAGATAAAATAAAATAAAGATTCACATAAGAATATATGATCATTGTTAACCTAGTTTGGAACCTAGGGGATCACAAGTTAGGGTATAATTTTCTTATACAAGTTATCATTATATGCTTTAAGTTCCTTTTCATGATTATTGGCTAAGTATTTAAGCCCCTAATTGTACTTTATTTTCTTAGTTAATGGCGGGAAATGGAAGAACATGTCCCAACAGCCAATATGATAGGAAATGTGACGATTGTCGTTTTAATATCACATAGATTATTAGGGGATTAAAAGATGATTATTATTTTGGAAGACGTTCACTATTTTGGGCACCCTATTTGATCGAGGTAAATATATTACTATGGTATTTTCTTTTAGGAGTAAAGGTTGACTTATATTTTGAAGAATCGATGAATTTAAGGTGGACTTATAGTAATTTAGGTTACATATGGAAATGATTAACCTATCTTGGGGAAAATGTGATTAGGTTAGTTAGTTTTGTTATAAGATGATAAGAGTGGTTGATTTTGTTTGAAGATGAATGATAAAGTCTATCTTGGAAGACTATGTTATGAGATCGTTCTTATAATTGGGTTTCAATCTTAGTTTAGTTTATTTTGAGGAATTTTAAGGATAGTTATTTATGGAATGTTCTATGAGGATCTTTGGATAGTACCATGGAACTTTGAAGATTTAAAAGTAGTTTCCCTTCCTATGGGATTCTTTCTTTTTGAAGAGTTGTTTTATCTTACCCTTTCTGCTTTTAGGATAATGTTTAAATATAGAAGAAATTGATAGTTAATCTTTTGTGGATTTCATGACTCTCAAGAAGATGATTCTTGTGTTTTGATTAGACCAAGTGTTTTGGAATGCTCATCTTTTGGAGAAAAGATTAGTTTTGGTAGAAACTTATTAAAGGATGAAACTCTACTTGAAGGTAGGTATATTTCCTTATGTTTTTGTTCTATGTAGTAAATGAATTCCTCAAAACTATGAAAAGGAACATAAAACAAAAAACTTTGTCTGTTAACGTTTCCTACTAGGAAATCAAATACAGTTTGACCCATTATAAATTTTGGATTTTCTTGTTGTTAACTTTCTCCTAATCATGTTTTCTATCACTCTCCCTTAGAACGTGACCCTTTGTTTTTTCCTCCATGTTCATGTTTTCCTACATGGAATCCTAGTATGGGTTAACTCGGGTGACCTTTTTACTTCTCTTTCTTTCTTTTAATGTAATAGTTTTACTGACTCCTTTTCCGGTGTGGGACTTTCAATGAAATTTCAAAACCCAATTTTAAAAATTACGAGGACGCAATTTCTTAAGGGGGGAAGATTGTAACAACCCGAAATTTTGAATAAATATTGTTTTCTAATTTTGTGTGTTATTTTATTTTATTTTTATACTCAATAAAACTGTTTCATTGGATAACATGAGTATAATTAAAATGAGACTGTTGGGTTTTGACTGTTATATGACCATTAGTCAATATGACCGCTGGAAACTAAACATTTCGATATTTGCCTCTAAATACAAGTGATCTTGGTTAATTAATATAGAAAGAAGATTTGATGGCCTCACCCAGTAGTCTTGGACCGATCAAATCCCATATAACAGAACTTGGGAAAAAGGTAGCACCAATGGGCTTTGCTCTGGACCAAACCCAAGTCGAACTTCATCGTATGAAGCTAGAACGGAATCGCCTTCACCAGAACTTCAAACTCATAGAAATTAATACTCGTGCGATGTTGGCTGAGCCTCCCTCAGATTCTCTCACCTTAGCACACCTTACACTTAGGTCCTATGCTGGTGTGAAAAGGGGAAATGTAAGGAGACCGTAACTGCCTTGTGTAATCCTTTGTTTTAAATAAAAATTTTGATTTCTTCTTATGATGAAGTTTATGAATTTTCAAATGTCCGGATAAATATAGTATTCATATATTTGATGAATTCTAGAAAAAGGATATTTGAAAATAATTATGTAAACCTTAGATAACTAATTATGTGTAATGATTTTCAAAAAATGGTCTTCTACAATTATGTTCAGTATGAAATTTAGAGTCTAATAAGATCAACGTAATTTTTTATGAATAGTAAATTGTGAATAGTGATTTTATTCTTAGGATTAGTAATGTGACCAAATGGATTAGTAATCTCACTTAAAGAAATTATTAATATAATCTAGGCACCTTGATTAAGTAATGTGATTCAATAAAATGGTTAAATAACGGTTTCATAAATTATTAGTCAAGTAATAGTTTTTTTTGGGTGAATAGTGTTTTTTAATTAAATATTTAATTAAAAGTATTTATAAAATTATTTTTATAAAATGGATTTCATTTTTGAACTCAGAGCATCGATATTATGTTAAGGTAAATTTTGGGGATTTTTCTGAAAAAAATGAATTTTCGGTGAATAGTGTATTTATTTAAAAATTAAATTAAAAATATTTAGAAAATTATTTTTATAAAATGGAGTTCATTTTTGAAATCAGAGCATTGATATTTGGTTAAGGTGAAATTTTGGTATTTTTCTGAGAAAGTTGAATTTTCGATGAATAGTGAAAATACAGTTTTTAAGTTACGGGTGTTTAATTACATCATTAAATGATGTATTAAGTATGTAATAAATATGGTCGACTTATGAATAGTAAGATAAGTTATGAGGTGTCCCAAGTAAACAATACCATGGGCAAATACCATGGGCAAGCCCATGGTTTTGCCAAAACCACTAATGAGGTGTCCCTTGGCCATTAATACCTTGTCCCCTCACTTTCCCTATAAATACCAAGTCATCCTCTCATCCATTCGACTACAAACTCTTCCACAACTAAGATATGGTCTCATTACCTCCCAAGGAGTCATTCCAAGGTTCCCCCAAGCCCTCAAGGTCCCAACCTTTGAGTTTTAAGAGTTACGTTTTAAGGTAAGGGATCAGACCTCTCTCTTTCTTTTCAAGTAATCTCTTTTATGTCATTTCTTTTATGCTCAATGTTCTTATGTTGTAGGATGTTCTTTTATATTAATCTTACTTCCCTTTTCATTTTCATATGATGAGAGACCCCCTCTTTCTCTCATCAATTTGTTTTAATAATGTTTAAGTGGCGCTGTTAGGCTGCCGAATTTTTAAGGGATTCGTTCACCTTTCTCATTTTTCAAAGTTCTACTTTCATGTCAAGTGTTTCAAGTTCCTTTTTATTTTGTCAGGGTATGATATCTATATATAATACTGATATTTTATTTTCATATGATGATATACCCTATTTTATCTCTTCAATTCAGTATTTTGAAGTTATAAGTGGCGTCGTTAGGCTGCTGAATTTTTAAGGGATTCGTTCACCTTTCTCATTTTTCAAAGTTCTACTTTCATGTCAAGTATTTAAAGTTCTTTTTTATTTGGTTGGGGTATGATATCTATATCTATCATACTGATATTTTATTTTCATATGATGAGAGACCCTATTTGATATCTTCAATTCAGTATTTTGAATTTTTAAGTGGCGCTGTTAGGCTGCCGAATTTTTAAGGGATTCGTTCACCTTTCTCATTCTTCAAAGTTCTACTTTCATGTCAAGTCTTTCAAGTTCCTTTTTATTATTTTGGGGTATGATCTCTATATCTATCATATTTATATTTTATTTTAATATGATGGGAGACCCTATTTGATCTCGTCCATTCATTTTTTGAAGTTTAAGTGACGTCGTTAGGCTTCCAAATTTTCATAAGAGAAATCTTATTTTTGTCTTCCTTTAATGTTATTCATTTCATATGGTATATCTTTCAAATTTCATTAACATGTTCATATATCCTTCATATTCTGTCCCTCTACTGTTTTATGGGTCATTTATGAATGTTTGACCCATGTCCCCTCTCTTTTCAATGTTTTCTAAAACCCCAAAACATAGTCGTTATGCTGCAGAATTTCCGTCTCAAAATGTATCTCTCTCTCTCTCTTATTCTAAAGTTATTTTATTTTATTAAGTGAATACTCAAAGATATAACTTCTATAGGGGTATTCACATATATACCAAAATTTTCTATTTTAAATTCTGGGATTTACATACATGAGATCCACCTTCCTTTTCTGTGGGTTTTAGAGTGACACAAAGATCATGTCTTTAAAGCATATTTTTTTAAAACATTATGATTATGAAATGAAACCCATTCCTTTTATGATATATGGGTTGTTTATGAAATGATTGATGATGATATATGTGGCTCACATGATAATAAATACATGTCAAGGGTGAACCCTGATAGCGCTCCAATGCATTGGGTAAAGACTTAATCTCTATAGATGACTATTTTTTTTAACGACGCCTTGGTGAATAACCTTGGTAATTTTTAATGACACCTTGTGGATGGACCTTGGTGAAACAGAAATGATTTTCAATATTAAATGTTGTATCCACATCTTCAAGTTATGAAAAATGTTATTTTTATTATGATATGCCTCATGATTTCTTTCTCATTACTTAAAGTTCTTTTCATGACCTTATTGAAGTATCTCAAGTTCATATGTAAAATGTTTCTCTTGTTTCCCTTACCAGGCCTTCTGCTCACACTTTCTTTTGATGTATATCCCCAAGTTATGATATGCAGTAATAAACCTAGTATGAACTTAAGGAGAATCCTTATAATTGTTTAAGATGAATGTTTTATGTTTTTTTCATGTATTATGTTCCTAGTTTCCAACACACTAAACCTTAAAGATCCTTAGTTTTGTGTAATGTAATGAAAGTTTATGTTATAAAAAGGTGGGATTCCATAGTTGGTATCAAAGGATGGTTTGGTTATTTGTGGAAATTAGGATATGAAAACATTAGGAGAAAGCCTATAAAAAAAGTTTAAATATAGGAAATCTTTCTGGTATTTTGGTGAGTATTGAGTAAGGGGTTGACAAGAAAATACATCCCTATCTGGATACGAGCAAGTAGAGGTGGCTCTGGCACAGATGTACATAGGGGTAAAACCCGAAAACACCGCTCTGAGCTAGACTCGAATGGGAACTGGTACACGACAACGGGCCTTGTTGTACTCTTCGTTATGACACTCCTGGGGGATATGCTTTGGTAAATTCATAAGCTTAGTAGGAACCATTATTAAATGAACAAAGATAAAATAAAATAAAGATTCACATAAGAATATATGATCATGGATAACCTAGTTTGGAACCTAGGGGATCACAAGTTAGGGTATACTTTTCTTCTACAAGTTATCCTTCTATGCTTTAAGTTCCTTTTCATGATTATTGGATAAGTATTTAAGCCCCTAATTGTACTTTCTTTTCTTAGTTAATGGCGGGAAATGGAAGAAAATGTCCCAACAACCAATGTGTTAGGAAATGTGATGATTGTCGTATTAATATGACAGAGATGATTAGGGGATTAAAAGATGATTATTATTTTGGAAGATGTTCACTATTTTGGGAACCCTATTTGATCGAGGTAAATATATTACTACGGTATTTTCTTTTAGGAGTAAAGGTTGACTTATATTTTGAAGAATTGATGAATTTAAGGTGGAATTATAGTAATTTAAGTTACATATGGAAATGATTAACCAATCTTGGGGGAAATGTGATTAGGTAAGTTAGTTTTGTTATAAGATGATAAGAGTGGTTGGTGTTGTTTGAAGATGAACGATAAAGTCTATCTTGGAATACTATGTTATGAGAACGTTCATATAATTGGGTTTCAATCTTAGTTTGGTTTATTTTGAGTAATTTTAAGGACAGTTATTTATGGAATGTTCTATGAGGATCTTTGGATAGTACCATGGAACTTTGAAGATTTAAAAGTAGTTTCCCTTATTATGGGATTCTTTCTTTTTGAATAGTTGTTTTATCTTACCCTTTCTGCTTTAGGGATAATATTTAAAGATAGAAGAAATTGATGGTTAATCTTTTGTGGATTTCATGACTCGCAAGAAGGTGATTCTTGTGTTTTGATGAGAACGAGTGTTTCTGAATGCTCATCATTTGGAGAAAAGATTATTTTTGATAGAAACTTATTAAAGGATTAAACTCTTCTTGAAGGTTGGTATATTTCCTTATGTTTTCGTTCTATGTAGTAAATGAATTCCTCAAAACTATGAAAAGGAACATAAAACAAAAAACGTTGTCTGTTAACATTTCCTACTAGGAAATCAAATACCGTTTGACCCATCATATGTTTGTGATTTTCTTGTTGTTAACTTTCTCCTAATCATGTTTTCTATCACTCTCTCTTAGAACGTGACCCTTTGTTTTTTCCTCCATGTCCATGTTTTCCTACATGGAATCCTAGTCTGGGTTAACACGGGTGACCTTCTTACTTCCCTTTCTTTCTTTTAAAGTAATAGTTTTACTGAATCCCTTTCCGGTGTGGGACTATCAATGAAATTTCAAAACCCAATTTTGAAAATTGCGAGGATGCAATTTCTTAAGGGGGAAGATTGTAAAGACCCGAAATTTTGAATAAATATTGTTTCCTAATTTTGTGTGTTATTTTATTTTTTTTATACTGAACAAAACTGTTTCATTGGATAACATGAGTATAATTAAAATGAGACTATTGGGTTTTGACTGTTATATGACCATTGATCAATATGACCACTGGAAACTAAACATTTCGATATTTGTCTCTAAATACAAGTGATCTTGGTTAATTAATATAGAAAGAATATTTGATGGCCTCACCTAGTCATCTTGGACTGATCAAATCCCATCTAACAGAACTTGGGAAAGAGGTAGCACCAATGGGCTTTGCTCTGGACCAAACCCAAGCCGAACTTCATCGTATAAAGCTAGAACAGAATCTCTTTCATGACAAGTTCAAACTGATAGAAATTATTACTCGTGTGATGTAGGCCGAGCCTCCCTCAGATTCTCTCACCTTATCACATCTTACACTTAGGTCTTATGCTTGTGTGATAAGGGGCTATGTAAGGAGACCGTAACTGCCTTGTGTAATCCTTTGTTTTAATTAAAAAATTTGATTTCTTCTTGTGATGAAGTTTATAAATTTTCAAATGTCTGGATAAATATAGTATTCATATTTTTGATGAATTCTAGAAAAAGGATATTTGAAAATAATTATATAAACCTTAGATAACTAATTATTTGTAATGATTTTCAAAAAATGGTCTTCTACAATTATGTTCAGTATGAAATTTAGAGTCTAATAAGATCAACTTAATTTTTGATGAATAATAAATTATGAATAGTTATTTTATTCTTAGGATTAGTAATTTGAACAAATGGATTAGTAATCTCACTTAAAGAAATTATTAATATAATCTAGGCACCTTGATTAAGTAATGTGATTCAACAAAATGGTTAAATAACGATTTCATAAATTATTAGTCAAGTATTAGTTTTTTTCGAGTGAATAGTGTTTTTTAATTAAAAATTTAATTAAAAATATTTAGAAAATTATTTTTATAAAATGGATTTCATTATTGAACTCGAAGCATCGATATTATGTTAAGGTAAATTTTGGGGATTTTTTCTGAAAAAAAAATGAATTTTTAGTGAATAGTTTATTTATTTAAAAATTAAATTAAAAATATTTAGAATTTTTTTTATAAAATGGAGTTCATTTTTGAAATCAGAGCATCGATATTTGGTTAAGGTGAAATTTTGGGATTTTTCTAAGAAAGTTGAATTTTCGATGAATAGTGAAAATACAGTTTTTAAGTTATGGGTGTTTAATGACATCATTAAATGATGTATTAAGTATGTAATCAATATGTTCGACTTATGAATAGTAATATAAGGTATGATTTGTTGCAAGTGGACAATACCATGGGAAAATACCATGGGAAAGACAATGCTTTTTCCAAAACCACTAATGAGGTGTCCCTTGGCCATTAATGCCTTGTCCTCTCACTTTCTCTATAAATACCAAGCCATCCTCTCATCCATTCGACTCCCAACTCTCCCCCAACAAATATCTGGTCTCATTAACTTCAAAGGAGTCCTTCCAAGGTGCCCCCAAGCCCTCAAGGTCCCAACCTTTGAGTTTTAAGAGTTACGTTTTAAGGTAAGGGATCCGACCTCTCTCTTTCTTTTCAAGTAATCTCTTTTATGTCATTTCTTTTATGATTTATGTTCTTATGTTGGAGGATGTTATTTTATATTCATCTTACTTCCATTTTCATGTTCATATGATTAGATAACCCATATTTCTCTCATCAATTCGTTTTAATAATGTTTAAGTGGTGCCGTTAGGCTGCCGAATTTTTAAGGTATTTGTTCACCTTTCTCATTTTTCAAAGTTCTACTTTCATGTCAAGTATTTCAAGTTCGTTTTTATTTTGTTGGGGTATGATCTCTATATATATCATAATAATATTTTATGTTCATATGATGATAGACCCTATTTTATCTCTTCAATTCAGTATTTTTAAGTTTTAAGTGGCGCTGTTAGGCTGCCGAATTTTTAAGGGATTCATCCACCTTTCTCATTTTTCAAAGTTATACTTTCATGTCAAGTATTTCAAGTTACTTTTTATTTTTTTGGGTATGATCTATATATATATATCATACTGATCTTTTATGTTCATATGATGAGAGGCCCTATTTGATCTCTTCAATTCAGTATTTTGAAGTTTTAAGTGGCGCCGTTAGGCTGCCGAATTTTTAAGGGATTCGTTCACCTTTCTCATTTTTCAAAGTTCTACTTTCATGTAAATTCTTTCAAGTTCCTTTTTATTATTTTGGGGTATTATATATATATCTATCATACTGATCTTTTATTTTCATATGATGATAGACCCTATTTGATCTCGTCAATTCATTTTTTGAAGTTTAAGTGACGTCGTTAGGCTGCCGAATTTTCATAAGAGAAATCTTATTTTTGTCTTCCTTTCATGTTCATCATTTCAAATGGTATATCTTTAAAATTTCATTACCATATTCATATATCCTTCCTATTCGGTCCCTATACAGTTTTATGGGTCATTTATGAATGTTTGACCCATGTCCCCTCTCTTTTCAATGTTTTCTAAAACCCCGAAACATAGTCGTTATGCTGCAGAATTTCTGTCTCAAAATGTCTCTCTCTATTGTTCTAAAGTTCTTTTATTTTATTAAGTGAATACTCAAAACTATATCTTCTATAGGGTTATTCACATATATACCAAAATTTTCTATTTTAAATTCTGGGATTTACATACATGATACCCACCTTCCTTTTCTGTGGGTTTTAAAGTGACACAAAGATCACGTTTTTAAAGCAGTTTTTTTTAAACGTTATGATTATGAAATGAAACCCATTCCTTTTATGCTATATGGGTTGTTTATGAAATGATTGATGATGATATATGTGGATCACATGATAATAAAGACGTGTCAAGGGTGCGCCCTGATATCTCTCCAATGCATTGGGTAAAGACTTAATCTCTAGAGATGACTATTTTTTTTAATGACGCCTTGGTGAATAACCTTGGTAATTTTTAATGACACCTTGGGGATGGACCTTGGTGAAACAGAAATGATTTTCAATATTAAATGTTGTAGCCACATCTTCAAGTTATGAAAAACATTATTTTTATTATGATATGCCTCGTGATTTCTTTCTCATGCCTTAAAGTTCTTTTCATTACCTTATTGAAGTATCTCAAGTTCACATGTAAAATGTTTCTATTGTTTCCCTTACTGGGCCTTCTGCTCACCCTTTCTTTTGATGTATGTCCCCAGGTTATGAGATGCAGTAATGAACCTAGGATGAACTTAAGTAGAAGCCTTCCAAGTGTTTAATAAGAATGTTTTATGTTGTTTTCATGTATTATGTTCCTGGTTTCCAAGACATTAAACCTTAAAGATCCTCAGTTTTGTGTAATGTAATGAAAGTTTATGTTATAAAAAGGCGGGATGCCACAATGAATACCACCATTCATCCCACTATCATGGGAGTCAACTACTACCACAAATATGGGTCTCCCCACCCATGTATCGTCAGCCATCGTAGACTCACATCACATCTCTTATAAAGGCTCCTCATCTAGACTAATCACATAATTTAGAAAGCAAGTAACATATGTCAATAGGCCACTTAATCCCTAAAACTAAGGCATTTATCCTTAATAGGAAAATAATATCACTCAACCTCAAAAGTTTATATTTATCAAACAACTGATTCATTTCCATATTGAATTAAATTATCATTTATCATAGGTTATAATAATACGTTACCTAAGGAATTAACTATAAAAATCTACAAGATATGTACATACTTTCAAGCATTAATTCCAGTTTCTTCAAACTATAAGGAATAAAAAACCATTTAAAAATGTATCTTTATTATTTAAACAAAAATAATTATCAGTATTAAAATATTTATCCAATTTACATTAATATAATGAATAATGATTCAATTAAACATGCATCAAACGTCACTTTTATTTCCATCAAAAAAATAATAAATAACAGTTTAATTTAAACATGCCTCTTTAATTTTTTTACCAAATAGAATTAACATCTTTATGTTATCTATACAATTTAAACATATCATACATTCAAATCAAAATCATAAACAAACATGTTATCCAGATCATTAACATAGATATTTCACTATCTAGTAAAAAAAGAGTAAAATCAATATCATTATGGAAACACATGTGATCACTAAAACCAAAACCAAGGTTCATTCTTTAATCTAGTTTAATATTTATTAAGGTTAATTCCACCATCACCCAAAGAGATAAATCATTATAATTTTTTTATTTCATATAAAATAATGTAAAAGAAATGAATTTTATACCTCAATTATTAGTTCAATGTTATTTACACAATAATGGATGAATGAGGTTCAACCATCACTGAAAAAAACACTACCATGATGAAGAAAGATTAGATTGAACTTAGAATACTCAAAATCTATCAAACCGTGCTCAAAAACACCCAAAACCATAGGCTTTGTCTTAAAAACATCTAAAAATGGTATTAGTGAAGGTTGAATTTGTAAAAGGTACCTTTTACCAAAGAGAATTCTATTATCCATGAACTTGTGGTTTCAATCCATAAGGAGTTAATCAATAAGTCATCAAGGGGTAGAATGAACACTACCTAGCAAAAACATCCACTAATAGATCTATAACACAAGATATCACTCAAAAAATCCCTAGTTCATCTAGTGCATTTAGAAATCAAAGGAACACTCAAAGGATGTGCACAAATCAGTTATTAGAAGTAAAGAATGAATTAAAAGTTCATTCAAGATCCCTCTTAACTTCTCATGTGTTTACCCTTTTAAACTAGTCCATATCTAATAATATCATCAGTTGTTTTAGCTATTTAAAAACTATGCTAACCACCAATAGGGATTCCACTATGGTTGGGTCATGGTCATGGTGTTTTTCAACATGTGATCTTGAAATTACTTATATGATGGTGTATTTCCCCCACCCTGGGTGTTTTTCCCTCACAATACCCAAGACCATGGGCATGGTGATGTCATCTACCCATTTTGGTAATGTAGTCCTCCATGGTTCCATCCCTTGTTATGTTTCCTTTCCTAAGTGTTTCTACACTTGTCGTTTCAAATAGAGGGACACGTCGACCAACACGGCCTATAAAACCAATTGCCAAGCCATTTTTCTAGTAATGGTGCACCAATAAACACATGGATATCCCAAAATAGAATCCACCACACCCAACACTAGGGCATAGTAACCCTTTGAAAGGAAAAAACGCCTCTCAAGTCTATGAAACACCTCTAATATCCCTCTTAATACAACCAAGACTTGGAAAAACACAAAGGAAATATTGGGAAGGTTCGGACAATTATACATCTCCAGAAAGAGTTATTTAGTAATTCATAATTGAATTGTCTATGAATGAAGTAATATAAGGACCATTAGTGATAGTGTTTGGAATCATAATTTTATCAATTGAAAGTAAATAAATTGGAGTCTATTTATGTAACTGAACATAGTTATTTTCTTGACATAGTATATTGATACCTTGATGTATTTCCAGAAAAATTATCTAGTCTACTACCTAGAAGGGAAGTATAATTTTCTATCAACCTACTCCCAGGAATGAATCCTATTTCACTTCCATCATATAAAATGTCACTAATATAATTTCACGAGTTGAAAGTCTAATTGGAATAATTATAAATTAAGGTTTTTATAAGTCCAATTACATCACCTTAGTTTGCTCTGATTATATTTGTTAAGAAGGAAAATTTCACACCCTAACTTTGGGTAAATTATCATAATCTGAATCAAGTTATGATAAAGAATTGATATCCACTTCCTCTAATTGATGATCTATTTTATCAGTTGAAGTGAGTTATGTGGTTCTCCAAAACTGATCTATGATCGGGGTACCACCAACTTCAAGTAAATTAAGAGGATATTCCTAATACATCATTTAGGATTCATTATGACCACCGTGATTAATTTTGCATGCCCTTTGGTCTCACTAATTCACTTTTAGTCTTCATATAATTGATGAACCATATCTTCTATAGATACCTAGACTCTTATTTTTGTATTTTTTTTTTGAAATTTTAGTATATTATCTCACAAAATATTATCATTAATGTAATCTATAGATTTCTTGGGGTACATTATAAGATTTCCATATTTATTCCAGATTTTGAAAGTGTGACTTCAATATATAATAAATTCACTTACATGGGTGTGTCATCTTAGAAAAATTCATATAATCTAATCCTGATAAAATTAAGGCCTTCATTTCTTAGAAAACACCTATGAAAAAATTCAAGATATATAGTTTTCTGGGATTTAAATGTTGTTATCACTACTTTGTTCATGATTTCTCTTTTTTTTCTTCCCCCGTGACTGAATTGACAATTAAAGGTTTTTCATTCTTCTAGAGTGATTATTTTCATAAATATTTCACAGAACTCAAGGTTTAGCTCATGTCGACACCTATACTTTTCTTTCCATAACCAGGTGTTGGATATGTTGTCTTTTTTTGTGAATCTGGATCTAGATTGGGTTGAATTATCATGTAAGAATATCATATCATATATTATGACTCATGAAAACTGATGATACATGATAAAAACTATCAAATCCATGATCTAGAACTAACTGCAGTAGTCTATTTCATAAACAATGGTGCTACTATCTCTTTAGTAAAAAAATAATTATGTTCTTGGATTGAAAAATATTGAAACACATCTTTTCACAATGGGACTTGAACCTAAAACAACAATACTAGGTGGAATATATTCATATGTTTGACTTACACTTGGTTTACACACTTGGGAAAGAAAATTTGATGGTTAATGCTTTAATTCAAAATTCCTATAACCAAGTTGTTATATAATACTGAGATCAATAGAAACTAATGGGGTTAATTGCTAATATGCACTTGGAATATACTAAGAAAAATGATGTTTTGGTTTTCTTTTTAGATACACTTATTCTTACTTTGTTGAATAGGTTAAGGAGGATCAATAGTTAGAACCTAATTTTCTTAAAATGATTTCAAACCTAAATGGTGGGGAGATAATTTATGGATGGATAAGAGATGAAAATTTGTTGATGTTCTTTTGAGATTGGATAATTGTTCCTCTATCTTTCCAAGAAAAAAAGATTTCTGTTTATCATAATTATAAGTGGTTTATACACCCAAGTATTCAAAAATTGTATAGGTAAATAAAGGAAAATTTTTTGTGGTTGGGTATGAAGAAAAAGGTGGTCAAGTATGTTATGTGATATCACACCTGTCAATAGGTGAAGGTTCAAAATCAGTGGCTAGTCGCCATGTTATAGTTGTTGCCCATACCTATATGAAAATAGTAATAGATTTCTATGTACTTTTTCATTATACTACTGATAAATATTTAGAATAATGAAGCTATTTGGGTGATTGTGGACTAATTCATGAAGTCAGCACACTTTATTCCAATTTAAGAGTCAAATATGGTAAATGAGTTGGAAAAGATCTATATTTGGGGAGAAGTTAAATTGCATGGGGTGATAATTTATATCATCTCCAACCAGTATCATAGATTAAATTCATGGTTTTGGTGATCCATTTAACAATCCCTTAGAATAAATTTGAACATAATCATTGCATATCATCCCCAAATAGATGTCTAGTGAGAGCTTAAAATTCATACAGTAGAGGATATTCTCAGAGCTTGTGTGATGGATTTTGGTGGTTTGTGGTAATACCACTTGTTGTTAGTGGTGTTTCTATAAAAAACTATCATTAAATGATATGTATGGCCCCATATTAGGCATTGTATATTTATCCATGTTGCTCTCCATTTTTTTTGGTAGACACGTGAGAGAATTCAATGATTATACAAAGCCTTGTGAATGAGACTACTGAGATGATACAGATGATCAAAAGAGAATATAAATATTCCAAAGTTGTGATGTCCCAAATCTGGATTCCACTAAAGGTTCTTCAAGCCTAGTTGGCCACATGGTCTCAAGCACATCTCCCCCAAATGTCATAGGCTTCTAACTAGCAGTTAGGTCCTATGATGTGTTCATGGGGAGACTATTCCATCATTACAAAAGTGTATCATAGTGGATGACATATAAGAATAGGTAAATAACTATAATAAGTAATACAAGTTAAGAGATGTCATAGCGGAAAGAGACAATATCAATAATAACTTAAACAACTAGAATAGCTAATAACAGTATACAAAAATGATGATGATATTTCATGTCACTGTAAATATAGAAAACATGGATACAAATTATCATACAAGAATGCTATACAAAATTAGAAAAAATTAATACAAAATCTATCCCAAGCATCCTGAGATCCAACTAGGTCATCGGCTACCAGCTCCATCCTAAAATAGCAAGCAATCAAGTGTCCAAAGAAACTCGCTTCCCTTTGCCAACGCATGCATATATATAGTCTACCAGGGGACCAATGGAAGCTCAGATAGGGTGTGAGATAAATATCAGTATTCCACCACCAACAATGTCTATAAAATCTTGTCTCTATAATATAAACTGAAATTTATTAAGCATTCATATATAAAGTACGTAGTACAGTAATGTAAATACCTAAGTACTTGCTTCAGCCCTCGGCTGGTGTGTGAACATGTAACAATTTGATTAATTAATTAAGCTTAGTTTATATAATTAAGTCACATGAGGTGTATCTAGCACAGACATCACCTCTTGATAGTGCTAGTAAGTTTTCTAGATATAACAATACAACCAGAAACATGATTTAATAATGAAAGGTTTCCAAGGTAATATCCAAGGAAACCTATACCACAAGGATCTCCAACTCAATAGTAATTGTATCCTAGATATAGGGGTAAGAGTGTAATCCAAGGAGCATCGTCCAAGGCATTCTACAATAATATGATCTAACCAAGTCCAAGGAATATATCTAAGGTAAAATGGGATAAGAAATGGCTAGGCCCATGGATATAACCAATGAACCTCATGTTTGTAGAATCCATGTTGGATCCAAGGAGTGTATCCAAGGAATCCTATAATAGTAAAGGAGGGATCCTATAGTGTCATACCAAGAATCCATTGATAGAAGAGAATCGGGTTACAAGGTGGTTCTCAACTAAGTAAACTAGCATCCTTGAATTGGAATGGCGTCCATAAGTGCCCAAGGAATTCCCTCAGAAATACAAGAACTAACTCAATTCTAACCACTCCTATATATATTTCAAGGGTCAATTTTATAATTAGGAACCTTAAATTTAGTTCATTTATTAATTTGGTCCATGTTAAGGTCATTCCATTTAATAATCAAGGTTAAATCCATTTACTTTCATTAGTTTAACAAGGCCAATAATGCATGCAACCATTTATGATTCCACATAGGTCATAATAATTTCACTTGGTTCATTCTTCTACCTTCCACCATAATTGGAAAGGGGTGTTACGGAATGAAACCAAACATTCATTTCCATTTCAAGAGGCCAAGTCATAAATATACATTATACTTTAAAATTCCTATTTAAGTTGATTAATCAAGATTTAAGCACTTACCTTAGGCATGTTAACTGTGTAGCACATATGGTACTTTACATGATCAATTCACAATTTAATATCCATTTAATATGAGGATGATTACCATTAGATTGGTCAAGCTCAGGCACACCCGAATGGTGACCCAAATGTGTCAAAACACTAAAAACCCAATTATGGTACCTCACCCTACATGGGGTGGACGGCGTTGTGGACGTAACCACCAAAAACAAATCACATATATAGAAAGGTTTAAATAGAATGGTCCTAAAAACTACAAGAAATGAATATAAATTCAACATATGATGCCTGATGAAATTAGTGTGATGGCACAATAATTTATAAAATAATGGAAATTGAGGAATGAGTTATAGACCACCTAACTTAGGCTCGTACGACTCTCATCATCCAATATCAACCTTTAGTTTGGCCTGGATTGGAGTAGATATTAATAATGGATAAATTCCCTAGAATTGGGGTATATGAGACTGCATCTAAATAGCATCATAGATAGGAATAATAATTATGTAATATTAAAAGGGAATCAAGAAAGTATCATCATGGATCCAATGAGATGAACAGCAGTCGATTCGGACTCCGGACAGACGATCTATCTCAAATCCTAGTTTAGGCTTGAAAAATATCAAAAGGGGGAGAAATGGAGGCTCTATCCACTAGGGAAAAATGAATGGGGGTGTATTAAAACATGAATTATGGGAAAATAGTCATTTCACCCAAAAAAATATCCTTAGTATGGTTTGGCCACATAGTTTGGACAAACCAAGTTCAAATCATGTACAAGAAGTTATAGGAAGGGGCATCTGCATGGTTAGGCCACATGATTAGGAAACCACGTGCCAATCATGAAAAACAACTCTGTTAAAATTGTATACATTCTTACACGGTCGTTTGGCTCAAATCTCATGGTTAGATCAAATTGTGCGCTCTGTTTTAACCCATTTTCCATCCTTGCACGATTTAAACAAATTGTGTGGCCTACCTTGCATGGTTTAAAAAAACTATAAAATAGGCCTTTTTCTCCTAAAAAATCAGGTTTTGAGCTCTGAATAATCCTCAAACACCTATGAGAACTCCACTAACTCATTAGGAATATGTATGAGGTCCAAAATAAATAATTAGGCCAAAATTTAAAGGATTCATACCTTAGTAAAAAAACTGGGTTCATACAGTCTTCTCCACTTAAAGGAACTCATCCATGAGTTCACCTTCCAAGGGAATCGAAACACTATCTGAGAATAACTATGTCCACTGGGAATGTACATCAGCCTCCCACTCCCAAGTATCGTCCTTTACATAGTCGTTCTTCTATAGCACATATACTAGAGGGACATACCAGCCTCATAGAGCCTTCATGCTCTAGTCTATGATGCGTATAGGATAATCCTCAATATAAGCATCATCATCCAGCTCAAATTCCTCAGGATCAAAAGTATGATATGGGTGGGCATGATACCAACAAAGATGTGAAATTTGGAAGACGTCATGTATGTAAAGACACCTTTGAGATAGTAACAACTAATAGGCTACTATCTCAAATCTCTCCAGAATCTCAAAAAACCCAAAAAAGTGTGGCAACAGCTTCCCTTGCCTCTGTATCTATCTATGCCCTAGCTTGGGTGATACCCATAGGAAAACACAATCCCCAACCTTAAACTCTAGAGGTCATCAATGGAGATCAGAATAATATTTATTTATATACTAAGCAGTATGCATACACTTCATAATTAGCTGAACCATCTCTAAAGTCTCCTACATGAGACAAAGACCTGGTAGGGTTGCCTCACCTACCTATTTCCAAAACATGGGTGAATGGAAAGGCCTATTATACAAGGCCTCAAAATAATCCATCTAAATCATATCCTAAAAGCTGTTATTGAAGGAAAACTTGACAATAGGGATAAAATTCTTCCAAGAACCTCCAAAATCAAGGACGCATGCCCGTAGCATGTCTTCTAACACCTGTATTATCTATTCTGACAATCCTTCAGTCTATGGGTGAAATTCCATGCTCATAAGCACCTGTGTACCCATATAATTCTTCAACCCCTGTTAGAACTATGATATGAAATGATAATCCCTATCTAAAATGATAGTATGAGGAACCCTATGTAGTCGGATGATCTCACATACATACAGTCTTCTCATCTCATAAACTGAGAAATTATCCTAGATAAGAATTAAACGGGAGACATTTTTCAGTTTGCCAATGACAACCTATATAGTTTTTCTACCTCTAGGTAGCCTAGGTAAACTAACTACGAAATCCATATAAATATCTTCCCACTTCCATTCTGGGACTGGAAGCAGTTGTAATAAGCCTTCAGGTATCTGGTGCTCCGCCTTCACCTGATGACAGGTGGAACACCTTGTGATAAATCCTATTATCTAATGTTTCATCCCAAGACACCAATACTAGAGTCATATATATCGATACATTTTGGAGATTCCTAGATGACCTTCCTACTAAGAAGCATGGGACTCTCACATAAACTCCTCTATCATATCTGTAGGAACCCAAACACTTCCATGTATATAAAAGATTTCATATCTATCCACAAACCAATCTAAAGGTGGGTCATCTCCTGAAATACTCCCATGGATAACCAAGACCTCGGGATCTGAATATTTTCTACTCCTTAACTTGTCAAGGAAGGAAGAGGTAACTATCAAGTATGAGAGATAGGACTACTCTTGACTTTAATGAAACTCTAAATGAAACTTAGAGAAGAGGAATATTAATTTCCAATCATCATTCACTTCCTGTATGGCTTGTGCCTGAGTTTTCTAACTTGGAACATCAGCT
The DNA here is from genome assembly GCA_963277665.1 of Viscum album. Lineage (NCBI taxonomy): Eukaryota > Viridiplantae > Streptophyta > Magnoliopsida > Santalales > Viscaceae > Viscum > Viscum album. Next base: position 1,235,870,637 of record OY728137.1, on the reverse strand, counting down.
ACTTCATTTCCCTTTCCAGACATATAGGCAAGATCAAAATCAAAGGAATGAAGATATTCAACCCATATTTGTTTTATAATATTAAAGTCACATTGTGTAAAGATATATTTGAGTTTCTTGTGATCTATATACACCACAAAGTGCTCTACCATTAGATATTGTCTTCAGTAACGTAAGGCATGGACAATTGTTGTTAGCTCAAGGTTGTGTGTCGGGTAGTTTCTCTCATGAGGCCTTAAATACTGATATTTTTATGCAATGACTCTATCCTCATGCATCATTAATTCTCCCAATACAATTCATGATGCATCAAATAACACAATATAACCTCTACCTATATCTAGAAGACTCAAAATAGGTGTCAAGACAAGCCTCCCTTTCAGCTCCTAAAAGGATTTCTCGCACTCTTCTGATTGCAGGAACTTGACACCCTTCTTTGTAAGAATAGTAATAGGTGAAGCAAGGCATGATGAGTCCTATATGAAGTTCATGTAATATCCAGACATCCCCCATGAAACTTTGTATGTAAAACACATTCTTGTTCTTCTCCTAGGAAACTATATCACTCACCTTCTCTAGCTTAATAGATACTCCCAATTTTTGAGATAATATGACTCAATAAGTGAACTTTTTCAATCTAGAATTGGAACTTAGAAAGTTTAGGATAAAGATGATGTTGAATCAATGTACTTAGAATTATATTAAGGTTCTTATCATGGTCTCTATGAGTGTGAGAATACACTAAGATGTCATCCAAAAAAACTATGAAAATGAAATCCAGGTATGGGTGGAACACCCTATTCATTAGATCCATGAAAATGAAGGGATATTTCATAAGACTGAAGAGAATAACAAGGTACCCATATGTACCTTACCTTCTATGTAAAGGTGTATGAGGTATGTTTGATGTCCTAACTTACACTTGATGATAGAAAAATCTTAGGTTGATCTTATATAAGACCCTAGCCCCTCGGAGCTGGTCAAATAGATCATCTATTTCAGGTAGTGGATATCTGTTCTTGACTGTAAGCTATTTCAATCATATGTAATCCACACATAGATGAAGGTTCCCATCCACCTTATTGGTGAAAAGAACAGGTGAACCCCAAGAAGAAGTATTGGGATGAATGAAACCTTTGGCCTCTAGATCCTATATCTACCACTTGATATCTTGGATCATTGTATTTTTCATCTTGTATGGAGGAATGGACATTATAAATGCTCCTAGAATGAGTTAAATTGTAAACTATACCTCTCTATCAAGAGGTAAGATAGAAAATCATCTAGAAATACATCCCTAAAACAATATACTACTATAGGGAATTCAACAAGATTCAAACCCTAATCCTTCATGAAGATATTGGAAATTTGGGCAGTCACTTCCCCTAGCCCATGATGCTCTGGTCTAGATCTAATTTCCTAGACATTCCACTCACCCTTTTGAAGATAAATGATACCCTATGGTGATGTAAATGACACCCTATGGTGATATAAGTCTACAAAGTCATGATATGGAACCAACCAATCCATCCTGAGAATGAAATCAAAGCTCTTCATCTCAAGAACAAAGAGGTCCCATAAGAATGGGTAATTGCCTACCTCGAGGGGAATTCCTTGCATTTCCATATTCCCTATTACCATACTCCCAATTGTGTATCTAGGGTTGTTACACCACAGTAATATTGTATTTACATCCCAAGGATTTACTAATAGATAAAGAGACAAGGGAGTGTGAAGCACCTATATCAAATAAAGAAGATACTATAGTGGAGGCTACTAGAATAGTACCTCGTACTATAGATGGTCTTGTAGCCTGATCCTAGGGTATCAGTTGTAGTGCATGAAACTGACCAGATCCATGGTCCAATGCTATATCTAGACTACCATGATCAAAACTACTCTATTGGTACTGTTGTTGGTCAGGATTCTTGTTACCGTGACTATGACCTCTTCCTTGGCTAGTCCTGTCAGTGTTACTCCAAATACCTGCCTGACGCAGTGTAAAAGAACCTAATCCTGAAGGTGGAGATAGTGTGGATCCTCTTCCACTAGAATCTAATGTAAAGGTTTGATAGAATCTCTGCAAGTTCTATATATGGCTACAATCCCAACACTCCTGAGGGTATTTATCACACTGAGGCTTCAGGTTCTCCTATCATCCACACTGGTGACACACCGTGGAGCTACCAGTATGAGTACTCTGGCTACCACTACCCTGATGAGAAACCACAAAGGATATCTTTCTACTACTAGAGGAACTACTAGACTTCCATAGCAATGGTCCTCTATTCCCAGTACTGTTGATGTACCTAAAGTTTCTCTCTGTGATAAGATCTTGAATGGCTATTTTAGAGAAGTTAGGTAGGAAAAATACATTCACCTAAGTATGGATGTCATACACAATCCCATCCTCAAATCATCTAGCATGTGAAAGATCATCATCATCTAGAAGTGGTGCAAAGAGCTGTAACTTAGTGAAATGCACTGAATACTCCATAATTGACATAGAACCCAGATTGAGATGTATGAACTCTCTAAATTTGTCATCTCTCAGCGTTTGAGGAAAGAACTGGTCATATATGGCAGTTTAGCAGTCATCCCATACCATGCCCTAATGGTGACAAAGTTGGTTAATTACATCCCACCAACGCTTGGTCAAATCACACAGCATGTATGCAGCAATCTTGACCCTCCCCTCTAGATGAATCTCCAAATGATAAAATATAGACAAGGTTTCCTCTACCCAAGACTCAACATCATGTGGACCTCCAACCCCTGATAAGGTAGGAGGATGCTACTTCTAGTAATTGTGCATCATATCATCCATCATAGGTTCAGTTCATGGAGCACCATTCATGACTGCATCATACATAAGAAACTATCATGGACCTGAGCATCAGTTCCCAGATCAGGTACAGCAAGTAGTGCCTCAAGTGGAACTCCTGGAAGTAATACTGGTAGTTCAAGTCCCACCATGTCTATAGTATGATCATATACACCCTCCTAATGCATGACATGAAGATGTAATTGCATAATTGGTCTAAAAATTATAAGAACGCTCTTTAGAAGAAGATTTGAAGCATAAATATAGCAACACTAGTGGAAGATGAATGAATGAAAGGCTCACTACCCATGGTATACCACCCCAACAACCCACTTAAAAGTCCAGATATAGGTAAGTGCTTAAGTATAAGTTATAGTGGTTCTAATAAATAAAGGATAAATATCAAATTTAATTGTCATTTACTAGAAACCAATTCATTCATTTTATATTGAAGTACCAGGTTCACTCCTTTACCTTTCATAAATATAAAAATTTAGAATAAGGATGTGTGACCTTTTCATTTTAAAATTCAAGTTTCACTTTTCAAATTTCATTTTCCCATGTTCATATACCAAGATTCATTTAAAATTAGTTGATTGTTCTAGTAAATCAGTTCCCATACTACTTATCACTATTATTAACACCCATTTGAATTACTAATTAAATAATTGATTTGGTAAATTACTCATTCCAACCCATGAGGTACCATAACACCTCATGAATTGAAATAGTAGATCACCTGAACACATCCTCAAAAGAAGCATAAAAATATATAAAAATCAAGGCTCACCTAGTAATCACAGGCATATCAGGCAACAAAAAGCAGTGAAATGCACCTATGGCATGGAAATATGTATGATAAGAAAATTTTAGGTGCCTATGATGATGCATGTAACAGTTCCCTTTTCCCTCATATAATCAGGCCAAGGATGGAATGAAAAAATCAATCAAAAGATTAATAAACAACACCCATAGCATCTAAGTCACCCAATGGTGAAATGGAATCAACTGTAATTATAAAAAGTATAACAACAATTATAATTCAGGAAACTCATCCTTTACCGAGAACATGGGTTTGCGATGCCCAAGCACGAATTATGACCAAGTTACAGGCATTCCTAATCTCCAATATGTTTTATCAAAAACGTAAATCAAGAAAGAAATTCCTCTTATGCCACTTTGTGACATCATGAACCTGGATTCCACTGAAGGTACTCTGAGCCTGATTGGCCATATGGACTCAAACGGATCACCCCAAACACCATAGGCTTCCAACTAGTAGCAAGGGCCTAGGGTGTGTATGTGGGGAGATTATTCCCTCATTATGAGGGAGTATCATATTGGATGACATATAATAATAGGTAAATAAGTAGAAGAAGCAATACAAGTAAGTAGATGGGACAGAGGAAGGATACAATATCAATAATAAATGAAACAATTAGAATAAATAATGATAGTATACAAAAATGATGATAATATTTCACATCACTATAAAGATGGAAAACATGGATACAAATCAGCATATAAGAATTGTATACAAAAGTAGAAAATAGGAATATAAAATTTGTCCCAAGAATCAGGGGCTCCATCTCAATCATCTACTACAAGTTCTATCCCAAAACAGTAAGAAATCAAAGTGTCTAAAGCAACTCACTTCCCTTTGTTAACACCAGCATATATATAATCTACCCAGGTACCAATGGAAACTCAAATAGGGTGTGAGATAAATCTCAGTAGTCCATCACCAACGGTGTCTATAATATCCATTTTTTAATATAAACTAAAATTGCGCAAGCATGCATATATAAAATTAAGTAGTATGGTAATGTAAATACCCAAGTACCTGATTTATCCCTTGGCTAGTGTATGAACATGTAACCAGATCATTAATTAATTAAGTTAAGTTTATATAATTAAGTAACATGGGGCATACTCATCATTGACATCACCTTGTGAGAGCACTAGTAAGGTTCCAATGTATAACAAGGCAACATGACACGTGATTTAATAATGAAAGGGTTAAAAGGTAATAACCAAGGTAATATATACCACAAGGGTATCCAAATCAGTAGTAATTTCAACCTAGCTATAGGGGTAAGAGTGTAATCCAAGGATAATTGTCCAAGGAATTCTATAATAATATGATCTAACCAAGTCTAAGGAATTAATCCAAGGTAAAACAGGATAAGTAATGGCTAGGCCCAAGGATATAACCAAGGAACCTTGTGTCTATAGAATCCATGTTGGATCTCAAGAGTGTATCCAAGGCATCATTTAATAGTAAAGGAGGGATCCTATGATTTCATATCAGGAATCCACTGATAGGAAAGTATCGGGTTCTAAGGTGGGTCTCAACCAAGCCAATCGGGATCCTTGAATCAGAATGGAATCCACGAGTACCCAATGTATTCCCTTAGGAATCCAAGAACTAACTCGAGTATGACTACTCTTATAGATATTTCAAGGTCCAGTTATATAATTAGGCACCTTAAATTTAGATCACTTAATAAGTTAGGCCATGTGAAGGTTTTGACATTTAATAATCAAGGTTCAATCCATTTCCTTTCATTAGTTTGACAAGGCTAATCATGCATGCAACCATTTATGATTCCATATAGGTCATAGTCATTTCACTTGGTTCATTCTACTACCTTCCACCGTAAATGGAAATTGGTTCTATGGAATACAACCAAATATTCATTTCCATTTCAAGAGGCCAAGTAATAAATATAAAATATACTTTTCAATTCCCATTTAAGTTGATTAATCAATATTTAATCACTTACCTTAGGCGGTTAAAGTGTGTATCACACATGGTACTTTCCATGGTAAATTCAGAATTTAATATCCATCTAATATGAGGAGTTTTACCATTATATTGGTCAATCTCAAGCACACCCAAATGGTGTCCCAAAGGTTTCAAAACAATATAAACCCAATTATAGTACCTCACCCTACATGGGGTGGATGGAATTGTAGATGTAACACCCAACAATGAATCACATAAATAGAAAGGTTAATAGAACATGGTCTTAATGAATGAAAGTAAAGAATATAAATTCAATATATGATGCCCAATGAAATCAGTGTGACGGAATGACAATTTATAAAATGGTGGAAATTGAGGAATGAGTTATAGACCTCCTACCTTAGGCTCGTACGACTCTCCTCATCCAGTATCATCCTTTAGTTTGTCTTGGATTGGAGTAGATCTAAAGAATATATCAATTCCCTGAGATTGGGGAATATGATCCTGTATATAAATAACATCATAGATAGGATGAGGAATGATGTAAGATTAAAAAGGAATTGAAAATGTATCGGTATAGATATAATGAGATAAACGGTGGTTGATTCGGACTATGGATGGATGGTCTATCTCAAATCCTAGTTTAGGCTTAAAAAATCTCAAAGGGAGGAGGAAATAGAGGCTCTGTCCATAAGAAAAAATAAAAGGAAAGAGGGGTTGGATTAAAACATTTCTTAAGGGAAAAATTATTATTTTACCCAAAAATTATCCTTTTCATGGTTTAGCCACACAGTTTGGAAAAACCATGCACAAATCATGCATGAGCAGTTATAGTAAGGGAAATCCACACAGTTAGGGAAACGGTGTGCCAACCATGAAAAATGGCTCCGTTAAAATTGTAGACAATCTCGCATGGTCATGTGGCCCAACTCACATGGTTAGATCAAACTGTACACCTTATTCCATCCCAATGTCTTGCCTCGCATGGTTTAAACAAATTGTGTGGTCTTCCTCGCACGTTTTAAACTAACTATGTGGTGGGCCTTTTCTCCCAAAAAGGTGGGTTCCGAGCACCAAACAATCCCCAAACACCCCTAATACCTTCACTAAATCATTAGGCATCTATATAAGGTCCAAAATAAACAATTAGACCAAAATTTAAAGGATCCATAACTGAGTGAAAAAATGGGTTCTTAGAAAAGCTATCAAAAATCTTATATTGATCACCGAAAACAACCATTTTATTTTGAGGTGGATTATATGGATTTCATTTAATGTATTTTTCTATATCAATTTTGGTGTTTAAAATGTATATTTAATGCTAAAATATGTTTCTAAGTGCATAATTATAGTGATGAGATTTTTTTGTTAATCAATAAATTATTTCTTATTGTATTAAAAATGTTTCATTTAATGTGTGCATAATGAAAGTGTGTCAACATTTTTCTTTCATTTTTGTTTAATTTTAAAATTTATTTTAAAATATTAATTTTATGTTTTATAATTTAGTCTTTGGTATTTATGAATTTTATTATTTCTTTCTTTTTTAATGTTAAAATTTAAATTATTAATGTTTTATATTTTATTTTAATTTTTCATTTTAATGTACTTTTAAAATTTTATTTATAGTGTTAATATATTTTTATTTTTATTATTTTATTTTTAAATTACTCAATTTTTTATATTTCATTTAATATCAAAAGAGATGTAAGAGGATTTCTGTTTTCCATTTCATAGGATAAATTTTATCCACATAGGAAAAAAAATCTTTGCTACCTATAATATAAATTTTCATAGAATAATTATGCAACATAATCGAGTTGGATCTAGATGGGTTGAAGAATTTCAACCCATTTAAGATAAATTTTTATCCACGTAATATAATTTCCCATATCTTCAAATTGAACTATCAATCCCTTTTGGAATAAAATAGAGACTTAATCATTACTAAGATCAAACTTGGCCTGCTAAGAACACTTCAAAATATCCAAATTAATGGAAAGCTCTATGTATCTTTATTTATACCATATTGAGCTAGATATAATGAATTTGGAATGAGATTCTGAGCTCGATCTTGGAATTTTGAAGTGAAATCATGTGTACTGTGATTTTGAATCTTCTCTATGTGCGTGGTTGAAGAAAAGTAGGTCTAATATGAGACTAGATAACTGAAGCAAACATTAGATGTCAAAAAAAGATAAAGAAGAACCTAATCAAAGTTCCATTTTTAATCCAAGCTTGAAGTTGATTCCAATCGGTTGATACCGAATGAAGAACATTTGAGAATCAAAATCGATTAGGGTTTGAAGAAATCTAGAAGTATGACTTTGAATTTAGGGAATCCTATCAACATGTGAGGATTTATGAATAGACCAATGAATTCATGATTTTGTGCTCATCTGATCATGTTATGGAAGATGGCCCATTGAGTTTGAGATCTTTATACCTATAATTGAATTTGATTCATTATTGATTACATGTTTTCCAATTGGATTACTCTCATTTATAGGTTCTCAATTTAGTGATGATGAAGGGGGATCATGTTCTCCTAATGTCATGATCGTGTAATTTAATCGTGTTGCACACATGGTTCTCTAATGAATATTTCAGTAGAGTTTTACATCATCATAGCTTAAAGTTCAAGTTGAGATTTTCGAACCAATGTACGTGTATCATGATCGACCCAAATCAAAAATTGGGTAAAAAATTTGAAGCCTCTATGATGAGGCCTAAGTAAGGATCTGAGACCTATGCTTCACCACTATTTAAATTTGTGAGTGTATCTTTGACTATTTTACATAATGGATGACTAATTATGGATAAATTCAAAGATACAATTAGAAGTATGATGACTATAGTAGTTTGGTAGTGGAATTTATTAATTAAATCTAGACACATTTAGATTATTTGGTAATCATTTAATGAAATAAATGATTAAATTTAAAGTGGGGTAAATTCTATAAATTTTCATACAGACTATATGGAGTTGTAAATATATCCAGAGACATCTCCTTGGAGACAACACCAACATACATGGGGGAAATTACAATCTTTAAAGGGATACTACTCATTTCACATGGAGAGGTTGCAACATGGTGAAGGTCAACATGTAGAGTGATCTTCTTGTTAGTCATCTTTGTAAATATTTTATCCCACTTTTAAATAGTGTGTTGTGGTTTTTGTGGTGGGACTCATTCTTCATTTTATTCCCAAATTTTTCTCTCTCTTCAGTTCTCTTTTCTCTCTCTATTATAATTCTCTTTTTGTAAATAAAAATTTTTGGGTTTTTTTCTATCTCTTGGTATTATGATCTCTTACGTCTAGTCCTGGAGGGATAACTAGTATCCCTATATCTAGGAGGTGAATCCTTGATACTTCTAGGAGATCAAAAATAAATTTGATCGATACATTCCATTTCATTCAGAGCAGATAGAGATGGTGTAGTGGGGAGATGTGGTGGCATGCTCATGCACTCAATTTATTTGTTATTATTTTATCTTTATATTTTCCCTCTTCTTCACCTACAAAATTTATGGTGAATCTAAATATATGTTTTATGATTTTATAATATTTTGATGGTCACTTTTTTATGAAATACATTCTGTGAGAAAGTGATTTTAACCTTTTATTATTTTCACAATTAGGAGGACTCTCATGTAGTGAAAGAAATTCAATTATTGTGTTTTTAATTTTTTAGGAGAGATAGTTTTATGTGTCAATAATTTGAACATACATTGAATGAGGTTGAATTTAGACAGCTTAGTTCTCCATTAGGTCAATGATATGTTGTGGAAGAGCTGATCATTTTAGAGATGGTTTTATTCTACTTTCTTCTATTCATTTTTCTTGTTTCTTTTTCAATTATTCTTTATTTTTATTTTCTTGTTACCATTTTTACTATTTTCATTTCCTTTAGCTTTGATTTTAATGTTTCTTTTACTACTTTAAAAATAGAAAAAAAAATATTTTAGAGGAGTCACTAAGATAAACACACTGCTTCCTTGATACTATCCCCATAGTTAGCTAACATTATATATCTCGGGATATTATAAATGTATATTTGACAGTGAAAATAATAGGCTATCAAAAAATAGTGTTATTATCATGGAAGCACATTCATCATAGTTATTTTTAATTTTATTTTAATTATTTATGTTAAAAATAATGGAATAAAAATTATTGAAACATTTTCACTGTTTGAATACTCCTAGTTATTGGAGCATATATAATCATTAGAATGATTCTAAAACTAGAGACATGGAAAGATGTTCAAGGCACTTATTGGATGAGATTTTATAGCTATTGATTTAATTAATTTCTTTAAAGCTTTCAATTCTTTACAACTAGACCTGAATAGTAAGTCAACACTATAGTAACCAATGGAATAATACTCAATAAGGAAAATGAGTAAAAAGGATAAAAGAAGTAAGAGAGTAAAAAAGGGAGCTGGTGATACATTTTTTTATCATGACGTGCATCTGAATACCAAGATGAAACTAAAAAAATCATATTCTAAAAATTATTGTGAGGCCTAGTAGGTGAAGGGTTGAACATAATTTAAAGAAGCATGACATATTTTGGAAGATCAAATTCATTTTAATTTTCAAAGTGATGATTTAAATTTCAGTAACTTTTCTAATTATTTTTCTTCCTTTTTATAGGTTGAACCAATAGATGATACCCTTTCCTTTGCTTTAGAATATTCCAAAATAAATTTTTTTTATTGAGGTGATGATGGAGGAGGTTGACCACCTCACTCCTGGCCTTGAAATAATCCTGGGAGCACCAACTATTCTTAAAGAAGAGAAATAGGACAAAATTTAGGGATATATTTACTTAATTGAATAATATATTTTTTTTTTTAATGTACCTGATTTTGATGATGTTTCTTCCAATGTAGGTTTTAAAAATTCATTTGAATTGTATGATTTTCTAGATAGTCTTGAGAAGGATTTTAATACACCTATTGAGGAACTTGAAAAAGTCCCACATCCAATTTTAAATCCAAGTTTGGTAGTGGTTGAAGATCAATAGGAGGTTTTTAAGATTTCCTCTAGTGAAAACAAAGATGTTGATACTTATGTGGTCTTCAATAATGAATTAATAAAGGATACTGGATCAAATGAAAAATCACATCCATGAATTTAATTTTTCCAATCTATGCACATCACTCCTCAATTTGAAGAATAGGGGATATACCCTTATTTTTTATCCCCATTTCCACAACTCTTCAGAATTTATAATTCTAAAGAGGGGAATTTCAAAGAAACTAAAAATAGGTTATTCCAAAATCTATATGATTTGATCACTAAACATGGAAATAAGAGGATATGGTGGTTATCGAGTAAGAATCCAAACCCATTTTATGATTGGGGATGAACTAAAGACTATCCAACTATGGAAATTCAAAATACAGCACCCCTTGGGGTTTAAACCCAATATTATCTTATAACTTTGTCTTTAGTTTTTTTCCCTTATTTAATTTTTTTTTATTATGTTTTTTATTGTAGGAAGTAAGGTGAGGAAATTCATCCATAAACCTATCTTGAGTAACTTCTTTCACTCCTATTAAATTACCAGGTTGTATCCTTTCACCCATAACTTTTTAAGAGTTTATATTCTTATTATATACTTCAAAGTAAGTGTAGGGGAATGGTATACAATTTTTCTGTAGCTCTAAAATTTAATTATAATAAATTATTGTTCAAGAATGTTACTTTATTGAGATTTATTGTAAAAAATATATATTTTATATTGTCCATAATTAATTGATGCATGTACATTTAATTTTTGTTTTTTAAATATTATAGTGAGCATAATTTCATATCCTATAGAAATAGAGATTAAATTAGTTTCAAAGAGTAAGAGGATCTATATTCTAGGGAAACTTTGAACAAACATCCCTTGATTTTTAATCTAGTTTTATTTTGTTATAAACTTTAAATTTTGGAAATTTATTTATGTTTTACCACTTATAGAAGCTAAAATTTGGGAAACCAATTGTATATAATAGATTGTAAAATAAGGGATAATGTTTCCAATGATCTAAAATAAATAGAGATTTTATACCAGGGGAGTAATAGTTCAAATTCTACATTTAAATTTTTCTCATTTTCATATTGAATAAAATCTGATGCTCATTGTTTAGGGTATATTAAATGATAGAAAATTTGGTATTTAATTTCTTTTTAATGATGAAATCATTTATTTAAATTAGTTTTTTATTGCTACATTTTTTACTACCTTTTTGTGTTAAAATGTTGGTCTTCTTGTATTTTTCAACATATTGATGAACAAACTTGTTAGACTTAAAATGTTAACATTAATATACTTTGAAAACTCTGAATATTTATTGAATTTTTTTATTTAGTAACTGGTAGGAATAATTCATTAATGATGTGTTATTGTTTTCAATTTTGTAGAAATATGTTTTTTTAAATTTTCTTATAACCCTTTAATAATCTTCTTAAACTAATGGAATCTAAAAATCTTTTTGAGCTCTAAAGTGTTTTAATTTTTTCCTCCCCTTTAAGTTCAATATTAGGAAAAATTATAGGTTTTAATTGTGTGGTAGGGGTCTTTAATTTTTCTCTTCCTTAATTCAATGTGAACCCATCAAAAACCACATAATTTTTAAAAAAAAATTATTTTTCAAGTATCACTTAGTCTTTTTCATTGGGTGAAAATGTTTCTCAAAATTCAAGGTTTTGATGGCACTTTGAGGAGATTAATCTTCATTTCCATATAGATTTAAATGGGTTGATCATTTTTCTTTAACTTTTAAAAAATAATATATTTTGGTAAATTTTTTGTAAAATACAATAATATTTATCTTTAAAAAATTTAATTTTAATTTAACACATAAGATATGCATCCAAATGAATTATGAAATAAAAATCCAAATTCAAGTTGAACCCCGTTTTCTTCATTTTTTCATTCTTTTATTCTTTAATTTGTTGTATGAGTTATTTTTGTTTCCTTGTATTTATTAAGTTTTCTCATCAGAAGAGAGTGAATATTTATTATGAGATCTTAAATTTTTTGAGTTTGTTCTCTTAGTGGTAAATATAAGTTTGTACTTTCAATTGGATTTAAATTGAAGTGTGTTAAATTCTCTTTAAAATTTTCAATTTTTAATCATTTTTATAAATCGATAACCTATTTTTCAGAGAAGATGTTTAATTAGAGTGGGTAATTATACTTTCTATTTGATATAATACATGAGGGAAAATCATTTTGAAAATAAATTATTTATGTGATTTCTATTTTAAAAAACCTGAGATTTATTTTCTACCATTGAATTTGAATAATTGATTGCTTGAGGAAAAGAAAAATTCTAAGATTGGGGTAATTTGATTTGGATTTTATTTGATTAATTTTTTCACATCAATTTTGGTGTTTAAAATTTATATTTAATTATAAAATATTTATTTAAGTGGTTAATTATTGTTACGAGATTTATTGGTTGTCAATTAGTAAATTATTGATTATTATGTTAAAAGTGTTTCATTTAATGTGTGAATAATGAAACTATGTCAAGATTTTTTTCCTTTTTTTCACTTTTTAATTAATTTTAAAATATTGATTAAATGTTTTATAATTTTACCTTTGTAATTTATGAATTTTATTATTTTTTTCTATTTTTAAGAAAACAAATTATTAATGTTTTGGATTTTATTTTAATTTATTGTTTTGATGAATTTTGTTTTTTTTTTGAATTTTTAATTTATGTTGTTAATATATTTTTTATTTTTACTGTTTTCTTTTAAAATTAATCAGTTATTTATATTTCATTTTATAGCAGAAGCAAAGTAATATGATTTCAGTTTTCCATCACATCTGATAAATTTTATTCACATAGGATGAATTGTTCATTTGATTCCCATAAGATAAATTTGTGTAAAATAATTCTTCTATGCAAGATAATTGGACACAGCCATGTATAAGAATTTAATCCCACATAAAATATAATTTTATTACATAAGATAATTCCTCACGTCTTCAAATCAAACTACTATTCCCTAATGGGATAAAAAGGAGGCTTAAACAATACCAAGATCGGCCTCATATTATAATGAAGAACGTTTCATAATATCCAAAGTCATATAAAGCTCGATGTATCTTATGTTCCACCTATACTAAATTAAATATAATGAATTTAGAATGATATTTCAATCTCAACCCTGGAATTATAAAGTGTAACCCTATGTACTATGATTTCAAATCTGCTTAATGTGGGTGGTTGAAAAATAGTAGGGCTGATATGAGATCGAATAATTGAATCTCACCATCGATTCCAATAAAATATGAAGAAGAAACAATTAAAAGTTTCATTTTGAATTTGAACTTGAAAATGAGTCTGGCCAGTTGTTGTCTAATGAAAAACATCTAAGAATCAAAAGTGAGTTAGGTTTGAAGAAATATGGAATTCTAACTTAGGATTTTGGGAACATTTCCAAAATATAAGGATTTACAAATAGATTGGTAAATTTGATAATTTATTATCAATCTATCATGTTGAGGAAGAAAACCCACTGAGTTTGATAGATTATCACCTATAATCAAAGTCAATTCATTTTTTATTATGTGTTTTCTTTTTGTAATACTCTTATTTATAGGTTTTTTATTTGAATATGATGAAGGGGGGCCTCATTCTCTCCTACTTTTGTGGTCATGCAGTTGACTCTGGTTTCACATATGTTGCTCGACTAAGTTTCATAGTAGAGTTTCATATCATCATAGCTTGAAGTAAAAGTTGAGCTTGTCGAACTAATGTAAGGGTATCATGCTTAACCCAAATTGATATTGGGTAACTAATTTGGGGCCTCTATGATGAGGTTAAATCAAGGTTATAAGACCTATGTTTCTCTATTATTCAAAATTATGAGTGGATCATTGGCTAATTAATAGATTGGATAGATAAATCTAGATGAAGTCAAATATATAATTAGAATTATGATGAATTATGAAGGTCATAAGTGGAATTCATTAATGAAATATAGATATGTAGAGAGTGGTTGGAAATCATTTAATGAAAGAAATGATTGTATTTAAAGTAGGTTAAATTCTGGAAATTTTCTTAAAGACTTTATGAAGTTGTAAATACATCCAGATGTGTCTTCTTAGATCTAACACCAGCACACATAGGGGAAGTGACATTCTCATAAGGGATTTCTCTCATTTCACATATAGAGTTTGAAACATGGTGAAGGTTAACACATGGAGTTCTCTTTGTATTATTCATCTTTTTAAATATTTTATCCTTTTTTTAATAGTGTGTTGTGGTTTTTTTTGGGCTTATTCTGCATTTTATTCCTAACTTTATCTCTCTCTCTCTCTTCACTTCTTGTTTCTCTCTCTTCTAAAATTATCTTTTTATAAATAAATTTTTTTGTATTATTTTATCTCCCTTTGTGCTTTTATCTTGTACCTATAGACATGGAGGGATAAAAAGTGGCCTAGGATCCAAGAGCTAAAAACTTGATGTTTATAGGTGATTCAAAATCAATTTTATTGATACATTCTTTTTCTCTCATAGTAGAAAGAGACAATGAAGTAGGGAAATGTTACGGCATTCTTATGCACTCAATTAGTTTGTTATTATTTTATCTTTATCTTTTTCCTCTTATTCTCCTAGAAATTTTACAGAGAATCTAAAGAGATTTTTTTTTTTTTTTTGATTTTATGATCTTATAATGATCACTTTTTCATGGAATAAATTATGTTATAAGGTTATTTTAACTTTTGATTCTTTCCACAATTAGGAGGACTATTGTGTAGTGGAATACATTTCATGCATGTGCGTACACTTTTTAAGGAGGAATAGGTGTATGTGTCAAGAATTTGAACATGTGCTAAATGATATTGAATGTATATATTTTAATTCTCAATTAGATTAGTCATTGTTAGTGGAAGATCAGATCATTCAAGAGATGGTTTTGTTCTTGCTTTCTTCCTTTCCTTTTTCTTATTTATGTTTCACTTCTTCATTTATATTTCTATTCTTGTTTTCATCATCATTGTTTCACTTAAAAAAATTGTGATGTTTATTTCACTTATTTAAAAATAGAAAAATATTTTAGAGGAATCTCTAGGATAAACACACTATTTCCTTGAGACTGGCCCCAATGTTATCCAATGTGTTATATCTTGGGAGATTATAAATTTATTCTTGATATTTCATATGATAGGATATTATTGTTCAATCATATATTCTTATGAGTTTATCTAAGGTTGGGGGGTCTTAATTTGGGTATGTAAGGGAATTTTGATCCTCTATGAATTAAAACTTTTTGAAATTCTTGAACGTATTTGTGAGGTTTCATACTAGTTAAATATTCCACTAAGATTCATCTTTGTTTGTTATGTTTTTAATATCTCACAAATGAAGAAGTATAATCTTAAACCTGACCATATCATTATTTGTTACCATGCTACTTTGGAGCTAGATGAGACATTTTTCCACACCCCAGTTTATATTCTAGATAAACAAGACAAGGCCTTGTGTTGTAGACATATATTACTGGTATGAGTATTGTGGAAACATGGTTCGATACAAGAAGTGACTTGAGACCAAGGTAAGGATATGCTAGACCAATGGAAAAATCTTTTCCAAAATTCTGAAAATTCTAACTTTATAAGGATAGAAATACCAATTATGGGGAGAATATAAAACCCCTAATTTGAGGTATGTCCTTTTTATAGATTTTTTTTATGTAATAAATTAATTCTTTTTGGATTCAGAAATCATTTTAGGAAAGGTGGGTGAAGGATGCAGTGTTTGAGTTTTCTAGGATTCACCATTTTGTGGGATAGACTGTGGTGAAGGTTATGGTTATAATAATTTTGTTTCTTTGGTTTTTCTAGTTTTCCAAGCTATAAGAAAACTACCATGCCCTATTTCCTACTATTTTGGTGGGCATAATGAATGGGAGGCTCACCTATGGGAAAATAGAAAACCAAAACACCCAGTGGATGGGCGTGGTGACTACGTGGGGTTGTTCTCACATGGTTTACATCAAAAATGGCTTGGTTTAATTCACCAAATCATGGTCTTAGGTGTGGAAATATAAAAAATTAATTTCATGTGAACTTCCCAAAACAGCTTGAGAAAGCTCACCATATCATGGTCCAAAGTTTGGTGTCGGTCATCATGGTTTTTTGAATGGTCAATTTAGCTTTAAAACTTTGGGGTGGAACTACATTAAATAGAGAAATATAGGGTGGTTTTTTATGAATATTGAACTCAAATTTCAATCTATTTCACCCTGGAATAATGTTTATTCTCTATCTTCTTGATTTCTCTCTCAATCCAGGAACTTTCAGAAGTGATTATGGATGATCACTTGTTTGAAAAGGTTCTTCGTGTTGGTTTCTATTTTTTAATAAAACTTGAGGTGGTTGGCTTATATATCACTCTAGTTTTACACAAAACTCAAAGGAATGGTTCTAAAAAACTTATACTTGTGTTTTTTGATGAATTTATTTAATGAAACCTTCCATTTTTCTTATGAAACATGATCTGTTTTTCAAGAAAAATATGGTTTTTTTAAAATGCATAGTGAATCTATAACTTCAAGATAAATGATTTTGTAAATATGAATGTATAAATTATAATTTAATGGGGTTATTTCATTGTGTATATATAAAGGGACTCATTATATTAGACTTGGTTACAAGGACAATTTTGGATCAAGGAATTTTACCACTAAGTAGCAGCTTGGGTCTAGGAGGATGGGTACCACTCTTGAGTATGGATTTTTTATTGGGCCTACTTTTTCAGGACATGAATTAGGTGTGTTTGAGTTACATGGGTGTGAATTCATGACATGGGAGACCTTCATAATGTGGTTTATCTTTCACTATTACTATATCTATATCTTTTCAATCCTTATTATCCTCATCTAGTTTTTATATCCATATATAAATTATTATTATGAGATGAATTGTTCTTATCTTAGTGGAATGTTTGGGATGTCATGGGGATTTCATAATTCATATGAACCTTAGTGCATATCCAAACACTATTTTCCATGATACAGGTAAGGGGAAGATCTCATACTTTTCTAGAGGTGCATCTTGATGTTGCAATTTTGTACTTTGGGAATTGGATCTTGGAGATTATTGTGATGTGGATTCATCATAGTGACACATTAGTTATTTGGAGCCTATTATGTATTAGTATATTGTAGACTCGCTATTATATATTCTTTTACTTCTTCTCTAGTTTTATTATGATTTTATCATTGTGATTTTGGTTGGTTTTTATATCATGACTCATGTTCCCTTTATATCATTATGGTTTGTCTATTAGAGGTTGTTTATATAAATGAAAATTATCCCATGTGATTTTGTTATGCTGTTGGAATTTATTGTTATCCTTTTTTTTCTAAGGAATGTCACCAGAGGTTAGTGTAATCTCAATCTTACTTAATATGATGGGTCAGGGATGGGATGTTATACATTTGATATCCTAAACAATCCTATGATTATCTATCAGTGTGAGAATGAATATGAACTTACAATGGAAATTACATCCATTATATAGGACCTAATACCTATTCATGTGGGATATCTAAAACAAATGGTTGGGGAGAAACTCAAAATTGAAGATATACCTATTTTTGGGATATTTCGATGTATTTCTTAAAGAGTTTCATAGTCTTCCCTCAAATCATGAAGTTGAGTTATTAATAGAACTCAGACATGGTGTTGCACATATTTCAAAGAATCTTTATACAATGTCCCCAATTGAGTGAAAAGAATTAAATAAGAAAAACTAAAAAAACTAGAAAAAGGATTCATATACCCTAGGGAATCACCTTTGGGTGCACCTATTCTTTTTATTAAAAATAAAGATAGTTCAATTCATATTTTCATTGATTATCAGGAACTTCATAGATTAAAATCAAAGAAAACTATCATCTACCAAGTATTGATGAATTTTTTTATCAACTTTATAGAGATCAATACTTTTTAAAGATTGTCCTTTGATCTAGATATCATCAATTAATGGTCAAAATGGAGGATTTACCCAATATAGGCTTTTGTACAATATATGGACACTATCAATTTATATATGTGACATTTATAATATCCAATTCTCTTGTTATGTTCATGTATCTAATGAATAGTCTTTAGAGATTACATTGATCAATTTATGGTATTCTTTATAGGTGATATTCTCATATATTCCAAGAGTAAGGAAGAACATGAAGATCATTTAAGGATTGCATTGAAGACCTTGATAAAGCATAACTTTTATGTCAAATTTAGAAAATTTTATTTATAACTAAATATCATCATTGGTTCATGTAATTAGAAGTAAAAGTATATTTGAAGATCCTTTAAAGATAGAGGTTATTAAATAATGGAATTGACCAACCATAGTGATTAAGATCCATAGTTTTCTTATATGGATTGGATAATATCAACACTTTGTGAGAAATTTCTCAAGGCTATCAAAACCATTAACCAAGCTAATGTGGAAGGGAACCAAGTTCCTTTTTAGAGATGAATGAGAAAAAAAATCAAGAATCTAAAGAGAAGTTTGGTCATTGCACCTATTCTTACACTAACACACAATGGAGAAGGGTTTTTTATTTACATGGATGCATGAAATAAGGGATTGGTAAGTGTTCTCGTGTAAAATGACATGATGATATTGCATTCCTCATGCTAATTGAAGATTAATGAACAAAATTACCTGACTCGTGATTTAGAGCTAATAGTGGTAATTTTTTCATTGAAAATATGGATTCGTTATCTTTTTAGTAAAAAAATTTATATATATATTTATCATAAATGCTTGAAGTATATATCCACATGGAAATATTTGAATCTGTACCAAAGGATATGGTTTTATTTGATTAAATATTATGACTTATCAATACATTACTACTCTAGGAGGGTGAACAAGGTGGTCGATGCTCTGAGTTGGAAGGTTCATGTTAGCATGTCCATGTTGTGGATTTAAATAGACACATTACATATGGATTTGTGGAATATGGATATTTAAATCATGAGGAAAGGGTAGAAATAATATCTTAAAAAAATTAATGTTCATCCATCCATTCATTTAAGGATTAAAGAGGCACAAAACAAGAATTTGTAACTGCAAAAAGGTAAGGATTGTCCTGAAGTTTAATCTTGAACATGGTGGAATGATAGGATTTAGAAACTTAATTTGTTCCCCTTCAATACTAGAATTGAAGAAGGAACATTTGGATGAAGTGTGTATATCGTCATTCTGTATCAAACCTAAAATCACAAAGATATATAGATATCTCAAGAAGCATTTCTGGTGGGACAACATGAAAAAGGATATTGCAGAGTATGTATCGCAATTCCTAGAATATCAATAAGTTAATACTAAACATTATAATTATAAATGGATAATTTAATCATTACCCATACCTAAATGGAAATGGGAAAACATAACCATGGATTTCATCATAAAACTCCCCAAATACATATAAAGGTCATAACACTATTTGGGTTATAATTGATCCTCTTAAGAAGTCAGTACATTTTATTTCTATCAAATAAGATTTATTTCTTGATCAAATTTCCTTGATATATATAAGGTAAGTGGTAAGGTTGCATGGAGTGTCACTCTCAATTATATCTAATTGAGATCTGAGGTCTACCTCGAGGTTCTTGAGAAGTATTCAACAAGAATTGAATACAAAGTTAAACTTTATCATTTCATATCATCAACATATGGGTGGTTAATCTGATAGGACCATTTAAAGCCTAGAAGATATTATGAGAGCTTAATCTATGTATTACAAAGGTTTTAGGATCAATAGTTTCCTTTTGTAAATTTTTTTTACAATAATATATTTCACTTGATCATTCAGATGGATCCTTTTAAATCCCTCTATGGAAAGAAGTTTGGAACTTCAATATTCTAGGATGAAGTTGGAAAATGAAATCTATTGGGACTTTATCTAGATAATGATATTGAAGAGAAGGTTGTAGTAATTCAAAATCACATTAGGGTGGCTCGTAGTCAATAGAAAATTTACATTGATAATCATCAATGAGATCTATAGTTTGAAGTTAATGATAAGGTATTCCGTAAAATAACTTCTTGTAAAAAGGTTATTAGATTTTTAAAGAAGATGAATTTGGGCCCTAGATATATTGGTCCCTTCATGATTCTTGATTATATTGGGGTGGTGGTTTATCGTTTGGTGCTTCCATCAAATATCATCTATGTTTATGATGTGTTCCATTTATCTCTTCTGAGGAAGTGTATACTATATCTTTCACATGTACTAAACTCAAAGGTTGTATCATTGTATCGTAATATTTTTTATGAGGGACAACTGGCTTAGATTTTGGATTGAAGAGATAAAGTGTGGTGGAACAAGACCACCCACCTAGTCAAAGTTTTATGGAAAACCCATAAGTTAAAAAAAGTTGTGTGGGAACCCATGGATGTAATAAAGAAAAAGTAACATCATTTATTCATCATATTAATGTAATTTTAAGCTTGAAATTCTTAAAAGAGAGTATAATGTAACATCGTGTGATTTTAGGATATGTTTTCCTTTAAAATAAATTTTATGCGTTTTATGTCTTGTAATGCACCCAACATCGAACTTAAGTGAATAATAATTTATTACAATATAAAATGAAATACATTACAATTTATTTAAATGAAACATAATTTAAAAAATAAATTATTCTGTAAAATTGATAGGGTTTTATTTTACTTTGTATAATATACTTAATTTTAAAGAAACTATTTTGATGAATTACATATTTTTATAAATTTAACACTTTTGATGAAATGATATCAATAAAATGTACTGAAAAAATTCCAATATTTATTATTAAAATAAATTAATAACATTAATAGAATTATTAAGAAAATATAAGGAATTTTAATTTAATTATTCATCGCTAAATAAAAAAATCTTACAAAAATTATCTTTATTATATATTATGCATGTTTTATTTAAAAGTTAAATTTATAAATTTTGGAATTTTATTTTGATAAAATGAACTTCATTTTTTGATTCATCATGACAAAATTAGTTTTGGGTGAATTTTTTGAGTTTTTATGAAATGATAGGTTTTTATGTGAATAGTGAAAAATGTCATTTTTACAAACACTGTAACTTTTATGTCATTATTATGATGTAAGAATGACTTAAAAATATATAAAACATTTTTATTAACTAAATATGTATTAAAGTAGTAAAATAAATCATTTAAAACTACTATGTTGAATTTTGAAACTCATGATTTACTTTTTGGAACCTAAGATATATTTTATTCCAATAAAAAATAATTTTAGTCCATTTCATTTAATTAATTATTCACACTAATCCATTAAATTTTTTATTACTTTTAAATTCATAAAAATTTTATTTTTTATCCATAATCCAATAAATGTCTTGGGAATCAATTTGATACATGATTTGGGTGTAAATTCATTTTTAAGCTTAAAAAGGAATTTTTTTTAAAAAACTATTTTTCATTGTAGTTTGCATAATTATATTTAAAGTAATTTTTATCACCTATATAAATTGAATATTTTAAAATGGATTCCATATTTGGAATCATAATATCCAAATTTGGTTATAAGATCAATTTTATTTTTTTTAGAGTCCCTGTTTTTTCCTTGTAAGGCTTGGAAATATTTCCATATATATTTACAGAGTTAGGTGCTGAGAGGTAATGAGATTTTGAGGCTCGGTGTACCCAAATTTAATTTTATAAAAATAATAAATGTATTTAATATTAATCTCATGTATATTCTTAAAGAAAATGATATAACTCAAAAATGTAAAATCGGATCAAAAATCTGAGACCGCAATTGAGTCTGGAATGCGGTGTTTACCCTAAGTGTGACATAAAATGAGTCTATGTGGGGAATTAAGAATCCTCACTCATTGTAAGTACATTAAGTGTATTAATTATTTATTCAGTTAATTAATTTATTTATTTCAGTACAACGGATAGAATCTATAATAATATCACCATGCTGATTTCTCCAGGGTTGGCCACATAAACCTTGGGAGAAATCCAGAGCTCTTCCTCCCTCCTCTGTTGGAAAATCATGTCAAATGATGATGAAAAACCAGATCATAGTAGATCTAGAAATAGTGGATGTAATTACACCTTTAAAATCATTGTAAGACACATTCTATATCAATGATTGATCCATAATCAAGGTAGGACTCATCATTTGGTGTTTTTACCCCCTTTGATTAAATGATAGAGAAGATACACCCCTGTTCTTGGATATGTGCTAGTTGTGTTCTTTTTATGCACCTACATAATGAATTTAATTGATTTATTTAATGTTTTTAACCTCATTTTAACAGCTCCTGATCATTGGCCAAGAATTCTTGGTCAGTGATGTTTAAACTTTGGTTTTTTTCACTTTTCTCCCTTATAACTTTGTGTTCCTCATCGGTTTCACCCCTTAGCCTCAGTTGGACAATTTTCAGGTGGTATCGAGCCTAGTTGGACCCCAGAATCCATTACGGATCAATGATAAAGACACATATTGATGAAACAAGCACATATCTGGGATCGTTTTAAGGTTAGGATGCCCGTTTTAGTGATTAGAGATTAAGAAAGTATTTATAGAATTGGTGGTGGCATGCGGATTGAACAGCAGAACCCTCGATGATAAACAGAGTTGTTTTTTGATGAAAGAAGACTAATATACATAATATATTTTCAGATCCACCATTTTCAATCTTATTCAAGGTAGGATCTAATGAAAACCGAGTAGATTCAAGCATGAAGATCGAATCTGGGATTTCTGCAGAAAACCCGACTACACGTCTTGTAGTGGGATGAACACACAGTGTGTATCCCTTTAGCAGTGGAGTTTAGGGTTTTGGAATCCTATAAGGATGTCACATAATGTACATCTCCAACACACCATATACCACCTTCTCCATGTGATTGATTCATGTGGTGGACCACACGTCCAGGAACACGCCATGTGTTCGGTACACGGACATGTCCAGATCACACAGGTGGAACCCTATGTGGATCGACCCACCATGTTTTAAAGTACACGGACATGGGGTTTGGTACATTAAAATGGACATTAGGGACATGTAACTGATCTTGGTTAGTCTAGACATGTTGTGTAGTCCACCTACATAGCATGTACTACTACATGGGATGGAGTTGTGTGTCGGCTAGGGACACAGCTAGGCAGTGAAGAGGGACCACACACTCTGTACCCCTATTTACTTTTGAGTAAACTTCAATTCTTCTTATATCCTTCATTTGAACTTGTATTAAGGCTCCTGAGTATCCTATATTGTGTTTTTTCACATAGAATGTGATGATGCCCTCAGTAGTGGATTTGAAGGTATAATGTGAAATGTTCTGAGCACGGTGATTAGGAAATGCTCGATGACGGAAGTGATCATACAAGATCACTAAAGATATTCCTAGTACTCTCTAGTTGAGCTAGGTAGTGATCCCTCAACATCTTCCAAGTGGTACCCTCTAGTTGAGCTAAGCAGTGGTTCCTCAACACCTTCTGAGTGGTACCCTCCAATTGAGCTGGGCAGTGGGTCCTCAATGTCTTTCAAGTGGTACCCTCCAGTTGAGCTAGGCAATAGCTCCTCAGCATATTTTGATTGGTACGCTCTATTTGAGTTGGGAAGTGGGTCCTCAACACCATCATAATGGAACCCCTTGGTGCACTAGAGAGTGGGTCCTCTACTTCGAGATTGTTCCCACTCGATTGTGAGGCACAGTGATGAGGTGTGGTTAGACTTGTACAGTTTCTTTTGGGAAGATGTTTGAGATACTGGGAATAATTGATGGACTTTTGGAACTATTAGATACTCACCTTATTGGTTTGATCTATGAGATAGATATCCCCTTACTCACTCATTTGGGATTATTTAACTGAGCATATATATATACTTCTTAAATATCCACACCTTAGATTTGGTTAAACTCCTTTAATGAGAGGTTAAGACGTGCAGGGTGTGCCATATTCCTTTTATATTTAGCTTCTCATAGTTGGATGAGTCTACTCTCTTTCTATAGGTGTAAAATACTCGATGGGTATTTTATCTACTCACTATGTTTATCCCCTTGTGTTTGGAGAAGCTTAATTCCACTCTTTATTGGGTTAAGATGCTCTCTTTTCACTGTACCTTGTACTATCTACTATATTTCTCTTCCTAATGTATCTCTTAATACTCCCCCTTCATCTTTAGAGGTGTCCTACTAGGTATGAATATACTCACCCCTACATCATATTTTGTTTCACGTGTTGTGTCTTATGCAGATGACGGACAGGTCGACCGTGACTATATAGAAGCTTAGGGATACTGGATGCTTAGACCACGTATGGTGGTCATAGCTTGGGATTCGGGAGCTAGTCTCTCTCATATGTTTACTATTTTTAAATTATTTTAGGTTGGGAAATATTTCTAATTGGGTGTGTATTTTTTCCCTTTACTTTTCAGTTTACACTACTGTACTTTTGTATCGTTTAGAGGTTCATGCATTCTTGGTTTACTTTATATCAGTGTTCTATCTTTTACCCTTTTTATCTACACTTTTGCATCAATTTGGTTGTTTGTATATGTATATGATTTTAATCAAATGCATCCCCAAGTTTATTTATGCCTTCAGTGCTTGTTTCCACCCCATGGCCTATAAAGGCAGGCTTGAGGTAGTTGCGTCTCAAGCCCCATCTCGAGTCGGGTCATGGTAGATTGGTATCAGAGAAAGTTCATTCATTTGGATGTTGTTAAGATGTGTCCTCTTAAGATGATTTTTTTAGGTTTATGTAAAAAGTTTCAAAGTGTCTTGATTGTGACTCTAAGGCTAGGGAATCCAATGATGGTGTGGTAGCTGATGTATCCATTCACCAAGACCCCGACTACCTGCTTGTCGACTCGATATGCCGAGACATTTGTTATAGGGATTAATGGTACATGCATCATATAATATAGAGTATTTGAATATAATTATTAATTAATATCCCCATTATTGTTATATATATATATATATATATATTCCTATTACCGTGGTACTCCTTGATAACTTTTAGGATGCCTTTGCGATGACCGCCAGCCAGGATACCAACTCCGGTTCATGAAGACAACCTTATGAGAGACAACGCCTTAATTTAGGGTCTATCCCATGATTCCATCCCTCCAGGTGGGAAGGTAGTAGCAAATCCACCTGTTGAGTAGTAGATCATTCCAACAGAGCATGCTGAGGACGCACACAGCCTTAGCGCGCTCTGTGAGTTCCAGCATTAGAGTCCATGGAGGTTCCATGGAGATCCAGATCCTCAGGTAGTAGAGGATTGGATAGAGTCAGTGGTCAATGTATTCAGACTTTTTCAGACCCCAACGAATCATGTGGTTTCATTGGCATCTATCCTTTTCCATGTAGAAGCTACGTGTTGGTAGATCCTTGTTACACAGATTCACGTTGACTCCACAATATCATTTCCTAACATCAAGAAAAAAAATGAAGAGTACTACCCCTACTTCTTGTGCTCAGTCCAGATTCATAATCTTTTGGAGCTATAGTAAGGAGGGAGGATGGTGGATAAGTACGTATCAAGGTTCACAGATATTACACATTACTCTCTTGACATGATCTAGGATAGCTACTTCTAAGAATAGAAGTTTGTGCAGGGAACCCGCCAAGAGATCTGAGAAATCATTGTACCTTTATGCATCTCCACCTATGATGGGGTTTGGAGTAGGAACTAGTGATAGAAATTTTTATGTCAGAGGGAAAACAGACAGTTGGAGCTGGCAGTAGGAACCACAGAGCTGATTCATCTACAGCAGCAAGTAGACACCAGGCGCTCGAACCTTAGTATAGGATACCTTTATGTGATCAGACTTAGGCATGTGGTAAGAAGTGTCATATATCTCTAGGTAATCCTAGAGAGTGGGTTTCTTTACTTATGACTGGTGAGGTCATGTAGCACAAGACTACCTAACCAAACGTGCATAGCAGCCCAGGCATATAGCTGACAGACTATCACGGCAAAGGAAACACCCTAATCAGGGATCTCCCAGGAACAAATAAGGTGGTCCTCAGGGAGGAATATATATATTAGGATAAGGAGGAGTTGTTTTTGGTGGATACCATTATTAGATCCTTCCACCACCACCACTAAGCATCCCATGTTAGGTGTAGGGAGTTGGTGGCAGGGGCCGCAGGAAGCTGTAGGCTTTGGATGTATATGATCCTACAGCACACAAGATGATAAGAGGTATGATATGTGTGTTTTACACTCTTGATTCAGTGTTAATAGACATAGGTTCCAGTCATTCCTTTATATATATACTTTTGGTGAAATATCTAGATCTATTAGTTGACTCACTAGCCCAGTAGCTTCATCTTGAGGTTCCTATAGGGAATGCTTCTTCTGTATCTTCCATCTACTAGTAGTGCATGATATCGCTTGGTGGAGAGAGGTTAACATGGGACCCTTTTGTTTTCATGATGGAACCCTATGATGTCAAATTGGTCATGTATTTTCTATCCATGGTTCGATCCCAGATCGACTATCACTGCAAACAGGTCAGATGCCTACGCATTGATGGGACAAGATTCTCCTTTTCTGGAAAGAGATATCTCATGGCAGGGAAAGTGGGTTCTATGAGAAGAAGGATGCATCACATCACCCATAAGTTAGTGAGTGTATACCTTGATTCAATATGCTCTTTATTCATTTGGATTACTTTAGTTGTTGAGGATTATATGAACATCTTCCCTAAGAATGTTCTGGGACTACCTCCAAGGTAGGATTTGGATTTTTTACATTGAATTACATCCTAAAACTACTATGATATCTTCTACGACATATCATATGGCCCCTAACAAGATCTGAGAGATGTGGTTGCAGTTGGAGGACCTTCGATAGAAGGGTTTCATCAAACCCAGTGCGTCCCCCTAGGTAGCTCCAATATTGCTTGTGAAAAAAGGTGGAGAGGAGTTTACGACATTACATGGATTACCATCAATTAAACTAGGACATGATAAATAACAATTACCCCTTTTTAAGGATTAACAACCTCTTTGACCAATTCCAAGGTGTGAGATGGTTCTAGAAGATTGATCTCAGGTCCAGATACCACTAGTTGAGGGTTTGAAAGGATGATATTCCAAATTTGTATTTTCTATGACATTATAGGGATTATTAGTTCCTAGTTATTCTCTTTGGTGTGAAAAAAATCCCGACTATGTTTATTGATTTGATTAACCAGGTCTTCTAGACATACTTGGACCAGTTTTTCATTTTCTTCATCGAAGACATACTTGTCTACTCTACAATAGAGGAGGAGTATGCAGATCACTTGAGAATGGTCCAAGACTTTATTTGAGAGCACCTACTTTATGAAAATATATTGAATTTCTAGTTCAGGATTCATGAGGTTCACTTTATGGGGCATATCATTTCAGATCATGTTTTATCCATAGATCCAGTGAAGATAGAAGCACTTATTTCTTCGGAGCTACCCAAAAGTGTGTTAGAGGTGCAAAGGTTTCTTGGATTGGAGGGGTAATACATGAGTTTTATGGTAGAATTATCTAGAATCTCAGCCCCTTCAACCACCCTGATACAGAAAGGGTAGCCCTTTACCTGGTCTAAGAAGTGTCAGAGGGCCTTTGGTAAGTTGAGGTTGAGGCTGATGAGTGGTCCTGTGTTGAGACTACCAAAGGAGGGCATGGAGTTCATAGTGTATTTTGATGCCTTGGGGCCTGGGATTGGTTGTGTATTGATGCAGTAGAAGGAATTTATTTCTTACGATTCGAGGTATTTGAGACCCATGAGAAGAACTGTGTGACACATGACCTAGAGATCACTACTGGAATGCTGGCCTTTCCCCACGGTTAGATACCAACGGTTCTATGAAACCGTTGGGGAAGGAGGTTTTTACCAACGGTTCATTAGAACCGTTGGCATAGAGGTTTCCAGGGAGCTTTTTCCCAACGGTTCATGAGAACCGTTGGGATAGATGGTTTTTTACCAACGGTTCATGAGAACCGTTGGCATATATGAGGTTTTTGCAGGTTTTTCCCAACGGTTCTGTAGAACCGTTGGGATAGATATACATATGCCAACGGTTTTTAAGAACCGTTGGCAAAGGTCCTCCCCAAATTCCCAGCCGCCTGTTCTCTCCCCCATTCGCGATACACAACCCTAAAACGGGAGCAGCAGCCGATTTAGGCGATTTTGGAGGTACTGCCGGCCTTCAATTTTCCAGCTCTTATTCAGGTTATTCTTCTTCTTAACTGAAAATGTATTCAAATGTTTGGATAGTATTTAAACCTATTTTCATTTTTCCCATCAGTTTAGGTGATTTTGGTGCTACTGCCGGCCGGACCAGCCTAAGGGTGAGTTTTCTTGAAAATTCTTTTTGGATTTTACCCCTTGAACATGGGATGTCATTTGTGAAAGGTTATATAAATCGAATTGATTGTTCGATTTCTGAATTGAATTGTAAATTAAATTAATTAAGGGTATTTTATGGTTTGCATTCCCCTTTTAACACATGAATGCCAATTATTTTTTAACACATGTTTTAATTGTATTGCCTTGCCAATGTGAGTAAAGTAGAGACTATGCTATGAATCTATGAAATTGGATTGAATTTATCTTATATTTTATGTTACCATGTTAGATATATTATAACTAATGCATGTGATATCTTTATAGTCTTGTTAGGAGTGTTCTATTAAAAATTCCCATGTGAGTGCTTGAATTTTCATTGAATTGCTAGCCATTATGAGTTATGTTGAGACCATGATATGGAATTGATTGATTAAGCAAGGGAATCTCATTATCTTGTCATTACAACATGAGTAAATGAAGCTTCATTCTTTTCAGGTTATTATTTGATTGAGTCGCCATTTTGAGGTGAGTTGTATTAAATACCTTAGTTTTTGACCTTGGTATGTTTAATGAATTGTTTAAATGAAATGGAATTCATTAAATGATTAATAGTAAATAGTGATACATGGATTCTATTAGGATGCCAGGTATATAATCTTGTTTCTATTAACTTATACGCTTTATGTGATAAATGGATTCACAGTGGAATTCCACGGATAGACTCATTTCTTTGAATATTGATTAAGCCATGGGTGATACATGGATCCAAGGGAGGGATTCCATAGATAGACTTATTGAATGTAGAATTATATTCCAATTGATACATGGATTCTTATGATAATTCCATAGATAGACTTATTGAATGTAGAATTATATTCCAATTGATACATGGATTCTTATGATAATTCCATAGATAGACTTATTGAATGTAGAATTATATTCCAATGATATGCGTCTTGTGTGGTGGTGGTGTGGTTTATGTGTTTTATGGTAGTAGTGAAGTGTGTGATTATGTAGTTAATGTGAACCCATAGGTTGAGTATTTTGTGCTATCTATATATCATGTATTTTTATGTTATTTCTACACATTCCCAACCAGAGTTGGATAAACTTACCAACGATCAGAGGTTTTGAGTTATGGGTATTTTTTCTAATATCTTGGATGGTGGTTATATGTTTGGATAGCTACCATGTCTTCCCTACTCTTCCTTCAAAAGTGATTGACCATGTGTTTTTAGGCAAGATGCGATGTGATTGTCCATGTGTCTTCAGGTGAGATGTACTATGATTTCCCTAGTGTTTTTCGGTGAGGTGTGATGTGATAAGGCTATAATAAGATGTGGCATGTGGTTGGGGTCATGTAGGGTAAGAGGATGGCACAAGGTTGATGTTATTCATGTTCATGATACCCTACTAATATGGTTATGGGATGAGTCATGCTGTTATGTGATATAACAAATTAAGTTCTTGTTGGTTTTACATTTTTTCAATAACACATTTGTATGTTTTTTTGACATGTGTAGTTGATACCTTGATTATTTTCTTCCTTTATCGTTTACTTAAATGTATATTCTATTATAGTTAATGCCTATTGAATTGTTTATGACAAAATGACTTATATAAATTCTTTTTACAGAATGGACAGAAGTTGGATGTATGAAACCGATCGGATCTCAGATGATTTTCAAAACAATTTGGAGAGCTTTATAGATTTTGCATTTCACAATGCTTCAGATAGTGGTCGCATACACTGCCCATGTTCCAATTGTGTTGGTAGACCTTGGTTGAGCCGTGAAGAAGTCAGCTACCACATAACCAAAAATGGGTTTCAAGCAAACTACTTTCTGTGGTATCACAATGGGGAGAAAACGAAATCTCAAATTGGTGATGATCGAAATGAAAAGACTCGAATGGAGAATTTGTTAGATGATCGGTTTCCGTTTATTCGTCATCATGAAAAAGAAAGGATTTCGACTCAAGAAGACTTCGATATGAGGACAGCTGATGCATCTAGTGAAAATGATGATATTGATAGGGTGAAAAAATTGAATGATGCTGCCACGACTCCAGTATATCGGCAATGCGATAAAATGAAAAAGCTGGAATTTTTAATCCGATTATTTCATGGGAAAACTATGTATGGGATTTCTAATACAGAAATCGATTACATTCTTACCCTCTTGAAGGATTTACTTCCAGATGATGCAGATATTCCCTCAAACCACTATATGGCATGGAATTTAGTTGAGGAACTTGGATTTTCAAGAAACAAAATTCATGCTTGCCCGAAAGATTGCAGTTTATTCTGGGAGGAAACCGCTGAACGAAATGATTGTATAAAATGTGGCACATCCCGCTGGAAGTCAAAATCTGATGGAACACCATCCCGCGTTCCACAGAAAGTAATGTGGCACTTTCCATTGATCCCCAGACTCCAGAATCTTTTTATGTCTGATGACATATCAATAAAAATGAGATGGCATGATACCGAGAGAAAGAAGACTGATGATGAGTTGGTTCATCCTGCAGATGGATTTGCATGGAAGAGATTTGATGCTCTACATCCTGATTTTGCAGCTGACGTGCGTAATGTGAGGCTGGGTCTTTCATGCGACGGTTTTAATCCGTTTGGGCAGATGCTTACTTCGCACAGTACATGGCCAGTTTTTATACACATTTATAATCTTCCCCCATGGTTGTGTATGAAAAAACCTTTCACTTTCATGAGTATACTCATATCTGGTCCTTCTGATCCTGGCATTGATATTGATGTATACATGCAACCTTTAATAAAAGAGTTGAAGCTTCTTTGGGATGTGGGTGTGCGCACATACGATGCATGTTCGAAAGACATATTTCAGATGCGCGCTGCGCTTATGTGGACAATCAATGATTTTCCGGCTTATGCAATGATGTCTGGATGGAGCACGAAGGGGAAACTGTCATGTCCAGTTTGTATGAAGAATACACGATCCAGAAGACTGAAACATCGTTGTAGTTTCAGTTTTATGGGACATCGACGATTTTTGCCAAAGGATCATCCATATAGAATGAATCGTCGAAGATTTGATAATACTATAGAGACCGATGATCCACCTCAACGTATGTCTGGAACTGATGTGCTTAATGAATTGAAAGATTTCAGTTTTTCGTTCGGGAAGGGTCAAATGAAATCTGGAAAGAGAAAGAATGTTTCAACAGAAACCTGTTACAATTGGAGGAAGAGGAGTATCTTTTTTGATTTGCCTTATTGGTCAACCAATTTGCTACGTCATTGCTTAGATGTAATGCATATTGAAAAGAATATATGTGAAATGTTGCTTTCAGTTCTTCTAAATGTCAAGGGGAAGACAAAAGATGATTTACGATCTCGATGTGACTTGGTGGATTGGGGCATCAGACCAGAATTGCATCCTGTGCGTATCAGTGAAAATAAATGGCAACTTCCATGTGCTTCTTATGTGATGACACCTACTGAAAAAAACAATTTTTGGAAGTATTAGAGACTATTAGAGTTCCTGATGGCTATTCAAGCAACATATCTAAACGGGTCAACAGAAGAGAGTTGAAGCTAAAATCTTTGAAGACTCATGATTATCACGTTCTACTGCATGAGTTGCTTCCAATAGCAATCCGTCATCTTTTGTCCAATAATGTAAGGGTGGGTGTTATTCGGTTGTGCCATTTGTTTAGAGATCTTTGTGCTAAGAAGTTGTCCAAGTCTTTCTTGCAAAAAATGTTGACAGATGCCCCATTAATTTTGTGTGAGTTGGAGAAAATATTTCCCCTATCATTTTTCACATGCATGCTGCATATGACTGTCCATATTCCAACTGAAATACTTCTCGGAGGACCTGTTTCTTTTCGTTGGATGTATCCAACTGAAAGAAATATGTTCACATTAAAGTCTTATGTTCTAAACAAGAATCATCCCGAAGGTTCTATCGTGAACGGTTACTTAGCTCAAGAATGTATGGATTTCTGTTCAATGTATTTGTCTGATCTTACTACAAGAATGAACAGACCAATGAGAAATGAAGAAGAACAATATGAGCAAATTGAACCCAGTTTTCCATCACTTCCTCAAACAGGAGGAATTCCTGGATCATATACATTGAAGACATTAAGCCATGAAGAGCGGGAGATGGGACATCGCACAGTTTTGTTCAACTGTGATTTGTTCGATGACTATATCAGGTAACAAAATTGAATATGTATATCTTACATATATATCTGTTAAACTATTCATATTTTTTTATCTATAGGGAACATAAAACAATGATAAATAGGAAGCATCGTTCTTTATCTTTGAGAAGGAGAGAGACTTTGCATAGCAAAGAGTTTTCTGCTTGGTTAAAATTGAAGGTAAAAATATTACAGTTTAAATTAATTATTTCAATATTTACTTAAGTTTAACTGTCATTTATATTGCAGGTATTGAGTTTGTCTGCTGACTCTGTCTCTGAGGAAATAAGAGCTTTGGCTTTTGGTCCTAATATCGTGGTTCGTGACTGTAAATCAATTGTTATCAATGGGTACAGATTTATTGTCACTGAACGAGCCAAAAACATGATAACACAACATGATGGTATTATGGTTACTGCCACAACAGATTGGTATGCCAGCGCATCAGATAGTAGACCGCGACTTGAAAATGTGGGTTATTATGGAGTCGTTGAGAAAATAATAATATTGGATTATTACTCTCATGGACGAGTCACAATGATGAAATGCCATTGGTTTGATTCGATGACGAGACATGGCACATTTATTGATGATTGTGGATTTCGAGTAATTAATATGACCCGCACTCTTGCAACCGAAGAACCATATGTGTTGGCATCAATGGCTAAACAAGTTTTTTATGTCAAAGATCAACTTCAACCTGAATTTGGTGTCGTAGTTGAAGTAATTCCAAGACATATTTTTGATGATGCTGATGATGGAATTGACACTGTCCCTATTGCCATTGGAACCAATCCATTTATTTCTTTTGATGACTCCAATAGCTCAATTGTCAGAGTTGATTGTGAACCTGAAGTTGTGGTTGGAAATATATAGAATCATTCATCCATGTT
Source organism: Viscum album (assembly GCA_963277665.1). Classification (NCBI taxonomy): domain Eukaryota; kingdom Viridiplantae; phylum Streptophyta; class Magnoliopsida; order Santalales; family Viscaceae; genus Viscum; species Viscum album. The sequence continues at coordinate 1,235,836,612 of OY728137.1, read as the reverse complement.
CTCAATTCTTTTGGTTTACCTCGAGTTGGGTTGTTAAGGTTGGTAATATTCATATTTATTTAGTATTGATCACAAATATGTTTTAGCTGACTTGACCGTTATGTGAATTTTCAATGTTTATTGGTTGCTGTTTTATTTGAATTGCATTTTCTAATTTGGAATTGAACTGTATTCAAACCAAATCAAACAATATTTCTAACTTGGTGAACATTACAACTTGTATGTTTTATTAAATTCATTCAAGCTCTTCTAAAACAATTGATAGCTAAATTACCAATGAATCCCCTCATTCTCTCATATATTTAGTTTTTTGGTTTACACATTAATTTTCTTTTTCTAATTAATTACATATTTGTTTTCCAATGCAGGAAATGAAGCCAATTGAAGAGAGACGAAGAAAAAAAAATGGCGGAGAACAATCGTCGGATGGAGGAGATGGGCATTCCACCATTAGTGCCTACAGTGAGTACTTTATTTCAAATATATATATATATATTTACAGAATATATAATGTCATGTGATTAATTTTTTTTGTAAACTTTTTTGTAGGATCCACCATTACGTCGACAGTTATTCGACGAGGAGCCTAGTACTGGTCCTAGTACTCAGGCCGGTGGTACGAGGAGGGTTCGTACCAGAGGTGGACATAGAGCTGCGCGTGCCCGACTAGACCCTGCCCCTCCCACTGACATTTCAGCCTTCCCACATTCTGATCCCGGTGTGTCGTTAGGGACACACGGGATATTTAGACCTCCCATATTATCCTTTGCATTATCGAATTTTATTTAGGAATCATCTGGAAAAAATAAAAAAAACATTGATGCAAAAAAATACCTCCATACACTAGGACGCACGACGATGCCGGATCATGAGAGGCAGCAGGTATGACAATTGTTTATAAGTTTTCTTTACGACTTACATTTTCTTTTGTTTCCTCAATTATTTAATTATTTGCTGAAGTCTTTATATAAATTTTGTTTTCAATTTCATTGTAGAGGCAAGTACAAAATATTGAAGGACGTGTGCCTCGAGCAAAACTGTTTTGCTCGAGTAGACGAAAAAAGGATGGACGTGCTGTCAACGAAGCGACTCAGCAGCAGATTGTAAGTTTTAATCTGTTGATTTTATATTTTAATATCTATTTAGTAACTTAACAATATATTTATATTTGTAACAGGATGCTTTAGAGGCCCTCGATGCCCAAGAAGCAGACAATTTTGGGCCATCTGATCACTTACATCAGGTGTTGGGAGATGATCATTCTGGCAGAGTACGCTGCCGACCTAGGATAGCCCCGACGAGGTATTGGCCTGCCTCAGGTACGAGTTGTAGTGCCACCGAGCTGCAGCAAGTTAGGGCACAGGCAGAACAGGCTGAGAAAAGGGCCACAGAGACGGCAGAACAGTCTGCAAGGGCAAACAGTGCATTTATGAAATTTATTGAAGTTCTACGTCCAACACTTCCAGCAGAGGCCAGCCCAGCGATTGATGAATACATGTCGTCGATACATTCTATATATGGTGCACCAGGTGGCAGTTCCAGTGGTGGTCAGGCCGATGTCGAGCTTGAAGATGATGATGGCGAGCAGTCTGATGCGGAAGAGGAGGGAGATGAGGAGGGCGAGGAGGAGGGCGAAGGCGAGGAGGAAGGCGTTGTGGAGGGTGATGACGATGAGGAGGACGATGACGAGGGCGATGATGATGATGATGATGGAGATGGTGATGCTGATGTGGGACATATTGATCCGTTACATTTTTGACTTGAGATTTGATGTTTAATCTATTCTAGTTGTTGGTTTTATCTAGACTCGTAGTATAGTATTGGAGTTGAGTTATTTTTATATATTGTCTGTTTTTATGGATGTTGTTGTCTTTTAGTGGTTGTGTGTTTGAGAACTCCCTGGACAACCCCCCTCATTCTTGGACCCTGGACAACCCCCCCTCCCCCTTGGACCCCGAACACCCACCAAACACCCCCCGGACAGCCCCGCGGACAGCCCCCCGTACAGCCCCCAACCCTCCACCCTGGACCCCGGACAGCCCCTCCGGACATACCCCGCACAGCCCCCCCACCCTCATCCTTGGTCCCCGGACAGCCCCCCGGACACCCACCGGACAACCCCCTGAACAACCCCGGACAACCCCCTGAACAACCACCGGACAGCCCCCTAAACAACCCCGGACAACCCCCTGAAGAACCCTCAAACACCCTCCGGACAGACCCCGCACAGCCCCCCCACCCTCATCCTTGGTCCCCGGACAGCCCCCCGGACACCCACCGGACAGCCCCCCCGGACAGCCCCCGCGGACAGCCCCCTGGACAGCCCCCCGTACAGCCCCCAACCCTCCACCCTGGACCCCGGATAGCCCCCCGGACAGCACCCCGGACAACCCCCCCACCCACCCCCCCCCCTTGGACCCTGGACAACCCCCCCACCCCCCCCCCCCCTTGGACCCCGGACAACCCCCCAAACACCCCCCGGACAGCCCCCTGAACACCCCCGGACAACCCCCTGAACAACCCCCTGAACAACCCCCGGACAGCCCCCTGAACAACCCCGGAGAACCCCCTGAACAACCCCCCAAAACCCCCCGGACAGACCCCGCACATCCCCCCCACCCTCATCCTTGGTCCCCGGACAGCCCCCCGGACACCCACCGGACAGCCCCCCCGGACAGCCCCCGCGGACAGCCCCCTGGACAGCCCCCCGTACAGCCCCCAACCCTCCACCCTGGACCACGGATAGCCCCCCGGACAGCCCCCCGGACAACCCCCCCCACCCACCCCCCCCCCCCTTGGACCCCGGACAACCCCCCCACCCCCCCCCCCCCCCGTGGACCCCGGACAACCCCCCAAACACCCCCCGGACAGCCCCCTGAACACCCCCGGACAACCCCCTGAACAACCCCCTGAACAACCCCCGGACAGCCCCTTGAACAACCCCGGACAACCCCCTGAACAACCCCCCAAAACCCCCCGGACAGACCCCGCACAGCCCCCCCACCCTCCTCCTTGGTCCCCGGACAGCCCCCCGGACACCCACCGGACAGCCCCCCCGGACAGCCCCCCGGACATCCCCTCCACCTTCCTTAATTTCATTAGCTCTGAAATGTTTCATAGCACGATCAACTAAAATCTAATCCATACTAAATATGATATAAAAATATTCTATATGAATTTCCATAAGATTTTAAGTGAAAACAAAATGTGACATACGAAAAACTGACCAAACGCATTCGAAATGTGTTGATGCTTTAGGACAACGATCCATGGGTCATATGTGACGTGTACGAGTCATCCCCGCCTCAATCCGAGGCGCGGTGTGGTCGGAACAACTCAAAGTGTATGTCTTTTGTTTCAAAAGGACATCATTTTAAGTGAAAAACATCAACTGGCATCGTTCGGCCCGTTTGTACCCCCCTCACGCGCGTTTACGAAGCGCGCGCATCACTTAAAACACGAATATTGAGTCGTACCGCGCAAACCGCACGTCCGATTGAGGTGCCGTCTGCGCGTACCACTTCATAAATAACTCACCCGTATTTGTCGTCTGATTTCAGGCCATTCCGACATCGTTCGGCCCCGTTTGGACCCCCCCTCACGCGCGTTTACGAAACGCGCGCATCATTTAAAACACTAATATTGAGCCGTACCGTGCAAACCGCACGTCCGATTGACGTGTCGTCTGTGCGTACACGTCACGAATAATAATTAGAATGTTTCACGGTGGTTTCGGGTGAATCCGTGGTCGTCCGCTATGAATTTGACCGTTGGACGCCCGTTTTGGCCGTTTATGACACCATAACTGCGTTGTCGGTCACCACGGGCACACGGCACGTCCGATTGACGTTCCGTCTGCTCGAACACTTCATAAATCACTCACCCGTATTTGTCGTCTGATTTCAGGCCATTCCGACATCGTTCGGCCCGTTTGGACCCCCTCACGCGCGTTTACGAAGCGCGCGCATCACTTAAAACACGAATATTGAGCCGTACCGCGCAAACCGCACGTCCGATTGACATGCCGTCTGCGCGTACACGTCACGAATAATAATTAGAATGTTCCACGGTGGTTTCAGCTAAATCTGAGGCCGTCCGCTATGAATTTGACCGTTGGACGCCCGTTCTGGCCGTTTATGACACCATAACTGCGTTGTCGGTCACCGCGGGCACACGACAAGTCCGATTGACGTGCCGTCTGCTCGACCACTTCAGAAATCACTCACCCGTACTTTTCGTCTGATTTCAGGCCATTCCGACATCGTTCGGCCCGTTTGGACCCCCCTCACGCGCGTTTACGAAGCGCGCGCATCACTTAAAACACTAATATTAAGCCGTACCGCGCAGACCGCACGTCCGATTGACGTGCCGTCTGCGCGTACACATCACGAATAATAATTAGAATGTTTCACGGTGGTTTCAGCTCAATCCGAGGTCGTACGCTATGAATTTGACCGTTGGACGCCCGTTCTGGCCGTTTATGACACCATAACTGCGTTCTCGGTCACCGCGGGCACACGACAAGTCCGATTGACGTGCCATCTGCTCGACCACTTCATAAATAACTCAACCGTATTTGTCGTCTGATTTCAGGCCATTCCGACATCGTTCGGCCCGTTTGGACCCCCCTCACGCGCGTTTACGAAGCGCACGCATCACTTAAAACACTAATATTGAGCCGTACCGCGCAGACCGCACGTCCGATTGACGTGTCGTCTGCGCGTACACGTCACGAATAATAATTATAATGTTTCACGGTGGTTTCAGCTCAATCCGAGGTCGTACGCTATGAATTTGACCATTGGACGCCCGTTCTGGCCGTTTATGACACCATAACTGCGTTCTCGGTCACCGCGGGCACACGACAAGTCCGATTGACGTGCCGTCTACTCGACCACTTCATAAATAACTCACCCGTATTTGTCGTCTGATTTCAGGCCATTCCAACATCGTTCGGCCTGTTTGGACCCCCCTCACGCGCGTTTACGAAGCGCGCGCATCATTTAAAACACTAATATTGAGCCGTACCGCGCAAACCGCACGTCCGATTGACGTGCCGTCTGCGCGTACACGTCACGAATAATAATTAGAATGTTTCACGGTGGTTTCGGGTGAATCCGTGGTCGTCCTCTATGAATTTGACCGTTGGACGCCCGTTCTGGCCGTTTATGACACCATAACTGCGTTCTCGGTCACCGCGGGCACACGACAAGTCCGATTGACGTGCCGTCTGCTCGACCACTTCATAAATAACTCACCCGTATTTGTCGTCTGATTTCAGGCCATTCCGACATTGTTCGGCCCGTTTGGACCCCCCTCACGCGCGTTTACGAAGCGCGCGCATCATTTATAACACTAATATTGAGCCGTACCGCGCAAACCGCACGTCCGATTGACGTTCCGTCTGTGCGTACACGTCACGAATAATAATTAGAATGTTCCACGGTGGTTTCAGCTCAATCCGAGGTCGTCCGCTATGAATTTGACCGTTGGACGCCCGTTCTGGCCGTTTATGACACCAGAACTGCGTTGTCGGTCACCGCGGGCACACGGCAAGTCCGATTGACGTGCCGTCTGCTCAACCACTTCATAAATAACTCACCCGTATTTGTCGTCTGATTTCAGGCCATTCCGACATCGTTCGGCCCGTTTGGACCCCCCTCACGCGCGTTTACGAAGCGCGCGCATCATTTAAAACACTAATATTGAGCCGTACCGCGCAAACCGCACGTCCGATTGACGTGCCGTCTGCGCGTACACGTCACGAATAATAATTAGAATGTTTCACGGTGGTTTCGGGTGAATCCGTGGTCGTCCGCTATGAATTTGACCGTTGGACGCCCGTTTTGGCCGTTTATGACACCATAACTGCGTTGTCGGTCACCGCGGGCGCACGGCACGTCCGATTGACGTGCCGTCTGCTCGACCACTTCATAAATCACTCACCCGTATTTGTCGTCTGATTTCAGGCCATTCCGATATCGTTCGGCCCGTTTGGACCCCCTCACGCGCGTTTACGAAGCGCGCGCATCACTTAAAACACGAATATTGAGCCGTACCGCGCAAACCGCATGTCCGATTGACGTGCCGTCTGCGCGTACACGTCACGAATAATAATTAGAATGTTCCACGGTGGTTTCAGCTCAATCCGAGGCCGTCCGCTATGAATTTGACCGTTGGACGCCCGTTCTGGCCATTTATGACACCATAACTGCGTTGTCGGTCACCGCGGGCACACGACAAGTCCGATTGACGTGCCGTCTGCTTGACCACTTCATAAATAACTCACCCGTATTTGTCGTCTGATTTCAGTCCATTCCGACATCGTTCGGCCCGTTTGGACCCCCCTCACGCGCGTTTACGAAGCGCGTGCATCATTTAAAACACTAATATTGAGCCGTACCGCGCAAACCGCACGTCCGATTGACGTTCCGTCTGCGCGTACACGTCAAGAATAATAATTAGAATGTTCCACGATGGTTTCAGCTCAATCCGAGGCCGTCTGCTATGAATTTGACCGTTGGACGCCCGTTCTGGCCGTTTATGACACCATAACTGCGTTGTCGGTCACCGCGGGCACACGACACGTCCGATTGACGTGCCGTCTTCTCGACCACTTCAGAAATCAGTCACCCGTATTTGTCGTCTGATTTCAGGCCATTCCGACATCGTTCGGCCCGTTTGGACCCCCCTCACGCGCGTTTACGAAGCGCGCGCATCACTTAAAACACGAATATTGAGCCGTACCGCGCAAACCGCACGTCCGATTGACGTGCCGTCTGCGCGTACACGTCACGAATAATAATTAGAATGTTCCACGATGGTTTCAGCTCAATACGAGGCCGTCCGCTATGAATTTGACCGTTGGACGCCCGTTCTGGCCGTTTATGACACCATAACTGCGTTGTCGGTCACCGCGGGCACACGACAAGTCCGATTGACGTACCGTCTGCTCGACCACTTCAGAAATCACTCACCCGTATTTGTCGTCTGATTTTAGGCCATTCCGACATCATTCGGCCCGTTTGGACCCCCCTCACGCGCGTTTACGAAGCGCGCGCATCACTTAAAACACGAATATTGAGTCGTACCGCGCAAACCGCACGTCCGATTAACGTGCCGTCTACGCGTACACATCACGAATAATAATTAGAATGTTTCACGGTGGTTTCAGCTCAATCCGAGGTCGTACGCTATGAATTTGACCGTTGGACGCCCGTTCTGGCCGTTTATGACACCATAACTGCGTTCTCGGTCACCGCGGGCACACGACAAGTCCGATTGACGTGCCGTCTACTCGACCACTTCATAAATAACTCACCCGTATTTGTCGTCTGATTTCAGGCCATTCCAACATCGTTCGGCCCGTTTGGACCCCCCTCACGCGCGTTTACGAAGCACGCGCATCATTTAAAACACTAATATTGAGTCGTACCTCGCAAACCGCACGTCCGATTGACGTGCCGTCTGCGCGTACACGTCACGAATAATAATTAGAATGTTTCACGGTGGTTTCGGGTGAATCCGTGGTCGTCCGCTATGAATTTGACCGTTGGACGCCCGTTTTGGCCGTTTATGACACCATAACTGCGTTGTCGGTCACCGCGGGCACACGGCACGTCCGATTGACGTGCCGTCTACTCGGACACTTCATAAATCACTCACCCGTATTTATCGTCTGATTTCAGGCCATTCCGACATCGTTCGGCCCGTTTGGACCCCCTCACGCGCGTTTCGAAGCACGCGCATCACTTAAAACATGAATATTGATCCGTACCGGGCAAACCGCACGTCCGATTGACATGCCGTCTGCGCGTACACGTCACGAATAATAATTAGAATGTTTCACGGTGGTTTCAGCTCAATCCGGAGACGCGGTGTGGCCGACACCACTCAAAGTGTCCGTCTTTTGTTTCAAAAGGACGTCATTTTAAGTGAAAAGCATCAACTGGATTACGGAAAACCGACCAAACGCATTCCGAATCTGTTGATAATTTATCCCAACAATCCATGGGTCATATGTGACGTGTACGAGCCAACCTGGGATGAATCCGAGTCGCGGTGTGGCCGGGATAAGTTTAAGTGGCTCTCTTTTGTTTAAAATGAACACCATTTTTAGTACATACGGAAAAACGACCAAACGGATTCGGTTTCCGTTGAAACTTTAGGAGAACGATCCATGGGTCATATGTGACGTGTACGAATCAACCCCGCCACAATCGGAGATGCGGTGTGGCCGACACCACTCAAAAAGTGTCGGTCTTTTGTTTCAAAAAGACGTCATTTTAAGTGAAAATCATCAAGTGACATACGAAAAACCGACCAAAGGCATTCGGACTGTGTCGACACTTTAGCACAAGGATCCATGGGTCGTATGTGACGTGTACGAGTCAATCCTGCCTCAATCCGAGGTGCGGTGTGACCGACACCGTTCTAACTGTCTATCTTTTGTTTAAAATGGACAGGATACGCAAAACCGACCAAACGCAAAACCGACCAAACGCATTCTGAATCTGTTGATAATTTATCACAACGATCCATCAGTCATATGTGACATGTATGAGCCCACTCGGGCTCAATCCGAGTCGCGGTGTGGCCGGGATCAGTCTAAGTGGCTCTATTTTGTTTAAAATGGACATCATTTTAAGTACATACGGAAAACCGACCAAACGCATTCGGTTTCCATTTAAACTTTAGGAGAACGATTCATAGGTCATATGTGAGGTGTACGAATCATCCCCGCCACAATCCGAGGCGCGGTGTGGTCAACACTGCTCTAACTGTGTCTATTTTGTTTAAAATGGGTAGGATTATAAGTGAAAAGAACTGGCATACGCAAAACCGACCAAACGCATTCGGTTTCCATTGAAACTTTAGGAGAACGATCCATGGGTCATATGTGACGTGTACCAATCATCCCCGTCTCAATCCGAGACGCGGTGTGGCCGACACCGCTCTAACTATGTCTCTTCTGTTTAAAATGGGCATGATTATAAGTGAAAAAGAACAACTGGCATACGCAAAACCGACCAAACGCATTCCGAATCTTTTGATCATTTATCACAACAATCCATGGGTCATATGTGACCTGTACGAGGCAACCCGGGTTCAATCCGAGTCGCGGTGTGGCCGAGATCAGTCTAAGTGGCTCTCTTTTGTTTATAATGGACACCATTTTAAGTACATATGGAAAACCGACCAAACGCATTCGGTTTCCATTGAAACTTTAGGAGAACGATCCATGAGTCATATGTGACGTGTACGAATCATCCCCGCCTCAATCCGAGCCGCGGTGTGGCCGACACCGCTCTAACTGTGTCTGTTTTGTTTAAAATGGACAGGATTATAAGTGAAAAGAAAAACTGGCATACGCAAAACTGACCAAACGCATTCAGAATCTTTTGATAATTTATCACAACGATCCATGGGTCATATGTGACGTGTACGAGCCAACCCGGGTCAATCCGAGTCGCGGTGTGACCGGGATCAGTCTAAATGGCTCTCTTTTGTTTAAAATGTACACCATTTTAAGTACATACGGAAAACCGACCAAACGCATTCGGTTTCCATTGTAACTTTAGGAGAACGATCCATGGGTCCTATGTGACGTGTACGAATCATCCCGCCTCAATCCGACATGCGGTGCGGCTGACACCACTCAAAGTGTCCGTCTTTTGTTTCAAAAGGACGTCATTTTAAGTGAAAAACATCAACTGACATACGGAAGACCGACCAAACGCATTCGGATTCTATCGATACTTTAGCACAACGATCCATGGGTCATATGTGACGTGTACAAGTCAACCCCGTCTTAATCTGAGATGTGGTGTGGCCGACACCGCTCTAACTATGTCTCTTTTGTTTAAAATGGACATGATTATAAATGAAAAGAACAACTGGCATACGCAAAACCGACCAAACGCATTCGGAATCTTTTGATAATTTATCACAATGATCCATGGGTCATATGTGACATGTACGAGCCAACCCGGGATGAATCTGAGTCGCGGTGTGGTCGGGATGAGTCTAAGTGTCACTCTTTTGTTTAAAATGGACAACATTTTAAGTACATACGGAAAACCGACCAAACGCATTCGGTTTCCATTTAAACTTTAGGAGAACGATCCATGAGTCATATGTGACGTGTACGAATCAAGCCCGCCTCAATTGGAGACGCGGTGTGGTCGGCACCACTCATAGTGTCCGTCTTTTGTTTCAAAAGGACGCCATTTTAAGTGAAAAACATCAACTGGCATACGGAAAACCGACCAAACGCATTAGGATTATGTCGATACTTTAGCACAACGATCCATGAGTCAAATGTGACGTGTACGAGTTAACCCCGCCTCAATCTGAGGTGCGGTGTGGCCGGTATCACTTCAGGTGTATGTATTTTGTTTAAAATGGACATCATTTGAGGTAAAAATATATGGTATAGAAAAAACCGATCATATTATGAATTGAATTTCAGATTCCACGTATAATTGTCATCTAAATTTTAAATTGAATTCTATATGAATTATGTATGTTTATGAATTGTAATTTAATTATGGATTTGTATAGTTTCAGGATCCATTATATGTTAAATGTGTATGAATTTGTTCGTAATTGAATATGTATGTTTTATTTTATTACTGGTACAATAGTTGGATCGAAAATGAGGTGAAAATGAGGTGAAAATGAGGTGAAAATGAGGTGAAAATGAGGCCTGATGACTGGTGGTGATGGACAGGGGACAGGGGCTGTGCAAATTGCAGGGTGCTGCAATTTGCAGCATAGGGTATGCCAACGGTTTCAAACCGTTGGCATATAAGTTTTTAGCATGTCTTTTCCCAACGGTTTACAACCGTTGGGAAAGACTTCACCAATTCCCAACGGTTTGAAACCGTTGGGAAAATGTTCCATGGTATTTGGTTTTCCCAACGGTTTGGGAGAACCGTTGGGAAAAACTATCCCAACGGTTCACCCAAACCGTTGGGGTAGGGTAACTTCTATTGGCCTATTGCAACGGTTTCCAGTAAACCGTTGGGAAAACTTTTCCCAACAGCTTACTTCCCAACGGTTATCAGAACCGTTGGGAAAACCTTTCCCAACAGTTTCAGGGGCTTTCCCAACGGTTCAGAACCGTTGGGAAATAGTGTATTTCCAGTAGTGGATGGAAATGGTAGTCTTCGCCCTGAGGATGTGGAGGCACTACCTTCTAGGGGATCACTTTATGGTTTACTCAGACCACCAGAGTCTCAGGTACTTCTTCACATAGAGAGACATGAACCTGAGGTAGCGATGTTGGTTGGAGTTCCTATAAGACTATGACTTTGAGATAGTCTATAATCCAAGGAAGTTCAACATTGTAGAATATTACCTTAGAAGGAAGTCCCAATATCTCTTAGTGTAGGAGGCTTCATAGCAGTTGGTCTCCTTGCAGCTGACCCTGGTGGAGTAGGAGGGTGCACCTTCTCTATAGTTGATGGTGTTGACTCCTTCGCTTCTTGAGCATGTAAGAGAGTCACAGCTAGGAGACAATGACTGTGAGGTATTATGTGATCATATATCCATAGTAAACTCACCATATGTATATTCTAAAATATGGAATCATATCACCTTGTTCCAAGGGTGAATAGTGGTTCCAATCACGTTGTGGGAGGAGGTGATGTGGGAGTTCCACACTTCTCCCTTAGCTATAAGTCCTGGTGTGGTAAAGATGTATAGAGACCTTCAACGGTAGTTTTTATGGTTCGGCATGAGACAAAGCATAGATTAGTTCATATCATAGTGCCTCACTTGTCGGTAGGTGAAGGTTAAACACCGAGTTTTAGCAGGTTTGTTGTATCCCATTGAGGTATCAAAGTGGAAATTGTAGGTCATATCTATGGAAATTGTCAGAGGGATTCCACACACAGTGAAAATACATGACTCCATCAGGGTGATAGTTGACTGACTCATGAAGTTTCCACACTTACTTTATATCAGGTAGTAGATTTTGGTGGAGAGTTTGGGGTTGTTGTATGTATGGTATATTGTTCACCTTCATAGGGTTAATTTTATGATTGTCTTTGAGCATGACACATGGTTTATGTCACGATTGTAGAGAGTCCTACAGGAGGAATTTGGGACTCAAATGAAAATGAGTACAACCTTTCACCCCAATACTGATGGTTAGACTGAGCGCGCTATCCAGGTGCTGGAGGATATGTTGAGGGTGTGAATGTTAGACTTCTACTAGAGCTTGGAGGATCATTTACCCTTGGTATAGCTTTCATAAAACAACATCTACCACTCTACCATCATAATGGAACCTTTAGAGGCCCTATACGAGAGACCGTGTAGGTCACCCTTGTGCTAGATAAAGATTGGTAAGTCATAACTTATGAGCCCATGGATGGTATAGGTGGCGATGGAGAAATTCCAAGTCATCCATGAGTAGATGAGGATGACCCAAATCAAATAGAAATCTTATGCAGATCATTGTCATAGGCCCTTGGAGTTTGAGTAGGGAGACCACATTTTCCAGAGAGTCTCCCCGCGAAAAGGATTACAAAGGTTCAACTGAGGAGGCAAGATATCCCCAAGGTTCATTAGGCCATTCGAGATCATACATATGGTTGGAAGTGTTTCTTACTTCCTCTCCCTACCCCCACAGCTAGATTGGGTGCATAAAGTCTTCCATGTGCTACAATTGAAGAGATATGTGCATGTCACGAACTGAATCTGGTCGCCAATGAAACCAGTACCAAAATCGGCCTGTGAAAAGTCTCGAAGGGATTTCCTGATCCCCACGGGCTGGCACAAGTTCCCGAGTATCATAAAATGAGAATTGGGAACAATTTACCTGAGTTTATAAACTTAAAATAACAAATTAATCCAATAAAACAAATCTGTATTTTTCAAACAAAACAATATTTTACAAAAATTTAGAACATAATTACATAGTTTAAAGAAACTCACCAAGACTATAATAAAGGTACAAAACTAAAAGGAAAAATCCCAATAACCCTCATGGCAATGGGAACCACCCTCAATCCATCTCCACAAGACTTCACCACCAAGGACTTTCTAGAAACCCGAGCCACAGGCTTAAAAAAATGTACCCAACCTGCGATAACAAAAAAATAACCAAGTCTACTTACACCCAAGGGTGTAAGTAGGGTGTGAGACAATTCTTAGTAGGATACCACCACTAAGAGATTATATTTGATAAACATTCAAAGACAAAAAGCTTGCAAGTTTTCATAAACAGGAAATGCTAGTTACAATTTCTAAAAGATGCAACTTAAAAATTAAAACAGTTTTCAAGTGGGCTATCATTAAGAATCAACACTTTTAAAAATAATTTCAAAACTAATGAATTTTCCAGCCAACCACACCATATGCCGATGGTAATCACAAAGTAACTAATGAGAAAAGGCAATAGGAAATAACCCCTAGGCACTAGCTCGTTGTGGGTCACAGGTACCTCGTATCTCGGTGAGAGTAACCATCATAATATCTGTTCTCATGCATGAGCCATTAGTAGGGAACATACCCATAACCAAGTGGTCCCCAATCATAATCATCATAGTTTAGTTAGAGTTATAATATTCAATCTTACTAACTGAAACTGAGGCCAAACCCCACCGATTAACTAGCATACTAGTACACGTCCACCCACCTAGATACCTGGGTTTTCCCCTTGTGCTCAGACAAGTTCAAAAAGTCAATAAATATACTTTGCACATGAAAATATCATTTTCACATCACAAATTCCACAAACATCCCACATGTATACCACAGAAGCCTAAAAATTCACTTTTTCATTCAAATGAATTTTGAAATCATACTCACACCAAAAATAGCCCACAACACATCTTTCACATCTTTCACAATTCAAAAAATCTGGTAACAATTTTATAAAATCTTTACCAAGATTCTAAACAACACATAACAGCCCACTCACATGTTACATAATACCCTTTTCATAAACAAATTCCATTTTTCACATCACACTCATGCAAAACAGCCCGAAAACATGTTTCGTACCCATGTCACAATTTCATAAATCACCACAACAAATTACAAAACATTACCAGAATGTTTTACAACATAAATGACCACTTTATGTTTCAAAAACTCATTTTAGGAACATACTATCACCAAAACAGTACATAAGAAACCATTTCACACTTTGTGTAACTAATTAAATAATTTACAATTTTTATAAAACCAACCCAAGAGGTACAACCATGGTTTGCATACAAAACCCATTTCAAAACCCTCATTCAAGACCAAAACCATACCAATAACAATCCAAAACATATTTGGCATCCATAACAACATTTATTAAACCAAAACCATGCTTTATACAAATACCTAAAACAATACCACAAAAGGTACACATGAAAAACACTTGTTTTCACAAATCATGTTCAAGAAGTACAACATGGTTTCACACATTAAAACATTCCAAAACCCCATTACAAGGCCCACATGACATTAAGTAATTAACAAACCAGAATTTTCATCCCCTTTCAACAATAATAAATAACTTTCATATGTTATAAAATACACCAAACATTTCCCCAAGATCCACGCATGAAAAGCACCCAATTCCAAGAAAAAATTCAACTACAAAATTAAACACTTGTCCAAATCTATCAAAAATAGTTTTCGCACCACACACAACAGATTTGAAACATACTAAATTAATAAACCAAGAAAGCTATCTCATCATAAAATGGTTACAAATGGAATCACCTACCTTTTGTGTCACATAAATGACTTATTTTAAAGTTAAATTCCATTTAATTTCCATTCATGCTTTTTTTTAGGGTTTCCCAAGCATTTATGGAGGAATGGGTGAGTTTTTATGAATTGGGCCAAACCATGAGCCCAATTCCAGATTTAAAAATAAATTTTGATTCCTTTATAACATCTTCATTTTTCTACATTTTTCATCCATTACAATTCCTAATTGTCATACCCTGACATAGTAACACCAAAATATTAATTTGTACCATTTAGGAATCCATAATCATGGTGGATATGGGTTTTTATTTAAGATATTGGGCCTGCCCGAAATCCAATTTCCTGCATTAAAAATAATTTTTAATTTTTTCATATCTCCTTCACTATTTGCATTGTTTCGGTGATTCCAACTCTCCCTCGAGCCCACAAACCTAAGGCGCGCCCCCAAACTCTCCTCCCCCTATTTGGAGCTCGGTTGCATCGTGAAAGTGGGAGAAATTTCTCTGGATTTCACAAATCTCCCAAATTTGAGGAGGTAAATTGATCCTTTCATAAATCCTTAAATTTTTATTATTTTCCCCCCATTCCAGTTCCTAAATGACCTCATCATTATTGTTCGAAACTCCATTAAATTTTTATCTGTTTTAAAAATCATATTATGGTCTATTTTGGGTCGTTTTCTTCAGGATTGTTTTGGGTAAGTGATTCCTTCTTGGTTTCTTCCTTTTCCTTTAGGGTTTCTTCCCTCTTTCATTATGTTCTAAAATTTCCAGAAGTTAGGGTTCTATCCTAGGGTTTAATTTGGTGTACTTTTGGTCAAATGTTGTGATCTAGGTCTGAATTTATCTTCCTTGAGGTGCGGCGGTGGTGCGGTTGATGTTTCGCACCATGTTTTGAGGGTTTCGTCATAAAAGGTAGGTGATTCCGTGTGTAAACATTTCTAGATGAGTTAGTTTGCCTGAATTACTTATTATTCATGTTCATAATATGTTGTGTGTGGTGCATGAACTGTTTATGTTGGATTTGGTAAATCATTTGTTTTTATAGTTTCATTTTAGCTTAAAATTCGGTGTTTTCATGTGCAACCATTTGGGTATTGTTTGGGATTGTTTTATAACATATGAATTTTGTTTAATAAATATTGTTTGGGATGAAAATTCTGATTTTGTGGGGTATTGGTGTTCCACTAGGTCTTAAAGAGGTTTTTTAAGGGTTTAAGGTGTAAAACGTTATTGTACTTCTTGAAAGTGATTTTGAAAACGTGTGCGTTTCATGTGGATCTTTTGTACTATTGTTTGAGGAGTTTGTATAAAACATGGGTGTTGTTTAATAAATGTTTTTGGGTCTTCCAATTCTGTTTTGAATTTGTATTTATGTGATTTTGCCCTTGAAATATGGTTTTGAAATGGGTTTTATTTGAAAAGCTTTGGTACTCTATTTAGAATTGTTTTATGAAAGTTTTGAGTGGTTTAATGATTTATGTAAGAGGTGAAACCATATTGGAAAACTATTTTGGATTGTTTATACTTTCAAATGAACCATTTTAAATGTTAATAGTTCTGTTATGTGATGTTTATCATATTTTTAGGGACTTCATAAAATTATTAAAGGATGTGTTGGATTGTGAAAGTTATGAAAAAAGTGTTGTGGCCTATTTTGGTGTGAGTTTGACTTCAAAATTCATTTCAATGAAATGAGAAATTTGTGACTTGTGTGATGTACATGGGGATTTTTGGTTACTGTGTGAGTTTGAAGTGATATTTTCATGTGAAAACTATATTTCTTGGCTTTTTGAACTTGTTTGAGCACAAAGGGAAAACCCGGGTATCTAGGTGGGTGGACGTGTACTAGTATGCTAGTGAATCCGTGGGGTTTGGCCTCAGTTTCACTTAGCAAGATTGACGGTTAAAACTCTAACTAAACTATGATGATGATGATTGGGGACCACTAGGTTATGGGTATGTTCTCTACTAGTGGCTCGTGCACGAGAACGGATATTGTGATGGTTACTCTCACCAAGATACGAGGTACCTCGGACCCAGAATGAGCTAGTGCCTAGGGGTTATTTCCTATTTCTTGTGCTCATTATTTACTATGTACTTACCGTCGGCATACGGTATAGTTGGCTGGAAAATTCAGTAGTGTTGACATTATTTTTAAAAGTGTTGATTCTTAATGATAGCCCACTTGAAAACTTTTTTTATTCAAAGTTGCATCTTGTAGAAATTGTAACTAGCTTTTCATGTTTTTGAAAACTTGCATGCTTTTCGTCTTTAAATGTTGATCACATGGAATCTCTTAGTGGTGGTATCCTACTGGGAATTGGCTCACACCCTACTTACACCCTTGGGTGTAAGTAGACTTGGTTATTTTTGTTGTCGCGGGTTGGGTACAGTTTTTTTTTTGTTCCAGTGGTTCGGGTTTCTAGCAGGTCATTGGTGGTGAAGTATTGTGGAGGTGGCTTGAGGGCGGTGCCCCTTTCCATGAGGGTTCTTGGGCTGTCCTTATTTGGTTTTGTACCTTTTGTATAGTCTTTTTGAGTTGTTTTAAGCTATGTAATTCAGTTCTGAATTTTTGTAAAAGATTGTTTGGTTTGAAAAATCCAGATTTGTTTCATTGGATTCTTTTGTTGTTTTATGTTTATAAACTCGGGTAAATCGTTCCAAATTTTCATTTTATGATACCCAGGCACTTGTGCCAGCCCTTGGGGATCGGTAACGCCCTTCGGACCTTGTCACGGGCTGGGTTTGGTGCCATTTTTGGTGGCGATCGATTCGGTTCGTGACATTTCGAGTCAAAACCCTTGAATCTTGGTGCGAATCCTCAACCGCGCCTCCGCCACACCACAAGGAAATAAAAACGAACCCTAAACCAAAATATTTCCCCAAAAATACCCCAAATAAAACCTTAGGTATGAACCCTAATTTATGGACACTCTATAAATTCATGAAAGAGGGAGGAAACCCTAAGGAGAAGGAAGAAATTGAAGAGAGAAACACTTACCCAAAACAATCTTGAAGAAAACGACCCAAACTCCACCAGTATATGAATTTTAAAACCGTTAAAAATTTAAGTTAGGTTCTAAAAAGGATGAGGAGGTAATTTAAAAACTGGAATGGGGGAAAGAGTAAAAATAGAAGGATTTATGAAAGGATCAATTCACCTCTTCAAATCTGGGCGATTTTTGAAATCTAGAGAAATTTCGCCCAATTTCGCACTTCTATGAAGATCCAAATTGGGGAAGGAGAGAATGGGGGAGCTCCTTAGGTAAGTGGGCTCGGGTGAGAGTTAGAATCACCAAAAAAACATAACAATTGGATGAGTTATTAAAGAATTAAAAAACTATTTTTAATGCAGGAAATGGGCTTTCGGGCAGGCCCAATCCCTTGTATAAAAACTGAAATCCACCATGATTATAGATTTCTAAATGGTCCAAATTAATTTTTTGGTGTTCATAGGTCAGGGGATGCCATGTAAGAATTGGAATGGATGAAAAATATTGAAAATAAATAAGTTATAAAGGAATAAAAATTTATTTTTAAATCTGGAATTAGGCTCACAGTTTGGCCCAAATCATGAAAACTCACCCATTCCTCCAAAAATGCTTGGGAAACCCCCAAAACAAAGAAATAATGGAAATTAAATTAAAAATAACTTTAAAATAAGTTATGTATGTGAAAATTCTCCCCACCATGAAAACTTTCCACCCCAGAAAGTCACAGAAAGGTCAAAGAAACAACCAAACCCAACTGAGAAACCAAGAGGTACTCCCTTGCCAGGTTTCACCCCCAAAGGCCAAAACACCTTCAGTGATCAATTAAGGAAGGAATACCCTCACAAACTAAACATACACCACTTTCCTGAACCAATCAAGAACATTCATTATTTGTCCCAAAAGAAAAATCCTCAAACACAATCTGAACAAGACTCAAGAAATTTACCCAAACAAACAACAACATCGAATAAGGTTACACTTACCTTGCTATAACTAAACCATTGGGCACCCTCCAATCTCAACGTTTACCCAAGGAAGATGTAGGTATCCTGATATCTCCGAATGAGACTACCAACCACCAATCCAAGACCATGGATAAATCTATGTTTCTGGTATGAGGGAACAAAAATAGGCTCCCCAGCATAAGAGACAACCTATATTTTTCCCGAGACAGAATCAGGAAACTAACAGGGGGAGGCCTGAAAGGACTCCCAGTACAAAGGGTATAATTCCACCAGACCTTTACAAAATAACTTATATAAGACTCATAGTGGGTATCCCCACCATAAGAACCAACCATCTTAACCGACCAGCAAGGGCCGGTACTGAAAGACACCAAAATTTAAAGAGTTGTGACGACCACATGGTTAGTCAGTACGGTTTTGGAAACCTTGCACTAATAGTGGGGGTCCTTCTATCCACATGGTTTTTTGAGGCATGGTCACTACTAACCAAGCCCAAACCATGTGGTCAACCTATCTAGCCAAACTTCAAAAATTTCTCCAAAGACTCAATGGAAACCAAAGGGGGGAGGAATAACATTGTGCGATGACATGGGTACAAGTCCCTCCACCTATTTCCACCGAAGGAGAACAATAGAAGAAGGGTGATGACACCATAGGTTTAAAATCTTCCTATCCTTCATATTGAGGATAGGATTTTTTACAGGGGTTTAAAAGACCCTGGGATTTCCCCTGACTACGAGCCAGGTTCTCTTTGAGACCTATGACTAGAGCTCCAATGATTGAAGCATCTTCGGCCTCGAAGTTAGGCTTTGGAATCCCCTTGAACGATAATTCTTCTTTCAGTGCAACTAAAAACTACACCGCAATCCCCGATAAGTTTTCCAAGACATAACACATTCCAAACTCACTTTATCCTAACCTAATATTTCACTGAAACAAGGGCTTAGAAGATGAACACACAACAAACCTTGTTTGTTCATGTGAGAAAAAATATAAGTAAAGAACACCTATACTCACCTTCCTCTAAAATGGAATATTTTTAAGTTTTTACAAGGGATACATTCTCTGAAAATTATAGAGAATCCCAGATGATTGCCTGACTTTCACCTTTACATTCAATCGAGCACAAGACATCATAAGGCATCACTGAACATGACCACTGCGACTAATATAAACAGTGTATGGAGAGGGACCTTATATAACATCCCCAAACAACACACAATTCTAGATATTGGCCACAATATTCTATCATGTCCATATTTCCCACAATGGTGGTTTAACATGAACTCAGGATTCTAAGAAACTGTGAAGAACCCAGAGGCCCTCATAGACACCAACGAGACACTCATCCACACTAACAACCCTAGACCACTTCCACCTTCGACAAATCACAAAACTTAAGAAACTAAGGTCTCTTTCAACCTTCCATGAGCACTCTCCTGCAATAAGAGGAACTAAAAAACAAAGAAAGGAATGGGTGTAGACTCAATCTACAGAGCTCGAGAAAAAAAATAATCCATATATTGATCAACTGGGAGATTTTCCAATGGAGAAACAATCCGGGTTGCACTTCAGTTATACAGTAACCCATAATGGGGGAATACCTTATCCAACAAGAGAACCCAAGGACCCAACCAAGATGGTCCATTGGTCAAAAAGTGTCACAAACCAGATCCAAACATAATAAGGGAACCACCATAAAGGTTTCCCAAAACATATATCAAAGGAGACTGTTAACCAGTCCTTTTACCCAGCTTACTGACCAAACACAAACCCAAAACACAGTTTGAACAGGAGGGGTTCTTGGACTCAAAACATCCCACAACATCAACATTTTCGAAAAACACATAGTACAAACCATACCAAACAATTCATCAAGACATCATGTTTTTCTTTAAAAACATTTCTTTGAAAACAAATGGTTTACCAGTTAACGAATCCACCAATGGTACCCCATAGGCCTTACACATGCATGTTTCTATGCCACACCAGGCACCCTCCTCATATCTATCCTGAAACTCATCTAGTCATGTCATAAACCATCCATCATCCCATATAACCCCATGCATGTGGTTGATCACCAAAATACCAATGGTTAAAACAAAAATTATTTCCACTTTTCAAAACCAAAATGGCCAACCAACACATCATTTTTCTCAAAACAGCTAACCATAAGATCAAGATCCCAACTCACATCTTACAAAACTTTTCAGAAAGACACAACCACTTAGAAAAGAACTAACATTAAAGATATTCACATCAATTTCAAAACATCTCATCCCATTAAAACACCCTTTGATTGTTTAGAAAACTCTATTGGAAAGACTATTCAAAACCAACTTCAATATAGTTTATGCTTTCCCAAGAGGTGTAACCACACCATTTTCCATTTAAAAACAATTCTGAAATTTTAGTTCCACCATTTCATAAACCAAACCATTCCCTCTTTATTTGAAAATCATTTCACAAAAAACTTAATGCTTCTTAAAACCAAAGTGCCAAGATTTTAAAACTAAAGCACAAAACAATGCGAGAGGAAACTAGTTTCAGTGGGTGACTTGGACATATGGTTGGAGGCCATATTCCAATCACTTCACCATCACAGAGAGTGTTCTAGGGAATATCCCTGGCTCCACATGGATTTCCAGGCCCTACGATCTCACTCAGACCATTAACCCAACACTCTTTTCATTTCCCCGAATCATCATCAAACCAAGAAAACCAAAGGACTTTGATGAATCCTGAATTCTCCTAGAAACTTGAATCTCATCATGAGGTGTGGTGATCAGGCACACTACCCATAACCGGAATACCATGTCCTGAAAATTCTAACTCCAGACTATCTCGAATCTTCCCCAAATAACATGACCCAATGAGTTAACCTGAACCTCCTCTGATACCATTTTGTCACGAACCAAATCTGGTTGCCACTGAACCCAGCACCAAAAGGGTGTTCTTGATCCCCATGGGCTGGAACAAGTGCCCAGGTATAATAAAATGAGAATTGGGAATGATTTACCTAAGTTTATAAACTTAAAAGAAAAAATGAATCTAGTAAAACAAATCTGGATTTTTCAAACCAAACAATCTTTTACAAAAATTCAGAACTCAATTACATAGTTTAAAGAAACTCACCAAGACTATTAAAAAGGTACAAAACTAAAAGGAAACATCCCAATAACCCTTATGGAAAGGGTCACCACCCTCAATCCATCTCCACAAGACTTCACTACCAAGGACATGGTAGAAACCCAAACCACTGGCTTAAAAAAATGTACCCAACCTGCGACAATAAAAAAATAACCAAGTCTACTTACACCCAAGGGTGTAAGTAGGGTATGATCCAATGACTAGTAGGATACCACCACTAATAGATTCCATTTGATAAAAATTCAAAAACGAAAAGCTTTCAAGTTTTCATAAACAGGAAATGCTAGTTACAATTTCTAAAAGATGCAACTTAAAAATTAAAACAGTTTTCAAGTGGGCTATCATTAAGAATCAACACTTTTAAAAATAATCTCAACACTACTGAATTTTCCAGCCAACAATACCGTATGCCGATGGTAATCAAAAGGTAACTAATGAGCACAATCAATAGGAAATAACTCCTAGGCACTAGCTCGTTGTGGGTCCCAGGTACCTCGTATCTCGGTGAGAGTAACCATCACAATATCTGTTCTCATGCATGATCCACTAGCAGGGAACATACCCATAACCTATTGGTCCAAAATCATCATCATATTAGTTTAGTTAGAGTTGTAAGAATCAATATTTCTAAGTGAAACTGAGGCCAAACCCCAAAGATTCACTAGCATACTAGTACACGTCCACCCACCTAGATACCCGGGTTTTCCCCTTATGCTCAGTCAAGTTCAACAAGTCAATAAATATAATTTTCACATGAAAATATCATTTTCACATCAAAAATTCCCCAAAAATACCACATTTATACCACACAAGTCTAAAAATTCACTTTTTCATTCAAATGAATTTTTAAATCATACTCACACCAAAAATAGCCCACAACACATTTTTCACATCTTTCACAATTCAAAAAATCTTTTAACAATTTTATAAAATCTTTCCCAAGATTCTAAACATCACATAACAGCACACCCACATGTTAAATAATAACATTTTAATAAACAAAGTCCTTTTTTCACATCACACTCATGCAAAACAGCCTGAAAACATGTTTCGCACCCACATCACAATTTCATAAATTACCTCAACAAATTACAAAACATTACCAAATTTTTTTAAAACATAACTGGCCACTTTATGTTTCAAAAACTCATTTAGGAACATACTATCACCAAAACAGTACATAAGAAACCATTTCACACTTTGTGTAACTCATTAAATAATATACAATTTTCATAAAACCAACCCAAGAGGTACAACCATGGTTTGCATACAAAACCAATTTCAAAACACTCATTCAAGACCAAAACCATACCAATAACAATACAAAACATATTTTGAATCCCTAACAACATTTATTAAACCACCCCCAAGTTTTATACAAATACCTCAAACAATACCACAAAAGGTACACATGAAAAACACTTGTTTTCACAAATCACGCTTAAGAAGTACAACATGGTTTCACACATTAAAACCATTCAAAAACCCCATTACAAGGCCCACATGACATTAATGAATTAAAAAACAAGAATTTTCATCCCCTTTAAACACTAATAAATAACTTTAATATGTTATAAAATACACCAAAAAATTTTCCAAGAGTCACGCATGAAAAGAACCCAATTCCAAGCAAAAATGCAACTACAAAATTAAACACTTAACCAAATCCATCAAAAATATTTTTTACACCACACACAACTGATTTGAAACATACTAAATTAACAAACAAAGAAAGATAACTCATAATAAAATGGTTACACATGGAATCACCTACCTTTTGAGTCAAAACCCTTGAATCTTGGTGTGAAACCTCAACCGCACCTCCGCCGTACCACAATGAAGTAAAAATGAACCCTAAACCATAATATTTCACCAAAAATACCCCAAATCAAACCCTAGGTATGAACCCTAACTTTTGGACACTCTATAAATTGATGAAAGAGGGAGGAAACCCTAAGGAGAAGGAAGAAATTTAAGATATAAACACTTACCCAAAACAATCTTGAAGAAAACGGCCCAAAATCCACCAGTATATGAATTTTAAAACAGCTAAAAATTTAAGTTAGGTTAGAAAAAGAATGAGGAGATCATGTGGAAACCGTAATGGGGGAAAAGAGTAAAAATAGTAGGAGTTATGAAAGAATCAATTTACCTCTTCAAATCTGGGAAATTTTTGAAATCCTGAGAAATTTCACCCAATTTCGCGATTCTATGGAGATCAAAATTGGGGAAGGATAGAATGGGGCGCTCTTAAGGTAAGTGGGCTCGGTTGAGAGTTGTAATCACCAAAAAAACATAACAATTGGATGAGTTATTAAAGAATTAAAAAAATATTTTTAATTCAGGAAATGGGCTTTCGGGTAGGCCCAATCCCTTGTATAAAAACTCAAATCCACCGTGATTATTTATTTCCAAATGGTTCAAATTAATTTGGTGGTGTTCATAGGTTAGGGGATTCTATGTAAGAATTGGAATGGATGAAAAATATTGAAAAATGATGTAGTTATAAATGAATAAAAATTTATTTTTAAATATGGAATTGGGCTCATAGTTTGGCCCAAATCATGAAAACTCACCCATTCCTCCAAAAATGCATGGGAAACCCCCAAAACAAAGAAATAATGGAAATTAAATTAAAAATAACTTTAAAATAAGTTATGTATGTGAAAATTCTCCCCACCATGAAAACTTTCCACCCTAGAAAGTCACAGCAAGGTCAAAGCAACAACCAAACCCAACTGAGAAACCAAGAGGTACTCCCTTTCCAGGTTTCACCCCCAAAGGCCAAAACACCACCAGTTATCAATTAAGGAAGGAATACCCTCATAGACTAAACATACACCACTTTCCTGAAACAATCAAGCACATTCATGCTTTATCCCAAAAGAAAAATCCTCAAACACAATATGAACAAGACTCAAGCAATTTACCCAAACAAATAACAACATCGAACAAAGGGGGAAGGAATAATATTGGGAGATGACATGGGTACAAGTCCCTCCACCTATTTCCACAGAACGGGAACAAGAGAAGAAGGATGATGACATCATAGGTTTAAAATCTTTCTATCTTTCATACTGAGGATAGGACTTTGTACAAGGGTTTAAACGACCCTAGGATTTCCCCTGACTACAAGCTAGCTTCTATCCAAGACCTATGGCTAGAGCACCAATGATTGAAGCATCTTCAGCCTCGCAGTTAGGCTATGGAAGCCCCCTGAATGAGAATTCTTCTTTCAGTTCAACCAACAACTACACCGCAATACCTGATAAGTTTTCCAAGACATAACACATTCCAAACTCACTTTACCCTAACCTGATATTTCACTGAAACAAGGGCTTAAAAGATTCACACACAACAAACCTTTTTTGTTCAGGTGAGAAACAATATAAGTAAAGAACACCTATACTCACCTTCATCTAAAATGGAATATTTTTAATTCTTTACAAGGGAGACATTATCCCAACATTACAGAGACTCTCAGATGATTTCTCGACTTTCACCTTTACGGTCAATCGAGCACATGACATCATAAGGCATCACTGAACATGACCACTACGACTGATATAAATAGTGTATGGAGAGGGACCTTATACAACATCCATAAACAACACACAATTCTAGAAAGTGGCTACAATATCCTATCATGACCATATTTCCCATACTGGTGGTTTAACATGAACTCATGATTCAAAGAAATTGTGAAGAACCCAGAGGCCCTCTTAGACACCATAGAGACACTCATCCACACTAACAACCCTAGACCAATTCCACCTTCAATGAATCAGGGAAACTTAAGAAACTAAGGTCTCTTTCAACCTTCCATGAGCACTCTCCCACAAAAAGAGGATCTAAAAAACAAAGAAAGGAATGGGTATAGACTCAATATACAGAGTTCGAGAAAACAAATAATCCTTCTATTGATCAACTGGAGGATTTTCCAATGGAGAAACAATCCGGGTTGCAATTCACTTATGCATTAACCCTTAATGGGGGAATACCTTATCCAAAAAGATAACCCAAGGACCCAACCAAGCTGGTCCATTTGTCAAAAATTCCCACATACCAAATCCAAACACAAGAAGGGAACCACCATAAAGGTGTCCCGAAACATATATCAGAGGAGACTACTAACAGGCCCTTCTACCCAGCTTACCGACCAAACACAAATCCGAAACACTCTTCTAACAGGAGGGGTTCTTGGACTCAAAACATCCCACAACATCAACATTTTCCCAAAACACATAATATAAACCATCCCAAAAAATTCATCAAGACATCATGTTTTTCTTTAAAAACATTTCTTTGAAAAAAAACGGTTTAGCGGTTAGCGCATCCACCAACGGTACCCCATGGGCCTTACACATGCATGTTTCTGTGCCACACCGGGCACCCTCCTCATATCCATCCTGAAAATCATCCAGTCATCCCATCAACCATTCATCATCCAATATAACCCCATGCATGAGGTTGCTCATGAAAATACCAATGGTTAAAACAAAAATTATTTCCACTTTTCAAAACCAAAATGGCCAACCAACACATCCTTTTTCTCAAAATAGCTAACCACGAGATCAAAATCCCAACTCACATCTCTCAAAAATTTTTAGAAATACACAACCATTTAGAAAAGAACTAACTTTAAAGATATTTAAAGATATTCAACCATTAAAACACCCTTTGATTATTTAGAAAACTCTATTGGAAACACTTTTCAAAACCAACTTCAATATAGTTCCTAGTTTCCCAAGAGGTGTAAGCACACCATTTTCCATTTCAAAAAAATTCTAAAAATTCAGTTTCACTGTTTCATAAACCAAACTATTACCTCTTTATTTGAAAATCATTTCACAAAAACTTTACGCTTCTTAAAACCAAAGTGCCAATATTTCAAAACTAAAGCACAAAACAATGAGAGAGGAAACTAGTTTCAGTGGGTGACTTGGACATATGGTTGGCGGCCATATTCCAATCACTTAAACATCACAGAGAGTGTTCTAGGGAATATCCCTGGCTCCACATGGCTTTTTAGGCCCTACGAGCTCACTGAGACCATTAACCCAAATCTCTTTTCATTTCCCCTAATCATCATCAAACCAAGAAAACCAAAGGACTTTGATAAATCCCGAATTATCCTAG
Source organism: Viscum album (assembly GCA_963277665.1). Classification (NCBI taxonomy): domain Eukaryota; kingdom Viridiplantae; phylum Streptophyta; class Magnoliopsida; order Santalales; family Viscaceae; genus Viscum; species Viscum album. Next base: position 1,235,809,642 of record OY728137.1, on the reverse strand, counting down.
AAAATTGAATCCCATCATGAGGTGTGGTGATCAGGAACACTACCCATAACTGGAATACCATGTCCTGAAAATCCTAACTCCATACTATCTAGACTCTTCCCCAAATAACATGACCCAAATAGTTAACCTGAACCTCCTCTGATACCATTTTGCCACGAACCAAATCTGGTCACCACTGAAACTAGCACCAAAATTGGATTGTGACAAGTCCGGATGGTCATTCCCGATCCCCAAGGGCCAGCACAAGTTCCCTAGTATCATAAAATGAGAATTGGGAAATATTTACCCGAGCTTATAAACTTAAAACAAAAAAATGAATCCAATAAATCAAATCCGGATTTTTCAAACCAAACAATATTTTACAAAAAATTCAGAACTCAATTACAGAGTTTAAAGAAACTCACCAAGACTATAAAAAATGTACAAAACTAAAAGGAAACATCACAGTAACCCTCATGGCAAGGGCCACCACCCTCAATCCATCTTCACAAGACTTCACCACCAAGGACATGCTAGAAACCCAAACCACTGGCTTAAAAAAATGTACCCAACCTACGACAACAAAAAAATAACCAAGTATACTTACACCCAAAGGTGTAAGTAGGGTGTGAGCCAATGCCTAGTAGGATACCACCACTAAGAGATTATATGGTATAAACATTCAAATACGAAAAGCATGAAAGTTTTCATAAACAGGAAATGCTAGTTACAATTTCTAAAAGATACAACTTAAAAATTAAAACAGTTTTCAAGTGGGATATCATTAAGAATCAACATTTTTAAAAATATTGTCAACACTAATTAATTTTCCATACAAACAGACTGTATGTCGATGGTAATCACAAAGTAACTAATGAGCACAAGCAATAGGAAATATCCCCTAGGCACTAGCCTGTTGTGGGTCCCAGGTACCTCATATCTTGGTGAGAGTAACCATCACAATATATGTTCTCATGCACGAGCTGTAACGCCCTGACCCCAGCTACCCGGAGTCGGTGCATTACTTCATAACATTGGCATGATCACAAAAGATCAAGTCTCGAAATACCGGTTAGTTTAGTAGCCTTGGAAACACTAGATACATTCATAAATGTTATATTACATCATGAAGTGAAAATATACAATAACAAAGTCTTCATAGTCCACACTCATATCCTCTTCTGACTATCCCTACAGGTCATTCATAAACTACTTCTTCACATCCTGGAAAATATTAAAACATTGAAAGGGGTGAGCTCAGATGCTCAGTAAGGATAACAATATTGCGGAAGCTTTCATAAATAAACATTAACATTTAATGCAATGTATAACTAAAACAAAAGCCTTTTAAACTTGAACTTTATCATAATATGGAAAAAGTAAAATGAAATAATTCCATTTACTTACTCTCATGGATATTCTACTAGTCGAATAATCACATGAAATATCAATAACCACTTTCATAATGATGGAAGCATATTGCCAGACTATCATAACCACGTAGCCAAGGCCTCGTGCCAAGACCACAAATAATATTTTGTCAAGGCCTCATGCCAAGACACTAGTTTGTCTCATGAGACCTACCGATACATCGAGGAGCTATAGCGGGCTCCACCCGTCACTTATTAAGTCCAATGCATTCCTCATATGAATAGGTTTAAACATATCATATAACATAATCATATCACATAAAACATGCATAAATGAAACATAAAATTTCCACATTTCAATCACAAGATATCAATACAACACATTGATATAATAAAAACACTTTAAAAACCATTTTCAATACCAAAATAAAAGAAAATTAAAACTTGTATTTATTTTTCATTTTAAAAAAAAAGTTATGGCTTGTAGAGGAAGCCGAAACTCAAATAATGGTCACGGCGGCGGAGAAGTCGTTGTCGCCGCATACGTAAGAAAAACATTCCTTTTTGTCGTTTAGTAAAAACGCTTCGTATAAAATATTCCTTTTGAATAAAAGTAAAATTCAAAGGGGTTTATACACCATATAAATGAAAGTTTTGTATAAAATCAAATATGCCTCAATGAAAGGAGATTGAGACGAAGTCCTTATAAAGATCATTTTTAAAATAAAATAGATCTATTATGTGTATTCATTATAAGTACACATAATGAAAGTACAAATACAAGATATGACATAATAATATCATGACATAATTTTAAAGTAGGAGATTAACCCAAAGAATGGAAATTGGGTTAAGAAGTTCCCTTACCTCGTGTCTGACTTGAATCGACCATTATTTAACCTCCTGAATAATAAACTAGAGTTAATTTATAATCTCTTAAGAACCTTTTTCAAGTTTATTATTCCTTTTATATCACTTATTACCATGTTATGAACATTATGTAATTATTTATGTTAATAACGATCGTTTTGTCGATCCTAGGTACTTGAGTCAAAAATAAACTTCTTATAATTACACTTTGTTCATGTGGTAAGATATCCATTATATCCATAATTATATTCATGATTTAGATATCATATACATCATATATATCCAGTATATACATGCACTTATAATATTCCATAACGTTTAGAGGTATGAAATGAAATGCACCGTTCATGGAGACGGTAAGCCGTACGTACGCATGAACGCTACTTTCATTTCTATTTCGTATTTAATGGAATGAAATCATAATAGTATAAATGTGTATTATAATTTCAGTATAATATCATATACAATATCATTTACTCCATCCTTTATACATCCCACATATGGCATTAACGATTCAAATCACTTTGAGGGGGCGGTAGTCCGCACTTCCTAAAATGAAATTATCGCGTTTACCCATAATGGAAATCATAAAGTATGCAATAAATGAGAAATACAGAAGCATAAGGAAAACATAAACATAATATATATATCATATATGAAAATAGTTTCATCAAAATGGCCACCATTAGAGGTGTTAAAAGAATATTGAACAATCATCGTTTCGTGAGGTAGTATTTCGCCACCCACAGAAACAGTATGTTCTTTAACCATTAGACGAATGTGTGTGTAAGTGTAAACCAAATAATTATCATAAAAACATCCTAGTATATTGTAGATACTGGTTTTGTTACAAAATAAAGGAATAAAAAGAGTTTAAGGGGTTTTAGAAGCAAAATAAAACAAAACAACATTAGAGAAGACATTACCTTAAAATCGGGTAACTCTTTTTGATTTGAGCCAAAGGCTTCCTTGGGAAGACTTCTGCCCAAGGTGAGGCTTCTAGGAGTAATGGAGGGAAGTTTGGAGAGTATTTGGGCAGAGGTTGGCCGAGTTAAAAGGCTTTGAAAGTGTGAGTAAGGTGGTAGTGGTGGGGGCCTTTTACAAGTGGAGAGGAGGGGCACTCTTGGAAAGTAATAAAATTTTACTTTATTATACAATGCTTTTCGGATTCTAAAGGTCCCACACTTATATAATTCTAGGATAAGGTGATAATATTTAGAAATATTCTCATCCAATAGGCTTTGGACAAGTGTTATTCTTAGATTTTACATTATATTTTCATTTTATTTAAATCGTTAATTAATGAGGTAATCGCTGCATCATCATGGTGTCATAAATAATTTAATTTATTTAATGTCTAAAAATTATAAAAAAAATATCATGATGTAGAAAATATTTTTATCTTTCTAATTAATATTTATAGTCAAAAATATGACTTGTATAAACCCATTTAAAAATTGTTTTAGTAAAACAACTCTTGTTTGTGACATTTTTATTTTAATATTAAATAAAATGTTTTTAATGTCATTTTCCTACCAAAGTGTCTCCATGGGGTCCCCAAGTTGACCCATGGATTGTCTTGGTCGGCCATGACACATCCAATAGGGGTAGGACAAGTGTAAAGGTATTTTCATATTTTTATAATATCATTTTTACCTTAAATATCACTAATTACCTTTAATCGTGATTAATTAAACTTAAAAGTTACTATTCATCAAAAAATTATTTTAATCCCATTGAACCACATTTCACTTCCTAATGAAAACCATGTATGTCGGATTTTTGAAAATCAAATCACAGAAGTGGTAATATTTCATTTAAACGAAAAATCAGTTATTTAACTACCACTTAGTGGTTTCACTATTCATCAAAAATTGAAGTTTTTCAGAACAATGCCAAAATTTCACCCTAAGCTATAATTGATATTCCAAATTCAAAAATGATGTCCATTTTACAAAATTACAAACATATAAGTTGCATTAATTAATTTTATAATTAATTCCCGATGTCACAACAAATAGCGTGTTTTTAAGAAATAATATATATCAAAAGATTGACAATTGTTTATGTCTAATTTCAAAGTGAAATTAATTGTAATGAACACCATTGGATAAAATGGTAAAAATATATTCTAATTATACTTTAAAACCACTCAATAGTATAATTTATCACTATAAATTATTTTGATTAAAAAATTTGTTTTTAAGTATTATTCACTATTCATAAAAAAATGGAAGTTCTCAGAAAATTAAAAAAAAAATCAACTTAGGATAATTTCAATATTATGAATCCAAAAACGAAGTCCATTTGGAAATATAAAATTTATAAAATTTCAAAAATTAGGTATTACTATTCATAACGGCTACTTTGATTAGTTGTGGCATGTGTTAGAACTCGAAGCTGCGTACAACACACGCTACTGTATTATTCAAAGAGATGTGTACCGTGGAAGCTTGGGGTGTTACATTCTCCCCTCCTTCAATAAATTGCGTACTCGCAATTTGAAATTTTTCTTTGAAAACAAAAGGTTGAAAATAGAAAATACCTTTGTGGAAAACCCACATCGGAAATAAGGTTAATAAAAATATAACATTAAAAGAAAGAAAGAGAAGTACAAAGGTCACCCGAGATAGCCCATACTAGGATTCTATGAAAATATGGATATGGATGAGAAACAAACCATCAAGGTCTGATGGAGAGTTGTAGAAAATAGGATTAGGAGAAAGTTAACTATAAGAAAATCACAAACTTATGATTGGTTAAACGGTCATTAAATCCCCAGTTGGAAAAGTTAACCGACAATATTTTTGTTTTAAGTTACCTTTCATAAAGTTGAGGAATTTATTTAAGAGATTTACTAAGAACATAAGGAAATATACTTACTTGTCACGTAGGCTTTCATTCTTTAATAAATTTTTACCACGAACCCATCTTTTACTCTAAAAGGTAATATAACTCAAAAATATTCTATTTATCCTAATTGTATAAGGTTCAAAATATTAACACATACCATTTAGATTAGTAAAACTATTTTGTAATAACTAGGGACTTCCTGTAGGCTAGTGGTAGGTAATAAAGTCATGTCGCACTATGGTCGTGGGTTCGATTCCTGTAGCTTTGTCCGACGCGACGGGTTATGCCCCACCCTGCAGGTTGTCCTTTTCCTAAAACTATAATATTCCAAAAATAATCTTCAGAAATTTTTTAACCTTAAATAATATTATCCAAGGTTCAACTTAATCCATTCCAACCTATATATTTTTCCAAAATACCTTTGTCCAGACTTTCTCTAAAGGGTCCTTGAATTCCAAAATCAATTGTAACATTAGATTCCCTAAACAAAGTAAAGTTTCTCTTATTGTCGCATACTAAAAATATGATTTCCTTCATCATATTAAAACCTTAATGATAACAACAAGTACTGAAGTACAATCCTTATATATATCACATTATTTTTATAACCAGAATATAATCCTTGAGTCCAAAAGCAACAATACATTAATTATTCCACTTCATCTGTAGTAACATCATAATATTGTCCTTGATCCCTTGGCCTTTTCTGAGGTAAGTTTCCCTAACTCTTATGACATTCATTTGAATAATGCCCCATTTCCCTACAATTGTAGCATTCAACATTGATAGCCTCTTTCTGTCCCTTGCAATCACGTGCCTGGTGACCTTTTTCCCCACATTTATAACAAACTCTCATTCCTTTTAGGCAAGTACTAGGGTGATTCTTCCCACAATTATCGCATAATGGAAAATCCTTCTTTCTCTTTTTCCCTTTATCTATCTCTTGTTCCACCGTTCTCTTCTTCTCTTGCTTTACTTTATTGTCATAAGATTTAGAGAATTCCTTTTCTGTCTTGATAGCACATGAGACAATATCTTCATATGACGAGACGGATTGTGAGACTAAGGCTCGATGGAGAAACGGTTTTAACCCATCAAAGAAACGATCAATCTTAATTCTTGGGTTACGTATATAATCTGCAGCATGCCTCGCTAACCTTGTAAAGTTAGCCTCATACTTTGCGACATTCTCATCCTCTTTCTGCCTCAAACTCAGAAATTGCCTTTCCATATCTGCTCGATGGTCATGCGGAAAGTATTTTTCTAAGAAAAGATCTTTGAACTCTCTCCATTCCATATTTGATACTTCATCATCTTCTTTTGTGTTTTGAATCAGCGACCACCATTGATCGGCATCTCCAGTTAGGCGGTAGACTGCCATGACAACCTTCTCCCTTTCAATACTCCCCAGGGCATGGAATATTTTCTCTAAGGAGTTTATCCATTGCTCAGCTACTAATGGATTTGTACCCCCATTAAATGTTGGTGGTTGTTTCCTCATGAAGCGGTCTAACATTGATCCTCCACGTTGCGGATCAGGGTGCTCCATATGAGTAAGGTTATTATTCATAACCTGAGTGAGTTGTCCTAGTATGGTAATAAGTTGATCAGCACCAGTTGTATCTCCAGATCCACAATAATTATCTTGAGCAGGAGGGAAATCCCTACACGGAGTGCGTGCATTGATACGGTTTCCATTCCTTCCACTAGGAACCATTTCTAAACAATGGCATAAACTAGATTAGTTCATGAATCAAAATACATAATTCCATACTTGTAAAACACTTAACACTAATTGAACTATTTATGGATATAATCCATAATCATAAAAAAAGTATTCTTTGAGGAAGTATATACTCATAACCCTTCATAGTGGCTTGTAAAGAAAATGAGAATTATCCTAAGCATATCCCCTGGGAGTGTCGTAACCAAGAGTGCAGTAAGGCCCATTGTCGTGCACCAGTTCCAATTCGAGTCTAGCTCAAAGCGGTGTTTTCGGGTTTTACCCCTAGGTACATCTGTGACAGATCCACCTCTACCTGCTCGTATCCAAACAGGGATGTATTGCTCGGAAAACTCACAAAATCTCTATAATACCAAAATTCTAGGAAGTTCTTCTATACTAATCCTCAAAGTATATCTTTGGGCTATGTGCTCTAATAAGAGTTTATCTAAATCTAGCTTCCAAGTTTAGTACTAAACTGCCTCTGATACCAACTGTAACGCCCCGACCCCAGCTACCCGGAGTCGGTGCATTACTTCGTAACATTGGTAGGATCACAAAAGATCAAGTCTTGAAAGACCGATTAGTTTAGTAGCCTTGGAAACACTAGATACATTCATAAATGTTACATTACATCATAAAGTGAAAATCTACAATAACAATGTCTCCATAGTCCACACTCATATCCTCTTCTGACTATCCCTGCAGGTCATTCATAAACTACTTCTTCACATCCTGGAAAATATTAAAACATTGAAAGGGGTGAGCTCAGATGCTCAGTAAGGATAACAATATTGCGGAAGCTTTCATAAATAAACATTAACATTTAAGGAAATGTATAACTAAAACAAAAGCCTTTTAAACTTGAACTTTAGCATAATATGGCAAAAGTAAAATGAAATAATGCCATTTACTTACTCTCATGGATATTCTACTAGTCGAATAATCACATGAAATATCAATAACCACTTTCATAATGATGGAATGCATAATGCCAGAATATCATAACCACGTAGCCAAGGCCTCGTGCCAAGACCACAAATAAGATTTTGTCAAGGCCTCGTTCCAAGACACTAGTTTGTCTCATGAGACCTACCGATGCATCGAGGAGCTATAGCGGGCTTCACCCGTCACTTATTAAGTCCAATGCATTCCTCATATGAATAGGTTTAAACATATCATATAACATAATCGTATCACATAAAACATGCATAAAGGAAACATAACATTTCCGCATTTAAATCACAAGATATCAATACAACACATTGATATAATAAAAACACTTTCAAAACCATTTTCAATACCAAAATAAAAGAAAATTAAAACTTTTATTTATTTTTCATTTTAAAAAAAAGTTATGGCTTGTAGAGGAAGCCGAAACTCAAATAATGGTCACGGCGGCGGAGAAGTCGTTGTCGCCGCATACATAAGAAAAACATTCCTTTTTGTCGTTTAGTAAAAACGCTTCATATAAAATATTCCTTTTGAATAAAAGTAAAATTCAAAGGGGTTTATACACCATATAAATGAAAGTTGTGTATAAAACCAAATATGACTCAATGAAAGGAGATTGAGACGAAGTCCTTACAAAGATCATTTTTAAAATAAAATAGATCTATTATGTGTATTAATTATAGGTACACATAATGAAAGTACAAATACAAGATATGACATAATAATATCATGACATAATTTGAAAGTAGGATATTAACCCAAAGAATGGAAATTGGGTTAAGAAGTTCCCTTACCTCGTGTCTGACTTGAATCGACCTTTATTTAACCTCCTGAATAATAAACTAGAGTTAATTTATAATCGCTTAAGAACCTTTTTCAAGTTTATTATTCCTTTTATATCACTTATTACCATGTTATGAACATTATGTAATTATTTATGTTAATAACGATCGTTTTGTCGATCCTAGGTACTTGAGTCAAAAATAAACTTCTTATAATTACACTTTGTTCATGTGGTAAGATATCCATTATATACATAATTATATTCATGATGTAGATATCATATAGATCATATATATCCAGTATATACATGCACTTATAATATTCCATAACGTTTAGAGGTATGAAATGAAATGCACCGTTCATGGAGACGGTAAGCCGTATGTACGCATGAACGCTACTTTCATTTCTATTTCGTATTTAATGGAATGAAATCATAATAGTATAAATGTGTATTATAATTTCAGTATAATATCATATACAATATCATTTACTCCATCCTTTATACATCCCACATATGGCATTAACGATTCAAATCACTTTGAGGGGGCGGTAGTCCGCACTTCCTAAAATGAAATTATCGCGTTTACCCATAATGGAAATCATAAAGTATGCCATAAATGAGAAATAAAGAAGCATAATGAAAACATAAACATAATATATATATCATATATGAAAATAGTGTCATCAAAATGGCCACCATTAGAGGTGTTAAAAGAATATTGAACAATCATCGTTTCGTGAGGCAGTATTTCGCCACCCACATAAACAGTATGTTCTTTAACCATTAGACGAATGTGTGTGTAAGTGTAAACCAAATACTTATCATAACAACATCCTAGTATATTTTAGATACTGGTTTTGTTACAAAATAAAGGAATAAAAAGAGTTTAAGGGGTTGGAGAATCAAAATAAAACAAAACAACATTAGAGAAGACATTACCTTAAAATTGGGTAACTCTTTTTGATTTGAGCCAAAGGCTTCCTTTGGAAGACTTCTGCCCAAGTTGAGGCTTCTAGGAGTAATGGAGGGAAGTTTGGAGAGTATTTGGGCAGAGGTTGGCTGAGTCAAAAGGCTTTGAAAGTGTGAGTAAGGTGGTAGTGGTGGGGGCCTTTTATAAGTGGAGAGGAGGGGCACTCTTGGAAAGTAATAAAATGTTACTTTATTATACAATGCTTTTCGGATTCTAAAGGTCCCACACTTATATAATTCTAGGCTAAGGTGATAAGAGTTAGAAATATTCTCATCCAATAGGCTTTGGACAAGTGTGATTCTTAGATTTTACATTATATTTTCATTTTATTTAAATCGTTAATTAATGAGGTAATCACTACATCATCATGGTGTCATAAATAATTTAATTTATTTAATGTCTAAAAATTATTAAAAAAATATCATGATGTAGAAAATATTTTTAGATTTCTAATGAATATTTATAGTCAAAAATATTACTTGTATAAACCCATTTAAAAATTGTTTTAGTAAAACAACTCTTGTTTGTGACATTTTTATTTTAATATTAAATAAAATGTTTTTAATGTCATTTTCCTACCAAAGTGGCTCCATGGGGTCCCCGAGTTGACCCATGGATTGTCTTGGTCGGCCATGACACATTAAATAGGGGTAGGACAAGTGTAAAGGTATTTTCATATTTTTATAATATCATTTTTACCTTAAATATCACTAATTACCTTTAATCGTGATTAATTAAACTTAAAAGTTACTATTCACCAAAAATTTATTTTAATCCCATTGAACCACATTTTACTTCCTAATGACAACCATGTATGTCGGATTTTTGAAAATCAAATCACAGAAGTGGTAATATTTCATTTAAACGAAAAATCAGTTATTTAACTACCACTTAGTGGTTTCACTATTCATCAAAAATTGAAGTTTTTCATAACAATGCCAAAATTTCACCCTAAGCTATAATTGATATTCCAAATTCAAAAATGATGTCTATTTTAAAAAATTAGAAACATATAAGTTGAATTAATTAATTTTATAATTAATTCCCGCTGTCACAACAAATAGCGTGTTTTTAAGAAATAATTTATATCAAAAGATTGACAATTGTTTATGTCTAATTTCAAAGTGAAATTAATTATAATGAACACCATTGGATAAAATGGTAAAAATATATTCTAATTATAATTTATAACCACTCAATAGTATAATTTATCACTATAAATTATTTTGATTAAAAAAGTTTTTTTTAAGTATTATTCACTATTCATAAAAAATGGAAGTTCTCAGAAAATTACAAAAAATTCAACTTAGGATATTTTCGATATTACGAATCCAAAAACGAAGTCCATTTGGAAAGATAAAATTTATAAAATTTCAAAAATTAGATATTACTATTCATAACGGCTACTTTGATTGGTTGTGGCGAGTGTTAGAACTCGAAGCTGCGTACAACACACGCTACTGTATTATTCAAAGAGATGTGTATCGTGGAAGCTTGGGGTGTTACACGAGCCACTAGTAGGGAACATACCCATAACCTATTTGTCCCCAATCAACATCATCTTAGTTTATTTAGAGTTTTAAGCGTCAATCTTTCTAAGTGAAACTGAGGCCAAACCCCACAGATTCACTACCATACTTGTACATGTCCACCCACCTAGATACCTGAGTTTTCCCCTTGTACTCAGATAAGTTCAACAAGTCAATAAATATACTTTGCACATGAAAATATCATTTTCACATCAAAAATTCCCCAAATATCACACATGTATACCACACAAGTCTAAAAATTCACTTTTTCATTCAAATGAATTTTGAAATCATACTCACACCAAAAATAGCCCACAACACATTTTTCACATCTTTCACAATTCAAAAAATCCGTTAAAAATTTTATAAAATCTTTCCCAAGATTATAAACATTAAATAACAGCCCACTCAAATGTTACATAATACCCTTTTCATCAACAAAGTCCATTTTTCACATCATGCTCACGCAAAACAGCCCGAAAACATGTTTCGCATCCACATCACAATTTCATAAATCACCTCAAAAAATTAAAAAACATTACCAAAAAGTTTTATAACATAACTAACCACTTTATGTTTCAAAAACTCATTTTAGGAACATAATATCACCAAAACATTAAATAAGAAACCATTTCACACTTTGTGTAACTCATTAAATAATTTACAATTTTTATAAAACAGACCCAAGAGGTACAACCATGGTTTGCATACAAAACCCATTTCAAAACCCTCATTAAAGACCAAAACCATACCAATAACAATCCAAAACATATTTGGAAGCCCTAAAAACATTTATTAAACCACCCCCATGTTTTATACAAATACCTTAAACAATACAACAAAAGGTACACATGAAAAACACACGTTTTCACAAATCACGTTCAAGAAGTACAACATGGTTTCACACATTAAAACCATTCTAAAACCCCATTACAAGGCCCACATGACATTAAGGCATTAACAAAACAGAATTTTCATCCCCTTTCAACACTAATAAATCACTTTCATATGTTATAAAATACACCAAACATTTCCCCAAGAGCCAGGCATGAAAAGAACCCAATTCCAAGAAAAAATGCCACTACAAAATTAAACACTTAACCAAATCCATCAAAAATAGTTTGTCACTACACACAATAGATTTGAAACATACTAAATTAATAAACCAAGAAATCTAACTCATCATAAAATGGTTACACATGGAATCACCTACCTTTTGAGTCAAAACCCTTGAATCTTGGTGTGAAACCTCAACCGCACCTCTGCCGCACCACAAGGAAGTGAAAACAAACCATAAACCATAATATTTCACCAAAAATACCCTAAATCAAACCCTAGGTATGAACCCTAACTTCTGTACACTCAATAAATTCATGAAAGAGGGAGGAAACCCTAAAAAGAAGGAAGAAATTGAAGAGAGAAACAATTACCCAAAACAATCTTGAAGAAAACGACCCAAAATCCACCAGTATATGAATTTTAAAACAGCTAAAAATTTAAGTTAGGTTCGAAAAAGGATTAGGAGATAATGTAGGAACTGGAATGGGGGAAAATAGTAAAAATGGAAGGAGTTATGAAAGGATCAATTTACCTCTTCAAATATGGGAAATTTTTGAAATCCAGAGAAATTTAGACCAATTTTGAGATTCTATGGATTTCCAAATTGGGGAAGGATAGAATGAGAGCGCGCCTTAGGTAAGTGGGCTCGGGTGAGAGTTGGAATCACTGAAAAAACATAAAAATTGGATTAGTTATTAAATAATTAAAAAAATATTTTTAATGAATGAAATGGGCTTTTGGGCAGGCCCAATCCCTTGTATAAAAACTCAAATACACCATGATTATAGATTTCTAAATGGTCCAACTTAATTTGGTGGTGTTCATAGCTCAGGGGATGCAATGTAGGAATTGGAATGGATGAAAGATATTGAAAAATGAAGGATTTATAAAGGAATCAAAATTTATTTTTAAATATGGAATTGGGCTCACAGTTTGGTCCAAATCATGAAAACTCACCCATTCCTCCAAAAATACATGGGAAACCCCCAAAACAAAGAAATAATGGAAATTAAATTAAAAATAACTTTAAAATAAGTTATGTATGTGCTAATTATCCCCACCATGAAAACTTTCCGCCCCGGAAAGTCACAGTAAGTTCAAAGAAACAACCAAACCCAACTGAGAAACCAAGAGGTACTCGCTTGCCAGGTTTCACCCCCAAAGGCCAAAACTCCTCCAGTAATCAATTAAGGAAGGAATACCCTCAAAAACTAAACATAAACCTCTTTCCTGAAACAATCAAGCACATTCATGCTTTATCCCAAAATAAAAATCCTCAAACACAATTTGAACAAGACTCAAGGAATTTACCCAAATGAACAACAATATCAAACAAGGTTACACTTACCTTGCTATAACTAAACCATTGGGAACTCTCCAATCTCAATGTTTACCCAAGGAAGATGTAGGTATCCTGACATCTCCGAATGATACTACTTATCGCCAATCCAAAACCATGGATAAATCTAAGTTACTAGTACAAGGGAACAAAAATAGGCTCCCCACCATAAGAGACAACCTATATTTTTCCTGAGACAGAATCAGGACACTAAAAGGGGGAGGCCTGAAAGGACTCCCCAGTAGAAAGGGTATAATTCCATCGGACATTTACAAAAGAACTTATATAAGACTAATAGTGTATATCCCCACCATAAGAACCAACCATCTTAACCGACTAGCAAGGACCGGTACAGAAAGACCCCAAAATTTAAAGAGTTGTGATGGACCCATGGTTAGTCAGCACGGTTTGGGAAACCTTGCGCTAACAGTGGGGATCCTTCTATCCACATGGTTTTCTGAGGCATGGTCACTACTAACCAAGTGCAAATCGTGTGCTCAACCTGTCTATCCAAACTTCAAACCTTTCTCCAAAGACTCAATGGAAACCAAAGGGGGAAGGAATAACATTGAGTGATGACATGGGTACAAGTCCCTCCACCTATTTCCACCGAACGGTAACAACAGAAGAAGGATTATGACACCATAGGTTTAAAATATTTCTATCATTCATACTGAGGATAGGACTTTGTAAAAGGTTTTAAAAGACCCTGGTATTTCCCCTGACTACGAGCCAGCTTCTCTCTGAGACCTATGGCTGGAGCTCCAATGATTGAAGCATCTTCGGCCTCGCAGTTAGGCTTTGGAAGCCCCCTGAATGAGAATTATTCTTTTAGTGCAACCAACAACTACACTGCAATCCCTGATAAGTTTTCCAAGACATAACACTTTCCAAACTCACTTTACCCTAACCCAATATTTCACTAAAACAAGGGCTTAGAAGACTCACACACAACAAACCTTGTTAATTTGTTCGGGTGAGAAACAATATAAGTAAAGAACACCTATACTCGCCTTCCTCTAAAATGGAATATTTTTAAGTTTTTACAAGGGAGACATTCTCCCAACATTACAGAGAATCTCGGATGATTTTTCGACTTTCACCTTTACGGTCAATCGAGCACATGACATCATAAGGCGTCACCGAACATGACCACTGTGACTGATATAAACAATGTATGGAGAGGGACCTTATAAAACATCCCCAAACAACACACAATTATAGAAAGTGGCCACAATATCCTATTATAACCATATTTCCCACACTAGTGGTTTAACATGAACTCATACTTCAAAGAAACTGTGAAGAACCCAGAGGCCCTCTTAGACACCATCGAGACACTCATCCACACTAACAACCCTAGACCACTTCCACCTTCGACGAATCAGAAAAATTAAGAAACTAAGGTCTCTTTCAACCTTCCATGGGAACTCTCCCGCAACAAGAGGATCTAAAAAACAAAGAAAGTAATGGGTATAGACTCAATCTATAGATCTCGAGAAAAAAATATCAACTGAAGGATTTTCCGATGGATAAAAAATCCGAGTTGCACTTCAGTTAAGCATTAACCATTAATGGGGGCATACCTTATCCAACAAGAGAACCCAAGGACCCAACCAAGCTGGTCTATTGGTCAAAAAGTGCCAAAAACCAGATCCAAACACAATAAGGGAACCATCATAAAGGTTTCCCGAAACATATATCAGAGGAGACTACTAACTGGTCCTTTTAACTAGCTAACTGACAAACACAAACCCAAAACACAGTTCGAATAGGAGGGGTTCTTAGACTCAAAACATCCCACAACATCAACATTTTCCAAAAAAAACATGATATAAACCATACCAAACAATTCATCAAGAAATCATGTTTTTCTTTAAAAACATTTCTTTGAAAACAAATGGTTCAGCGGTTAGCGCATCCAACAATGGTACCCCATAGGACTTACACATGAATGTTTATGTGCCACACTGGGCACCCTCCTCATATCCATCCCAACACTCATCCAGTCGTTCCATAAACCATCCATCATCCCATATAACCCCATGCATGTGGTTTCTCACAAAAATACCAATGGTTAAAATAAAAAAATTTCCACATTTCAAAACCAAAATGGCTAACCAACACATCCTTTTTCTCAATACCGCTAACCACGAGATCAAAATACCAACTCACATATTACAAAACATTTCAGAAAGACACAACCATTTAGAAAAGAACTAACTTTAAATATATTCACATCAATTTCAAAACATCTCATCCCATTAAAACACCCTTTGATTTTTTAGAAAACTCTATTGGAAACACTTTTCAAAACCAACTTCAATATAGTTCTTTCTTTCCCAAGAGGTGTAATCACACCATTTTCCATTTCAAAACAATTCTGAAAATTAAGTTCCACCATGTCATGACCCGCCCTCGGGGTCCGTGCCGTGACTACCCCAAGCCCGCATTCCATAGGCCAGGGGCTGGCGACTAGCACCAAGGCGTAAATCCCCGTAAAAAGGGAAGGCATTGCCTTTGTAAAGTAAACAAACACCACAGAGTAAGCAAGTGGAAAGTAAACACTAAGTAAAAAAAACAGAGTACAACTGAAAGTGCGGAAAAGTAAATGGGCCAGTATACAAACCCAAACTGAAAGTAAAGTACAACTCAAAAGGGAAAACAGCAACTGTAAAGTAAAAGCCGCTACACCGAGCTGTCCACTGGAGATCCCACCTGAAGGGTGGGTACAGATAGCTCCACTGCTCCACGGGTTCCACCGTCCGCTCCGAGTACGTCCCGCCCAGTGGTCTACCTCCAGGTATCGTCCTGCTCTGCAAGCCTCAGCCAAGATCAACGTTGTCCGTCGTCTGCAACCAACACAACGTAGTGCGGGCATAGCCCGTGCAGGGGTGAGTATAAGCTACTCAGTAGGGACCCCGAGACCCCTGAAGGTATCCCAAAATCCACAAAGGATAAACCACAAAGGAAGATACACTCACGAAGTAACAACCGACACTGCTTAGGTATATGCCCATACATATACCTAAGTCATCAATTCCAATACGCTCCAACCTCCGAGCCTGAGTACAACTCAGTCCACACAGGAAAGTATACGTATTCCACATAGGAAAGCAAAACGAAATCCACACAGGATAGCACAACACAATCCACACAGGAAAGTAACAGGATTCAGCTCACACAGGTATACTTCTTCAAAGGATGATAAAGATGATCTCTGATCCATCTAAGTCGTCGGACCCACGAAGGATCGATAGGTAACTAACCCCCGCAAAGACCCACACAGGATCGGGCCCACATAGGACCTGTAGGCGCTGGTTCACACAGGACCGCTGAGCGCAAAGACCCACACAGGATCGGACCCACACAGGATCGGGCCCACACAGGACATGTAGCACTGATCCACGTAGGATCACTGAGTGCTCTAGTCGTCGTCGTCGAATCCACACAGGATCTCTGTACTGTCGTCGTCGCAGTCACAGTAGCAGTAGTAGCAGTAGTAGTCACAGTAACAGTCGCAGTCGCAGCCAGCACTAGGGTTCCCGCACACAGCAAGCTCGTTCAGGAGGGTCCGCTCCACGAGCCGAGAGGCTGATACATCAACTGTCACAAAGTCCAGAGTTCATGTATCCAAAAGTTCCGTATCGTCAACAGGAACTCAACGCAACAGACGGCGCGTCAATCGGACGCCCGGTCTGAGAGTTATTGGTTTTTTCGTCCCAGGGGCCCGGTTGGTTTTTAAGGCAAAACCAACCCGACCGTACTCCACCTGCGTCCAAACCTCGGGCGGAGTATTCCAAAAGATCCGTCTCACTAAGTGGAACACAACAAAGCTGACGGCACGTCAATCGGACGTCTGTAGCTCAAGATATGAGCGTTTCCGCTCCGAAGGCCCGGTTGGTTTCGTGAACGAACCAACCCGGCCGAACTCAAAGTATTCTGAAACTTTGAGTGCGATATACCGAATCGACCGTCTCGATCCAAGGATCGCATCACCGCTGACGGTTCATCAATCGGAGGTCCGTGGCTCAAGTTATGGCCAAAAGACCGAAATCATCTCGAAAACGGGGGGTCCGGGTCCGGGCCGACCCGGCCCGACCCCCCCTGGGTCGGCCCTAACCGGGTCGACCCGACCCGGGTCCGACCCGGCCTGGCTGGCGGCGGTCCGGCGCGGCGATGCGGTCCGGCGCGGCGGGGCGGTGCGGCCTGGCGCCGCACGGGTGCAGCGCGCGGGGGGGCAAGGCCCCCGCTTTTGATAGCTGGCGGCGCGGCTTAAGTCGCGCCTTTTGGAGAACTGGCCCCCCATGTGGGGGCCTGCTTTGTGGAAAACGGGGGGCCTCCTTCCCCCCTTAATGAAACCGGCCCCCCCTCATAAATTGGGGGGGCATTTGTGCTGGCCGGGGGAATTAAATTCCCCCGGTCTTTGACCTTCCGGCCGGCCACCTGGCCGGTCGGTTTTTCTTCAACGGGACCGGCAAACCGGTCCCCTTTCCGGCTTCCGACGCCGGCGGCCCGGACGCCGGTCTTCTCGTCCCGCCGCGGCCCGGAACCGGCCGCGGTGTTCGTCGTCCGGCGCGGTGCGACGGCACCGCGCCCCTCCGCCGCGCCTTTGATTCCCTTCGACGTGGCGCGACGGCATCGCATTCTTGATGATCCTTCCACGGCGTGGCGCGACGGCGCCGCGCAAAATAATCGTGCGAATATCCGCGTGGTGCGACGGCACCACGCCATCTTGTTTCAACCGCAAGATAAATCATCAAGAACAAAGGAGGAGGTTCGGCCGTGTTCATGCGGTCCGGCCCCCTCACGTTAAACAATAACACATATTTAAAATCCTCACATTAGTCATGCTAGAACCACGAACAAGGATAAATAAATAAACAAATAATAACAACCCCTACCTTGAAAATTGACGTCGCACGTCGGGTATCACCGAGAATGGCATCGCGGCGTCGGACGTAGATTCCGTGGACGTCGGGGTGCGTCCGAGGAGGAAACGACGTCTCCTCACTTGTCGCTATGAAGAAGAAGGGAGGTATGTTGTCGTTGGAGATTATCACCACGGTCGGCGACTTCTCCCTTGTCGAGGAGGAAGATGAAGACGGAAGAATTCCGGACGCCGAGTCTTGTAGGTCATGGGGTCGATGTTCTTCGTCGGAGAAGAACCGTTCTTCACGTTCTTCGTTGAAGACGAAGAAGATCTTCAAGTCTCTCAACGATTCTCCCAAACCTCTCAAGCAACAAAGAAACTAACCCAAAAATAAATTAAGCTCACCCTTAATTTATTAACACAACACCAACCTTTGAAATTCAAGAGTTTGAATTTCAAAAACTCAAATTAAACTCACTTATTAATGTCATAAGTTATAACTCAAGTTCACATCATTAATTGTGAGTTGGGGGGGTTAGAGGATTTGAAAAGGTGGGGCTCGGGTGGGCCCCTCCTCACCTTAATCCTCTCTTAGGTGGTTAAACCACCCAACTTCCAACAAAAGATTTCAATCACTTTAAAGATATAAAATAATATTGTATCACAATTTTATTTTACTCTTCATTTCATCCAGAAAATTAAACAACTCCTCCTAGGAAAACGCAACTTCGGAAAAGGTCTTCTTAAGAGAATATTGGCGCTGCGAGTTCATCGGTGTCCTCGGATTTCAATTCCGAGCACCGGATCAAAAGTTAGAAATTCCCGCTCGTTCGTTCACTGAACGTACCCGAGCCAAACTTCGGAAATTGATTTCGGGCACTCCGAGCCTCGGAATCAGGTGCCGTCAGAAACCGCGCTCTTGTAAAATTCCAAAGAAAATTAAGAAAAAAATTTCCATTGAATTTTACGGGTCTTTACATTACTCCCACCTCAGGTCTTTACGTCCCCGTAAAGATACATCAAAAACTAGGGAAACAAATGAGGGTACTGAGCACGCATCTGAGCCTCCCACTCCCATGTGCTCTCCTGGAGATTCCCGTGCTGCCATCTGATGCGCACAAGAGGAATCGATCACCCACGTAGGACCTGCTCATGTCGATCCTCTATCTCCACCGGGACCTCCGTAAAAGTCGCCCCATCGTCAACGTCAAGCTCCCCATGGTCAATGATGTGCGTCGGGTCGTGCACGTATCTTCTCAGCTGAGATACGTGGAAGATGTCGTGCACCCGGTGCAACTGAGGTGGCAGAGCTAGGCGATAAGCCACCTCGCCAACCCTGCTGAGGACCTGGAAGGGTCCGATGAAGCGCGGAGATAACTTGCCACCTCGGTCAAATCTCCGAATACCACGTCGAGGTGAGACCCACAAGAAGACATGGTCGCCATCCTCGAACTCCAGTGGCCTCCGCCTCCTGTCAGCATATGACTTATGCCGGCTCTGAGCTGTCCTCATCCGCTCCTGGATGACCTGGACCTTCTCTGTCGTGGCCGGGACCATCTCCGGTCCCACCAGTGCTGACTCCCCAGGGTCTGTCCAGCATAAAGGAGATCTACAAGGTCAGCCGTACAACGCCTCGTACGGTGCCATCCCGATGGTGGAGTGGTAGCTGTTGTTGTACGCAAACTCCACCAAGGGTAGGTGGTCCTCCCAGCTACGAACAAAGTCGAGGACACATGCGCGGAGCATGTCCTCGAGAGTTTGGATGGTCCTCTCCGTCTGACCATCCGTCTGAGGGTGAAAAGCTGTGCTCAGACGTAGCTGCGTCCCGAACGCCTCCTGTAACCCCTTCCAAAGCCGGGAAGTAAAGCGAGCATCTCGATCGGAGATGATAGATGATGGCACACCGTGGAGCCGCACAATCTCCTGAACGTAGAGACGTCCCAAGCTCTCCACTGAGCCCTGCTCTCTGATGGGTAAGAAGTGTGCCGACTTGGTTAGTCGGTCAACAATCACCCAGATGGAGTCGTGACCTCTGGAAGTGCGTGGAAGTCCAGTCACGAAATCCATATATATTCCGTCCCACTTCCACTCCGGAACCTCCAAGGGCTGTACCAAGCCTGCTGGTACCTGATGCTCTGACTTCACCTGCTGGCAGGTGAGGCATCGAGAAACGAACTCTGCTACTGCCTTCTTCATGCCCGGCCACCAGTGCTGTTGTCTGAGGTCCTGGTACATCTTCGCCACTCCAGGATGTACCGCCAAAGGAGAAGTGTGAAACTCTCTCAGCACTTCCTCTCGCAAAGAGACTGGTACCATGGTACGTCCTCTGAAAAGGATGTCGTGCTCTGCTCCAAGGGAGAAACCATCAGGTGCCCGTCCCGAGGATATTTGTGCATGCCGTGTCTCACAGTCAGCGTCCTCACGCTGTGCCTCTCTGACCTACTGTAGTAGAGGAGGGGTGACTGTGAGAGACTGGAGGAAGGCTGCTCCATCTCTATCCACGAAGGATATCTGTAAAGAGGCTAGCTGCTCTGTCGCCTCCTCAAGTAGCTGAATGCCCGTCCTCCTGCTGAGGGAATCGGCTACCACGTTCCCCTTCCCAGGAGTATAGACTATCTCAAAGTCATAGTCCTGGAGGAACTCGAGCCATCGCCGCTGTCTCAGGTTCAGTTCCTTCTGCGAGAAGATATACCTGAGACTCTGATGATCAGAAAAGACTGTAAAGCGCTCCCCCATCAGATAGTGTCGCCATGTCTTCAGAGCGAAGACCACTGCTGCTAACTCCAGGTCATGGGTAGCGTAGTTCTGCTCATGCGGTCTCAACTGACGTGATCCATAGGCGATCATTGCCCGCTCCTGCATCAGAACACATCCGAGTCCGGTCCCTGATGCATCGCAGTAAACTACGTACCCTACTCCCTCCTCAGGCAACCTCAAGATAGGTGTGCTGGTCAATCTCTGTCTCAGCTCCTGGAAGCTCTGCTGACATCTTTCTGACCACACGAAGAGTTTCCCCTTCTTCGTCAAAGCTGTGAGTGGTGCCTTAACCCTAGAGAAGTCTGGCACGAATCTCCGATAGTATCTAGCTAATCCCAAGAAACTCCGAACCTCAGTAACGCTCCTGGGTGGCTCCCATGCTAACACAACCTCGATATTCAAAGGATCCACTGCAACTTCCGCCTAAGAGATAACGTGTCCCAAGAAGTGGACCTCACGTATCCATAACTGGCACTTCGAGAGCTTACCATAAAGCTGGTGCTCTCGGAGTGTGTCTAGTACAACTCGCAAGTGATAGGCGTGCTCCTCCTCAGTCGTAGAGTAAATCAGAATGTCTTCGATGAAGACCATGACAAACCGATCAAGGTATGGCTGAAATATCCTGTTCATGAGGTCCATGAACACTGTTGTAGCATTGGTTACGCCGAAAGGTATAACCAAGAACTCATAGTGGCCATACCGACATCTGAAGGCCGTCTTCTGCACGTCCTCGTCTCTGACTCTGAGCTGATGATAGCCTGACCTAAGGTCTATCTTCGAGAACCACCGTGCTCCCTTGAGCTGATCAAAGAGGTTATCAATCCTCGGTAGCGGATACTTGTTCCTCACTGTCACCTGGTTCAGGCGATGATAGTCAACACAAAGTCGCAAGCTCTCGTCTGCCTTCTTGGCGAACAATATCGGGGAAGCCCAGGGTGAAACACTGGGTCGGATGAACCCCTTGCCCTGCAAGTCCTCCAACTGTACCCGTAGCTCTCGAACCTCGGCGGGGGCCATCCGATATGCTGGAGTGTATATCGGGGTTGTCCCGGGGTACAATTCAATATAAAAGTCTACCTCTCTGCGAGGAGGTAGCCCTGGGACGTCGTCAGGAAAAATGTCCGCAAACTGATCCACCACTGCAGGAAAACCAGGAATCCGCACGTCAACTGCTCCAAGGATGAGGCTAGCCAGCTGATGAGTAATGGGCTGTCCTCTCCTCCGCGGAAGTCCATCTTGTGCTGCTAAGGATCCCTTCTCGTCGGTGAAGGTGAACCTACTCCCGTCAGTGCGTACACATCGCACCTTGCGCCTAAAACAGTCAATCTGTGCATGGACCATAGATAGCCAATCCATGCCCAAGATGACGTCGTAAGGCCTCGACGCTGCTACAAGAAGATCCCAGCCGAAGCTCTCTCCTCCTAGAGTAAGCTCACACTGCCGGCACCAGTGTGTAATCGTCGAGTCTGCTCCCGTAGGAGTCTCTAGCCGTAAGGATCGAGCCAACGGCTCTGTCGGAATTTCCGAGCTCCGAACAAGGGCAGCGGCTATGAAAGAGTGACTCACTCCTGTGTCTATAAGAACTGCAGCAATGGTGTAATAGACACAGATAGTACCTCGAATCATCTCGGGTGCGCCGTGGTCGTAGGCCTCTGCTGCCTGGAGCTATGCCTGTCTCTGCCCGCCAGCTCCCTATGGTCGGGGTGGACCTCCTGGTGGTGGTGGTGGCAGAGCCTCAAAGCGTCGCCCACCACCGGCTGCTCGTCCAGCTCCTCTGCCTCGTCCGCCTCCTCCCTATGGACCACCACGGTCGACCCTCTGGTTCTGCCTCGGTGGTCCCTCAACCGTCTGCTGCTCCTCGGCACGGCGGGTCGGGCAGTCACGAGCCATGTGGCCCTGCCCGCCGCACGAGTAGCACTGTCTGCCTCTCGAAAGACTGGCTCCTCGCTGTGTGCCCCGCACTGCTGAGCCAGTGTCCTGAGGTCGTCTGCCTGAGGGTCTGGTCTGTCTGGACCCCTGAGTCATCCGTCGACTGCCTGCTGCAGATGACTCTGCCACGTGCCGCCCTGCGGTGGGTCGCTGCGCTGGTGTAGACTCAGCAAGGAAGCTCTCGATCAGAAGGGCCCGCTCTAGTACTCCTGTCTGAGTCGGTATGCTGAGGGAGATCAGCGATGCCCTGATCTCGTATCTCAAACCTTGCTTGAAGGTCCGGGCCTGGAAGAATGGGTCCCGTACCATGTCGGTCGAGTAGCGCGAGAGATCAGTAAATCCCGCCGAGTACTGAGCGACCGTCGTGCTGCCCTGCCGCAGCTGAAGAAGCTCCTGGATACGCACCGCACGAAGGGTGGCTGGGACGAACTCCGAGCGGAAGAGGCTCTCAAATTCCGTCCAAAGTAGAGATGTCTCATCGTGCACCTGGAGCATCAAGATCCACCATCGTCCTGCTGCTGCGTGTAGTAGGCTCGCAGCGAGGATCACCATGAGGTCTACTGCTGTCCTCACTAGCCTAAACACACGTACCACTGCCTCCAGCTAGTCCTCGGCTGCCTGGGGATCTGTCTCCCCGCGAAACCTGGGCGGTCACTGGCGCTGAAACTCATGCAGTGCGCTGAGGCGACGTGCATCGTCAGCGGCTGGCGCTGGAAGCATCGGGGGCTCGTCAGGTAATGCTACCGCCGGTGCCACTGCTGACAAAGGGCCCTGCACCGAGGCCTCGTCACTCGGTGGACTGTCGTCACGCTTGACTCTCAGAACCCTAGCTGGCTGCCGTCGTGGGGCCATCCTGAAAATGAAACAGGTGCGCCACGGTCAGAACAGTATACCTGGTGAGCTGATATAAAGTAATCACAAAGAAAACTTTGAAACACACATGCAATCAATGTTTTCATGCATTAAGTCAGAAATCAGAAGTCAGGGTCCTGGTGTACGGATACGTCGGCCGCCGCACCAACACTGGACTCCCTGGACTGATAACCACACTCAATACTCTAAACATTATTGCTTCACATAGAAAAGATCAAAGTTTGCAGTAGAACCGAACTCCTCTGATACCAATTTGTCACGACTCGCCCTCGGGGTCCGTGCCGTGACTACTTCAAGCCCGCCTTCCATAGGCCAGGGGCTGGCGACTAGTACCAAGGCGTAAATCCCCATAAAAAGGGAAGGCATTGCCTTTGTAAAGTAAACAAACACCACAGAGTAAGCAAGCGGAAAGTAAACACTAAGTAAAAAAACAGAGTACAACTGAAAGTGCGGAAAAGTAAATGGGCCAGTATACAAACCCAAACTGAAAGTAAAGTACAACTCGAAAGGGAAAACAGCAACTGTAAAGTAAAAGCCGCTACACCGAGCTGTCCACTGGAGATCCCACCTGAAGGGTGGGTACAGATAGCTCCACTGCTCCATGGGTTCCACTGTCCGCTCCGAGTACGTCCTGCCCAGTGGTCCACCTCCAGGTATCGTCCTGCTCTGCAAGCCTCAGCCAAGATCAATGTTGTCCGTCGTCTGCAACCAACACAACGTAGTGCAGGCATAGCCCGTGCAGGGGTGAGTATAAGCTACTCATTAGGGACCCCGAGACCCCTGAAGGTCTCCCAAAATCCACAAAGGATAAACCACAAAGGAAGATACAATCACGAAGTAACAACCGACACTGCTTAGGTATATGCCCATACATATACCTAAGTCATCAATTCCAATACGCTCTAACCTCCGAGCCCGAGTACAACTCAGTCCACACAGGAAATTATACGTATTCCACATAGGAAAGCAAAACGAAATCCACACAGGATAGCACAACACAATCCACACGGGAAAGTAACAGGATTCAGCTCACACAGGTATACTTCTTCAAAGGACGATAAAGATGATCTCTGATCCATCTAAGTCGTCGGACCCACGAAGGATCAATAGGTAACTAACCCCCGCAAAGACCCACACAGGATCGGGCCCACATAGGACCTGTAGGCGCTGGTTCACACAGGACCGCTGAGCGCAAAGACCCACACAGGATCGGACCCACACAGGATCGGGCCCACACAGGACCTGTAGCACTGATCCACATAGGATCGCTGAGTGCTGTAGTCGTCATCGTCGAATCCACACAGGATCTCTGTACTGTCGTCGTCGCAGTCACAGTAGCAGTAGTAGCAGTAGTAGTCACAGTAACAGTCGCAGTCGCAGCCAGCACTAGGGTTCCCGCACACAGCAAGCTCGTTCAGGAGGGTCCGCTCCACGAGCCGAGAGGCTGATACATCAACTGTCACAAAGTCCAGAGTTGATGTATCCAAAAGTTCCATATCGTCAACAGGAACTCAACTCAACAGACGGCGCGTCGATCGGACGCCCGGTCTGAGAGTTATTGGTTTTTTCGTCCCAGGGGCCCGGTTGGTTTTTAAGGCAACACCAACCCGACCGTACTCCACCTGTGTACAAACCTCGGGCGGAGTATTACAAAAGATCTGTCTCACTAAGAGGAACACAACAAAGCTGACGGCACGTCAATCGGACGTCTGTAGCTCAAGATATGAGTGTTTCCGCTCCGAAGGCCCGGTTGGTTTCGTGAACGATGCAACCCGGACGAACTCAAAGTATTTTGAAACTTTGAGTGTGATATACCGAATCGACCGTCTCGATCCAAGGATCGCATCGCCGCTGATGGTTCGTCAATCAGAGGTATGTGGCTCAAGTTATGGCCAAAAGACCGAAATCGTCTCGAAAACGGGGGGTCCGGGTCCGGGCCGACCCGGCCCGACCCCCCCTGGGTCGGCCCGAACCGGGGCGACCCGACCCGGGTCCGACTCGGCCTGGCCGGCGGCGGTCCGGCGCGGCGACACGGTCCGGCGCGGCGGCGCGGCCCGGCCGGCGGCGGTGCGGCCTGGCACCGCACGGGTGCAGCACGCGGGGGGCAAGGCCCCCGATTTTGATAGCTGGCGGCGCGGCTTAAACCGCGCCTTTTGGAGAACCGGCCCCCCATGTGGGGGCCTGCTTTGTGGAAAACGGGGGGCCGCCTGCCCCCCTTAATGACCCCCCCCCCCCCCTCATAAATGGGGGGGGGCATTTGTGCTGGACGGGGGAATTAAATTCCCCCTGTCTTTGACCTTCCGGCCAGCCACCTGGCCGGTCGGTTTTTCTTCAACGGGACCGGCAAACCGGTCCCCTTTCCGGCTTCCGACGCCGGCGGCCCGGCCGCCGGTCTTCTCGTCCCGCCGCGGCCCGGAACCGGCCGCGGTGTTCATCGTCCGGCGCGGTGCGACGGCACCGCGCCCCTCCGCCGCGCCTTTGATTCCCTTCGATGCGGCGCGACGGCGTCGCATTCTTGATGATCCTTCCATGGAGTGGCGCGACGGCGCCGCGCAAAAATAATCGTGCGAATATCCGCGTGGTGCGACGGCACCACGCCATCTTGTTTCAACCGCAAGATAAATCATCAAGAACAAAGGAGGAGGTTCGGCCGTGTTCATGCGGTCCGACCCCCTCACGTTAAACAATAACACATATTTAAAATCCTCATGTTAGTCATGTTATAACCACGAACAAGGATAAATAAATAAACAAATAATAACAACCCCTACCTTGAAAGTTGACGTCGCACGTCGGGTATCGCGGAGAATGGCGTCGCGACGTCGGACGTAGATTCCGTGGACGTCGGGGTGCGTCCGAGGAGGAAACGACGTCTCCTCACTTGTCGCTATGAAGAAGAAGGGAGGTATGTTGTTGTTAGCGATGATCACCACGGTCGGCGACTTCTCCCTTGTCGAGGAGGAAGATGAAGACGGAAGAATTCCGGACGCCGAGTCTTGTAGGTCGTGGGGTCGATGTTCTTCGTCGGAGAAGAACCGTTCTTCACGTTCTTCGTCGAAGACGAAGAAGATCTTCAAGTCTCTCAACGATTCTCCCAAACCTCTCAAGAAACAAAGAAACTAACCCAAAAATAAATTAAGCTCACCCTTAATTTATGAACACAACACCAACCTTTGAAATTCAAGAGTTTGAATTTCAAAAACTCAAATTAAACTCACTTATTAATGTCATAAGTTATAACTCAAGTTCACATCATTAATTGTGAGTTGGGGGGGTTAGAGGATTTAAAAAGGTGGGGCTCGGGTGGGCCCCTCCTCACCTTAATCCTCTCTTAGGTGGTTAAACCACCCAACTTCCAACAAAATATTTCAATCACTTTAAAGATATAAAATAATATTGTATCACAATTTTATTTTACTCTTCATTTCATCCAGAAAATTAAACAACTCCTCCTAGGCAAACGCAACTTCGGAAAAGGTCTTCTTAAGCGAATATCGGCGCTGCGAGTTCATCGGTGTCCTCGGATTTCAATTCCGAGCATCGGATCAAAAGTTAGAAATTCCCGCTCGTTCGTTCACTGAACGTACCCGAGCCAAACTTCGGAAATTGATTCCGGGCACTCCGGGCCTCGGAATCAAGTGCTGTTAGAAACCGCGCTCATGTAAAATTCCAAAGAAAATTAAGAAAAAAATTTCCCTTGAATTTTACGGGTCTTTACACACCATTTCATAAACCAAACCATTCCCTCTTTATTTGAAAATCATTTCACAAAAACTTAACGCTTATTAAAACAAAAGCGCCAAGATTTCAAAACTAAAGCACAAAACAATGCGAGAGGAAACTAGTTTCAGTGGGTGACTTGGACATATGGTTGGCGGTCATATTCCAATCAGTTCACCATCACAGAGAGTTTTCTAGAGAATATCCCTGACTCCACATGGCTTTTCAGGCCCTGCGATCTCACTGAGACCATTAACCCAACTCTCTTTTCATTTCCCCTAATCTTCATCAAACCAAGAAAACCAAAGGACTTTGATAAATCCCAAATTCTCCTAGAAACTTGAATCCCATCATGAGGTGTGGTGATCAAGAACACTACCCATAACTAGAATACCATGTCTTGAAAATCCTAACTCTATACTATCTCGACTCTTCCCCAAATAACATGACCCAAAGTGTTAACTTGAACCTCTTCTGATACCATTTTGTCACAAACCGAATCTGGTCACCACTGAAACTAGCGCCAAAATCAGCATGTGACAAGGCCCGAAGGGAATTCCCGATCCCCAAAGGCTGGAACAAGTTCCCAAGTATCATAAAATGATAATTGGGAAAGATTTACCCGAGTTTATAAACTTAAAACAACAAATGAATCCAATAAAACAAATCTGGATTTTTCAAACCAAACAATCTTTTACAAAAATTCAGAACTCAATTACATAGTTTAAAGAAACTCACCAAGACTATAACAAAGGT
The DNA here is from genome assembly GCA_963277665.1 of Viscum album. NCBI lineage: Eukaryota > Viridiplantae > Streptophyta > Magnoliopsida > Santalales > Viscaceae > Viscum > Viscum album. The sequence goes on along the minus strand of OY728137.1, from coordinate 1,235,781,304 downwards.
AAAAAACTAAAAGGAAACATCCCAATAACCCTCATGGAAAGGGTCACCACCCTCAATCCATCTCCACAAGACTTCACTACCAAGGACATGCTAGAAACCCGAACCATTGGCTTAAAAAATGTACCCAAACTGCGACAACAAAAAAATAAAAAAATCTGCTTACACCCAAGGGTGTAAGTAGGGTGTGATCCAATTCCTAGTAGTATACCACCACTAAGATATTCCATGATATAAACATTCAAAGATGAAAATATTTCAAGTTTTCATAAACAGGAAATGCTAGTTACAATTTCTAAAAGATGCAACTTAAAAATTAAAACAGTTTTCAAGTGGGATATCATTAAGAATAAACACTTTTAAAAATAATGTAAACACTACTGAATTTTCAAGCCAACCATACCATATGCATATGGTAAGCACAAAGTAACTAATGATCACAAGCAATAGGAAATAATCCCTATGCACTAGCCCATTGTGGGTCCCGGGTACCACGTATCTCGGTGAGAGTAACCATCAAAATATATGTTCTCGTGCATGAGCCACTAGTAGGGAACATACCCATAACCTATTGGTCTCCAATAATCATCATCTTAGTTTAGTTAGAGTTTTAAGTGTCAGTATTTCTAAGTGAAACTGAGGCCAAACCCCATGGATTCACTAGCATACTAGTACACGCCAACCCACCTAGATACTCGGGTTTTCCCCTTGTTCTCAAACAAGTTCAACAAGTCAAGAAATATACTTTTCACATGAAAATATCATTTTCACATCACAAATTCCCCAAACATCCCACATTTATACCAAACAAGTCTAAAAATTCACTTTTTCATTCAGATGAATTTTGAAATTATACTCACACCAAAAATAGCCCACAACACATTTTTCGCATCTTTCACAATTCAAAAAATCTGTTAAAAATTTTATAAAATCTTTACAAAGATTATAAACATCACATAACATCCCACTCACATGTTAAATAATACCATTTTCATAAACAAAGTCCATTTTTTACATCACACTCATGCAAAACAGCCCGAAAACATGTTTCGCACCCACATCACAATTTCATAAATCACCTCAACAAAATAAAAAACATTACCATAATGTTTTACAACATAACTGACCACTTTATGTTTCAAAAACTCATTTTAGGAACATACTATCACCAAAAGAGTACACAAGCAACCATTTCACACTTTGCATAACTCATTAAATAATTTATAATTTTCATAAAACCAACCCAAGAGGTACTACCATGGTTTTCATACAAAACCCTCATTCAAGACCAAAACCATACCAATAACAATAAAAAACATATTTTTCATCCCTAAAAACATTTATTAAACCACCCTAAAGTTTTATAAAAATACCTCAAACAATACCACAAAAGGTACACATGAAAAACACATGTTTTCACAAATCACATTCAAGAAGTACAACATGGTTTCACACATTAAAACCATTAAAAAACCCAATTATAAGGCCCAAATTGAATTAATGCATTAACAAACCAGAATTTTCATTCCCTTTAAACACTAATAAATCACTTTCATATGTTATAAAATACACCAAACATTTCCCCAAGAGCCACGCATGAAAAGAACCCAATTCCATGCAAAAATGCAACTACAAAATTAAACACTTAACCAAATCCATAAAAAATAGTATTCACACCACACACAACAGATTTTAAACATACTAAATTAATAAACCAAGAAAGCTAACTCATCATAAAATGGTTACACATAGAATCACTTACCTTTTGAGTCAAAACCCTTGAATCTTGGTGAGAAACCTCAACCGCACCTCCGCCGCACCACAAGAAAGTTAAAACGAACCCTAAACCATAATATTTCACCAAAAATACCCCAAATCAAACCCTAGGTATGAACCCTAACTTCTAGACACTCTATAAATTTATGAAAGAGGGAGGAAACCCTAAGGAGAGGGAAGAAATTGAAGAGAGAAACACTTACTCAGAACAATCTTGAAGAAAAAGACCCAAAATCCACCAGTATATGAATTTTAAAATAGATAAAAATTTAAGTTAGGTTCTAACAAGGATGAGGAGATCATGTAGAAAATGGAATGGGAGAAAAATAGTAAAAATAGAAGGAGTTATGAAAGGATCAATTTACCTATTCAAATCTGAGAAATTTTTGAAATCCAGAAAACTTTCTCCCAATTTTTAGATTCTATGGAGCTCCAAATTGGGGAAGGAGAGAATGGGGGCGCTCCTTATGTAAGTGGGCTCGGGTGAGAGTTTGAATCACCGAAAAACATAAAAATTGGATGTTTTATTAAATAATTAAAAAAAAATTAATGCAGGAAATGGGCTTTCGTGCAGACTCAATCCCTTGTATAAAAACTCAAATTCACCATGATCATAGATTTATAAATGGTCCAAATTAATTTGGTGGTGTTTATAGGTCAGGGGATTTCATTTAGGAATTGGAATGGATGGAAAATATTGAAAAATGAAGGATTTATAAAGGAATCAAAATTTATTTTTAAATCTGGAATTGGGCTCACAGTTTGGCCCAAATCATGAAAACTCACCCATTCCTCTAAAAATGCATGGGAAACCCCCAAAACAAAGAAATAATGGAAATTGAATTAAAAATAACTTTAAAATAAGTTATGTATTTGATAGTTCATGACCCCACACACATCATCAACTAGGGAGAGCTCGACATCAAGAATAGAGACACTTTTGTAGATCAACCGGTTGTGATTGACGGTCGATAGGAGCAGACCATATGTGGATGGACTATACCTTTGGTTCGTGTGTTCTAGTAGAAAAAAAACATAAAAGAGAGTTCCTAGGACCAAGATATCCAAGTAAGGGCTCAGTATCTTAAGTTTTTTGCTTAATTATTTCTTTTCGTGGACAAAAATTATTGGAGGGAATGATGTAGAGACTTGATTTTTCCTTGTAAGACTTTGAAATATTTTTATATATATTTACAAAGGTATACACTGAGACGGCATATAATTCTGAGGCCCGGTGTGCTCAAAATTAATTTTATAAAAATATTTAATATATTTAATATTACGCATATACATATTCTTAAATAAAATTATATAACTCATAAACAAGAGTTTAGATTATAAATTTAATACCACAGTTGAGTCCAGAACGTAGTTTTTACACTAGGTGCGATATAAAATGAGTCGGAATAGGGTGTTTGGACTCCTCTATAATTGACGGTACTTTAATTGGATTAATTAATTATTTATTTATTTAATTCATTCATTCATTTCATCACAGTGGATGGAATCTATAAAAATATCACCAGGTTGATTTCTCCAAGGTTTTCCACATAAACCCTAGGAGAAATCTAGAGCTCTTGATCTATCCTCCATTGGAAAATCATGTTTAATGATGACAAAACTCTAAATAAGAGTATATTAGGATGTAGCGGACTCAATAACTCATTTAAAATCATTATCAGACATATTATACATCAAAGATTAATCCATAATATAGTTAGGACACGTCATTTGGTGTTTCTACACTCTTTTATTAAATTATTTAGCAGATTCAACCATGTTCTTGGATTTGTGCTAGTTGTGGCCTTTTCATGCACCTATGTACTGAATTTAATTGATTTATTTAATTTTTTCTAACCTCGGTTTCATAGTTATTGATCATTGGCCAATGAAACTTGGTCAATGATGTTTAAACGTTGGTTGTTTGTGCTTTTCTCCCTTGTTTCTTCATCTTCCTCACCAGTTAGACCCATCGGTCCTGGTTCAACAATTTCCGGGTGGTACTAAGCCCGGTAAAACCCCAGGATCCAAGAAAGATCAATGATCAAGTTATGAATTGACGATCAAGGAATGGATTTAACACATATCTAAGACCATTTCAAGGAGAGGATATTATTTTTTGTGATTAGATATCAAGAAATTATTTGTAGAAGTCATGGTGGTGTGTGGAATGAATAGAGGAACCCCTTATGATGAATAGAGTAATTTTCAAGAGAGTGATGGCCAAGATATGCAATCTATTGTCATATCTACCATTTTTAACCTTGTTCAATACAGGATCTAAAGTAGTTCGAGTATATTAAAGTGTGAATATTGGATCTAGGATTTCTATAGAAAACCTAACTACGTGCCATGTAGTGGGATGAACACATGGTGTGTAGCCCTTCATCGGTGGTGGGTAGGGTTTTTGAATCCTATAAGGATGGAAAGGAGTGTATATATCCAACATTCCATATACCACCTTCTCCATGTGAGTGATCCATGTGATGGACCACATGGCCAGGCACACACCATGTGCCTAGTATAAGGACACAGCCAGATCACACGGGCAGCACCCCATGTGGATTGACATGTTTTTAACTAAAGTACATGGACATGGGGTCCGGTATATGGAAATAGACATTAGAGACATGTCCCTAGTCCTAGTTATTCTATACACACCATGTAGTCCACCTACACATCATGTAATGTGGATCCATGTGCTGTCTAGGGACACATCTAGGTGGTGAAGTGATACCACATGCTGTGTGGGTCCCCTCACACGTTGTGTACCCCTAGTTCCTTTTTAGAAACATCAATCCTCCATATATCCTTTGTTTGAACTTAGATTTTGTCCTACTATTAGCCTACCCTGAGTTTTTTCTACATAGAGTGTGATTTTTCCCTCGATAGAAGCTTTGGAGGTACGATGTAAAATGTTCCAAGCACAATTATTAGGTGACACTTGACAATTGTAGTGATCATGCAGGATCATCATATATCTTCTGAGTGGTACCCTCTAGTTGAGATAGGTTGTGATTCCTTGACATCTTTTGAGTTGTAGCCTTCAGTTGAGCTGGCTAGTGGGCCCTTGACATCTTTTGAGTGGTACCCACCAGTTGATATGGGCAGTGAGTCCTCGATTTCTTTCGAGTGGTACCCTCTAATTGAGTTGGGTAGTGGGTCCTCGATGTATTCTAAGTGGTTCCATCTCATTGAGCTAGGTAGTGGGTCCTCGATGTCTTCTGAGTGGTACCCTCTAGTTGAGAAGGGCAGTGGGTCCTTGATGTCTTCTAAGTGGTAAGCTCCAGTTGAACTAGGTAGTGGGTTCTCGATGCCATCAGAATAGAACCCCCCCCCCCCTAACACACTAGCGAGAAGCTCCTCTACTTCAAGTTTGTTCCCACTCGACTGTACGACATAGTGATGAGGTGTGGTTATACTTGTACAGTTACTTTTGGATAGACGAGTAAGATGATGGAAAACATTGATGGACTTTTGGAACTATTGGCTACTCTCCTTCTTGGGTTGAGTTGTGAGATGGAGATCCCCTTATTATATTGTTTGGGATTCTTTGACTGAGAAAATATATATATCCTTCTTTAGTATCCACACCTTGTATTTAGATACTCTCCTTCTAGGAGAGGAAAATACATGTGGGGTATTCCATGTGCTTTCTGTGTTTATCTTCTCATGGTTGGATGAGTCTACTCTCCTGATATAGGTGGCGATGTTTTATTGGGTAGTTTATATACTCACTATGTTTATCCCCTTATATTTGGATGAGCTTACTTATACTTTGTTTGGGTTGATCTGCACTCTTTTCACTTTACCTTTTACTATCTACTATCTTTCTCTTCCTATTGTATCTATTACTTCTCACCCTTCATATTTCAAGATATCCTACTAGGTATGAATATACTCCACCTACATGGGATTTGGCCACACATCTCGTGTATTATGAAAATGATGGATATGTCGATCATGATTATAGAGGATCTTAGATATATTGGCTGCTTAGACTGCATATGGTGGTCATAGCTTATGATTCATGAGCTAGGCTCTCTGATCTATTTACTCTTTTCTTGTTCTATCAAGTTGGGACATATTTCTGGTTAGGCATGTATTTTTTACTTTTACTTTTCAGTTTACACTATCATACTTTTGTATCATTTAGAGTTTCATGCATGCTTGGTTTACTTTATTACAGTGTTTCATCTTTTACTCTTTCCCTCTTCACTTTTTCATCAAATAGGATGTGGGTGTGTGTGTGCAGGTTTTTAGGAAATGGCCTCCCTGTGTTTAGTTATGCCTTCAGAGCTTATCGCCACCCCCTAACCTATGGAGGTGGGTTTGGGGTAGTTGCGGCTCGATCATTATCTTGGATCGGGTTGTGATGTTTTTAGTCCAAAAAAATATGTTACCTTGTTAAAAAATAATTCTCCTCGGTAAATGTTAAAATGGGTTTAAAGAGTTAAAATAAAGGGATAATGATTCAAAATATCATTAATCCTTATTTTAATTTGATTAGTTGAGTTGATTTCAACCTCCCACGCCTTATCTTTAAAATTATTATTATTATTTTCCACTTTCCCATGAACATTTCTCGATATTATTTTTAAGTTAATGGTATTTACAAGGGTGTCACTCCTCTCACTTATAAAAGAGTTCCTACTCTTTTCAATTATTTATAAACTTATAGAACCATATCTTAACCAATATCTACCCAAATCACATCCCAATTCTCCTCCCTATATTCTATAGGTTCAGTTCTCACCAAATAACCATTCCAAAAAGTCATAAGTAGAGATCCAAAGGAGGATACCCAAGGAAGAGGTAATTATATTAAACAGATTATTTTAAGATTATTTCTTTTATATCCTCTAAATATTATATAACCAACTCAACATAATTTAATTAGTATCGTTATTATACTAAAATGATATTGTTTTCATGTAATAATCATTATTTTCCTCCTTTCTATCTAATATAAAATGGAAAAGTTGTGCATGTGTACATGTGGACTACCGCCTCCATTAAGAGATTTATTTAATTTTACATCATCACCTTACATGGAAAATTCTAAAAGTGTATATAATAAATAAATATGATATTTATGAAATTATTAATATTTTGGAACCATCACTAATACAAAAGAAATGTTGTCTGTTTTCACTCATGCGGGAAACCATAACCCTTCATTCTTCTATCTAGTGGCCTCAAATCTCATTCAGTTGGCATTAACCACTATCATCCACCCTCAGATATAGTCGGCCTCTATTTACGCTCTCTCTACACTATATTTCCATTATCTTTGACTTATAATTCTTCCCCATTATATTATATATTTTTCTTTTGTTTTTATTTCTTTTATTTTTTGTGCATCCAAGGTATGTTTTAATTGATGAATAATGTTTTGGTCTTGTTTTCTTGAATGATCTCTACCACCACTAATATTCATCATATCTTCAATATTTTTATTTACAATTATTATTATTCATTAATATAAGGTATTTTTAATTTATGATTGATTATTTTGATATTTATATTTGATTAAATGATTATTTAATGAATTTTTGTTATAAATAATGTTAGTTTACTGATTAATGTGTGTCTAAAGTATGTTTGTTTCTACATTGTGAATGGTAGTTTTGAAGGTATGTTAGATTATAGATTTTGAATATAGAGTATTGATAATATATATTTAGATGAGCATGATAATTACACTATAATTTTTGTTATTTTTATGAATGAATGATAATTAAATATGTTTAAAGTGATACTTTTATATATCAAAAAAAATCTTTATTTTATTTGTGAAATATTTTATGGTATTTTTTAAAGTTATTTATATAATTAAATTTAAAATTAAATTCCAAAATATAATAACTTGTTTTAAATACTTGATATTTTTTATTGGTGATAATGATTCGAAGTTGGATTAATATATAGGGAACAAGTGATTAATATAAGAAAGGTGTTAATGATTTTTTTGAATTTTCTAAATGAAATTTTTTAAACAACAACCTGTTTTTATGTTCATGCTTGAAATGTTTAAATATTAATAATTTGAGAATATTAGAAATCAAAGATCATTTAATTTGTCATAGTTTTGATCTGAGTTACAGTCCTTGGATTTGGTATGGTGAAACTGGGAAGAATTCAGGATTTATTGATGATGATGATTTTAAAGATGATAAGTCTGATCAAATTTAAGAAATGATTCAAGATGTTGAAGAATAATAAATTTCTAAATAGCCAGTAATTGAGAGTCATATGGTGATTCTAAAAACCCATTATATCTAGGTTGTATGAAATTTAGGGTATTATCAACAGTGTTAAGATTGATTAACTTGAAATTGAAAAATGGATGGAGTGAAAAAAGTTCTACATAGTCAATATAGTTTTTGAAATTCATAATTCCTAAAGACAACAATCTTCCATATTCACATTATAATGTGAATAAAATATTGTGCTCAATTGTTTTTTGGTATAAGAAGATACATGCCTACCTAAATAATTGTGTTCTATATAGAAAGAAATACAAAGGTATATTGGAGTGTCTTAAATATGGGACAACATAGTATAAGTTGAAAGAAAAATGACACACTAATTTAGTAGTTACAAAGACTCTTTCCAAGGAAAATTTGTATATTATGATAATTCCTCATTTGAAACATTTTTTTTCAAGTTAAAATGATATAAAAAGGTTAATATGGAATGCAGATAAGCAGATATCTAATAGAAGATTACATCATCCAACTGATTGTCTACAGTGGAGGAAAATTGATCAATAGTTTTCTATATTCGGAAATGAAGTTAGAAACTAAAACTTGGACTATGAATAGATATAATGGATCCATATCATATCCTTAGTAGAAAACATAGTACATGGCCTCTTTTATTGGTAATTTACAACTTATCTTCTGAATTTTGTATGAATAAAAAATATATCATGTTGAGTTTAATGAATTCTAGACCAAAAAAACAGGAAATGATATTTATTTTTTTCTTTTCACCATTAATTGATGACCTAAAACATTTATGGGATTAAGTTATTAGAGTGTATGATTCTTATAAAATGGAATATTTTTAACTACATTCAATGATTTTGTTCACTATAAATAACTTCCTAGAATATGTAAATTTATCTAGATATAGTGTTAAGGGGTATAAAACTTGTCAAATTTGTGAACAAAATACTTTATATTATCAACTACAAAATGAGATAAAAACAATATACATGGGTAATAAAAGGTTTTTGTATATGGATCACTCTTATAAAAGTTTAAAAAAATGAATTAAATGGGTCACAAGAATTTGATATTTCTCCCAAACCTTTTTTCACCAATCAGTATTTTGTGAAGGTGAAAAACATTGATGTCACATTAATAAAGACAAAAAAAATAAGGTAATGATAGACACATTTAGAGGAAAGGATCAATATTTTTTGAGCTTCCATATTGGATATATCATGATGTAAAACATAACCTTGATGACATGAATTTTTATAAGAATAAATATAATATTTTTATTGAAACATTGTTAGATATTAAAGGAAAGAATGATGATAGGATGAATTTAAGATTGGACATACTCTAAATGGGAATATGTTTGGAGTTAAATCCCACTTCTAATGGAAGATGAACATACCTACATTAATCTTCCCATACATTATCCAAAAGAGATAAAATTAGTTTTGTTAATGTATCCATGGTATCAAAGTGCCATACAGTTATTCTTAAAATGTAAAAAAATTATTTCTTTTTAAGATTTTTAGTTGAAAGGAATGAAATCTCATGATTTTCATGTCATGATGCAACAACTCCTACCAGTTTCATTGCATATAATATTTCCCATCCATGTTATAATGACTATCATGAAGGTTTTTTTCCTTTTCAATTCAATTTATAACAAATTTATTGATCTCGATTTATTGAATAGTTTAGAGAATGATGTATTTTCTATACTTTTTGAACTTGAAATGTATTTTCCTAAATATTTTTTTTATATAATGGTTCATTTAATGGTTAATTTGATGAGATAAATAAAGATTTTTGGGCCTACATATCTACTTTTAATGTAATCTTTTGAAATTTTATATGAATATATTGAAGTGATATGTTAAGAATCTATATCGTCTTGAAGCCTCCATTATTGAGAAGTATATTTCTGAGGAGGTTGAAGAGTTTTTTAGAAGCTAATTTTATAAAGTAGATCACGTTAGTTTTCCTACATATTTCCATGAATGAGTCAATTATGGGGGAAAGTGAATCTATGTCTTGAAAGTAAAATCATTTATAGGTGAACAGATAAAGCAAGTAAATTTATACCTCTTTAATAACATAGATGATGTTTATCAATATATAACATTTCATTTTAATGTATTAAAATAATTCTATCCTAAGAATAAAGATATGTGGATTTTGAATGAGCATAACAAAACTTTTTTTTCATGGTTTAAAGAGGCCATGGATGGTATATCAGATGCATCAAAAACATTGATATGGTTAATAGGTGGACCAAGTTTAAATTTGATAACATTGGTTGGGTATAACATTTATGGACATACATTACATATGAAATATCAGGACAATTGAAGTTCCATTCAAAATAGTAATGTATTGGTGTTCACAAAAGAAATTAATTTTTTTCATACAAAATATCAGGACAATAGAAATTTCATTCAAAATAGTAGTGTATTGGTTTTCACAAAAGCAATACATTTTTTAAGTGTCGAAGAAAAAAACCCAACTTCCACATTAAGTGTATATTATAGATTCATTGAAGAAATATGGTTGGTTTATTATATTAAATTTTGAGTTCCAATATTTAATTGAAAATGGGTTATTAGTAATAATAGTGTTAGACTCAATGAATTTGATGTGACACTAGTTAATTGAAATAGATTAGAATACATAGCTGATCCTTTTGTTATGGAAACACATGAAAAAAATCTATGTTCTTGATCCATCAAATATGTAGTGGCCTATCATTTTGCAAGGAAAAAATAGAATTTTAGTGATGAAAAACTTGATAACTATGATAATTTATATGAAATACCTACTTCCATGGAAATATTAACAAATAATATTGATGAGCACATAATAGACACAGTTTGTGCCATACAGAATGACCATAAGGAAGGAATGTGGGAAAAATTCTTTTAATTATTTCCTAATATTAAAGGTAATATATATTTATTTCTTATTTACTTTTTAAATTTTCATAAAATGTAAGATATATCAGTTTTATCATTTTTACTTAAAATACATATTATAACTAATAATAAAAAATTTTAGATTAGTTTTATTTTGTTTGTTTAATTTTTCAATTATTCAATTTTATATATAACTGATGGATTTTTATTAATTTTTTACTTAAGCTTTATTTTCTTTTGTATGTTTTTTTAATATTTTTAAAAAAATTATTCAAATTTTTATGTAATAGTTGGTATATTTTTCATTCATTTATATCATTTTACCCACCTATCATTGATGTTGTTAGCATTTTAGTTGACTACTTTAACAAATATTAATAAAAATGTGGTTAGTTTAGTTTAATTTTTATTGGATTGTTTTGTTTTATTTAAATTTATATTTATTAGTTGGATTTATATATTTTTTTACTGATTTTTTGTTACTTTAATTTTTAAGATAATATCATGATCAAACATTTGAGTCACCTCAAGCCTCTGGGGAGGACCATACACATACTTATACTGAGGAGCCTCCTCATCCTTCTTTACAGGATCCATCTACTACCATAGGGGTGGAGAAGACTTCTAGGGTTGGTAAACATGGCTGCATGCATTTACTAAAATTATGAGTTTCCTGTACCTAGGACTAGATAATATAAGTTGAGTTTGATGATAATTATTTTCTTTGGGGTCTAAATTCAAAACAATTTAATACTTTTTTTCAATGAAATATCTATCCAATATAGTATTTTTGGTTTTTTGATTGTAAGATTGTCAAAAAATAGAAAATATTTCAATTATGGGCGATAATTTTGGTAATTTCATTTTTTATCATTTTACTTATCATGAATTTTTTTTACTAATATAGGGTTTTTTCCTTCTTATCATATGACATATGATATACCTAACACTAGATAAATTGTGAAGAAATTTTTTACTTTAGATTCTAGGATATGGAAGGATTGTAAATCAACCCCCATAAGAGATTTAATTTTTGGGGAAAGACAAATAAAAATCCATGTGATATATATCCTTATCTATGGGAAGATATATGAAAACAATTTGTTGAAAGTAGATGATAAGAATCATTTTTTTAAAGTTAAATGTTATATTTTAGAATTTATTTATATTAATGATCATATTCATGATTTTTTTTATTCTTAATTTACAAATAATGAGGAGATATCATCAAAAGATCCAATCCAAAAACTTATACCCTTATACTTTATCTCATGGAGGGTATACATTATTAGAAGAACAAATGATTTCTAAAAAAATTCAGAAACTAAGAGTTGAATCTTCTAACTCCACAAAGGTTATCCCCCCCACCCCCAGCTTGAAATGAAAAATGGATGAAGTCCCAAATGAGGAACAATTTCCAATATCTTATGGAAGATTTGAGGGATGTAGTTGAGAGGATAGTAAGAAGTTATTTAATTTATTTATGTTATTTAAATTAATAAAAATATTGATATATTATGATTCACTGTTGAATTTTTCAAATGATCTATACATGAATCCCTTAAGGAGTACATCACATAGGGGAGCTTCATACCTGTGGGTAGGAGGGATATTTTAGCTACTACATTGGGAAATATTAAACACTCAGGTCGCATATGAGCATATGAGACATGTGTATCAATACAAAAAAGTGTTTGTTTAATTCAATATCTTCAATAGAATTCAGTGGTTTCATTGAAGATATTAATATTATTGAAGTTAACCTAGTGGGAGGTAAGTATACTTGGAACAGGATAGTACTTAATATAATGGTGGCTAGTAATATTGATATATATTTTGTCAATGATTCCTCTTTATGTTATTGGGGATCTATATCATGTGTTGTGTTAAAAAAAATTTATCATCATCATATCCTTATAAAATTCACTGAAAACGTGTGAATATTACTTTACCTTTTATATATAACAATTATTGGTATCTTCACCCTGATTGTAGGAAGTTGGTTAAATATTTTTTGGCCTCAATGGACTACAAGGACAATTCCTTTGCTTGCATATTCAAGTTGAAGTTACTAAAGAGGAAAATGAAAGAATGGAGTAGGGCCTATTTTACAAATTTATATATGTATATTGAATCTCTTTAAGTAAATCTACAACTCATCTAAGAGGTGTGTACTAATAGGTATTTCTCTGGAGATCTAGAAAATGAAGTTTAGGTCTCTATAAATCTTAACAATATATTAAACCTAAATAAGAGTATACACAAATAAATTTGTAAAACTATGTGGCTGAATGATGGGGATAGAAATGAAAGATTCTTTAATTATCTCCAAATAGTTAGAAGGATCAAGGGATATTTATCACTTCTCAATAATGGTGATAAAATTATAGAGTATGGGAGTGCCATTACTGATCATGTGGTCTCCTTCTTCACATCGCCTTTCAATGGTCCTCCAAGGAACTCTGGCCTAAAGAAGGGTATCATTCCTAGATTAATAAATAAGAATTAAAATATCATGATTACTTCAGTCCCTCTTTATTTTTTGATTAAAGATACTATATTTGGTTTAATGTTGGGAGCTCCCCTAGTCTTTATGGTTTTATTAATTATTTCTTTCAGTCGTTTTGGGATATTATTCAACCTGATGTTTGTAATTTAGTGATGCATTTTTTTCATAGGTGGTTCCCTTACAAATAGCTTCAATGCTAAAATCCTTGTTCTCATTCCGAAAATAGAGAATGCTAATGAAATTCATTCATTCATTCTTGTTTCTATTTTTCAACACCATTCATAATATTATAGGCAAAATTATTTCCAACATGCTTGCTAGGTTATCTAACAAAATTATCTCCTATAATCAGTTTGGATTTTCTTAAAGATAAATACAAGAGTATCTTATCACTATTTATGAATGTGTTAATATTCTTAGAAAATATATCAGGGGTGGAAACATTTCCTTAAAAATTCATGTCAGGAAATCCTTTGACACAATGGATTGGGGATTCATATATAAGGTTCTATCCATTTTGTGATTTGATAAAGACTTTTTGTATTGGGTAAAATTGTTATTTAGCTCTGCACATATCTTTGTTCTCATGAATGTACATTATGAAGGATATTTCTCTTACTCTAGAGGAGTTATAAAATGAGATCCTCTTTCTAACATTATATTTTCTATTTTGTAAGGTCATCTAATTAGGCTTTTTTAAAATATTGTAAATAATGGTAACTTGAAAACCATTAGATATTCCAGAGTCTTATCTACCCCTTCTCATTTTTTTATACTTATGAAATCATCCTCTTCACTAAAGTGGATAAACGGAACATTAGGAAAATTAAAAATGCTCTTATACATTATGAAATTTTTTCAAGATAACAAATCAGCTGGGATAAATCATTTGTTTACTATGAAAATAATATTTAAAAAGCCATAAAATTGAGAAATATGAATGAATTGGGAATGATAGAAGGAGTTTAACCTTTAACCTACCTTATAGTTCCTTTATTCTATGGAATACCAATAAAATTCCATTTTAATCACATCTTTGATCAAGTCATGAGGATTTTAACATCTTAGAAAGGAAAGTCACTATCAATGGAAGGGAGAGTACGTATTTTGAAACACGTTATTATTTCAAAATTTGTTTATTATTTTATCATATATGAATGGATTGTCTCTCTATTAAAAATTATTAACAATCTTATTAGAAACTTTTTCTAGAGTGTCTCTATCCTGGAAAGAAAAATCATCGGTGTGTCCTGGAAATAATGTTTCAAGCCTTATGTTCTTGGTGGTCTTGGAATCAAGAATCTGATAAATTTCAATAAATATCTCCAACATCACTTCATCTAGATACTGATAAATGAAAATCTTAGTTTTATTGATTCTATTATATCAATATTTCTGAGCAAGCTAAAATCTGGAAATATAAACTATGTTGAATCTTTAGTCTGTCCATATTTCAAAAGATTTTTTTCTAGAATATCTCTAAATTCTCACTGGATTGTTAACAGGGTCTCCTCTTTGAATTTTTTTTCTTGAGAATTGGATAGGAATACCTCTTATTAATATTTTATCTGATTCTGAAAATATTTTTGACAATGGGAAAAATATGAAATAGCAAATGGAAAACCAAGAAAATCTTTCTAAAGTGGTCATAAATGTTTTAGTGAATTACAACATTATAAATCATGATGATATGATGAACTAGGATCCTTCTACGAATGGTGTGCTTGCTTCTAAACTGTTTTATAAAAATTTTCTCACTTGAAGCTTCCTATTGATACTTGCCTACAATCGGTTGGTATCTCCTTGTGTTCAAAATGAAATATATGCAATCAGAATAAGGAGGATCTCAACCACTTATTTTTAAGTAGAAACACTACTTCAGCTCTGTGGAAAGCAGTGTTTGGCATGTTTTAAGTTATATTCCCGCATGTTGACTCTGTTTTGGATTTAATAAAATCCTATTGCAACATGGTTCTTTCTCCATATATGAGTAATCTTCTCATGGTTGTAACCAAGGAACTGATTCACATCATCAAGATTAGTATAAATAATATAATACATAATCAGACGCATCTCAGTATACAATATTACATTGGTCAAATCGCATTGGTAATGAGAAATTAAAATACCATTAAAAATGGGTATTGTGAAAACTCAATCCATGATTTTTATATTTTAAAATAATCTGATATTATAAGTAATTTTTGTCCTCCTATAGGTACTTTGGAAGTCTTTTGTGATTCTCCACCTATTGGATAGATCAAATGTAACACTGATGGTTCTTCAAGAGTGAATCCTAATACTGTGGGATTCGGGGCAATTTTTAGATATCATAATGATAATGTTATGAATTGTATTTATGGACCATATATAATTGCATTTTCCATGGAGGATAAAATTCTAGGTTTAATCAAGGTGGTGGAGATGGAAAGACATCAAATATGGAATAACTTATGGTTCGAGTGTGACTCCGCTACTATTATGAAGGAGGTTATATCTGATGATAATCATTTATCCTAGAAGATAAAGTTTCAATGGATTAAATTTTTAGATACTCTCTAAAAATATTAATTACATCATTATAAATATTTTCTAGGAGCCAAACTATATGGAATATGGACTTGAAAACAAAGGGGTGAGCAGTGAAGGCATTATGTTTCTTAATGTGTTTAGAAAATTGTTACCCCTCTTATAAAGATACTATTATAAAATCTCCTCCAAAATGTTTTAATTTTGAATTTTAAAGTTTAATTGGATTATGATTTATTTCAAAAAAATAGAATCTTTGGAAGTTAAAGTTCAGGATATTGGTGAGATGATGGAGGAGAGGATAAAATATTCAGTATAATCAATGTTTAAAAACATGAAATAATAGTTCTAGGATGAATATTCCACTCCTCCACCTTAGCCTGCTGATCCCACTCCTCCACCTTTTCTTAAAAATCCCACTCCTCCACCTCCTTCTTATCCAAATATTATACATTGTCCTCCATAGATTCATATTTATTGTGATTTATATGTATAGGACGTCAAACATAATATTGTTTCATATGGGATTATATATTATATTGGTGATACCATTCATCATTATTAGATATATGTATAGAATCTTAGGGTCATTGTACAGGATAATATAGATATATAAAAAAGAATACCATTTCCTATAGATAAGGTAACTAAAGTTGGAAAAAGTATCAATAATTTTGTATTTTATCCATCTAGACTTATCCAAAAAATTATGAATAGGGTATGTATAGATTATATCCTTTATTTTATAGGGGTGTTGAAATTTTTTTAATATTTTAAAATTTATATATTTTTTATTTTTTTACAAGAATACTTTAAAGCTAAATACATAGTGTACGGAAAACAAAAAGTACAGGTTACCATGACTTCAAATACTACTTCTTATATACTTAATAGATAATCAACATATTAATCTTTGTTATTAGAAATTTATGAGCTTCCAATGGATGCTAAAATTTTTGGGCATGAATTGGCTGTGATGATTTTAAAGAGAGATATCATAGATCTTGTCACTGGAGATTTGTTGGACATCAACATGATGAAATTATTTTCCATGTAAGCTGATTATCATATATAATCTAGTTATTTTGATTTATTTAAGATTAATGATTATGTTTGTTTTGTATTGTATATCTTTATATACTTTGTATATAGTATGATTCGACATCAGTATATGGATTTTTAGACCTACAATGTATTTCACTAATAGCGAGGATAATGAATGATATAGAAAGAATAGTATATATTACTAAAAGATTCCAAAAATAATGCAATTTAGTGTTGAGTGCTTCCTTCTCTTAAAGGGTATGGAACATATATTTCTTAAAGTGTTATTTATTTTAACTTAATAACCACTAGCCTTATATATTTTTTATATTATTTTACATTGGATGTTGTGTGTTTTTTATCCAAGAGAGAAGACAGTTTAATGGTTATGCAGTATACATGGTGATGTGTGATAAAATTTTAGCAAAGTATTAAACGCGTAAGTTTGATTATTTGAATACTTTCATATTATAATGAATTATGATTTTATTTCACACATATAATTTTCAAACAGGGCAAGGAATTAATTTAGAGAGACAATAGTAAATAAGATCTCAAAGATAAAATATGTAAAATAAAAGGTATATTGTAATTTATAATTACTGTATTTTGGATTCAAGTACTTAAAATTTCATTTTGAATTGAAAAAATCTTTTGAAACATAATTTTCATAATCAAGAAGGAATATAGGAATATGGATATTATGCTTTAATATTTATTTTTTAAATATTTTAAACCAAAATAGTTATAAAATTTCCCAAGGTTAAATTTTATAATAAACATTAATTTAATTCATATTATAATTATATTGAGAATACATGTTAAAAGATTTATTTTTTATTTGTATCTTTCTGATGACCATTGCCCTTATAATGTATAATATTTGAATCACTTAAAAATAGAATGGGAAGAATATTTCATAGGTTTGATTGGGTTTTATTTTATTTATAATATATATTATAAATTTTAAATTTTAAATTGTAGAGTTAAAATTATTTGAATATGTGATGTTGTTTTCTTGTTCTAATGCTATTTTTTCTTTCTAGTTATGCTATTGTACTGCTAGGTGACTATGTAATAGTTTGATTTAATATATATATATATATCATGTTTATTATTTAATAACCGACGTAAAAATTTTAATGATTTTTTTTTCACATTGTTTTTTATATGACTGGTGTGATAAACCGCTTTCCACGTCGATTATACAAAAAACAACATGAAAAAAACCTGCTAATAATGTATTTTTAGGGTGATTTATACTTCAATTTTTTAAAAACTGATGTAAAAAAACATTTATGACATTAGTTAATAAAAATTGACATGAAAAATATATTTACAATGTCGCCTAAAATAACGTCGTAAGGTAACCGATGTTAAAAACCGAAAAAAAACAATGTAAAAACACTTCTCTGCACCAGTGTACTTTTCATTTGTTTTTGTTTATATGACACTACTTTCATGTATTGGTAAGGTTATTTATTATTTATGTGATAGAGTTGGTTGTTGGATATTATTTATTATCTATATATATATATAGGGTAATTCATACCATTTTCATGCATTATATACCCTCGTTGTTAGTTTCCAACTCATGGCCTATTGGAGATGCGTTTCAGGTGTTATCCCTATAATATCCCACATTTTTAGAGAGGTACGAATCTTTTATAATTTTTTTAAACCTTTTTTTTATTCTTATAAATTTTCCTAAGAGTTTAAGGAAGGTTTCAAGAGTATATTGGGGTTATTCGGAGCATGTGGCTTTGATTTTTTGAGAAATAGATCAAGGTGTATGGTTGGTTCATGGTTAGTAGTAACCATATGACTCAATTGTATGGCCCATATATAGAAGATAATGATTAGTAAAATTATGCGATGGAGTCCACATGGGCAGTAAAAGTGGTGAAGTTGTGTCTCAAAAATGAAATGCATGGTTAGCACATATTCTGTCTAACTTTTCACCTAACCGTAAAAGGGGGAAGGCTCTTGGACAGTGAGCATGCGCGAGCTGTGAATGGTTTTTCAAACTGTATGACTAGCTATATTGGGGGGGTTGTATGTGGATAGTGGTGGCACATGTTTGGAACATGGTTTTTCCAACCATGTTCCCCTTAAGAGAGGTTGAAATTACATTTTTAACCTTTCTGCCTTTAAGATTTCTTATCCCTTTTTCTTCTATGATTCACGTACAACACCTCACTCATCTACTCAAGCTCCTCCTTCTACCTCAAGTAAGTATTTAAGCCTAATTCTTCATTTAAGATCCAATTAATGTGCCTTTTGTTGTTTTGGATAGCCATAAGTAATCACTTCATTCGTCTTCCTTCCTTTCTCGGTTTATCTCTCTGTATTGAATGTTAAATTTGTTCGAGCTTATATGCCTCAATTTCAAGGTATTCATTTATTTCTCTTATTTATTCGGTTATATCCGAAGTTAAAGGTTGATAATATATTATTATTGTAACACCACCTGATTTTATGAAATATTTTTTAAATAAATTAATTTCTTTAATATCTAGCATTACACACAACACCATGTTTGAGAAAACCATGATATACTATTAAAATATTATTATTTGTGACAGTTATAACCTAATAATTAAATTGGAGGGTATGAATATTATTAACTAATTTATGAAATATATATAAATGTATTACTCAATATAAATTTATTGATAAATTCTTAGTAAATAATAGCTCAATTTTTAATAAAGTCATTTTATTGTTCAAAAATATGTTTCCTCCAAAAAAATATTTGTATTTATTTTTTTGAGAAAATATTATGATTAATTTATAGAAATTTTAAAAAATATATTTTATAAATTAAATTTTTCTTTTAAAATTATCATATTAAAATTATCTTATGATGAATTTTTTTATTTTTTTGAAAAAAAAAATTGATTTTCCAATAAATAGTGAAAAAATACTGATTTTATTGAAAATTGTGTGTACAAAGTTAAATTTTCTTTTAAAATGGTTTCATATTAAAATTATTTTTATTATATTTTAAAAAATCCAATTTTGTTCATTGGAATCAATTTTATGTTTTAATTTAGTATAAAAACATTTTTATAGGTAAAAAGGCATTTTCCAAAAAAACTATTTTGTGTGTGAAATGTGTTTTTATATTAATAAATTAAATTGATAACCATTTATAAATTATTTTAATTTAATTTATATATTATATACTCAATAAAAATTTTAAACATTCATATAATATTTCTATATGCATGGGATAAGAATAAATCTGATTTTATGCTTTAAAACTGTATTTTTCTAAAAAGCGATTTTCATCGCATTTTTGCGCTCTTATTTTCAAATTAATTTCCTACACTTATAGGTATTGAATATGAAAAAATGTATTACATATTTGTAATCATGAGTTTTTAATTTGGTAAATATTTTGCTTATATTTTTTGTCAATATGAATAGTAATTGTGGTAAAATTTATCACCTCGATAAAGAGTAAATTGGGTTAATCTAGGTTAAAATTAAGTGACAAGGCCATAATTTTTTATCCTAATTATTATTGGATAAATTTAATTATAAATTTATCACCTTAGTCTCAAAATTTAGTTGTTTAATGGACACTGGTCTATAAAAATGACCTATATAATAATTAAAGCAAAGAATGTTAAAAAATGTCACTCTCTTAGTTTTAAATATATTATATGTCCACATGAGTAAAAAATAGATTTATGAAGGGATATAAATGTATATTTTTATATTAATGAAATTATTTTAATTATTTTATTTTATTTATAGTTTTTATAAATTATATAATTACCTTAAATGCTTGTGAAACTCTAATATGGTATTTATTCAATTAACTAAAAAATAAAATAAATGATTTTTAAAAATATTAAAAGTGAAGTAATTTGAATGATTTAATATGTAACATGAATTTTATAGATCTATGTGAAATATTAGGGGGGATTCAAAGCATTATATTTTAAATTCACATTTTTCTTGATGTATTTAAATTCAAATTAAATGAATAGTGTTAAAAATGATGTTAATGATATTTTATAATAAATAATATTTTATTAAATTATATAAAATTTATAAAAATATTATGTTCAGAAAAATGAATGTGTTATGGTTTTAAACATAAAAAATGATTCATTTATGGGTCATTTTTTCATTTTATAGTAACATTATTAACCCTTAAAGGGTAGAATACTTTAATATTACGGTATTTGTCAAAACGGTTAATGAAGGGTTAAAACAAAATGATTAGGGTAAAAATGTGATACAAACTTATCCATATTTTTTTGATGAGATTATTTAAACTCATACTCATATTATATTTGAATATTATCAATTTGAATCCTTTTTTATCAAAATTAATTTATATTAATTTAATATTTTATTAAATTCCAAGAGTGTCCCTCCCCTCAATTATAAAAGGGGAACCCCTCCTTTCTCTTTTTCAAACCAATTTTATCCTTCTATATCAACCAATTACTAAAAATTTCTATTATAAACTCACATATACACATTCTATAGGTACTAGTTTTTCCAAAAATCAACCCCGGATCCCTTAAGAGGATATCTAGAGTTATTTCAAAAAAAGTGGTAATCATCTAAACCGATCAATTTATTTTTAATTATTATTTTACCACCTATAAATCCTTTATATTCTTTATAAAATAATAAATTAAGTATCCTTGATATACTGAAATTTTATTAGAATTATGAAACCTCATTTATTTACCCTCTTTCTATCAAATGGGATGTGAGAGTATCGCTCGTGTGTATGTATGACTTACCGTCTCCATGAAGAGATACAATTCATTTATCATCACAATGATTTATGAATGAGTATTACTATGGGTTTAATGTTTATATATGATAATTATGACAAAATTATACTTCTTTAATGTTAATATCATTTCAACCTTCTTACCTTCCAAACCATTAGAAAACGATAATGTCGATCATGCATGTGTGTGGACTACCACCTCCACAAAGCGATGTGATTCATTTTTCATTTATGTTTTACTTGGATAGAAATAAGGATTGATTTAATGAATATATATGATATATATTATATAATAATGATTCTTGAAATACTATATGATATGAAATATATGTGTATGGTTATTTAATATAGTTATAAAAAATATATATTTATTATACATGGGGTTCTAATGTGTATGAAATAATTCAAACCTAAGGTAAGGGATTTTTGTCTCACTTTTATTATTGTGGTACACATGCCTTATACACGAATTTTTTCTTTTGTGTGGTGTATTTACTATACATTAATGAATTTTCTGATGATTATTATGAAAATTATATGGATTTACATATACATCTAAGTATATTTCTTTCATGGGACTTATGATTCAAAAGTTACCAAAGTGGTAAGGGTTTTATGTTACAATCTCATTATTTATCAGGATTGTTTATGATTAAGATTAATATGATGAAATTTTATAATCTAACTCTCAATAAACTTATGAATTTTATTCTAATTTGTTTAATTATTTAAAATATATTTTTCCTTTCATTTTCCTCACCTTAAGTTCTCAAGATACTAAAAATATGTTTTTAAGGAAAATCGACTTTATTTCTCTCTTTGGTGGAAAATTTTTTTTACTTCCATATCCATGTATTATAAAAATATTTTAAATAATGTGTTTAATATTCTCTTATGATTGTTCAAATTCATTTTTACTCAAGTTTTAATTTTTATAAAATGGTTTAAAAGGAATCTTCTTTTCATTTTCTGAATGACGTGCTTTTTTATTAATTTTTACAAAAGTATAAAAGAAATGTTTTCTTTTAACTTATATATCATAAATGGAATTTTCCACCATTATGAACACTCAATTATTCAAATATTTTTTTACAAGTTTCCATGGTTATTTTAAAATAAAATATTTTCCATAACATTTTGAAAATTTTTATATTTTAAATAAGTGACTTCAAAATAGAAAGGTTATTTTCTGAAAGAATGTTTTAATGATATTTTAATAGTATTTCTACTCATCAAAGACAATAACCCTTGATTTAACTTATAATTTACTAGGGATATTATCCAAGTATATCATCCTTATTTTTTCTCTGGATGGTTTATGTTTATCATGAAAATATTTTTATGAAACCGGTTCCTTTTCCATGGATTATGCTATGATGAAATATTTATGAAACCCATTTCTTTTCATGGATTCTTATATGATGAATGCTTTATTATCTTATGTAACACATATGTATTGTTTTCATTATGTTATATTGGTTAAATTATAGCCAAGTATGGTGGTCAAATTATAACCAAGAAAGTTGGTTACGTTATAAAAAAGGATGATGGCCACATTATAACCAAGGATAGGTGGGGCCAATATCTCCCTAAAATTCATTAGGTAAAGATTAATATCTCATGATATAAACAGCACTGAAATGGGGAGTTAACCCAGTTCAGTAAGTAACTTTGTCCACTATTATTATCTTATTAGTGAACCTTTATTACTATGATGGTTTGGGGAGTGAACTCATTCCGCTATTATAGTCTTGGAATTGATCCTTGACTACTAAGTAAATGATTTTTTATTCTTATGTGTATACCAAAAACTTATGTATTATTTTAATTTTATGCTCTGATAATTCATGTTCTTTGATTCCTTTATGATTCATGTCTTATGAAATACTAAGTTTTATGAAATTACTCAAGATTATGATCTATAATATGCAGGGTGTGATTTTCAAATGTTGTAATCAAGTTCTTATACCATTATGTTCATGTTATGATCAATAGATCATTTATATCTCTCTTATTACCCTTATTGAGTATCTAATCTCTCCCTTTATTATGTTTACTTTACCTAGGTTATAAATAAAGGTACTAAGTATGATATGTTTAAGAAGGGTTCTATTAATGAAAAAAATTCTTTTATGATCCAGTTTTTTATTTTTCAAAGTTTACAAAGGCACTAAACCTATATGATTCTAGAATGTATTGTTATATTATGTAATGAATATTCATATATTAAGATCTTATATCTATTTATGAAAATCCAGGGTCAATATAGTTGTTATTAGAGAAAATTTTAGTTATCCATTGTAAACTAGGATGAGATAACTTTAGTGATAGCCCTAGGGATAAGTCAAAGTATAAGATAAAATAATAAAATTTTGGTAACAATAATGAATGGCCTAGGTTAAACCTAAGGTATCATAGAATAAGGTTTCATAATTTAGACGTTATTTGAATGGTATTTCATAATTATTTGATATATTACTCTGATTATTTTAGTTTGACACATATATATTGCTTTTTTGTTTTAATCAATGTCTAAAACTAGAAGACATCATGTTAATAATGAATGTGATAGACAATGCAATGATTTTCCTCCTGAAAAATTGAATGATATAGGAACTATAAGGAGAAATATTGTGATTATACCTGATTATCTATCATGATATATGATTAAAAATATAAAAATAGGTTTCATAGTAAGTCATATAAGAATAAAATTGGATTTTATGGAAGTTCAGGTGAAAATGACATGGATGTAAGAAAGTTCAATTTCTTACTTATTAAAAAATTGAGAATAATCGCCTATAATAATGTCTCAAATGGAGTGTAATATGTTTTATATGTGGACATAAAGGTCATAGAGCAACTAATTTTTATATAATTCAATGTTTGGTATGTGGGGAACCTGGGAATTATTCGAGTCAATGCCTTATTCTAAATGATAACACCTATAATAAGGAAGAACCTATGTTATAACAATATTTTATGTGAGAGGATTGAATTATTTATGTATTGGGATTCAAAAATAATATCAATTATATTTTGGAATAATAATCATTAGACATATAAGGATTGTTCCATATTATTTTTCTTTATGTATTTGAAAAGACATGTTTAATGGGACCAATAACCAAGAAAAGTGATAATGTTTATATGGTATAAATAGATTATTAAAATTTATGGGATAGTATTTTGGGACCTTAAAATTGGTTAGTGATTTGATAACAAAGTGATTTGAGTCATCTTTGATGAAATTTATTTCATTTTTTGATTTATAGAAATTTTTTGTGATTTTATTTGGAGAATAAGGATTGTGTTTTCATGTGAGAATAACTTATGATTTTTGGATACCATTATGGGTTTATAATTTTAAGGATGGTCATAAGTTTAAAGGAATCAATACCCCATTTTATATTTTAAATGATGGTATATTGAGGTGATTTTAAACTTTTTAATATTAATACTCTATTGAGGTTCAAATAACCCTCTTATATAGTATATTATTTGATGTTAAGTTAATTATGGCCTATTTTATAGTGGTATATATATAGTTTTTATGTTTGTAAAGTGATTCGTTAACAAGAAAATATTTTTAGAGATATTTATGGTCAAGATAAGTATTACCTTTCACGTTAGTATCTAAATTTTATTCATGATATTTTGGGTGAAATTCACTGTATTATAAGATATATAGTGGTTTATCATGATGATTAATAATATTTTTTGATATTTTTCTTTAGTTTTAGGTTTAAAAAGTGATTTAACATGAAAATTTATTTGGTATTAATGCACTTAAATTTTTGAATATGTAAGTTTAATGGTATGACATAGCCTTTGAGTTTAAAAAATCATTTAATTTTGAGGTTATTTTTGTAATTTGGGATATAGGATTATTTATTGAATCAAACCTTGGATGTTATTACTAAGGATTTGGAGATTATTGTTGTATTTATTCATAAAAAGGTTTATAAAATATGGAAATTATCTTACCTTGTGTTAACCATTTATAGTTTTGATTAATGACTAGGAGTAATATCTTTATATACATTTTCAATATGTTATAAGTTTATTTTAGTGCTTTGGGTATAAGAAAATTTGTCTTGAATACTCATGATTTGGATAAAAAGATGAGTTTTTGGTGGAAATTGATTAATAAAAGAAATACCACTTTTCAAGTAAGTATATTTCCTTATATTTTTAGTATAGATGGTAAAGGAATTACTCAACTCTAGTAAAATGATCTTAAGACAAAAAAAATTTCCTATAACAATCAATTCTGAAGAATTTATGGTCTTTTAACCCGTCACTGATTTATGGTTTTGTGGTTGTTAAATTTTTTTCAGAAAAAGTTCTTTATCACCCTCTATTAGTACTTGGGTGTTAGTTTTTTTCTTCCATGACCATATTTTCACTTAAAAATAATTTTCACCTATCTACAAACATTTATATGTGTTATTATAGATAACCTTTGAATTTATCTTTCCCTCTTTTCAAGATGAAGTCTTATAAACCCATTTTATGATGTGGGTTTTCCACAAAGGAATTTCAAAATATCAAACCTTGATTACTGAGTAAAAGTTAAAATTGTGTGGATGAAATTTATTAAAGGGGTGGAATGTAACACCCTTATATTTTATGAAATATTTTTTAAAAAAATAAATTTAATTTCTTTGATAGCTTGCATTACACATAACACCATATTTAAACGAACTACAATATACTGTTAAAATATTATTATTTATGACAATTATAAACTAGTTGTTAAATTATTAGGTATTAATAGTATTAGCTACATTATTAAATATATAAAAATTTCCTACTCAATATAAATGTATTGATAAATTCTTATTAAATAATCACACAATTTTTATTAGTCATTTTATTCTTCAAAAATACATTTTCTTCAAAAAAAATATTACTTTTGTGAGAAAATATTATGGTTAATTTCAGGAAATTTTAGAAATTTTATTTTATAAAATGAACATAGATTTTTAAATAAACATATTAAAATTATCTTAGTTTGAATTTTTGATAATTTTCTAAAAAGATTTATTTTTCAGTGAATAGTGAAAAAATAATAATTTAATTGAAAACTGTATGTACAAAGTCCCATTTTATTTTAAAAATGGTTTCAAAGTAAAATTAGTTTTATTATATTTTAAATAATCCAATTAATTTCATTTTATTCAATTTTATTTTTGTATTTATTATAAAAATATTTTTATAGGTAAAAAGGAATTTTTGTGAAAAGAACTGTTTTTATACGAGTGATGTGTTTTTATATTAATAAATTAAATTGATCAATATTGGTTATTTTTTTAATGAAATATATATATTATAAAATAAATCAAATGTTTTTACATTAATAAATATATTTCTAGGCATGGGATAAGAATAAATCTGGTTTTATGCTTAATAGCTGTATTTTTCTAAAAAGCAATTATTATCGCATTTTGCGCACTAATTTTAAAATTAAATTATGCCACTTATAGGTATTGAATTTTTTAAATGGATTAAACATTTTCAATAATTATGTTCAAATTTTTGAAATATTTCCCTCTTATTTTTTGTCAATTCAAATAGTAACCGTTGTAAAATTTATCACTTCGGTAAAGGGTAAATCGGGTTAATATAGGTTAAAACTAAGTGATAAGGTCGTATTTTTTCATCCTAACTCTTATTGGATGAATATAAATTTAACCTTATAACCTTAGGCTCTAAATTTAGTTTTTTAATGGATACTTTTCCATGAAAATTACCATTGTAATATTTAAAGTAAAGAAAGTTACAAAATATCAATCTCTTAGTTTTAAATATCTATTATATGTCCACAGAGGAAGAAAATAAAGTTATGAACAAATATAAATATATATTTTGATCAGAATAAAATTATTTTTATGATATAAATTTATTTATAATTTTTAAAAATTATATAATTATCTTAAATGTTTGTGAAATACTAATACAGTATTTATTCAATTAATAAAAAATTAAAAAAATGATTTTAAAAATATTAAAAGTGATATAATTTGAATGAGTTAATATGTAACTCATATTTTATAGATCTATGTAAAATACTAGGGAGGTTTCAAAGCATTATATTATAAATTCACCTTTTTCTTGAATTATTTAAAGTCAAATTAAATGAATAGTGTTAAAATGGCATTAAAGATATTTTATAATAAATAATATTTTATTAAATGATATAAAATTTATAAAAATATTATATATAGCTAAATTAATGGGATATGGTTTTAAAAATAAACCATAATCCATTTATGGGATGTTTTTAATTTTATAAAAACATTATTAACCCTTAAAATTTAGAAAGCATTAATATTATGGTAATTGTCAAGATGGTTAACAAAATATTAAAATAAAAATATAAGGGTAAAACTTTAATCCAAAATTGCCAAAATTTTATTATATGATATTATTTCAACTCATCCTTGTATTATCTTCAAATATTTTCAATGTTTATCCATTTTTAAAATAAAATTAATTTATATTAATTTAATATTTTAAGAAATTCCAAGAGTGCCCCTCCCCTCAATTATAAAATGGTACACATCCTTTCTATTTTTTAAACCACTTTAATCCTTTTAGATCAACCAAAATCTATCAAGATATCTTATACACTCCCCTATAAATATTATATATATGCTTTTCTTCCCAAAATACCAACCCTAGAGAACTTAAGATGATATCTAAAGGAATTATTTTAAATAATAGGTAATCACCTTAACCGATCACTTTATTTTTAATTATTATTTTACCTCATATAAATATGTTATATTATTCATAAAATAATATATTAATTATCCTAAATAAATTTAAATTTTATTATGATTATGAAACCACCTTTATTCACCCTCTTTATCACAAATGGGATGTGAAAGTATCGCTCATGCGTACGTACGGCTTACCGTCTCTACATAGCGATACAATTCATTTCTCATCACCATATTTTATGAATGAGTGTTATGATGGTCTTAATGTTTATGTATAATAATTATGAAATAATTATACTTCTATATTTATAATATAATATATACCTTCTTACATTCTAAACCATTGGAAAATGATAATGTCGATCGTGTGTATGTGTGGAATACCACCTCCATGAAGTGATGTGATTCATTTTTCATTTTTGTTGGGAAGGTACTGGGGTGCACAACGGACACTAGTGGGATAGGAGTTTTAAAATTTTAATCATCATAAAAATTTAACTTTTTTGTCTCCAATGATCTGAGCCCCGGTATAGGTTCGAGGATCTCATGTGAATTTAATAATCACAAAATTAAATAAACAAACATGCACCTTGTTTGATTCGGTGGCGTGTTTGACTGTATATTCTCATCAGCAATCATTGCTTGAAGGATCTAAATCCTAACCCCTCTAGATCTTCCATGAATTCTTTATTAATCTTTTCATCCATCGATTGTAAAATTCCAAGTTCTAGCATGGAGTTCTGACGATTCCTTCGACATCACGACAATCAACTTGATTTCGTTCCTACGATCTGAAAAGACGTCCTTGGATTGATTACTTGAACAGTGTCTTTATCTCTCAAGGATCACGTAGGAGGATATATTATCTCTCAATATATTATAAATTTAATTCTATTAAATCTTGAAATGACCTTTTCATGTACTTATATAGTGGATGTGTGAAATGCCTAGTTAGGGTTTCCGACCCCCGTATATCTATAATCCACTAAAATAAGTAATAAATAAATAATCATAACAAACTAACTACATTATTTATATTATTTATATTTTATCACATTCTTATAATATATATTAAAAATACTACATGATAAAATCGAGTGATTAACTCAAATCATAATTCCCGCTAATATTAAATGAACCTTGAATATTAAATATAATATTCATTCATATAATATTATTCCATGTATTTACTTAAATACTTGTAAATAGTTTTATTAAATAAATTCAAATAAATTATTATACACTCAAATAATAATGAATTTATTTATTTATTGGTGATTGATAAATCTTGAACAACTCTCGAACCCCGTGGTGGGACCCACCATGTCCTATATACTTATTCATCATAATAGGGCGGAATCTTGAAAGTTTTATTATGTGTGAACCTCTAGGTCCTTATCTCAATAGAAGTGAATAATACTCATAGACCAGGAACAGAATCTAGTAACCCATCATGGTCCCTAAAGAGATAAGGAGTAGTCATAGCAATGAAAACAAACCTATGATCACTCACTGTGTAATATAATCTCTTTGTCATATGATATCTCATAAAGCAGGATGCAAGCCTATATCATCATCCTTTGATTACTTTATTATTTTTTTATCTAACTGTATGGAGTTACCTTTGACTACCAAGATATATATTTAATGAAGGTACTACCATCCTGATCAATCGGGCCTGAGATATCACTTCCTCAACTCAGAAGCGAAAAATTATATCGTGATCATTCAACCAATATCATACCACCAATGATGAACCCAACACAAACTACCTCACCACAACTTTATTTTCATGGTTTTTTCCTTGCATCAAAGTATTTTATCAAATGGAACACATTGATAATGATCTCAATTTAGGAGACCAATACACATGTATGTAGATAAGAACAACCAATGACACCCAGTACATGTGGTGTTTCTATTAGAGGGTCTATCCTCATGATCTCCCTAATAGAGATCGCCAAGTGAAAAGTTCATGAGAATAATTCTCAATTATTATGATCCCCCATCCCCGGATAATCATACATCAACTGTTTCCAATCATTATGATATATATATACCATAAAACATATATTTAAGATTAATGTCATAATATCTCGAGGTTCACATTATAGCCTAGGATCTGCTATAACATTTTGATACAACAACTAATCTATGTAAATTACCATAAAATAATGGATGGAAAATTTTCAACATAATAATGGTATGTTTATATCATGCATAATTCATTGTACACATGGTATGCTAATCAAAAGTACTGATAAAGTTGGGTCAAGGTCACCCACTTTTACAACAAGTTTTACTTGGATGAAAATAAGGATAGATTTAATGAATATATATGATATATATGATATAATAATGATTTTTTAAAGGTGAGTTTTTATTTACCTTTCTCTCAATCCACCCATTGAAAAAATGAAAACAATGTTCATGCGTACATATGACATACCATCTCCATGAATGATGTAATTCATTTTTCTATCTCTATATTTTATAAATGACTCTAAACATGTATATAATGAATATATATGATATTTATATCATTATTAAAATTATATATATGATGTAACCATGATCAAAATACAAGTACCAAAACTATCAAACCAAAACATACGTGAAAAATGAAGCAGATATCACCCAAAATAGTGATTTTAATAAATAAGTATTAAAAAATGGGTGATAAAAGGTTATAAGTAAATAATATATGGTATTATATATATATTATTATGATTATTTAATATATTTATACTAAATCTATTTTTATTATATAGGTATTTCCAATACATATGAAGTAAGTGGGGCCTAAGGTAAGGGATTTTCATCTCATTTTTTCTATGGGACATATACACCACTTGTTTATTTTGTGTGTATTATATACTATCCATGAATGTATTTTATAATGATTATTATAAAAATTATGTGTATTTAAATTTCAATATAAGGCTATTTCTTTCATGGGTCTTATGAATCAAAAGTTACCAATGTGGTAGTGGTTTTATATTACAATCTCATCGTTTATCGGGATTGTTTGTGATTAAGTTTCTAGTGATGAAATATTAAGATATGCCTATAAAGAAACGTATTAATTTTATTATCCTCTATTTATTTATTTAAAATACATTTTTTCCTTTCATTTTTTTCACTTTAAGTACTTAAGAGACCAAAAATATGTTTTTAAGGAAAATCAACTTTATTTCTCTCTTCGATCGAAAAAAAAATTATTTTATATATATATTCTAAAAATGTTTTAAAGAAGGTTTTAATATTCTCATATTATTTTTTAATGTCATTATTACCCAATTTTTGATTTTTATAAAATAATTCAAATTGAATCATTTTTTATTTTTCAGATGAGGTACTTTTTTGATTTTTTTACAAAAGTGTTAAAGGAATGTTTTCTTTTAACTTATACAGCATGAACAAAATTTCTCATCATCATGACCGCTCAATGATTTTAATCATCATTTAAAATATTCCATGGTTATTTTAAAACAAAATATTTTCCATAATATTTTGGAAATTTTTATATTTTAAATAAGTGACTTCAAAATGGAAAGGTTGTTTTCTTCAAGAATGTTTTAATGTTATTTTAATGGTATTTTTATTCATAAAATACAATAACCCTTGATTTCACTTATGATTTACTGGGGATATGATCAAAGGATACAATCCTAATTAATTCTATGTATGTTTTATATTTATGAAGGGAATATTTTTATGAAACTCATTCCTTTTCCATGGGTTATACTATGATAAAATGATCAAATGTTTATGAAACTCATTATTTTTTCACCTGTTATCAATGAGTAAATCTTTATGAGACCTATTTTTTCATGGGTTCTTATATGATGATTTTTTATGATCTTTTGGAACACATATGTATGTTTTTAATTATGTGGTGATGGTTATGTTATAACCAAGGATGGTGGTCACGTTATAACCAAGGATGGTAGTTATATTATAACCAATGATAGTGGTCACATTATAATCAAGTAAGGTGGTCATGTTATAACCAAGGATGGTTGGGACCTATATCTACCTCTAATTAATTGGATAAAGATAGATATCTCAATAGATAAATAGGTATGGAATGGGGAGTGAGCCTAGTTCAGTAAGGGACTTTGTCCACTATGATAGCCTTTAGAGTGAACCTTGACTACTATAATGGTTTTGGGAGTGAACCCAATTCAGTAAGGGACTTTGTTAACTATGATAGCCTTTGGAGTGAACCTTGACTACTATAATGGTTTGGGGAGTGAACTCATTCCACTATGATAGTCTTGGAAATGATCCTTCACTACTAACAAAATTATTTTATATGCTTATATTTATGCCACAAAATTATGTCTTATTCAAATTTTATGATTTCATGGATCATGTTATTTGATTACTTTATGATTCATGTCTTGTGAACTACCAAGTTTTATTCCATAGCTCAAGATTGTGATCTATGATATAAAAGTTATGATTTTAAAATTATTTTATCATATTATCATACCCTTATGTTCATGTTATTCTCAAGTGATCATTGATATCTCCCTTTTTTACCCTTACTGGTCATTTGGTCTCACCCTTTACTATGTTTCCTTTTCTAAGGTTATGTAGAAAGGTACTAAGTATGATATTTCTAAGAATGGAACTAGTTATTAAGAAAGAAATTTTATGAAACAGTTTTATATTTTTTCAAGTTTCCAAGGGAACTAGACCTATATGATTTTGGAATGGATCAATATGTTATGTAATGAATATTCATCTATAAAGTTGTGATATTTATGTATGAAAAGTATGAGTTTCTATAAGGAGTCTATTACCCATCTAAGGTATGTGGTCTATACCTTATCCCTAAAATTATTAATTTCAATAGCTTGAATCATTGTTCCACACACCAAACCTTCTGGGTGTTTCTCCTAAAATGATAAATACTTTAAATTTAATTATTTATAACATGGATTGATTTACCTTATTCCCTTTGACATGGTTGGAGGTTGTAAATCTCAACCTGAACCACCCCTTTAGGTGGGTTCAATTTGAATTCCTATGACTATACCACCCCTTTGGTTCTGTTGATATTTTCACCTACGAGTGGAAGCCAAATATTAATCAAATGGAATGTAAAAGGTTAAATACCTTGTGGATGATGCACATTAATGTAAATGGTTGATAATTTATAATTAACATTAACATGGACCCTCTTTTGATCACTTGAAAGTGAGTTGATTAATAAATTAAATGTGATGAATTAAATTGATAAAAATGGAATGGAAACTAACATGGACCCTTAATACCTAATATTAAATGTTAATTGATGGATACTTCGGTATGGAATATAAATCACGATATGGAACCAACGATTCATTAACATTGGATGACTTATATTATTACCTTAGATCTGGCTTGCTTAGACTGCCCTGTATTTATTCCTTCAGCTCCACCCAAGTCTCTACTGAGTACCATTGTAGATACTCCTCAAACTCGATGGGGATGCCTCAGCCATGGGCCCTGGGTACATGGACCTTATAAGTATACATTATACTAAGTTTATTATGGATGAGCTCCTTGTAATTTAGGAGGATCCTTGGTCAATTTCCCTGGGTCCTATCCCATGTAGGTCTAATACATAATATGTCTATCATATGTTGCAGCTAATATGTTATGTTGTTATACCATCTTTTTTCACTCATAGAATTCTTCTAAATAACTTATACTTGTATCTAGGTTGTATCACTTTATCATTTATAGTATTTCTCCTCTTATACCTACACACTACTACAACTTATATGTAATAACTATATTTGTTATAGACACCATTAGTGGTGGCCTACTGAGTATATCTCACATCCTATTTGGGTATCCATTTGGTACCTGTGAATACTTCGTGGATGTAGGTAGGGACAAGGATAATTGAAATGCTATAGATGCTTAACCTTTTGTGCTAGGATGGATCATGAGAGTAGAGGATGGATCTTACGCTCATGATAATATTGAATATATCTTGAGTATTTTTTTTATTTTTGTACAGCATGTTGTATATGTCTTCCACTCTATTACTTGTATTCTCATTTTTGTATAGCATACAGACATGACATCATTTTGTATATGATACCATATCTAGTTCTATTTATTCGTATATCTATCTAATGATTATATTTGGATGAGTTATGCTTCTAATTTTGTGTTATATTGCTTCTTTTGATTAATATATTATTACTGCTACATGAAACTCTGATCATGAGGGTATATTATCTCCACCATACCATTATAGAACCTCACTACTAGTTGACAACCTGTAACATATAGGGAGGCATGATCGAGGCCAAGTGTCCAACTAGGTCCAGTTACTTGTTAGTGAATTGGGTTCGGGATGCTACAAATGGTATTAGAGCACCTTTTTTATTTTATCTTACTGCTTGGGTTGGTATATGGGAGACTATGAATGTGTTAGAATTTAGTAATGAGCATGTTCCTAGGAGTAGTTAACTCGCATATAGGGAAAATCAAAATTACATGGGATGGGATTTTTTTCTGAATTATTCCTATTACAGTTGTCTTGATTTCGCCATTGGGTGGTGCATATGATTTTTGGCATTATTTTTATTAATAAGGATTTTCTTTTACCCTTGGTTTGTATGGAAAAGATTTATCATCTCATGCATCATTATAGTAACCTGAGGATTCACATGTCATGCATATGCCATTTTATATTTACATTATTGCACACATTTTCTGCTGCATTTTTTCAGTTCCTTGACTATTATATTTGGAAATGTGATAATTTTTCTTGAAGGAATAAAATAATTGTATTAATTAAACTGTATGTATTAACCTAAATGGTTTTCCCCATATAGCTTTATGGTGGAACCTTAATTAACCAATTATGGCATGTTTGATCTATGCAATTGTGCTTACATGTGCTGAGATGTTAATTAGTTGTGATTATATGGATTCCAATTGTAATTTATAAAGTTAGTGCTTCTATAAATTGGGAATGGTGATCCATATAATTTATCTATTAGAAATAGACTAGTTACATTCTATGATCTAATATAAAATACTTGTTTTAGTTACATGATTTTGCAATTATAACTTATAAATCTTAGTTCTTTAGAACTTGGGAATGGTAACTCATTTAATTAGACCCTTATATCAATATAAGTATGAATTTTTTAACTCTTAAAAGTTAAATGTAATAGTTTTCATTAAATGGGGATACCAAATAAAACTTAAAGGGTATTTTCTACTATATCTTTCAATTGAAACTTCATATATCGAAAACCCTAATGCGAAACAGAGAACTCAACTTTGACCTAACCTTAATAGTGGGAATTTAGAAGTGTCACTTATGTTTTTATGGGTTGTTATATCACCTAGAATTATATTTAAGAGTAGGAAGAGAGGTGTTGACTCCTTAATAGGAATTTTTTTACTTGTCCTATTATTATATTAGTGATTTATTCTAATATCAAATATTTTTTAGGCATGTGCATGAAATTATAGAGATATTCCTCCATGATGGCCTTGAGTCAGGTTCTATGAGGGTGGAGATGACCATGCTCTAGAGGTGGGGAGCCCTAATCCACTTGTATTACCTCATGTAGTTCCACCTGTGGAGCCTCCTACTAATCCTGATCTGGGCGTTGATTCTCAGTTTTGATAGGGTTTCCTACAGATAATGCAGGTCATGAAGAGAGCCCCAAGACTGGCACCTACTATGGAAAAGTTGATTTGGGAATTTCAATAGTAGTATCCACCTATGTTTTCAGTGGATGGTGGTCCCCAGGCTTCTGAGTCATGGCTAGAGGCCATATTTTCTATCTTTGATCATCTGAAGATGCCTCCATAGAGGAGGGTCAAGCTTATATCATATATTCTTAGAGGGTCAGCCAAGAGATTATGGGATGTTTTGACCCAGGCTGACCGATATTGAGTTATG
The DNA here is from genome assembly GCA_963277665.1 of Viscum album. NCBI lineage: Eukaryota > Viridiplantae > Streptophyta > Magnoliopsida > Santalales > Viscaceae > Viscum > Viscum album. Next base: position 1,235,744,887 of record OY728137.1, on the reverse strand, counting down.
GTCTAAAGGGATTTCCAAATAGCCTTCCATGACTATTTATTTCTTGATATTTTGATAGATTACTAATACATAGAGTTTTATACACCTATATAAGTTCACTTTATTGGTCATGGATTACTCTGGTCATTTAATAGAACTTCAATGTTTTATTCCTACTCTCCTTGATGAAAATTTGTCTAGATCTAGATGTTTTGAGGATGGGCTCATGTATTCTATTCATACTCAGGTGAACATGTTTCATTTGGTTACCATAATCTAGATAGTGAACTAGGTCTTCATCACTAATAATAACCTTATGGAAGCTAAAGGTGTAGTCTATGGTAGTTTAGTACCTTGATAGAGTAGTAGTTCACCTAGCCATTGGAAGAACCTTTTGAACTTTCCTTGGGAGGTAGAAGTAGTTAGAGTTTGTGCCTAGGTAGCCATGTGATCTATCATCAGTGTGGTAAGAAGGGTCATTTGAGGCCCCAATGTAATAGATCATGGTAATGTGGGTCATCTTCAGAGGTTCTATTGGATATTTACACCTGTGTATAGTGGAAGAGGATCTGAACTAGTTTCACCTTCAAGAGAGGGATCATTAGCTCCTCATCAGGTAGGAAGATGGAGCACTATAGGTAATACAGGTCGAGGGGTGGACATGGTCGAGGGATCCAAACTCAAAGAATATAGCACTATAAAAGTGGGTCTACTTAGGGGGTTGATCTTTATATCAAGGATATAAATCGAGCCAGATATATGCATTGCATCCAATTCCAAGGAGCATATTGTCGGTCCATCTACGATGCGAGGTATGATTTTAGCATCCTCTACTCTAGTATCTACTTTATCTAACACAAGTGCTTCCCACTCCTTCATATATATGGAAATCATGTAAATTATTAGGCACAAAATTTAGTATTTCTATGGGGTGATGACTCTTGATACTCCATTGGGAGTATGATTAAAAAATTTACTCCATTGTAAGTAGGGTCTTCACAAAATAGGAAGTTATCATTTCATATGGAATCTATTTATCCTTGAGATAATAGGATTTGATATTATACTCAGGATAGATTGGATAGTTCCCCATAATGATCATATTGATTATTATCACCAAAGGGTGTCTTTTAAATCACCTGAGAGTGGTAATTATATTTATAAGGGTAATTGGGAATTCCAGGAGAGTTGATTTTAACCTAAGCATCATGGGTTGGGCGGAGTGACATCCCATATTTCTAGACTTTATTTAGGAATGTGATATAGATATTTCCATCCTGTGGTGGTTATTTCTAGGGACATATTCTCTGATGATTTTTCTAGGCTACCTCTTGATAGATAGGTGGAGTTTACTATTGATCTAGTGTTAAGAGAAACACCAGTATCCATTTCTCCTTACTATATTTATACTATTGAGTTGTAGGAGCTCAAGATTTAGTTTTAGGAATTGGAAGTTAAGTGTTTTATATGACCCAGTACTTCACCTTAGGGATCACCTATGATTTTAACTAAAAACCAAATGGAGCCCTTAGGTTGTGTGTTGATTAACAAAACCAAATCAACTTACTATGAAAAACCAATATCTTTTACCTCATATATATGATGTATTTTTCTAGATTTTAGGAGAGATAGTTTTCCTCAAGATTGATTTTAGGTCAGGCTATCATTAGGTGCTTGTTAGACCATTAGTTATACCATGTACAACATTCCATAGTACATATAACTTGTATGAGTATTTGGTAATGTCTTTATGTCTCACTAATGCACTGGAAGTTTTCATGGCTCTGATGAATCAGGTTTTACAACCATATTTGGATTCTTTTGTGGTAGTTTTGTGGAAAAAATATTGGTGTACTCACATAATCGACAAAAACATGCCATGAATCTTGATATCATCTTGAGTACACTAAGAGATAATCGTTTTTATGATAAGATCAAAAAATCACACTTTTTGATCAATAAAATTCACTTAATGGGTCACATTATATCATAATCAAGAGTATATGTGGACCCATATAAGGTGAGAGCTATAGTTTCCTAGGAGAATCCTAAAAATGTCTGTAAAATATAGAGTTTCTTGAGGTTGGATGGATATTATTGGTATTTATATAGGATTTATCATTCCTTGAAGAACCACTCATAGGATTGTCTAATAAATGTTTCATGTTTACATGGTATGAAGTTTACAAGAAGGCCTTTCAGGAGATGATAGTGAGACTCACTTCAACACCGATCTTGATTCTGCCAAAACTGGGAAGAAGCTATATGGTTTGATGCATTAAGCATCATACTGGGATTCATTCTAATGTAGGTAGATTTATTTATAGAATATAGGTATCATCATCTGAGACCTCATAAGATAAATTTCCCAACATATGACCCCAAATTAGTTGCATTAGTCCATTCCTTGTGTTGTTGGATTCATTACTTGTTGGGAGAGTGTTTTGTGGTGTACACAGACCACAAGATCCCCAAATTCATATTCACAAAACATGACTTGAATCTAAATAATTGGAGGTGGGTTTAATACCTATATTATTTTGATTTTGATATTTGATATACACCTAGTAAGGGAAATGTTGTTGCTAAGGCTTTGAGTTGGAAAACTTAGACACAGGTAGTTTAGGAGGCTAGTAGTGAATGTCAGCTGAAGTCATTGTTCTCTAAGATGTATCTTGAGATTTAGGAGTGCCGTAGGTAGCCTATACTTAAATATTTAGTAGTGAATCTTCACTTTTGGATAGAGTGAATATGAGATAGATTTCTGATCCTGAGGGCTTAGTCCTAAGGGAGAGTGGTTCATGTGTGGACCCACCGCCTAGTTGGATGATTAATGAGGGTCAGGTCTTTCACATTTATGGACATTTGTGGATTCTTGAATAAATATGATAGGAATTGATGTGAGTGTATCATTCCTCGTCTTTGGAAATATATCTTGGTCTTACCAAGATGTATCATGACTTATGACACTGATACTGGTGTCTGAGGATGAAGGATATATATGGATGTTTTACTCGGTTTTCCACATGTCAGTAGGTG